>OX422219.1:460192187-461558437 GCA_949130495.1 Sambucus nigra
TCCTTTCTTATAGGCCACACTTGGTGTATACCAATGTCAAAAAGAAAATATGTCAGCTAATAATGCCAAAGCGTGTACTTTGGTCAATATATTTTCAAATGGTAACTTAGTGAACAAACTTTTGCAAAAAACATATGAGTGACCTTGAGAGCCACTCGTTAATAATCAGTTAAAAATAATTTTGTGATCAGCCTCTTAACTACTCACTCATTTGATCTAAGTGTTAGTTGTGTGAGTTCTTGAGTGACCTCCAAGTTCTCTCCTATTAGTATTCTCTATATCCTAAAGTTTCAAGTGGTTGGGCATTGGCTTTGCCCAACAAACCTTGTCTCTTATCCACCAAACCAAAACTAGCTAGAGATTCCAACTGGCCTTCTCGAGACCTGCTTGCTCGGCCAAGGCTACCTATGTAAGAAAATAATAATGTTAATAACTATTATCAAGTGAGACTTATAACAGTTATCGTATTATGAGCATCCGCCCAATATTTTGGGTCTACTCGCTCAGTTTTTCTTTTGTCTCAAGATTTCTTATTGAGCACCCCCTCGCCATTCTCATGTAGGTAGTGTGTGTTTTGTTTAGGCCTGTTCGTTGTGAGCCCTCTCGCCAATATACTATTTGGCTCATCTCTGGATTTGGTCCCCTCGTTGTTAACCCTATCGTCTAATCAACTGCTTTGGCATCCTTTTGTGATTGGTGCCACTCGTCGTGTACCCACTCACCAGATCTTTCCTGTTGCTTTTTCTTTAGATTTGAGCCACTTATTGTGGACCCACTCGCCAAACTTTATTTTTTGATATTTTTGGTTTTGGTCCACTCGTTGTGGACCCACTCACCAAATCTCTTATTTTGGATTCTTCTGAAATCGAGACACTCATTATGTACCCACTCGCTTATTCTTACACTTGCTCGCCTATGAACCCCCTCTCCCCATTAGTCCTTCTTGTGGATAGCTGAGTGGGTACCCCTCTACATTATCCCCCTAGTACAAAGTGTTTGTGTTGGTTAGACCGAAGAGTTTTGCACAAAATAATCATTACTTTTTCTTAGAATTCAAAGGGTTTCTTCAGTCACGTCATTACACTATTTGGAATTAAATATTTTTGTCACTTTACCTCCTTCTATTGTCTCGAGGGGACATGTTTATGCTTGGGAACTAATATCCCATCATTTGGGCAATCCTTGTATTCCTTTGAATCCGCCAAACGTGCGACCCCCTCTTAGGTATAAAAAACCATTTAAAAAATATTGTTGTTTACCTGTGTCATTTGTAACTTTTATTTCCAGAGTTTTTAGAGACAAATTAGTTCTCGTCTTCCCCAAACCTTTGTTTACTCCATAACTATTTCTCACAAACTCTCCAATGTTCTCATGGCTTCCTTTTTCAAAATCTCTCCCACCTCCATCTCTACTGCTACTAGTGAATTTCTCGTTGGCTCAATGCCTATTCAAGTAACAGTGTTAACCATTCTTGCCACCAATGTTACAATCGTGACCAACACTATTGTTGCCTCCAGTCCTGTACCACCCTTTTCTAGTGGGTTTAGTGGTGCTTCTTCTGATGCCACACTCTCTAAGTCTCGGAGAGAGTTTCTTGAAATTACTTCAAGAGGGATTTTGGAATTTACCACATTGCCCCTATTTTGGGGAAAAGAATACGTTTATGCCATCGCTCGAGCTATTTAAGGAGGAGTCCATGTCTGAGATCAACGAGAGACCCCTTTTGGGTTTTATTGAGTCCAGTAAGGCTCCCATAATTTTGGCAAACAACATTATGTGCAATAGGGTGGATGGAGGTGATTTTCCCTATTCTAACATTAATCTTGACACTTGTGGAGGTGCCCTAGATGAGTGGGTCCTATGCGCGGACCCCATTCTCACTGATCCCTCCCACAAGGTTATTATCAAGGGACTTGGTTTAATAAGGACCATCCACAGTTTGAAGACATGTACCATTGCTAAACATTCTAATAATTTTAATATTTTGGCCTTTTGTTGGAGCATTGATTCACACACATTTATTACTTATTGGGGTGAGTTTTCTATTACACTAGAAGATATCTATGAGATAGCTAGAATCCCCTTATTAGGGAGTCATATTTTTACTACAGGTTTTGAAAATGATGTGGAAATGGAAATGGAAATGTGTGAGAAGATGCACCAAGAACTATCTAAGTGCACTCGCGATGTGACAATCAAAAAATTAGGGACCACTAAGCATTCCTTTACTAAGTGGTAGAGGTACTGGCTCAGGGATTTTAAACCCACTCCCAAAGAAGGAAGCTCAAGTAAGGCACCCAAAAGTCAAGATGACCCCAAGATCAGGTCCTCCTCATACTTAGTAGCTTTTTTGTCACTTTTATGAGTAAATTTCTATTTCTAGGGAGGCTAAATGACTTTCCTCGCGAATTATTATTTCGCCTTATTGTTAGACTTGCTCGAGGGAGGGATGTACCCCTCGCAGCGCTTACCTTGGGTTCAATGTTAACCTGGTTGGATCTCTCCCATGTACATATGGAACGATACCATGGTCGTTGTGATGTGACTAATTTTTTCAACTTTGTCATTTTTATGGCCCTCTTATTTGAGAGACTTTGCCCCAAAGGCTCGTTCCTTATACAATAATGTTGCTCGAATTGTTAGGTGGAATAAGAAGTGCCCCAAGAAGACTTTGGGACCCTTAATTGATAGTATTGATGAGTTCTCATTTTTTCCTTACTGCAAATGAATGGGGGTGTCTTCTCATGTGGTTCCTTTACCATCTCTACTAGCCCTTTTTATTGACCGACTGATTTGGAGTTAGTGGAATACTGTCCTTATATATCTGTCTTGGATATGGTCCGTCCTTGCATTCTTCCCTCAATTACCGACCTTAATCAAGGGGTTGAATTTTTTCTTTCTAAGCGAGTGAGAAGATAATTTGGGTATGACGAAGAAGTCCACACCCCCACTTACCCTTCAAACCCCTCACCCACTGAGCTATACTTAGAGGCATATGTTAATTTTTCATTCGAGGGGATGTTTCACAACACTGATGGCTTTAGTGGATTTTTTGTTCCCGCTCGTGATTACCTCTCATCCTTCAGTTACTCGTGGTTTAGCTTCTATAAATGTAATATTTTATTAATCAAAAAATGCAATGTGGATGTGCCCCACAAGACTATTCCTACCAAGATACCCAATAATGATAAATACTTGGGCAAAAGAAATCAAAATGAGTTATGGTTTCGCAACACAATAGCAAAGACCCCCTTAGAAAAGGTCACTCCCATTTTACAGAGACCATTGCACGAGAGGTCTATATATGTCAAACACTTTGAGCCTTAACCATCTAAGGCTAAAATAAAGGGGAAGGCCAAGTCTAAGGCTCCATCAAAGAGAAAGCACCTAGACATAGACGTGTAAAATTTTATCCAAGCACAAGAAGACACCATTGCTCCTCCTCCTTCACCCGTGAGGAAGACTTGAGCAAAGTAAAAAGAAGAAGAAGGTGTTTGAGCCCACTGCTCCCCCTAACCATTCCAGACCAACAGTCAAAAATTGGCACTCTTTGAAATGAGGAAACATTCCAGACTATGCACGAGCATAGATATGAGGCCTTAGGCATTCCATCTCAGGAGCTTCCCCTCTCCTCCTCCCCTCTCGCGGAAGGTATTCTAGCTACTTTTCTTTTAATTAATGAAACTTCCAGTCATGAGGTTTCAAATTCTTGTTCCCAGTCATTCTCACTTGAAGAGGAACTGGTTAATTACGGAATCATCGCATCCTATAATCATAATAGTTCTTCTTCAAATGACATTTACCAAAGTCACTCGCCTGATGCTTGTACTTTGCAGTCAACTTCGAGAGGCTCTGGTGGCAAGCGTGATGATACCATGATCTTCTCGCCTTCTACCACCAACCCCACCAGTGGGAAACTACCTTATGGGTAGGCCCGTCACCAAAACATTGTAAGTGTCTTCTACTATCTTTCCTTTGTTTCTTTTTGATTGATTTCTGTCATATGTTTTGATTGATGGATTGAGGGCCATCCCCTCGCCAGCGTGTTCCCCATTACCACAGTTTCCTTTCCTACCAGAGAAGAACTCTACGCTTATTTATTCTTTGGGACTTTCTAAAGAGGTTTTTTCTCAGATCCTTAATACTTGCATCTGCACTTACTCATTATCTTTAATATTCCTTATCCTTGTTTATTCTGTAACTTTCTATTGTGTTTTCTACTACCATGAGGGGAACTTTTGTGTCCTCTCATTTTGTGTCAGTATTCGTCAATCTTTTCTGATACGTTTCTAGTTTTATCATCCACTGGCTTTTGAATCACTCTTGTGAACTTAATTCTACACATTTATCTTTTTAATAGGTCACTATAGGCCCCGATCCACCTACTAAACCTCTTGTCTCCTCTTTAGTGAGCAGTTCTTTTGTTAGACCTTTACTACTACACCTTTTGAGTTATTTCTTAGCACTTCTTCTTTTGTCTATACTTTAACTTATGTTTATTGTCAAAACTATCTTATCGTTGCTATGCCTACTTATTTTGCAGGGTTCCTTTTCGAGTGGCCCTTCCACCACCAGTGGGGGGATACTTTTACCCACTAGAGTTATCATTCTAGGTTTTTCACCATCTGGGAGGATATCTATCCCCAGGGTTTGCATTGATAAAGATAACAGACCCCAGATTCAGCCTCTTCCTGCTCAGCCCATTTTTAGTGTGACTACGAGTGGCCATGTCTCACAGGTCTTTACTTGTTTACAGGTACTCAATCATATAGTCTTTGTCATTTTTTCTCTTTGTTACTTTTATTTCTAATAAATTTTCTTATTAAATGGATCGTACGAGCATCCCTTCTACCTCTATGGTTAAGATGAGCCATTCTCCCCCGCCCAGGGTTGAAGCACTTAATTTCACTATTTTCTAGTTTTCAATAACTTATTATTCTAGACTTTTCTTGAGTTATAGCTCATTTATCATTTGCTTTTATTTCAGGCTAGCATCAGCACTTCGCCACCAGCTATTTTTGCAGTTGGTGTTCAGGTCATCAACTCATCTTCCATTCCACCTCAGGTAATTTCATTATTCTCCTGGACTTTCTATACTTGTAATTTTTTTATATTTCAGAGCAACTTGGATTATAACCTTTCCTTCTTTCTGGGTGATCCCCTCGCAGGTCCCCGTTGCTGTGGACCCTCCTATGAGCATACCTTCGGGCACCTTCTCATTAGAGGTCTCTCAGGTACACTATTATACCTGGTATTTCACCCTTCTTACTTTTTACTATGTGAGACATCTGGGTGACTTGTTCTTTATTTCTTTAATTTCAGGCTACTGTTGAAGTCCGTCTGTTTGCGGGACATATTGTGAGCACTGTGGAGGTGACTCCTCAGGTACTCATTTCAACATATCTTTTCTTTAAACTTGCTTTTCTTGCATAATTAATCACTAACACGTCCATGTTTCCTTAATCTCAGGTTAGTCCAGCAAGGGTTTCGATAACTGTGGAATAACTTGGGAGCATGACTGTGAGTGGGGTACTATATTATTGTACCTTATTCAGTCCTTTATGTTTTCTCTCCCTTTGTTTTTATTTCTTAATTTTACTACGCAAGTTCTCACCATCACACCCCGGTTTCCCTATTTTTAGTTTGGTGAGGCAAGTGTTCCCATATATGTGGAACAGGCTACGAGCATTATGGTGAGCACTCCTCAGGTATTATACTATCATACCTCATTTATCTTTCAATATATATATATATATACTCTTGCTTCCTGATGAACAAGTGTTCTACTAATGGCAATTTGTTCATTTCTTACCAGATTAGCATATCATGTTTAGGAGGACTCTCCCAGTTGGTAGTCAGTATGCTCATCCCTTTGGGCTTGGGGGTAAGTCTTTACTTATTATTTTCTTTTCTATTTATTTTTTAATTAAATTTATTTAGTTACTACTTTTCTTCTCATCGTCTATTCTTCATATATATATTTGTTTTTAGGATCACATGAGAGGGTATGTGGAAGCATCTGATGATGAGGGGCCTAATTCTTAGTCCATTCGATCTGATGGTTCTAAGATTTTGACCGAGGAGTTTTCCTTTCTTCCTTCTAAGCCTGAGTTTAGGAATATAGGCTATGATGATATTAAAGTGGAGTCTCCCGGGATCTTAATGAGGGACCTATGGAATGAGGAGCAGCCAAAGAGGTTCAGGAGCCATGAGTGAGAGATATTAGAGCCGATTCTTGAGCATCATCCTCAGACCTTCACATCCTAGAGTATCCTCAATCGTAGTAGCCTCACTATAGATAATCTGAAGGCCCTTGCCAGCCACATTCATGATTTCTTATCCACTACTCCTAAATATCTTACCAGCTCAAAGACTTCACTCTTGTTATAGGCCTTCCATGACCTTCAGAGTTTCTATCACTTCCAGTTGGATTGTAATGATAATATAATTTATTATTTCACAAGCATCACATTCAGAAAGATGATGAAACTTTATTTTTCTAGGTAAACTAGAGTTTAGCAGTGTCACACTGAACCCACTCGGCTGCGAGGACAAATTTAGTTACTTGAGGCCAAGTTGGCCAAAGTTATGGCAGGTGAATTTGAGGATGAGGCCTACCTAGCTAGACTAGAGGAGGAGTTTATTCAGGAAGCTAGTCCTTAGTATATAGACGTTCACTTGCAAGAGAATCTATTTTTTATTTTGTCTAGTTGATATTTGCTAAAATGTAGGCTTTTTATTTTCCTATGTACTTTTCATTTTTTTCTGGTACATGTAAAGATTGCTCTATTTTTTAGAAAGCCATATATATTAATGAAAACAAACATTTTTCTTCCATTTGTACGTTTTCATCTTTTTTTCGCATTATTTATATATAAACTGATATATGTTTATTGTGAGCTGCTCCTTTTTCTACGGGAGTATTTGCACAAAGTCTAAGAAAATTATATTTTAAAACCGCCCTTGTTATACTGGGTACTTCTTCCATATTTCATCTGGAACTCTTTCACTTTTAGGGAATGACTTATAGGAGGGGTTGACCCACTCTTCATATTCCCAAATAATTATTCAAATAATTCATAGAACAAGAGTAAATATTTTCAAGACTTGTTCTCAATATAGATAAAGAAATTTGGTAATTATCTAAAACTTCCCTTGAATCAGTAAGGTAATTGAAATGTTATAAATAGAGGAACTTTTCTCAATATACTCTACCTTTGGGATTCATATACCCCCCCCCCCCCCCCCAAGTATAATGAGTAAAGTTCCTTATACTTTGGACCCTCTCATAAATCTTGAGAGTTAAAATCCATTTTGCTTGTGAGAAAACGTATATTTGTTTTTTTCATACTTAGGAAAAAATAATAAATTGATTAATCTAGGTACATCTACTCACAACTTATTAGCGAGTGGGTGTTCATAAGCTGTTAGAAATAAATGCAAATAACTAAAGGAAATCTCAAGTGTGGCGAGTCAAAATAAAGTAAATTCATTCACTTCTGCGAGATATCATTTTTCTCTGCTATGTACATTGATTTCATGCTCAAAATGACTTTTTCAAAAAGGAGTATCTTTATTAGAGCAATCATCTGAAATCACAAAAAACTTGAAAAATTTTAAGCACAGTATTTTTTTCAACCATTTACAATTAATAGATTGGATTCATTCACTCTCAGATTTCGATACCTGGCAATAACCTGACTTCCCCACTCCTCGCACCACAAAGGTCCCTTTCTAGTTGAGCTTAAACTTGGATGCTGACATGCTCCTCAGGTGGTGAGTGGATGCTCGTAAGACTAAGTCCCCTTTTTGAAACTATCTGGGCTCAACTAGGTTCCCATAATCTCTAGATAGTTATTGGGTGTAAACTTTGAAATTTTCTTTGGCCTTATCTCGATGCTCATCTAGGGATTCCAATTGTACGTGCTTGGTTTTTGATATGAGGACAGTAATCAGAGCCACTCTAGCTGAGAGTACTGCTAATTCTTCTAGTAGGACATATTTAGTCCCATAAACAAGAAAGAAGGGAGTAAACCTTGTTGTCTTTCTCTTTGAGGTTTTGTAGGCCCATAAAACAATTGGCAACTTTTCATCCGAAGCCCCTAGCAAGTCTTCGAGCATCTTCTTCAAGATACTGATCAACGTTTTATTTGTAAACTCTACCTAGCCTTTCCCTTTAGGATACGAGATAGTTGAACTGTTATGCACGATCTTGTATTTTTTCATCAGTGCCCCATTTTCTTGCATACGAATTGTTTCGAGTTATCCGTGAGGATAACCTTGGGAATATCAAACCTGCATATTATGTATTACTTGATAAATTGGGTCTCCACTTGAGCAGTCACTCTCCTCAAGGGAACCGCATCTGCCCACTTGGTATATAGTTCAGTAGCAATTATAATGAAGGTTTTTCCATGGGAGGGTGGGATAATCTTACCTACTAGGTGAAGTGACCAAGTGTGGAAAGGTTAGGGGTGTTAGGCTTTGCAAGATTACTGAGGGGGCATGGACCATGTTGCCATGCACTTGGAATGCCATATACTTATTTACTAAGTCGATAGTTTCAACCTCCATCGTTGGTAAATAGTACCCTAGCGTTGTCGATTGGTCGTATAACTTAGCACCCCCCATGTGGGAAGGTTCGTTGGACTCCTTTAAAACTTTTTCTATATCCCCATTGGTCACACATCATAGCTCTTTCTCATTATATCTTCTTTTGTGTAGCTCCACTTCTACCAAGTAAAAATGGGTTGTTTTTTCTTCAAGTAAATCTCATTTGTACTCTCAACTTGCAGCTCCCCATATTTGAGGTAGGCATGTAGGGTTGTGTCCAATCTTCAAAAGTATCCACAAAGTTAGCTTCAGCAGGTTGGTCGAACTGAGTTTGGCACTTTAAATAACTTTATTGCAGACGAGCAGCCTCCATGGTTATGGTGGGCTAATAGTAACCACCCTACAACTGCCAATAAAGGTGAATATCAGTATCCCCACAATGATTCTCATGAATAGTTGTTAACCTTTCTCTAGCTTCTTCATCTCCTACACACCTTAACAGTAATCCTCTCGGTTTTTTAAAATAAAGTGTCCCTTCAAGTAAGTTATAATTTACTAGCTCAGACATCTTCATATCACCTTCTCTCGTTTCCATTTGCTTTACTATCAGACACCTCCAATCTTGTAGTTCTTCACATGGAAATAATGATTTCATCGTTAGTGGCACTGTTCTTCGCCTCGCTATGATGGTGGCCTCCTGCACCTCTATCTTTAATTTCTAGGTTATCATGGCCAATGCATTCATATGCCTATTCATTGTCCGTGCATGTCTCTTTATCGCAACTTTAAGAAACTAACTTAGTAATATTTGAATAATTGACCTATACGAGGCCAGGTTGGCATGCTTGAGGGAACTTTCTCTATTGACTTATTTCACAACCAAATTCGAATCCCCTCATATACTCAACACTCTAATTCCTCTAATAGACCAAGTAAGAGAACCTTATTATTGGAACATTTGAAATCCAGCTTGAAAGAGAGGGTAACCTTCTATTTTCCATTCAAGAGGATAATTCTAGCCTCGCCTGTCCCTTATGCACTAGAACCATCAAATTCCATCCTCCATTCTTCTATTTCCTCCACTAAGTAGGATTGAAAATTCTCACCCAACAATTTTTCGCTAGGAGGCTCAAAGTTCTGACTAGGGAAGTAGGCTAACAAATCTTCTACTACTTGGATCTTAATAGCCTTCAGGACCACACATTTTATATCATACTTGGATAATATCAGAAACCAACTTATTTATGTTCCAACGAGTAACGTTCACACTAGGAGATACTTTATAGGATCACACTTTGTGACAATATAGACGGTAAATCAAGCAATAGCGACTTAGCTTCTGGGAAACAAAAACTAAGGCAAGACAACACCTCTCCACATTGGTACTCTGGACTTAGTATTTGAGATTACCTTTGACAAGTAGTACACTGGCTACTCTATTACTGATTTTTCTTGAGCTAACAAACTCTCTATGGACTTTTATGTTGAGGTCAAATAGATTAGCAACGGCACACCTTCTTCTGGTGGTATCATTGTAAAGGGGGAATTTAATATTACTTTTATCTTATCAAAGCCTTTTTTTTTATCTTCCCCTACATCCACTTGGCTTTCTCCTTCATTAGTTGGGTAAAAGGTTGAGTGACCTCCGCTAAGGCTGGTATGAATCTTCTAAGGTCAAAAACCCTTCCCTAAGAAGGTCTTGAGTTTTCTCTGATTGTTTGGTGGTGGCATCATCAAAATAGCTTTTTGTTTTTCTTCATCGATCTGTACCCCTTGCCAATTCACTACGAACTCCAAAGACTTTCCCGCCGTCACTCTGAAGGCACATTTAGAGGGGTTCATCTTCATTTTATATTTGCGACATGTCTCGAACACCCGTCTCAAATCCTTCACATGCTTACTTTCATTCTTGTACTTCACTACCAAATCATCCATATAAAATTCTAATATATCAAGAAACAAGTTATAAAATATAGCCATCGTCGTGCAATGATAAATTCGGCTTGCATTCTTTAGTCCGAATGGCATGACTGTAGAGTAAAATTTTCCCAGGGGTGTTTAAAAAGTAGTATTTTTAGCGTCTACTGGATCCATTCTAATTTGATTATAGCCCACGTATCCATTCATGAAATTTTACATTTTATGACATGCTCGGGAATCAACTAGACTGTCATTGCTGGGAAATGAGAATTTATCCTTTGGGAAAGCATGATTTAAATCTCTAAAATCCACACAGATTCTTATTTTCTTCTTGCCTTTCTTAGCCACGGGAATGATGCTCGAGATCCATATAGGATGCTGGATAGGTTTGATAAACCCATCTTCGAGCAGCTTTTCCACCTCTGCCTTGATTTTTAAATCCAACTATACTTTATAAGTTCGAGAGGCTTGTCTCACTAGTATGGCATTGGGAAGAACAATCAACTTGTAGGATCTCACTTCTAGGCCTATCCCAGGCATCTCTATATATTTCCATGTGAACGCATCTGTGCACTCCTTGAGAAATTGATAAAATCCCCCCTTTGTTTAGGTTTCAGACGTTTGAAGATAAAGATAGGTCTCTCATCTCCCCCTTCTAGCCCCATGTTTATCTCTTCTAGTTCTTGAATTTTCTCTCTTGGTCTATCTTGCATGCATTCGGGAGCTTCCTCAGGTTTCTCTATATGCTCAATGATGTGGGACTCATCAACTGCAAAGCATTCTGGTGACGGATCGATTCTTTTATCCCAAAATTCCACTTGTGCAGATCATTACAAACGATAGATAACTTTTTCATTTAGTAACATAACTTTTTTATAAGTTCAAGGAGGCCTTATCTCCACTTCAAACTTCCTCTTTCCTTTTTCGTTTTCATCTAGAGAGGTCACTCATTGACCCAGCCTTTCATGCACATACTTTTTGGGTTGAGCACTTTTTCTTACCAAGCGGGGCTCCTCTAACCCCCTGGTCAATCTTCTTACTTCTTCATATAGATCAGTGTAGAATGTTACGTCCACAAAATGAGCTTATTCCACTGAAAATGGCCTTTTTGTGGCTTTGATCACAATCTCTATTCCACGAATGTTTGCATTTACACATTGGTGGAATGTTAACGATACTATACCATGTGTGTGAATCCATATTCACCCTATCAGGAGATGGTAACTAGTTTTGGCATTTATTATACGAAACTTGATGTGGGATGTAAAGTTTCCCAACTTGAATGATATGTTCACGTATTTAAATGATTGCAACCCTGAGCTATCAAAGCCAGAAATCACGAGTGGCTCCAGCATAATCTTTTCTTGGTAAATACTAGTATCATACAAAGTACAAATGGGAATGATATTGGTTAATGCCTCCATCCATTCATGTTCTTGAAAACCTAATTCAATTCACTAAAATAATCACATATAAAGGAAAATTGTGGAAATACAGTACCTGCCTATCTGCTTCTGAGAACACTATTCAAAGATGTATGTCTTGGTCAACCTTCATATAGGACCGTGCCAATTTATATAAGGATCCCCTCAATACTGGACTGCTTCCAGGATTTTTTGGTTGATTACTATTCTGGCATCATGCTTTACGCCAATCTGGTCGAAGAGCCACTTGAAATTTAGGCTCCTCGCAATAGCTGCACATTCTGAATGAAGTTTAACCTCATATGTTTGTGCATTGCACACATATTCAGCCTCTGATGTTCCCCCTTCATCTAGAGCAAGGACCACATCCACTTGACCAATTCTTTTGCTTGCTCTTTTATGTCTAACTCATCTAGACATTCCTCACACGCTCTTTCATTAATCCACTATCCCTCAGGCTCCTAGGCTTCCTCCTCATCATATGCTAACACCATATTCGTTGTGCTATAGTGGTGAGCTGACAGAGGGTTTTCATTGACTTCTATTAGTGGGATTTGTAAAGTGCCATGGTCACCTGCTCGGTAATTAATCATTGCAAATTGAAACATTCTTTAGTATCATGTTGAACTCTTTCATGCAACTCACAAAACTTGGAATCTATTTATTCTGCCGCTGTTGGTATTTTCCCATTAGAGTGGGGGGACCTACTAGCCCCTCGCGCACTAATGTGTTGTAACAATTCATGGCCTCCACTATGCTGCAAGATAGTGGTGGTGGGATGTCATCCCAAAAATTCCTTTTTCCTGCTGGACTAATGCTTTTGAACCCTTGGCTTCACTTATTGCCTTCAGGACTCCCATCCAGTTAGTTCACTATTTGGTGTCTAAAGACTAGAAATCTTCCCGCTGCCAGAGGCACTTGGGTCTTCCACCCTTGGGTTTTGGGTTTGATGATCATGGCAATATTGCTAGCTACTCGGGTGAACTATCTAAATGTGCTATCTCTGATCTTATTAACCAACTAAATTTAAATTCCTCCAATAGCCCCTCAACATGATTTGCAATAATCTGGCCTCTACTACGTCTTCATAGAGATCCAACACCCTCTCTCAGAAGCGTTTGATGTATTGCATTAGCTCCACACTGGGCTTTTGCACCACCTGTGTAAGGTGTCTGGGCTTGAACTCGTCCTACACTAGAAAGAACTTTTTCAAAAATTGCCTATGTATCTGTTCCCAGGTGGGAATGGTGTTTGGTGCCAAGTGGAAGTACCATGTTGTAAGGACACAAATTTCCAATTGAGTCCATATGTAGTTTTGGCTCAATTCCGGACAAAAACATTTATTCATAGGATTGTATTTAATTGTAATATTCTCAAGCCTATGAAAAGTCTGTTGAAGACATAGCGGCAAAGAGTATAAAGCTTCATCATCATGCCGGTTTCGTGCCTCGTTTATACGTCATCAAACCATAGTTCCATGCTCCCAAGGTATGAATGCAATTCTACAAATATAGGAGCTTGGAACTTGTTTATTGGGTGTTAGGTTTATCTAAAACTGCATTTTTATTTTCAAAAAGATTTCTAATTAAATCTTTAAATAAGTTTATAAAGGTTTTTGGGATAAAATTGAATTTTCCTACTTTTTGGTTTTTTGTTCGATAGAGTCGTTCGAACGAGTTTGTCGTTCGAACGAAAATGTCGTTCGAACGAAAATGTCGTTCGAACGAACTTACCAACGACTTCCCATTATGGCATACTGGAACTTCGTTCAAAATGTCGTTCGAACGAGATTGTCGTTCTAACGAGATTTCTAACGATCTTCTAACAAGTTCATACTTGAACTTCGTTAGAAGACTCGTTCGAACGAGATGTCATTCGAACGAAATGTCGTTCGAACGAGTTTCCAGCGGGAACAGTTTTCTGGTAGTTTTGAGCAGTTTTCATCCACTTCCCCACTTGATTCTTAACCAAATATTTTCAGACTTTAATATGTGCGGGAATCACTTTTGTTGATTAATCTTTTTCATATCCTACTAACTCCTTAAAAAGTGTTTTGAGAGTAAAATCAAAGAGGGAAAAGATCATGTTTTGAGTGTGTGTTTTTTATCAAAGAGAAAAATATACACCACTCTTGTTTACACCCAAATTAGTTTCTTCCAAGTTCCCATATTCATATATCTTGCTTGGAGTTTGGCACCGGGTTCATCTCTTTCGTTCAAAGAGAAGTTTCGGGTTTTATTCTACATCCCATAAAGAAAGAAGAAGAGGTTGTTGCGACATTACCCACTTGGAGAAAGGCTCCTTGCTTGGGAGATGGTGACCATATAACTCCCGATCGGTGGATTCCGAGACCGCGGTGGAGCTCCAAGGTTATCCGCTAGGAAGAGGTATCTACAAGAAGAAGCGTCGAGGCTTGAGAGGGATCGAGTCGTGTTTGTAAGTCTTTCTGTCTTCTATTTGTAAATTCCTTATCTAATGGATTTGAGGCTAGGGCCATCCGATGTTGTTTCCCATCTTGGGTTTTTCCTCGTATATCGTGGTGTAGTGTGATTGATTTATTTTTATCTTGCATAATGAATTAGAACTCATGCTTAGGGTAATTCAAGATAAAAATGGTTTTTAATTGTCACGCTTAATTTAATTGGGTGCTAATTAAATTTGGATAATTGTTTATTTAATTCAAGTCATTTGCTAAAATTGGTTTGCCCAAATTCTAGGACTTGAATTAATTGGTTTAAGTAAAATTAATATTTGCTTGTGTTTAATTAATTTTCACTTGGGTTTAATTTGAATTTATATAAGAAAATTAAAACTTGGTAATTCGTTTGTTTGTGAACCATCACACTTCTTTACGCTTCCGCATCTTGATATATATATAAAAGGAAATAATATTTTAATTGAGAATATTAAAAATCGGGGGCCTATCATTCTACAAATTTGTATCAGAGCCAACGCGATAAATTATTTCGTTAAAGATCCTTTAAATAATTTTTGGCTAAAATGGAATTTTCCCCATTTTCTAAGTTTTCTATTTTCGATGGTTCTAACTACGCGTATTGGAAAGCGCGAATGAAATCGACACTAAAATCTATCGACGAGAGAGTTTGGATGTCTGTTGTTAATGGGTGGTCCCCACCAACTCACTTAGTTGAAAATGAACGTGTTCCCAAACCGACTGATAGACGGAGTGAGAATGAGTTTGAACTTTCTAATTTTAATTCCCGTGGATTGAATGCCTTGTTTAGCGCTGTCACACCGGATGAATTTTGACGTATTATGACGTGTGAAACCGCTAAAGAAGCTTGGGATATTTTACAACTAACTCATGAAGGAACTAGTGTCGTTAAAGCTTAGAAACTCCAAAACCTCACCACTCAATTTGAAACTATCAAAATGAACGATAATGAAAATTTTGATGAATTTTATGCTAGACTCTCCGATATTGTCAATTCATCTTTTAATTTGGGAGAGAAAATACCGACAACCGAGCTGTAAAGGAAATTTTAAGGTCCCTACCTGATAGATTTATTTCAAAAGTGATCGTTTTAAATTCTTTACCATCTTTAGCCTCTACAAAATTAGAAGAGCTTGTAGGTGATTTACAAACCTATGACCTAGATATGTTTCCCTCTAAAACTGAAAAGAAAATTGAAAAGGGCGTTGCTTTAAAAGCCCGAAAAGAAGTCAAACAAGTAGTAGAGAGCGAGAGTGATAGTGACTCGAAATACATGGCTTTGTTTGCTCGTAAATTTAGAAAATTTCTTAAATTTAACAAAGATAAATTTAAAAATGATTTTAAGAAATTTGAAACTCCTAAGTATGACAAAATCGAGAAGATCCTTAAACCTATTAATGAAAATTTAAATAGGGACGAGTCTAATAGGTGTTTTGGTTGTGAGGGTTATGAACATAGGGCTTCTGAATGCCCCCACTAAACTAAGGAAAGAGGGTAAACGACCCATTGCATATAATGCGACCCTTAGTGATAGAGATAAGGAAGAGGTACCCGATTCCCCCACTAAGCCTAATTTTGTGGCTTTTATGGCTAGTCATGTGAGTGATAGTGAGAACTCGTCGATTGATGAAACTTTAACACATGACACTTCCAAGGTCATAGTTTATGATTCTCTTGTTTTTTATGATAGTGAGAGTGGAGAAGAAAGAGAGAGAGAAAATGAAGAAGAGGTTAATGTGAGTGAACTTCAAAATGCTTTTCAAGAATTATATAAAGAATCTATTAAATTGAAAAGAGCTAATTTGAAGTTAGAAGCTAGTTTGAAAGAACGTGTCAAGGTCGTTGATAATAGTATGTTGGTTGAAGACCTTAGGACACGAGAGAAAGCTCTTCTAGAGAAGCTTGAATATATAGAAGGCGAGAGAGATAGCCTTAGGGGTTTAATGGAATCCTTGAAAAAGGAGCTTCTTGCTTTTGAAGAGAGAAATGTTTTATTAGAGTCTAACATTTTAGAATTACAAAATAAATTAAAAGACTCTAGTAATGTCAAATTTGATTTGGAGTGTCGTTCGGAAAAATTAGATAAAATATTAGGAACGGTCCAAATTAAAAATGACACTTGCGATTTAGGCTTCAATACTTATAATGAGTCTACTCATAAAGCCAAGACCAACGTTTTAGGAGAATCTACTAGGAATGCATTTAGAGATCACTCCTTAGGTAAATCTTTTCGACATGTTTTTACTTGTACACATTGTGGACGAAAAGGTCATCTTAAGAAATTTTGTTTTGATCTTAAACGAATTCCTAGAAAATCCCAACGTAATGCAACCAATGTATTTAAAATTCCTACAAACCAAGATAGTCACTCTTCATTAATTTGGGTTAGGAAATCTGACTTAGTTGCCTTGCAAAATAGGGTTTTTGATTCTCATTTACTATCACATGCTTACTCCCTTGCTAAATCTAATGGATAAATGTGTTAGTTGTTTTCATACTTTAGCTTTTGTACTTCATGCTATATTCACATGCTAAATGTATGCTTGTTTAATCATTTTCTAGTCTATACTCCATGCTTATCACATGCTAGAATTATGATTTTTGTTTATCTTTTGTATTATATTTCCTTCATTTTGTTTGCATTAAATAAAAAAATACAAAAAGATTTTTGTTTATCATTTGGATTTTATCTCTTGGTAATTTAAACTTAATGAAAAATTCAAATGATTTTTGTTTGTCTTTTGAGTATATATATTTTTTATTTTTGGTTAAAAATTTCAAAAACTCAAAAAGATTTTATTTTATGTGTAGTTTAGTTTGACACACTTTAAGTGGCATACACTTGTGTTTGAATCCCTCCTTTAACGCTCCCATGTGGCTAGAATTTTTGGTTTAGATTGTCAATCCTTAAAATGTTCTTTACCATATTTTTATGGAGTAGTTGGATTTTGTGTTGGTTAAATGGATTCTATTTTTATATGACTCTATTCACATATGCACGAGCTCTTTTGAAATTTTAACTTCAAATGTATATTTGAGCTATGTGAGATGTTCTCCTTCCAATCCTGTCATCTACATATTTGTGACTTAGGAGGACTAGTGCATGTCAAAATCCGTTGCACGTGAGATTTGTGTAAAAAATTAAAACATGATAAATAAAAATCTACACGAGGAAGGGCTCCAAAAGGACTAAGTGATCCTTTGCGATTATAAGCCACCGTTTTTGAATGGACCTAAAAGAAATACGTGGTCCAAAGGCCTAAAAATAGAAAATATGGCATTAAAAAGAGAAATAATTTGCCAAGGCCTATGTTTGTTTGATATATTCATTCAAAATTAATATAAATGCTTATGGAGGGAGAATTGGATGGTATATCAACGGTTTGCACAATGTCCATTTATCCTAGTTGCGTATTTCATGTCATGACTCTATTGGTTTGTAGAATCATCAATATGCTAGGCTTGTATGCATTGTGTATGTTTATTCATTGAGTTCAATTTATATTGTCACATGAGGTTATATTCAAATGTGATGAAGTTTGGAATCAATTGAGAACTCCGTGAACATGTTTTAAGTGATTGGGTCTAAATTTAATTGTTACTAGTTCACACCCCAACACTTTCGTTTCCATATGACACATTTTTGCCATACGAGTGAACAAACTTATTGTATTTTGTGTCATGTGTTTATATATATATATATATATATATATATATATATATATATGTGTGTGTGTGTGTGTGTGTGTGTGTGTGTGTGTGTGTGTGTGTGTGTGCATTATTGATATATTTCTAGTACATATATATATGGTATTTTGTTTTGCCTTTGCCTTGCTTTCTAGTCCTTCTATGCGTATACTTTAATTTTGGTATCTATCTTGGATTAGTTATGCTTTTGTTGCCCATATGCTTTCATGTCTTATCACTTTAAGCTTCAACATGCTTTTATATTTGTTCTTTATCCTTTGTTCTTGGGTTGATCATTTTGATAAAGGGGAGAATTAATTTTGGGGGAGTATTTATTTTAATTGCTTTAAATACTTTGATATTCCCTATGCATTTTATGAGTTTGCTTAAGTGTGCAGGAATTTTTCTAAAGCGGCATCGTTCAATGGCAAAGCGTTTGATCCTTGGGTTGAGTCAAGTTTGGGTGGGTTATGTTTTGAGTCTAGTGAGCTTGACGGCCCTTTAGGATTTTTGTTTGGTTTTTGTCCCGGAATAGCCAAAAGGGGGAGATTTATAAGGACACAAATTTCCAATTGAGTCCATATATAGTTTTGGCTCAATTTCGAACAAAAACATTTATTCATAGGATTGTATTTAATTGTAATATTCTCAAGCCTATGAAAAGTTTGTTGAAGACGTAGCGGCAAAGAATAAAAAGCTTCATCATCATGCCGGTTTCGTGCCTCGTTTATACGTCATCAAACCATAGTTTCATGCTCCCAAGGTATGAATGCAATTCTATATATATAGGAGCTTGGAACTTGTTTATTGGGTGTTAGGTTTATCTAAAACTGCGTTTTTATTTTCAGAAAGATTTCTAATTAAAACTTTAAATAAGTTTATAAAGTTTTCTGGGCAAAAATTGAATTTTCCTACTTTCTGGTTTTTCGTTCGATAGAGTCGTTCGAACGAGTTTGTCGTTCGAACGAAAATGTCATTCGAACGAACTTGCCAACGACTTCCCATTGTGGCATACTGGAACTTCGTTCCAAATGTCGTTCGAACGAGATTGTCGTTCTAACGAGATTTCTAACGATTTCATACTGGAACTTCGTTAGAAGACTCGTTCGAACGAGATGTCATTCGAACGAAATGTCGTTCGAACGAGTTTCCAGCGGGAACAGTTTTCTGGCAGTTTTGAGTTGTTTTCACCCACTTCCCCACTTGATTCTTAACCAACTATTTTCAGACTTTAATATGTGCGGGAATCACTTTTGTTGATTAATCTTTTTCATATCCTACTAACTCCTAAAAAGTGTTTTGAGAGTAAAATCAAAGAGGGAAAAAGATCATGTTTTGAGTGTGTTTTTTTTATCAAAGAGAAAAATATACACCACTCTTGTTTACACCCAAATTAGTTTCTTCCAAGTTCCCATATTCATATATCTTGCTTGGAGTTTGGCACCGGGTTCATCTCTTCCGTTCAAAGAGAAGTTTCGAGTTTTCTTCTACATCCCATAAAGAAAGAAGAAGAGGTTGTTGCGACATTACCCACTTGAAGAAAGGCTCCTTGCTCGGGTGACGGTGACCATATAAAGTCCGATCGGTGGATTTCGAGACCGCGGTGGAGCTCCAAGGTTATCCGCTAGGAAGAGATATCTACAAGAAGAATCGTCGGGGCTTGAGAGGGATCGAGTCGTGTGTTGTAAGCCTTTTTGTCTTGTATTTGTAAATTCCCTATCTAGTGGATTTGAGGCTAGGGCCGTCCGAGGTTGTTTCCCGTCTTGGGTTTTTCCTCATACATCGCGGCGTAGTGTGATTGATTTATTCTTATCTTGCATAATGAATTAGAACTCATGCTTAGGGTAATTCAAGATAAAAATGATTTTTAATTGTCACGCTTAATTTAATTGGGTGATAATTAAATTTGGATAATTGTTTATTTAATTTAAGTCATTTGCTAAAATTGGTTTGCCCAAATTCTAGGACTTGAATTAATTGGTTTAAGTAAAATTAATATTTGCTTGTGTTTAATTAATTTTCACTTGGGTTTACTTTGAATTTATTTAAGAAAATTAAAACTTGGTAATTCGTTTGTTTGTGAACCATCACACTTCTTTACGCTTCCGCATCTTGATATATATATAAAAGGAAATAATATTTTAATTGAGAAAATTAAAAATCGGGGGCCTATCATTCTACACATGTGTATGCTTTTCCAGAGAGGTTTTTTTAGAACTCTCGTAACTTAAAATCCTTATCGTTTCCATGCACACCTAGGTACTCTACAACCCTATGATTTTCACACTTCCCATTAAATGTTATAAACTTAGAAGGAACGTACCCCTCTGGATACAGCTTCTCATTGATTCTTTTTGGGTAGAAATTCTACAAATCCTTATACATGTGAGAGGATTGCCTTTTATAAGATAGCAATTTATTCACCTCCTCCTTAGTAACAACTTTGGAGGGTAACTCCTCTGCACCACCTTTATTCACCACCGGTGAGCTCGAGGGCACCGCTAACTGCTCCGTTATAATTTTCATGGCAGGGTTACCTCTATTGTTACTTCCGTGGTTGTTTTTTCCTCTTATAGGTGTCATTGCGGGTGTCATGCAATTTTGACTCAAACTTCCATATCGACGTTGTTCTGCTTCAAAAACTTAAAAAACATACTCATTAGGTTCATTCTCATTAAAGGCGTGGTTGTTCTTGCACTGGACTGCCCTCCCGGAGGCGCGGGTTCTCTAACTCCGGTCACCACAACCTCTTCTTGGATTGTCTGGTCTTTTTGAACTCCATTTTCGGTTGGAGTGTCTTCAAACACTAGCTGTTTGAAACATTGTAACTCGTTTTATTCATGGCAATGAGAATACCACCCTAATGGAGTCGCCAAATATAGGATGGTGGTTGTACTAAGGTCTATAAAGAATTAGAATGGGTGAGGCGTGACCCACTTCCCCATATGCTGCCTTCAAGGTTTCCAAATCCTCAGCAGTTGCTGGATATAAAAACCTTCTACTTCTAGTAACAAAGGATCTCTCTGTAACTTACTATCTAAAAATAGAATAATGAGTAACAACTTTCACAATAATGATAATGTCTAAGTGAGAGAAATAGATCTCCTAGAAGTGATTGTTGTAAAGGGAGTGAAGAGACAAGCACTTTGACAATCAAGAAAGAGTGGGGAAAGAGTACTTTTCTAGTGTGATTTTAACAGAGTAACATAGCTAACTTAAGTTTTATGTTTGTTCTTGATCTTACCTAAGGGTCCTATTTATAGGTAAATACTAAGGTTGATGTCGCATTTGGGCCCTAAAACGAGGCACTCTTAGAGACACGCTCTGCAATGTAACTTTTATCTCTGTTGTCTGCTAGCCACTTGTCCCTTCTAATAGGTGACACCTGATGCATTCCGAAGTCAAAAAGTAAATATGTCGGCTAATAGTGCCAAAACGTGTGATTTGCTAAATATATTTTCAAACGGTAACTTGGTGAACAAACTTTTGTAAAAGACTTGCAAGTGGCCTTGAGAGCCACTCGTTAATAGTTAGATGAAAATATTTTTATGAGCAGTCTCTTGGATCCTCACTCATTTAATCTAAGTGTAAGTTGTGTGAGTGCTTGAGCGACCTCTAAGGTCTCTCCTATTAGTATTATCTCTGTCCTAAAGTGTGTAGTGGTTGGGCGTTGGCTCTGCCAAACAAACCTTATCTCTTAGCCACCTAACCAAAACTCCCTAGAGATCCCAATTGGACCGGTCAAGCCCTACTTGCTCGATCAAGGCTACTTGTGTAAGAAACCAATCATGTTAGTAACAAGACATGTTCAAGGTCAACAACAATCTCACTCCGGTCAGTGGCATTTTTTTTATATAAATATTTTAAATAAGGGTGTTCGTTCTACTATATTAAATATGTTTTTAACAAGTCTTAACTATATTCTCTTTCAAAATGTGAGTCTTCAAAAAGTAATATTTTACGGCCACACAACATGTGGCTTGCAAGATAGTTATAGTATATACCTAAAATTAACATCACAACCCAGCGTCGACATTTTACTCTCACACGCGTTGACACGTGTACACTTTATTAAGTCATTTATTAATCTTGTATTATCTAGATTAATGTAGACACATGTATTTTATCAATACATGCATTTAGTTGGTTAATGTATTAAGAGGTTCATGTATAATAGTTTAAATGGGGTATGTTTGCATTAAATTTAATAGATACATGTATTTTGGTAGATACATTTTAAAGATTCTATAAATACTCATGTAATATTGGCGTTTAAGTGAAGTCATAAAAAGTCAAAAATATTGTGTGAGTAGTAAATAAAAAAATTTCCATGATATTGAGTGTTATCTCTCAAATATTGATTGTGTTAGTGTATTTCATTATCTTTCAAATATTGTTTTGGGCAGTCATGTATTTGGATGAAGAGGTTTACGAAGGTGTTTTCAAGTTGAATGAATACTTTAGCTATTTTCATGAAGACTCTAATGAAAATTATTTTCTTGTCTGAATTTTTTAGGTGTGATGGTCTTAATTTCTTTAGCAGGCTTGCTAATTTATATGTTTATTTCACATATAAATTATATTAGCATCTATAACTGACCTTGAACATGTCTTGTTACTAACATGATTGGTGACCTTGAACATGATTGTGTTAGTGTCTTGTTACTAAATTAATAATAATTTATTTCACATATAAATTATATGTGCACTGTAAGATCAAGGCTTGCTAATTTATATTAGCATCTATAGCTGGAAAATTTATTAAATTATTATTAATCAAAATTTTGATGTGCTTTTTTAACCACTTGCTCTTAAATTCAAAAACAATAAATTACCAGTTTATTTTTAAAGACCACAACACACCAACATTAAATCCTTATCTATTTTCTATCATTTTTGTCAATAGTAAAAGAACGTGATGGTTGTATGCTTTTTTTCTTATATTATTATAACATAAAAGAGCTTTGTGACAATAACTCTAATTTATTACTCATTCTTCTAACCATCCAAAAATCATGATTGAAAATGCAAAGAGAGTGGATTGAAAACAAACACACCAACTACTATCATCATGTTCGCATGGCACGGGCAATTCATGAGTTTTAGACTCGTGTACTTTGCTAACAACCCACACATATAATTAAAGTAAAACCTAAACCAAGTTGTTAGTTGGAAGAGAAAAACATTTTGAAATATTTATATACATGGATATGCATAAACTGGAAGAGTATGGTACCACAAACCCTATTTCGTGGCTTAGCAGCTTGTACAGAAAATATTGGATGCGGTTCCAGTTACTTATTCTCAAGTGGCATTTGCAAGATGTTCACAACCCTCAATATGTTATTCCCTACGAAATATTCCATCCATATACATAAAATTCTCGCACAATTGTCACCGAGACGAGCAAACAAAATTCATCCCTCATGGCAGCCAAACTCTTACAATGGAGGTAAGATTGTATACCACCTTACCTCTGCCAAAATGTTTTTGTAAGCAGGGGACTTTTGAAATATTGCTCGATTAATCGGTCAATAGGAAAAACTCATAAGCATTTATAACTCTACATTGGTTACAACTAATGAGAAAAGTGGTGTTGCCTTTAAAAGTATCTTTTATTCCATTAATGTTATTGGATGCGTGTTTGAAACTTTGTTACTTATACATACTAACATTCAATCCGCGCGATGCAGAAGCGATATGCAATAAACAAATATAATGATACTTATAAAATTAGTATATATCATAAATTCAATATCTTATCTTAAAGTTATTACAAAAGATTAATTTTTCATAAATAAAACTTGCCTACTATTTTTAAATATTTTTATTATATAAAACTATTTTTATAAATAAAAATTTCAAAACAACTATACGTATTTTATATAAAACAAATAATACATATTTTATTTTATTTTATTTTACTTTAAAAAACTATATGTCATTTATAGATACAAACTTAAAGTTTTTTCTATAAACAAAACGTTAAATATGTTTCTATAACCAATTTTTTTATTTGTATTAAAAATAATTTCAAAATTTTGAAAACTTTTTTTTAACTTATAAACTATTTTTTATAAATAAAAACTTCAAAAAAACTGGACGTATTTTCTATATAAAAATTATACATATTTTTATTTGTTTTCCATTAAAAAAAAACTCTATGTCACTTATAAATAAGAACTTAAACGTTTTTCTATAAATATAACATTAAAATATTTTTATAACCAAAAATCTTTTTTATTTATATAAAAAATAATTTTGTAATTTTGAAAACTACTTTTAACTTTTTTTTAAAAAAATAAAAATGTTATATAGATGTAGTAGTATTAGTAGCATTGTGTAATGTAATATGAGTGGAGAATGATGAAAATAGATTAATTGAATCTAAATTGTGTCGGATCGAGAGGCAAATTAATGGAGTCTATAATGAATTATTTTTTTAGTTTTCAAAGACTTTTGATTTATTCTTTTTTTTGGTTTCAAAGAGATTTTTTATTAATCCATTTAAGTGAAAGGAAACATTAATTTTAGGAGGAAGGAGAAGTGTTTAAGTAGAAAATATTAATTATCATTTACACCTTTAATACAATCAATATAAATTTTGTACAATCAATATAGATTTTGCTCTTTTCGTTGATATGTGAGGGTGAAAGTCTTAAACTGGATCAAATAAAAAGGTAAGGCAATGTTATGCATACAAAATAATAATGGAGAGACTCCTAGCGCCTCTAGATCCACCATATATTACTATCTCTATATACTATAAAATGTAAAACAAGGCATTTATGAGCATTTAAGATTCCTCTTCATTTATGAGTATTTTATACTTTTATAAAATACTATACAGGCAATTTAATAGATGCATTGAAGTATTAAGTTTTCTCTCTCTTTCAATTTAATCCATCTACAAAACCAAGTCAAAAACAATAAAGAATGATACATTTCTTTCGTCCTAATATATAAACATTATTTTTAACTGCTGCCAATCGCCATGGTCATCACCATAGACTTCCCCAAAGACTCCAAACCTTCTCCTGAACAAAGGGTTGCACATATGTTAAATCAGCGCCAAATTTCTCAACAGGTAATTTTCTTCTTTTCTTTCGTTGATTAATTGGTTAATTAAGATTAGTAGGGTTTGGAGGTTCCCCACTATTGATAAACCATTTGATTTCTTTCTTTTTTGGGTTATTTCTTTAACACTGTTTTTTATAACCATTAAATTATATAAAAGCAATGTTTTTCTAAAAAAAAACAGTTTATAATTGTTAAAAGGTTCTTTTATAAACTGTTTTTTTAACTTTTCTATAAAATTAATTTTTTACATAAAACGTTAAAAACATTAAAAAAAAAGTTGATATAAAAACGTTCAAAACACTATATTTAGCTGCTTTTTTTATAAACGTTAAAAAATAGTTTATATAAACCACTATTTTTTTTTAAAAACACTGCTTTTAAAAACGTTACAAAACACTGATTTTTTAATTGCTTTTTACAAACGGTCAAAAATATTTTATATAAAAACGCTTCTTTTTTTTTTAAAAACACTGTTTACTAAAAACATTAAAAACACTCTTTTTAATAAACGTAAAAAAATATTTTATATAAAAACACTTTTTTTTTAAAAACAGTTTATATAAAAATAATATTTTTTAAATTTTTTTTATAAACGTGAAATGGTTTTTAATAAAACTTTTTTAACGTTTTTCTTATAAATCAATTTTTTTTATAAACATGTTAAAAAACAGTTTATATAATAACGTTGAAAAATACTGTTTTTTAATGTTTTTAACATTTTATATGAAAACTGTTCATATAAAAAGTTGTTTTTAATAGTTTATAAAAACATTTTTTTTAACATTTTTGATGTCTTTTTATAAAAAAAATTGATTTTATAAAAAACAATTAAAAAGAGTTTATTAGAAAACTTTTTGATGTTGATAACTGTTTAAAAAAAAAGGTTTTTGTATAAGCAGTTTTTTAACGTATATAAAAAACAGTTAAAAAAATAGCGATTTTTTGTTTTTTTAACCTTTTTAAAAAACAGTGTTTATAACATAAAGTGTTTTTATATAAACTATAAGAGTTTTTCTCTCTCTTATCTCTCTTATTCTTACTTTCTCTCTTTTTTGGATTATTTTTTTAACACTTTTTTTAAACGTTAAAAAAACACTATTTTTTATAAACATCAAAAAACAATTTATATAAAATCAATGTTTTTTAAAAAAAATCAGTTTATAATCGTTAAACGGTTTTTTTATAAATAATTTTTTTAACTTTTTTTATAAAATTATTTTTTTACGTAAAACATTCAAAAACAGTTGATATAAAAATGTTAAAAAACACTATTTTTTATAAATGTTAAAAAACTGTTTATATAAACCACTATTTTTTTAAGGAAAAAACACTGTTTTTAATAAACATTACAAAACACTGAATTTTTAACTGTTTTTTTTATAAACATTCAAAAACAGTTTTATAATTCTCTTTAAAAAAATGTTGTTTTTTATATAAACCATTTTTTAATATTTTTTTAAAATTGTTCTTTTTTTTAAGAACAATGCTTTTACATAATTTTTTTTAACGTTTATACAAAAAACTGTTAAAAAAACAGTGTTTTTAATATTTTTATATTAAGTGTTTTTTACGTTTTTTATTTATTCATATAAAGAATTGGTTTTATGAAAAAAGTTGAAAACAATTTACAAAAAAACTTTTGACATTCATAAACTGTTTTTTATAAGATTGTTTTTATATAAAGTTTTTTCAACGTTTATAAAAATAGTTAAAAACAATATTTTTTAATGTTTGTAAAAAAAAGTGCTAAAAAAAGTTTGTAAAAAAACCTTTTGATTTTGTAAAACTTTTTGATTTAAAAAAAAAATACTTAATAAAAAAAGTTTATAAAACTTTTTCATTTTATAAAACTTTCTCATTTTATAAAAAAGTGTTAGTAAAAAAAGTTTTACTATTTAAAACAATAAGATATAATGTAAAATTTGTTTTAATACACTAATAAATACTTATACTAATGGGTAAAATAGTCTTTTTAATTAGAAAATGAGTCAACTGACCATCAAACTAGCTAACTAACGTTTTTTTGTCGATTTTGTATCCCAAACGAGTAGAATGTAAGCAAATGGAATAAAACTCTAAATAACTATTGGACCCCAAATAGTAAAAGATTCTTACAAAATTGACAAGGAGCTATAGAATATACTGTGATTTTGTTTAAGTATAATGTGTTATGTGAATATTGAAATAGTGTTTTTGTTAAGATAATTTCGATTGAATCTTTATATAGAAATGTGAGTTTAATTAGTTAGAAGCATATGATGTGAATTTAGTTAGTTAGAAGCATATGGTGTATGTTGTTCTATTTTAAAGGAAGTGAGGTATGCTTCCATGTTTAATAACATTGTTTTTTAAATAAAATATATAATATTTCTTTTTGGATTTTTCTCTTTTTATATTGTGATTGCACAATTATTTTTGTGCTTTGTTATTAGGTTTGATATTTTTATTTTGACTCATTTTTAGATTTTTTTATACAAATTATACCCTTTATGCTTTATTTTCTTAACACACAAGTTCTAATTGTTTGTCATTTCTGTCTATCATGTTCATGATACTATTCATTATATTTTTCAAAAATTAGGGGTTAAAGTATAATTTATGTAAAGTTGATTAAGTGCCTAAGTAAAATATTTTGATATATATATATATATATATATATATATATATATATATATATATATGATAGTAATTATCGTGAGTATATATGAGTGTCAATTTTCTCTCCATCTATTATTAATTAATACTTATATGATGTGTCAAATAGACATAAAAATATAATTATGTCTTAAATAAAAAAAAGTATCTCGGTGTTTAGTGTATATTAATCATAGAACTACCATCTCTACTAAAAAATATAAATATGTAGTTGATTTGTAATTTTAAAATAGGGTCATGTTCATATGTCCCAAATTTTTTATTCATTTTTTCATCTCATATTAACATTAGTTTAAATGTAATGATAATATTATTTATGCGGCATATATTTTACGAATAAAACTATATCACGCTCGCGCATCGCGCGGGGTTTAAAACTAGTTGTTAATATTATCGGCAACTTAGTTACTTTTACCCAATGATCAAATTTAATGGATGAAAGTGTGGGGCTTCTGCTTACGAGGCTTTGACACTACATAAATATGGTCATTTACCTACATGTACTTGTACCTTTTCTCATCAAATCTACTTCAATTAGCCATTGCAACCGAGCTTGATCCCCTTGTACCGGTAATACAATCAATATGGTTCCCAAATTAGTCGCTTGGGCCAATGTGCAATCCCAACGAATCATCCATCTAAAAAGTCTTGGCACTCATTAAGTTGTGGTTTTTGCTTAAATGTATATGTGGCTTTATCCCTTCTTCCAATTCAATAAGAAATATACCCACTTTCTCTCCAATGAGCCAAACATTCACATAGAGTCGAAGTTATCCCGTATAGCCAACTAGGTAAGAAAATAGAGTAATTACACGAATTCCAAGTGTTCATGCTATTTTGCAAAGAAAATATGTAAAAAAAATTATTAAATGCAAATGAATTGAGCACCAAATGTTACTGCGTATATATAGTCTAAATGGCAAGTCAATTTTCGGCCTAAGTTGTTTGGGTTTTAGTCGAAAAAGTCACTCCAAAAATGAGTATAAAAGATTAACGAACACTTTGATGGAGATACCCTTTATTAACACCATTTTGATGACCCTCTAATGTATCTTTAATGCATTAATTAATTATTATGTTATTCATAATCAATACAGTTCTGACTAATACATTGAAGACACATCACAATGTCACTAAAATAGTGTCAGTAAAAAATATCCACATAGAATTATTCAAAACCAACACAATTTACTCAAAAGAAAAGGACAACGTACATGTTTAATGATGTGGGATGACATGTTACTCAAATGGTGAATTTATAATGGTAAATATATCTCAAACTCTAAGTTTAAATATAATTTTACCCATTTTGCACATTTAGAGTAAAATTCAGCTTGTCAAATATCTAGACTCAATTTGAAACCAGGATTGAGGACGGTTTTAGTAGGTGATTAATAAATTAATGGAACTTGACAATCTATGTGTAGTGTAATATTGCATACGAACCTTTGTGAAAAAAGTTTATTCATAGTAATTAATCTTGGATATTAAAGAAAAAAGTTTATTCATAGTATATATATTTATTTTGAATGAAATAAATTATTGGAGATAAGTGATTAGTTTGTAGGATTTTCTGATTGAGATCTTAGGTTCAATCCCTTGGATGCACACTAAATATGAATAGTCTTTGATTGGGCCTTTGGTACTTTGGGCTTCTCTTGAGTGCCCAAATTTATTTATCCATTTACTATTTCGTTTTTTAACTAATTTTGAAACCCGTTTTTAGTTTTTGACAAAGTCTTCTATTTTAAATAAACTACCCGATAGTGGAGATACTAGTGGGTTATTTGCCTAAAACCTCTACCCACATTTTTTACCAAATTCTGTATAAAACAAAGGCTATAGCTTTGAAAAAGAAGACAGAAAAATTCAACCTCTCTCACTTTCGCTGCAAAAAAAATTTATCTGCCTATTTTCTGCAATAAATTTTATATTCATGATTTATATGGGAGTGTTGGAGTATCCTGCGAGTTCTATGATTTTATATTCAGCTGGTGTTTAAGTTTGATCGTTGAATCCTAGGAGGAATTTGCTCACAAGCCTGACAGTTACAAATATCAACGGGCAATTTCACCTTTAGGACTTTGTGTCAAACACAAACCTCAATCGATAAGTTCTTCCAATTTTATTTATTTCGCATTTTAGATTTTTTTCATATATATTCTTCAATAATTTATTTCCATCAATACAATGGCATTAAGTATGAACCTTTTTCGTCCCATTCACAGCTTATAGGGATCACATCTGTAAGAGGTTATACCACGATCCATACATGGTTGGAAAACATGGATTCCAATAGATTTCATTATTTACTATCATTTCTTCTCATTGATATAATATACCATCGTTGTATTAGGACAGATCCTTGTGTTCTAAAATGTTAATCTCCTGTGTATTAGGCCATATTTCTTCGGTGCTGCTCAAACTCTCCCAATGTTACGTTGCATTTGTGCATTATTTGGTTGGGGTGATAATGATAAGATGAGTCTTCATATTATGATGTGTCGATTTTAGTATCCTATCATTATTTAGCTATGATAACATTATCACTCCCATCTAATACATGTTGGAGATTTTTAAAACAAGTGACTAAAATCTTTGGGAGTAAAATCTTGTCCCACATTGGAAGTATGTGGAGAAAAGTGGGAAACAAAGCTAATATAAAAGGAAGAGTGTCCTACAATGAAAAATGAGTAAAGTTAAGTGATACCCACTAAGGATTGGTCAACCTTTTGTCCCACATTGGAAAAATATAAAGAAAGCGTGCACTTAATAAGTACAAATGGAAGATGAAGAGTTACTTCAATCTAGCATTTAAGAGGGCTATTCAAGAGAGCTCCAATATGGTGCGAAGCACCGTACGCATGCGCACTTGCGTGCGCACGTGCGGGGCAGTGGGATGTAGAGGTGCTAGTGGCGCACTTTGCACTTCGCTTGTCGCATGTCTGCAGTGGTAGCGGGTTATTGGTACTCGTTCGGGTCGGATCGCGGTAGCTCAGGTGCGGTCACTTTTTAGCTGGTTCGTGTAAAACAGGTTCAGTTTTACTATACCTTTTTGGAAATGGCTTAAGACTGTTGGTAATTAACAGTCATACCATTCAGAATTAATTAAGATTGTTAATTCAAAAGTAATGACTCTTGAAGACAAATCCTTTCACTATCTATAAATAAAGGCAGCCTAATTCGAAATTGCACATTATTCAGATTAACCCAATTCCAGATTTTCCAAACCCGAGCAATTATTCAATTATATTTTCAAGAGATACAAAAACTATCTTATTCTGTTTTGTGCACAGAAACAGAATAAGAACTTGATTGATTATTCTTCGCTGCTGCATCAAAGGGTTGTCTTCAAACAAACAATTTGCAGACATTGAAATTGCTTCATTTTATCTTGAGTACAAATTTCCAGATTCCCATTTATATACCGAATTATCTTGGTGGTGCAAATGTTGTATTTAGGAAAGTGACATCATGCCTTGAAGTTTCAGAATTATTTTGAAGAAAAACAAAAGTTTTATTCAGAAGTTTACATTATTGTATTGAAGTTAACATTATTGTTATAAATAGAAGAGTTCCATTTCTGCCTTTGCATACATATTTTCCAACAATGTAAATATTGTATTTCGAGAAATGGCAGACTCTTCCAAATCACTTTGACAAATAACAAAAGGCTTTGTCAAGTTGGACCGTTTTGATGGTGGTAATTTTCTGCGTTGGAAAAAAAAGGTTCACTTTCTTCTAATAACATTGAAGATTGTGTACACATTGTCACAACAGAAACCAAATGAAAAAGAAAATGAAACCGTGGAATAGATGAGGAAATGCACAAAATGGGACACTGGTGATTACTTATGTCGTGGTCACATTCTCAATGCACTTGTTGATAATTTGTACGACATGTACCAAAATATTAGGACCGCAAAGACTTATGGGACAGATTGGAGATAAAAATATCTTACAAAAAATGCTACAAGTAAGAAGTTACTTATCGGTCAGTTTTTAAATTTCAAAATGAATGATAATAGGCCTGTGCTAGAACAATTTCATGACATCCAACGCATCTTAAATCATTGCAAACTTAAAAATTTAAATATGGATGATAATGTAATTGTTTATTCCATAATTGAAAAACTTCCTCCTTCATGGAAAGATTATAAGAAAGAACTCATGCAAAAAAGGAAGATCTTTCACTTGAAGAATTAGAGACTCATTTAAGAATTGAACAAGAGTCTCGAATTCTAGATGGTAAAGAGGAACATGAAAACTCTATTTCTAAGGTCCATGTGGTGGAGGAAGGAAAGGAGTAAAAATTTGACAATCATGGAAAGAATAACAAGCGGAAGAACTTTTCAAACAATTCTAAAGAAAACAAAAAGAAGAAAGGAAATTATTTCATTGCAATAAACCAGGTCACTTCAAGAAGGATTGTCATGAGTTCAAGAAACTAAAAGAAAAAGTACGATCATCAAACACAAAGAAAAAATTTGCTGCTATGATATCCGAGGCTAATGTGCTTGGAGAAGATAACTCTTGGTGGATTGATTCTGGTGCCACAAGGCATGTATGTAAGGACAAGAGCCTATTATATGCCTATGAAACTATGGAAGGAGATGTTCTCTATATGGGAAATTCTTCAAATGTTGCGGTTAAAGGCAAAGGGACAGTGGATCTCGAATTCACTTCCAGAAAATCCTTAGTCTCACCAATATTTTTCATGTTCCTGATGTTAGGAAAAATTTAGTTTCTCGAAGTCTTCTTAACAAGTTTGGATTTAAACTTGTATTTGAGTCATACAAATTTATTCTCACTAAAAATGGTACCTTTATAGGGAAAGTTTATTTGTATGAGGGCATGTTTAAGCTCAACATCAATGAAAAAGATTCTTCTGCTTATATCGTTGATTGTCTTTCATTATGGCATAGTCATTTAGGGCATGTTAATACAAAGAAAATGCATTTCATGGTTAATTTAAATTTAATTCCTAGATATGAGAATGACATGAATGGAAAATGTAAAATATGCATGCAAACAAAAATAACAAGATTACCTTTCCAAAAATAGAAAAAAAACTACATCTTTGTTACAATTCGTACATAGTGATGTTTGTGATTTGCATGGAACACCTACTAGAGGCGGTAGTAAATATATGCTACATTTATCGATGACTTTTCAAAATATTGTTACTTATATCCTTTAAACTCTAAAGATGATGTGCTTAATAGATTTAAGACATATAAAAATAAAGTTAAAAATTAATGTGATACTAAAATCAAATGTCTTAAATCTGATAGAGGTGGTGAATATCACTTTCCTCAGTTTTGTGAAGATATGGGTATTATACATGAAGTTATTGCACCCTATACACCACAAAAAAATTGGGTAGAAAAAAGAAAAAATAGGACACTAACTCAAATGGGTAACATTATACTTTCTTATTCTTGTTTAAGTAAAGGGTTTTGGGGAGAAGCACTTTTAACTACGTATCATATTCTGAATAGGATACCTGTTAAAGATAATAAGCAAACTCCTTACGAATCATGGAAGAATAGAAAACCTAATTTAGGTTATCTTAAAGTTTGGAGTTGTAGAGATATTATAAGACTACCTGAAACTAAGAGAAAGAAATTAGGAAGCATAGGCGTTGAGTGTATTTTCATAGGTTATGCACAACATAGTAAAGCCTATTGATTTTTGGTTAGTGAACCTAATGATTCTATTGAGGTAAATAAAATAATTGAATCAAGAGATGCAATTTTTTATGAACAAAGGTTTTCTATTCCTAGAATAAATAATGAAAAAGAAGTAAACACTCATTCACAATTACCTGATACTCCACCAATAGAACAAGAAGAGATTAGAAAAAGTAAAAGACCTAGAAAAGAAAAGAGCTTTGGTCCTGACTTTGTAGCCTATCTTGTTGAAGGAACTAAAGACACACCTTGTAATCAATTTGCGTTAACTCTTAATGTTGAAACAGACCGACAAACTTATAGTGAGACGATAGATTCGGCATTTTGGAAAGAAGCCATTAATGATGAAATGGATTCAATCATTAGAAATAAAACTTGGAAGTTAGTAGACTTACCTCCAGGATCTAAACCTATTAAGTGTAGATGTATTTTTAAAAAGAAAATGAAAATAGATGGACAATTGATAAATTAAAGGCTAAATTAGTTGCTAAAGGATTTACACAAAAAGAAGGAATTGATTACTTTGATACCTATGCACCAGTTTCTAGAACATATACTATTAGAGTTTTGATTGACTTAGTTACCATATATAATTTTGAAATTCATCAAATTGATGTGAAAACTGCCTTTTTAAATGGTGACTTAAAAGAAGAAATTTACATGGAACAACCTAAAGGGTTATTCCTGGACAATAACATAAAGTATGTAAACTTATTAAGTCCTTATATGGACTAAAACAAGCACCTAAACGATGGCATGAAAAATTTGATAAAGTCATTATTTCTTATGGTTTTAAAATTCATGAATCTGATAAGTGTGTTTATAGTAAATTTTCTAATGGTAAAGGTGTGATCATTTCTTTATATGTAGATGACATGTTAATTCTTGGTACTAATTTATAAAGCATTAATAATACAAAGAATTTTCTATCTTCTAAATTTGATATGAAAGATATGGGTGTAGATGATGTCATATTAGGAATGAGAATAATAAGGAAAGATAAAAATATAATTCTCACTCAATCTCATTATGTTGAGAAAATTTTAAAGAAATTTAATCAGTTTGATTGCACACCTGTTAGTACACCTTTTGAACCATAGTTAAAGATGATCTCTAATACTGGTAGAGTTATTTCACAATTGGAATATGAACAAGTAATTATTAGTTTGATGTATGTCATGACATGTACTCGTACTGATAGTGCATATGCTATTGGTAAATTAAGTAGATATACTAGTAATCCTATTTTATTGCATTGGCATGCTATTAATAGAATATTAATATATTTAAAAGGAACTATGGACTATGGTATATACTATAGTGGATATCCTTCAGTATTAGAGGGTTTTTCTGATGCGAGTTGGATAACTGAGCGAGAGGATCATTCCTCAACAAGTGGATGGATTTTCACTCTTGGTGGAGGAGATGTTTCTTGGGAATCAAAGAAACGGAGTTGTATAGATGACTCTACAATGGGAGCTGAGTTTGTAGCATTAATTACAACTAGTAAAGAGGCCGATTGGTTAAGAAATTTATTGATTGAAATTCTAGCTTGGCCAAAACTAATGCCACCAATATCTATACATTGTGATAGTGAATCTACACTTTCTAGAGCTTATAGTAAAGTGCACCATGGAAAATCTAGACATATTGTCCTGAGACATAGTTATGTCAGACAAATAATTACGGATAGTGTAATCACAATGGATTACGTAAAATCAAATCAAAATTTAGCTAATCCATTTACGAAAGGTCTCGCAAGAGGACTGGTGTCTAAGACATCGTTGGGGATGGGACTAAAGACAATTAATATTAATAACTCTTGATGGAAACTCAACTTGATACTTGACATATTCAAGTCTCAAGTTCAATGATTAAAGTACATCATACAACGTGATTGTAAGAACTAGAAAATCAAACATCCTAAGGATAAGTGCTTAGAATATGTAATGAAAGAGGATGAGTATAATCTTAATATATTTATGGTGTTTTAGTTACATGGACACCTATGATAATCTACCTATATGAGTGTGGAAGTGGTGTCGTTTCCTATGAGAACCGGGCTTGACTCTAAAGCACTCATGAAATCAAGGTACGGACACGAGGCCTAATACATGTGTCGGCTTATATGGATAATCTGTGACTAAAAAGATTTGTGTGTGTAGGCAAATTCGGATGATCAGTATGGGTTGATAGTTCAAAGACAAGTCTACTATACTTTCATGGTTAGCCTTGACGAATCTTCGCATGGTATTGGTTCAAGTCGTGAGACATCAGTGCTTATACACAGTCTTATAGATAATCAAAGATTTACAAAACCTATTTTGAAAATGGTGGAGGAATGTTGGAGATTTTTAAAATAAGTGAGTAAAAGCTTTGGGAGTAAAAGCTTGTCCCACTTTGGAAGTATGTTGAGAAAAGTGGGAATAAACCAAATATAAAAGGGAGAGTGTGCAACTTTGGAAAATGAGTAAATTTAAGTGATACCCACTAAGTTATAAAAGTAGTGGGCAACCTTTTGTCCGACAATGGAAAAATATAAAGTAAGTGTGCACTTAATAAGTACAAATGGAAAATGAAGAGTTACTTTATCTATCATTTAAGAGGGTTATTCAAGAGAGATTCAATACGGTGCGAAGCGCGTGTGCGGGGTTGGGGGTTGTAGAGGCGCTAGTAGCGCACTTTGCACTTCGCATACCGCGTGTCCGCAGTAATAGCGGGTTGTCGAGATTCGTTCGGGTTGGATCACGGTAGCTCGGGTGCGGTCACTTTTTGGTTGGTCCTTATAAAATAGGTTTGGTTTAATTATACTTATTCGAAAATGGCTTAAGACTGTTGGTAATTAACAGTCATACCATTTCGAAATTAATTAAGATAGTTAATTCAACAGTCATGACTCTTGAAGACAAAGACTTTCACTATCTATAAATAAAAGCTTCCAAATTCGAAATTGCACATTATTCAGATTAACCCAGTTCCAGATTTTCCAAACCCAAACAATTATTCACTTTCATTTTCAGGAGATACAAAAACTATCTTATTCTATTTTGTGCACAAAAAATGGAATAAGAACTTGATTGACCGTTCTTCCTTGTTGCATCCAAGGGTTGTCTTCAAACATATAATTTGCAGACAGTTCAATTGCTTCATTGTATCTTGAGTACGGATTTGCAGATTCCCATTTGTATACCAAATTATCTTAGTGGGATCTAAATCACGTATAATGTTTTGGGGAAGTATTTGGAATGCACCGTATTTAAAAGATAAAAATTGGCTTATAACTCTTATTTACAAAGGTGATGTAACAACCCGCCCTTTTTGGAGACCATCAAATTCCCTAATTAGAAATAAATTAGCAATTTGGAGACAATTAAATTCCATAATTGAGTATAAATTGGAATTTGGAGAATTTCTCGAAATAGTGATTTTGGGATTTTTAAGGATTTAATGATTATCGCTAGTTGAGATATTTACTATTGGGGTTAAGTAAATATGTCGAGGTATTTTAATGATAGGTCGTTGTTGAGAAAAGCGGCACGAGGTAAGATTTTAATGAGAAAACCCGCATTTACTTTTTGGGTTAGAATAGTGATTTGCGATCAAGTACCCCGAATAGGAATTTTGACTACGACATGAGTCTCGGAATGTCTGAGATAGTCGGAAAAGAGTGTCCGATTGTCGAAATTAAGTTCCAGGTAATTTTGGAGTTAAATAGGCTCGTAATTGGGTAAACGAGTCATTTTGGGGTTTTAAAGGGGTTAAACCCTTTTCTCTCTATATAAAGAGGAAGAGAGGGAGACAAAGAGAAAGAAAGAAGAAAGAAGAGAGGGAAGAGAGAGAGGAGGAAGAAAAGAGGGAAAAGGGGGAGATTCCGGCCAGCCTCCGCGGGATTCGGCTCGAGGACGTCGGATTTTATCCACGAGGCAAGTGTTTACTTGCTTTATTTATTTTTAAGCATAAATATCTCATATCATTATTGGTATAACAAACCCTAATGATTTTGGGTTGGGTTCTCGTGGATAAAACGGGTTTTCGGAAGTTAAAACGAGTAAACCCCTAAAATTGGATAATTGGAGAAATTTAGAAATTAACTAAAATAAATTGGTGATTTTGGATTCTAGGACATTTAGAACCCTTATTATATGTGTAGTAGTTGTTGGTTAAGGTTGTAGGACGTTAGATGAGGAGACCAAAAGCTTGAGGAAGCTTTAATGGCCGAAAACAGCTTCTCGGAGAAGAAGCTGCCCGACATGGTCGATCGATCGACTGGTAGAGGTCGATCGATCAAAGCCTCAATCGATCGATGACCCAGGGTCGATCGATCGACCCTACAGGAACTGGGGCAATTTCTCCTAGGGTGAATTAGATAGAATGAATTCCAATTCTAATTGATTCGAGGTAAATTTTTGGATAACCTATGGAAATCTTTAGAAGTATATAGCTCTCTAATTGAGGAAAATTAGGAGGGCAAGGTGGGGGTTTTAATGTAAAATCCCTTAAACTATATTTTTGAGGAAAATAGGATAATTGTAGAATTGGAAGGTTTCGGGTTCCTAAGTAGGGTGGGAACCTTTAGGGGATATTATGGACAATAGGTAGTCCTTCGGTTCATGGAAATGAAATCCACAACCCACTGAATTTAAGGTTGTTCGGGAGAGATAAATCTCGAGGATATTTCTAGTAGGCATGTGGGTCTATATAATTATGCGTATAGATAACATAATTATATCGAGTACCGTTAAGTGTATCCTAGGAGATAAGTAGGATAATTTGGTGACGTAGATATATATATATATATATATATATATATTCACTTAGAGTGAAGTGGCATAAATGGGTGACATCCATTAAAATCCTTAAAGATGATTAAGGAATTCATTAATATGAAAGTAATAAAATACTTTGGGTTTAGTATCATGTATATATGAGTGCATGATTATGATTCTTCGAGAGAATCTTTTGGGGTTAATGGTCATCGCTAGATATAGTTGGAAATTATGGCCCCATAGATATATTCAAGGATGAATATATGGTATGTATTTATACTATGGGATTAAAGTATATATATGTTATGACGTAAATGATTTTGAAAATATAAAAATGAATATTTTCAAAATGGAAAAGAAAAGATTTTCATAATTGATAAAATATGGATTACACACCTCCCTAAATCGCTATCATAAGGGAAGTTGCGCGCGTTATGGTGAAGCCCCCTGGCTATTGAGCAGGGTGGATATAGTCCTTTAGGCCATATGAGCGATTATATATTTGTTTCTGCGCTGGTTAGGGGATTCTGGGTGTGGTCCTGACTTTCCCGCAGGCATATGAACGCTTCCCGACGTTGTTAGGTTCCCAGGTTGTCTTGTTTGATAGGCCCTGGAAGATGATAGCCATTTAGGGGCGCGTCCAGTGGGGAAACCCGGAGGGGCGGTCTTAGATTTATTAAAGCAATTCATGACAATGAATTGTCTTTATATTTACATTTCCTGAGTATAAACAGGGAAATGGGTTAAAGGTTTTGGCTTCGGTAACACTCCCGGATGGAAGAAGGGATGTGGAAGCATATGGTATGATCAAATCATTTTCATGATAATGAAAATGGCTTTAGGTACATTTCCTGAGTATAAAAAGGGAAATGGGATAATTTAAAAAGGAAAAAGCATTTTTATGATAATAAAATTTGCTTTTAAAAAGATATATGTTTTGGTAAAGCAATTCATGCTAATGAACTGGCTTTAAATACATTTCCTGGATATGAGAAGGGAAATGGAAGGTTTTGATATGAGTATAGAATACACCTCAATCCGGGAGGTAGATCCGGATGTGTATTATAAAGATGAAATAAATTGGTAAACCTCAGTCCGGGAGATATTTTTCGGATGTATATTGTAGATGTATATATATATATATATATATATATATATATATATATATATATATATATATATATATATATATATATATATATATATATATATATATGTATTTATACATTTGTTGCGTGCTACGGGCCTAATGGATCTCTACCATTAACCCTGCCAAGTAGTAGTGTATCGGGGGGGTTCCTTGTTTGGATTTCGCTTTGCGAGACACCCCACGCAAGAACTTAGTGCAGTGTTGAGAATGGAGGGAAGTTTAGCCCTTAGCACTTGGACTATCTGGGGTAGATAGTAGATGGGTAAATTAGACTAGTTAGGCAAGGATAGCTTGACTAGGGTATGTTGTTAGGGTGCGTTAGGTGTGCACTATTAGAGGAGAGGTGAGGGGTATCTCATGGGAGTGCGATACCAATTTAAATATGAGAAAAAAAACTATTTTTCTAAAAATAAAGCATTTATGCACTTGCAAAATATTTTCAAAATTCGGGCTCTGACCCGTTTATCTATTTTTCCTCTCTTGTTGTATATTATATATTTATATAGGTGTCCGGACACAGGGACGCCTTGATGACACTTCTTTCGAGTCAGACGTCTGCTGCAGCAGCTGTAGATGCTTGTGGGTTCTCGGTAGACGCTTCTTTCCTTGTACTCTAGATAGGAGGTATTGTATAAACTTTCGAGCCAATGGCTCAATTGCATTTAGTTATTCTTTTAGCAGCATTCGATATGGTTGTATAATTTGAACCGAGTATTCGGTTATTTTATTTCACTTCATCTTCCTTTCAGTTTCATTTACGCTTAAACTGTGTGTATGTTTTATTTATAATTGTTTAAACAGAGTAGTTAAGTAAAAAATTTAACGCTCGCCTAATAGGATATTAGTAATTAAATGGATTTTCGACAGTGATGCTAAGAATGATCCATATGTGACTCCTGTTTTAATTTGATATAGGAGTGATCGCCCGGTATCCCATTAGGCGGTTTCTTACAGGTGAATTAGTGAAACGAAACATGTAACAAACAATATTAAATGAAGTCTCACTCTTTCTTTCAAATACATCGTTAGCTTAGGGTTTTTTCAAAGGTGTTCACAAGGATATGATACCACTATCTTTGAGACAATCTAAAAATTCCTTGTTTAGGTATTCTCCACCGCAATCTGATACACGTGTCTTTAAAAAATTCTAATTTGTTTTGATTTATTTTAACTCTAAACATATTTGTCGTCTAAACATATTTGCCGTAATCATATGCCATCTGAAATGTTTTTTCTTAAATCATTTTTTTTAATCATAAAAATGAGAATTATCGTCATTTTCAACTTAGTCGTCTTACCACAAGAACCATATTCACATGGTTGAAAGGATTGTAATGAGCATGGACTGAAAGGAAATTCCTTGGCGAATATTTTAATCATTTTTTCACTGATACGCCTAAGTCTTAGATGTTATTTAGAGATAGGATTGATTTCAACCCTCGATCTTCGGGTATTTTTATATATATTATTAATATTTCAATAAAATGAAAATATTAAAGCCCATCACATAGAGAAGTTGGTCATCAATTAATTTAATAAAATGTATTTATTGATTTCAAATACATATCAATGCGTCAAAATACTAGGAATTTAAACATTGTGATTTTTCCAAAAACAAAAATTATCTTGACTTGTGGTCTTATGATATGGTAACGGCAAGAAGATCGCATGAAATTAACTTCCTTTTAACTCAACATTATACTTTCATTTAGATTCTCCAAAAAAACTTGCGAATTTGAGTCTTAACTTCCCAATTTAAACACTCAACTCTGAGATAATATAAAAGAGAGAATGAGAGAATATTGTTTTCGAATTGATGTAAACAAGTGTTACAAGAAAGACCTTTTTATAAGAGAGTTAATGGGACATGAGGAGGAAAACAAGGAGAGGAAAATACGGAGAGGAAATCACACACACACACACATATATATACACTAAAATACCTCCTCAAATTTAAGATGGAGAAGTGTTGGACAGTTTGAGTTGGTAACTAAGTCTTGAAATCATCCTGGAGGATGAGCTTTGATGAAGATATCGACGGTTTGATGAGAAAAAGTGAGGGTTAACAAACAGATAGTGCCACGTAAAACATGTTGATTACCAAAATGACAACCAAACTCAATATGTTTGGTTCGTTCATAAAAGACGTCATTCTGAGCAATCTGAATAGCACTTTGATTATCATAACAGAGGATAGTTACAGTAGAGGAAGAGACTCCCATATCTTTAAGTAACCAACGAAGCCAAAGAAGCTCACGTGTATTATCAACAAGATCACGATATTCAACTTATGTACTCGATCAAGAAATGACGAACTATTTCTTACTTCTCCATTAAATAAGTGAGTCACCTAAGAAAAAAATAGTATTCAGTAGTAGAACGAAGGTCATTAGGATCTCTAGCCTAGTCAACATCTAAATATGCACATAAAACTAAGGAGGAATGAGTAGAAAAATTAAGATCATGAAACATAGTGCCTTTGATGTAGCAGAGAATACATGGAACAGTAAAGTAGTGAGTGGATCGAGGGGTTGATAAGAAATGACTAACACGGAACTGCTTAGGTAATGTCCGGGCATATAACTGTGAGATAGACCAGACTGCCTATCAAGCATCACTGGGAAAAGTTCCATCAAAAGTAGTGAGTTTAATAGTGGGATAAATGGGAGTAGGATTTATTTTGTAATCAGTAAGACACGATTAAGCTAAAATATCGGAAGAGTATATATCTTGAGAAAGATAATATCCATTGGCATCAGAAAGAACTTTAAGTCCTAAAAAATAGTTGAGTTGACCAAGATCCTTCATGTCAAAATGGCGACTAAAAGAGACGTTGAGATCAATAATACCTTTAACATCATCCCGAGTAATGATCATGTCATCCACATATAGTGGAAGAATAGTAACCCCAAAAGTGATTCGGAGGATAAAGAGCCAAGAGTCATAAGAACTTACAGTAAATCCATATTTTTAATTGTAGAGATAAATTTGGCGAACCAGGCTCAATGGGCTTGCTTAAGACCATAGAGAGACCAACGAAGCTTGCAAACTTAATATGATGAATGAGTATAACCCGGAGGCAGTTTCATGGAAACTTCCTCGGTAAGATCACCATATAGGAAAGCATTCTTCGCATCCATCTCAAATAAATTCCATCTACAAGTTTCATCCACAATTCAGACTCTGGTCAAGCTATAAATAGGGGCAAAAGTTTCTTCATAATCAATGTCATACTCTTGAATGTGTACCTTTGCAGCCAGAAGATCTTTGTATCATTCCACTAAGCCATTTGAATGAGTTTTTATTTTCTAAACCCATTTGCATACAATATTACTCTTTCGAGGAGGAAGATCAATGAGATCCCAAGTGTGGGTTTGATGTAATGCATGTAATTCATTTATCATAGCATAATTATTATGTCATGGCATACTGCTATTGAGGATTAAAACTTGCTTATTTGTAGGATTGAGGCTCATGATTGGATAACATAGTAGAGAAGCATTGATAATAACAGAGGTGGTGAGTGGGTACTTTTATCTTATTATAACGACGAAGTAACGGTTTAGGATTAGTAGCAGTAGATGAGGTAGGTTCATTGGGACAGATTGGTGTTAAGAGCTCAGATTCGAAACTACTATTTTGGGGAGAGGAAATAATATCATTTGTTGGAGATGAATCGAATGTGGGAAATTCAAACATGACATTAGTATTAGTGGGAGTATCAATATCATTAAGGAAAATATCGATAGTGGAACAGTGAAGAATAACTAGTTAGTTGATGAGGATATATGAAATGGAGAGAGAAAGAGAGAGAGGAGAACACGGTGTGTTCCCAACATGTGACATGACAGGAGATGCAAAGTCACTTAGAAATAGGATCCTAACATTGATAACCTTTATGTTATACCCTATATCCTAGGAAATAATAAAGACGGGGATGAGGTTTTAATTTTGAATGCTCGTGTAATTGAAGAAAGAAAAAGCAAGCACATTCGAAGACTTTGAGGAGAGAGTATGCAGGGGTGATTCCATGCAAACGCTCTTAAGGTGACTATTTAGAAATAACTGGCATTGGAATACGATCAATGGTGTAAACTGCAGTGAGAGAATCCTCACCTAAAAAATTTCAGGGCAAGAGCAAGAGATGAGAAGTGTTCAAAAGTGTCTAAGATATGATGATGCTTACGTTCTACATGTCCAATTTATTGAGATATACCTGGGAAGGAATATTGAGAGAGAGTGACCTGTTGTCTCTGCAAATTAAGGAAATTCTTTTCTTTATATTCCATGGCATTGTCAGCACGAAAAATTTTGATGGTACGAGATAATTGAGTACAGACCATGTGAGCAAAATTATAATACATGGCTGGTAGTTCAGAGTAATTCTTCACGGGATACATTCAAATGAAATAGGTGTAATCATTAATGAAGATAACAAAGTATTTGGAGACCCTCATTATGCTATGAGGAGATGGTCCCTAGACATTAGAATGTAGAAGATCAAACAAATCTGCAGTAATGGATTCACTATGAGGAAAAGGTAAGGCATGACGTTTTCCATGTTAACATGATAAACAAGTTATATCATCAAGTTTAACAGACCCTAAGTGTCCTATGGATATAATAAAATGAAGGCGAACAACATAAGCATGACCTAGGCGAGAGTGCTAGAGATCAAGAAACATGGTAGAGGATATGGCGGCAGCAAGAGAAGGCATTTTGGGATACTGAGGTGAGTGAGCTCAAATATACAACCAACTTTACGACATATCCCAATTACATGTCTAGTATATGGATTATTCACCTGACAACCAGAAGAAGATAAAGTAACAATGATAAAAGTTCATATAACTGGGCAATAAAGATAAGATTGATATTAAGTTTTGGAACGTGAAGAGTATAAGTAAGTGAAAGATTGGAAGTTGAGACGTGACCGATATGTGAAACATATAACTGAGAACCAATTGTAGCACGTATAATTGGTGTATGTGATGCAGTTGTTTGAGAAGAGAAAATTATAGAATCAACAATCATATAAATACAACATGTGGAATCAAAGTACAAGAAGTTTTCTTCAACGAACGGACGTAGGAGTTGAGAGTGAAGTACCAAGAAAGGAGAGAATTTATGGGAGAAGTGACTTGAGATTATTGATCGATCTCGCTGATGGGTTGGCATCTGAAAGATAAGATTTTATAGTTATAGCAACGATACTTGAGAAATGTTTATATTTTCCTTGATTGTGATGAAATGATTTCTGGTAAGGACAGTTTAAACAGTCACTTAAGTAGTGACATGAAGTTGTTTTATGACAAAACATACAAACTCGAATCGGGCAGCGAAGGAGATCATGGTCGGGATTATTACAATAGGCACATCTTTGCTGATATGGTGATTGAGTGATAAGGGAAAATTTATCCATGGAATCACTATGTTGGAAGTGCAGGATAGGAAACAATAAAAAAAAACTTTATTTATTTATTATTTTTTAGAAAAGTTTTTTATGCAAAATCAAATTTCAGAGATTTTTTACGTGAGATTTTTTAATAGAGTGACATTTGGTTTGAGATTTTTGGCTTGAGAGAAGAGTTTAACAAAGTGATATTTTGGGTTTGAAAAGAGTGAGAATTTTTTTTTGGAGATTTTCAGTGTGAAATTTTTGGTTTTGAGATTTTCGTCTTGAGAGTTCCGGTGTTAGGATTTAGATGAAGGATTTCAACAAAAATTTAAAGTCTCTGATACCAAGTAAGATAATATAAAAAAGAGAGAATGAGAGAATATTGTATATGAACTTATGTAAACAAGTGTCACAAGAGAGGCCCATTTATAAGAGAGTTACGAGGACATAAGGAGGAAAACAAGGAGAGGGAATTGAGGAGAGCGAAACATGGAAAGAAAGATGGAAAGGGAACATGGAAAGGGAATTTTATATATATATACAGTCCTGCTCTTGTGCGGACTAGTTCGCATTTTAAGAGTGCGGACCGAACATGTGTCACATGGCGGTCAGCCCAGAAAAGAAAGAGAGTGTGCCTATAATTTAGGCGATAATTTCTAGGCGCACCGTTAGGTGACACATGTCCAGTCCGCATTCTTAAAATGCGGACTAGTCCGCACAAGAGCATTATTATATATATATAGTTTATAATTATAATTGATCTTTTAGTTTCCTTAATAAACTATTACATATCTTTTAACAAACTAATAAGTTCGTATACCGTAGCATCCTACGTGTTCATGTTGAAGAGCATAAAAACTGTGGCAATAATAAATTAGATAGAAACTATAACATCGAGTGGGTACATAGTGGAGATTCCATAGTGTTCCTTGTTGGAAATTAATATTCATTGTCGAAATTAATTATTTAATTTCAATTATATTAAATTCCGAATTTATGAATTTCCCAATTATGTGGTCTTGATAAATATCAGATAATTAATTAGGAACGTGATAAATACGAATATTAGAAGATTGGGTCAATCTTATCCATTAGTCACATGATGGTTAGTGGCATTAGTGGGAGACTTGAAAAAGAGTCCCACCTTGACTAGGATTCCGGCCCTCTTCCCCTTATAAATAGAGGAGCCCTACACCATCTGGGGTCATCTCATAACACACTATTTCTGAGGTGGGAGAGAAACTCAGAGATTCCATTAGAGTGTATTTTTTCCAAGAAGGTAGATTGATGGAGCAATTAATCAAGATTGATCCTTGATCAAGGGAAGTCTTATTTTCTATCTTTTAGACGTATTTTGTGAAAATATGAAGATCGAAGATCCTTTTATTAAGAACAATTGTATGCTAAAGTTTAATCATATTAATGTGTTCGTGATTAATATTAGGGTGTTCTTAAGAATAATTTTATATGTGGTATCAGAGCTAAAGTTTAAGATCTCATGATTTTCCTTATTGATGTTCGTCTATAATGAAATATGTGCCAGATACTTTCTACGACATTTTTATTTCTGTCATTAAATTGCTTTTGTGCCTAAGACTTTCTGCGACGTCTTATTTTTGTCATTAAATCTGCTCTTAAAGTGTGTCTGAGATTTTCTGTGACGTTTTTCTTCTGTCGCCAATACTCACTGGTGAGAATGAAAGGTCAAAACTTGCTCGGAATTTTACAAAACTGACATGGTCGACTGGAAACGTCAAAATAAACAAAACCCATTATATATAATGGGCACCACCTTACTTTTGCATTTTGACGTCGTTAAGACCCTTAAAATTGCATTTTTTTCCGTTTTTGGTAATAATGTTGACGTCAATATCTCACTCCAGAAAATTAATTTTTGAATTCCGTAAATTATTTTGAGATCCTAGAGTAATTATCTACATCCCTGTGGTGCTAACTCAAATTTTCTATTTTTGGCAAAAATTACGATTTTTTCCGAATATTATTTATTTTTTTCACCACGGGGGCTGTTTTTTTATGTTCATGGTTGTTATAATATTCATGTTATTTAGTATTTGGTATTGATGAAAGAGATCAATATAAAAATTTGAATATTAGTTGTATGATTATGTGTTTGATAATAACATTTTGATATATTAGGTTATTGTGCATAATCTATATTTGGTAGCCCAAAGGTCCTAATGTATTATGAATTGATGTTTAGACAATAATATTTATATGGTGTTGGATGGGAAAGACATGAAAGTGTCTTAATCTATAATTATAAATATTTGATTATTATGTATGCATCTATATTTGGACCATTAATTATACATTAAGTTTTGAGTATAATATTTTTTGGGGCATTGATTTTGCATAAAGAATGTTTTTGACTTTCAGAAAAATTATTTTTGAATTCCGTCGAATATTTGAGATTCTGGAGTAATTTCCTACAGTTCCATGATGCTAAATCATTTTTTTTTGGAAAAATTTAAGTTTTTCCATATTTCATGTATGTTTTATCTAGAAATGTGATAAAACCTTACTCTAATGATCTTTTTTTAGTTGAATATTCGTGCGAAACACAGGCCAACATATTTCATATGGTAGGATATTAGACTTGCGTTATTGTTAATATTCATATTTTGATGAGTCTCATGCCAAACACAGGCCAATGATTCATATTATTGAATATTATGATATTCGTGTTTTAATGAGTCTCATGCCAAACACAGGCCAACGATTCATGTAGTTGAAAATTAGAATTATTGTTTATTCTAAGACTACTACACCCATTAAGTTGAATTAAATGTCAAACACAGGGTACAATTCATATGTGCGGATACTAGATTTATTCGTTGCATACATGCATATTTGAATGTATGACTTGCAAATTTTGAGACTCATAAGTAGGTATTCATTCAGTTTAATCAAATGCCAAATACAGGCTAAGATTACATGTGAAGATACTATACTTGTAGTCATTTCAGATTATCCTAATGTTTGTTATAAGGTTAAATTGAAGCGCAACACATGCTGAAATTTGAATCAAATCAACATTGGAATTTTTGTAAATGTTAAATAATTGGCATCAATGTTAAAAAGTCATATTTACATATGCCACTAGTATGATAATTGTGATTATAACCGTATTGTGCATTAGTATGACCATGAATGATTTGGGTCAATATTTCTCATTTGTTACTAAAACATAAGTGATGAAGCGAAAGTAATTGATTTATGTCTTCCATTTACTATTATTTGTGTAATATCTCATGTAAACTCTTTGTCTATTTGATTTTCACATTATGTCTAATTTTTCGTGAATTTCAAATTAGGGAATAGAAAATAATATAATTATTCATGTATTGCGGGTATTTTGAACATGTATGTGTATCTCTAATATTTATATAATATAAGGTTTGGTGTTTATTAAAGTGCTCCATTCTAGAAGATATAAATATTGGACTAATGCATTAATATCATGCATATTTTGGTTGCCTATGGGTCCATGTATGATATTGAATGCTAGGATGATGATACTTTATGGTGTTGCATACATATTATTGTTTATTCATTTTTGTGATTACAATAATTGAACAAAATGTTAGTGGTGATATATATTTTAGGAAGATAATAATGGTCGTCAAACGTAGATGTCATAGTTTCTTTCACTATCATATCACCAATTAAGTTTATGAAAACCAAAACATGAATAATTTAGTTTATTGATCATGCGATATTTAATGAAAATAAGTGAAAAATTTATTGACTTGTGTATGTAAGTCTTTACATAATATAATATTCATATTATGAAATGTTTGGTAGTCACTACATTGACCCAACTAGTATGGCAATGAATATTAAATGTAAATATTATGGTAGTAGTAACTCAGGATGCTTATAATTGTAAAGATATTAATGGGGTATATTGAGTTTATTTCTTCAAGCAAGGTTATTCCTTACAGGAAATCAATTTTGAGTGATTGAATGAACATCATAGATCACATACATTATTATAGTATGTGAAAATAAGTTGTGCACAAATATCGTGTACAATATAATGAAATAACATTATACCCAATAAAGTAATCTACAAGCATCATATAATCGATATTTCACGGTTACTACTGAAGAAAACTCACGGTTATGCACTCAATTTATTATCATGGAATCGATGTGTGTGTTGTTAAATCAATGCATTAATGAAGTGAGCAATTTATCTCATTATCTTATCACATATTATTGTATTCCATTTTGTTTCTCTAAAAATTTCATATTTAATTTGGTTAAACAAATTAAGTTTGTTTACATATTGCACACTCGGACTAATAATGATAAAGATAATATGTATCTTTTATGATTTGAAACGAGTTTTTCATCTCAGTAGTGTTTGCAAGTTATACTTACTGTGTTGTAGAAAGTGTTTACATTTGATGCGAGGATTTATTACAAAACAAACTAGAAATGCTAATAAGATTCTTTTCTTTTGTTCTTGGGGAATCAGATCACCATTTATTTTCATAAACCCTCAATTTTTTTTTTGGAAAATGTTTTTCTAGACTTGATCGTGAGGGATATGTTCTAAAGAATCTTTTGATGTATATTTTTTTCAAAGGTTATGATATTCCTTTTGATGTTTTGTACAAAATAAAGTTTGGACATAGTTCTTTAAAGATTTGTTTGATCCTGCGTCATAATCTTGGCATTATTGATGAAACTCTTTAAATCTTGTGCCAAATTAAATCTATACTCTTTTTCATAATTTTCGTGGACAAGATTTTTGTAATATCTCTTACAAATTTTGATAGTCGAGTTGTGCTCTTAAGGTATTACGACGTCTAATATAAGAATGACCTATGTGGCCTAAGTGGGAGATTATGATAAACTTCCCTTAAAGTGTACCTACATAGATCATATAATTATCATTGACACGTATTTATTGCATTAAAGTCAAATTCATTATGAAAGGTGAAATTAGTGGTAGTAGAAAATCATGAAATATGGTTATAAAGGAAGGTAGGTTACTTATCCCATTACAGATAACCTTCTTGAATCCTTGTTCTTTTAGTTGTTAGATTGTATAAACAATAAAGAACAAATAAATGATCAACCACTAAATTATATAATTGTCACCGTGAGAGAAATGTAGATAAAATCATAAGGAATAGTATTAAAAAGATCCTAAAAGGTCTACTATCCTCGATGATTATGTGGTGTATCTGCATGAACATGAATTTGGCGTAGGAATAAATAATGACATGGTTTTATTTTCAAAAGTCATAAGAAGTGAAACTAATGGACTACAACTAAGGTTGAAATCTCGCTGAATTATATAATTGATGCACTAAAGTCGGGTATAAGGGGGTCATCAAGACCAAACGCGACACTAACGGTAGTTAAACGAGATAAAGCTAAATTGTAGTAAAATATTTCACTATTAATGAAGAAAAGGTTATAAATGAACCTTCTCAATTATATGTAAGAACATGGAATTCCTATGACATTAGTAGCTCATTATGATTGAGAGTTACATGAAGTGGATGTGAAAATTACTTTTTGAAGTCTTATAAACCATGCGTATATGTTTAGGAGATCATTTTATAAACATAAGTTTTCCACATGACGTATTTTAAGAAATAATATCATTATTTTTTTTTAATCGTTGTATATTTGTATACGCATTAAGATCAGTGGGAGTAAGTTTATATATTTTCTATATATTCAAGCACATATTTAGAAAGTAGAGAATCAAAATAATCTTATGGGTTTAAAAGTTGTGTATGAAGGAATGAGATACTTAAAGGACTATATGCTCACATTTATGATGTATGTGTTCATTTAAATATGAACAATTATTGTTACTCGGATTTACTATTTGTACAGATGGTATGAAGTTCACTCTTGCTTAAGAATATTTGTTTTAGTTTATCAACCAATATAATGATGGAGTGCAACACAATCCATCCATTAACTATTATGAAAGCTGAGTTTGTAGCATGTTTGATGCTACAACTTATGTATTTTGGCAGCGTGACTACATTTCGGGACTTGGAGTTGTCGACACTATTATCATGTCGCTGAAATTTTATGATAATGTCGCTGCAATCTTCTTTATGAAGAAATATTAGGTATTCCTAAAGTAACTAAGCACGTTGAATGAAATACCTATCAGTTAAAGAAGAAATTCAGAAACAAAGAGTGTCAATTGATCACATTAGTACGAGTGATAACATAGCAGATCCTATTACGAAAGGACTATCTCCAAAAGACCTTATGGAACGTGTCAAAGAGATGGATCTCGATTAGTAAAATTATGATTGCTATTTGGCTTAATTGTTTGACACTATTACTTGAATTCAATAAAAGTGTTTCTGATTTCAATTATTTATGTCTTTTATGAATGCATGCATATGATTATGAATTATTTTTGACAGAAATAGTCCTTATTCAAAAGGACATTATGAGGCCATTATGATACCCAATATTAAAGGTTTAGTTGAATGAAACATTGGTGTTGTGGTACATGGAAGGAACCATGCTCTTGAATAGCATGGAACCGTCATGACTCACATCCGTGAATTGTTTGAGTTAAGCAAACTATATTTATCAGTTATTGTGCACCTTATGGTAGACTGTTGGAAATTAATATTCAGTGTCGAAATTAATTATTTAATTTCAATTATATTAAATTCCGAATTTATGAATTTTTCAATTTGTGGTCTTGATAAATATCAGATAATTAATTAGGAACGTGATAAATACGAATATTAGAAGATTTGGTCAATCTTATCCGTTAGTCACATGATGGTTAGTGGCATTAGTGGGCGCCTTGAAAAAGAGTCCCACCTTGACTAGAATTCCGGCCCTCTTCCCCTTATAAATAGAGGAGCCCTATACCATTTAGGGTCATCTCATAACACACTATTTCTGAGGTGGGAGAGAAATTCCGAGATTCCATTAGAGTGTATTTTTTTCAAGAAGGTAGATTGATGGAGCAATTAATCAAGATTGATCCTTGATCAAGGTAAGTCTTATTTTCTATCTTTTAGACGTATTTTGTGAAAATATGAGAATTCAAGATCCTTTTATTAAAAACAATTGTATGCTAAAATTTAATCATATTAATGTGTTCGTGATTAATATTAAAGTGTTCTTAAGAATAATTTTATATGGGGCATTTACGTTTAGATCCTATTAGACGTTCTTATATACATTCTAGTCCCATCATGTTTTTCTCTTACATATAAGTCCTATTCCTAATTTTTTTGAACTTTTTTTCAATTTTACCCTTTTAAAACCAACAATCCGTAACTTCCTTGAGGAAGTTACATAAGTGGTTGATCTTTTTTTTTTAATCTTCAAATGATCATAACTTTTGATTCACAAATCCGTTTTTCACAAAATTACTATTTTTGAAATCTGCTCGACGAGATCTATCAAACAATATCCATGAAGGCTATAAAATTCCAAAGAAAAAAATTTACACAAACAGTAAACTTTACTGTATGCACTAGAATATGAAATAGTTTTATATATGTGACATTTTCACAAACAGACAGTAACATTTACTCATATTCTAGTGCATACAGTAAAGTTTACTATTTGTGTAAATTTTTTTCTTTGGAATTTTATAGTCTTCATGGATCTTGTTTGATAGATCTCGTCGAGCAGATTTCAAAAATAGTAATTTTGTGAAAAACGGATTTGTGAATCAAAAGTTATGATCATTTAAAGATTAAAAAAAAAAGTCCAACCACTTATGTAACTTCCTCAAGGAAATTACGGATGGTTGGTTTTAAAAGGGTAAAATTATGAAAAAATTTCCTAAAAAGTTGGAGTAGGACCTATGGGATTATTAAAAAGTCAATAAGACTTATAAGCTTCTTGACCCAATAAATGGGACCTAGATATAATTACCCCATTTTAAGTTATTTGACATGCCCAATAATCTTTAGTCCATTTTGGTGAACCAAATGGTCGTCCTCCATTTCCTCTCAAATAGGTCGTTGGTGTGACTTTTTCAATCAGATAATGAGAAGTAAATAGAATAAGGAGAAACAAAAAGGTTGCTTTATCATTCTCCAAATGCAATAACAAAAAACAAAACAAGTCTTATAAGACACGTATAATACTAAAAATAGGCACTTACAGATTAGTAATTTTTGGACTCTAACATTAGGATAAACTAGTTTTAAGCCCCCCACGATATGCGGGCACTTTGTACTCCTTATTTTATGGTGGGAAATGTGCTAACATAATAAAAATTGTATAAAAACATTCAAACAATATTTACAAAATCTAATAATTTCAAAAGAATGAAAATTACAGAAGAAAAGTTTAAAAAACTGAAAATATTTTTAAAATTATAACAAAAAGTTTAAAAAATCTGAAAAATCCTGAATTTTTTTGGAATTTCCCGAAAAACTTTTTAAGATAATAAAAAATATTGAAAATAATTACTAAAAAACTGTAAAAAAACAATTTCCAACAAAAAATCCAATCTTAATAAATAAATAAATAAGTAATTTCCAGAAAAAATGGAAATTTCGAAGACAAAAAAGATCCAAGTTTAAAAAACTGAAAATATTTTTAAAATTATAACAAAAAGTTTAAAAAAAAATCTGAAAAATCCTGAATTTTTTTGGAATTTCCAGAAAAACTTTTTAAGATAATAAAAAATATTGAAAATAATTACTAAAAAATACTGTAAACAAACAATTTCCTACAAAAAAATCCAATCTTAATAAAAAAAATTCAGAAAAAATGGAAATTTCAAAGAAAAAAAAGATCCAAGTTTAAATAACTGAAAATATTTTTAAAATTATAACAAAAACTTTAAAAAATCTGGGAAATCTGGAATTTTTTTGGAATTTCCAGAAAAGCTTTTGAAGATAATAAAAAATATTGAAAATAATTACTATAAAAACTGTAAGAAAACAATTTCCAACAAAAAATCCAATCTTAATAATTACTCAAAGATTCACTTAATAGTAGCTTTTTATTTCTAAATGTTGTATAGATTTGCATTAAGTCAAGAATGTTATGTACGTTTCTCTATCAAAGGAAAAAGTCTACTGCCTCAAAAAAATAAAGAAGCTTACAAAAAGTTGTAAAAGAAGTATCACCCAGTCTTCAGATATAGCAGGCCAGAAGGTTAATTCTTTGCGTATACCTGTAAAAAAAAAACGATATCTACCAACAGACCTCTTCCATGCCTGAGTCCCCTTGAGAATGTCCTCATTCCCAGTCCCTTTCTTCTGAAACAGCCCCTTCCCCACACCTAATCGCAACTCGGCACACATAGTACGATCAGTATATATGGGTTTTCAAAGGAGGAGTTAATGGGAGAGAGAAATACAAACCGATACAGGGCAACAAATTTTCTACAAAAAAAAAAAAAATAATCAAAGTAAACAAATGAACTTCTACTGTAAAAAAATACAAATGAATGGGGAAAACAGTATTATTAGAAACCTCCTAAGTTGCAGATATTGGAGAGAGAGAGTAGAGGAAGAGCAACTATTTATTGGGTTTCATGTAGACTTTTTGAAAACCGAAAATAGGTATCAAATGTGGTGAGATGGATGATGTTGATATTTAATACATATCCTTTTAACTTCCAAGAAAGAGACGCAAGCCAAATACATGAACCAAAGAGGTGAATAGGTATCAATGAGACGCTGATATAATAGCTGGCTTTTATTGTCGCCATGTGTCAACCTTACATAATTTGGGGCAACAATAGTTGAGGCTATTAATAAGAAGCATTTATTATTGCCACATGTATATAAATGATATTTAATGCATTAGTCTTTATTACTTGACATGTGTCCATTCTCTCTAAAGAGACACCAAAATTATATTATGTTATTAGATGTTCAATAAGCCAGAGCTCCAGTAGTGGGTGTGATTGGGGGATAGCACGAATCTTTAAATATAAGAGATTTTTTAGTAAATGAATGTTTGAAGAAACCGAGTGTTTAAAAAATTATTATCCTAATTTTAGAGCCCAAAAACATCTTCCCAAGAACTAAATTGTATATTCCTCATATTAAAACTTAACATCATAACCTTACAATATAAAAAGCCTAAAATAGCCTTAATAAAATAGAAATACAAGATATTATTCTAACATCCTCTTCAAACTCAAGATCTTGCTATAAAATCCATCAAGATTTTGTCCAGTAGAAAAGAAAAACGTGCATCAGTATAAAACTTCATAACGAAGTCGAAATTCTGCAAAAGTGAAGAAACAAATGGTAGAGGGATGGAACCACACTGAAAGTGGTGACGGATAAAGTGACAATCGATCTTGATGCATTTTTTCCTCTTGAAATACAGAGTTATGAGAAATCTAGATGGCACTCTTATTATCACGATACATAGGAATAGGAGAAGATAAAACAACACCATGTTAGCAACAAGAAAGAGTATCCAAAAAACCTCAATAATGGCGGCAACCATGGCATGATACTCCGCTTTATCAAAAGACCGAGGGAAAATAGTTTACTTATTTCTTTTCCAAGAGATAAAGAGAGTCCACAGGAAAAACACAAAAGCTCGTGGTAGAGTTACGGTCCGTAGAATCACCATCCAAGTTAACATCATAAAAGGCATGAAGCTCCGAGGAATATTTGGAAGGAATAAACAAACTCTTATATAATATAATACAAATATAACGCAAGATACAAAGAATAACACGCTACTGAACAATAGTAGGTGATTAAAAGTAAGACAAACACCATTAAATAAAGAATAATAAAAATTCAGTTCAAGAGGTCTTAACTGTCTCGGAGTCTATAATACGTTCTCTCTTAATGACATCTCGGAGTCTATAAAACATTTTTAGCATCAAGTTGTGAAAAACTCCATTTGTAAGTGGATGCAACCGCAATCAATGTACGAACATATGCGAACATAAGGCATCTTTGCAACAAGAGCAAAGGTCTCTTCATAGTCAACACCAAATCATGCATAAAACCTCGAGCCACCAACAGAGCTTTATACATTTTAATTGAACCCTCTGCCTTACTTTCAACTTTATAAACCCATTCGGAACTAATGATACTCTTATTTGGAGGAAGAGGTACAAAATCCCATGTGATAGTCTTATGCATAACAAAAAGTTATTCATTCATAATCTGTTGCCAAAGAGGATCAAGCACAACCTCCTTACATGAGGTTGGCTCATAAATGTATTAGATAGAGACTAAAAATGAAGAAAAATTAATTAAATGACAAGAATTTATAAAATTAATAAAATATGGCGGAGGCTTACAGATTCTTTAAGGATACTATGAAGAAGAAGGTGCAAGATCAACATAATTAAAAGTTGTTGGAGTGTTCACCAAGATAGATAGAGGAAAGCCTAGAAAATAATTATTTATATCCTTATGGGAAGAATTAATTAGGTATGGAGGATAAGCTATTGAAGTTAGAGAACTAGCATAAACGAAATAGGGTAATGTATTAATATTTTCAATAAATGATCAATATGAAGAAAATTAGTTTTGGAGAGATTAGTATAATTTTGGGGGATAGAAAAAAATGTAATATGATCATGAAATAAAACATGTCGAAAGACATACAATTTTTTAGTGTTAGGTTCATTACAGCGGTATCTTTTTTTACCCTCACTGTAGCTAAGAAATACATACATAGCAGATCGGGATGATAACTTAGTATGTTCGACATGAGGGATAAGAACAAAACATTTGAAATAAAAAAAACTTTCACATAAGAGTAATTAAGGAGTTGACCATATAATATCTCAAATGGTGATAGACGACCGATGAGAAATTTGGGTATTCGATTGATCACATGAACATAAGTAAGAACTCCCCTCCCCCTAAAGTCAAGAGAAACACTAGAAAAGAGCAAAAAGAGACCTGAAAGTTTCAATGATGTGTTTCCCACCCAAATCACGCCTAAAACATTTATTAATTGTTGAGTATTGAGTTTTACTTAATTCAAGAGAAGTTTGGAAGATAGAGAAATATTATGAATGTAGTTTCATAAGTTACACCCAACAAAATCAAAAAAAATTCATCAATAAAGGGCACATAATATTTATATATAAAATCATTCTTAAGAACACCCTAATATTAATCACGAACACATTAATATGATTAAACTTTAACATACAATTGTTCTTAATAAAAGGATCTTGGATCTTCATGTTTTCACAAAATACGTCTAAACGATATAAAATAAGACTTACCTTGATCCAATGCATTGATCCATCTTGATTAATTGCTCCATCAATCTCCCTTCTTGAAAGAATTACACTCAAAATAGAATCTCGGAATTTCTCTCCCACCTCAGAAATAGTGTGTTATGAGATGACACTAGATGGTGTAGAGGTCTCTATTTATAAGAGGAAGAGCGCCGGAATCCTAGTGGAGGTGGGACTCTTTGAAGTCTCCCACTAATGCCACTAACCATCATGTGACTAACGGATAAGGTTTACCTAAATCTTTTAATATCTTTATTTATCACATTCCTAATTAATTATCTGACATTTATTAAAACCACATAAATGGGAAATTCGGAATTTAATACAATTGAAAATTAATTTCGTCACTTATCATTAATTTCCAACAGTCTCCCACTTGGTCTTAATAATTCGCATAATTAGATTATGTATCATAAGGTGCACAATCATTGATAAATTTTTTTTGCTGAATGAAATGATTCACGGATGCGAGTCATACCGGTTCCATACTATTCAAGAGCATGGTCCCTTCCATGTACCACAACACCAATGTTTCATTCAACTGAGCCTTTAATATCGGGTATCATAATGGCCTCATAATGTCATTTTGAATAAGGACTATTTCTGTCAACAACAATTCATAATTATATGCATGCATTCACAAAGGACAAAAATAATTGAAATCAGAAACACTTTTATTGAATTCAAGTAATAGTGTCAAACAACTAAGCCAAATAGCAATCATAATTTTACTAATCGAGATCCATCTCTTTGACACGTTCCATAAGGTCTTTTAGAGATAGTCATTTCGTAATAGGAGCTGCTATGTTATCACTCGTACTAATGTGATCAATTGACACTTTTTGTTTCTGAATTTCTTCTTTAACTGATAGGTATTTCATTCAACGTGCTTAGTTACTTTAGGAATACCTAACATTTCTTCATAAAGAAGATTGCAGCGACATTATCATAATATTTCAGCGACTTGATAATAGTGTCGACAACTCCAAGTCCCAAAATGAAGTCACGCTGCCAAAATACATAAGTTGTAGCATCAAGCATGCTACAAACTCAGCTTTCACAATAGTTAATGGATGGTTTGTGTTGCACTCCTTCATTATATTGGTTGATAAACCAAAACAAACATACTTAAGCAAGAGTGAACTTCGTACCATCCGCACAACTAGTAAATCTGAGTCATAATAATTGTTCATATTTAAATGAACACATACATCATAAGTGTGAGCATATAGTCCTTTAAGTATCTCATTACTTCATACACAACTTTTAAACCCATAAAATTATTTTGATTCTCTACTTTCTAAATCCGTGCTTGTATATAGAGAAAATATATAAACTTACTCCCACTGATCTTAAGGTGTATACAAATATACAACGATTAATAAAAAAATAATGATATTATATCTTAAAATACGTCATGTGGGAAACTTATGTTTATAAAATGATCTCCTAAACATATACAAATGGTTCATAAGACTACAAAAAATAATTTTCACATCCACATTATGTAACTCTCAATCATAATGAGATACTAATGTCATAAGAATTCTACGTCCTTACATATAATTGAGAAGGTTCATTTATAACCTTTTCTTCATTAATGGTGAAATATTTTACTATAATTTAGCTTTATCTCGTTTAACTACCGTTAGTGTCGCATTTGGTCTTGATGACCCCTTCATACCCGACTTTAGTGCATCAATTATGTAATTGAACGAGATTTTAAACTTAGTTGTAGTTAATTAGTTTCACTTCTTATGATTTTTGAAAATAAAACCATGTCATTATTTATCCATACGTCAAATTCATGTTCATGCAGATACACTACATAATCATTTAGGATAGTAGACCTTTTAGGATCTTCTTAATACTATTCCTTATGATTTTATCTACATTTATCTCACGGTGACAATACTATCATTTAGTGGTTGATCATTTATTTGTTCTTTGTTGTTTAGACAATCTAACAACTAAAGGAACAAGGATTCAAGAAGGTTATCGATAATGGGATAAGTACCCTACCTTCCTATATAACCATATTTCATGATTTTCTACTACTACTAATTTCACCTTTCATAATGAATTTGACTTTAATGCAATAAATACGTGTCAATGATAATTATATGATCTATGTAGGTCCACTATAAGGGAAGTTTCTCATAATCTCCCACTTGGGCCACATAGGTCATCCTTATATTAGACATCGTAATACCTTAAGAGCACAACTCGACTATCAAAATTTGTAAGAGACATTACAAAATCTTGTCCACGAAAATTATGAAAAGGAGTATAGATTTAATTTCGAACAAGATTAAAAGAGTTTCATCAATAACGCTATGATTATGATGTGGGATCAAACAAATCTTTAAAGAACTATGTCCAAAATTTATTTTGTACAAAACATCAAAAGGAATACCATAACCCTTGAAAAAATATATATATATATATCAAAAGATTCTTTAGAACATATCCCCCATGATCAAGTCTAGACAAACAGTTTCCAAAAAAAAAATTGAGGGTTTATAAAAAAACAAATGGCGATTTGATTCCCCAAGAACAAAATAAAAAGAATCTTATTAGTATTTCTAGTTTGTTTTGTAAGAAATCCTTGCATCAAAAGTAATTACTTTCTATAACACAGTAAGTATAACTTGCAATCTCTACTAAGATGAAAAACTCATTTCAAATCATAAAAGATACATATTATCTTTATCATTATTAGTCCGAGTGTGCAACATGTAAACAAACTTAATTTGTTTAACCAAATTAAATATGAAATTTTTAGAGAAATAAAATGGGATAGAATAATTTGTGATAAGATAATGAGATAAATTGCTCACTTCATTAATGCTTTGATTTAACAACACACACATCGATTACATGATAAATTGAGTGCATAATCGTGAGTTTTTGTCAGTAGTAACCGTGAAATATCGATTATATGATGCTTGTAGATTACTTTATTGGGTACAATGTTATTTCATTATATTGTACACGACATTTGTGCACAACTTATTTTCACATACTATAATAATGTATGTGATCTATGATGTTCATTCAATCACTCAAAATTGATTCCCTGTAAGGAATAACCTTGCTTGAAGAAATAAACTCAATATGCCCCATTAATATCTTTACAATTATAAGCATCACGAGTTACTACTACCATCATCTTTACATTTAATATTTATTGACATTCTAGTTGGGTCACTGTAGTGACTACCAAACATTTCATAATATGAATATTACATTACGTAAAGACTTACATACACAAGTCAATAAATTTTTCACTTATTTTCATTAAATATCGAATGATCAATAAGCTAAATTATTCATGTTTATGGTTTTCATAAACTTAATTGGTGATATGATGGTGAAAGAAACTATGGCATCTGCGTTTGACAACCATTATTACCTTCCCAAAATATATATCACCACTAATATTTTGTTCAATTATTGTAATCACAATAAATGAATAAACAATAATATGTATGCAACATCATAAAGTATCATCATCCTAGCATTCAATATCATACATAGACTCGTAGGCACCCAAAATATGCATGATAATAATGCATTAGTCCAATATTTATATCTTCTGGAATGGAGCACTTTAATGAACACCAAACCTTATATTATATAAATATTAGAGATACGCATACATGTTCAAAATACTCGTAATACATGAATAATTATATTATTGTCTATTCCCTAACTTGAAATTCACAAAAAATTAGACATAATGTGAAAATCAAATAGACAAAGAGTTTACATGAGATATTACACAAATAATAGTAAATGGAAGACATAAATCATTTACTTTCGCTTCATCACTTATGTATGAGTAACAAATGAGAAATATTGACCCAAATCATTCATGGTCATACTAATGCACAATACGATTATAATCAAAACTATCATACTAGTAGCATATGTAAATATGACTATATAACATTGATGCCAATTATTTAATATTTGCAAAAATTCCAATGTTTATTTGATTCAAATATCAGCATGTGATACGCTTCAATTTAACCTTATACAAACATTAGGATAATCTGAAATGACTACAAGTATAATATCTTCACATGTAATCTTAGCCTGTATTTGGCATTTGATTAAACTGAATGAATACTTACTTATGAGTCTCAAAATTTGCAAGTCATGCATTTAAATATGATGCATGCAATGAAATCATAAATCTAGCATCCGCACATATGAATTGTAGCCTGTGTTTGGCATTTAATTCAACTTAATGGGAGTACTAGCATTAGAGTAAACAATAATTCTTATTTTCAACCACATGAATCGTTGGCCTGTGTTTGGCACGAGACTCATTAAAACACAAAAATCATAATATTCAACAATATGAATCATTGGCCTGTGTTTGGCACGAGACTCATCAAAATATGAATATTAACAATAACGCAAGTCTAATATCCTACCATATGAGATATGTTGGCCTGTGTTTGACACGAATATTCAACTAAAATAGAATCATTAGAACAATGTTTTATCAGAATTCTAGATAAAATATACATGAAATATGGGAAAACATAAATTTTTCCCTCAAAAAATGAGTTAGCATCATGGAACTGTAAAAAAAAAATTACTCCAGAAACTCAAACATTCGACTGAATTCAAAAATAATTTTTCTGGAAGTCATAAACATTATTTATGTAAAATCAGTGCCCCAAAAATATTATACTCAAAACTTAATGTATAATTGATGGTCCAAGTATAAATGCATATACAATAATCTAATATTTACAATTATAGATTAAGATACTTTCATGTCTTCCCCATCCAATATCATATAAATATTATTGTCGAAACATCAATTCATAATTACATTAGGACCTTTGGGCTACCAATTATAGATTATGCGCAATAACCTAATATATCGAAATGTTATTGTCAAACACATAATCATACATCTAATATTCAAAATTTTATATTGAACCCTTTCATCAATACCAAATAATACATAAGATGAATATTAGAACAACCATGAACATTAAAAACAACCCCTGTGGTGGAAAAATACATAATATTTGAGAAAATCGTAATTTTTGCCAAAAAAAAGAAAATTTTAGTTAGCACCACAAAGATGTAGATAATTACTCCAGGATCTCAAAACAATTTGCGGAATTCAAAAATCAATTTTCTGGAGTGAGATATTGACGTCAACATTATTACCAAAAACGGCAAAAACGCAATTTTAAGGGTCTTAACGACGTTAAAACGCAAAAGTAAGGTGGTGCCCATTGTATACAATGGGTTTTGTTTATTTCGACGTTTCCAGTCCACCATGTCAGTTTTGTAAAATTCCGAGCAAGTTTTGACCTTTCATTCTCACCAGTGAGTATTGGCGACAGAAGAAAAACGTCACAGAAAATCTCAGACACACTTTAAGAGCAGATTTAATGACAGAAATAAGACGTCGCAGAAGGTCTCAGGCACAAAAGCAATTTAATGATATAAATAAAAATGTCGCAGAAAGTCTCAGGCACATATTTTATTATAGACGAACATCAATAAGGAAAATCATGAGATCTTAAACTTTAGCTCTGATACCACATATAAAATCATTCTTAAGAACACCCTAATATTAATCATGAACACATTAATATGATTAAACTTTAACATACAATTGTTCTTAATAAAAAGATCTTGGATCTTCATGTTTTCACAAAATACGTCTAAACGATATAAAATAAGATTTACCTTGATCCAATCCATTGATCAATCTTGATTAATTGCTCCATCAATCTCCCTTCTTGAATGAATTACACTCAAAATAGAATCTCGGAATTTCTCTCCACTACACCAAAATGGGCAAATTGTCACCTTTCAGCCGGCCAGCCTTGTCAAGGTCATTGACCGTGACAAAAAAACACTCGTTTTATGTCACGGTCATTGACCTTGACACGACCGTGACAACTAATTGTCACGGTCATTGACCGTGACAAGTCCGTGATAAATTTAATTGTCACGGTCTTGTCACGGTCAATGACCTTGACACGACCGTGACAACTTTTCCAGCAAAAACCCTTTCCCCCTTCTTTTTTCCCTCCCACCGTTCCCTCCCTCTCTCTCTCTCTCTCTCGACGCTGCTGCTCTCTCTCTCTCTCTCTCTCACTCTCTACTTTCAGGTCCAATTTCTCTCTCTCTCTCTCTCTTCCATTTATATATATATTTGTGTGTATATTTATATGTGTATGTGTATATATATATGTGTGTATGTGTGTGCATGTGTGGGGGATGGGGCGGGGTGGGGCAGGGTGGTGGAGGGGGGCAGGGGGTGGGGTGGGGTGGGGTGCGGTGTGTGTGTGGTGTGTTTTGGGGGAGAAGGTGGTGGAGGGGGGGAGGGGGTGGTGGAGGGGGGCAGGGGGGGGTGGGGTGGGTGGGGTGTGTGTGTGTGTGTGGTGGTGTGTGGTGGGGGAGGGGGTGGTGGAGGAGGCAGGGGGTGGGGTGGGGTGGGGTGCGGTGTGTGTGTGTGTGTGGTGGTGTGTTTTGGGGGAGGGGGTGGTGGAGGGGGGGGAGGGGGTGGTGGAGGGGGGCAGGGGGTGGGGTGGGGTGGGGTGTGTGTGTGTGTGTGTGGTGTGTGGTGGGGGAGGGGGTGGTGGAGTCCACTTTTGGTGTGTGTGTGTGTGTGGTGTGTGTGTGTGTGTGTGGTGGTGTCAACAATTCTTTTACAATAATCAAATACTGTAGAGTCCACTTTTGTTATTGTTTGTCAATTTATAAAATATTGCACATCCACGGACTATTATAGAATAGTGAGTGTAAATACGAGTCTAACCCATGAAAATTTATTAATTTTTCATTCAAAATAGTTGTGATTGTCCAACTAAACGAAATGAGTTTAAAGAAGAGATGAAATATTCCTAAGCTAAAACAAATAAAAATGCAAATACGAAAGACATAATCAAGTGTGCGAGTAAAAAACTGACGTTCGATTCATTATCCACATTTTACTAATAGTGTACAATAATTTAAATTTGTCGTTCCTGATTTAATAACTCAAATAAAATGACCCTCATGTTTAATTCGAAAAATAATACGATTAAGTTCACAATAACATTTAACGTCTCTAAATTTAGACACCTAAAATTTCTAATACCTTAGAAAGTTCATTTTGAAATTTCAAAGTACACTCTTTAAGTATGGACTATCAATTAATTCAATAAAAGTATAACCCATCGAAAAGTACTCACGCTCAAAATAAGAAAAATAAGTTTTCAAACACAGTCGAAGGTTTAAAACACCCTCATGCCATTTTAAATGAATGTCGAATTTCTAAAGCTCTTAGGAAATATTGAAAAATAAAAACGAATTTAAACTACACACAATATTAATCAAAAACAATAAACTTCACATGGTCCTACTAAATAAATTAAGCTAGTATAATTAAAGAGAAAATAAAAAAATGCAAGAATGAATAATAACTTTTATTAAACAAACTTACAATAAATAAGAATATCCCAAAATCCGTTCTACCTTGCCCTTGATGAAAAGGATAAAACATAGTTATAGTGATCCGGAGGTCAAGGGTTGGAATTCCAAGAGATGTAATGCTTTTATACATTTATAATCACGATTCATTCCACTAAATAATCATGATTGCACTCAAATTTAATTATTTATAAATCACTCGAAAGAATGTGTTCTTATTATTAAAGTTGATTACGGTATATTATGATTCCCCACGTTATGTTTTCGATACCCTCTTGGTTAAATAAATTTTCTACTAACCGATTTTAATGAATATCTGATCAATTCCTTGATTCTAAAACTTAATTCTATAGGATTATAAAATAGTTCATCGGTCGGGTAAACAAAACATATAAGTCTATCAAGGGGTATCACAATCCAAATTATTTCTTGGACGTGAATTCCTCCAAATTATGATCTCATACCTATTCACACAATGATTGACCAACTTGCGAGGATCTATTGTTCTAACATATAATTGAACTTCACCCATCGCAATCGAAGAAATAATTGTGAAAGAAATTTAATATCCATAACCCTAGGGATTAAGAATCTATGAACTTTTTGCAAACGATATGAGATTTCCCATGTTTAATCAAGAACATCCTTAGACTTGTAGGGGGTGGGGTGGGGTGTGTGTGTGTGTGTGGTGGTGTGTGGTGGGGGAGGGGGTGGTGGAGGGGGTGGGGTGGGTAGGGGTGGGGGTGGGGTGTGTGTGTGTGTGTGTGTGTGCGTAGGTGCGTAGGTGTGCGTGTGTGTGTGGCGGTGGGTGGGGGTGGGGGTGGGGCACCCATTTAATAACTCTTTAAATATTTGGAAAAAACATAATATTACAAAATTGAAACGAAATGGTATTGACGGAACTTACTCATACGTTATAATATAGATGGAACATTTTTTTTATCTGTACTATTAATTCAATTAGGTAAAACGAAATGTGTACTATTAACATTTTTTTTTATCTGTACTAATAACATTTTTTTACAGCAAAAATGTCTCCTTCAGATGTTAAGGCGAAGATGATGATGCTGTTTATGATGATGTCGTCTGGGTTCGGTGGTAGCGGAGGCGACGAGGGCTCCTCCGCCGCTAGGCTCCCCAAATATGGAAAATTTGGGATTACCGTCGAAAACAAGTCGGAGCTTTTAGCGAGATCCCTCGAGCTGCTAAAGACGGTCATCGGCCCGGGGTTTATGAGTTGGAAGGAGGTGCCGTATGAGCTCAAGTTAGCTGTTTGGGCGGCACTACAGGTAATATTTATATTAATATTTCAATTTATATTTATATTTATATTTATTCGCAACTAACATTGTATTTGTTGGACAGGAACAATTCAACTTGGATCCAAAGCTACGCGATTCCGTCTTGGAGCAGTTGAGGGAGCAACACAAGACGTGGAAGAAAAATATGCGGTCACGGTACTTTGAAAAAACACGAGAGTCCATTTTACAATGGCGCGGATCCGTCCCGCCCAAGGAGCCGATCTCATTGGCACAATGGCAAAAGTTCATTGACAATGAGATCGAGGATCGACAATTGGCATCTCACCAATTGGGGAGGGAAAATCGGGCTAAAAAGACGGACGTGCACTACTCAGGCCGGACCTCTTACGCTGAGGTGGAGCATAGGATGCAGGTAAGATTTAATTTATCTATAACTACAGAAATATATTATTGGATATTAATTTTACTAATTTTACTAATTTTACTTTACTCTATTTTATTTCAGGGGGTAGGGAGTGGGCCAGGGGGTAAGCCACATAGGCTCGATACTTATGTGGCTCTTCGGACGAAGAAGGGGAAGGACAAGGAGGTGTCCCCGAGCGTCGCGGCCACGATTGTAAGTAATCCGACAGTTTAATTATTGTTAATTACGTTATAATTTTTTAGTTTACTTATTTTACTAATCATGTGCTTTTTGTCGTTTCAGGCAAAGCTTAAGGAAGTGCATGAGTCGCAGTCTGATGCCGACAAGGCATCTTTGTCCACAGACGCACTCAGCCAAGTGCTTGGCTCTGATCGCAAAGGGAGGACAAGGGGAGTGAGCTCGCGGGTGGCCAAATCGAGGATCATCGGATTGGAGACGAGCGACACCGGGTTGGCTCGAACGGTGGATTCACACGACGCGAAGCTATCCCGTTTGGAGGCGACGGTCCAAGATATGTACGCATTCATGAAGCGTACGTTGGGTGGAGACCGTAAAGGGAAAGGGAAAGGGAAGGAGAAGGCGGTGGAAGAGGAGGTGCGGGAGGACGAGGCACAGGATGACGAGGATGTGGACCTCGTTGCTTCATCACCGACACGTTCGTACTTCGACAATCCACTTCCCTATTTGACGCCCTCCAACAGACCATTGTCGACAATTGGTTGGCCGAGCGTGTTCATATTGGACGTATTTGATGGCCAGCGGATAGGGCGGGGGTTGAGGGACCCGAATATCGTCGAGGGTGGAATAGTCCATGGACGTGTGCTTCAAGAGATGGAGTCCAGGGTGCTCGTCACGCATGTCATACCCGGGAAGGAGAACTCCCTATTGTGGTTGCGCGAACAATGCGGCACGACGTATATTAGTGGGTGCGTCAATTCGTATGTCGTGTGGCCTACTCACCTCCTCAGTTTTATCCAAAACATGTAGTAACATTATTTTTAAGTTTGTCCATTTTAATTAAATTTGGATTATATCGTCATGTATATTGTTTTTACTTTGAATATTTGGATTATATCGTCATGAATATATATTTGCATTATCTTTAGTTTGTGTTGGATATATGATGTTTGGAACAGGTACAATGTTGCTATAACAGGTACAAATATACTGCTGGGCAGTGACGGTGGCCATACTGCCCAGCAGACTTTTTTTAAATTCTGCCCAGAATTGTCACGGTCATTGACCGTGACAAGTCCTTGACAAATCTTGTCACGGACTTGTCACGGTCATTGACCGTGACAATTGGGGTCACGGTTATGTCACGGTTTAGAACCGTGACAAACGTGTCACGGTCATTGACCTTGACACGACCGTGACACAAAACGCGAGTTTTTTGTCAAGGTCAATGACCGTGACACGACCATGACAAAAAAAGTTGTCTCGCCTCGAAATGTCACGGTCATTGACCTTGACAAGGTGAATTCGTCAAGGTCAATGACCTTGACAAATGGGCAGATTTGGTGTAGTGCTCCCACCTCAGAAATAGTGTGTTATGAGATGACTCTAGATGGTGTAGAGGTCTCTATTTATAAGAGGAAGAGGGCCGGAATCCTAGTGGAGGTGGGACTCTTTGACGTCTCCCACTAATGCCACTAACCATCATGTGACTAACGGATAAGGTTTACCCAAATCTTTTAATATCTTTATTTATCACATTCCTAATTAATTATCTGACATTTATTAAAACCACATAAATGGAAAATTCGAAATTTAATACAATTGAAAATTAATTTCGTCACTTATCATTAATTTCCAACATTATACTCTCCCTTCATTGGAATATGAACGGCTCCCACACATAAGAATTAATTAAATCAAAAGGAGAAAGGGAAATATATGAACTTTTATTAAAAGATAGTGCTGGTAATTTAACAAGTTTGCAACCACTAAGATAAAAAAAATATCATGAGTTTGTAAATTTCCTAATACTCCGTATAAATATAAACTAAATATTTTAATTGAGAACTAGGAAATTTGACAAGAATTTCATAAATAAAAGTTAAACGAAGAGGGGGTTAATGGAAAAGAAGATAAATCAATAGAAGAAGAAGCAAGATCTGGAACTTAAAGTTTCTCCGACGCGTACAATCCATATTTCCATGACATATCCCAATTAGCTTCTTGGAACCTTACACATAACCTGAAGTAGTAGTAAAAGAAACATAATATCCTTGATTTAACAATTGGATAAAATTCAAAGTAAGTTAAGGAATACGATAAACATTAGGAAAAGATAATTTAGAAGAGGCAATCGGGCCAACATAGGCCAATGATATAGGTGTGTCACTGGAAGTTTTGACTAAAATAGGAGAATAAGGAGACACATCGAAATGAATAAGGAGTGGAAATTTTTCATACGGTGACTAACTCCTGAGTCAAAGACCCATGTGGAGGAAGATATACATGAAGGATTTGAGGATGACACAGTAAGGGCATTATGTGATTGAGTTGAAAGAAGCTTCTGCAATAGATTAACAAGCATGTGTAATGTTGTAACTGAATATTATACCTCTCCCGATAGTGTAATTAAAGCAATGAAGTGGTCTCGTTTCTTTTAGAATTATTGTTGCCCATAAAGTGAATTTGAAAAATTTTGATGTCCACTACTCATTTTTAACAATTCAAGATAGTAGGCCTTCTAACTACCCTTTTGCTGAGAAAAACTACATTGATCAATTGCTAGCTTACCACGAGACTTTCTTTTCTCATTAGAGTAAGATGAATATGGTTTGATTCTTATATGGAACAACCAAGACGAACAAGCTAGGTATAAGAAAGAGTTATTTTCTTAGAATATCCTTAAAATGCATTTTCTTCATCAACCACAGAATCTATAGAAGGAAAAGGGCCCCGGTGAATAATGAAGACACGCAACCCTTTCAAAATCATCTATAAGGGACATAAAAAAATTATACGAATCTATGATCTTCCCTATATGTACCATACAAATCATTACCACTCATTCCTATGGGCTCAATTACTTCTAATTTATCCCAATACCAAGTCATAAATGAATAAAATAATTGAATAGTCCTATTGTCTTGTGTCGAAGATCGAATGTTAGGTTATAGATAATACCGTTTTGAAAAATTAGAGTGTACATATATTTTGGATAAATAATCCAATATCTCTTTAGTAGTTGAAACGTTTTCCAAGTTCACGCCAATAGACTATTCAATTGAAATATTAATCCAAGTTGCAATTTCAGCATTATGCATTGCCCATGTAGACAATAGTTGATCATAAATATCACATTTCTTATATGTTGGTACGTTTTCAACACAAGTGACATAGCCCTACATATCTTTATCCAGCAATTCTTTTTCTCCATAAAACAGGCCAAATGCATATAACTATCACCATTCATCCAAGCATCAATATTTTGGAGGGAATCAGAATTGGTACCTTCCATTGAAGTTAGAATAGAAAAAATGGAAGTAATAACAAAGATAAGGGTTTATAGTATAAGGTAAAATTCCAAGTGCCAATAATAGTCTTCGAATCGAAACAACCAATACACTAGACCAATCTGTCTTTGACAACATCCAATAATGATTTACTCAAAAAAGTACTCAGTGAAAACACGCATATGCAATCATAGTTGACTTACAATAGTGAATTATCATGGAATGAGAAAATTAGAGAAATAAGCAAATGAAATATGTGTATTTTATATCTCAACAACTAATACTTACAGGAAGATACTCTAACTAACTGACAACCGAACCAACACATACATGACACGTGGTATAACAGAAAAACTAGCACCTAACAAATTTCTGTTAATTTAACATCCCTCTTCAAACTTAGGTAAGAGGATCCGTTCTCGACTCTAAGTTTGTCTCTCAATAAAAGAAATCTATTACTAGATAAATCTTTGGTTAGCATATATGTCGTTTGAACAACTGAAGGAATGTAACGGGTTTGAACTTGTTTCTTCATCACTTTTTCTTGAATAAAATATAAATCAAGTTCGATGTGTTTAGTACGAGCATATAGAACAAGATTTGCAGACATAACGACCGTTCTTAGATCTCACAACATAATAAAGGTGATCGAAATTGAACAATTAAAAGCTCAGTGAGAAAGATTAAATCCAGGTGATTTCTATTGTTACAGAGGCTAAGCTTCTATACTTAGGCTTTGTGCTGCTGCGAGAGATGGTGTTGTATGTAAAAATTATTCATCTACGTTGACCAATGAGAGATGGACATATGTCCTCCAACGTTGCTATCCTCATAGTAGTTATTTTCTTGGTCGGCTCCAGAGACACTTAGTTGGCCAACCAACTGACCAACCTCAAGAATAAGAACCATCAAGAATAGCAAAAGTCACTCGGGTGGAATAACTTGCATCTCATGTACATGTACATATGAATGTCAACAGTCTTATTTATTTAATACAGATGTAAATGTCTGGATATATAAAGGAATTTTATCTCTTGGGTTTTGAACCACTATAAATAAACAATCCCCCTTAGCTCAAGGGGGAGATTCAATAAAGCACAAACATACTCAACCCTGAGCTATTGTAACCACCAGAAATACTAAAAATCGTGGACGTAGGCTTTTCTCATAGCTGAACCACTTTAAAAACCTTGTTTGATGTGTGTTTGTCTTACTTGATTATCTTTATTTTATATGTGACTAAAAATTTGGACCCACTCCATTTTCAGACATCAACAGATTGACACCGTCTGTGAAAACATTTGTTTGTCATCGTTCTCTACCACTTGTTTCATTTCTTTTCCCTTGGAGAAATGAATGGCCCAGAAAACAGCCTTAGTATTGAAGGCAACGTTATTATGCCAACTGCTCCTCCCAGTGTGGTATATCTTTAAGGAATTTTACTTAACCTTGATAAGGGGTAGGAAGCCACGCAAGAATTAGTTCAGCAATTGGCTCATACATTGCAAGACAAGTCAACTACTGAGCCATCCTAAAGGGCCATGCTCGAAATGAAATAAGTAGTCGTTCCAAATCTTCTCGTACAGACCTTACTACCCGAGGGCAACCTCATCAATCCGATCAACGGATTATTACGATGATCGATCTTTCTCCTCTGAAAGACCGAACATGTTGGAACGCCTAAGTAAGGAATCTGCCTTTGATCGTCTGGGCCATCGAGAACCAGAGGTTATCATAGGGAGCTAGATCAATCCCACAAGCATAGAAATGGATCCATGAGGTCTTGTGTTAGTATAAAAGGATCTACGTGTGCCGAGCAGACTTCTTGAGAAGAGAGATCAACACATGTACACAGTAAAGTCACAAAAGCTGTCTCATCCAAGTCTAAACTAGAGATTGCATTCCTAGAAGGGATCAATGCAGTGACTAGAAAATCGTTTGGGTTTGGGAGAAATGGCTAAATCTAATAACCCTTTACAGAGGAGTTTTATGAAGGAATCTCCTCTCATTCGGGATATTATGGATTACCCCACACCTTCTAAATTCAATCCACCAGTTACGACTCACAAATATGATGGGAAGACTGATCCAGTTCTCCATATTAAAAAATATCAGGTTATTGCTAATATATACTCTGTCCCTGATGAGATGCGTTGTCGGGCATTCTCAAGTTTTATTATAGGCTCAGCCCAGATATGGTACAATAACCTAGTTAGAGGAAAATTTTCTATCTTCCTTCAATTGGCCGAGTTGTTTATCGATAACTTCTGTTTTAGGGTCAAGCCGATCAAGAGTGTTACTCATCTCTTGAGAGTTTGTCAAAGACCAGGAGAAACTACACGAGAATACATCAATAGCTTCAATAATGAAAACTAGAAGTGATTGATTATGAAGAAAAGACTGCCACTACAATGATGATGAGTGGATTTCTAGCCAAAGATCTTTACTATGCACTGGAAAAAAATCCTCCCAAAACCACGACAGAATTGATGGCCAAGGTTGGAACTATTATGAAAGCAAAGGAGGCAATGGATACTAAAAAAATTCCAGAGTTGAAGACTGAAAGCCAGAAGAATTCAACCAAAAATTATCTGAAAGACAAGAAGGTTGACAAAATCAAGAAGTATAATGAATATAACCCCCTCACCAAAGGTGTGCATCACATATTGGAGGAGATAAGAGGCAATAAAGAGTTAACTGGCCTGGGAAACTAAAATCGCCTCCCAACAGGAGAGACAAATCCAAATATTATGATTTGTACAAAGATCACGGGCACACTACTGACAATTGCATCGCTCTGAAGAACAAAGTGGAAAATCTCATCCGTTAGGGGAAATTGACTATCGGGACACCAGAAGAAGGTCTGAGTCACCTTGGAGGGAAAAAGATGACAAAAAAGGGCTCGTGATGATGATTATGAGGATGATACCCACCTACCTAAGAAACTCAAGGAGCCATAAGCAGTGGTGGGAATGATTTCTCTTGGCTGACATTTCATTACAGGAGGAGACGCGAATGGAGGAGATGAGATAGATAAGAGAAAGGCTTATCTAAATGAGGCCAAATAGTAAGGCTTATCTAAATGAGGCCAAATACTATCCTTCTATTAGATAGATTGTCATGTCCGAGTACACGAATGTTCGATTCAGAAAAGTGAAAAAGGACAGATTAGTGATCGGCTTCTCCAAGAATGATTTGAGAGGAGTGTTTTATCCTCACAACACCCCACTAGTCATCACTTCTTGGGTTCATCATGGTAGGATAGCGAGAATCCTGGTAGACAATGGGAGTTCAACAGATATCATGTTCTATAGCTATTTTCACCACCTAGGGCTATGAGACAGCAAATTAGAACCTTATCACAGGCCCCTCATCGGATTCTCGAAGAAAAATTTTATCCCTTTGGGACAATCAAGCTGGACGTCTTGGTCGGCACTTGGCCAACAAGAAAAAATGAAAGGATTTTCTTCTTTGTACTGGATAAAAATTTTCCTTCCACCTACAACATGATTCTCGAAAGAGTTAGAATGAAGCAGTTGGAAGTAGTACCATCTACAGTACATGAGTGTATGAAGTTTCCTACTAATTATGTAGTCCACATAGTAAATGGATACTTGATGGAGGCTAAAGAGTGCTATTACGCTTCTGTCGACTAGCAAGAAGTTCAGAAAGGCACTACCACCTATCATATCGACACTTTGGATCTCCGAGAAGAATATTCGATCAAAGGATAAGTTATAGAGGCAACAGAGACCATTGTTCTTGATAATGAGAAGTAAAAAAGAACCACTCAAAAAGGCTCGATCTTAACACCTTCTCTCAAACTGGAATTGATTATATTCCTGAGAGAACGAAAGAACATGTCCGCTTGGAGCCATGAGGATATGCCAGGAATTGACCCTAATTTTATCTACTATGAGCTCAACATTTACAAAGATGCCAAGCCAATCAAGCAAAAATACAGAGTGTTCGGTCTTGAGAAAAATATGGCCATCCAAAAGGAAGTGGAAAAAATTATAAAGAGATCAATTTATAGAAGATGTCAAGTATCCTAGTTAGTTGGCTAATGTAGTGATGGTCAAAAAGAAGAATGGCGTATGGCGTATGTGTGTAGAATTTACCAACCTCAACAAAGCATGCCCAAAGGATTATATTCCTTTAGTAAGGATTGATCAGTTGGTAGATGCAACTGCAGATCATGAGTTACTTAACTTTATAGATACCTATTCGGGTTACAACCATATTACAATGAAGCCGAAAGACAAGGAGAGCACATCTTCCATTACTAGCCGAGGAACATACTACTACAACATAATGCCCATTTGACTAAAAAATATTGGAGCAACATACCAAAGGTTGGTGAATAATGTCTTTGAAGAAAATATTATTAAGAACATGGAAGTATATGTGGATGGCATGGTCACCAAGAGAAAAGTTACTATCGACCACATTAAAGACTTGGATTAGACGTTTGACCAGTTGGAGAAGCACCAGATGAAGCTCAACCCAACAAAATGAATATTTGGGGTATAAGAAGGAATGTTTTTTGGGTTATATTATGAACCAAAGGGTAATTGAAGAAAATCCTGATAAGATAAAAGCTTTGATTGAGATGTAATCTCCCGCATGCAAGAAATATGTACAAAAATTGACTGAAAGAGTAGCAACCCTAACTGTTTTGTGTCCCGAGCAATAGACAAGTGTCTTCCATTTTTTAAAGTTCTTAAAATGACCTTTGAGTGGAATGATGAATGTGAGAAAGCTTTCCTGGAGTTAAAGAAATATTTTTGATCTCCGCTACTACTTTCCCTACCAATTTTGGGGGAAAAGTTGTATTTGTACTTGGCTATTTCAAAGTCAACTGTTAGTTCGACTTTGATCCGACTTGAAGGTGGAGTTCAGAAGCCTATTTACTATACCGGAAAAGAATTTTGAGGAGCAAAAATTAGGCATCCATGCTTGAAAAAGCTATTACTTTCACTTATTGAAGCCTCCAGGAGAATGAGACAATATTTAGCACACACAATTATGGTGTACACTGATTTTCCCCTGCATAAAGCTTTGCAAAAACTAGAAAATTCAAGAAGGTTGATATCCTGAGCAGTTGAATTAGGGTAATATGAGACCATATTGGATCCAAGGACTGCACTGAAAGGGCAAGCACTAGAAAATTTCATTGCAGAATTCACAAACCTAGAGGTGATTAATAATCCAATTTTATCTGCCGAGCATACTTTTTCGGAGGAGAGCGCAGATCAAAAGTAAATTGAGATTGTTGTCGAATAACATAAGACATCACCTGCTCAAGAAAAAGCTCAGCAATTAGCTAAACAAAGCAAGAAGATATTAAAACATGGAGTATTATCAAAGGAAGAATTCAATAATGACATTCCAATTTATAAATTATTTATGGATGGATTTTCATGCACCAATGGCACTGGGTCAAGACTTATCATCAACATTCCAAATAACCTTGATGTGGAATATGCTTGATGTTTTCAGTTCCAAGCTTCCAACACTAAGGCTGAGTACGAGGCGTTGATCACATGTTTGGAACTAGCTTTATCACTAGGTACCGAGCAGGTGATAGCACACATTGATAATTAACTCATTGTCAATCGGATGGTTCAGATATATATGGGGTTAAAGGAGAACTTATGGTAAGGCAAAGCTATGGAGGTTATCTCTTTATTTCCTGCAATCCAGATGTTCTGGATCCCCATAATAAAGAATGCTCGGGCAGATGCACTGCTCGACTAGCTTCAGTAACTCAGATAAAACTTAGACGAACCATTCCAGTAGAGATCCTAACACACAGAAGCATCGATGGAGAAGCTTTCAATATTATCTCCATGAAATTGGGACATCTTTGAATAGATCTAATCAAAGACTATATTGATAAATGAGTGATGACATCCGAATAGAGAGAAGCGGGGAAGCTAAGATATAAAGAACCTAATTATGTTCAAGAGAAAGGCATTTTGTATAGAATGGGATATATTGTCTCCCTACTTCGATGTGTTCATCCCGCCAAAGTATATGATCTGATCAAGGAGGTGGATGAAGGCTCATGTGCTGCTTATTCAGTTGGCCGATAATTGGTACAAAGAATAGCTCTGCGAGGCTACTACTGGCCAACGATGAAGACAAATTTCATCTCTTTCACCAAGAAGTGTGATAAGTGCCAAAAGTTTTCCACTATTCATAGAAGATTGAGGGTTTCCCTAACTCCCATCACTTCTCCTTGGCCATTTACTATTTAGGGGATTCACCTAGTCGGCCCATTACCGACCCCCCAAAGGAAGGTTCAAGTATTTGGCTGTAGCGGTGGATTACTTCACCAAATAGATGGAGGTTGAACCCTTAATTGATATGCCTTATCAAAGAGTATTTCAGTTCACATAGAAGCAGGTCATATGTCGCTATGGGATGCCTAATGATTTCATGACTGATCATGGTACTTAGTTTGATAATGAGAAGTTTGAGAAATATTGCATCCGATTCAAGATTCAGAAACTTCATTTAGCACCTGGACATCCATGATGCAATGGTCAGACAAAGATCACCAATATGACTTTGCTTTACGGGTTAAAAACAAGGTGGGATGATGCTAAGGGGAACTGGATCGAGGAGCTACACAGCATCCTTTGGGCTTACTGGACTACGTTTAGAACGATAATAGGAGAGACTCCATACATGCTCGCTTTAAGTACTAAGGCAGTAGTACTAGCTGAAATAGGTCTTCTGACTCACATGGTATTAAATTTTAACTCTCTAAGAGTGATCTCATGAGGAGACTAGATCTAGACATGGTTGAAGAAGTTAGAGAGGATGTTGCAATTTGAATGGCTTCTTATCAACAAAGGACTAATATATTCAACAACAGGTAGCAAGAAGACCAACCTGAAAGAAGGAGATTATGTCCTTAAGAAAGTTATTCAGAGAGGAAACAAGTTGGATCCCAACTGGTACGGTCCTTATCACATCTAGAAAGTCATCTGACCAAATACCTATTGCCTAAAAAGACTTGAAGCGGAATAATTCAAGAATCCATGAAACACCGACCTACTATGAAAATATTGTCACTAATTTTGATTTGATGTAATTGTTAATTTATTTTAATGAAGTTGCGAGTTTCTATCAGTTATGCTATCTTTTTATTTTTTCGGGGTAGGGTGATCTACATCCACCACTAACAAACTTTTCCAACCTCAAAAAAGTTAAATTTTTCTAACTTTTTCGAATTCAAATTTTTCCAACTTCAAAAAGTTATAAGTTTAGTTTGGAAATTTCTTTTAAGCTTCATAAACAAACTTTTCCAACTTCAAAAAAGTCAAACTTATCTAACTTCAAATTAAAACTTTTTTAACTTAACAGAAAGTGTAGTTTGGAAATTTCTTTGAGACTTCATGTATGATTTCATCTTTGACAAATTAAGAACAAAAAGTCAGTAAAACTTCATGTATGACTGAAAGTTAAAAACAAGAATTTTTATCCAACCGAGTTAAGTACATGAATAAATATACATTCCTAACACACTTGATCGCCAATGATAACTAATGCAAATACTTAGCTCAACAAAAGTACTTACAGTTTTATCTAAGTGCATTAATAGAATCTATGGCATTACAAATTAGGTTCAACACTGGACCAAACATTTATCATTTAAGCAGGTTGCCTAGTTAGCTAGCCGATTAACTAATCACAAGCTTAAATAAAGGCCGAAATGTACATCCATAAATAAAAGCAAAGTCTATTTTATTCCCGACTTATTTTGTGTTACAATACAGAAATACCAAATCAAAGAATAAAAGCTTATTCTACTAAGCATTTTCCTTCGCCTTTATTCATCCCAACAGGAGGTTCATCAAGAGCTTTGGGCAAAGTTATTGCTCTAAAATCTCTTGGCTTATTGCTTCTACTATTGCTCGGACGATCCAACAGATGTGGGGGAGAACATATTCATCTTCTCCTTGGATCCCATAATCCCCTATGTATTTTCTTACTAATATTTGAGGAATAGCATTGGTCAAAATCCACTCTGCATTAATCTTAAATGGGGGGTCTGTATAATCTAACATTCCTGGGTCGTGCCAATCCCATAACTCAATTTTTTCATCTATTTTCAGTAGCCCTAACAAATTCAGCCAACCCTATTTTTGTCCTTCTCGACGAGATTACTCCATATGGTCATCCAGATGAGTTAAAGCTTCATTGTATCCATCCATCCAGGCAGCCTTAGGTTGCTTATGAAAGTGAAAAGTTAATCTATCCACTCTATCATGGAGCTTTTTAATGGATTTATCATTCTCGTGTAATATAGCTTCTTGGTCAGCCTAGGACTTCTTAGTTCTCTCTTCATCCAGAGTTGTCCAAGCAACTACTACCTGCTTAGAAGATTGCCTAGACTTATTTTTTCTCTTCTTCAAGTTTTCTGGTTCCTCTAACAGCCTGGCATTCTCCATTTCGAGAAAAGAGACTCCTTTATTTGGCCAATATCAGTTGTTTTCTTCAGATTGTCCAGCTCATTCCTCAAGGCAATATTGTCCTTCTTCTAGAGAGTAGCAATCTCCTGAGGTGCCTTAACTCCTCTATTCATCATGAATTATTTCTTCCTAAATGCAGATGTAATCTCTTACAGCTTCTTATCAAACCCCCAATCTATGCTCAAGGCCTTATACTTAGCTTCATAATAAGAATATAGCAATGCTCGAGAAAGATTATGATCTTCTTGTAACTATTTAATCATTTCATAGAAGGCAGTGTTCTTCGTCACAACCCTATTAAAAAGACAATGAAGATGAGCATAGGCATCTTTCACTTTATTAGAGGCATCTCTGCCGAGCAACCCTACCAACTCTGCCTCAGTCAAAGCCACATGGCCAGCTTCAAGAAGACTTTTACAACGTCTCACCAGGTCAAATTCAGTCGAAATTATCACAATGTTCCTGGCATGAAACTAGAAATTCACAAGTATAAGAACATAAGTCCAACCAAGGATGTCAAACAATAATAATCACACAAAGCAAAGGAGCACCATAAAGATTGAATAAAATTTCTTCAATTCATTAATAAATCAAGGATTACAAGGGTAGTTCCATTACAAATGAAGAAAGAAGAAAAGAAAATTGCATAAAAATAAGTCAAAAACTAGCTAAAGGAGTTAAGCATTCTCCTTATCCTTTATAGTTGTGTCAGGAGTAGGTAGGTTAGCTATAACAGTTAGCACTATAGAAGATTCCCCATAAGCCTCTTCATTATTAAACTCCTCATTCAAGTTGGGGGGGGGGGGGAGGGGGTCATGGGTTGTGCCTTTGAAATAATTCAGAATTATATTGGTTACCGACCTCCTTTAAGGCATTCGACCAACCATCCTTATAGGGCAGCTTCTTAGCATACTCAATATGGATTGTTGTAGCAGCAAATACCTTATCCCATCATTTATTGGTGGCCTCCTCCTTATCCTTCTTACTCTTGGCCTTCAGAGCAGTAAGTTGAGTGTTCAAAATGGACGTTTTATCCTCGACAGCCTTTGCCCTGCCCTCAACTTCCTTCACTTTCTACTCGGTAGGGGGTCACTTTGTCATTGGCAAACTTTATTTTTTCTCTCTCACTACAAGGCGTCCCCAAATGCTTGGAAGGACTTCTGCAAGCCTTAAAAAGCTCCCTCTACATCAGCCGATGAAGCCTTCAGTTGGTCGTCCTTCTCTAGCATTTGGTTATAATTAACCAAGAACTATAAAAGAAGAAATACACAACATTAGTATATAAAAAGATCAAACAGTCATTATTGAAAGCAGATGAAGAAGTAAAGTACTTACCAAAGACAAATTCTGACTAGCCCTTTAAACCAATCGGGCTTTGGACACCGGGGTTGCCGCCGACCTATTCGGAGGAAGAATTTTAACCTTTAACAAACCCCTGGTCAATCTAGGGTTAATGACCATAGAGGCATCTTTAATGTTGCCTTGGTCAGCAGAGTCTTTGTGAGACAACTCTTGATAGTTGGGCAAACCTCTCTTCAACCTCTTAAATTAAGGCTCAATAGTTCTTACCTCTTCCACATTGAGGACTTGAGGACTTTTCTTAATAACCTGGGGGCCCTTATTGGTAGCAGTGTTCTTCTTGGCAGGAGGGGGAGATAATGACCCAATTAGTAAATTTTGGATTCTTCTCTTCACCATTAGTACAGAGGGTGAAGTGGGGATGGTTTTAAGGTTAAGATATTCAAAGGAAGATGAGGTTCCTCCTTACACAAACTCTTTATATACTCCAGTTGACTCGACACCAGAGGAGGTGGAAACTGGTTCCTCATCCAAGTTGATAGGGACTGAGGCAGAATGATTATTGGTCGGGCAACAAATGAAGTAACAGAACTCTTATATTTTAAAAGAACAGAAGTTGCTCGGTGATGCTCTTCTCCTGCTCTTTGGTGAATGGCCCATAAATATTTGAGATCATTGATATTAACTTCACTTTTGTTTGGGCACTTATTTTTGTATTACTTTGCATAAAAACAAGACAAGACAGTTAGTCGGCAAACCATCAAACACTTAGTAAAAAGGAAGAAAATTAAAAACTAAAATAAATGTACGACCTATGCCACGCCCTTCCTGGGGGAAGGTGGGTTCAGTCTATGTTACACCCTCAAAAAGGGGACATATTGCCAATTCTTTGTTACAACACCATAGTCCCAGTAATATATATTTGAATCTAGTAAGTTAACCACTAGTGCCCTATTGGCATGTCTGGTCTTTGTATAATAGGTATTATCACTAGTGGTTCCCCACTTGTAATAGAACATCAACTCGAGAATCCTAATATAAGTCACAGATATCTCGTTTAACCTATTTACCCCATGTAAAACGTCTATGTATTGGGGGCTACTCGCACCAGAACTACCTCAAAATACTGACAAAATTATAAAAAAAAAGTGGGTTTGGCAGAAAGGTGATATCGCACTCAATAATAAATAAAGTTGGGATCTAGTGACCCTCAGACAATGACAACACATCAACAGTCCCACTAGATATTTTTAAACCTACCCAACTATGAATATTTCTTTTTTCCTTAAATTCCTCTAAGGAACCTTCATCTACAATGTACACAATGCTCGAAAGAGAGAAAAATTAAAGAAAGGAAAGGTAAGACAGCTTACAGAGAGTGAGAAACGATTGTAAATAGTAAACAGCGAAAGAAGATAAGGAAATCTTGAGAAGAAAGAAAAAACCTAAGTTCAAAAATTTTGAGGTAAAGAGAAGTGGAGGGAAACAGCCATCCTTTTATAGGTTACCTTGAAAATACAAATGAAATGATTGAACTGAACAAATGATTGAACTATTACTGGCCGCACGGTTCCCAAATATTTTGGAACCAATACTCCATACTCCATTCTTTTGATCAGTCATCAATCATGGAGCATTGGGAGCTTTTTTGTATGTAAAAATTACTTATCTACGTGGACCAATGGAGATGGAAACCTATCCTCCAACATGGTTATCCTCACAGTACTTATTTTCTTGGTCAGCTCTAGAGACACTTGGTTGGCCAATCGACCGACCAACCTCAAGGATACGAACCATTAAGAATAGTAAAAGTCACTCAGGTGGAATAGGTAATAGATTTTGTATACGTACATGTGAATGTCAACAGTCTTATTATTATATACTGATGTAAATGACTGGATATGTAAAGGAATTCCATATCTTAGGTTCTGAACTAATATAAATACATTATCTCCCTTAGCTCAAGGGGACAATTCAATTAGGCACAAACATACTCAACCCTGAGCTATTGTAACCACCAGAAATACTAAAAATAGTGGACGTGGGCTTTTCTTATAGCTGAACCACTTTAAAAATCTTGTTTGTCGCGTGTTTGTCTTTCTTGAAAATCTTTATTTTATCTGTGATTATAAATTTGGACCTATTCCATGTTTAGACATCAACATATGGGGCCTTATTTTTTAGAATTCCAAGCCGTTAAATTTGATCTTAAGAAGATATAAAAATTGATGGTGGAGCATCGTTCATCTAAATCAGATGCCCAATCTGTATCATAGAACTCCGTGAGATCCAAATTGGTAGATTTCCTGATATGCAACCCAAAGTCTACTATTTCTCCAAGGCAACTTAAAATCCTTCTGATTGTCTTCCAATGTGATTCTAGGGGATTTTTCATGAACTGGCAACCTCTATTTACTATATGAGCAATCCGAGGACAAGTGATGGTCACATATTAAATGACTTCCACAATGCTCCGATATAATTGAGGATCTGTCAGTGGATCACTTCTAAATCCAATTAGTTTTTCACCACCAGACGTGGGAGTGGGTAAATATCTAGCATATTGCATCTCTGCTTTACATAATAAATCTTTTAGGTACTTGGTTTGAGAAAGATGAAATCCTTCTGAGGTTTTTGCCACTTGAATACCAAGGAAGTAATCGATATCCCTATGATTCCTCAATATAAATTTGGCATTCAACTGAAGTATGAGAGAATTGATTTTAGTACCACAACTTCCAGTGATTAAAATATCATCCACGTATATAAGTACAAAAATAGAGTAGAGTCCAGAGTGTCTGATAAAAAGAGACTGATCTCAATGAGCAAAAGCAAAACCAAGGCTACTCGTAACTTATCAAACTAGGTCCCAGGTGCCGGCTTAAGACCATAAAGAGCCTTGTGGAGTCTACATATTGATTTAGGTAATTTTAAACCTTCCTAACTAGGTGGCTACTACATATAGACTTCCTCTTGCAAGTTATTATTTAATAAATCATTATTTACATATAACTGGCTTACTAACCATCCACGAGACAAGTCTACACTGAGCACAACTCGAATTATTGTTGGATTTACAATTGGACTGAAGGTATCACTAAGTCAAAGACAACGTGTTGATAAAATCCTTTGGCAACTAACCTGACCTTGTACTTGAGCACACTCCTATCTGGATTTTCTTAACTTAAATACCCATTTGCATCCAATCGCCCTTCTATCAGGTGTTAAATTGACTAGAGACCAAGTTTTATTTCATAACAGAGTTGAAAACTCATCGATCATTTCATATTTCTAATAAGGTTGTTATAGAGAATCATTCACTGATGTAGGTTCCTTAGAATCCATGAATACTTTTGGCTTAAAAACCCTTGCTTTGCTCTAATAAGCATAGCATGAACATTACCATGTAGTTGTGCACTAAGAGAAATATAACTAATTCTTGGTATATTATGAGAATGATGTTGATCAGTGCAACGATGCTCAGTAAGAGCAGAAGTTGACTCGGGAATGAAAATAGGAGTTCGTGAAATAATTAAATAATGAGAAAATACAGTAAGAATAGGAGAAATAGAAGTGGCAATAGAGTGCATTAGGATTGAGGTAGAAGTATTAGGTAGGTAATTATAAAGTGAGGAATTAGAAACTATCCTTTTTTAAAAAGAAAGAGATGTCCATTGAAATGAACATCTCTGGAAATATAAAGACGACCATGAGGATCTATGCATTTGAAACCCTTCTGATTGAGACTATAGCCCGGAAATGTACATTCTACTAATCTAATTTGAAGTTTATGACTATTGTAAGATCTAAGATTTGGGAATAATGATCAACCAAAGACATTTTGCATTGAAAAATTTGGTCTTTGGTTGAACATAACTTGTAAGTGATGGAAATGGGCCCTTTTTAGGGTTTTATTACATTTTATTGTATTTTTGTTATTTTCTTTTATTTTATTATGTCATTGTATTTATTTTTGTTTAGTATTTAGAGGCAAGGAACAGTAAAGGGAACTAAGGGAATTTTTGTAATTAGAATATTAGCTTAGTGCCTAAGTTACTCCTCCCCTTTAAATACCTCCTTATATTCCTCATTTGAGGACACTTTCCATTTTAAAATATAAAAAATATCTTCATTCTCTCTTTAAAAGTTAGGGTTTGGTGTTTGTTATATCGGTGTGTTTTTATCAAATCATACGCTACCTCCAATGGCTCCAAGAATATCCCAACAACTATACGAGGAGATTCAAAAACAAATGAAAGAGCTGGTACAATCACAAAAACAAATGAATTCCCTCTTCTAACTCAAATTCCAAAACCCTAACCCTACAAATTCCTACCCAAAATCTCTACCCTACTCCACCATCTTCTCCAAGCCTTACTCGACGTCGGATCTTCCCAAAAGGTCCGAAAACCCTTTTCGAGGTAGTCGCCTACCAAACAGAGGCAGTTCGAACTTTTCCCCTCCGTCCAGACCATCCCCAACCTATTTGACCCCCTATACCTCCCATACCCTATTATGGCCACCCCCGCTGACCAAAACCCTAGACCCCACCTCTGTTACAACCTCTTCCCCTACCCGCCGGACCAAAAAAAACTCGATCACCTCTACTCCTTTCGAAATTCCCCACCCCTGTCCAACCCTGGACAGCCCCTCACTGCCACCCTACTTAACTCTTAGCCACTCATAGACCCCATAAGACACCCCAACCCGAGTTAAACCCTGACCCCTCTCAACTCTGAACCCTCCAACCCACCACCCATTTTCAAACCCCAAACATAAAAAAAATTACATTTCTGCCCCGATTAACTCTCGATGCCCAATTCAAGATTACCGATGGCTAGTCAAATAATGGTTGCTCCACCCAATCGTTCTTCCTCCTCACTCACCCAATTGGGTCAAATCAATGATAAAAATCCTTTCTCAAACCGGTTGATTCCAAGAAAGATAGAAATGACAAAATTGGACTGTGTATTGGGAATTTGTTATGACATATTTGTCGAGGATGTTTGGATGACTCACACGCACTTTCGCGAGTTGTAAACATTTGATTTGAGCTATTTTTTCACTGTCTTTGGGCATCGGGATGAAGATTTTGATGGGATTGAATTGGCGGTAATCTCTCTAGAGGTTGAGGTGGTAATTGGTGTTGATGTGATAGGCAGTGGGTATGTGGACCCATTTATGGTATCTCTTTATATGACTCCGAGGAATTTTTTGTAGTGTAGCATTTAGGGGGTTCACCACGGGAATCTCGGTCCGAGATTTTATTGGTCAGCCATGTTTGGATTGTGTTTCTATTCTCCATGGACTTCTTACAAGCCTGTACAAGAAGCATTTCTGAGGATGGCTCTTCTTCCTCTTTGATGTTCGCCTTGCTTTCTTATCACTCATGTCGTACAAGCTTTTCAAAGTCGGGGAGAGTGATGGAAATGGGACATTTTTAGGGTTTTATTATTTTTTTGTTATTTTCCTTTATTTTATTATGTCATTGTATTTGTTTTTGTTTAGTATTAATAATAAGAAGTGGTAAAGGCAATTAAGGGCATTTTTATAATTAGAATATTAACTTAGTGCGTAAGCTACTCCTCCTCTTTAATTTTCCCTTTGTATTCCTCATTTGAGGACACTCTCCATTTTGAAATATAAGTAATATCTTGATTCTCTCTCTCTCTCTAAAAGTTAGTATTTGGTTTATTTTCTATTCCATTGAAGTGAAGTTTACATCAGTAAAGTAACTTAACCATTAAGCATGGAGGATGGCAGCCTATTTATTATAAAGGTAGCTATTTTAACACATTTATCCCAATACTTGAGGGGCACGAAATAATGTACTAGAAGCGTGAGTGCAGTCTCTATGATCTGCTTATGCTTGTGTTCTACAAGACCATTTTGCTCAGGAGTTCTAGGACACGAGATGTGATGTTTTATCACATAAGAGGTAAGGAAATCAGTAAAACCTTTATACTCACGCCCCCAATCAGACTGCAAAGTTTTGATAGAATGACCAAGTTGTAACTCAACTTGTTTTTAAAAGTTAATGAATGTCTAGAGTGCATTAAAATTGTATCAGAGTAAATATAACCAGGTCTATTTAGAAAAATAATCGATGAAGTGAACACAATATTTGTATCCATTAGATGGGGGAGTAGGAGAGGGGCCCTATAAATCTAGGTGAATAAGCTCAAGAGGTTTGATGTAAATAATTTTATAAATAGGAAAGGAAAACTTGTGAATTTTTCCTAAACAACAAGCATTACAAAAATGTGGAATCATTTTATTAAAAAAAATTATATTACACAATAAAAGGACATGTTGAATAGTTTTAGCAGCAGGATGACCTAACCTGCCATGCCAAAGTTGAGTTCAAAAATTGAATCTAGAATTTACATGTGAATTTGACCTTATTTGAGAAGCAGTAACAGAAATAGGAAAATATTGACTCAGACTTAAAGTTGACTAGCTAATGACTGTGGCTGATTACTTTATTTGAAGTTGGAGGTAAGATTTCTCAAAAATATATAATCCATTCTCAAGTTTCCCTTTCATGACGTTATTTATGGTAACCTAATCTTTGAAATACAAAGTTTAGAGTGAAATTTAAAGAAGACATTATCTTCACGAGCAAACATTAATACAATTAAAAGATTTTTTTATATAGTAGGAACATGAAGAAATTGATTCAGAGTCAAATGTTTTCAAGAATACTGAGAAAGAAGGAAAGACTGACCATTATATTGAATATTAAGCCTAGTTCCATCCCCCATGTGGATTTAATTAGTGCCTTGATACTTATCTTTGATTGCAATCATAGCAGCCATTTGAGAAGTCATGATTAAAGAAACAGGCCCTTAAAAGCCATTTGCATTATGTCCATGAAAAGAAGTATTGAACCTGTGATAGCATTTCAGCGCTATATGCCCAAACTTTCCACACAATTGACATTGGAGCTTAGTATTAGTATTCCATTGGTGTTATCCTCCACCATGACCGAAATTCTAAATTTTCCTTGTTCAAAAAAGTTTGGCCTGAACTGGATCTGTGAAGAGAGGTTATTATTTAATTTCTTCCTTGGATCTTGAGACTATGCAGCTATATTCACCAAATTTGGATTTGCAAAATCCAGACTCCTATGATTCTTTTTAATTTGACTTTCTTAAGTGAGTAACAAAGACTCAATCTCTGCAACAATGTGAGGATGGTTACTGAGATTATGAATGTATTATATTCATATGGCAAGCCTTTAATGATAGCATTAATATGTTATTTAGGTGTACGAGGACAACGAATAAAAGACTTAATCTCTAACAAAAATTCATTAATTGATAGATTTTCCTTTTCAGTATTCTATAAATGAGTTTTGAATTGAGAAATCTTAGTTTTGGTTTGAGAAGAAAAATAGGTTTCAAGTGTGTGACAGCTCTAAGAAGATGTTTCACATCCCACCGTTCTTGTTAATAGTGACTCTCTTATTAAAGAAAGCATCCAACCGTTCATCCTTTAGTTCTCAATCGAGAAAATCTTGATTCACTTTTCCTTCAGTTTCATCGGTTGCAGTGAAAAACTTTGATGGTGGATTTTCTCATCTTGAAATAAATTTTTGAAGTTTGTGACCTCTGATTGCAGATATTACTTGGTGGTGCCATAGAAGATAGTTGTTTTCATCAAGCTTAATAGATAGGTAATGAGAAAAGGCTAATGGAATAAATTTTACCAAAGAAGATAAAGTATAGATTAAATATGAAGTTGGTATACCATTTTCCATTAGAGAGTCACTGATACCATATCATGGAATGAGAAAATCAAAGAATTGAGAAAATGAATTATGTGTATTGTATTCCTCAACAACTCATATTTACATACAGGAATATACTCTAACTAACTGATAACCTAACCAACAGATAAATGACACGTGATATAATAGAAATACTAGCAGCTAACAAACTTATGTTACTCTAACAACCATAAGTTCATTTGGATCAGTGAGTGAAGAAATCACATTTATTTGCTCAGAATATAGCTTTGGTAACATGTGACGTTTGCAATTATAGAATGATAAGTAAATAGTAGATAGAGAGAAAAAGCTTTACGTATTAACCATACAATAGAAAAGACTAGACTACGCCTAATATAAAATAGAATTATAAAATATTATTTTAATATTAGAAACATTTAATCTTGTAATCCTTTATTACTCCCTATAAATTGTCGGTAGTCTCAATCATCTTCATAAGAAGAATCTTTATATTCATGTTATATTTTGATTGAATTTCTTATATATGATATAATATATAACATATCTAGTTGGTCATCTTTAATTTACTTTTTAAAATATTCACCATCTTCTTAAGACACCCCTTGTAAATAGAGACGTAGCTAGGAATTTTAGTGTATGGGTGTTTACAAATGGAATTGACATAGCTAAAAAAAATAGCCTAAAAATTTCAATTGATCATTCATTGAAAGTAAAATCAAGAACTAAGTTTAAAGAATAAATCACGGGATCCCAATCATGATATCTTTGTGGATCTTGTTGGTGATCCGAATGAGGGGAAATATGTTGATGATCTTTTTTCCCTCATCAAGTCTCCAAAAATCTTGCTAGAATCTACTGAACGCCTCAGGTATTCTCCTATATGATTCACCCAAAGTGGGAACTCTTAGAGATGAAAATTGATTAAAAATGAGAGAATGATTCTCTCTCCCTACCCCTTAACAAAATTGTGAATGGTGTTTTTAATCTCCCTCTCTAACCTTCCATAATGGATATCTTTCCAAAAATCTTAGCTTACACCAATATATATAGTTATTAGTCATGGACTACACTTAGGACCCAAGACTAAATAATTAAATTAACTTCTAAACAAATACTCAAAATCCCAAATTACGACCCCATAATTTATTTCTTTTCTTTATTTAATCATGAATTCCACTAAATAATCACAACTACACTCTAATTAGTTATCTCCAAATCATTCAGAATAAAGAGATTACTTTTGCAAAGTTAATTAGGTACATAATAAGATTTCCAACGTTAAGTGTTAAATACCCTTTCATCAAATCAATTTGTCGCTAATCGATTTTAACAAACATCTAAGCAATTCTATAAATCTCAGAATTTACTCATTTGCTACTCCACCGAATTATAAAATAATCCACCAAGTGGATTTACTACTCGATGTAACATATAAGTCTATCAAGGGGGTACACAATCCAAGGTCGTCTGTGGGCAATAATCACTTCGAATTATGATCTCAAACCTACTCACACTATGATTGCCCAACTTATATATATATATATTGATCTAATCTACAATTGAACTGGACCTACAGCAATCAAAGCAATAATTATGCAAGCATTTCGATCCTCATAAACCTAGGGATTAAGAATCTATGCACAATTTGCAGATGTTATGAGATTTCCCAAGTCTAATCTAGTAAGTTCTTAGACTCGAATCTCACAAGTGTTTATGTTTAATACATTCCTAAATGTACCAGTCCTAGATATCTTTTGAAATATTATGCAAGTTCTTGAACCATCAGACAAGTTTTGTAGTTTAAGATAAACTAATGGGATTGCACACGTAGGTATATTGATAGGGTGTCACTCCCTATATAGGACGTGAATTGTTTAATTATACAATAATCCGAATTTTGATCTCCTACGATCAAGCAAAACCCAACTCACTAAAATTATTACTATGTCTAGCTAACTGACATAGTATATAATATATTTAATGATAAATAGAAGTCATTCTCACAATCATGATTCTTATTTCAAAATGAACTGACATACATTTACTAAAAAGTAGCCTTCATACATGGTTTTAAGAATAAAACCCCAACAACCTCTCATTTAGTCTTCAAACCATGTAAATATGTATCTAGCTCCAAACCCATATACTCATCAGTCTACAGCCATAAATGTAGAAGAATTAACTATGTGTTATCCGACGCAGGCTTGGTCATAAAATTATAACCTATCTTATATGATCTCTCAAACTAAGTGAAACATACACTCTATATGCCTGACCCTTTATGGGTTATGGATTCTCTCAAACATACAATCGTACCTCTATGAACACTAAAAAGTGTAATAACCCATTGCCCTTACAGGGACCTTATTTGGGTTACATAGGAAGTTACCGAGTTATATAACCTTTTTGGTTGCCTCTAAAGAGGAAATAACTTCGGCATCCCTGGTGGAGTTAGGAATGCAAGATTTCTTCACACTCCTCTAACTTAAAGCTCCACCTCCTATGGTAAATACATATTCTAGGGTAGAAATCTTGGTGTCATTTTTCACTAAAAAAAATCATTTTACGTTAATGGTATAAGACTATCATACTAAAATTTGTTGACCACGCTAAAGTTAAAGAAGATATTCGATCCAATACACAACATAGCATATATGAGGTTGCCCACCGTCGAATAATAAAGTATATTCCTCAATATCTTTCTCTAATCAAGTGTCTTAGGACACTAACCCTAGACTTAATGATTCAATACTTGAAAGGAGAAAGGCGTTCTTGGAATCCCAATGCTAATCTTGTGAGTACAATACCGATATAAGAAGCTTTAGATAATCCCAGCATCATTTTTATCCGACTAAGCAAAAACATGATCATAAGGATGTTCCTATATTGTCCTAAACTCATTGCATCAAGATATCTGGACAACCATACTCTTATGTAAGATAATAAATGCATCTAATTCCCAATTAGGATAATATCACCCACATATTTTATTAAAAATACCACCACTTTTCTGTCATTCTTCTTGCTAAGAAAGTATTATTCGGACTTTGATAAAAATTAAAACATTGATTCCCTGATCAAACCAAATGTTTCAAGACCTTAATGTGAAAATTTAAAATTTGTATTTTCTAAAAGTTGGTTGAATTTCATGTCAAAGCATTGAGTCGTTGAGTCTTTCGAGCTACACAAGCTTGAATCATAGGTGGGGTGTGTTCAATTAAACTGGATGGACTTTTGAACTTTGAAGATAAATGAATCTTCTCTACAACATAAGACTTCCGTTGTCACGTAATTTGAAGATGTGTTATTTGATAGTTTTGTGATTAAAAAATTTGGCTACACAAACTGGCATATTTTTTTTCAAAATGTTGTTTTAAATGGTTGAAAAGTAAATTTAGGTCTAAGATGTGTTGTGTAAACTTTTGGGGAAGAAACCTATTTTAGATATGGTTCATTTGAAGTCTTTTTTGTCACTCTGATATATGTACGATCCATTTTGGACCTGTGCGCACGGTCAGGATTTGACATGTGCGCACGGCTATGCATAATTTTAGCACCAACTAAAATCGTCTGCACGAAAAAGTAAATTGTGTGCATGGCGGAGAAGATTCTTTAAATTTTCTATAAATATATCCATTTCATTCACTTTTCAAAAGAACAGAAAACCTCATAACTCAAAAACACTTCTGAGAGTATTTTTTAAGTTGAGAGCTTTATCTTGGCTCTGTATTTTCAAATTCACTTGTTCCCTCAAAATTCAGAGATAGTAAAAGTGATTTTTATTCATATCAACACTATCCTTGTTCAATTATAAGTATTCCACATTTAAATTTAAGATCTAACACTTCTAGGTCTAAAATCGAAGGTGCCTCGTTCTATTGAAAATATTGGAGCATGGCGTGATTCCAAGGAGAAGAATGTACTTTCTCGCTCACTTTATTGAGCTTAATGTGGATTTCTTATGTGAATGGAGAAAGTCTGAAGTTCATAGATAAATACTCATAAGTTCATGAGTGAGAGGTACCTCATTTCTTGTATAAAACTCTTTTCAAGTTGAATAAGAATTTAGAGTGTGCCGAGATTTTTTACCCCCAGGTTTGGGTTTTTCCTCAGAAATTCATTTATTGAATTTCTCATATGTGTTGAATGTTATTTTACACACTTACATCACACATAACACTTAGATCTCACATAGTTCTAGAGTAATTATTTAAAATTGAGTTTAGGATTTTGATTCAAGTGAATTGTCCTATATTTTCCAAAATTTAATCATTGATTTGTTGATCCAAGCTTTGCATTACATCTCTTAGTTATAACTTGTGCAAGGTCAATTAAAATTCAAAGAAAAATTAAAATTGCCAAAAAAATGGTCATATCCTACAATCAAACCTATTTACCCCCCCCCCCCGGTTTAGTGAGTCGAACACTTGTTTGTATTACACGCATACTCAATTAGCATCATATTTATTTTTCTCGTTTGCATTCACATGCTAAGAGTTTAGATCTGGATTTTGTGGTGTGCTTTTTGTGTTCATTTCTCATAGATTTAGTTTTCTTGTATGACTATTGGACCTAGGATATTAGACTTTGTTTGTTCTAATGAAACTATTTCTTATGATGAGAGTCCTAATGAGAGGATAAAACATTTTATATACAAAAGTAAAAAGAAGAAAGAAAAATCTTCCCATTCTTCTAAAAATCAAAGTCTATTGATATTTACTCTGATGAACATCATAAAATTGAAAGAGTCAAATCATTGAGCTAAGACAAAGAAGTGTTGATGTCTCAACTTCTCAAAATGAAAAGGTTGAATGTTAAGTTATCTTAAAAAATCAAACATTTTGAATAATAAAAATAATCTTATAGTGAGTTTGAAATGACTAATCAACTGACCAATCAAAAGTTAGAAATTATTGAAAAAGGGTGAGTTATATGACTTGACTTGTGATTTGAAAGAAGCTAAAAATACTTTGAAATTACAAATTTCTTATTTTAAAAGATTTAATTGTTCAAAAATTGTTGATTTCTAAAAACTCAAAATTATTGAAAAAGAGAAAAGTGATTTGATTCTTGAACTCGATAAAGTGAAAAAAGAGCTTTATGTTTCTAAAATTTCTAAAAGTAAACTTAATAAAAGATTTGAATCATTAAAAAAGAATTCAACTTTTCTAAATATTTAAAAACCAAGTAATGTTATTTTCAAGCTAACACATCGAGTAAGTGTTCATCATATGATTCAAAGAAATATGATTGTTTAATCTTAAAGAAAAATGAGAAGAGACAAAAAGTGAAATAGAATATTCAAATGAATAAGGGAAAGCAAAATGATAAATAAGATTGAAATCCAAAATCATTCTCTTGCACATTTTGTCACAAGGAATTACATATTAAATATTTTTTATAAATTGAAAAGGGTTAAATGAAAACACAGTTCTAGCTTCATGAGATTGAAAAGAGAAGATGAATTTGTCCCCATAGATTTCTTTGATAGAAAGAATGTTGTTAGACATCTTGATGGTAAATCAATACCTTTGGTATATGCTCCTCCACATTTGTGTGGTAAGAAAGTTGATAAGGAACATGCCTTTATACTTCTTACAAGGTGCAAATCCACACCAATCAAGCATATAGGTTCTTGAGAGAAAGAAACCATATGTTCATGGTAAATAGAAGGTAAGTATTCTGTATGGGTCCTATGCATGAATTTAGGAGGTCAAACTTATGAGTTGATGAAGAGAGTGGAGTTTCTAATACAAGGTGGTAGTAAGACTATAAAAGAGATACCTAGACTGTAAGAGCAAGTTTAATGATTACTCATAATTTTATTTGGTTTGGTTTGGCGTATCCCATTACACAAACACGACACCGACACAACTTCTCGGTACTGGAATAATTTTTTGAATATCAAAGAGATGAAAATATTTATTCGTCTCAACAATCATTGTAGATCATGAGTGGTAAAATGATTCTTAATATTTTTAGGGTTTAATTATTTTTATGAGGCATTTTCATGAAAAGGTATTTAATTTTTTATAAGGAATATTGGTGACAAAACGATGCCTCTTTCAAACAAGGGTGGCAGTCGTTCGAATGAGAATCAAACGAAAAGTTTTCCTTAGTCCACTGGAATCTCATTCGAAGACCTCATTTGAAGTCGTTCTAAAAGGTTACAGGATGTCGTTCGAACGACATCCCGTTTCGTTCGAACGACCGTGCAAATTTTGTTTTTTTAAAGGCTATCTTTTCCATATCGATTGTGTTTATCCTTTTTATCCAACCTTCTTATAAAAAGGTTGAACAAGATCAGATACTTTAAGAAATCCTTTTGAATAAAAAATAATACCTTTTGAGTTTGTGATCAAATATCTATATCATATTCCTCATTTCCGGGATTTATTCAAGATCACTTTACCTATCACAAGAAGGATTCTTATTGAAATCACTTTGTAGAGACTTTTCTTTAGTACTTCGATTGTGGAATGATGTTTCACTACTGAAGAAAAAGATGAGGATGATTGGTGGATACCAAGGGTAGCCCGCTAAATGTGAACGGCTCTGGAGCTGAGTCATATATGTTAAAGTTTTGAAGACTCTGTTCATCTTAACTTAGTGTGGCTAAGTGTTTTATAAGTCGATTGTATTTAAAACTCTCAATAGTGTTGTATTAACAAGGTATTTCCCTTATTAAGGATTTTTCCTTATCTCATGTTTATTTTCATTATTGACTTGGAAATAAAAATTTAAAATCATCTCGAATGCACATCGTAATTAATTGAAGATAAAATTTGATTAAAATTTGATTTTTTTGTTGGGACATTTAAATATATAAATTGGTCCATTAGATCACGTGCACTTTCAAATTGTTATCAGAGCTGGTTAAACCAAATTATCGTGTGATCCTTTTTCGTAAAAAAAATTATATCAATTTTTAAAAAAATTGTTGATCTTGAAAAATCCAAGATTTAATGGATAATCTCTATAGTCTAATATCCATTTTATGGTTCAAACTATGCATATTGTAAAGCTAGGATGAGCCCAACCTTAAATATATTAATAAAGGTGTCTGGTTTCTTTGTAAAAGAGTGTGGACACTACCCACTGTGACTATTGACAATATCATCAGCCCTAAACATGTCTCTTATTGGGCAGAGGACTACTTTAAATGGAGCAATTTTAACCCATGCGATTTGAGTGCCATCTCAGGATTCGTGACCCCTTTAGAGTTCTGCTACATTATGATGTGCACCATGTCTAAAAAAGTTTGGAATACCCTCTAGATCACTCAAGAGGGAACCAATGCTATTAAATCTTTTAAGTTGTAAAATCTCACCACACAATTTGAAACTATTACTATGCTAGAATCTGAATTGTTTGACAAGTTTTATGCACATCTGTCTGATATAGTTAACTCGAGATTTGTAATACCCCGTATTTTTGTAATATTTATTTATGGGATTAATTTAATTAAATGCGTATTAATTGAAATTAATCCGGATTAAAATACTAGCGAGATGCGAGTTGGTATTTGAATATAATGTGCATATATGATTATACATGAATATTGAAGTATGAAATTTTTCGTGAGATTGAAATACGACAATTTGGAAATTTTGTTGAGACGCGTGTGACAGTCGGGTCCGGAATATAATTATGATAATTAAAAAGTGAATTTTAGTTCTATTAACCGTATGGTCATTTTGAGTGCGCCAACGCGTCCGGAAGGGTCGAAATAGTCAGAAAACACTAGCCGGGGGTTAAGTTTGGGTCCCGGGGCATTATTGGGCCATACCGGTAACTTATAAGGGCAGTTTGGTAATTTTAGAATTATGGGATTTTTGATTAACGAATTTTAGGAATTTTAAATGGAAAAATAAAGCACCCACTAACCCATTACCAGCCATTATCTGATTAGAGGGCTACGGGGGTTATTAGAAGAAAACCCAAAAGTTCCTAAGACAAACCCTAGCCTCCATAGCCACCATTAGAGAAGAGCTTGTAGAGGGAGAGATAGAAGGAATTCTACAAAGAGAGAGAGAGAGAGAACATTTCAGAGATTCGTCATCAAATTCAGAGATTCAAATAAGGCAAGTGATTTAATTTCGTTTTTATAGAGAATGTTTCTTCCATGTGTAGGAATTGATAAAAATCTGATTGTTCTTGGGAGTTAATGAAAAACCCATTAAATTGGAAATAGAATCTTACATATTGATGAGGAATTGCATGTAGAATTATAGGTAGGCGATTATTCTGATGTTAATAATATCTTGGATGAAACAAAAACGGATTATAGTAGGTTCAATGATGATTTATAAATGTTAGGGTTCATGTTCATAAAATTTGGGGGTAAATGAAGAGATCTGAAGATTTGATGATGTTTAAGATGAGTTAGCCCTATATAAACGTTTGATTATGACATATGAGTGTTTAGTACGAATTATGAACCTTAAAATGATGTTGGAACGATTTTTATGTGGGATTAGGAATGAAGAAAATTGGGAAAACGAGTTAGGAATTGCTGGGCTCGAATCTGCCCACTCGTTAGAAGACCTGCCCAGGTCGTTCGAACGAGCTCGTTCGAACGAGCTTCTAACGAGTTGACAGTTTGGGTTCTAACGAGAGGGATGTTCGTTCGAAGACTTTCGTTCGAACGAGATCTCGTTAGAAGACCCAGTTCGTTCGAACGAACTCTCGTTCGAACGAGACTTCGAACGAGTTGACAGTTTAGGCTTTTTAGCCTGTTTTGATCCCGAGTGCCCCGTAACCTTATGTATAGGTAGAGATAGCCTTCCCTTGATGAGTAATTGATATATTTGGGATGTTTGGGATATAATGAGGAGTCAAACCTAGAAGTGTAGTTTGAACCTAAAGGAAAATATGAGTAGGGCGTGAGTGTCTATTACGATGCGAGAACAATTGATGGCCTAATTTATTATATTAACCGGGAACATATAAATTACGTAGTATTATATGTCGGTACGAGAATGAGAAGTGTACCACCGATATATTTTGGTGATTACTAAGATGCGTGAATACTTAGTATAAGTATTGATTTTATGTGTATGACATACCTACCATACTTGCTATCACGGGAGGTTCGCGTTCACTTAGGGCCCTCTAATCCTTGTGTTGCCCGGATTTAGGCTGGTTACCTCGATGAACATAGGTCAGAGAAGGACTTATTGGGATGTTAATAAGTCTGCTGATCGTGGGAGCGCAGGTATGTGTGTGACCCATGTGATGTGACTGTGTTCGCCTCCATTATTTGTGATGTTGTTATCTGAAAACTATTCCTGAGAGATTCGGAATATGTGATCCTTATGTACGTGATGTACCGGGATGGATAGCAGAGTATGTGTGCACCGCAGCTAGTTCTCGGAGTGCTTTATTCTATTGTATATTTATGACGGGAATAATATACATTCAATTAATGGGAACTTTCATGTTGATATTGTGAAAAATTATGATAGTGTTTTGAGAAAACATAACGGGTTAACCGATAGTGAAATGTATTACAAATTGAGAATCAGAGTTTAAGTAAAGCCCTCTATTTATTTGTTAACGCTAGAATGTATTATGGGAATCGAGTAGTAAGGGGTAGAACTTATTACGGGTTGGTTAGATATGTATGTCATTTAGATGGGTATGGTACGTTAGGAGTGCACATGTAGTCGAGAGGTGAGAATTCCATGTGAGTGCACGTCCTAACATGTATTTTGCATTTAATGTTTTAATGTTATTAAAACACTTGTTGTTTTCAAAATGTTTTCCACTTTCGGGCTCTGACCCATTTGCTTTCAAATCTATTTTTGTAAAAACCATTTTAGGTGCCCAGCCACAAGGACACCATGCATAGGATTCTCATTCAGGTGATGAGCTGTAGCTGTTTGTGGAAGTTACAGGACTTTGCTTGTAGACGCTTCATCTATCTTGACTCGATATTCATCAGTTATCAGTTGTAGGGCATGTCGCCCATTCCTTTTTAGAGACATTTCATTTATTTCAGTTATTCAGACTTTGGGCATGTAATTAATTCAGGATTCAGACTTATGTTATTATTTCATTTGTGGGATTGTTGTGAGGAGTTTTCCTCTGGACTTATATTTATTTATTAGTTATTTCATTACTTCATTATGGTGAATGGATTATGTTGTTATTCCACTATTCTTTTATTGCATGTTAATCAGACTTAAATTAAAAATTTGGCAACTTACTTTTTAAATACTAGCTGGTTAGTAATTATTAAAAAAATGTTTTCGACAGTGATGCTATTAACTGAACCAACTTGGCATTTTGTATTGATTTAATAAAGGAGTAGCTACCCGGTATTTAATTAGTCGGGGTGTCACAGGTTGTATCAGTGCATCATGTTCTGGTGTCTTCTAGGATCTGTACGGCTTATTATGTTTCCGCTGAGCTTTCTTTGATGTAGAGCCCTATATTTTAGGACTGTTGTATTATTTTGTATATGCTACGTTCTTCAGCTATTTTAAGTTTATAACTGCGAACTTATAAACTTTATTCTTATTTCAGATGCCTCCACGACGTGCACAACGGGTTCCCAGGGATGCAACGCCAGAACTACAGCCCGCACCAGTTCAGGGCACGATGAATGCCGCCGAGGTTGCAGCCATTGTGGCCCAGACGGTAAATGCCGCACTAGCAGTAGTTCAGCAGGCACCACCTCAGGCGCCGATAGCCGCGCCAGTTCAGGTTCATGCATTCCCTTCTGCTTGGGAACGTGTACGTGATGCTTTTCAGAAAGCACACCCTCCGATGTTCGCAGGTAGCTCCGATGTGGTAGTTTCGAGTCAGTGGAGGAAGGACATACAGCGACACCTGAGGATGTATGAGTGCACAGATGTCTAGAAGAAGATACTAGCTACCTTTAAGCTAGTAGGGTCTGCACTGCAGTGGTGGGAGTCTATTACCACAATGGAGGAGAGATATACTCTCACTATTCAGGAGTTTTGGGTGCGGTTTGACCGCAAGTACTTTCCGTCGACTGTTCACACAGAGATGAGAAGAAAGTTGATGAGCCTCAAGCAGGAGGGTAAGATTGTGGCCGAGTATGAGGCCGAATTTACTGATCTTATGAACATTGTTCCGGATGAGATACCGACTGAGGAGAAGAAGATGCAGAAATTTACAGACGGGTTGACATGGAGGATTCGTTAGCACTTGTTAGGGAACCTCTCGTTAGCCACTTATTCTGATGTGGTTAACGCTGCATTGCTCCATTGCCAGGATCACCGCTTTCACATGACTGAGGGCAAGCGATCGGGAGAGTCTAGCCATCAGGGCAGGACTGGAGGAAATGGTGCCAGTGGGGCATAATCTGTTCAGAGGCAGAGGCAGGGTGATCAGGGTACCCAGCAGGGGGATCACAAGAGGTTCAGGTCAGGAAATTTCAGGCACGGACAGGGAGGTTTCCGGCAGGGCCATCAGGGTCCGAACGGCCATCAGCACCAGCAGGGTCAGAATGGTCAACAGCAGTTTCAGCAGGGCCAGTGGAGGAACAGTAACGGCCACCAGGGTCGGGGGCAGCAGGGACAGAGAGGGAGAAACTTTTCGGGGAAGTGTTTCGTTTGTGGCAAGACTGGCCATAAACGCCAGGACTGTCCTGATAGTGGCAGGGCCCCGCAGCAGCAGCAGGGTGCTCGACATGAGCCACAGAGGCCACTTTTTCCACCAGCCCTCCCAGCTCCAGCCCAGGTGCCAGCTCTTCCAGCCATTCCAGCAGTTCCTGTGCAGCAGGGATAGTTACAGTATGGACGTGTCTATAACGTCCACCAGGCAGCAGCTCCGCAGGCACCACCCGCTATTGAGGGTATGTTTCCTATCCATGGTACTATGGGTCGGGTTTTGTTTGATACGGGGGCAACACATTGCTTTATAGCTACAGATTTTTCGAAAGCCTTAGGGTTGTTAGCCACAGCAGAGATCACAGTGACGTGTGTAGACTCACCATTGGGGAGTGGGTCACTTATTTTCTTTATATGCCGGGGAGTAGGGGTAGATATTGGTAGTCTGGTATTACCTGCAGATATGTTGGTATTAGATATGCATGTTCACGATGTGATTATCGGTATGGATTGGCTCGCTGATTATAGAGCCATGATTGATTGCTTCGGTGGGAGCATTATTTTCTCCATTCCGGGGCAAGAGATGTTTGTATTGGCGATGCCTCGCCCAGAGGGAGGTTCAACCGCTCATTTGTATTATTTAGAGGAGGAGACCTCTAAGGAGGTGGTGATACCACTTGATTCGATTCCGGTTGTTAGAGAGTTTGCCGATGTATTTCAGGATATACCTGGATTACCCCCCAGTCGAGAGATAGACTTTGTCATAGACTTATTGCCAGATACGAGACCCATAGCACGCGCACCGTACCGTATGGCTCCAGCTGAGATGAGGGAGTTACGGGATCAGATTGAGCAGTTGTTGGGTCAGGGGTTTATACGGAGGATTACTTCGCCGTGGGGTGCCCCTGTGTTGTTTGTGAAGAAGAGAGATGGTTCACTGAGATTGTGTGTGGACTACCGGGAGTTGAACAAAGTCACGATACGGAATAAGTACCCGTTGCCTCGAATCGATGACTTATTCGACCAGTTGAGAGGAGCTTCTTTCTTCTCGAAGATTGATTTGAGATCGGGATATCATCAATTGCGTATCAGGGAGGAGGACGTCTCAAAGACTGCGTTCTTATCGAGATATGGTTCTTACGAGTTTCGGGTTATGCCTTTTGGTTTGACCAATGCTCCAGCCGTGTTTATGGACTTGATGAATAGAGTGTTCAGAGATTTCCTAGATCAGTTTGTCATTGTCTTCATCGATGATATTCTGGTTTACTCTCAGACAGAGGAGGAGCACGCCAAGCATTTGAGGCAAGTTTTGCAGACACTACGTCAGAACGAGCTGTATGCAAAATATGAGAAATGCGGGTTTTGCCTGAAGGAGGTCCAGTTTTTGGGACATATTATTTCCGACCGAGGAATATCTGTTGATCCGGGGAAAGTATCTGCGGTGAGGGAGTGGGGACAACCCACGACACCAACGGAGATCCGTAGTTTCTTAGGTCTAGCAGGATACTACAGGAGGTTCATTCGGGGATTCTCGAAGATAGCAGGTCCTTTGACACATCTGACTCGTAAGGGTGTGCCATTCATCTGGAGTGATGCCTGTTAGTTGGCATTCGATGAGTTGAAGGATAAGTTGACCTCAGCACCTGTGTTAGCATTGCCGAGACCAGGAGTTGAGTATTTAGTTTACACCGATGCGTCCTTGCAAGGACTTAGAGGTGTATTACAGCAGGAGAGTCAGGCCATTGCTTATGCATCCCGTAAGCTAAATCCTCACGAGAAGAACTACCCCACTCATGACTTGGAATTAGCGGCAGTTGTATTTTCCCTTCGTATTTGGAGACATTACCTTTTGGGGGAAAAGTTTCGATTGTTCACAGACCATAAGTCCCTACAGGACCTATTCACGCAGAAGGAGTTGAATATGCGGCAACGGAGGTGGCTTGAGTTCGTGAAGGATTATCAGTTCGATATCCAGTATCACCCGGGGAAGGCTAACGTGGTAGCAGACGCGTTGATCCGTAGGCCAGCAGATGAAGGTGCAGAGGTGTGGAAGGCCAAGTGGAAGGAATTGGGACACCAGGATGCAGTGGCCCGATTGTTCATGTCTGTGATGACCGTTACACCGCAGATTGTCACGAAGGTAGTAAAGGCACAAACAGATGACTCGTTCTGTCAGGAGCTGATAGTTCGATTACTCGCAGAGGGAGCCGAATCCTATACCGTTGGCTCAGACGGGGGATTACGCTTCAATGGGAGATTAGTAGTTCCGGAAGGGGAGGAATTGCGGCACGAGGTGATGGCAGAGTCGCATGGCTCATGGTTCGCGGTACATCCCGAAGGGGACAAAATGTACCAAGACATGAGACGTCAGTATTGGTGGAGCGGGATGAAGAAAGATATTGTCGAGTTTGTTTCTAAGTGCGCCACTTGTCAGTTAGTAAAAGTGGATCATCAGAGACCGGCAGGACTGCTACAGCCGTTGGAGGTCCCGATGTGGATGTGGGAGAGCATATCCATGGACTTTATCACGGGATTGCCTATGTCACGGAGACATCACGACTCCATTTGGGTAATTGTGGACAGGTTGACCAAAGTCGCTCATTTTCTACCCGTAAGGACAGACTACACTGCGGGACAGTATGCCCAGCTCTTTATTGCAGAGATAGTGAGACTTCACGGTGTGCCCCTAAATATCGTGTCTGACCGAGACAAGATATTTGTTTCACGGTTTTGGGAGAGTTTTCAGGAGGCCATGGGCACGGAATTGCGGTTGAGTACGGCATATCACCCGCAGATCGATGGGCAAACTGAGCGTACAAACCAGATGTTGGAGGACATGCTACGGATGAGTATCATTGATTTTGGGGGTGGATGGGAGCAGTATCTTCCACTGGTAGAGTTTGCTTACAACAACTCCTACCAGTTCACCATTGGCATGGCTCCATTTGAGGCGTTGTACGGTAGACCTTGTCGTTCCCTAGTATGTTGGTTGGAGGTAGGGGACAACAAACTACTTGGGCCGGAAGTGATTCAGGATACTTCGACAAGGATAGAATTGATTCGGAGTCGCATTCGGGTAGCTCAGGACAGGCAGAAGAGCTATGCTGATGCGAAGAGGTTCTTCAGAGAGTTCCAAGTGGGGGACCAAGTTTTGCTCAGAGTATCTCCTATGAAGGGGATTATGCGTTTCGGGAAGAAAGGGAAGTTGGCACCGAGATATGTGGGACCATTTCCTATTATTGAGCGGATTGGACCGGTTGCGTATAGGCTTGGGTTACCGGAGCATTTACATCGGATTCACGATGTGTTTCATATTTCCTCGCTAAGGAAATATCTTAGAGACGATTTGGCTCATTCTCACATTGCTTTGGAGGACATCGATATCCAACCTGATAGCTCCTACGAGGAGGGGCCGATTGCTATTTTGGACCGAAGTGAGCGAAAACTGCGGTCAAAGATAGTCCCGTTAGTGCGTGTTCAGTGGCGACATCATAATGTCGAGGAGTCCACATGGGAGCGCGAGGATGAGATGCGCGAACGTTATCCAGAGTTGTTCTTACCAGGTACTTTCTAGTTCCGAATTTCGGGACGAAATTCAGTTATTAGGGGGGAAGTATGTAATACCCCGTATTTTTATGATATTTATTTATGGGATTAATTTAATTAAATGCGTATTAATTGGAAATTAATTCGGATTAAAATACTAGCGAGATGCGAGTTGATATTTGAATATAATGTGCATATATGATTATACATGAATATTGAAGTATGAAATTTGTCGTGAGATTGAAATACGATAATTTGGAAATTTTGTTGAGACGCATGTGACAGTCGCGTCCGGAATATAATTATGATAATTAAAAAGTAAATTTTAGTTCTATTAACTGTATGGTCATTTCGAGTGCGCCAACACGTCCGGAAGGGTCGAAATAGTCAGAAAACACTAGCCGGGGGTTAAGTTTGGGTCCCGGGGCATTATTGGGCCATACCGGTAACTTATAAGGGCAGTTTGGTAATTTTAGAATTATGGGATTTTTTATTAACGAATTTTAGGAATTTTAAATGGAAAAATAAAGCACCCACTAACCCATTACCAGCCATTATCTTATTAGAGGGCTACGGGGGTTATTAGAAGAAAACCCAAAAGTTCCTAAGACAAACCCTAGCCTCCATAGCTACCATTAGAGAAGAGCTTGTAGAGGGAGAGATAGAAGGAATTCTGCAGAGAGAGAGAGAGAACACTTCAGAGATTCATCATCAAATTCAGAGATTCAAATAAGGCAAGTGATTTAATTTCATTTTTATAGAGAATGTTTCTTCCATGTGTAGGAATTGATAAAAATCTGATTGTTCTTGGGAGTTAATGAAAAACCCATTAAATTGGAAATAGAATCTTACATATTGATGAGGAATTGCATGTAGAATTATAGGTAGGCGATTATTCTGATGTTAATAATATCTTGGATGAAACAAAAACGGATTATAGTAGGTTCAATGATGATTTATAAATGTTAGGGTTCATGTTCATAAAATTTGGGGGTAAATGAAGAGATTTGAAGATTTGATGATGTTTAAGATGAGTTAGCCCTATATAAACGTTTGATTATGACCTATGAGTGTTTAGTACGAATTATGAACCTTAAAATGATGTTGGAACGATTTTTATGTGGGATTAGGAATGAAGAAAATTGGGAAAAACGAGTTAGGAATTGCTGGGCTCGAATCTGCCCACTCGTTAGAAGACCTGCCCAGGTCGTTCGAACGAGCTCGTTCGAACGAGCTTCTAACGAGTTGACAGTTTGGGTTCTAACGAGAGGTATGTTAGTTCGAAGACTTTCGTTCGAACGAGATCTCGTTAGAAGACCCAGTTCGTTCGAACGAACTCTCGTTCGAACAGCCTCGTTCGAACGAGACTTCGAACGAGTTGACAGTTTAGGCTTTTTAGCCTGTTTTGATCCCGAGTGCCCCGTAACCTTATGTATAGGTAGAGATAGCCTTCCCTTGATGAGTAATTGATATATTTGGGATTTTTGGGATATAATGAGGAGTCAAACCTAGAAGTGTAGTTTGAACCTAAAGGAAAATATGAGTAGGACGTGAGTGTCTATTACGATGCGAGAACTATTGACGGCCTAATTTATTATATTAACCGGGAACATATAAATTGTGTAGTATTATATGTCGGTACAAGAATGAGAAGTGTACCACCGATATATTTTGGTTATTACTAAGATGCGTGAATACTTAGTATATGTATTGATTTTATGTGTATGACATACCTACCATACTTGCTATCACGGGAGGTTCGCGTTCGCTTAGGGCCCTCTAATCCTTGTGTTGCCCGGATTTAGACTGGTTACCTCGATGAACATAGGTCAGAGAAGGACTTATTGGGATGTTAATAAGTCTGCTGATCGTGGGAGCACAGGTATGTGCGTGACCCATGTGATGTGACTGTGTTCGCCTCCATTATTTGTGATGTTGTTATCTGAAAACTATTCCTGAGAGATTCGGAATATGTGATCCTTATGTACGTGATGTACCGGGATGGATAGCAGAGTATGTGTGCACCGCAGCTAGTTCTCGGGGTGCTTGTATTCTATTGTATATTTATGACGGGAATAATATACATTTAATTAATGGGAACTTTCATGTTGATATTGTGAAAAATTATGATAGTGTTTTGAGAAAACATAACGGGTTAACCGATAGTGAAATGTATTACAAATTGAGAATCAGAGTTTAAGTAAAGCCCTCTATTTATTTGTTAACGCTAGAATGTATTATGGGAATCGAGTAGTAAGGGGTAGAACTTATTACGGGTTGGTTAGATATGTATGTCATTTAGATGGGCATGGTACGTTAGGAGTGCACATGTAGTCGAGAGGTGAGAATTCCATGTGAGTGCACGTCCTAACATGTATTTTGCATTTAATGTTTTAATGTTATTAAAACACTTGCTGTTTTCAAAATGTTTTCCACTTTCGGGCTCTGACCCATTTGCTTTCAAATCTATTTTTGTAAAAACCATTTTAGGTGCCCAGCCACAAGGACACCATGCATAGGATTCTCATTCAGGTGACGAGTTGTAGCTGTTTGTGGAAGTTACATGACTTTGCTTGTAGACGCTTCATCTATCTTAACTCGATATTCATCAGTTATCAGTTGTAGGGCATGTCGCCCATTCCTTTTTAGAGACATTTCATTTATTTCAGTTATTCAGACTTTGGGCATGTAATTAATTCAGGATTCAGACTTATGTTATTATTTCATTTGTGGGATTGTTGTGAGGAGTTTTCCTCTGGACTTATATTTATTTGTTGGTTATTTCATTACTTCATTATGGTGAATGGATTATGTTGTTATTCCACTATTCTTTTATTGCATGTTAATCAGACTTAAATTAAAAATTTGGCAACTTACTTTTTAAATACTAGCTGGTTAGTAATTATTAAAAAAATGTTTTCGACAGTGATGCTATTAACTGAACCAACTTGGCATTTTGTATTGATTTAATAAAGGAGTAGCTACCCGGTATTTAATTAGTCGGGGTGTCACAAGATTATATTTGGGTGAGATAATACCTGAGATGCCTGTTGTTAAGAAAATTTTGATATCACTCACTGCCTATTTTATTCCTAAGGTTACTATGCTAAATTTATTAGGAATTCTAGCTACTTTTAGGTTAGAAGAACTCGTAGAAGACCTTCAAACATACGAGATAGATATGTTCCCTTAAACTACTAAGCCTAAGGAAAATGGAATTGCTCTAAAAGCCCAATCTAAAAACAAAGAGGAAGTGTCATCGGATTACGAGTATGATTTCAACTTAGACGTTTTGCCCTTTTGCTAAAACTTTCAAAAAGTTTATCAAAGTTAAAAAGAAAAGTTTTGAGAAAGATAAAATATAAATCGAGCTTGAAAATTTTTGAAAAAGAAAAGAAATATTTCCTAAAAAATACGAGAAGAGATGTTATGAGTGTGAGGGAAAGGGTCACAAAGCTCATGAGTGTCCAACTAGGTTAAAGAGACAAGGGAAAGGCAAAGTTGCCTTAAATATCGTGCTTAGCAATGGCAAGGTCGAGTCGGTGATATCAGGGGATAAATTACTGCAGGGATATAACTTCACCGCGTTCATGGATAGTCGTGTTAGTTCATTGAGTGCACCTCACATCATTAAGAAAGCTACTAAACATGGACACCTCGATAGTGAGTCTAGTTATTTCGATGAGAGTGAGGGGGGATGTTTTGGATGAGAGCGAGAGTAATCTACAATGTGCCTATGTCGATCTTTAGGTTAAGTCCTTTAAAACTAAGATACAAAATAAAGGTCAAGCTCTAACTTTTTCTATAAACTAGGTATAACTAGGCGTACACATACTCCCACGCACCGCTCTAGCAACTTTGCTAGTCTTAGAGAGCAATTTGAGTTCCTAGTCGCGACTTCACAAAGCTTAATGGAAGAATTTCAACAGATGTCTTTACCATTCGAGAACTCTTCCAATGTATGACTAGAGTCAACAACGACAAGGGCAAACACAAGGTTACCTCCACTTGGGTACCTAAGCAAGACGTCAAAGCCCTGGATGTGCATGTATCTCTCAAGGTTCAAAATACTTCCCAGTGGTATTTTGATAGTGGGTGCTCTAGGCACATTATTGGTGATATTAAATTTTTTACCCACATTGAGGATAGCAAGGAAGGTAAAGTCACTTTTGGAGATGGAAGTAAGTCTAGTATTTTAGGGCGTAAATGTGTTGAGATACCCAGTTTCCCTAAACAAAACAATATGTTGTATGTAAAAGGGTTTAAAGATAACCTAATTAGCATAAGTCAACTGTGTGATGAAAATTTTACGGTTAAGTTTGATCGGTTTGAATGTAAAGTTTTTTACCAACATTTGAACTTCTATTACAAGGTGTGAGGACCGAAGATAATTTCTATGGGATTTGTCCAAGTCCACTTTTGTGTGAAACATTGCAATGATCTCCATTATGGACCTTTTTCATCAATGACTAGGTCATGTGCACTTTAGAGATATTAAGAGATTAATGAAAAATAAATAGTTCATGGATTTCCATCACTTAAGAAACCAACTTCATCGATTTGTGGACCTTGCCAACAAGGGAAACAAATTCAAAGTACCCATTGGAAGTTGATTACCATCACCCACCTCCCATGTTTTGGAGTTGATTCACATAGATCTTATGGGTCCTACTCACTTGGAGAGCTTAGGTGGTAAGAGATATATTCTCGTGATGGTCGATGACTTTTCTAGAAACTCTATCGTAGGATTCCTTAAAGAAAAGTCCGATGCGGTTGAGTTCCTTATAACCAAGTATCGTTTCCTACAAAATCACCACAGTGTCACTATTAATCGGATGTGTAGTGATAACGGTACTGAATTTAAAGAAGCTAAAGTGGATAGCTATCGTGATGGAGTGGGCATCAAACATGAGTTTTTGGTCGTTATACTCCTCAATAAAATGATATTATTGATAGGAAGAACCAAACGATATAAGAGATGGCTAGATCCATGCTTCTTAGGAGAAAAGTGCCTATACATTTTTTTACAGAGGCGGTGAGCACCGTATGCCATACGGTGAATAGGGTATATATTCATCCGCACACACTTCACACGCCTTATGAGTTATGGACAGGGAAAAAGTCCAACCTATCGTATTTTTGTGTCTTTAAAAATACTTGCTATATCTTATGAGGTAGAGAGAACTTAGAAAATTTCGACTCCCGGAGCGATGAAGGGATATTTTTATAGGATATTCAGCGACTAGTAGGGCTTATAGGGTGTTTTTAACCTTGCAAGCTCAAGGTTATAGAGTCAATAAATGTCATGATTAAAGATGAAAAGCCACCATAATTTGTTGCCCTTAGACCACAGTGTGAGGATGATGCACCCCTTGGTGATAATCTAATGCTTCCTCATACTACCACGGTGGACCCTACTCCTAATTTAAGGGAGCCACCATCTTGTGTTCGAAAGAGTCATGAACCTTTCCCTATGCTTAGTGATCCCACTCTAGGTGTCAAGACTCGTGCTTTAACTATAAAATGTGGTTAGTTATCTGTGCTACACCTCCTTAATCGGTCCCAAGAATGTGAAATAAGCACTCAAGGATGAGCATTGAATTTCTGCCATGCAAAATGAGTTGCTTTAGTTTTACAAGAATGATGTCTTGGAGTTAGTCCCCTGACCTATCAAGTCTAATTTGATTAGTAATAAGTGGATTTATAAAAATAATATGAATGAGAATGGTAACATAGTTCATAATAAGGTCAGGTTGATCGCTCAAGGCTATACACAGATCGAGAGTGTAGAATTTGTGAGACATCTGCTCATGTTGCTAAGCTTTAGTCTGTCCTCTTACTACTCATCATAGCATGTTGTGGCCATCCCTCCCGGGGTCGGCACGCACGCGTGGTTGGTAAGCGCCCTTTCTCGGGGCTCTTTGTCCGTCATCAATTGGGGTAATGTATAGAGATAGAGTCATCAGCCTATTTTACACAAAATAGGCAAAATAAATGTTACCCACCTCGAGAGAACTGTATCAAAGATATAATGATGCTTGAAAAATCAATAGTTCAAGGATTCATGGACTAAGTTACGGAATGGGAAGGTTTTTGGCACCCATACCTCCCTTTCGGTCTCTCATGGGCATGTGTTATTCTTCTCCTTAATAACTTCATGAAGTGTGTACGTGTATATATAAAAGGAGAGTGTAATTACTCGACTTTCATCATGGATAAAGGCGTAGTGTAGTCATCCTTAGGAATGTTTGCAATATAGTAATCAAAATATTATGTATGCATTTGTCGGTTCATCTATCGTTTATAGAATGATGATGGTGTTGGTTGGATAATACACAAGCATTCATTACAAATATATGATATGAAAATAACATATGAACAAAAAGAGGAGAGGACTCGAATCTCAAATTTTAACCAAGACGCCTTTGTAGCCTGAAAAAGCATCAAAGTCCACGGAGTTCGCATATAATGTTGGGTGGGGTTTATCCCATAAATCCAATCGAGGACTTTTTTTTATATGTGTGAGTGCGTAAAAAATGATGTTTTAATGTGAGAAAATATAGTGAGAAATCCTCTTTTGGAATTTACAAGCAAATTCTCGTTTTCTTATTTTTTGGTTTTTTTATAGAAAATATAGTATGTGCAATACTACTAATAAAAAGGTTGGATATTAATATGTGCGATCTAATAGAAATGAAATGCTAAAAAATTAATTAAGTAACTAGTGCAAAAATAAGAGACTTTAAAGAGAGATTAAAGGATTTGGACCTTCTTTTGAAGCTTTGAAGTTGACCTTGGATGTTGAAAGGCTGCTCTTGCAAGTGGATGAAAGTGGTAAGAGGAGAGGGAATGGAATTTGCTAAATTGGGTAAGAAAAAATTATAATGGAATCTGGGGGAGAGGTTTTAATATCAAAACCACGCTGACTTCAAGAGAATGTTGTTGAGATCACAGAGAGGGATGTTTTTTAGGTGTCTTTCGAAGTGATCCTATGCTCTCCTTATATAGGGTCAAAAGGGGCACCGATAGGCATTGTCCTTGTCCTGCCTATCAACAGGAAACACCAAACATATTGTCGATAGGCAGGGAAATGGGTTTACCATTCGTCAGTCCTTTGTAGATTTTTCAAAAGAATGGTATGCAATTCGTAAGTCCAAATCGTGCACAGGATGAACCGTTGGAAAGGGTATTCAAAAACCTTTAAGAATACATTCGTTCTCTCTCGATTTCGATATTGACTGTGGTCAAATGAGGCTCAGAATCTCCCATTAGTCATTTGGATAATAGGAAAATAGATTGCTCGTCCAAATCGTAAGGCCGATTTATGCATGGGATGAACTGTTAAAAAGGTTATACAGGGCTCTTTGATATTACAAAGTGGTACGCTCAGTTTGGAGAGTTGGCCAAGGTGAAAAGGGGCCCAAAAGTGCCCAGTGACCCTTTGGAGTGAAATGGTTCGTTTGTCCGTACCGTAAGGCTGATTCTTGCACGGGGTGGATTGTCGAAAAGGGGCTTTAGAGAACTTCAAGGATCCAATGAGCTTTACTCTAGTTAGAGAGTTGATCGGAGTCAAACGGGGCCCAAGAGCGCTCAGTGACCTCCAGATCAATTTTCAAGGGAAAATAGTATGTTCGTCTGAAGCGTAAGGCCAATTTGCGCATGGGGCGACCATTTGAAAAGGAATTCAGGTCCATTCAAAGATACAATGAGCTTTTTCTCAGGTGTGGAATTTAATCGATAGTCAAATGGGGCTTGGGAGTGCCCGGTGGCCTCCAGATCAGTACTTAAAGTATGACCTAGGGTTTATGGTGAGGGAGGAAGTGACAAGGACCTAAGCAGATGATTGAGGGGTCCTCGAATGTGCTGTCTACACATGTCATTTGTGCTTAAAGTTATATCAAATGGATGTCAAGAGTGCCTTTCTGAATGGCATTCTACAGGAGGACGTTTATGTGGAACAACCAAAATGGTTTGAAGAACCTAATCACCTGAGACACGTCTATTATATTTATAAGGACTTGTATGGTTTGAAGCAAACACCCCGTGCTTGGAATGAGAGGTTCACTTACTATCTCCTAGCTCGTGGCTTCAAGAGAGGGGAAGTGGATAAGACATTATTTTTAGGAGAGATATTAGTGTTATTTTGATTGCCCATGTCTATGTGGACGACATATTCTTTGGATCCACGTGCTCCCAGTATGGTCGTACTTTTGAGGAGGAGATTAAGTGTGAGTTTGAGATGAGCATGATAGGTGAGCTTACATTCTTCCTAGGTATCCAGGTTCATCATCTTGAGTATGAGATATTCATATCTAATTCCAAATATGCAATATACCTTGTGAAGTAGTTTGGTCTAGACTCCTCTAGGCACTCACGCACCCCCATGAGTACATCAAACAAAGCTTAGAAAATATTCTTTAGGCAATTATGTAGAGAAAACCCTTTATTAAAGTATGATAGGTAGTCTCCTCTACTTGACCTCTAGTCGTCCCGATATTTCCTTTGGTGTTGGATTTTGTGTGCGATATCAGGCATTCAAAAATTATTCTCACTTACTCGCACTTAAATGTATCATCAAATATGTGAGTGGAACTCTTTCATATGGTATCTTGTATTCCTTCGATACTGAGGATCGTTGGTCCGCCTATTCGGATGTCGATTGGGCCGAGGTTGTCGATGGTTGTAGGAGAATTTTGGGTGGGTGTTTTTATTTTAGAAATTATTTTATCTCTAGGTTGAGAAAGAAGAAAAACTCCATATATTTGTTCGCGACGGAGGGTGAGTATCTTTCAATCGGGAGTTGTTGCATACAACTCTTATGGATGAAGCAAATTTTGGAAGATTATGGGATTTCATAAGGCACGATGAGTATTTCTTGTGATAATACGAGGGAAATCCATATTGCTCATAATTCGATCCATCATTCATGCACAAAGCACATTAGGATACGTAAACACTTTATACAAGACCTAGTTGAGGATAAGGTCATGTGCTAGAGCTTTGTGAGCACCGATCATCAGTTAGCCGATATATTCACAAAATCTTTAGATACACTTCGATTTGAGTATCTTAGGAAATCTCTAGGTCTTTGCAATGTTTACTGAGTTCGGATACTTTATCTAGTGTAGGATGATTATCATGTTTACACATTATATTCTTGTTGCTATAATGTATTATCATTGTACCTATATTTTTCATTTTGATATTTATAGAAAAATCCAAAAAGAGTTTTTTTTTCAGGAAAAAATTTGAAAATACAAAAAAAAATAGATTTTTAAGAAAAAAGGTGAAAAGAGCAAAGAGATTTATTTTTGATAAAAAAATTCAAAAAGACAAAAAGAGTTATGTAATTTTTTTCACCATATATTGATGAACATTTAAGATGTTCGGATCACCCATTCATTCCATATTTCCATGTGAATTTTTTGTAATATTTTGAGATATAGCGTTATTTCATTAGTGTGCTTAATAATGTGTGGATTCATTACGTTTCCATTTGATGACTAATTTCTACTTGTTTGACTCCTAGTCAGCTTTAATGCACACATGCATGAACTTATTTGAACATTGCACTTAGTTGTCACTTATCGAATACGATGTTCTCATTTCAATTTTTCTTTGTAACGAATCAAATGTAAAAAGAGATAAAGTTGTGCATGTAAGAACCATTACCCTGATTTAAGTTATTTTGCTAAAAAATATTATTACGTGAGAGCAATGGGAAGGGGATACGAAAGATCAAAATGTTCTTTGCGTTAAAGTTACCATTTGCATAAAATAACCTAAAAACTTAAAGGCACCTAAAAACATAAGCGTGAGGCCAATTTTCGATTCATTTATGCTTCGTTACATATGAGAATTAATTGATTCAAAAATCATTGAGAGTTTATCATCATATATGTGAGAATTTGAGGGAGTTAAAGTCGAAAATCAATGGGTTTAAAATGTCTCGAAAAAACATTACTTAGTTTGGCGTCATTAGTTTGAGAATCATTTATGTTCATGACAAGTTGATTAAGTTGTCAATTTCACTTGAATTAACCAATTTTACACCTAAGGTAGACTTTAAGATCTTTCGTTAGAAGTTTCTCAAAAACTTCATGTACATATGTTATGAGTGTATATGTTGATTTACCTATGAAAGATGTTCACACCCTAAAATTTCGCATTCATGATTCGGATATTTTAGTGTTATTCCATATTGTGTTGTATTTATTCATTTTATACTTTATCTTTAAAAGAAAAATGAAAATTTATAAAATTAGTTGGTTGATACACTGCCTGTAAAGATTATCATCACCTAAGTTTCCTTCATTATACTCGTGTTGATATCTTACTTCTTCGTGTGATGCTTTTATTTCATGTTTAGTTTTGACTCCTTTGTCTATTACGAACAAAAAATAGGAGAATAAATTTAGGGGGAGTTTTTATTTCTATTTAAAACTCTATGCATCATGGTATCTATGTCTGTCTCATGTATGTCGGATGTTCCGCTTACATGATAATCCTTTGGACCCACATAGGATGAAGACACAGCTAGCCAAAGGAAAGATCCAATTTATTAGAGACTTGCACAATCTCTACGTTCCACTTTTTATAATTTTGGGAGGCTAGTTATTGTATTATGATTCAATTTGGCTTAAGGGGAGATTTATAAGAGCAAGTTTTATAATTGCTCGTATTTTTATTTTATCTAGTTTGACGTATCCCATTATATAAACACAACATCGATACAACACGACACCGACACAACTTTGTAAGTACTCGAAGACTTCATTGAAGACCAGAGAGATTTGAAGATTTGTTTGTCTCAACAATAAATGTAGAAGATTGTGATCGTGAGTGGTAAAAGGTTTCTTAATATTTTTTGGATTTATATGAGGCTATTTTCATGAAAAATAATTTAATTTTTTATAAAGAAAATTAGAAAAAAAATGACGCCTCATTCAAACGAAGCTGACAGTCATTCAAACGAGAATCAAATGAACAGTTTTCCTTGGTTCCACTAGAATCTCGTTCGATGTCCTCATTTGAAGTCGTTCTAATGAGTTACAGGATGTCATATGAACGACATCCCATTTCGTTCGAACGACCGGCCAAATTTTGTTTTTTTAAAGAATATCTTCTTTTCTTATCCTTTTTATCCAACCTTCGTATAAAAAGGCTGAACGGGATCGGATACTTTAAGAACCCGTTTTGAATAACAAAAACACCTTTTAATCTCTCTTTTTATGACCAAATACCTCATATCATATTCCTCACCCCCGAGAATTACTTAAGACCGCTTTACCTTTCACAAGAAGATTTCTTGTTGAAATCACTTTGTAGATACTTTTCTAAACTGTTGAGATTGTGGAATGAGGTTTCACTGCTCAAGAAGAAGACAAGGTTAATCGATGGATACCGAGGGACAATTTGGATAATCACATTGCCTTAATGTCTAACATTTTAAGAAAATTTTGAAATTTTAAAATAAAGTTACAAATAGACAAGGCAAACCTGCTTATTCAAAGTTCTCTAATAATAGGCCTCATGATAAAAGACATCACAAACACCAGACTGGTAACCAAAACAAGTCTGGAAAAGACCTCAAAAATGTTGAGTGTTTTAGATGTGGGAAATTAGGACATATGGCCAATGATTGTAGAGTCAATTTGAATAAGAATAATAAAAATAATAGGGATAATTTGTGCAAGACCTGGGATGACTCAAGTGAACCAGAAACTGATGAGCCTGAGTCATCTAATTCTTTTGACCCTTGTATGTCATTCTTTGCCAAAATCATTTACACTAATGAGCCTATGACTAGTACAGAATCTGATAGTAGTATCTCTAATCATGTTATGCTGAATGATATTATTCCTAATGGTTTATCTGCTTTGTTACTTGAGAATGCTACTATTAGTTCTAATGTAGTATGTGTGAGTCAAAGGTAACGTTCTATTGATGATGTAAATGTGTGTGTGAGTCCTAAAAATTATTCGGTAGGGGACACTGTGCACTGCACACTTAGTGACTCCGACAATGAGGACCTCCAAGATATTCACATACTATACACAAAAACCCTTAAGAAGAGTATTAAACTTGAAAAAGTAGTCAATGACCTTACCCAGAAAATAGAAGTCCTAAGCCAAATGATCAAACATAATGCCGAAGAGTACATCTCTCAATGTCTAGATCATGAGAATAAGACTAACACTTTTATTCAAAAAATCAAGGAATTATCTTAATCAAATGAAATTCTAGAAAAGAAATATAAAGGGACGTTGTTATAATTGGAACAAACCAAAGAAAAGACATCAACAGTGTTCAAAAAATTTGCTAAATTTGAAAATAACTCAAACTGTTTTGAAGACTTCATTGCTGAAAGTAAAACCAATTCTGATGAGAGAACTGGAATAAGATTTTGCCTCAGTACTAACAAACAAACTAAAAATCTTGAAACTATAAAGTTTGTGTCCGATGGAAAAAGACCTATTGAAACTTGTCAAGACTTTCAAGCCTTGAAAAATGATTTTTATTTGAAATAATAAATGATAGACATTGGTGAGGCCAGTACTTCTAAGATTAATGTTAAACTTAAGGCTAAATACGTTTGTCCTCACATAAGGAAATGTGAATCATCTTTTCAACCTGTGCCCCCTAAAAATAAAGTTAGAGACCATTCTTTAGGTAAATCCATGTTTAATAGATTTCTTAATGATAAGCCTCCTACGAGCCATCTTTATTGCTCATATTGCGATATCTATGGACATTCTGTTGATGGATGTTTTTCCAAACGTCTATATAAATCGGTCTTTAGTTCACCTGTTTATCATAACTTTAACTACTCTAGGAAAGGCAAAAATAACTATATTCTTCTTAGGCAACCAGATAAGAACTTTAACTATCGTAATAGGAAGAAAAGATCTAGTACTAAAAGATCATCAACCAGAGGGAACCCTAAATTCATGACTAAACCAAATGCTCAGAGATTTGAGAAAAATCAATATGCGCAAAAATCTTTTAAAGAAAATGCTAATGTTCAAAAAATTTATCTTATTTGAGCTAATCAGCGCAAATATTTAAAAACCAGAGCAATTTGGGTTAGAAATGATGAATTAATATCCCAGATGAGATGTAATATCGTGATCAGTGCTTTGAAAGCTGAGCACACAGCATCTGGATGGTATTTAGATTCAGTATATTATAAACACATGACTGGGGATGATACCAAACTTTCAAATAAAACTAGCTTCTCAAGAGTTAAAGTTTTGTTTGGAGATGGGGTATCAGTCCAGATCATTGGTAAATGGACACTTCATGAAAAAGGGTTACCTACTTTAAAAGATGTACTTCTAGTAGAAGGTCTAAAAGAAAATTTACTTAGTGTATCACAATTTTGTGACTCTAACCATATTGTCACATTTTCAAAGAACAATTGTAAAATTTTAAATAAAAATGGTGACTGCATTATTAGAGGGCTTCTTACTCCAGATAACTGTTACACGGTTAATCCAAGTAATGAGGTTTGTAACATTATAAGAATGGATGACAATGAAATTTGGCATAATAGGTTGGGTCACATAAATTTTGATAGCCTTGGTAAATTATGTTCTTAAGTAATAGTTAGAGGTCTTCCTAAGATAAATCCTATATCAAACATTATTTGTGGGCCTTGCCAAGAAGGAAAAATGGTTAAGTCTACACATAGGAAAGTCAAAGATGTATTGACTACTAAACCTCTATAACTCATTCGTATGGACCTAATGGGTCCTGTTAGAATAGTTAGCTTATGTGGAAACAGCTACATCTTAGTGATGGTCGATGATTTTACCCGTTTTACTTGGATAGCTTTTCTTAAACAAAAGTCCGACACCTTTTAAGAATTTATAAAAATTCTCCTACATATTGAGAACGAAAAGGATAGTCGAGTAAATTGTATCCATGGTGATCGAGGTAGAGAGTTAAAAGATTTAGGAGTAACTGGATATTGTACCTACAAGGGATATCAACACAAATTTAGCTCTCCTAAAACCCCTCAGCAAAATGGTATAGCTGTAAGAAAGAATAGGACTATTCAAGAAATGGCATGAGTTATGATTCATGCCAAAAGCCTGCCTAAGTATTTTTGGGTAGAAGCTCTTAGGATTGCCTGTCATATCATAAACCGAGTTTACCTTAGAAAAGATATCTAATAAACTCCTTACGAACTTTGGTATGGCAAGAAACCCAACCTAAAATATTTTATAACCTTTGGCAGTGCGTGCTATGTGTGTCAGGACAAACAACATTTGTCCAAGTTAGAAATTATAGGTGATAAAGCCATATTCTTAGGTTATTCTCCCAATATTAGAGCCTATCATGTCTATAATATTCGTACCCAAACCTTAATGGGATCCATTAATGTTATTGTTAGTGACACTAATGTTGACAGTAAACCCATAGGACCAACTATCGTGGATGAGGTTGAAAATATTTTAAATTGTGACTCTGTAGAGATAGATGATCCCTTACCACCTGAGACCCATGAGGTGCCTAATTGGGTTTCTAAAGATCATCCTTTAGACAGCGTGGTTGATAACCTTACTAAGCATGTTCGTACAAGATCCCAGCTACGTGATTTTTCTCATTACGCATGCTTTGTGTCTCTCATAGAACCAAAGAATGTAAATGAAGCCCTAAGTGACTCATTGTGGATAAGTGCTATGCAGGAGTGACTTCTTTAATTTGTCACTCGTGACGTATGGTATCTTGTACCCAGGCTAGAAAATAAAAAGGTTATTGGCACACGCTGGGTTTTCAAAAATAAAATAGATGAGACTAGGATGGCCATTATAAATAAGGCTAGATTAGTTGCCCAGGGCTACTCTCAGATTGAAGGAATAGATTTCGAGGAAATATTTGCTCTAGTAACTCTCCTTGAGTCTGTTCGCTTACTCTTAGAAATGTCTTGTCATTTTTAATTCACTCTTTATCAAATGGATGTGAAATCTGCGTTCCTTAATGGTATTCTAACTAAGGAAGTCTATGTAGAATAGCCCAAAGGGTTTATTTACCCTCACCTTTCGAATCATGTATTTCGATTGAAAAAGGCCTTATATGGCCTAAAACAAGCACCCTGTGCTTGGTATGATCGATTGTCTACGTTTTTATTAAATAACGACTTTAGGAGAGATGGTAATGATCCAACTCTATTTATCAAACATTTTGACAAAACTGTAGTTATAGCCCAAGTCTACGTAGATGATATAAAATATGGATCTACATCCTTATCCGAAGTTGAAAATTTCTCCAAAGTTATGCATGGAGAATTTCAAATGTCTCTTATGGGGGAGTTGCAATTCTTTCTAGGACTTCAGGTCAAACATAATTTCGAAGGATTATTCACGTCGCAATCCAAATATACTTTAGAGATTATTAAGAAATTCGACCAGGAAAATGCAAAAAGATGCTAGGATACCCATGAGTACCTTGGTAAAAATGTCCAACGATGAACGTGGGAAATCTACTGACCCTAAGCTTACTATACCTAACGGCCTCACGCCCTGAAATATGTATGATTTTTGTGTATGCGCTAGATATTAGAATGAACCTAAAGAGACATCCACTTTTGTAATTGGTTACACCGATGTTGACTGTGTTGGGTGTTCCAATGACAGTAAGAGTACATCAGGAGCCTGTTATTATATAGGAAATAATTTGGTAGGATGGTCTAGTAAGAAACAAAATTGTACATCGTTAGCCACCGCTGAATCATAATACATTGCAGCAGGAAGTTGTTGTTCGCAATTACTTTGGATAAAACAGATGTTAAAAAATTATGGAATAATTAAAGATAAGTTGCATATCTATCGTGATAACCAAAGTGAAATCGATATTTTCAAAAATCATGTGCAACATTCTTGCACAAAACTCATTAAGATTCGACATCACTTTATTCGTGAATTAGTAGAATCTGAGGAATTAAAAATTATGTATTTTCCCATAGATCTTCAATTAGTTGATTTGTTCACAAAGCCCCAAGATAATTTAAGATTTAAATCTTTAGGGAAATCTATTGGCATGAGATTTCTTGAGTAAATATTTTTCATCACGTAATATATCATTCAGTCACACTCTTGCTTATAATTGATCTTTAAGGATATAGGGTACGCTTGTTTACAAAATGACAAAAGACACCTTCTATATCTATTTTATATAGGAGATCCTTGATGTGACTCATTGATGTTTATGTGTTGATATATATTTCATGTATCTTTATTTCCTTATGAGTATTTGTGCCTACCCTTTGTCCATTTGAGACAAAATGGGGGAGAAAGTTGAGTCCACTAGGACATCTCTTTGTTCACTTCAACTAAAACTTGATCTTAGCTATCTTATTTTCAGGAAATCAGTACCTCATTAATATTATAATATTGTTAGGGTATTGGTATGTATTTAGTTGAGTAATGTAATTTTTTTTTCTAGAATATGGGGTAGATAGAATTTTTGTATAGGAATAGGATTTTCTTATCTTTTTGTATCCCTAATAGTCCTAGATGACTCAAAGGAGATTTTTTCTCATATTTTCAAAGGGGGAGATTGAAGCACCCTATATTTTTTAACTCCCCTGGGTCTATATTATATAGGATCTTATCTAGTTTGGAAATAGTGACAAAATTATAGTCATATCCTAGTCTACCAAAGAGCCTCAAACACTACATCAAATTCCTCTAATGGTCTCAAAAGTAGTATACCAACTCTGCACCTAGGACTGCATATTTTATATTGCCTTTATATCATTTTACGTGTGTGAGTATTAATTCCCATTAAAATAATTTTCTAATAATTTTTAGGATTTTTAAACTATTTTTAGGAATTTTTAAACATTTTTTAAATCATTTGAAATTAAGGTTGTTAAATATTTTGGGCTAATTTGTAATATCATTTTATTACTAAAAAGTTGGTTGGGTAGAAACTGAAAGCGGCAAGAACTTATGGGGTAGAAAATGGGATTTTGAAAAATCCAAAAACACGTGTTTTAGTTATCATCTGAGCCCTACACGTGTTTGCTTTAAATCGGTCAAGATTGTGTATGTTGCCTCTCACATAACTCAGAACGCTTATCAGCTGTTGGATTAATCTAATCGATGGTCTGCATGTTGTTTAACTCAATCTTTGTCTTTATCAATTGGACCAATAAGAGAGAGTTTAAGTGAGGTGCATTTACAACCCTTGGATTTAATTCGTTTGGCAAGACTTAAACTCAGCTGTTGTTTTGAGTATAAATTCCAGACCCTTCAATCGTTCAGTATAAATAGAGGCCATGGGGTAAACGTTTTGGATCTTTTGGTGAATTTGAGAGAGAGAGAGAGAGAGAAATTTCAAAATCAAGCCAAACTCTGCCAGACTTTTCACAGAAAACTTCCTTTGAGAGTTTAAGAGTTGTTCCTGTTTGAAGATTCAGTCCTCTCTGGTCTTAAATCTCTTTTCCAACATGTCACGTAGTTGGATCTTGTTTTCTTCTTCATAGAAAACATAGATCCGATTTCTGCTGTGATATATCTCACTTAGAGCTGCGTAGGTGATTTTTTTTCAATAAATCTTTATTTGTTGGTATTTTTAAACTCAAATATTCTTTTTAAACTTGTTATTAACAAATCCATATTATGTTTCAAGTTTTGAGAAAAACTGACTTCAAAATAGTTAAAGATCTTGAGACGTTTACACTTTCAAGTTCATATTTCACATTTTGTGAAATAGAAGTGTAAATAAATAAAAAGAAAATGTATAGGACCTTGGCTCTTTTCAATAGCAAGGTTGTCACTTGATCTGTCACAAAAAATCAGAAGTCTAAGTTTTCAACAAACTGAGATTCAGAATCCTAAAATCATCTTAGACGAAATTTGTAATTTATAGGATTATTTATCTATATAAGTGTGTGTGTGTGTGTGTGTGTGTGTTCATGCATGTGTTAGGAACAACACCACAATACACTTTTCACACTAGTGAAGAGATTTCTGACCTTAGAGTCGACGTAAAGCTAAAAGGAGGATGAGGTACAATGCTAGGAGAACAACTTCAGGGCCTTCAGAGAAGTCGGAATTACCTAATGGAGCTGGTATAAATTCTTGACTTAGAATAGGTCCGATTGTGGGTTTGGTATGTAACCTGTTAACTCGTTTTTAGTGGATTTTATTTTTGAGGTGTAGAGACCTTCGTGGATATTTCCCCAATTGGGTGGGGTTTTACCATGTTAAAATACCTGTGTACTTGCATGTTTAACCTTCCTCTCATCCCCTTTTGATTGTGTGCAGATTTAGAATTCTTTTAGTTTTGATTTTCAAAACTTGTTCCCCTATAACTGAAATACTTCATTCATAACAATTTGTACACACATCTTATGTTAGTAATTTATTTTTTAAAAAATAATTTCTCAAATAAACTGTTCGGAGCCATTTAAACTGTCTTAAACCTTTTAAACAACTTAAGTGGCATTATTTTTTCAACCTTTACGGATTTTATTTCATTTAGAAGATATGTTTCAAATGAACATCTATGGCAACCCACTTGTTCATGTTAACGAAAAGTCTAATAGTATATGCAATGACAATTATATCATAACCAGAATTTACCCAAATAATTATATAACATTCCCCACCCGTGCCAGTGAAATCTCATATAAATTATATATTCAACAAGAACATATAATATCATATTAGTTCACATAAAAGAAGAGACAACTAGTCCATGAAATTACAAAATGCCATAACCCTATCATTCCACTTAAATTGCCTCACTAATAACCATCGAGGACAAATTTATATATCATCACCTATCCAAATCATAAAATTCGTATATAGCATATCTCATATCCACCTAATCATCCAACGTTACTAAATTATCCATAATCATAACTTTCTAAGACAATTACCAATGTCGTACTACATAATATTCTTAAATAAATCGAATTGCAATTTCCATATCCAACTACATAGTTTTAGAATTATCAACATAATTTCCCAAATGCACTAACTACATAACTTCCAATTTTAAACAACATAGGTACGGGACCAACAAATCTGATAAAAATTCGTAGTCTCAAAGAATGTACTTGTATTCATTAATTTATAATTTCCAATTGATGCGTATAATTCCCATTGCCAAAGTTCCAAGTGGAATTTCATAATACATTATAGTATTCTTGTTGGAAAGGGATTCGTGTGAATTCCCAACAATTAGAAAAAACCAAGAGACGTTTTTTCTTAATATACTAAAAGGGCTCAACCTTTTAAACAAAATTCTCCGTTTTGTACCCAACATACCTAATTTTTATTACGAGTCCTTCCATCTCATTATTTGATTGATTCGAATTCCATATCCCCATAATACCCTGACTACTTGAATTTAGTCCATGATTCCCATATAAACGTCAAATTATATATTGCAATATATCCAAGGGGGTTTTAAATTAATTTGCATATCATATTTGGGCTCAACAATATCCATTAAAACTTAACATTATCATCATGATTACCATTCCCAATATCAATTTATAAGGATAGATATTTTAAATTTCATTCAAAGGTATGAACACAGATAATTATTTCAAATTCACAAATTTTAACATTTACAATTTCATCCAATCATATGAATACTTGTAATTAGGTTATTGTTTCCCTAATTAGGTTTCTAATCCTTTAATCTTAATTCATAAAAAATTTAGGCAATATTCAACGTATATAATAATTAAGCAGAAAAGTAAAGGTATATTTGCCTCTTAGACACCGAATTTTGAAATCTTAGAAATTCTAGTATTAAATTTATCCATCTCCAAAATCCTACTCTAGAAATTCAATTTGCATGAAAATTCAAGTCGGGTTCATATTTTATGTTTTTCTAAAATTCCAAGGGAGTGTTCTCAAAAAATCCAGTTGAAAATGGAAGCTTTTATGAATCAAAACCTTACTAAAAATTCCCTTGGAACCCTCCTTGATTCCCCCACCATATGAAATGATAGCCTAGGGCACTTTTATAGCAACCTAGGACCATGCTATAGCATCTCCATTACTGGTTATGGCAACACCCAACTCCCCTTTTTCTTTGTATTTGTTTTCTCTTCATTTTCTTTCATTTTCTCTATGTTTCTTATAACTTACCTTATATTGGAGCCCAAGAAACTCCCAATTACCCATTTACCCCTAAGTTAAAAATTAATTAAACAAATGCCTCTTTTATCATTTTAGTTATTATAAAATATCAAAAAAAAATCATATAATTCGTATTTACATTATCAATAAATTTGGATTAATTCTCAATCTAATTTTCATATTACTTAATTTATAACAATTCCCACCATTATTTTTTAATTAACGTAAAATTTGTGAAATTACTTTTTAATTACCATAAAATCCCAAAAATTTGTGTAAATCACAATTGCATTATTTGTTTCAATATTTTGACATGATATCATTATCAATAATGTCCTCATTTATTTTATTCCTTTACCATTATGATCAAACTATTTAATATTTTACTTCTTTAAAATTATGGGGTATTACAGTACGTACAACGGAGCAGATTTTTAAAATTACCTATAAATAGGTCCATTTTCCTCACTTTTAAAAAGATCTGAAAAACACATAACTCAAAAACACTTCTAAGAGTATTTTCGAGGTTGAGAGATTTTACCTTGCCTCTCTATTTTCAAATTCACTTGTGTTGGGATTTTATTTTTAAAACCACGTAAAGACATATTATTTCGATTAATAAAGTATTGTCTTATTCATTTTAAAATAAGAATCATATGTGTGGAAATTCTTTATATTTAATTTTAAATATATTATTTCATATGTATGTCCATCAATAGAGTTTAGTATGAATATCAGCGAGTGGGGTTTAGATTTATCACATGAGATCATAATTTCATTTTTAGCACTATTAAAAGGTTCACAATATAGATAGGGAGTTGACATCTTATCAGAATGGTTACAATGCAATCCTAGTAGTATATTTTAAACTATGAGAACCTGTATGATGGTTTGAGAACTTGTATAATAGCTCAAAAGAGGATTTTAATTGGTGCATATCAGGAATGTATTGAACAGGTCTACCTGTGTGATTTGAGTCTAAGGGATATCTTAATTAGACTCAGGTAAATCTCACACTATTTGTAAAGGGTGCATATATTCTTAATTCTGATAATTATAAGGATTGGAATGCCTACGTGATTGTTTCGTTGAAATATATGGGTGCGATTCAATTTTAAATTGAATCAAACAATCCCCGCATATTAAGTGAAAATTATGTTAATAAGTCTGAGATCGTAATTCGGAGGAATATGCATCCATGGATACCTTGAATTACGATACCCCATTTATAGACTTATAGCATGTTAAACCTGATTAGTAGATTATTTTATGATCTGGTGGACTAGCGAAGTAAGTTAAGTTTGGAAATTAAGGAATTGATTAGGTGTTAGTTAAATTCAATTAGCAGGTAAATTAATTTTACTAAGCGGGTATGAGAAGCTTAACGTGAGTAATCACATTATGTACTACAATCAACTTTATAAATAAGACCTCATTATATCTGAGTGATTTCTAAGATAAATAAATTGGAATGCAATAATAATTATTTAGTTGAATTAATTATGATTAAATAAATTGTGGGATTTGTAATTTGGGATTTCTGAGTATTTATTTGAAAGCTCATTAGTTATTTATCTTGGGTCCCTAGTATAGTCCACATACCCAAGTAATTAGGCCCATATTTTCTAAAAATCTAGTTTATCTCAATCCCACCTCTTAAGCTACTATATATTGGTTTAATTTGTGAAGATACATAATTAACTCATTATCAGAGTTTAAAAAGGATGAGAGAAGATACTATTCATATTTTTGTGAAGGAGCTTAATGAGAGAGAACGATATCTCACTCAAAAGGAAGAATTCAAAGGTGCAAACACCTACCTAGCTTTAGGCGGATCATATACTATAATATTCAATCATTTGAAACTGATCTAGGAAGGCTTTAGATAACTAAAATAAGGTATCTTCGAATCATCATCAAATACTCTTCTCCCTATCGTATTTCAATCGGATCTACAAAGGTATTGTATTCAAAACCCTAGATTTATTTTTCGAATCTAATTTTTTAGTTTTATTCTTTCTATTGCATTGTCATTCAGATTCTAGGGATGAAATTGTATTTCGCTCATATTGGTCTCCAACAATTGGTATCAGAGCGCTCGTTGTATAATTATCATGCTTTAGTTGGAACCTATGATATCCACCGAGTTATATCCTAGGTTTACATGTTAGAAATATGTGTATGATTGTAAGTGTTTGTGTACTAACATGGTTTTGTAGGATTTGAATGATATATATACCTTCCATAATGGTCATATGAATATTTCTTTATGTGCATGGATACTATGATGGTTTATTTGTGGTTAAATTTCTCCTAGATTCGATTGGGTTATAATAATCAAGGTTTCTAATTATTGCATGTAAATGATGTATTTGGAGGAGTTTATTACAAGATGTTATCATTAGATGTTAGGATATTATATTCTGCACCGGCTCATAATTTTGGTATAAGATCCATGGGCTTTTGATTGATTTTGATGAAAAACAGAGGTCAATAATCAAGTTTTCGAAGGTTGTGGGAAGTCCAAAACAACATAGTTTTGAAAGAAGATCAAGAACCCTAAAGATCCAAGAACTAGAGAAAGAAGGAGGTAAAAACACACGAGCGAGGCCCCATAATAGTGCACCCTAGATACAACTACCTGGGCTTCCACAACCATGGGTCCTTCAGGAGGATTCAGTGAGGATCAGAGGAAGATTCGTTATTTTTTGCTAAGGACTCTCCACCGTCTTGTTTTACAAGGTTTCTTCTTCAAACAGATTCTTCACTAACAAGAACTCCTATTCAAAAGGCGTTATAATCCTTTAAGGAGTCTACTTAAGGAAGAATTGTGGGCCATGATTGAAAGGGACAATTTTATCCTTTTACTTTTTCTGCATTTCTTTATTTATTCGCAATGTCTCATTATTATATTTTTTTTACATGATTTTGTATTCTAATTAATTGGATAATTAGGCACACCCGATTTTGTGAAAAAAATTGTTTATATTATTGAGACTAACCTAGATCATCGATTTTCTTCGAAAATTCATGTTAATTTATTCTTTTCTAAATTGAATTAAATTGGGGTATTTTTTTTTTTTTTTTTTTTTTTTTTTTTGAAAAAATTAGGATTTTATTGATATAAGAGAGAAAAGCCCTCTCGAGTGGCAATACAATAAGAATGAAAAGAAATCAGACGTTTCTTATAAAAGGAAGAGGAAAAGCATCTATCATCATATTTCTTTTTTAAATTGGGGTATTTAAATTGGGGTAATTAATTTAAATTTTAAATTCTTATTTCTTTTTTGGAAATTGAAAAATGTGAGATCAAGATATTTAATTTATACAAGTAAATTGAAAAATTACTAAGGACTTAATTCGGGATTTTAGATTAGAATAAATCGTTTTTCATAAACCTAAGTTTTTAAATAACTAAGTGGGTGAGGGGTCTCAACAAAAACCCTGCAGTCTCCATCGGTATTTTAAAATTGTGATACAATTGATTCATCATGTGGTCTTGATTTGGGCCCCATTTAATAGTTTTAATCGTGGTATCACAAAAATTCTAAAATTCTTAAGTGATAGTTTATTGAAATTAAATGTGAGAGATATCTGTCCTTCGATCGAGGAATTTTTACACCAGCAAGTTTAATTTCACTAGACGAACTAGTGTTAGACACTTAGACATAACTATTGATATCCTTCCCATTGGAGTCACTATCATTAGGAGTGGGATAAAAAATTACCGATTATTCAATTATATTGGACATAAGTTCCTGAACTGTCTAGAGTACATAATTGAAAGACAAAAGTCTTTTTTGTTCAATGTGAAGGGATTTAATCTCTCATCGATAAATCTCACTCCATAAGGTAACTAGGATGTTCGACAGGATTTTCCTTTTAAATGGCGGTAAGGGATGCCACTTTAAAATTAAATCGAACCTAAATAATCACATGTTTATTTCGAAATTAATTCACTTTTCAAAATTTATGATTCTCTTATTTCAAAATGGGATCTTCATTCCACCTGAAATGATAAAAAGTTAACTGAAATGAACCATATTGACTGAAAACGAGACCTAGACATTGCCCTTACTGCAGAGAACTTTAAGTTTATTTTGACTGAGACCATCCTTGCTAAGTCTGAGGAAGGAGCACCCGAAAGGGATGTCCATGCCTATCAAAGGTGGAAAAAAAACTAATTGGGTGGCTTGTTTTTACATATTGGCCTTTATGACTAACGTGTTGAAACATCAGCATCAGTGTGTCGATCGCTTATGACATGATTTTGAACCTCATAGATATGTTTAAGGATCATAATCATTTTGCGAGGCTAGATGTTAAGGCCAGTTTGGTCGACATTAAGATGTCGGAGGTTACTCCCATACACGAGCATGTTCTTAAGATGATGTCCATCGTGGGAGAACTTGAGGTGCTTGGATCTAAAATTGATGGTGAAACCCTAAGTCAATTTTTTGCTTCAATCACTACTATAGTCCTTTAAACAGTTTCACCTAAATTATTCTATGAACAACTTTGGTTATTTTATGATAAAACACCTTAATGAACTCTAGGTTACGGAGGATATGTATAGGCATATGGGTGTTATTCAAGTTACCGAGAAAGGTCCATCTTCTTTTGTCCTAAACGGTAATAATAATAATAATAATAATAATAATAATAATAATAATAATAATAATAATAATAATAATAATAATAATAATAATAATAATAATAATAATAATAATAATAATAATAATAATAATAATAATAATAATAATAATAATAATAAGAAGAAGAAGAAGAAGAAGAAGAAGAAGAAGAAGAAGAAGGTATAAACTAAGTTGTTTAAGACGAACTTTATGACTCGGGGGGCAAGTAAGAAGCCGAAAGGCAACAGTTATATATGCAAATAATAGGGACATTAGAAGAAGCAATGTCTTGTGTCCTTAGCAATAATGAAGGGAAACAATATGAAAATGCAAATGCGCTAAGGGTATATTTATGATCTAAACACACATAATATTTATTTTTTTCAAAATTAATAAAACTTAAAGAATTACCCAATTAAGCTTGCATTAATTAAACGAGTTATTGTGATAATAAATTTACCAAATTTTATCGTACTTATGCATGCATCTAGGTGAGTATATAAATAAAAAATTAAAGCAATCACACAATGCCCAATGTACGAGAAAACCCTAAATAGGAAAAACCTCAGACAATGTAGTCATGCAAATTCACTATGATACGCAAGGACGACAAATGACTTACATAACTGACTCGAATACCTTCAAGCTTTCACAATTCTTCGTTCCTTTCACCTTATCTTCACAGCAACACTTAGGAGTCCACTTATGCATTTCCATAACGTGTGCTCCTCACACGCCTCTGTATCTACCGATTCAGACTCAGCAACCGTCAATGAATCGAATATGTAGTACATCGCTTTAAACCTCCACACACACCGAGTCCACCATAGTAAAACAGTAAACAAGTATGGAGTCCACTGAACGAAATGATACACAATAATATGAAGAGTATATAAACCTTGGTACTCAAAACAGCGATCTCAAACAAGCATATTTTGATTGAAGCTTGGATCTCAAAACTAGTTAGGTGAAATTAGGGTTCCGGGCTTTTATTACTCTTAGGAAACTAATTTCTAAAGCCTTGAGAACATAAAAATGATGCTAACACTCCTATACATATAAAAACACATTTTTTTATGAGGCACGATTTTTTAGGCATCTAATTCGAACACAAACACGGGCCCATACAAACGAATTTACTATTCTCATTTAACCAAAAATAATCTCATTCAAACGAAACAACTGATCTCGTTCGAAAGAGCTTCAAACGAGATTTTATTGTTAAGTAGAAAATTTTCATTTGAGCTTCATTAGAAGTTTATTTGAATGACATACAGTAACTCGTTTGAATGATTAAAACATCTCGATCAAACAACCAAAGAAATTTCTTTTAAATAGGTCATTCGAACGAATTTTCATAAAAATAAAATTTACTTTAAAAACCTTTTGAATAAAAATATCCTCAAACATTTTAAAAAAGCACCCAACTGAAATTCCAAGGATAAAAAATAATATGCATTCATACCTTTGGAGATCCATGGACATTGAAGATGAAATGTGGCACGAAACACGGCATGATGATGTAGACTCTTTAACTTAGTCGTTATGGCCTTCAATAGTACATGTCATAGGCTTGAAGGATAAACACACTCAAGTGCTAACATATGACTCAAATGGTTTTGGATAAACAAAATTAAGACAATGCATACAAATTGTCTCTATTGGAAATTTGTCCTTAGAATTCTTTCCCTTTAGTTATTCCAGGACAAAACACAAAAATAAAAACCTATGGACCGTCAAGATCTTTAAAAGACTCAATCCCGACCCCAAAAGAAAAAAGTACAGACACTTGATAGACTCAGACCTCGACTAGCTTTGCTCTTGTGAAAACTTTGTCCTATTATTGCAAACGTGCACACTTAAACACACCTTTGAAATGCAAAGAGAATCTATAAAAATATAAAAAACCTCCCTTTTGTCTAATATTCTCCACCTACAAATAATATCTCCCTCTAAGGTAAAAATTTATCCCCCCTGAGTTAAAGAGTTCGATACCATTTCTCCTCTTTTTGTTTACGATAAAACAAAGAATAAAGTGCACAATAATAAACCACTTCTCCCCTAAATTTAATGCATGTAAAAATCAAGTAATATGTAATGATGTGAATTTTAACATGGAATAACAAATAAATCAGTAGCACAAGCAGAAATAATCCAAACAATGAAACATATGATACCAAATTTGATGCAGAAATTGAAGCATAAGATATCGATGTAAACATACAACAAAAGATACTAATATGATCATAAAATATGTCAATTTGAATTATTATAGAAGTATATGACAAATATGGATTAAAAGTAAAGAAAAGACTCAAAACGAACATACTATATATATATTCTGTAATACCCCGTATTTCTAAGGATATAGAATTTAATTAATTTGGTGATTTGGGATTTAATTCATTTGGAAGATTTAATTAAATTAGTGAATTGAGATAAAATTAATTCGGGTTATTTTTTAAACTCGCAAGTGTCGTAATATGAGGACGAGATTGTAGATTTTAGTAAAGTAACTCGGATTACGATTGTAAGCACACGATTGATTCTGAATAGGTCGAGATAGCCGGGAAAGATTACTCGGGGGTAGTAATTGAGTCTCATGGCATTTTTAGGCATAACCGGACTCAAACGGGGGTATTCAAATCATTTGGGCTTGGTCCAGAGGCTTAATTTCAGAATTAAAAATATAAAACCAAAATTTGGGAGTTTATGGCAGACACAACTCAATAAGAAAATCCTAGTTTTGCAGAGGAGAAAAGACGGAGAAATTGGGAGAGCTTTTGGGAGCCCAATCAAGAAGAGGGGTGTGTTCTTCGTCAAAACCTCTGTCTACATCAAAGGAAATTAGACCCTACGAATTTATTAAGGAAAGTAGTTAAACTTTTTTTCATTTAATATGCAGTATTTTGATTCATATCATAGTGGGTGTGAGAAAGACTTCGTTTTTGGGGAGTGGGCTACCATATGAAATAGGTTTTAGGGATTTGAGGATATTGTGTAAATTAAATATGAAATTATTGATGGATTATCATATAGGATAAATTAAATATGTAATCGAACTCATGTCATTTAGATCCATAGAATTGAATCTAGGTTGAGACCAGGATAAACTGTTAAAAACCCAAATCAGGAGGTATTGGGAAAAGTTATAAATCTAATGAGTTTGAAGAGTAATATGATGGTTGAAATGTATTTTTGAGAAATAGATATATGATGGGAATAATGGTTGAGATATGGGCTTGAGGAGGAAGAACTTGAAGTTTAAAAATGGCAGAAACCAGGACCAACATCATGAGGAAGACGAAGGGGATGGAAACGCAGGAGGTCACTCGAACGATCAGGGAAGTCGTTCAAATGATGCTGGAAGACGTTCGAGCGTCTTCAGATGTCATTTAAACGACGGAAAGGATTTTTTAAATGCCGATTTTTCCCTTGTTATCTTTTGGGGTATTTTTAGGATTTAATTAGTGTACAGAAAATTAAAAGGAGAAAATACTTAGGGATATGGGAGGTGAATTTTAAGAGATATTTTATTTAGATAGAGTGTCAATCTAAATAACTGGAATTGGGTGAAGTAAATTCAAAGGATTAAATTACGGACCAAGAAAGGGAGTCTGGACATTTTAGTTGAGTGACACCACTTAGATAAAATTAATTGAGGTGGAATTATTAAATTAAGAGTCAGGGTTGTGACTCGGATATTTTTAGGCTAAGTGCTACGGGAGTTGGGCATGGGGTAGACGGTATAATTTATTATAGATATATAATAAATTATCGAGTATTAAATTTAATGAGGGGTGTTAAACTTAATAGTGGAAATTTGTGTAACAAATCCTAAAGGGTGAAGATATGGACCGAATGAGTGAGCCTGGGTATTCAATAATTTTTTAAAATGAAGGGTTAGCTAAAGCTAGACAAGGTAATTGCTTGACTTTCAGTTTAATCTTCTGAACAACTTTAGTATGCTCTGGAGTCCAAGGAGTAGTTCAACCTGATGTAAAGGATTGCACTATCTTGTGCAAGGTTTCTGTAATAATCACCAATATAATTGAGACTACCAAGAAATCTTTGGAGTTGAGTTTTTTCTTTTAATTCATCAAGGAATTTAGAAGCAAACTCAATACTTCTATCAATAGGGAGTATTTTTCCTTCCCCAATGTTGTGCCCTAAAAATCTAATATTAGTTTAAAAGATTTTCATTTTGGGGGCATAAACAAATAATCCATTAGTCTTAATAATATCTTTAAAAAAATTTAGATGTTTAAAGTGTTGATCAATCGATTGTGAAAAGATGATAATGTCATCAATATAGACGATAGAAAAATTAGAAAAATGGTTAAATATCTCATTCATGATATTTTGAAAAAGTCAGACGGGGCATTCTTAAGCCCAAAAGGCAAAACATTCCATTGATAATGGTCAAATGGAACCACAAAAGCAGTTTTATACAGTTCTTGGGGGCAATTTGGATCTGTCAATATCTAGATTTCAAATCAAATTTGGAAAAGATAGTGGCAGAGTTAACCCGATCAAGTAAATCCTTTTTATTAGGAATTGGATATCTTATCCATTGCAAAATATTGTTAAGAGGCTTGTAATTAATTACAAGTCAAGGAACACCTCGTTCCTTCTTAGCAGCCTTATTAACATAAAAAGTTGTACAACTCCAAGGAGAATAACTTTCAGTTATAAGCTTTTTATCTAAAAGACTCTGGATCTCATTCTTACAAAGGTCAAGGAATTCAGTCTTCATTTGACTGGGTCTGGCCTTGGTAGAGATGGATTTTTCATTAAAACCGGTTTCATAAGGAAGAGAAACAATATGTTTCTTCCTATCCCAAAAAGCATTAGGGATATCACTGCAGACTTCAGTTATTAATTGATTTTTAACAACATTAATTTTTTACAGTACATTAGGTAAATCCAGCGTCTGTTTAATCGTTAAAAAAGATATTTTTTTTTGAAGAAAATTTAAATGATTTTCTTTGAAAATAATATTATTAGTCAAAGAGTTTATTTTCTTAATCTCTGGTTGAGTGATGAATTCAAAAACATTTTTTTGATTTTGAATAGTGGTATATATTCCACTACAATCAATTTTATCCATAGGCATAAGTAAGGACAAAAAAGGAGTACCTAAAATTATCTGCTGAGATAAATCGCTAATAAGCAAGAAGGTACTATCCAAACAAATTCCATTATTACAAATGGCAACCTTTGTTAATTTATATTTAATACCCAAGCTATCACCACTGGCATTAAATAAGGATTGAGTTGTCTTCTCAAAGTATTCTGTGGGAACTAATACTTCTTGAATACAATTCATAATCGCACCGCTATCAACGAGGGAATGATGTTTCGCAAAGTAAATTCATTGTTAATAACCAGGTTGACAGTAATGTACCATTTCTGACTAGGTATACGATCAATAACACCTAAATAATCCACTGAATCTTCAAGATTTGAAGCTTTTGGATTAGAATGCTTTGAATCATTCTTGAGATTATTAATATCAATTTGCATGTTATTATGGTGATCCTTAAGATGTCTTAGCTCAGTTTTATGGTTATTGGCCTCATGTCTAAGGTCAGCAATGCTAGCGGGTTTACTAAATTCTTCACTCTTTTCTAACCGGTTGAGTACCTAGTTGAGGCTGTACTGTTGGGTTTTAGAAAGAACATCTGAAGAATTGGGAGCATTCTCCTTAGCATAGCGATACTCAATTAATTTGAGCTTAATGTTTGGGTCTGTAACTTGATTGATAATATTAATCATAGATTGTTGCTGACTGGTAAGAACATTAAGACTTAATCCACCCATTTGAATGATGGATTGGAGATGATTGCATCTCTCATTTAATTGATTACACTGGCAATCTCCTTCCTCAAAAATATCTGAGTCACTAGAGCTTTGAATATAATAAAGCTCATCATCGCTCTTAGAGGAGGCCTCCAGTTCTTCAGAGGAGCTGGAATTAAGCAAAAGTTTGCATAATTGGTCTTTAAATGGTCATCAATTTGAAGATTATTAATTTTAGTTTCAGTTTTGCATTTGTTAGCAAAGTGGCCATACTTACCACATTTGAAACATTTAGGGTTATATTTGTAGGTTTTCTTTTTCCTAACAAATTTTCTTTTAGAATTATCACCCTGATTATGGGAAACGTTAGTAATTATGAAGCAATAAAAAACAATTTGACCATGAAAATTTTTCCTTTCCTTTGCCTCTCATTTATTTTAGGCTTTTTTTATAAGATATCACTCAAGATTTCTCCCTTCGTAGCCCATTTCCTTTGTTCATTCATATATATATCAAACCAAACAAACTCCCGAGAAATGGTTCTTACATTCATAAATCCCTCAAAATAAATAAATAAATATATATATATATATATATAAATAAATATATATATATATATATATATATATATGTGTGTGTGTGTTTGTGTGTGTGTGTGTGTGTTTGTGTGCGCGCGCGCGAGCGCGAGCGGAAGCATATGCAAATTTAAAAGAGTTCGTATAAATTTGTAAGGAGGCATATGCAAAGTGAATCCATTAAGAAAATCAATTTTGAATAACTCCATAAAAGCATGATTAAGAACAATCCTAAGCATTGTAGACCATAATCAAATGTTCTAGCCACATGAAAATGTAACATGAATCGAATTCAAAACACACTGATATGACACACAAATTATGTAAAACCAAAATACACAAACAAAAACAAAAGATTTTTGAGTTTTTAAATTTTTTAAAAAATGATACTAATTTGAAAAGAAACTTAAAAGATAAACATAATATTTTGTTTTTAACTTAATAAGACACAATAAATCAAAAATCAAAATACAAAAGACTTAAACATTATACAACTAGCAATAACATATAACATGAAGCATAAAAGATAGTGTATGAAAACAATATGCAAACACAATCAACCATTAGTTTTAGCATGAGAAGAATCATGTGTAAGCATGGGAGAATCAATAAGTTTAATGTTTTAAGCTTCCAAATAGGATTACTTAACTCACATAGGTGTATCGTGATGATATTGGGTTTGGGGAAACTTGGTGATTCTAAACTCAGACTTCCTAGGACCTTTTCTAAGATCAAAGAAAAAACACCTAAGGCGACATTTCCTACCATAATGTGCGCACGTGTAAACACGATGAGGAATGTTACCTAAGGGTTGACCTTTTTTAACGTTCTTAGTAGTGGTTCACCCTCTCAATTTTTTTATTATATTTATTAGTGGAAGAATCAGTATCATCAAACCCAATTCCAAAATTATCATTTTTGATTTGGACAGTGCCTAGCATCTTGTACAACTTTTTTTTACCTAAATTCCAAATCAAATTTGACATAACTCGAGTTTCTCAATCTCCCTTATATCTCCTCAACCCTAGACTTCAATAAACATTTAGACTCTTCAAATAAAATATACTCATTCTTTAAATTTTTCATCAAACCACAAAGGTAATCTCTTTCTCCCTCAATATACTCAGATTTTTCTCGAAGATTCTTCTCATATTCCCTAAGATCCTTAGTAAATTTACTGTCGTCATTCACCATGGAACGTTCCTTCAACTTAGCTTCCAACTTCAAGTTGGACTTGTTTAACTTTAATGGCTTTGCATATAACTCACTAAAGGTGACCTGAAGCTCACTCTCCTCACATTCTTTTTCATCTTATTCTTAGTCAATCTGTTCAACACTCACTTGGGATTCACGCGACTTGGCCTCATAATATTCAAACATAAAATTATCTTCTTCGAAAGACTTTTTATTTAGGCTCATATGATTGGTCGTGAATGCAGTGTAATTATGCTCAATGGAGGAATTAGGTTGCTCTTATGATTCACTATCGCTGGGAGCAGAATTGTATGCCTTCGAATTCTTGCCTTTTTCCCTAAGCATAATGGGACACTTAATTGCCCTATGTCCATAGCCCTCACACCCAAAGTGTCTATCTAATTCATCCTATTTAAAATTCTCATTCTAATTCTTAGGGAATTTTACGTCCTTGTTAAACTTATTCTTCTCAAATTTCTTTTCAACTGATTTAGAGTTATGTTTGTTAAACTTGAGAAACCTCCTAAACTTCTTTGCAAACATGGTCATATCATTTGAATACATGTCAGAAGCATCCTCATAAACATGTGTTTCCCCCTTCCAGGCATTCAAACCAATGCCATTATATTTTTTCATCCTTTTAGAAGGAAACATGTTGAGATCATAAGTTTGAAGGTCACCCATAAGATCTTCCAGTTCCATTAAGCCCATAGTTCCCAAAGAATTTAAAAACAGTGACTTTGGGGCTAAATCTTTCAGGTTCTTTGGTGCCGGGTATTCTCTCTCCCAAGTTTAAAGATGAGTTTTAGAAAGCCTAGCATAAAACTCGTCAAAAAAATTTCTCTCATCCATCTTAATTGTGTAAAACTTAGTTATAAGGCTTTGGAGTTTAGAAGCCTTAACTACACTAGTTTTCTCATGGGTAAGTTGGAGTATGTCCCAAGCCTCTTTAGATGTCTCACACATCATAATAGGATGAAAATCCTCAGGTGTGATCGCACAAAACAAAGCATTTAGATCTAAGGAATTATAGTTACACAACTCATGGTCATACTCACTCCAACTCTAATTGGGTTTAGACACATGGACTTCACCAACTAGAGTTTTGAGTGGGGTCTACCCCTTAACTTCAGCTAACCATACCCACTCATCGATAGACTTAAGATAAGATTTTATACATACTTTATAGTAGCGAATTTAGACCAATTAAACAAAGGTGTCCTATAAAATGACTGATCCTCCATATTTGAATCTCCTGGATTCATGCGTAAATAACTTACAGAACCCCGCGCTGATACCAATTTGAAGATGCAATTGCACTAACAGTTCTATGTAAATGGTCTAACACACATACCATTTTTAATTTTTCAAAATTAATTAAAATTAAAACATTACTCAATTAAAATTACACCAATAAAACAATTTGTTGTGATAAATAGTTAACTAAAATTTATCTTGTTTAATCATGAATTAAGGGTAGTACATCAAGAGAAATTTAAAGCAATTCGATAACGCCCGATGTACGAGGAAAAAACAATGAAAAAAATCAAACGGCCCAAGCAAGAGAATTCACTATGATAAAGAATTACACAAGGATGACAGATGACTTAAATAACCGAATCGACTCCCTTCAAGCCTTGATGATTCTTCATTCCTTAGACCTTATCTTCAAAGAGAGATGTAGGAGTTCACCTGTGCACTTCCACAATATGTGCTCCTCATAAACCTTAGTATCAACTAATTATGTCTCTGCAACCGTCAACAGATCAAAAATGGAGTCCACCGCTTTGAACCCCCACACGCACGGAGTCCACCGTATGTAAATAGTAAACAAGTATGGAGTCCAACACATGAAACAATACTTAAAAATTTGAAGATTATATAAACCTTAGTGCTCAAAACCTATATCTCAAACAAGCATAATTCGATTGAAACTTGGATATCAAAACTATTGGGTGAAACTAGGGTTGGGGGATTTTTATTTCCCTTAGGAAACTAATTTTGAAAACCATGAGAAAACAAAATTGATACCAACACACCTATATATAGAAAACATGATTTTTAAGGCATCCCGTTCGAACGAAAAAGATATTCTCGTTCAAATTAACTTACTATTCTCGTTCAAACCAAAAATAATTTCGTTTGAACGAAACAAATGATCTCATTCGAATAGACTTCGAACTATCTTCAAACTAGATTCCACTATTAAGAATATTTTTTTTTTAACTTCGTTTGAAGGTCATTTGAACGACATACAATAACTTGTTTGAACGATCAAAACATCTTGTTCGAACGACCAAAGAAATTTTGTTTGAACAAGTCATTCGAACGACTTTTCACAAAAAAATAAAAATTACTTTAAAAACATTTTTATGAAAAATAGCATCAAACATTTTAAAATGATCACCCAAATGAAATTCCAAGAATGAAAAATAATAAGCATTCATACCTTTGGAGCTCCATGGATGTTGAAGACTAAAAGTGGCATGCAACACGATCGATGATGTAGACACTCTAACTTGATCTCTACGGTCTTCAATCATACAAGTCATAGTCTTGAAGGATAAGAAAATTCAAGTCCTAATCTAATAATCAAATTGTTTTGTCCAAACGGAAGTAAGTATATACGTACAAATTGTCTCTATTAAAAATTTGTCCTTACACAGTCATTTATCCTTAATCATGTATACGTTTTTAGTGGTGCAATCTACCGGTACCTAGTGTAGATTACGGATCCACTAATCATGTTTAAAATTCCTTACAGGGTTCCAGGTAACTAGGGATCTCATTTATGGAGAAATATTTATGTCCATGGACGATCATCATAAGGCAATAATAGTAACAATAGGAAATTTTATTTTATATTTTGGTGGATAAAATAAGTCAATATTGGTATATTATATTTTTGTTCGTTGTATTAAAAGAAATTTGATTTCTGTTTCTAATGTTGTGATTAATGGATATTTGGTTTATTTTAATAAAGTTTTTTTAATTAAAAAAATGACAATTCTCTTATCTATTCTGGTACATTGGAAAATGATCTTTATATTATGAGGCATGTTTCACCGTTGTTGGTTAATAGTGAAGTGAATAACTAAAATGGAAATAACCTAAATAGAAAGGAACCTTCTAAGTTGAACCAAATGTATCCTTGGCACTTTCTCCTAGGTCATATCAATATAAAAAGGATACAAAGACTGGTCTCAAAGGAACAATTGAATCCATTGGAAGGGGAGACTCTTCTAGTGTGTGAATCCTCCTAAAAGGATAAGATAACCAAGAGGTCGTTTACGACTAAGGGATATAGAGCCAAATATGTGTTGGATTAGTTCATTATGATTTGTATGGACCTTGACTATTCGATCAAGATGTGGTTACAACTATTTCACCACTTCCTCAATGATTACTCGAGGTTTGGTTATGTTTACCTTATGAACCACAAGTCTCAAGCCTTTGATAAATTCAAAGTGTACAAGACTGAGGTGAAGTATAGGAATAATAAAATAATACATACTCTATGATCTAATCGTGAAGGTAAATACCACTTGGGAGAGTTTAGGGACCACTTAGTAGGGTTGGGTATAACAAACCAACTGTCTGTGTCGGGCACTCCATGACAAAATGGTGTAGCAAAAAGAAGGAATAAGATTGTTTTGGACATAGTTAGATCCATGAGGAGTTAATCGAATCCAATGGATTTTGGGGGGGTTATGCATTAGAGGCATCCATTTATATACTAAACTTAGTTCCTTCTAAATCAGTCTCGATAACTCCTAAAACCTTTGGACTAGGTCACAACCTAGTCTAGGACATGTTCGAATTTGGTGTTTCTCGACACACATGCTAAAGAAGGAGCCTAGTAAGTTGGAATCAAATACATAAGTGTGTCTCTTTCTAGGTTACTCGAAAGGAACTAAAGGTTGTTTATTTATAATACAAAGGATTAGAGAGCATTACTTAGCACCAATACATGGTACTTAGAGGAAGATTATATGATAAACCATCAGCCCAACAAAAAGATTATATTACAATATCTAAAAGGAAAAATAAGTAACTGCTATGTAACCACACGTATAGGATGAAAAATAACCTGATATGGAAGTATTTTTTATGATCAGGATACACGTGCTACTTATACTGGACCATAAATGGAACCATGTCATAGTGGGAGAGCCAGGCATTAGCGTGATAGGTTAGTGTATTTAGGGGAGCACTTTTGTGAAGTTCCAAGGGAACACGAACTATATCTCAAAAATTACGATGAGTCAAGTAACTATGATGAGGCACTCCAATACTAGGATGTCGAGCTTTAACTAAAGGCTATGAATATCGAGATGGATTCTATGTATTCAAATAAATTATGGGAACCTATAGACTTTCCAGATGGAATAACGCCTATCAATTGCAAGTGGATCTATAAGAAGAATAGAGGAGTAGATGGGAAGTTGAACCTTTAATATACGGGTTTTGTGAAAGGGTTCACTTAAAAGGGGAGGATCGATAATGAGAAAACCTTCTCATCGGTATCCATGATAAAGTATATCCAGATTCTCTTATTCATTATAGCTCATCCCAATTTTAAGATTTAGAAATGAAAGTTAAGACTGCATTTTTGAATAGTGGTCTTGATGAGTGCATCTATATGATGAAACCTACGGGATTCATAGCAAAGGGCCAAGAAAGCAAGGTATGCAAAGTTAAGAGATCCATTTATGGACTCAAGCAAGCATCAAGGTCATGGAATATCCAATTTTATTAGGCAATCAAATATTTTAGTTTTGATAAATGTTTGAGTGAAACTTATGTGTATAAGAAGCATCACAAAAACTTGGTGGCATTACTAGTACTTTATGATATACCCAAAGTGCACCCTCGTACTCATGGTCACATACCTCTGCCTATCTCACAATCGAGTTGACAAGAAGTTTATAACAGCCATTAGAAAGGTCATCTTCTGCAAGATCGGCTCCTCATTGACCAACCTCGGATGGCCACCAGCAGAGGTCAGCAGTGTCTCATGGGCTCAAGCTATTGCCAACATCGTATTCTGCCTAAGCCGACATTACATCCTACCTCGTACATAACCTCAGCCAGTCTTTCAGGCCGAGACCATATTGATGATTAATATGACAAAGCAACTATCAGACTCCTACAACCTCGTACTCGGCCAGGCCGAGGTTACAACAAATGATATTACAGGTCCGAGTATACTCAAGCACATGGAATACTTGGAGCACGTGGCGATTCAGTTATAACCGAATTATTCCCCTCACGTGGGGGAATATTTGATCATCATTCCTTACATATGGCACATCCAGGTGTCCACTTATGCTTAGTACATTCAACTCATACACGCTCAATGCATGCTTGGGGGGTATATTACACCCCCCAAATACTATAAATAGCGGCGTTCTCCTACCTTGGAGGGGGATCGATAATTATAACCCTATCTGAAACTCTATTGATATACACAGTAGAGAAAGAAAGTGAGAGATTGTATCACATGCCATTAGTGCCCTAATTATAATGAAATTTCTCACATACTCACAGTGGACGTAGGTCAGATTGGCTGAACCACTTATATACTAGCGTTTATTCTCTTCTCCACACCACCTTCAACTAGATATTTACTCTTGCTGCCACTATAATTGTTAATTTGAGCTTACCAACACCTCATACTGGTGGTTCTGTTTAGAGCATCATCATTTTGGCACCGTCTATGGGAACAAGAAGCTATATCACTTCCTTCTTGAACCTTGGACTTATCGAAGACTCTGGTGGTGCACCAGTCCTCCCCTATTGCGTGTTGCGTGGAGTTGTTTCACCATTGAAAGAGATCCTCAAAGGCATCAAGCTCTCTAGTGTTTCCATTTACAAGATCTCTGGTCTTTTTCCATGGCACAAGAGTTACCACCTCTTCCATATGGTGTTGGAGGTCCTAGTTCCAGTCAAGCACCACCCCAGTCCGAAATGGCTGAGGTGGCAGCGGCCTTGAAGTCCTTAGCTACAACTCAACAAGCGATGCAGGAGAAATTTGCCTAGCTAAGCCAAAACAAAATAATAAGACCACTTGGGTCTCACCGGAAATGATAACTCCGACAGCTGCTCAGCCATATCATGAGGCCAGGGGACCACCCCATGAACCATAAAAGGACCTACCTACTCCTCAACGAAGGAGGAATGTTGCTGACCCTAGGAGTTTATGCCTGGGGAGGCAAGGAAACCCTTGTCCTGAGGATAGGTATGATGACATTGAGGTGGAGGATGCTCCAACAGACTGTTGGGAGTCGTATGAGGTCTCAAACAACACTGTACGTCCTATCCAGTAGAGTTGAGGTCAATGTGAGAGACGAGATGGTGATGCACGCCAAAAAGGATCAGCTTCTGATCGCTTGAATAGAGGGTTGGCCTTTGAAAAGCTCAGCCCAGTTAATGATCTGAAGGAAAGGCTGTCCAGATCAAGAAGTCTCGCTGGCTCTAGAAGGGAAGGAGGAGATGATCGTCGGCCTCACCATGGCCTACCCCCACGTGGTCGAGACTGTGGTCAGGACGACAATAGCCGACGTAGTGTAGCAACTGGGTAACCCTCTATCCACCCTTTGGAGGTGGCTGGGGATAACCTCGGCCAGGCCGACGTTGCTAGGCCCTGGAACGACTCCATTCAAAGGCTGAAAGAGAAGATAGGGGACCTCATAAAAAGACGATACCCAATACAAAGGGGGTACTCAGAGGGTTCACCATTTGTTGCAAGGATTGTCAACTTCCCAACCCCTGTGTCACACCCCGCTAAATTCTGGCGTCGGTCGCCACCAAAACTAAGCCGAGTGCGAGTAAATTAAATATAATCCTTAGCATGTGACACATATGAGACATAAAAATTTTAATCCACAAGATAAATTATTTTAATCAAACCCAAATATGAATGACATCCAACTTATAAAACACCAAAGTGTGATCAAAATCCATCACATGTAATCTCCAAATATCCCAATAAATAAATCCATCTAAAATCTTAAAACAACTTTGGAAACGAAAGGCCCAATAAACTCAAAAATAGTCTCATAAATAATACGATGGAATGAAAAGAGAAATCTAACTACTAAAGCAATAAAGAAAATCCAGTTGCACCTCCAAAAGATCTCCAATGAATCCTATGAAGCAACTCCCAAATAAATCTTGAAAAAGATTAGTCAACGCATGTGTCAGAGCCAAAGCCCCGAGAATGAAAACCGGTTACTCTTTTAAATTAGGGTCCTTGAACCCAAACAATAGTGCTATATATATCGATCATAACAATAAAATCTTTTAATTACTAAGGTTATTAATCACCAAAATTAAATTTCTAACTACCCGCAAGATTTCTTTATGAAGTCACACCAATATTATTTTAATTAACCCACCTCCCAGTAATATTAAATTTAATTAATTTAACCATGAAAATATATTTACCAATATACTCGTCCCCTTGTCAAGTCCGCCGTCTGACCCGTTTCAAACTGTCGGGCCTCGGGATATGACAAGGTTCCACCCACACACACGTCTCATTGTCAAGTCATCTGTCTGATCCATTTTTATCATGCGATCCTCGCGATATGACAAGGATCCACACACGACACGACATAAATAGTCCTCTGAACCGTTTAAACTGTCGGCCCTAGACACATTATGTCTCCACTAAATTTAATATCCGTTTTAGTCCTGCGATATTAATTTCCAAAATTTCTTATACTCATTAATCAAATCAATTTCCCCCACCCTTAAAAGCGATGTGAAAATCCTCAAAATACCCCTTAGTCCCAACTAAGGGTTTCCAAAACACAAATTCGTCTTATCCTAAGTAAAGGATGATTATAAAAAATTTCACTCCACCTAGATATCAATCCTAAACTATCGTAACAATAGTATAATATAGAAAATCATCCCCCACCCCAAATTATATAACCCGCATAGACTTACACTAACTAGTCCCATACCTAATTAGCATAAATCGCAACTAAGGCCCACTTACTAGTCCCATACCTGACAAATGTACTATAACAAGGGGTAAAAAAACAATTACCTACAATACCCAACGTCCCCGAGATATTCAAAATTATAATATTTCCATAAAGTGGCAACATTAACAAATGATAACAACATTCATAACAACACTAAATTCCCAATTAAATAATTTTAATCTAAATAGTGAAAGTCGGGGAGACATAAATATTGTGATTGTCAGAATAATAGCTACATGCAAGTCCTATCATAGTTATTATTTTCCCGCTCAAGTAATTAATTTAATCTAGGGTTCTCACATGAAATATCAAAATTTTCTTTCTAAGGGCTCCTCTACATACACATGTCCATAATACAACCGACTGCGCCAACACAACCCAAAGAACAACAAAGTTATAAGTGTTAAGTAACATTGATATTTCATGCAAAACAGTCCTGAAATTTATCTCTTTAATAATTATATTCATAACTTATTTTAGAAAACATGAGTTTAAAGGAGGTTAAAATCAAGACACATAACACTAAAGGAAAAGAATAGGGTAAACATCCTGTGATTAATTTGATAAAAATATGATTAGATAAATGAGTTCCTCTCGAAAAATGGATCAAAACTCTTCTTGAATTACTTGGGACATATTTGTCTTGGCCTTCAAACTGAGCTGGGAAGGTGATTTTAATGGTGGCTAGGGTTTTGAGGTGGAAGGTGATGAACAAAGAAAGTGTTTGCTGCTCTAGAGTTAGTAAAATATAAGTTTTACAACCCTAGCCCGGAAATATCACTAATATAAAAGAGTTAAAGAGTTTTAAAATAACAAAACTCGTCAAAAAGAAAATTGCAGCGCACGAAATCTAAACTAAATCCATGAATCAACAAGTATAGAGCATCTAATGTCCAAAGTATAGAGCATCTAAATGTCCACAGTTTAAATGCAATAAATCCACAAATCTCAATCTCTTCAAATTAAATACAACCAATTGTCTCTCGAAATAATACACCTATCTGTCTCGAAAGAAAATGATATATACAACACCATAATAAATACAAATCTTCTCATATGTATTCTCAAATATTCTTTCCAAAATATCTAAGATAAATTCAATCTCCATAGCGCCCCAAATGCGCGTTAACCTGCCACTAAAGAAAAATATGGGGAAGTACACAATACGACAGGAAAGATGCTCAATAAATATTAGCGGTGAACAAAGCGTAACAATAAGAGTACAAATATTCAAATCAAATGTGAATCTCATAAGCATTTTTATCAATATAATTTCTCAACAACACATTAACCAAGTCACCAGGCCTCACCATATCACGCCATACTTTATCAAGTAGCCGGAACAGGAGTCTTGGTGGGTTCCCAACCTTTGTGCCATATTAAAATCTCATGACAACATGCTCAATACAAATATAATACCACATGAATCAAAATCAGATTCCAACAATAATTTTTCGATTCCAAATGAATTTAGCAATTCAATTAAGAGTTCAATAATCACATGAAATCAATGGGAATAACACTCGCAAGATTAAGGAGCATATTGTGTACAACCCCATACCTTAAACCACCAAAAAGGAATCAATATAATTCTGCCCAGAAAAATCAAATTACTCCATCAAAAGCATCTCCCAAATATCATCTAAACTCCTCCAAGAACAAACACCAAAACAACCCCAAGAACACCTCCAAAACTAGGGTTGAATGCATAATTATAAAGGGCTATGTGTACATAAAAAGAGAGCATATAAAATATATTTTCTGCATATTTTTGTGCCAAACGTTTGATTCAAAATGGTCACCCACGACCACTTTAAATAAGGCAAAAAAGGATATAGTTCAACCCAAAACAAAACTCCTCAAAAATCCTTGTTGCGCAAGAAAACTGAAGGGATCGATCGATTGATCCCTGGCGTCGATCGATCGATCGCCCAAAAAAACTAACAGTTCCGCTTAAAAATGTTATAAGGGATAAACTTTAAAAAATCATTAAAAATTCGTTTTAACTCCGATTTCGAAATCATTTGAAATTCTCGTTTTTAAAAATAAAATCCAACATTTTTTAGCAAGAAAAATAATTTTATCAAAAACTTTATTTTCCTCTATATTTTGAAAATACTCCAAATATTATGCGAGTTATTACACCCTGCCAAGTTTAAACCTCCGGTGGTGTCTCCCAAGTACGATGGAAGTACTAACCCAGTCAATTACATTGAAATGTATCAATCTGTGTCAGACATTATCCAATCTCTGATGAGATGAGGTGTCGAGCTTTCTCAAGCACTCTAACTGGGGCCGCACATATCTGGTTCACTTCTCTACCAAAAAATTCAGTTGAAAGTTTTAAAGGTTTGGCCGAGCGGTTTATTCACAACTTTTGTTTTGGAGCAAGACCACAGAAGAAGAAGACTCACTTACTTTACACAAAGCAAGGGAAAAATGAAAGCCTCAGAGACTACATCGCGAGGTTTAACAAGGAAAAGCTAGAGGTAGAAGATTATGAAGAGAGTATAGCCGTGACAGCCCTTATAGGAGGACTTCAGAAGGGAAAGTTACTCTGGAAGCTTTCTGAAGATCCACCTAAGTCTATGGCCAAGTTGTTAGCAACAGCTGGAAAGGTCATGAATGCAGAAGAAGCGATGGCTGCAAAGTATGAGGATGAGAATGGAAGTAGCAGTGGGAAGTTTCAAAAGAAAAAGGATGGAAAGAGGAGGGCTGCAGACGACGAGTTTGTAAACTATACTCCTTTAACTGTGAGCTGCGAACACATCCTCAATTAAATAAAGAATGATAGGTCTCTGAGATGGCCAGAGAAGCTTAAGGCCCCTCCACATAAGAGAAACAAGAACTTATGGTGCGAATTCCATCAAGATCATGGCCATCTGACTGATAAGTGTTTCGTACTGAAGGACGAGATTGAAAAAATGTTAAAGTCCGAAAAGCTCAAAAATTATATGGATGGTAGAGCTTCTAAGGGGGGAAGAGACGACCCTAAGAAGAAAAAAATGATAAATGCCTGGAAGATGCCCCTATTAGAAGAGCCGATGACTCAGATGATGAAGATGACATTGACCCTGACCTCCCACCAAAGGATGGAAATGCCCCAATAAAGAGGGTCGATATGATCTCTTTTGGTGTGAGAACTATTTATGGAGGACTAGCAGGGGATGGCTCAGAGGTAGCTGATCGCAAGGCTCATGTAGCAGAGGCCAAAGCAGCGACTAAGGTCGAGGTTATGAACTTGGCATCTACAGAGGTTAAACATCAGAAGAGGAAGAAGGTAGATTTGGACACACTCGTAGTCAGCTTCTCACGAATTGATTTCAAGGGTATTTTAGCTCCCCACGATGACCAATCATCACCATGAGGGTCCATGGGTGTGAAGTTCAGAGGATCCTTGTTGATGGGGGCATTTCGGCAGACGTTATGCTCTGGACCTATTTCAAGAGCTTGGGCCTCAGCAGAGCTAGGCTTGTCCCTTATCATTATCCCTTGATTGGCTTCAGCGATGAAAAAGTCCATCCATTGGGTATGTATGAAATGGATGTGAGAATGGGAGATGAATGGCCTAAGAGGTTGACCAAGAAAATCAATTTCTTTGTGATGGATGAAAATGTTTTCTCAGCTTACAACCTCATCATGGGACGAGTAGCCCTCAAGAAATTTAAGGTCGTGCCTTCAACGATCCACCAGATGCTAAAATTCTCGACTCCCTCTAGACTAGGGGAAGTGCAAGGTGACTAAACGTCGGCACGAGAATGCTACTTTAACTCTACAGAAGAGAGAGAGGCTCATAAAAGGGCAACAACCACGTATAATATTGGCACCCTTGATCCTAGAGATAAAACCAAACTCAAGAAGGGAGAGGCCGCGGAGGAGGTAGAATGCACCATACTTAATGAGGAAGAGATGGAGAAAACCATCCAAATTGGTAAAGCCCTAAAGCCTAAGGTAAAGGAGGAGCTAGTAAAGTTGTTAAGGAAGAGACAGAGTATCTTTGCCTGGAGCCATGCAGACATGCTAGGTATTGATCCTGATATTATGTACCATAAACTCAATATTATAGAGGATGCCAAGCCCATTAAGCAGAGAAGAAAAATATACTCAAGAGAGAAATATGATGTCATCAGAGATGAGGTTAGAAATATTGAAGAGGCCAAGTTCATCAGAGAGGTCATATATCCTGAGTGGTTTTCTAATGCTATCATAGTGCCCAAAGCTAATGAGAAATAGAGGATGTGTGTAGATTTCACTGATTTAAATAAGTCTTGCCCAAAAGAGAGTTTTACCCTGCCTCGTCAGATGGTGGATTCCACAGCTGGACATGAGCTTCATAGATGCATACTCTGGGTATAATCAGATCTTCATGGACTCGGTAGACTCAGAGAAGACAGCATTCATTATAGACAAGGGGATCTATTGCTACGAGGTCATGCCCTTTGGCCTGAAGAACGCAGAGGACACCTACCAACGTCTTATAAATAAGATGTTTGAATATCAGATAGGCAATACCATGGAAGTTTATGTGGACGACATGCTGACTAAGAGTTCGAACGATGACACTCATGTGGCCGACCTTGAAAGAACTTTTGACACCAGGGATAAATACAGAATGAAGCTCAACCCGGCCAAATGTGTCTTTAGCTAGAAATTTTTTGGGCTTCATCATTAATTAAAGGGGAATAGAGGGTAACCCTGAGAAGATCAAGGCTTTGCTAGAAATGAAGACACCCAGAACCATCAAAGACATTCAGAGGCTAACCGGACGAGTTGATGCACTTAACAGGTTTGTCTCAAGAGCTACAGATAAATATCTTCCTTTTTTCAAAATTCTCATAAAGGCCTTCGAATGGAATGAGGAGTGTGATAAATATTTTAAAGAGCTCAAGTAATACCTTGGATCCCCTCTACTAATATCTCGACCAATTTATGGTGAAAAGATGTATGTATACTTAGTTATCTCAGAGTCATCCATCAGTGCTGTAATCATAGAAGAAGAGGATGGAGCACAGAGACCAGTGTACTTCAATATATAAGCACTCCAAAGGTCTAAGAAGATGTAACCTCGGATTAAAAAATTCGTCTATGCTTTGATACATGATTCTAGGAAAATTAAGCCATACTTCCAGGCCCATTCCATGATCGTCCTCACTGATTCCCCACTAAGGCAGGTCCTCCATAAGCCTGAGAAGTCAGGAAGGCTAATGACCTGGGAAATCGAGTTGGGGGAGTATGATATTGTTTATCAACCCAGGATTGCCATCAAGGAATAGGCACTCGCAGATTTTATGGTCGAGTTTACCTGAGATGAGGCCAAGTTGAGAAGAACCAAGAGGCTACAAATGAGCCAGCAGAGAGAAACGTTGGTCGAACTTCGGACGAGGCCAAGACAAGTGCTATCAAATAAAGAACAGTTGAGAATAAATAAAAGAGATACCTCTTCAGGCAAGGGACCCTAGCATAGGGTAACTTCTCTTCATATGAAACCATCTGGAACCTTTTCATTGATGGGTCTTCTTGTGAAAGCGGAAGTGAAGCTGGGCTGATAGTATCAGCACCTGATGGTACAGGCATTGAGTACGCCCTAAGGTTAAACTTCAAAGCTTCCAACAATGAGTCAGAGTATGAAGCATTAATAGAAGGTCTCTATTTGGCAAAAGCCCTCAATGTCGGTCGGCTCCTAGTCCACAGCGACTCAAGATTGGTCGTGAATCAAATCTTGGGGGTATATGAGGCCAAAGACGAAAGGATGGCCAGATACCTGGAGAGGGTGATATCGATGATAGAAATCTTCAAGGAAGTGAAGATGAAGAGGATACATCGGCTAGACAATAGTCGAGCTGATGCACTCGCGAGGTTGGCCTTAGCAATAAGAGCATACATAAGGAAAATAGTACCGGTTGAAATTCTACTCAAGTCGACTATTAAAGAGGAAAAGGTTACTAAACCTTGCCTTAATCTTTATAGGGGAGCCTCGTAGATGGATCCTCTTATAAGATATATCAGAGAAGGAGAGCTGTCGGAGTCAAAGTTAGAAAGGAGAAAGCTGAGATTCAGAGCTGCTAAATTCTCTGTCGTAGGAGATATCCTGTACAAGAAATGATTCATCCTCCCTCTTCTCAGATGTGTTCACCCTTCAAAGGTTCCATACATCTTGCAAGGTGTGCATGAAGGCTCTTGCTCAAGTCACATTGGGGGAAGATCGTTGGCTAAGAGGATAATCGCTCAGGGATTTTGGTGGTCGACCTTGTCCAAAGACATAGCTACGTATATGAAAAGATGTGATAAGTGCCAGAAGTTCTCTACCATTACCCATTAGCCTCACCAGCCTCTGACTTCTATCAGTTCTCCTTGGCCATTTGCAGTGTGGGGTATTTATTTAGTAGGACCCTTTATAAGAGCTATAAATAGCTATCGGTTCTTAATAGTGGTAATTGACTATTTTTCCAAATGGGTAGAGGCTGAGCCAATGATCACAATAACTGAGCAGAAGACTTTCATGTTCATCTGAAAGAACATAATATGCAGGTATGGTCTTCCAAACACCCTCATCTCAGACAATGGAACCCAATTTAAGAATATATCCTTAGAAAAATACTACGAAAGAGTAGGGATCAAGTAGTTCTTCTCTTCTCCTGGCCGACCCCAGGAAAACGGCCAGACTGAGGTCACAAATCAAAAAATCCTTGATGGGATAAAAAATAGTCTGGAAGAGGCCAAAGGAAGGTGGATGAAGTATATGCTTTGCTTTGGGATTACAGGACGACAGTGAGGACACCTACAGGGGAAACTCCCTTTATGTTAGCTTATGGTTTAAAGGTTGTAATCCCTACAGAGATAGGCCTTCCTACTCATATTGTCCAAATATATGACCCTCAGTTGAATGGGGAAGAAAGAAGACTTGACCTTGATTTGATTGAGGAAAGAAGAGAGGATGCAGAGACAAGACAGGCAGCTTATCAGCAAAGAACTGCGAAATTCAATAATCAAAGGGTAAAGTTAAGGCTCATAGCTATGGGAGATCTAATCCTGAAGAAAACGTGGAAGAAAACAAATAAGCTTCATCCTAATTGGCATGGTCCTTATAGGGTAATTGATGAGGTTGTACCTGGTACCTACCGGCTAGAAAACCTAGAAGGGGAACCCTTCTCCAATTCGTGGAATGTCGACCACTTGAAATAATATTACCTATGATGTTGCAATTCTTCTATCTTATTGTAATACATGTGTCAACTTATATGGTTGTCAATGAAAAAGTAGCAAGGTTGTGTTCATACTTTTGTTTCAATATATGTATTTAACATCATTAATTTGGTAAAGTTATGAGGGTAAGACACCATAATTTGGTGACCTCGGACCTTTAACATCATTAGTTTGGTGATAATATGAAGATAAACACCATAGTTTAGTGACCATAGACCTTAAACATCATTAGTTTAGTGACAATATGAGGGTAAACACCATAATTTGGTGACCTCGGACCTTTAATATCATTAGTTTGGTGACAATATGAGGATAAACACCATAATTTGGTGACCTCAGACCTTAATCATTAATTTGGTGAAGATATGAGGATAAACACCATAATTTAGTTACCTCAAGCCTTAAACATCATTAGTTTTGTGAAGTTACGAGGATAAATACCATAATTTGGCGACCTCAGACCTTTAACATCATTAGTTTGGTGAAGTTATGAGGGTAAAACACCATAAGTTGGTGACCTCGAACCTTGAACATCATTAGTTTGGCGACAATATGAGGGTAAACACCATAATTTGGTGACTTCAGACCTTAAACATCATTAGTTTGGTGACAATATGAGGGTAAACACCATAATTTAGTGACCTCATACCTTGAACATCATTAGTTTGGTGACAATATGAGGCTAAACACCATAATTTAGTGACCTCAGACCTTGAACATCATTAGTTTGGTGACAATATGAGGGTAAACACCATAATTTGGTAACTTCAGACCTTAAACATCATTAGTTTGGTGACAATATGAGGGTAACACCATAATTTGTCAACCTTAGACCTTTAACATCATTAGTTTGGTGAAGTTAAGAGGGTAAACACCATAATTTGGCAACCTCGGACCTTAAACATCATTAATTTGGTGAAGTTATGAGGATAAACGACATAATTTGGCGACCTCGGACCTTAAACATCATTAATTTGGTGAAGTTATGAGGATAAATGACATAATTTGGTGACCTTTAACATCAGTAGTGAGGTGAAATTATGGGGCAAAAAATCGTTAGTACACCTTGTAACTTGATGTGGTGAAATTTATGAACGTGTGGAGTATCACAGTTATAGAACAACAAAACATCACACGAAGCAATAGAATCAGAAAAGGCCAAGCTACTTATGATCATATCATCAAGAGGGTTCAGAATTACAATATAGAGTATCAAGAGCCTTCATCAGAGTTCATAAAAACTAGAATCACAGATAAAGTTTATCAAAATTACAGCTATTAAAAAGCTTTACAGGGAAAAGTTGTTGGGCAGTAAAAGAGCCTATGCCTCGACAGGAGCCGACCCACCAATAGCTACAGTCATCTGGTCAAGGTTGGCGTTTGTAACTTCAACTTCTTCATCATTATGGGTACCGTCTTCTATTTTCGTGACCTCAAGAGGTGCCGTCTCGATCAGTGCAGTGTCACTCTCTTCAACCTTCTTCAAAGCCTGAGCAAACTGAGGATCTCTAAAGCCGAGACCAATGAAGTCCTCAGCAGTCAAGCTCCCAGACTCATTCTACTTCATGGACGCCCATCTATTGGTCGCTTTGATACCCCTCTCTAGGTAATCAAAGTTAAAGCTGACAAACTCGTTAGAGACCTTGTAGTCCCCAATGGATTTCTCTGAGGCATCTTCAAGTGCAGCCTTGATTGCAGCATCAACCTTAGATTGTAGAATGTCATCCTTTGCCTTCAGAACTTTACTATGGTCCCTCTTGAGCTGAGACATCTAGATGTCCCTCTCCTTGATGACTCGTTTTAACTTTTCAACCTCTGCATTCAGAGAGGCCTCAACCTTATCAGTTTCATTACCCTTTTCAAAAAGGGGCATCTTCTTCAGAGTCCACTCAACAAGACAATGAAAAGATAAGACACCCTACAGAAGGAGATCAGATGTACAAACCATATGAGTAAAAATTTCTACATAGCTGAGGCAACACTTGGGAGAACTAAAAATGGATACAGGGATTGACTTATAAATAGCAAACTCGGCCAATAAAGGGACATCCAATGTATGAAGGAAACGCTTATCTTCCTCAGTCATTATTGTACGCATAGTTTCGATAACTTTCAGACTATGGTCGATAGTGTCGATAACTTTCAGACTATGGACGATCATGCTATCTCTAATTTTCAGCTGAGATAGACGAGCAGCCAGGGCATCGTCAGTAGAAATGGGTATGGCACGGTCTTTTGCCTGAGTCTTACTCGGCCTCGTATGCGCCGACTCAGTGTAAGGCTTCCACTTCTTACTATCATCGGCCTTAGAGACGCCGACGCTCTTTTTTGTATTGGGTGGGGGTACATTTTTACCACCTCGCTTCTCTATAAGCTTCACAAGACTAGGAGCAGACATCTCCCAAAACTCATCTGGTATGCCTGCTAGATGCTCTGCAAAAGATAAGTCTTTGAGTTAGTCAGTCAGAGATAAAAAATATAAGAGGCATAACTTGGGCAAGAAAAATGTTGAAGACTTACGAAGATCTTCCAGGGGACCACCCCCCAAACCTGTCTGAGAAAGGTAATAAGGGGTCATCATATGTTCATATTTAACGAGATGACCTTTGTCGCCTTGATTGCGAAGGTCTTCAATGTTCTTGTAATTGTCCTGGCTAAGACCAGGGTCGACTTTAGCCGCGAGGGAGACTTTCCCCCATCTCAGGGGGGTCCTTAGAATCGACGTTCTAGAAGCTTTGTCTGAACTAAACTCCCATGACCCAAAAATAAATATATACTGTGGTTTCCAATTATGACTACAAGTTTGGGTAACCAAGATCATCTTCTTCTCAGAGTTCCTAGCTAAGAAGTGATAGTAGTTGGGATGGTTTTTGGCAAAAGAGGGGACGTAACAACCTGTAAAAATTCTAATTGGAATGTCTGAATGGTGAACAGCCTTCTAAAGAATAATGGACCCAATCATAACCCTCCAAGCATTGGGGGACAATTTGGAAGGGGAAAGATTTATGTGTGAGAGTATAGCCCTGATAACTAGGTGGATAGGAAGATGAAAGCCCAACTTAAACATCTACTCATAGACGCAGATTTTTCCATCTCGGTCGTCGAAGGCCCCCTCATCCTTCAGAGGTTTCCTAAGGACGATTGAGGAATCTATGGAATATAGGTGTATGAAGTAAAAAAAGGTCGTAATCATTCACGGTACTCTCATACTCTGCATTATCAAAGATATCGAGTTCACTCCCTTCACCATCATCAATATCCCCAGCAACGTTGTCTGGGCACTTGTAGGGGCACCACCAAGAAACGCTTTGCAAACTCAACCCCGGTGGCAGCCGATAGAGGAATGGAATCAATGGGAGGCAGAATTACTATGCTGGGCCCTACGATTTCTATAGAAGTATAACTACGCAAAGTGCTAGCCTCTCTATGGGACAAGGCTCGGCTTAAAACCTCAGCGTACTTACAAGCCTCACCTTACTTGGGAGAATAATCCATAGCCTCTTGAAAAGAGTCTACAGATTTGCCTACCTCAGACGTTGACATTAGGTCTAAAGAAGCGTTATCCTCATATATTTGTTTAGGAACCTCTGCAGGCTCTACGAGCTCAGGGTATATGACCTTTAACGGAGGAGGAAAGATTGGTCTGAGAGGAAAGGCCTCAACCCTACGAGCTTCCTCTTGGGTTGACTCTATTTGCTTAATCTTCTCAAAGGTCTTCTCATGCAGATACGAGAATTCTTCAATGAGTTTATACAAAGGTCTGAGCATTTAGAAGACGACACTACACTTTGGTTCGAACTAAAGGACAAATAGGCAAACAAATTGTGCTACTCATACTAAGATCAAAATGAGGAATCCAAAGGGTTTCAAACAAGAACACTAAGAACTCCCAAAGAAGGGTCACCGAAGAAGATGGCCAGAGGGTCATCGGGAGGCCAAAAAGGAAGTGTTTTTGGCTGAAATAACCCCTAGACGACCTAGAATGGCCCTAAAGTCACTCAAGTGTTAAAAACTAACCCTATAGCCACTAAACAACGGTAAAAAGCCTCGCCAGAAAAATGAAACTATCACCAGAAAACTAAATAGAAAAAATAATGACCAGAAATGGAAAAAGAAAGGTCGAAGAGCAATATCTGACTGGTTGCGAGTGAAGAAGGAGGAGACTAAGAGGCAAGGAAAACCTTGAATCGCAGCAAAACAATGGAGGGCTTAAGAGAAAATTATAGTTGCAAAAAATGTAAAGGCGGGAAAGCTCGAAGAAGAAAAAGAAAATGAGGAAAAAAAAGGCCTTTTAAACCTTCTCAATGATAAGGCACGATTCCCAACACACCCATCATTACCCTAGAGAACCCAAAAGATGCTGTCAGAATTATCATATCTTGGGGAGTACGTTAGCCACTTTAATGAGTGACATCTGTCAAGGAATCACTTCACGCCCCAAGGCACCAAAGGCAACTCAGCCTTGGCCTAACCTACGTACCCCTCAATCTCCTACTAACATAGGAGAGTAAGGGCTAGGGGTGATTGATATACCCAAAGTGCACCCCCGTGATCATGGTCACGTACCTCGGCCTGTCTCATAGCCGAGTTGATAAGAAGATTATAATAGCCATCAGAAAGGTCATCTTCTACAAGGTCGGTTCCTCATTAACCAACCTCGGTTGTCCATCAATAGAGGTCAGCAACATATCATGGGCTCAAGTTATTGCCAACATCATATTCTGCCTAAGTCGATGTTACACCCTACCTCGTACATAACCTCGGCCAATCTTCCAGGCCGAGGCCATATTAATGATTGATATGACAAAGTAACTATCAAACTCCTTCAACCTCGTACTCGGCCAGGCCGAGGTTACAACAAATGATATTATAGGTTCGAGCATACTCAAGCACATGGAAGACTTGGAGTACGTGGCAATTCAGTTATAACTGAATCATTCCCCTCACGTGGGGGAATATTTGGTCATTCCTTACATATGGCACATCCAGGTATCCACTTATGATTAGTATATTTAACTCATACACGCTCAATGCATGTTTGGGGGGTATATTACACCCCCCAAACACTATAAATAGCGGCCTTCTCCTACCTTGGAGGGGGATCGATAATTAGAATCCTAGCTGAAACTCTACTTATATACACAGTAGAGAGAGAAAGTGAAAGATTGTTTCACAGACCATTAGTGCCCTCATTGTAGTGAAATTTCTCACACACTCACAGTGGACGTAGGCTAGATTGGCTGAACCACTTATATACTAGTGTTTCTCCTCTTCTCCTCACCACCTTCAACTAGATATTTACTCTTGTGTTGCCACTATAATTACTAATTTGAGCTTACCAACACCTCATACTGGTGGTGATGTTTAGAGCATCATCAATTTATATGGATAATATTATCCTGATCGGTAATGATGTGGGTGTATTATCTATTATAAGAGTGCGATTGTCTAGTCAATTTGATATGAAGTACTTAGGAGAAGCTATTCACATCTTTGGGATCAAGCTTCTGCATGATCAGAAAAAGAAGATGTTGGTCTTAACTCGATCTACTTATTTTGACACCATGCTCACAAGGTTTATACAAGATTCTAAGAAAGGGTTTCTCCCTTTTCGTTATGGAATTTCTCTATATAAGGATCAGTGTCCAAAGATAGCCGTTCAGATAGAGAGGATGAGGAATATACCTTGTGTTTCAGCGATGGAAAGCCTCATGTATGCTATGGTGTGTACAAGATTGAATATTTGCTATATTATTGGCATGATTAGTAGATTCCAATATAACCCAGGTGAGGAGCACTAGATTATTGTTAAGCACATTCTCAAGTCCCTAAAGAGGATTAGAGATTATATGTTGGTTTACTTACTGAATAGTCTAGTACCCGTTACGTACACAGACTCAGACTTTCAATTGGATAGGGATTTTAGGATATCAACCTCAGGATATGTGTTTACCTTAGATTGAGAGTCATAAGTTAGAGGAGTAACAAGTAATCATGTATTGTTAATTTGATAATGGAAGACAAGTATGCTATCTCTACGGAGGTAGCAAAAGAGGTTGTTTGGCTTCAGAACTTCCTAAGTGACATGGACGTGGTTCCTTTAGCAATTAGCTATTACACTTTTAATATATTATTTCATATAATTGTCGATCAATAGAGCTTAGTAGTACTTCTGGTGAGTTAGGTTTGGCTTGATCACAGGAGATCAGAATTTCGATTCTAGCACTATTGAAAGGTCCACAACCTAGATAGGTATTTAACATCCTATCGGAATGGTTACGATGCAATCCAAGTAGTTTATCTCAAAATGAGAGAATATGTATGATGATTCGAGAACTTATACGATAGTTCAAAAGAGGATTGTGATCGATACTAATCAGGAATGTATTGAATAAGGCCTTGTATGAAATTTAAGTCTAATGGTTGTCTTGATTAGACTCAGATAATCTCACACCATTTGAAAATGGTGAATCGATTTCAAATCTTGATAATTATAAATTTCGTAATTCCTAAATGATTTTTTTTATTTCTATAGGAGTGATTCAATTTTAGACTGAACCAAATGATCCCCTCGTATTGGGTGATAGTTATGTGAGTAGGTATGAGATCATAATTCATAGGAATCTATGCATAGGGATATCTTGGACTGCGATACACCCTTGATAGACTTATAATATTTGTTTCCACTAGTTAAACCTGATCAATGGATTAATTTATAATCGGGTGGAGTTGCAAAGTAAGTTATATATGAGAATTAATCGATTGATTAGGTGTTAGTTAATGTCAATTAGTGGAAAATTAATTTGACCAAGTAAGTAACGTAAGCTTAACAAGGGGAATCACATTATGCACAATAATCAACTTTGGAAATAATAGTTTAATATATCTGAGTGATTTTTTACATAATTAAATTTGAGTGCAGTCATAATTATTCAGTGGAATTAATTATGATTAAATAAAGAAGGGAAATAAATTACAGTTGTAATTTTGAATTTTTGAGTTTTTATTTCGAATCTAATTTAACTATTTATCTTGAGTCCCTTGTATAGTCCATATACACAAGTAGTTAGGCCCATATTCACAAGAAACTAAATTTAGCCCAAGCCCATCTCTTAAGCTAGTATATGTAGGTTTAATTTGGGGTATAAATAATATAATTCATTATTTGGGTTCGAAAAGGGTGAGAGAAAATTATATTCACATTTTTACGAGGGGCGTAAAGAGAGAGGACCATATCTCACTCAAAAACAATAGTTTTCTTCTTTAAAGATTTCCACACACCTACCTAGATTTGGGTGGATCATATACTAGAAGATCCAAGGATTTGGAAGTGATCTAGGAAAACTTTGGATGACCAAAAGAAGGCAACCTGAATCATCAGAAAATAATATTATCCCCATTAGATTGCAATTGCATATGCAAATGTATTGTATTCGCAATAATAAATTCATTCTTCAGATCTAATTTTTTAACTTTATTCTTTCTATTATATAATCATTCGAAGATTCTAGGGCCGAAATTTTATTCTGTGTATATTCATCCCCGACAACCTGCTCCTTCTGAATTGAGAGAAAACATAGATTTATAATTTAGCTATATATTTGAGAGAGAATTAAGAGTGATTTTATTCAAAATGACACTGTCCCTTGTTCAATTCAAACTATTCCATATTTAAATTGGAGATCTAACACTCCTAAATCTAAAATTGGAGGTGTTTCATTCTATTAGAGAGATTGGAGCATGGTGTGATTTCAAGGAGGAAAATGTACTTCCTCGTTCACTTAATAGAGCTTAAGGTGGATTTCTTATGTCAATGGGGAAAGTTTGAAGTTCATACGTAACTACTTGTGAGTGAATGAGTGAGAGATACCTTCTTGATTTGTATAAAACACTTTTCAGAAATTGCAGTTTTTCGAGACTTTTTACCCCTATGTGGGGGTTTTGCCTCATAAATCCATCTTATGAATTTCTTTTATATGTTGAATGTTATTTTACATAGTTACATCATACACAACACTTATATCTCAGATAAATCTAGAGAAATTCATTGAAATTGAGTTTAGGTTTTTTATTCTAGTATATTGTACTACAATTTCTCATTGATTTGTTGATTCAATCTCTGTATTACATCACCTAGTTATAACTTATGCTAGGTCAATTAAAATCGAAAGAGAATTTGAAATTTCCAAAAATTGGTTATACCTTGCAATCAAACCTATTCACACCTGTCTAGGTTTGTTTATATTTGAACAATTTTTTATAATAGTTATCGTCATAATGTTAGCTTGAGTCCATAACTCGACTTCTTAAACTTACACACTTTTCTTTCCTGGCTTCTTACTATGTATTTGTCAATAAAATTGTTCAAGAACTCAGTCTTGACGTTAAAATAATTCTGACACTCTTTGGGATGGCTAACAACAAGAAGGTCTTCTCATAAATAATCTCTTCTTTCTGAGTAAACCTTTTCTCAACAAGACTTTACTTGAAGGTATTCATCTTCCCATCTATCTATCTTTTAAATTCTTATAGGTCCACTTGGACCTGATGGGTTTTATCCCATCAGCAAGTCTACAAGTCCCAAAACTTTATTAGAACACATTGAACCTTCTTTTGGTATCCCTAGTCATAGGTTAAAGCTAAATGTCCTTGTCTTGGAATCCCTTGTTATAGTTTTTGGGGCATGGTTAATATTTTCTTGGGATCTCATCAAAACAATCACCTAAAATACTAACCTCGCAGGATATCTCTCGATGCTCTCACTACGACATGGCACCAATGGTTTTTCAGTATAAGTAACACATGTATACTGATTATCAGTAATATTCCAACTACCGCTAGGTAGTTATTATCGATATCAGGTTGTATTTCATCATATAGAAGTGCTTTAGCAACACAGGTACCATGACGTTCATTTTTATCTTGTAAAACTAGATTACTCCTGGGCTCTTGGTTAATTACATAATCCTCTTTCTAAAAGTAGTCATTGATAAAATCAATAAACTTCTTGAGCTTAGGAGCATGCTATAAACTACTTATGTAACCTAGCCAACAAAGAGACATACTTTTGTCCCTGATTTCAACTACCTTGGTGTAATACCATGTATTATCGCGAACTATATTTATTATTTATTAAGTGAGAGATAAATTTATAAATGGGACTAATCATTACTTGTGTGATTTGGTAATAATAAATTTGCATAATCTAGATAATAAATAAATAAATAATTGCATGCACTCTGACTTCTAGTAACATTTTTTTGGATTAATTAATTGGTGATGTTAATCATATAATATTGGGCTATGTGCACGCGTATAATAAAACAGTGTGTATTTTTACTACATTATGAGGTATTACCATTTATTGTGGGTGGTATCATTTGGATTGGACTTTGGAGTGTCAAGGAGGCCCGATTACGTGTTTTATTTTCTTAAGCTGGAACCGAAGGTAGTTATACCTTTAGGATAAGTATTGGGCCATTTCGGTGTGTATTTTGGTCTCATCTAGGACCCAAAAATAGGCCTTAAGTGAAGGTGCGAAAATTATAAATATAGGTTGGGATTATGACTCTTTAATGAGTCATTTATCGTTGAAAAGGAAAATCCTAACAACTATTATACTTTGGGAGAACTAGAGAAGGTTTGGAGAAGAAAAGACAAAGGATTCAAGCGAAGTTCATCATTCTTCAACCTAAGGCAATAAATATCTTGCACTACTCTTGTGAATCTGTAATTAATTTAGAATTTATGTTTTCCCTTATTGTTTCTGGGATTAGAACTCTTGTTTAGGACTGAATCCGTTTATTTTAATCATGATACTATTTTGGTCTAATTATGATCACAAACTAATTACCTTTATGATGAAAGTTTTTGTTTTGATGTAAAAATATGAAATTTAAGCTTATTTGATCCCATTTTTAAGATAAACCCATGTAATAATTTGTAGATTGAATCTGAAATTTAAAGTAAAATTGAGATCCATTCATGTCTTGAAAAATTATGGTTTTAATGATTAAACCTTTGAATTGATGAATTGATTTGATTATTATAATTACAAATTATTATAAACATGTTTTTACACTTATATTTAGTTCTGTTAATGTTTGGGTATTGATTTGGAGCTTCAAGAATCATTAATTGAAGTTTTTGGAAGCTGGATCCGAAGTTGGATAAGAAAAGAGGATTTTCAGAATTTTCGTTTGATGTCTCATTTGAAGTTCATTCTAATAGCATTCTGAAGGTCATTCAAACGAGGTCCTTTATCGTTCAAATGAGTTATTTGATTGACTTGTAAAATGGTTGAGGTTGTGTAGAATGGAATTACGAACGCGTGAGCGCTGGTTTCATATTTTTATGATTTTTTTTTATTTGTTACGATTTTTCTACTTTTGTATTATGATTTCTTTTAGGATTATTCCACCTAGTTGATTAAGAGATTAGACTTGGTTAATATTAGTAATAGTTACGTAGGTTGGAGATAAACCTTAGTATAATTTATTGCCCTCTAGTGTTGGGATAGGGTTTGATTGGAAAGACGCGCGAGTAAGCGATATCCTATGTTCGTGTGTATGCATTAAGTTGGGACAGTAACTAACTAAATTGTTTGGTATGGTTTTTGTTTACCGTCACTTTTTATGTTTATCTTTGATGCAAAGAATGATATAAATTATTTTAGCGCTCTCGGTATTTCGGGTCCGGCATGATCAATCGAGGGTAGAAAATCAGGGGTGCTACACTTAGCTTCTTCCAAATCACAAGTGTCGACCCCCTAGATCCAATCATATCCTAGAATGGGCTTTCAACCAGTCCACAGTTCCAATGGAGTTAAATACATCAATTTGGATGAATAAAATTTAGAACGTATATGTCCGTCTCTTAAGTAAAATTCTAATATGAATGTTCAAGTCCTGAATAACTAACCATGGACCTTATTATATCTAAAAGAGTCTTATTATTCCTTTCCACTACACCATTCTGAAATGAAATGCCCGGTTCAGATAACTGGGATAGAATCCCAACCTCTTATGAATGATCCCGTAATTCTCCCAATAGGTATACATTCCCATGATCAAATCGTAGAGTTTGAATTAGTTTAACTCACCAATGCTCCACCTTAGCCTTATACACTTTGAACTAATCAAAGGTTTTACACTTGTTGTTCATAAGGTAAACAGATCCATACATTGATTAATCATTAATGAAGCTCTCAAAACCACCTTTATACCGGATAGTCATAGGAACACGTAAATCAAAATGAAGCATTTACAAAATATCTTTGGCTTTCTATATTTTGGTCGTTATGTCCCTTTGGTCATTTTACCTTCTAAACGGGGTTAACAAACTATAAGTGTCTCTACTTTTGATTAACTCAATTGTCCATTTTAGACCAGTCTTTAAATTTATTTTAGAATAAAATACCCTACGCGTAAGTGCCAAAATTGTATTTAGTTTAACTAAGAAGGAAACTATGTCTTTAATGATTATCCATTAACAATATTCATATTAGTATTTAGCATTATTGGTGGGGCACACCTAATAATGTATTAATTATTTTCCAATGTATCAGAATAGATAAAAGATATCCCAATATTTATAAAAATAGACGAAAATCTATTCAAAACCAATTTAAAAAACTGAAACCAACTTTTCATCTAAAATTACATTAAATAATTTACCTACATTATATTTATGTCTTCACTATAATCTAAAACATATATCCTACTACCAATACTATTGCCAATAATTGGAATAAATATCTTTTAAGTAGTCTCTCATTACCTAGAACCTCTGCAAAGAGTTGCAATCATGATTTGTGGCTTTTTAGTTTGCACACTAGGTTGTTGTAGACCGGACCATAAATCATGAATAAACTTTTAAGTGAAAAACCATTACCATGTCATTTTCCTTACAGTGAAAGAAAAATCGAAAATCAATGCTATAAATTTTTAACTGCCTTTAGTGAGAATAATCGCCTCTCTGTTATTTCTCTACTATCGAGGAATATGAACATTCCTAATCCCAAACCATTGCACCTAAAACTTAGCCTTAAATTTTCACCTCCATTTGAAATTAAACATGTCCCCAATGGGGGGGACCTAACATGTTGAACAATTATTTTAAAAGAATTACTGTAAATTTTAAAATTATCGTGATTCCGTGATCAATTCCCTCTTATGGGGACGAAAGTCATATACTAACACAAGGAATAAATACATCACAATTTTAAAATGTAGATGTAAATCATGGGTTAAACTAGACTATTATCCCCTTAAGTTAGAACAATTTCCATTTATCATTTTCGTTCCTTAAAACTTATTCCAGTCAAACCTTTTATGACTAAAAATAGTGAGAGAAAGTTGAATTCATTTTTAAAATCTTGGAATCATCATTGAAAAAAATAATTTCTAATTACAACACGAGAATTAATTCGATTTTCTCAATGGGAGCTTATATACAATCACTTTGAAGTAGACCTATTTTCACCTTCCTATTATTTTCTCTGTACAGTCCATGAATCTAATGTCCTACAATTTTGAATATCCGACATCCTTTGGTCCCATAATTAATGATAGGATATCATTAACTTCATTTGAGTATATAGCATCAGCTCGTTTATTAAAATTAAAACCGTTTATGTAGAATTTCCACGATGAGAGGACCAAACTCATTAACATTAAATTTCAAGGAACTATCACTTAATAATATCAATAATACCAGATACCAGGATTAAAATCCAATTGATGGGGGGTCATATCAATCTGACATAAGGAAGTAATCACATCACATCTTAAATACACCAATGGAAACCGCAGGGTTTATGTGGAAACCCCTCTCCCACCTAAAATTTCAAACTTGGGGGTATTTTGAAAAATTATTAATTTAATTGTAAATGCCCGAATGAAATCTTTGGTAATTTATAATTTACTTGTACAAATTAAATTATCTAATCTCACTATTTTAATTTTCTTTCAAATAAAACCATTTTCAAATTAAAATATAACATAGATATCACAACTTAATTTATACCCAGTCCTTACACAGTTCACACCTAGTCACAATTGAAGTGAGCAACCAAGGGGTTGCTCACAAGATATGAACAGTTTGTAAAATGATTTTAGAGGAGGTGATCCTTGAGACCTCTCCTCAAGTTTGTAAAATATCTTAGAGGAGGTGGTTCTAGAGGCTCCTCCTCAAGTTTATAAAAATATTTTAGAGGAGGTAGTCCTTGAACCCCTCCACGAGTTTACAAAGTTTGTAAAGTAAGTTACCGTTTTAAAAGATATTTACCAAATCAGATATTTTGTCCTCAAGACATATTTTCTTTTTGACTTTGGTTTGGCACCTGTCAGAGGGGAAAGGCGGTTGCACACAGATAGGGACAAAAGGTACATTGTAGACCTTGTCCCTCACCGACCCCCTCAGTTTTGGCATCCAAAAAGTGTCAACTGCTGCTCTAGAAGTTCTTGAAGGACCTTAAAGGCAGGTTCCATTGGAGTGGGTCATGCCTCAATCGATTCAGTATTTTACCAGACCCCAGTCGCATTACCCTCATACATTTGGCGACTCCGCTGGGAAGGTATCCTCACTTCCATGGACAAAGAAGGTTTCAACGTTTCCAAGCAGCTATTTTTTAAAGACATTCCACCTGGGAAAAGAACCCAAAGTGACCAGACCACTCAGGACGATGTGATGATCATAAGAGCAAAGACACTTGCTCCTTAGGGAGGGAAAATCAGCTCACCGACAGCATCTCCGATGACAGGTACGAGTCTTATGAGCATGCTTTTTGACTTCTTGAAATAAAAAAAATGTGGACGTATCAAGTTTGGGTCAAGGCTATGTAACACCAACAGTTGCCCCCTCTGGTGGGGCAGCCACTCTCGCGACCATTACGACAGAGACGATTCCGCCACAGAAGGTGGTGCCAGAGCAGGTTATGGCACCACCCAACACACCATAAGCAAAGGGCACAAGTTTGGAGGAATATCCCTCCAAAGAAGTTGCTATATAGGAGGTGAGAAAGTTGACCTCCTCCACTCAAAGAAAAGAACATCATCTGTATGATGAGTTACAAGATCCTTACCCTCAAACTGTAAATGAGAAACCATACCCAGAGGGGTACATTCCACAGAAGTTTATTAAGTTTAATGGCAGAGGAGAAAACCCAAGAAAGCACATGAAGAGGTTTGTTGAATACCTAGGGGTGCATGGAAATGACAAGAACTTGAGATTGAGGGAGTTCTCTAAGACCCTCACAGGGAAGGCCTACACATGGTATTCCCACTTGGCTCCCAATAACATTCCCTCATGGGAATAAAGGCATAAACTATTCCTCCAAAAGTTCTTTGTGACAGAGGATGAGTTCACATTGAGACACCTGGCACAAGAAGTGCAAAAGCCCAGAGAGGAGTTAATGCAATATATCAAGCGCCTTCATGAGAAATCACTGGATGTTCACGGGGAGATAGAAGACACAAGACTACTTTAAATTTGTGTTGAGGGGCTCTTAGAGGAATATAAGCTCCATCTGATCAATGAAACTAGAGATGGCACCTATAGAGAGTTCACTAAGGCTTCCAACAATATAGCCATGATAATCAAGCCGAGGTCCTTGAGCTGGAGGACACAAGTGTCATTGACTTCTGGAAGGTTTCAAGTCTCGAGGAGACTGGTAGTCAACTATGTGGATGGGATCCCTAAAGGTAAGAAAGGATGCTCTGGATCCAAGAACAACATCCTGGGTAATAAGAGAAAGTTTGGAGAGGATGCCCCACCATCGCTACCTTACAGCGTGGTGGAAGATATGTATTGTTATCGTATGTTGGTACGAGAGGGGGTAGCAAGTCCCCTCACTTGAATGGGGAAACTCCAACAGTAGCCAACAAAGCCAACCCTAAATATTACGAGTTACACCAGCGGGTACAGCACTCCACCAAGGACAGTTACTACCTGAGGAGGAACATTGGTGAGCAAGTGGCCAGTGGTACTCTACAAATACCTCGCGTGGATGTTAATGAAAACCCACTTCCATCACATCATTATGTAATTGCCAATATGGTAGTAGCATATGATGATGACACAACCAAAGATCTCATGGAGTGAAAAAGTGGTGAGAAAATATGTGAAGAGATGGAAAGGCTATCACTGAGTAGCAAGAAGAGAATTGATCTAGAATGAAGGCTTGAGGAATGGTTCTTCACTCCAGACCAAGAAGAGGATGGTGATGAAGAAATCGAGTAGGTAAACCTCCTAGAGGGCGAGGTGGATGTCATCCTTGCTCTAGATGAGGGGGCATCTGAGGCAAAATACGTTTGCAATGCCCAGACATATGAGGTGCACCTAGATTCTTAATGTGAAGCCATTGTGAGGATCCTCAAGTTTAAGTGGTTCTTTGACCAAATATGAGTGAAATATGACACTAGGGTGGTCATAACCAGAAAATTTTTAGAAGGAGTACAGCAGCGAGGAGATCCCTCATTAAATTGGTAGGTACCAATTAGTAGGTTGATCAAGAGGTATACCTCTGAAGTGGTATTTTCTGAAGCAGACAGACAGGTGCCTTAATTCCACAATTGACCGTTATATGTCACAGCTATGATCAATAGAGTTTCATTCCTTAGAGCATTAATGGATGAAGGAGCGTCCATCAATATTATGCCAATCAGCACGTTATAAAAAACGGGGATCAATCTGGAGAAAATAGTGCCTGTGCTATTAGTGATATCGGGATTTGACAGCACCGGGATGCAATACCTCGAATATGAGAATGTAGGAATTAAGTTAAGAAATTTTATTTCTCACATCAAATTCCATGTCATCAATGCTAATAACAGCTACTCATTGGGAGGGTATGGATTCATACCCATAACATAGTACCCTCCACCTACCATCAGTGTGCAAAGGCCAATATCAGAGGGACGGACTCATAATCAAGGCCACACAAAAGACTTTTTTCGTTGAGGAGGCCCATCTGGTGGACACAACGTTCTACACAAAACTGGATGAGAAAAGAAAGAATTCTGCGAGAAATCTAGAAGATAAGTAAGTGGTTAGAGGAATTTCCCAGCCAAAGAAGTCCATACATGATTATTTGGGAGGAGGGTGATCCTCCATATAGCAAAAGGCAAGAGAGAGGTAGAGCCGATAGAGGATCTACTCGCCCATTTTCCAAGGGGGAATTTTAAGCCCCCCAATGATGAACTACCTAGGGAGAAATTTCAAGTGTGCATGGCGAAAGAAATGGAAAAGTGGGTGATGGAGTTTGATGGATCTAGTGCTCAAGGAACAAGAGGTTACGGTATTATATTGTCAAACAGTAAGGAGAAGATCACCTTCTCCTTCAAGTTAGATTTTAAATGCTCAAACAACGAGGCTGAATATGAGGCCCTCATTTTCAGGATATTGGAGGAACTCAGAAGAGGGGTCAGATTGTTGTGCATACGATGGGACTCCAACCTAGTAGTAAAATAGGTTAATGGGAAGTTCCCCATCAAACATGCCAACCTGGCACCTTATAAATACATCATTCAGAGATTGCTGGGGCAGTTCTTGGAAGTAATTGTGGATAGACATGCAAGAACAATCAATAAGCACCCCGTCGCACTAGCCACGATAGCACAAAAGTTAGACATGGATGAGTTAGAAGCAATAATCATAGTACGATAAAGATCAGTGTCTACTACAGTAAAATCTTTATTCTCAAGCAACGAGCCAAAAGATTGGAGGCACCTAGTGGTGAAGCAGCTAGAAACTAGAGAGGGGACAATGAAGATATTGGAGCTAGATAACTACCATCTGCTGCAAGGAAAACTTTATTTCAAAAGCCCTGGAGGGTTCCTAGAAAGATGTTTTGGATAAAAAGAAGCTAAAGAAAGGTTGGCAGAGGTGTATGAAAAGCATTGTGGGGACACTGATATTCCTCTTTACCTTCAATTGCAGTGAGGGGGATACTATTGGCCCACCATGAGTGCAGAGGCTACTCATCTGCAACAAGGTTGTTTAAAGTGACAGGTCCATTTTTACCAGTCAACGGAAGCTAATATTGTGGAAGTCTTCGAAGATTGGAGGTAGACATACATAGCATATCTAAAAGACGGTGAGTTACCCACACGGAGAGCAAATGAAATTTATCTGCAAAAGAGGATATCCCGTTTTTACTTGGTGGAAGGAAAGCTTTACAGGAAGGGGTACAGTGAGAAGGCCTTAAGGTGCATATCTAAGGAAGACACAGGAAGAGTACTGAAAGAAGTAATTGATCCCTCCAACATGGGGGTGCCAAACTGTATGATCAGCTGATGACGTTGGGGTACTACTGGCCAACCATGGAGGTTGACTCTATTGGTTATGTGAAGAAGTGCAAAGCCTGTCAAGTACATGGAAACATGGTACATGCCCCTTCAGTCATCTTACAAAGCCTAGCAGCTCACTACCCCTTCCACACATGATCATTCGACCTAGTTGGAAAAATCAACCATGCTTCTCATGGAAAAGCTTTTCTCATTGTGGCTACAAAATTGTACACCAAATGGGCAGAAGCCATCCCTTTAAGGAGAGTGACTGCCCAAGTGATAACCAAATTTATCAAGGAGTATATCATATGAAGGTTTGGTATACCTAAAGTAATTTTGATAGATAATGGGAAGTAGTTCGTATGCAAAGAGATGGAGCTCCTCATAAATAAATACAAAATTATGCACAACAGTTCAACCATCTCCTACCCTAAGGGTAATGGCCAAGCAGAAGCCACCAATAAGACCCTGATCAATATCTTAAAAAAGATGCTCGAGGACATTCCAGGGTCACGGGATGAGAAGTTGCCCATGGTACTATGAGGTTATCGTACCTCAAAGAGAAAACCAATCAGGTTCACCCCATTCTCATTGGTATATGGGACTGAAGTTGTATTACCAGTAGAGTTGGCGATAACCTCAATCAGAGTTGCTCTAAGTAACGGACTCATCCCAGACCCACAACATGTACAGCTAGAGGCATTGGACGAGCATAGATATAAGGCAAAAGATAACTTTAAAGTCTACACCCAGCAGCTGTCTAGAGCCTAAGAAAATTTGGTCAAGCCTAGGGAGTTCCAGGTGGGAAACTTAGTCCTACGAGCATCCACTCACCATCTTCGCAGCATGTCGGCATCAAAGTTCAAACCTAACTGGGAAGGCCCCTTTGTCGTGAGAGTGGTAGGCAAGTCGAGTTATTTCCAGAATTCAGAACCAGAGAGTGATTGCCTCCAGTCCATCAGTTGCAAGTGGTTGAAGAGGTATTATGCTTAAAATTGTTAAAAATTTCATTTATGTTAAAGAATTTCAGCAGCTTGCTCTAGCACCAAAAAAGTTCTTTTTTATAAAAATGATAGACCAGTACAATTTTATAAATAATACAGAAACTGAAAATGAAATGAATAGTAACTCCTTTTTTAGCATTGCACGATGCTTCTTATTTTGCTTATTTACATATGGCATAAGGTAGATCCATCAGAATATTTTTTTATATACCCTCTATTAGACTAGAAGAGGGTTCAAGATAAAGAGAACTTTGCTCATTATAATTGGGGGTACATACATACCGATAGAAAAGCATATTGAGAAAAGTCTCTCCAGGCATATTAGACAAATGATTTTGATCTTGTCATAAGACCAGGAGGAGGACATCCTCCAAGTCATAATAAAAAAAAAATATAGCAAATATTTTTTCTAATTTCCTATAGAACAAGTTTTAACTTTCGTTCTCAAAGAAAAGGCCTTACTTTACCAAGTCCATAGAAAATATAGAGAAATGGGGACTTACACTCTCCTGCTTTAATTTCTTAAAAATTAGTTTGAGGGAAGGAGAAGAGCTAACCCTTTATCTCCCATCTATTCCCTAAAAAATGATAACCATGATAAAATATCCCAGAGTTAGAGGGGACAATTCTAAAAATGATAACTTGCTTAGATAATATGCAAGTACCCCACAGTTAAAGGGTACAATTCTAAAATAATAACTTGCTCAGATAATATGCAAATACCCCACAATTAGAGGGGACAGTTCTAGAAATGATAACTTGCTCAGATAATATGCAAGTACCCCATAGTTAGAGGGGACAGTTCTAAAAAAATGTTACTTTCTCAAATAAAATGCATGTACCCCACATTTCGAGGGGACAATTATAAAAATGTTGCTTGCTCAGATAATATGAAAGTACCCCACAGTTAGAGGGGATAGCTCAAATATGAAAGTATCCCACAGTTAAAGGGGATAATTCAAACAGATGAAGTGACCACAAAAAATTAGAGCAGGCCATAGTAAGCAGATATCAAAGTCCACATAGAAGTAGATGAGCAAGATGATAGAAACCAACAAAATACGTTTTCATTAATAATGACAAAGTTCTTTACATATGAAAATTTTACAAAAGAAAGTCTAAACAACAGGGCTATCGACCTAATAGACAACATGAAAAATAAATCCTGGCGGGAGTACAGGTCTGTGTAAGAAGGACCAGCCTCCTCAATAAGGCGCTCCTCTAATCTAGCCATTCGAGCCTCATCCTCAGCAACACCTGCCTCTAGCTTGGCCTGAAGGGACTGAATCTGAGTCTGAATCTAAGCAGCCTTAGCCTGATGCTACTTCTCCCTATTCTGCCTAGAAGTATGGAGCTCCATCGTCTTCTTGAAGTTGGTACCAATAAAATGATGAACTAAAGCTTCGAGCCAATACAGTTGCAAATGATAGAAGCATTGAAGATCAGGAAAGCCTAGAGAAATAGTGCAGCCCTCTGAGTAGCCATGTCAGAAGGAGGGGTAGATAATAAGTCATGTAGGTTGCTAGCTAGGGACTTCAAGTTGAAGACCGTAAGGCTATCGATGTTGAGGACACTCTGGGAAGTAAAAGTCTCAAGATGGTGCTCCAGAAGCATATCTAACACCTAGCGCTCATGTGCAAGGAATTGGGAAGGCAACTCTGAACGCCACAGCACGCTCATGAAAGATCCAGTAGCCTCTACCTCTATATCATCATATCATGTTTTATGAGACTCAAGGTCTGAAAAAGGGATAGAATAATCCTCACGAAAGTCGGTATCACTGGTGGCCTCAGAACTCTGGTCGGCCTCACTAGTGGCCTTAGCAAGCTCACCAATCGGATCTTGCAATGTGAAAAGAAAAAAGAGATAAATTACAAAAAAATAGAAGTAGTAGGAGGTGGTTTACCCATACTAAAATTAAAACAAAGATCATGGAAAGCTTACCCCAAAGTCCATGGGAGTCAATATGCTATCTTCAAAATAAAGGGGCACTATATGACCTTGAGCACCGGCCTAACAGAAATAGACAAGAGTTAGTATTTTTTCTTTTGGCTAACGAAAAATGAGAAATGTGTTAGCTTTAACAGACATCAATAATCCAGGTATGTCAGTTTAATACCTAGGGAGTGCGCGGTATAGCACTCATAGTAGGTCTCGCAGAACTAGGGACGGACGCCTCGCTAACCTAAATACAAGGAAACAGGAACATGAAGGTGATCCAACTTTCGTAGTAAAACTAAGAAAAAAAGTGTGACAAAGAAAAGAGTAAGGTATGACAGTATAATACCTGACTCACAGTAGTTCCCCCTTGTTATTCCATAGTCAGAGGAACAATTGTTGTGCTAACCTGAAAATAGGAAAACATGTAAATGCGAGAAAGTATTTACACAAAAAACGTAAGCTTAAAAGATCCAGGAAGATTAAGTATTTACTTAGGAGCTCCCCACTGAGATACCCGCCAGAGAATCCTCAGCAGTCAGAGCAAGATTCGTACTAACCGGAGGGGTGACCAAAGTCTCCTCAAGCACAGAAACTGGTGGACTACTTATCTGAGAGTCTAAATATAGGCCCCGCAAGTAAAAGGACCACATCCACAGATATGTTAGAAAAAAAATACAGAATACACAGATGTGTAACTAAGATAGTAGGTATAGTGGTTGCCAAGATTGAACATACCACTGAAGCTAGTCCTGCGGAGCTAGGAACAAGACCCTCAGACAAGGGGACTTCGGCCAGGCTGGCTGAAGCAGCTTCCCCTACAGAAGATAAGGGGAAACTCATGTGTGCTATCGCAAGAACTGTCTCTGAGACTTTCACCACAGACACTGCTGGTGAGGAGGTCTCACTAGCATTACCCTGCAAGAGAAGAAAGATATGAAAATTTATAAGTCTTTCGTAGTAATGAAAAAAGGAGGCATAAAATATAAGTAAAGACAAGTTGGAATAGTTACCAGTATAGGTGTTGTAATAATGCCTCCTACATATACGATGCCTGTAGGAGCTTCCCCGGAGGTATCAGGGACTACTAAAGGGGGGACTGAAGTTACAGATGGAGAAGCGATAGTGCCAACCAACTGGCATAAAAACAAATAGAAACAGAGTATGAAAATGGAATCCCAATGGCACAGGAAAATGAATCAAAAAGACAAAAGATTAAATGCAGACATGCCTGAAGCACCTCTAAAGAATAAGGAGGGAAGATGACCGGCGGAATAGTAGCAGCGGATACAATGGCCTAGTTATACCAAAATGGTCAAAAAATAAACATAAACAAAGAAAGAGATGAAGCTTAATGAGAATAGGCAATACCTGAGAGGTGGAGCTAAACTGTGTAACAGGCTCACTAGATGCAATAGTGAAAACTGGACTGGAAGATAAATGTTGAATGTGAGGCCTATTGTCTATGGGCATAAAGACCCGGTAGATGGGAATCCTCCCTGAAGGTGATAGACCTGGGGCAGTGCCTCCCGTAAGCGAGGTTATTCCCCCAGTAGATGAAGGGCCACTGAAAGAGGATTCCTACAATAAAAATAGACAAAAATAATATAGTCATAGATGTGGAAAATATGACAGAATAGAGAAAAATCGTAAAGAAGACAAGCTCAAAGTACCTCAGACAGTCCTATAAAGGAACCCCTCACCACCAAGGAGGGGTGAGGTGAAGAAAGGTGGCCAAGATAAACAGTCACCTATGTGTGTAGCAATGGGAGAATTTAAAAGATATGCCTCAAAATGTAACAAATAAAAGTAAGAGGCTCGGGAGAGCTAATATTTACTCGGAAGAAGAGGACACAGAAAAAGTCCTCACTATCGTCGGGAATACAGTAGATAACTGCAAAAAAGAGACAAGGATGGAAGATGTATTAGTAAAATAAAATGAAAGAGAAAAAGAGAATCACGACTGAGCAGAGGTAAATGACAAACATCCCTAGATAGGCCCAAAGATGAGACTAACATAGAAAGGCCATCAGGAAGGAGGCAAAGGCGACGGATCATTGGCCGCAATGGAGACACTCTACAAATGCAGTAAAAATAAAGGAAATTCATATGTGAGCTATGTATATGAAAATAAACAGTAAAATAGTAATAGAAAAGTTAAGAGAAAAAACTTACAATGGTAGAGCGGGTGGTCTGCCCATATGGTAGATGTCAGGTAGTGAGATTACTGGTAGAAGGAGTGCCTATCAGGGCACCCTCGCTAAAAGACTCCTTCAAAACTGGTAATAGAGAAGAAGTATCGGGGTGGTGATCATCATAAGGGTCAGTGACACTCATCTCATTCGAAGAAGAACCGTCATCATCATAGGAGGGAGAGCTTCTATAATAGACTAGTTCCTCTTCAAATTATAGGGAAGGGGAACAAGCAAGCAAAACCCTGTGAAAGTTAGTATCACTAAGTAAAAAGGAATGAGGTGTAATACCTTCATATATGGGAATGAAAGTAATAATAGGCTCTTCAGCAGATAACCCAAGGGCCTCATAGCCCTCATCTCGCACAGTTCTATGCGTCTCCTCTACCCTAAGGTCATCAATATTAAACCCCTAGTCTGGTGCAGGAAAAGGAGCAGAGGTTCCAGTACTAGTCTTCTTCATCTTCCTACTCGCCCTGATTCTTACTCGCGAGGGGGGAATAGGAGCAGCAGTGGCAATAGGGGAAGTAACAATGGTAGTAGGGGCAATGATAGCTAGTGTGAAGCTGAAAATATCCACATCGGGATGCTTCCTGTTTGAATCAGCATAAGCTCTTGAATTGCCCCTTGACTTGGGCCTAGAAGGTTGAGGCTCGGGTTGCTTGGAATAAATAGACTCATCGAGTGGAGGCCTCTCCAAGATTGGAGTGATCTGATCGAGAGGAGTCTTAGGGATGGTAATTTGGTGCCACACTGGCCTTTGGGTCTTCTTACCCAAATACCTATCCTTATTGGGAATTTTTGTATAAATATTCTCATGACGGACATCCCTCACACAGTTTTGGATCAATAGAACCTTCTTCTTCCAAAGGGTAAACCACGAGCGAGTGAAGGAGGGCAGATAATCTCGAGAGGTTATAAATAAATTATCTAGATAACCAACCCTATCAACCACCCTCTCAAATGTGAAGTTGGCAAAAGACTCAAGGTATAGCTCGGAGGGGGAGGTGCTCGAAGGATAAACATGGGTATGAACCCCCTAGTCATAACCAAACTGCCTCTTCACTCTCTCAGAGTGGTAGAATTCCACAACTTGACCTAAGTCAGTGAGATAATGCAAAGTGCAAGGAAGAAGCATAATGATCATAAAAATATGGGGGCAGGTGGGAATAGACTCCACATCAGTAGGGCAGTAGAAAGTGCCCCTAGTAGCTGGGAAGGAATGCCAAGAAAAAATACCTCCAACAGTCTTGTAGTAGGGCCTAAAGGAGAACTCATCTATGTTGTCTATCAAAGACCCTATAGGAGTCTTAGGAGTCTTCTTGTGCCATCTCGCAGCACGAGTAACTCCACTTTGGCAAGATCTAGCCTCTGGGGCAAAGTTGGGAAACCTCTCAAATAAGAAACAGATGATGATGAAGGTGTTAGCGAAGTTGATAGCATCATAACGACCATGGGAGCTCTCAACATGCACATGGGGCCTATTTAGCCAAGTGTATAAAGATACCAAATTCAAAGCTATGAGGGGGAATGCCCTCCCTTGAGAAAGCCTCACAGAAAGCTTGAATAAAAGCTCACGAGGAGAGTCATCTGGTCTCCCAGGAAGAAGAAATCTACTCAAAAAAGTGATAAAAAAATGCTACCAAGTGTGAGGGGCAGTTAATCTTTGGGCCATCTTGGCTCCTCAAGGCCCTGCTGGAGTCTCACCCTTGGGTAGCTGCTCAAAATCCTTAAACCAGTGCCTCTGCCATTTGGTGAAAGAGTGATTGGTGGTTCCAGTCAAGTTGATAGCTACATATTTTGAGCACTCACATAAAAAAGAGTGGATCTCCCCTAACATTTGATCCTCGACCTTGACCTCATCCTCAAAACCATCAGTAAGAATATGGTTCCCTAAGTAGGGCAAAGCGAGTAACTCATAGATGTCCTCCAAAGTGATAGTAAATTCCCCCAAGCTAGTAATAAAGGTATGGGAATCCCTACTCCAGCGAACAGTCAGCAAAGTAAAAGCACGTTCCTGCTTGGCAATAGAGCAAGACTTGAGACTACTAATAGCGTTCAGAAAACCTATCCCCTTAATAACAGCTTTGTGCGAGGGGGTGGACAAGACATGATCCACCCAGAGACCATATTCCTCGGTGGCACCCCCACATGCCTTAACTTCAATATTGTAATGGAAAAAGTCACCACTGTCTACTCGTACCAAGTATTGAATCAGGAAAAACAATGGGAAAGTCAAAAGACTCACCTAGACCCACTTGTGGTCCCTCGTTGATCCTAAGTACGAACTCCTGCTCAAAATTTGCAAGAGAAGTCGTAAAGGTCTCCTCTTACCAAAGTAAGGCGCTAGACGACAAAGGCCAAAATCTTTATGTTAGCGAGCAGTAAGATACTACCTTTAGGATATGAAATAAGCCACAGGCGAGGAGGACGAGGTAGCTTCTATGGTGAGGACCCCCTGGATGAGGAGTCCCCAGTTGGGGCAAGCACTCCATCAAGCAAGAAGGTCTCAGCAGCGAGGGACCCCCTAGACGAGGAGGCCCCTGTGACAGATGTGGTGAAAGACGAGGAACCCCTCCTCGCAGACATCCCAATGGATGAGGAAGCCCTTGTTATAGGCACTCCAACAGACAAGGAGATCCCCAAAGAGGGCATCTCAACAGACAAGCCTCCAAAACCCCCCAGAAATAGACTCCAAAATTTTAGAAGAAACAGTAGTGGCTCCGGTGGCCAAAACCGTCGAAATAGTGACAGAGATGGGCATCGCACCCATTAGCACCTCATTGGTGGCAGTGGCGATGGTGGAAGCAGGGTTTTGAGAAGATGAAGAGGACATTTGGTTTGGTAAAATAAGGAAGTATTGAAGATGGCTATGGAAGCTTTCGACTTCTTCTCTCTTTATCTCTAAAGAACTTGAATTTTGAAAACAAATGACAAAGTAAAAAGGAAGGAGAGTTAAAAAAGGGTTTTATACCCTATTAAGATACGCGCAGACCGCCAATTAAAAAGAGGACTGAATATTTTCCAATGTTGATATGTGTGTTCCCCAGATGACATGTGCTACCTCGAGACCATAAAAGTAGGCTAAAGCAACAGGCCTAATTGATGCAACAGTGACGGTTCATATTCCAAGACATAATGAATCATTGAGTATAAAAACCTTTGGTTTGCCCAACACAAAGATTTTTATATGAGGGGACTAATGTATAGGGGTACACACTTGATAGCTCAAAGGCTTGGGCGAGTAGGCCCAATTGGCGAGGAGGGACTCACCACAAGCACCACCCAGAATTAGAACTTGGGAGAGGAGGGCCACGAAGGGATCCTTTCCCTAATTTTCCCAAAGTTCACAGAATTAGAACTTGGGCGAGGAGGTCCCCAAAAAGGGCTCGTCGCCCCAATTTTCCCAAAGTTCACAAAATTAGAACTTGGACGAGGAGGGCCCCAGGAAGGGATCCTCACCCCCAATTTTCCCAAAGGTCACAAACTTAAAACTAGGGTGAGGAAGGCAACAGAAAGGTCTCCTCACCTTAATTTGTACAAAGTTCGCAGGATTAGAAGTCAGGTGAGGAGCCCCCCAGAAAGGGCTCCTCACCCCAATAGACACCAAGTTCACAGATATTGAACTTGGGCGAGGAGGCCCACTAGGAAGGGCTCATCGTCCCAAAATGTCCAGATGTCACAAACTTGGAATTTTGGGTGAGGAGGCCCATTAGAAAGAGCTCCTCGTCCGAAACAACTCAGAAAATAATAGAAATGAAGTTTGCGCGAGGAGTCCCAGCACAGGTGGATCCTCGCCCCAAATATTTAAAAGTCACAAGAATAAAGTATGAAGGAGGAGTCCCACCATGAGGATTTCCTCATCCCAATAAATCCTTCTCCTTACAGAATAGAACCAATGGGCAATAAGCTACACCTAGAGTGACCTTCTCCCCAAGATTAGTTACTCACATGAATGTTAAAGCACTAAGATGTTACTTTCTTGTACTGGTAGCACAGTTGAGCAACAAGGGCTCAAAAGGAAAGTTGCGATCTCTTGGGAGGTTTAGGTTGGTGGCTGAAGAACAAGGTTTGTTGAGAAAGCTCAACCACTTAGCACATTAATATTGAGAGAACATTAATAGATAGATCCTAGGCGTCACCCAATCCTTACACAGCTCACACCTAGTCATAATTTAAGTGAGCAACCAAGGGGTTGCTCATAATAAATGAACACAATATAAAATGATTTTAGAGGAGGTGGTCCTTGAGACCTCTCCTCAAGTTTGTAAAAATTTTTAGAGGAGGTGGTCCTAGAGGCTCCTCCTCAAGTTTATAAAAAAATTTAGAGGAGGTAGTCCTTGATCCCCTCCGCGAGTTTACAAAGTTTGTACAGCAAGTTACCGTTTCAAAATATATTTACCAAATCATATATTTTATCCTCAAGCACAGACATATTTGCTTTTTGACTTTGGTTTGCACCAAGTATCACGTGTCAGAGGGGACAGGCAGCTACATACAGATAGGGACAAAAGGTACATTGTATACCTTGTCCCTCACCAACCCCCTCAGTTTTGGCGCCCAAAAAGTGCAAAATCTTCCCTAGTGCCCAAGTAAAAATAGGACCCCTAGGCAAGGTCAAGTCAGATTCAAAACTCAAGTCATACCTTTACACTATCAAAATCACCCCAGATACCTAGGGTTCTCTCCCTACTCTCTCTCTTTAAGTGCTGAGTGCCTTGTTCTTTCACTCCACATTGACAGCCATTATTCTCGGGAGTTTCTCTTGAGAAAAAATTACTATTATTGTTGTGAATTTCATCTTCTTGCATGGAGTAATTCTTACTTTGGTTCCATTTTTATCAAAGTAAAAGGTTCTACCAGGTGTTGCTCTAGAAGTTCTTGAAGGACTTTAAAGGCAGGGTACATTAGAGTAGGTCATGCTTCACCCTTTCCAGGCATTCATAGACCCCAGTACATCTACCCTCCTACAACTTGTACAAATTAAATTATCTGATCTCACTATTTTAATTTTATTAAAAATAAAATCATTTTTAAATTAAAATATAACAGAGAGATCACAATTTAATTTATTCCTTTAGATTAATTACTCAATTAAATTCAGTTAAGAAAAGAATAAATAAAAATGGATTTTCCAAGAAAAACCACGCTCTAGGTCGCTCTCATAATTAAATCCCTATTTTCCATAATAATGTGGATCCTTAATTAAATAATTAATTAGCACAAAAAAAATATCCAACAAACTAATTAAGAGATACATGCAAATAAAAATTAAAAAGGGCTATAATGCTCCTTTGCATCATGGTCAAAACTCTTCCTTGAGTGGAGTCTTTATGGGTCAAGTGCTTCTTGAATTATGCATCCATGTCCAACTTGCTGAAGAAAAGAATCCCTATCAAGCTTTATCATAAGATGCCTATTACGAACAATATCTTGGAAGAAAAATAATCCTAGTTGAAATTGAAATCTTTGGAGAAATTAGAGTCTAAAACCACCAATACACGAAAAACCTTCACTCCCCAAACCGCCATGTCCGCTATAGCGATCTTGGGTGAATATTATAGAGGTGACTACCCTATATAGAGGTGAAAGCCAACCGCTACATTGGTGAGCACCTACTGCTATAGCAGTTTGGTCCAGCCACTATATCGGTGGTATCCAATAAGTTCGTCGTTGACTACAATTATTTTTTTTCTTTCTGTTTTCAATAACTTTTGTAATTCATTAGACCTCCATGAAAGGACCTCCAAACTTATGCGGAAATCCATGAAGCTCCTCTAAGATCAAACTTAATAGAAAATAGGAAAATAAAAAATTACATCCCATCACAAACTCCTTCAAATACATTGATTAAATGCAATTATTAAAAACCCTAAATATTACAAGCAAATCAAATCTATGAGAACAAAATAACTAAGGATAAACCACTATAGGATCCAATCATAAAAAATACATCCATGAAGCCATGATGGAATGAATATAATCAATAAAATTGTACAAAACCAATTTAGTAGACAATATACACATCCATGCACATATTTTCTAACATACAACTTAGGGTTTCGATCGTTGGATAATGAGGATCTTTCCAAAACATGATCAATATTTGACTAGAAATTAGTTAAAAGCATAAACCTAGGGTTTTGAATTATGATATCTTTGTGAATCTTTTTAATGATCCGAATGAGGAGAAATATGTTGTTGAAGGTGATGATCTTGATTCAATCCCAATGTCTCCAAAAACCTCTTCACAATCCACCAAACGCCTCGAATATTCTAGTATATCATTCACTCAAAGTAAGCCTTGTGTGTGAGTACTCTTAGAGATGAAAATTTGGTGAAATATAAGATAAATCACTTTCCCTATTCCCACCCCTTCAAAAAAAAGTGAATAATTTTTTCTCTCCCTCTCTAACCCTCCTTAGTGGATGTCTTCTCTAAACCCTAGTTTACCAAAATATATATAGGTATAAGTCATATTTTTAGCCTAAGCTGAGCTTTTAGAGAGTTTCATGCCTACTACTTGGGCAATGGACTATAATAGGGACCCAACACTAAATAATTAAATTGTCTTACCAATAAACACATGGAAATACCAAATTATAACCCCGCAATTTAATTAATCTCTTTCTTTAATCGTGATTAATTTCACTAAATAATCATAAATGCACTCGAAATTAATTACCTCTAAATCACTCGAAATAAAGAGGCCTTGTTTGCAAAGTTGATTAGGTAATATAATTTCTCATGTAAGTGTTGGATACCCTCTTGGTCAAATCAATTTTCCATTGATCAATTTTAACTAACATCTAATCCATTGCATGATTGTCAGAATTAACTTATTTTTTGCTCCACCGAATTGCAAAATAATTCATCGACTGAGTTTATTAGTATAAACAAAACATATAAGTCTACCAAGGAGGTATAACAATTCAAGATCTTTATTAGACGCGGAGCTTTCCTAATTTTGATATGAGAACTACTCGCATAATGATTGCCCAACTTGTAGGGATCTATTTATCCAATCCATAATTGCATCTCTCACATAGAAATCAAAGAAATAATTATGGAATCATTTAAATTCTCATAACCCTCGGTATTATGAATCTATGCATTCGTTGCAAAAGATGTGCAATTTTCCAATTCTAATATAGTCAACCCTTAAACTTGAATCTCACTGGTGGTCCTATTCAATACATTCCTGAATGTACTGATCACAATCCTCCTTTGAACTATCATACAAATTATCGAACCATTAGACAGGTTCTTGTAGTTTGAGATAATCTACAAGGATTCCACATGCAACTATAGTGATAGGATGTCACTCCTTATCTAGGCTGTGAACTATTCAATTTTTTATAATGCATAAATATTTCATATTTATCCCCTTAATTTTGGTATTTTTATGGTCTCGTGCATTGCATTTAACCCCGATTTATCTCATATTTTTGCTATTAACCATTTTCGTCGATTAATTCGTCTTTTGTATATTTTTTCATGTTTTACAGGTAATTCGTGCAAGTGGATGCGAGAGAGACCGAAACAGGGAAAGAAATGCAAGAAAAGGATGCCAAGGACATTTTTATAATTTTTCAGCAGAATCTAGAGTAGGAGCCAATCAAAAATTTGCAGAGCTTGAAATCACAAGAATATTAGGAGAAAAAGGTAACTTAATCCGAGTTACGGTGAAGAAATTATATGCGTTTGAAGTTGAGAAGAAAATCTAGTAGCAAAATTATAAATAAGAGAAATTCGAGCACACAAGGAATCACTTGGGCAAAGCCTAGGACCGAACCGGTTCTATTCCTAGGGCAAACCGATTCTCAATTAGTAACGAACTAGAACCGTGACAATTTCCTAAAGGGGGATTTTTCTTTTGGCCTTATCTTTTATCCAAAGGAGTTTTTGAGTTTAGGGACTCTTCTAAATAACTTCTAGCCTATATATTTTGACATTAGGGTTATTTTAACATAGTTTTAATTGATTTTAAAGCTACTAATCAAGGAGGAACATCTAGGAGAATATTTTGCATGTCTTGCATCATCAATTCAATACAATATCATAGCTTATTTTCATTTTTCTTCTTATTGCATGATTATGTTCTTCAACCTCGGTAACCTTAATTTTTATACCTTTACTATTATTTCATTATGTTTACAAGCTTGTTAATGGATTCTTCCATAGACAATATAATCATGTTCGGCCAGATTCATAGAGAGTTGGGGAACATAAACCCAACCGAGGTTTTTGACGTTAAATATGAAATTCGGTGTAGTTGTATGTTTGATTATTAGATATTGGTGTTTTTACTGGAACTAATATTGTAGATATATTAACTCCATTTGTCATAGGAAATCGGAATGTCTGAGAATGCGATATATGTGTTAATGATTCTATCACTCATTTTAATTGACTAAATATTGTCCGGATTGACTCCCTCATATATATAGTGCTTCGGATTTGTTAATGCTCTTATTATAATTAAATATATAGTTATGAAGAATTTGTATTTCGATAAAATACCTACAGTTCAGGGGATTGGATCCCGACTCTACTTTTTCCAAATAATTGTTTCTAAAATCAAAAATTCAGTTTCTTGCTTTCTTAGATTAAATTGCACTTGTAAATTTAATCTTGGTAGTTAATTAGAATTCATCACAAAAAAAATCACCTTTTCTTTATTTCGTGAGTCGATACCTAGATTTTAGAAACCAACCCTATTGTTATCGTCAAAACGTTACACGTCCTATTTCCTGAGGATTCGATCCCGACTTATCGGGATTATTACTTGAGCGACCAGCTTGCACTTAAGGTGTAGATACACACGTAGCAAACATATTTTGTGCCGTATCAAGTTTTTGGAGTCGTTGCTAGGGATTAGGGACATAAACTAGGTTAGGTTTAATTAATCTAAGAATTTGACTCTAAATCCTTAAAATCCAAACAAATTATAATATCCAAAACATCAAAAAAATCAAAATATTAAAAAAATAGAAAAATAAAAATATTCTCTCGTGCTTTAAATGAAAAATACTCAGCCCAATCCTAATCGACCTACGGTACACAAAAATCCTATAATTGAACTCACCCCTGCTAGCCTTCACACTCCAAACTCTCCAAATTTCTGGGTACTACCTCCTACACCACGTAGTCACTCCACGAGTCATACCTCTAGGAAATTCGGTGAGGAAACTGATTCTATAAGTGTGAGTGCAATTTCTGATCACGCTAGTTTCGAAATGGGTGAGGGAGTGATGTCATATCACCCCTTAAGACATATCTTATACCCCGAGCGAATCTTCGCTCCAAAATGCATTATATTTCTGTATGATGCGGGGCAATTCCATTTTAGGAATAGGATGATTTAGAATTGTCCCAATATTTCACGGTATGGATTAGGAGAAGCCTTACCTCCACCTTAGAGAGTTCGAGGAGGCATGCGAGATGTTCAATGGTCAAGCTTGAACCCAAGACGTAGTGAGCCTCAAGTTTTTCCCATTTTCTCTCAAAGACAAGGCGCAATTTATAAAGTGGTACATTTAACGAAGGAATGTCCGATGATACTCGCCTACAAAGTTATGCTGCAAGAGCAAATTAAGGCGGTGGGAGTCTATAAGGGTAACTTTGATGCCCCACGTGGTAATTCTTTTAATCCCTCATTGTGAAACCATCCCGATTTTAGTTACGGGCAACCGAATGCAGGGATGAACCTGAATCCACACGTTGCCCAACAATCGCTAACACTCACACCATATCAATAAGCACCACTCGTGCGAGCGTCTCCTCATGTGCCTCACATAATCCCACATCGAAAGAGTCTAGAGGACACTCTTACTCAATTCTTGAAAACTCATTCAGCGATCAATGCCCAAAATGTCCAAACTTTTATCGATTTAAAGGCATCGCTCTCTAAGTTGCAATATTACCTAAGTGTCTAAGACAAGGGAAAGTTTCCCGCCCAAGTTGAAAGACCTCCCTAAGGTAAAAACTGTGTTAGCTCTACTTCTGACGATAACAAAGAGCAATGGCAAGCGTTAACCACTCAACGTAGTGGAATAGTTGTTGACTTGTCACATCCTCCACATAATGTTCTAAAATACAAGGAGGTTTCCTCCAGCACGAACGAATCCGAAGATTCCCCTTGAAAGAGAGTGACAAAGACGACATTATGGGTCTCGAGGTGGTATTAAAACCCACTATAGTCGAACCTTACCCTAAAAGGTTGTTCCCTCCCCCAAAAGGGGCCTTCTGTGATGATATCCTAGATATTCTTAAGCAAGTGACGCTTAATTTACCTTTTCATGAAGCTATCAAGAAAACTCCCACATATGCAAAGTTTCTCAAAGACTTGCTCACGGTGAAATGTAAATTAAAGGTAAAGAAGAAGGTATTCTTAGCACAAAATGGGAGTTCTATACTTTTGAGATACCTCCCACCCAAGTATAAGGATTCGGGTGCGCCCACCATTTCGTGCATTATTGGAAAGAATAAAATCGAGAGCGCTTTAGTAGATTTAGGGGCAAGTGTCAATATTTACCCTATTTCGTCAATAAAAAGCTTGATTTAGGAGAGTTTAAGCCTACCAAAATTACTCTCCAACTTTTGGATCATTCCGTGAAGATATCCAGAGGGGTAGTTGAGGACGTGATCGTCCAAGTAGACACTTTCTACTTCCCAATAGATTTTATCATATGGCACACGGAGCCCTCCTCCCCATTGAGTCATCATGCTCCCGTTATTCTTGGCCACCCTTTTTTAGCCACGGCTAATGTGTTGATTACCATGCATAATTGGTAAATGCAACTCGCGTTTTGGAATAAGACACTCGAAACGAATATCTTTAACATCACCAAGAAAATGGGTGATGAGGACGATTCACACGACACGGGTCATAGTAATGAGATAGTACAAGAACAATTTGAGGGTATAATTTTGGGGATCCACGTGAGGTGTTCTTAATGATGGATATCGAGAGCGGGAGAGAGCATTTAGGTGAGAGTGGGAGAGAGCACGTAGACGAGAAAGGGAGAGGGTATTATGAGATTAGGCTAGAGAGGGAGTTAGGAGATATAAGCCTAGAAAATTTTGAGAAAGAATTCAGGCCGATGGATAAGAGCCTCATTTTTGAAGTCCAATCGCAATTGGACTCTTTTTCTCACTTAGAGGAGAGCGACTGGAGAGATAGGATAGATCAATTCCTTCTTTGTGAACATCCACCCAAGCCACTCGAGTTCTCGAATGCAATCAAGGCCATGGTTAGAGTATCGTCCGATTTAGAGCCCGATCCATGCATTCTCGAGTTTAGAGACAATTTAGTTCATTCCAAAATTTACTATGATATTCTCTCCAAGTCGGAACAATTATGCTATAGCGTAATTGGATACCTCGATAATTTCACTCACCTCATTCATCATGTGCATTGAGGTGTTCATTTTTTCTATTGGGTCGATTCCCAATTATTCCGACTTTTGATTTATGTTGTGGGAGAGATGAAGATGATTTTATCGGACCCCGTGCACGAGGTTAGGTAAGTTTTAGAAGAGAGAGTAGGTCGTCACACTCCCGACGCATATGGGGTGATTTTTTTATTGTATTTTTTAGTCGTGCGTTGGTAGGGTCTTATTGCATTTTAATATTTGTTTGTTTTATTTTCGTACTCTTCATTTCTTATTTAAAATTATGTCCAATTTATTGAGGACAATGCATAAGTCTAAGTTAAGGGAGGTATTTGTGCATTTTTAAACTTCACAAATTTTAAAATGCCCAAAAAAAAAAGAAAATATCAAAAATTAAAATAAAAATTTTCGAAAAAGTGAAAAATATTTTTCTTCAAAATAAATAAAAATTGGAATTCAAAATCTTCAAAAGTATCACTGAATTTTTGTTTGAAGTCTCAATTTATAAAAATCTGATGCACTAAGCCAAAATTGACCAAAAACGAAAATTGAGCAAAAATTGACGACTTAACGAATAAGTGTAAAGATTTTTAACCCGGTGAGACTTTGAGTCTATCATTTTTTTCGAGTAATTGAATCACTCTGAATTAAAATTTAACTCAAAGTTCTTTTCAGTGTTTAATAATTGTTGATGATCTTTAAATTAATGTTTTGATTGGTTACGGAGAATGAGTGAAATATTATTTTCAAAATGCGCTAAAAATGTTTAAAAATTAAAATTAATCTCGAGACGCATATGGTATCATAATTAGTAATTCGGATAAATGAAGTTAGTCCATTATTTGTTACTCAAAAATATTAGCCATAAAAAATCATAAAAAATTCATCCTTTTTACAAGCCAATTTGAAATCAAAATTGATATCACTTTTCGTTTATTAAACCAAAAAATCCAATTGGCCCAGAGTTGTGAAAATTAAAAAAAATCATCAATTAAGTCCATCCGGTATATAAAAAGGTCTAGAAAAATAGGAAAAATGCTCAAACAAAAATAAATAAATAAATAAATAGAAAAATGAAGAAACAAATATGATAAAATTTAAGGGAAAAGAAGAGAAATAGAGCAAAAGCCCGAAAAAATACCAACGGACATCGCAAGAAAAATAATTTATTCCGAATTGTCCTTTCTTATTTTTATCCAAAACACCTTAACCCAAAAAAGTCATAACCAAGTCCGAATAACGAAATTAATTATTGCGTGGAGAGCTAAAACACGAAAAAATAATAAAAAGAAAAAGTGGTGCAAATAAAGACGATATTTTTCATTTTCAATGACTGTATTCAGTTGATGAGATCCTTTCACCCTAAATATTTTCTTCTTTCAATTTGTGCGCGTGAACTCGTGTCGATTATATTTACTCCTACTATCATGCACACCGAGAGAAAATAGCCAAAATCTGAGTGATCCGTTTTTGAGTGCATTCCATGAGAAATTGAATAAAAATGAATTTTTTAAAATTAACATAATGATCAATCGGTGGAAGTTAGCGGTTTAAATTTGAGCTTTGTACACACACACTGTGAATTGAGATTTTGCCGAATAAAAATTTGGAGTTATTATTTTTTGGGAATTTAAAGTGTACATTTTTTAACTATTTTGATATTTTTTTAGTCATATAAAAATGAATTTTATGGATAAATTCACTGCATATCCTCGCGAGACACCACTCGTCCTACTAGGATAACCTAGGGATTTAACGGCTTGTTGCATATGCTAAATGTAATCGCTTGCCCACGAAAGAGGTATTTTATCGGTGAGTTGTTTAGAAGTCCATTTAAACTCATGCTCTTATTATTTTCCATTGCTCGGGGTGAGAAAAATTCTAAGTTGGGAGTATTTGATTAGGCATTAATATTTTAAATTTATGCTCTTAATTTCAGTATTTTTATGGTCCGATGCATTGCATTTAATTCGAAATTATCTCATATTTATCCTAATAACCCTTTTCGGCGAAAATTTTGTATTTTGTATATTTCTCTCATGCTTTATAGGTAATTCGTGGAAGTGGATGCGAGAGAAAAGTCAAAACGGTGAAAGAAATGCAAGAAAGGTACATCAAGGGCATTTTCATAATTTTCAGCAGAATCCAAAGGAGAACCCAATTGAAAAGATGAAGATCTTGAAATCACGAGAAAAAACGGCACCTCAATCCGAGTTACAGGAAATAAGTTATGCATGTTTGAAGTTGAGAAGAAAATCTAGTAGCAGACTTATAAATAAGATAAATTCGAGCACACAAGGCATCACTTGGGCAGAGTTAACCATGACAAATTTTCTAAAGCGGGATTTTTCTTTTGACATTTTACATCTTTAAGCCAATCGAGTTTTTCTATTTAGGGACTCTTCTAAACAACTCATAACCTAAATATTTAGTCATTATAGTTCTTTTAACATAGTTTTAACTGATTATAAAGCTACTAATCAGGTAGGAACATCTAGGAGAATATTTTACATGACTTGCACCATCAATTTAATACAGATCGTCGCTTATTACTTGACTTGGCGGGATTATTACTTAAGTTGATACACATGTAGCATACACATTCTGCGTCACGTTAAGTTTTTGGCGTTGTTGTCAGAGACTTGGTAGACACACTAGGTCAGGTTGAATTAATTTAAGAATTTGACTTTAAATCCTAAGAGGCAAAAAAATTATAAATCCCAAAATATCAAAAAAAATATTCAAAAAAATCAGAAAAATAAAAATAAAAATATTCTCTCGTGCTTTAAATGAAAAATACTCAGCCCAATCCCAATTCTCCTGCGGTACACGAAAATTCTACAATTGAACTCAGCCCTGCTATTCCTCACATGCCACACTCTCAAAATTTCTGGGTACCACCTCCTACACCGCACAGTCACACCTTGAGTCATACATCTAGGAACTCTGGTGAGTAAAGGGATTCTATAAGTGTGAGTGCAATGTCTGATTATGCTGGTTTCAGAACTGGTGAAGGAGTGATGTCGTATCGCCCCATAAGAGAGCTCTTATACCCCGAGCTAATCGCCACTTTGGGATGCATTATATTTTCGTATAATGTGGGGCAATTCCATTTTAGGAATAGGATGATTCAAATTCTCCCAACATTTCAAAGTATGGATTTGGAGAAGCCTTACCTCCACATCAGAGAGTTCGATGAGGCAGGCAAGACATTCAATGATCAATATTGCACCTAAGACATAGTGCGCCTCTTCTCTCAAAGACAAGGCGTAATTTGTAAAGAGGGACATTTAACGAAGGAATGTACGACTATACCCGCCTACAAAGTTATTCTCCAAGAGAAAATTAAGGCAGTGGGAGCCTATAAGGGTAATTTTAATGCTCCACATGGGAATTATTCTAATCCCTCGTGGTGAAACCATCCCAATTTTAGTTACGGACAACTAAATGCAGTGATGAACCCGAATCCACACATTACCCAATAATTTCCAACACTCCCACCATATCAGCAAGCACCACTCGTGCAGGTGCCTCCTCATGCGCCTTACACAATCCCACATCGGAAGAGTCTTAAGGACACTTTTACTCAATTCTTTCAAACTCAGTCAGCGATTAATGCCCAAAATGCACAGACTTTTACCGATATAACGGCATTGCTTTCTCAGTTGTAATCTTCCCTAAATGTCCAAGAGAAGGGGAAGCTTCCCGCCCAAGTCGAAAGACCTCCCCAAGGTAAAAATAGTGTTAGCTTTAATCTCGACGATAAAAAAGAGCAATATCAAGAGGTAACCACTCTACGTAGTGGAAGAGTTGTTAACTTGTCACCTTCTCCCCACGAGGTGCAAAAATATCAGGATGTTTCGCTCAGCACGAAAAAGGCCGAAGATGCCCCTTGGAAGAGAGTGACAAAGACGATACAGTTGGGGACGAGGAGGTAGTGAAACCCACTATAGTCGCACCTTACCCTCAACGTTGGTCCCTCCCCCTAAAGGGGCCTTCCATGATGATATCCTAGATGTTCTTAAGCAAGTGAAGCTTAATTTACCTTTTCATGAAACTATCAAGCAAATTCCCCCGTATGAAAAGTTTCTCAAAGACTTGCTCACTGTGAAATTTAAATTAAAGGTAAAGAAGAAGGTATTCTTAGCACCAAATGGGAGTTCGGTACTTTTGAGTGACCTCCCATCCATGTATAAAGATTTGGGTGCGCCCACCATTTAGTGCATTATTGGAAAGAATCGAATCGAAAAAGCTTCTGCAGATTTAGGGGCGAGTGTCAATATTCTACCATATTCCATTAATAAAAATCTTGATTTGGGAGAGCTTAAGCCCACCAAAATTACTCCCCAACTTGCGGATCATTCTGTGAAGATACCAAGAGGGGTAACTGAGAACGTGATCGTCCAAGTCGACACTTCCTACTTCCCGATACATTTTATCATTGGATACACGGAGCCCTCCTCCCCATTGACTAATCACATTCCTGTTATTATTGGCCTCCCTTTTTTAGCCACGGCTAACAAGTTGATTAATGTAACAACCCGCGTAATTTTTGGGGTATTTTCAAAATAAAGAGGAAAAATAAAGTTTTTGATAAAATTATTTTTATTGCTCAAATATGTTGAATATTATTTTTAAAGGCGAGAATTTCAAACGGTTTCGAAAACGGAGTTAAAACGGATTTTAAAATGATTTTTAAATGTTTTTAACTCTTGGAGTTGTTTTAACTTCCAACTCTTCATTTCTTTGTCATATTTAAATGAGTCTTTTGGATTCCAACTCTTCATTTCTTTGCATTATAAAAGGAAGTCGTGGGCAACCTTTTTAACCTACTTTTGGCCCAAATTTTGGCAGCAAATATATTTTAGATTCCTCTCCTTTTTAATTATACTTTGGCCCTTGAGATTTGTGAGTTCCAACCTCAGATTAGAGGTGTTCTTGGGTATATTTTTGTTGGAGGTTCTTGGAGGAGATTTTGTAGATCTTTTGAGTTGATCTTGAGGATGTGATTGTTGGTTTCTCATCATGGTTTGAGGTATGGGGTTTTACACAATATGCTCCTTAAATCTCGTGAGTGTCATTCTCTTTGAATTCTTATTAATTGAACTCATATTTGAATTGATAAATTCATTGAAATCTGGAAAATAATTGTTGAAATTATTTTGATTCATGTGGTATCATTATATTATTGATGAGCACGTTGTCATGAGATTTTAATATGGCACGGATGTTGGGCACCCGCCAAAATTCCTGTTTCCCGGGCTATGGCTTGATAAAGCATATACGGATGTGGTGAGGCCTGGTGACCCAGTTAAAGTGTTGTTGAGAAATTATATTGATAAATGCTTTGAGATTTGCATTTTGATTTGAATATTTGTATTTGTATTGTTGCCTTTTATTCATCGCTAACATATATTTGTTGAGCATATTTCTTGTCGTATTGTGTACTTCCCCATATTTTCTTTTAGTTGGCAGGTTAGCGTGGAATTGGGACGCTATGGACCAATTGGGATTATTTTAGCGTGGATTATTTTGGGAAGAATAATTTTGGAAGATTTGTATTATTTATTTTGTTGTATAGAGCATTGGAGATTTGTATTTTATTTTCGAGTTAGTTGTTGTATGTAATTCGAGAGACTTGGTATTTATTTGAAGAAATTGATATTTGTAGTTTCTCTTTTGTTGTTGTGGGACTTAGATGCTCTATACCTTGTCACTTGTGGATTTGGATTTATTTTATCGATAGTGGCACTCCGTTCGCTCTCCTCCGGTGGGCGGGGTGTTACAAATGGTATCAGAGCTTAGGTATACGGCAACCCTCGGGGCTTGGGTTTTGGGTTCATTGCGTGGTTAGCAATTTTTGGAGATAGCAAATTTTAGGTGATATTCGTGATAGGCATCTAGATTAGATGTGAGGAATTTATTTTTGGAGACGAAATTATTTTTGGAGATGTTAGCCTAATTTTTTAGAGTTAGGCATTCGACGAATTTCGAGGGCAAAATTCCATTGTTAGTGGGGAAGTGTAACAACCCGCGTAATTTTTGGGGTATTTTCAAAATAAAGAGGAAAAATAAAGTTTTTGATAAAATTATTTTTATTGCTCAAATATGTTGAATATTATTTTTAAAGGCGAGAATTTCAAACGATTTCGAAAACGGAGTTAAAACGGATTTTAAAATGATTTTTAAATGTTTTTAACTCTTGGAGTTGTTTTAACTTCCAACTCTTCATTTCTTTGCCATATTTAAAGGAGTCTTTTGGATTCCAACTCTTCATTTCTTTGCATTATAAAAGGAAGTCGTGGGCAACCTTTTTAACCTACTTTTGGCACAAATTTTGGCAGCAAATATATTTTATATTCCTCTCCTTTTTAATTATACTTTGGCCCTTGAGATTTGTGAGTTCCAACCTTAGATTAGAGGTGTTCTTGGGGCTATTTTTGTTGGAGGTTCTTGGAGGAGCTTTTGTAGATCTTTTGAGTTGATCTTGAGGATGTGATTGTTGGTTTCTTATCATGGTTTGAGGTATGGGGTTTTACACAATATGCTCCTTAAATCTCGCGAGTGTCATTCTCTTTGAATTCTTGTTAATTGAACTCATATTTGAATTGATAAATTCATTGAAATCTGGAAAATAATTGTTGAAATTATTTTGATTCATGTGGTATCATTATATTGTTGATGAGCATGTTGTCATGAGATTTTAATATGGCACGGATGTTGGGCACCCGCCAAAATTCCTGTTTCCCGGGCTATGGCTTGATAAAGCATATACGGATGTGGTGAGGCCTGGTGACCCAGTTAAAGTGTTGTTGAGAAATTATATTGATAAATGCTTTGAGATTTGCATTTTGATTTGAATATTTGTATTCGTATTGTTGCCTTTTATTCATCGCTAACATATATTTGTTGAGCATCTTTCTTGTCGTATTATGTACTTCCCCATATTTTCTTTTAGTTGGCAGGTTAGCGTGGAATTGGGACGCTATGGGCCAATTGGGATTATTTTAGCGTGGATTATTTTGGGAAGAATATTTTTGGAAGATTTGTATTATTTATTTTGTTGTATAGAGCATTGGAGATTTGTATTTTATTTTCGAGTTAGTTGTTGTATGTAATTCGAGAGACTTGGTATTTATTTGAAGAAATTGAGATTTGTAGTTTCTCTTTTGTTGTTGTGGGACTTAGATGCTCTATACCTTGTCACTTGTGGATTTGGATTTATTTTATCGCATTAGCGCTTCGTTCGCTCTCCCCGGGCGGGCGGGGTGTTACAATTAACACGCATAATTAGAAAATGCAACTCATGTTCGGGAATATGATGCTAGAAACGAATATCTTCAACATCACCAAGCAAATGGGTGATGAGGATGATTCACACGACACATGTCTTAGTAATGAGGTAGTACAAGAACAATTTGAGGGTAGTAATTTTGGGGATCCATGTGAGCCGTGCTAAATGATGAGTGTCGAGAGCGGGAAAGAGTACTTAGGTGAGAGTGGGAGAGAGCACGTAAACAAGAAAGGCAAGGAGTATTCGAAGATTGAGCGAGAGAGGGAGTTAAGAGATATAAGCCTAAAAAAATTTAGAAAGAATTTGGGCCAATGGATGAGAGCCTTCCTTTTGAAGTCTAATCGTTATTGGACTATTTTTATCACTTAGAGGAGAGCGGTTGCATAGATCAATACCTTGTTTGCGAATATCCACCCATGCCACTTGATTTCTCGGATGCAATCAAGGCCATGGTTAGAGTGTCGTCCGATTTAGATTCCAATCCATGCATTCTCGAGTTTAGAGGAAATCTAGGCCGTTCAAAATTTACTATGATATTCTCTCCATGTCGGAGCAAATATGCTAGAAGGTGATTGGATACCTCGATGATTTCACTCACCTCCTTCATCATGTGCATCAAGGTGTCCATTTTTTCTATTGGGTAGATTCCCATTTATTTCGACTTTTGATTTATGATGTGGGAGAGATGGAGACAATTTTATCGGACCCCGCGCACGAGGTTAGGTAAGTTTTAGGAGAGAGAGAAGGTTATTGTACCCGCGACGCATATTTTTTGTTGTATTTTTTAGTCGTGCATTGGTGTTATATAATGTTTTATTGCATTTTAATATTTGTTTATTTTATTTTCGCTCTCTTCTTTTCTTATTTATATTTTTGTCTAGGGGGTATACGTGCGTTTTGAAAAGCCCGAAACAATTGAAAAATGTCAAATATTCCCCCAAAAAATTGATAATTTCCAAAAAAGCCAAAAATATTTTTGTTTAAAATAAACAAAAATTGGAATTTAAAATCTTCAAAAATATCACTAATGTTATTTGAAGTCTCAATTTATAAACACTAAACCAAAATTAACCAAAAATAAAAATTAAGCAAAAATTGACGACTTAATGAATAAGTGTGGAGAATTTTTACCCGGTGAGATTTCGAGCCTATCATTTTTTCCAAGTAATTAAATCACTCCGAGTTAAAAGTTAACTCAAAGTTCTATTAGTTGTTTAGAAAGTCGTTGATGATCTTTAAATTATTATTTTGATCGGTCGTAGAGAATGAACGAAATATTATTTGATAAACGTGCTAAAAATGCCTCAAAATTAAATTAATCTTGGTACGCATATGGCAACATAATTAGTAATTCAGAGAGATGAAGTTAGGCCATCATTTGTAACTCAAAAATATTAGTCATAAAAAATCATAAAAAAATCATCATTTTTGCAAGCTAATTTGAGCCCAAAAATTGATATCACTTTTCATTTGTTACCCAAAAAATCCAATTGGCCTAGAGTTGTGAAAATTAAAAAATTCATAAATTAAGTCCATCTGGTGTATAAAAGGGGGTAGAAAAAGAGAAAAATGCACAAACAAAAATATAAAAAAAAATTAGAAAGATGAAAAAAAATACGAAAAATAGAAGGAAAAGAATAGAAAAAGAGAAAATGAGCAAAAGCCCGAAAAAGTACCAACGGACATCACAAGAAAGAAATTCAACTTCAAATTTCCCTTTCTTATTTTTACCCAAAACACCTTAACCCAAAAAAGTCCTAACCAAGTCCGAATAACGAAATTAATTATCGGGTGGAGAGATAAAACACGAAAATACTCAGCAAACCAATCAAAATTCCAATCCTCCTACGGTACATGAAAATTCTACAATTGAACTCAACCCTGCTAGACCCCATATGCCAAACTCTCTAAATTTTTAGGCACCACCTCCTACACCGCATAGTCACACCACGAGTCATATATTTAGGAACTCCAGTGAGAAAGGTTATTTTATAAGTATGAGTGTAATGTCTGATCAAGCTAGTTTTGAAATGGGTGAGGAAGTTGATAAGCGCCCAAAAGTGTATATTTTATACCCCGAATAGACGTATTTTAGTTGCTAATTCTCGGCAATTTGGGGCTTAAGCACTTTATTGTCTATTTTGTAGGTCGAATGCATGTTGCGGTGTTTAAATGCGTATTTCAAGGCAATTGTGCGGATTATGAAGCTAATTAGACCATGTCCCGTACCCTAGCCTATTCTAAACCTACCTAAACCTGTCCCGAGTGTTTAGTTTGCACCATTTTATTTTATTTGTGTCATTTTATTTTTAGGGTTTATTTTATTATTTTATTTTATTGAATCATATATATATTTTTAGGATTTTTATATTTTTAGCGCGTCGTGTATTAGTTTTTATATTTTCTTTTATTTTGTTAGTTTTTAGTTAGTTTATTATTATTTCATTTTTTTATTTTATTTTATTTTATTTTTATTTTTATAGTTTTTATTTTAGTTGTGTTTAGTTTTTTTTAGAGTTTGTATATTGTGTCGTGTCGTGGCATTTTTATTTTAGTTGATTTTTATTTTTTAACTTTAGTTAAATTTTTAGTTTATTTTTATTTTTAGTTTATTTTTTTAGGGGTCATAAGTTAAACACTAGCTGACACCTAAACACACTCACACCCAATCCCCTACACCCTCACCCACACAATAATACCCTACTTCATCTTCTTCCTCACCACACCCACTCTCCTCCCTCATCCACCATTAATCCCACACACATTTTCTCTCTCCTAACTTACCTCCATAATCAACCCATCTTCTCTCTCATACCCTTACAACAACACCAAACTATCCACCAACAAAGACATCCCCAACACCTTTCACCATAATCGGAACCACTCAAATTCAGACCAAAACCCAAGTTGACCCGGTGCCGGACAACCCTTAAAACTCACTCCGGTCGCTGCCTAACCCCTATCAGCGACGCCTGAACCCGGAGCCCCGTTCCCCTTCGCCCATAACCCACCTCTAGCGCCGGAACCCTAAGCCACGACCCAGCTAAAACTCGAACCCGGCGCGACTCCCTCTTCAAAACAAACCCTAACCCGCCAGAATCCTAAAGTCGGCGAACCCCAAGCCCCTCTCCGGACCTAGACCCGCGACCCTACCTCCAAACCACTGACTAACCCGCGGATACCACCTTCGAAACCATCAGTCCCCTTACCCGAACCAACCGACTCAATCCTTGAAACCCATGTCCCATTTTCACCAAACCCATGTGAGCTTCCAAACCTTTGCACGATTTCTCACCTTCTGCCAAAACAATAAACCAAGTCAAATTAAATAAAGCCTCACATGTTAATAAACCTCATTTAACCCTTACCCATTTTACCCCCAACTAAATTTTATCCACTTTTCCAAATAAAACCCCAACTACCCTCATGTGCACACAATTCAGATTTTATTACCTCACACCTTTGCCATGCACATGTGCTCACCCCATGCTCCTCTCACCATTTCCATACACACTCAAGCCAATTTCTAAAAATACCCCTTAGCCCCTTGTGTGCCATGCATCTCTTATTTAAAAAGATGATGACCATTTTGAAAAGGATCTTCAATTTAGTTTTTAAGCTTTGTGTGATAAAATTCTCTCCATCCCTCTATGTTGAGTATTTGCATTTTTGGAAAATATCTCAATATAGAGGTGTGTAGTGAAATTTATCTCTAGGATAAATTCAACCTCACCCCTCTATAATGAATTTTTGCATTTTTAACAATTATTTCAAAATAGATTGATGTAGTTGAATTCATCCCTTATGGGAGGTAAATTCTAATCCATTCCTTTATGCTGAGATTTTGTATTTTTAACAATTACCTCAATATAAAGTATTGATTTAGAATTTATTTCTTTAGATGAGCTCTAATTTACAATTTTATAATATTAGAATTTGCATTTTTAGCAAATCTCTTTTATTATTTAATTGTCCATTATGAATTCATCCATTATCTTTTTTTATTATTTTTATTTTGTAATTTTCATTTTAGATTCAATAAATATATTAGTGAGTGATTGTAATTGAGAGAGTGTTGATGTAATTGAAGATTCCATTCCAATTCAAGGCATAAATGGGTTCGATATCCTCCTCTTGATTACTTTTAGTTTAATCCTCACATGCTCTTTTTTTTGTATACTTTTATTTTAATTTTTTTGGATGATGATTATTGAGGGCTAATCTCCCATTTATGGGATGAAATTTTGAAGCCCTCATGAGTCCAATTTTGTTAGTTTACTTATTAGGGCAATTTTTTTTATCTCACTTTTCTTAAATTAGCTTTTACTTCTTAATTAGTAGTTATAAAAATTAGTACAGTTAGTTAGTTAAAAAAAATCCCTTGAAAAATCCATAAAAAAATATAAATAGCAAAAAATAGAAAAATAATAATAAAATACAAATGAATCTATATATGTCCTCTCCAATTGTGTGTTTCATCCTTAGATATAGATTGATACCTCACTTACCGCTATATTCTAGTTTTGTTCTACTTTTATAGGTTTGTGAAGATTTTTTGTGAAAAAAGAAGTTGCACAACAACGACAAATACACATAAGAGAAGCAAAAACAAAGTGATAAAATGGCGTCGTTGCCATTCTTGGGATCGTGAAGCTAGGAGCGAATTTTAACTTGTAGTTCATTTATTTTTTGTAGCATTTTTATATTTTTAGAAGGCTTGTATTAGGATTATTCTATTCTTGACTTGTATTGCGGTGCATAGAGACACCATTTATTTTTTATTTAAATTTGTAATAAAAAGAAGACAAGCGTGATAGGGAAACCGGACAAGGTAGAGAGAGGGCGTACAAAGGCGAGGAAAAGAAGCCTATCTACCTTGGGTCGGTAGGACTCCCGAGGCCGATTGAGATAGGCGTGGTCTCCCCCCGGTCGACTCAAATTTTTCGGCACCCCACGGCGTAAAAACCGTGGGAGGTACTTCTCTTGAACCCTCGCGACTCTCCTGTTAGCGAGTCAATTCATGTGTGTGATTACGTGCTCTTGTGTGATTTTATTCTTGTATTTATTTTTAAATGGTGTGATGAATTAAATTACTAAGACCTGCAACCGGTCACTCACGAGAAGGAATTTCATCACTCGGCTCACTCGCTTACCAATTGTGTGCTACCCTAGCCATCACTAAATTTAAAATCAATTAACTAGGTAGCCCACTAGGAGAATATTTTTGCAAAGGCGATCCCTCAAAGAATTCCGTGATTTTTTATCACCCGCGGACTTTATTAAAATTTGACTACCCTTTCATTAAATTTAAAGATAATAATTGGTTATGTGCTAGTTAGGATTTATTCTTGACTTGTGTGTGTCCAATTCAATTTTTTGGTAGTCGAGTTTTAGTGAATTCATGCAAATTCAAAGATTCCACCTATTTTTCCCACTATTTTCTTCCAAAAAATACAAAAATATTTTCTTCCTTTCATTATCTAAAAATCCCAAAAATATTTTTTTTCTTTTTCAAATTATTCAAAAACCACAAAAAAAATAGAACATCTTGAAAATAAAAAAATAAGGCCATGATCGGTGTTTCTTCACCCTCACCTTTGTCAAATTATCCAATAAGACTAACGCTTCAGTATTGTTTGGGGGTGATTCTCATCACCCAATTTTTCTTCCTCCCCGTTCTTTCATTGATCTTATCTTTAGGGTGAGATTCCATCAGTCTCGCTAAAGACATTAAACTTAGCGCTATCGGGAGGCAGCCCGTTGTTTCTTGTATGAATCTCATCCTGTTTGGGGGTGGTGTATCACACAACCCAATGCTATATCATGTTTGTGGACTTGTACACTTTTTTTTTCTTCTCACTTCTTATTCAGATTTCATTTTGGCTTCATTTGTCCACTTCATTAGCGGTTGATTCTGGTAATATCTTTCCTACCTTATGCTCTCAATTTTAAAAATCATTTTACCTAATATCGAGGACGATGTTCCTTTTGGTTTGGGGGTGGGTAATTTTATCAAAATCGTACCTCTTTTGAAAAAATTTGATCTTAAATCCTGATTTTTAAAATTTCGTGAAATTTCTTTCATCCTAATCATTAATGTGAATTTTCAATCATCCATCTTTCAAAGTCTAGGAATCAAGCTAGAATATATTATTTTTTCTAAATAGCTTATATAATACGTCCCAAGGCATATTACACCATGAATTTCTAGACTCAACAAAATTTATGCACTTATCACGTCACTATGGTTTAGAGTTGAAGAGTATTACAATTCTCAAGAGAACCTTAAGGATCACTAGTGGAGACTTTAGCTTGTGAGATTTGTGCCTTTCACCTTTTAGAGTGTTTTACGCAATCTCCAAGTCACGAGTTGATTCAACTTGATTTGGGTCCGCACTTTTAATCGTTGTATGATCTCATTATTCTTCACTAATTTTTTGGCTTGATCACTGAGAACGACATCACTTTCGAGTTGTAAGAAGCACGTGTCTTGAAGTTGTCCCGATCATCATACTTTCACCCATACACCAACCAAATTCCATTTTATCATGCATCCATACACCTTTCATTTTCCATATCATCACCATATATCATACCAACCATTTCCATATCAATTCCATTTTCCACCCACCATGTTGAAAAAGGGAAGAGTGTTGAAAGTAAAATGAGAAGATCTGTCAAAGAGAGTGTTTGAATTTTTAGAAAATATCTCTCCCCAAAGTTCGATTCAGATGTAGAAAAATTAAATACAAGTCTATGTTGGGGTTATTTGTATTTTTAGCAGATTTATCTCAGACATTGATGCGTATTTGGAAAAAAAATATAAGAAAAAAAGAAAGTAAAAAAGGAGAAGATCTGTCATAGAGAGTGTTTGCATTTTTAGCGAATCTCTCTCCCAAAGTCGATTCAGATGGAGAAAAATTAAATACAAATCTATATTGGGGTTATTTGTATTTTTAGCAGATTTATCTCATACATTGATGAATATTTGGAAAAGAAGAAAAAGAGAAAGTTGCAGTCAAGAAATAAAGACATTTATTTGTCAAAGTGTAATACACTCTTCTCAAATATCCATCATCCATCCATCATATGATCATCCCATCCTATCCTACCTCACCTCATCCCACATATCCCATTTCATTTCCCCCTCAGCCATAAACATCATTATTTCCCCTCGGTGTTCGGGCAAATGATAGTCAACGTGGTGAATAACTCGACGTTCTAACTATAGTGATTAGCATCTCTTTCATGAGATCATTTTCCTTCTATATGTTGGTTCGTTCTTTCTTATGTGTGTGTGAGACGTTTGAACTTGCTTACATTTACTCACCTCCTCACTCATAAGAGCGATACACTAACTCAAATCTCAAGAGTTTGATTGAGAGAGTTAAATCTAGTGAGATTTGAAGTTGAAGCGTTGATTCCGAAGAGGCAATCCAGTAATTACTCTTGTGATACTTGACCCATTTTGATTGATTCACACCACACACGTTGAGTTCTAGGGAGTATGTGCCTTGAGTATTTACTTAGCTTAATATTTTTACACATTCTAGCTTATATTTATGAAATCATTTATCTCATGATGGATTATGCGATCATTCTATGTCTAATAAGAGATAGACTGCATTTTGCAAATAAGAATTTTGTGGTTATATTCCCTGCATACCCTCATGAGACTCAACTCGTCCTGTAGGGCAACCTATAGGTTTAAAGGCTTGTTCCACATGCTAAGTGCAATCGCAAGTACCCGCGAAAGTGGTACACTTTTGGCTTCTTGTCTTTCTCTTTATTTCTATCTTATTGCTCGAGGACAAGCAACGCTCTGTTTGGGGGTGGTGTGATAAGCACCCAAAAGTGTACATTTTATACCCCGAATAGACGTATTTTAGTTGTTAATTCTCGACAATTTGGGTCTTATGCGTTTTATTGTCTATTTTGTAGGTCGGATGCACGTTGCGGTGTTCAAACACATATTTCAAGGTAATTGTGCGGATTATGGAGCTAATTATATCTTGTCCCGTACCCTAGCCTACTCTAAACCTACCTAAACCTGTCCCAAACCGTGTGTGTTTAGTTTGTCCCATTTTATTTTATTTGTGTCATTTTATTTTTAGGGTTTATTTTATTATTTTATTTTATTGAATCATGTATATATTTTTAGGATTTTTATATTTTTAGCGCGTCGTGTATTAGTTTTTATATTTTCTTTTATTTTCTTAGTTTTTAGTTAGTTTATTATTATTTTATTTTTTATTTTATTTTATTAGTTTTTATTTTAGTTGTGTTTAGTTTTTTTTTAGAGTTTGTATAGTGTGTCCTGTCGTGTCATTTTTATTTTAGTTGATTTTTATTTTTTAAGTTTAGTTAAATTTTTATTTTGTTTTATTTTATTTTTATTTTTAGTTTATTTTTTTAGGGGTGATAAGTTAAACATTATCTTACACCTATAACAAACTCACACCCAATCCCCAACACCCTCACAATAATACCCTACTTCATCTTCTTCCTCACCACACCCACTCTCCTCCCTCATCCACCATTAATCCCACACACATTTTCTCTCTCTTAACTTACCTCCATAACCAACCCATCTTCTCTCTCATACCCTTACAACAACACCAAACTATCCACCAACAATGACATCCCCAACACCTTTCACCATAATCGGAACCACTCAAATCCGAACCAAAACCAAAGTTAACCCGGCGCAGGACAACCCTTAAAACCCACTCCGGTCGCTGCCTAACCCCTTCCGGCTACGCCTGAACCCGGAGCCCCGTTCCCCTTTGAAGCACCTTATACTCTTGACTCACTTGAGTCTACATTGTATAAGTGCTCATCCAGCTTGGAAATTATGACAAAATTGGAGTCCCATTCCCTAGATACCAAAGAGCCTCAGATTCTTCTCTTTATGCCACACTTGATTCAATTGAAGGTATAAATCTCAGTCACACGCACTAGAATTACATTCATTGTTCATATATATTGCATCATTTGCTTGTGTGTGAGTTGTGTGTGTTAAATCTCATTCAAATTGTCTTTAATAATTTTTGGGAATTTTTAAATGATTTTTAAATGATTTTTTTTTCATATTAAAAGTTGACTTTATAAAATTTTAGGGTCATTTTGTAATTACTGGTTTTATGCTTTCATACCTAAAAGTTGGGTTGGGTAAGATCCGAAAGCGCTTGAGACTTGAAGAGAGCTGTGTAATTAAGTTTCAAACACGCGTGTGAGAGTTCATCTTAGCCATACACCTGTAGTCCTTATAACGGCCAGATTTATGTTTGTTTCAAGACATATAACCCTAATGTTATCTCAGCCCTTGGATCTCTGTAATCAACGCTTTGCATGCGTTCAAACCCAATCCATGTGTATCTCTTTTAGACCAATCAGAAGTTGTTTAACCACCGCTTATATTACACCGTTGGATCAAAGCCGTGTGACTTAGACCAAATCTCAGCCTTTAATTTGGTGAGCCCTTCTCGAATCTTCCTCTCCTAGTATAAAAGGAGGATTAGTCTCAGCATTTGAGAAATTTTTCCATTTCGTCCAAATAGAGAGAGAGAGAGAGAGAAAGAAGAGAGAGAAGAGAGAGAGTAAAAAGAGAGAGAAAAAGAGAAACCCTAACCCATTTCAAACCCTAAACTCATTTCTCCTAAATAGTACATACCAAACCATATACCTGTGTGTTTGAGAGTGTTGTTGGTGGGGGTTTGAAGGTTGTTTGAGGTTTTATCCTCTGACTTCAAGATCTTATTTCCAACTTAGACATTTCATGTTAGATCTCTATTTTTCTTTCATAGAAACAGAAGATCTAATTATTGCATGTCATATTACACATAGATTTGCATATTTTAGTTTCGCATCTTGAGAAATCGTATTTGTTGATTATTCTTTCTGTAAATGTTTTTCAAAACTCCAAAATCAACAAATCTATTTTTTGTTTCTAGTTCTTACGAAATAAGACTTTTGACCTAGTTGGAATCGCAATTGGTGATTTACAATTTCAAAATCATTTTCAAAACTCCTGAAATTGTTTAAGACCTTGGTAGTCTTTCGAGCAAGGTAACCTTGGATTTCGGGATTATTTGAAAGGTCAAATAAAGTTTTTTTTTGTTTCTAAAGAAGAGAGAAACCGAAAACAGTTCATTTAGATCTGATTTGTAATTCATTAGGACTTGTTTGTATAAATAAAATGTGCGTGTGTGCATGCATGTATTAGAACACTGTCACAAACACTTGTCACACTACAACACAAGAAGTGTTGGTTGTAAGATCTGGATACTTCAATAATCGACGTAAAGATTGGAGCAAAGTGGAAAAGTTAGTAAATTATAAAAGCCACATCAACATCATACCTACAGAGAAGTTAGAATCAAACCAGTGGGTACATTTTCTAAACTTGTATAGGACTGTTTTGTGTGCATGTGTGTTAAATAGTTTGTAACTTATGAATTTTGTTTTAGTGGATTTTTGGTTTATGACTTAGAATTCACCATGGATGTTTCCTCAGTTGGGTGAGATTTTACCACGATAAAAACTCCTTGTACTTAATCTTTCTACATCTCCTCATGTCATTCATGATAGTGTGCTGACATAAAGTTTCTTAGTTTTTTTTTTTCGAAACCTGTTACAAAATCTTGAACATATCTCGTACATGTTTTATTAAACACGTCTTGTGTTGATCTGTTTTGATTTAAAGAAAAGAGTTTATTCAAAAAACAGTTCGGAGTTACTTCAATGGTTTAATCTTGTATTAAACGGCCTAAGTAACATTTTTTCAATTGGTATCAGAGCTTTGGAAATTTTCTCTAAAGATCTTGTGTTTATAAAATTGTTTTCTTAAAATCAAACAATGGATGAGAAAAATGAAAGATTTGGTAACTTGAACAGACCTCCTCTCTTTTATGGAAACAACTTTGCTTACTGGGAAGTAAGGATGGTTGCTTTCATAAAAGGAACCTTAGGAGATGACGTCTGGGATATTATTGAAAATAGATATACTTATCCTACAAAACCAGCCACTGAAGAAAGTAATGAGAGGATTAAGAAAGTATTAAGTGAATTCACTCAAGAAGAGAAGCAAGTTTCTGGAAACAATAACAAAGACAAGAACGCCATTTATATGTCTATAAATGAACATGAGTTCAAAAGGATCTCAGCTTGTGCCACTTCTAAGGAAGCTTGGGATACATTGGTTACTACACATGAAGGTGACACTAGAGTTAAGGTTGCTAAAACACAGATCCTTATCCACGAGTATAACTCTTTAATCATATCTGACTCTGAATCATTCGATGACTTTTACATGAATTTGACTGACATTGTAACCAAATTACATGCTAATGGGATAACCTATGATAGACATGAAATTATCTCAAAAATTCTAAGGTCATTGCCACAGAAATTTAATAACAAGAGATATGCTATTGAGGAAATGAGTGATCAAAATCTCACTCCTGAATTACTCAGTAGTAAACTGAGAACTGTGGAAATGGAACTAGAATTCAAGAAACAATTAACCCAGTCCCATAGAAAGCAGACTAGTTCCAACCTGAGTTTTTCTTCTAAGCTAGTAAAACCAGAGGTCAGTATTCTTAATAATGACTCTGATGAGGAATGTGACATAGATAGTTTGGATAATCAGATTGCCTTGATGTCGAGAAGTTTAAGAAAATTGTGAAATTTAGAAATAAAATGGCAACCAAACAAGGCAAATCAAATTATCCAACTCAGTCTAATCACAAACCTCATGAGAAAGGTCAAGACAAACATCACAGGGACATTCATACGAGACCAACAAAGACTTTAAGAATATTGAATATTTTAGATGTGGAAAATTGGGTCATATAGCACAAGACTATAGAGTTAAATTGAACACGACCAATAAACATACTAGGGCCAATATTTGCAAGACATGGGATGATTCAAGTGACTCTGATAATGAGGAACCTGAGTCATCTAATGTTTTTTATCCTTGCATGTCCTTCTTTGCCAAGATAATCTATAATGATGATATGCATGTGCCTATGTATGAGAATGATGATAATTGCTCTACTTCTGTTGTTATGAATCATGCTGCTACTAGTTTAGATGTTGTAATTTCTAAGAACGTTGCTAGTTCTACAGCGAGGTGTGTGAGTCAAAGGGAAAGTGATAATGACGATGTCAATGTATGTGTGAGTTCAAGAATTAAATCCTTAGGGGACACTTCACACACTACACTTAGTGATTCGGACACTGAAGACCTCCCTGATGTTCACACACTTTATGCCAAAACTCTCAAGAAAAGCTCTAGATTAGAGAAGATAGTGAAAGAAATCACTAAGAAACTAGAAGACCGTAGTCTAATGGCCAAACTTAACGCTGAAGAGTATACTACCCAATGTCTAACTTATAAAAATGAAGTCAAATTTTTTATCAAAAATTGAAAGAGTTGATTGAAACAAATAAAAGTCTGGAGAAAAAATATAAAGGGACATTATTAGAATTGGAACAATCTAAAGAAAAGACAACAAATGTGTTCAAAGAATTTGCTAAGTTTGAAAACAATTCCAACTGTTTTGATGATTTTGTTGCTGACTCAAAAATCAATTCTATCTGGAATTGGATTTTTCCCTAAGTTAAAGACACAAACTAAAAACTTTGAATCTATCAAGTTTGTGTTAGGAGGCAAAAGACCTTTAGAAATTTGCCCAGATTTTCATTCCCTAAAAGATGATTTTGATGAAAAACAACAAAAGTTTGATATTGGGGAATCAAGTTACTCTAAGTGTGATAGTCAACCTAAGTAAAAATACATCTGCCCCCCGATTAGGAAGAGTGATTTTGATTTTCAAACTGTAATCCCTAGGAATAAGGTTCAACATCAAAATTTCATGAAACCTATGTTTAGAGACTTTACTAACGAGATACCCTCTTCAAGCAATCTATATTGCTCTTACTGTGATATATACGGTCATTCTTTCAAAGGTTGCTACTCTAGACGTTTAGCTAATCATGTTTGTAATACTCCTGTATACCAAAACTTTAACTACTCTAGAAGAAGACGTAATAATTATGTTTAACCTAGACAACCAGACAAAAACTCTAACTATAGAAAGAGAAAGACCAAACCTAAAAGATCATTTACAAGAAGGATTCCTAGATACTTTCCTAACTGACTGCTCATTTTTTCCATAAAATTCAAACTCATGCGCGAAACATTTTTCAACAAAAATCTAATGCTCGCAAATTTTATCAAATGAGAGAAAATCAGCGCAAAATGAAAACAAGAGTTATTTGGGTTAGAAAAGATGAACTATTGCCCCAGATGAAGTGTAACATTGTGATTATTGCTTTAAAAGCTGAACACACTCCTTCTGGATGGTATTTAGACTCTGGGTGTTCCAAACATATGACTGGGGATGACACAAAACTTTTAAACAAAACCAGCTTTGCTGGAGGAAAAGTTATTTTTGGTGATGGTGTATCATCTCAAATCATTGATAAAGGAACACTCCAAGAATAAGGATTGCCTTTGCTTGAAAATGTTCTTCTAGTAAAAGGTCTTAAGGATAATCTACTTAATATTTCGCAATTTTGTGACTCAAATCATATTGTCACCTTTTCAAAGAATAATTAAAAAAATTTAAATGAAAAAGGTGAGTGCATACTTACAGGACTCAGGACTCAGGAGTCCCGATAATTATTATACTGTCCAGACTAGTACTAAGGTCTGTAATATTGCCAGAATAGATGATAATGAAATATGGCATAATAGGATGGGTCACATAAATTACGATACCCTTAGTAGATTGTCTTCACAAAAAATAGTTAGAGGAATTCCAAAGATCAAACCTATCTCTAATATTGGATGTGGACCATGTCAGGAAGGAAAAATTATTAAGGCATCTCATAAGAAAGTTAAAGATATCCTTACCTCTAAACCCTTGGAGCTCATCCATATGGACCTAATGGGTCCCTCTCGAACTGTTAGTCTCTGTGGACACAGTTACATTCTTGTTATGGTTGATGACTTCACTAGATTTACTTGCATGGCCTTCTTAAAATAAAAGTCTGACACTTTTCAAACCTTTTTAAAAATTCTACTTCGGATTGAAAATAAGAAGCACACTCAAGTAAATAGAATTCGTAGTGATCGAGGTGGAGAATTCATAAATACTGGTATTATAGAGTATTGTGACTATAATGGTTACAAACATGAATTTAGTGCTCCTAAGACTCCTCAACAAAATGGAATTGCTGAGAGAAAGAATCGTACTCTTTAAGAGATGGCACGTGTTATGATTCATTTCAAGTGTTTATGTAAATATTTTTGGGTAGAATATATTCGTACTACTTGTCACATTATCAATAGAGTCTATCTTAGGAAGAAATCTAAACAAACTCCTTACGAACTATGGTATGGGAAAAAGCCCAATCTTAAATACCTTAGAAACTTTGGTAGTACGTATTATGTCTGCAAAGACAGAGAACACTTATCCAAATTTGAGACTCGTGGAGATAAATCTATCTTCCTAGGATATTCTCCTGATAATAAAGCATACCGTGTCTATAATCTTCACACAAAGACCTTAATGGAATCCATAAACGTTATTGTAAGTGACACTATTGTTGAGAGTAAGACTGGAGAACCAACTATTATGGAAGAGTCTGAAAATGTTTTAGAACATGACTCTCCAGAAATAGATGATTATTTACCAATTGAGACACCTGAAGTACCTAACTGGGTTTCTAAAGATCATCCCATAGATAATATTATCGGTAACCCTAGTGAGACTGTACGTACAAGATCTCAATTAAGAAACTACGCTCATTATGCATGTTTTATTTCCCTTATGGAACCAAAGAATGTAAATGAGGCATTTAATGACCCTCATTGGATTTCTACTATGCAGGAAGAACTTCTTCAATTCGTCATTCATGATGTTTGGTATCTTGTACCTAGGCCTGATGATAAAAAGGTTATTGGCAGACGTTGGATATTTAAAAATAAATCTGATGAAAGTGGGATAATCATTAGAAACAAAGCCAGATTATTGGCTCAAGGATACTCTCAAATTGAAGGAATAGATTTTAATGAGACTTTTGCCCCTGTTACTCGCTTAGAATCTGTTTGTCTTCTTTTTGCAATAGATTGTTACTTGCATTTTATGCTTTACCAAATGGATGTCAAATCTGCCTTTCTTAATGGAATCTTGACTGAAGAAACCTATGTTGAACAACCCAAAGGGTTAATTGACCCTCAATATCCAAATCATGTTTATCATCTTAAAAAGGCGTTGTATGGTCTGAAATAAGCACCAAGAGCTTAGTATGAGCGTCTTTCCAACTTTCTCTTACACAAAGGTTTTAAGAGAGGTGGAAATGATCAAACCCTTTTTATCAAACATTTTGACAAAGATATCATTATAGCTCAAGTCTATGTCGACGATATCATTTTTGGATCCACTTCCCCTTCAGAAGTTAAATCATTTTCTGAAATTATGCATAGAGAATTTCAAATGTCTCTTATGGTGGAGTTGCAATTTTTCTTGGGTCTTCAAGTCAAACAAAATTCAAATGATTTATTTGTGTCGCAGTCGAAATATGATTTAGAGATTGTCAAAAAATTCGGTCTTGAAAGTGCCAAAGAAGCTAAAACTCCCTTGAGTACTACGGTTAAACTATCTAAAGATGAGAGTGGTAAATCCATAGATCCAACTCTATATCATAGTATGATAGGAACCTTACTATACCTTACTGCCTTGTATCCTGATATTATGTACGCAGTTTGCGTGTGTGCCCGTTATCAAAACAATCCTAAAGAGAGCCACTTAGTTTGTGTAAAAAGAATTATTAAATACATAAAAGGCACTCTAAATTTAGGACTTTGGTACACCAATGATACCCCTAGTACTATAATAAGATACGCTGATGCCGATTGGGCAAGGTGTACCGATAATAGTAAGAGCACATCAGGAGTATGTTACTATATCGATAATAATTTAGTAGGATGGAGTAGTAAGAAACAAAACTGCACTTTTTTATCTACAGTTGAATCTGAGTACATAGTTGTTGGTAGTTGTCGTGCCCAATTACTTTGGCTTAAGAAAATGCTAAATGATTATGGTATTCAAGAAGACCAATTACATCTTTATTGTGATAATCAAAGCGCGATCAATATCTCTAAAAATCTTGTTCAACACTCGCGAACAAAACATATAAAAATTAAACATCACTTTATACGCGAATTAGTTAAATCTAAGGAATTAGAAATTAATTATCTTCCTACTGATTTGCAACTCGCAGATATGTTTACAAAACCTTTGGATTATAATATATTTCATTCTTTGTGAAAATCGATAGGAATGGTTTGTGCTGAATAAACTCGGGTGACTTAAGTTTTTTCCCTTTGTCCATTTGAGACAAAATGGGGGAGTAATTTGAGTCTTATTAGTTCATATTTTTCTTGCACATATTTCTAAAAAGCTTGATGTTAGTATTATGTGTAGGAATCTGTACCGTTGTCTTCAACAGGTGTCATTAGGGTATTAATGTATAATTAGTTGAGTTATGTAATTTTCTATTTCTAGGAAATGGGTAGATAGAATTTTGTATAGGATTAGGGTTTTCTTTATTCCTTCGTATCCGTACGAGTCCTAGATGACTAAAAGGAAATTTTCTCTCATATTTTCAAAGGGGGAGATTGAAGCACCTTATACTCTTGACTCACTTGAGTCTACATTGTATAAGTGCTCATCTAGTTTGGAAATTATGACAAAATTAGAGTCTTATTCCCTAGATACCAAATATCCTCAGATTCTTCTCTTCATGCCACACTTGATTCAATTGAAGGTATAAATTTCAATCACACACACTAGGATTGCATTCATTGTTCATATATATTGCATCATTTGCTTGTGTGTGAGTTGTGTGTGTTAAATCCCATTCAAATTATTTTTAATAATTTTTGGGAATTTTTAAACAATTTTTAAATGATTTTTTTCATATTAAAAATTGACTTTATAAAATTTTGGGGTCATTTTGTAATTACTGGTTTTATGTTTTCATGCCTGAAAGTTGGGTTGGGTAAGATCCGAAAGCGCTTAAGACTTCAGGGGAGTTGTGTAATTAAGTTTCAAACACGCGTGTGAGAGTTAATCTCAGCCATACACCTGTCGTCCTTATAACGGCCAGATTTGTGTTTGTTGCAAGACACATAACCTTAGTGTTATCTCAGCCCTTGGATCTCTGTAATCAACGGTCTGCATGCGTTCAAACCCAATCCATGTGTATCTCTTTTAGACCAATCAGAAGTTGTTTAACCACCGCTTATATTACATCGTTGGATTAAAGTCGTATGGCCTAGACCAAATCTCAGCCTTTGATTTGGTGAGCCCTTCTCGAATCTTCCTCTCCTAGTATAAAAGGAGGATTAGTCTCAGCATTTGAGAAATTTTGCCATTTCTTCCAAAAAGAGAGAGAGAAAGAAGAAAGAGAAAAGAAAGAGAAAAAAGAGAGAGAAAGAGAGAAACCCTAACCGGTTTTAAACCCTAAACTCATTTCTCATAAACAGCATATACCAAACACTATACCTGTGTGTTTGAGAGTGTTGGTGGTGGGGGTTTGAAGGTTGTTTGATGTTTTATCCTCTGAGTTCGAGATCTTATTTCCAACTTAGACATTTCATGTTAGATCTCTATTTCTCTTTCATAGAAACAATAGATCTAATTATTGCATGTCATATTACATATAGATCTGCATATTTTAGTTTCTCATCTTGAGAAATCGTATTCGTTGATTATTCTTTCTGTAAATCTTTTTCAAAACTCCAGAATCAACAAATCTATTTTCTATTTCTAGTTCTTACAAAATAAGACTTTTGACCTAGTTGGAATCGCAATTGGTGGTTTACAATTTCAAAATCATTTTCAAAACTCCTGAAATTGTTTAAGACCTTGGCAGTCTTTCGAGCAAGGTAACCTTGGATTTCGGGATTATTTAAAAGGTCAAATAAAGTTTTTTTTTGTTTCTAAAGAAGAGAGAAACCGAAAACAGTTCATTTAGATCTGATTTGTAATTCATTAGGACTTCTTTGTATGAATAAAGTGTGCGTGTGTGCATGCATGTGTTAGAAGACTGTCAGAAACACTTGTCAGACTACAACACAAGATGTGTTGGCTGTAAGATCTTGATACTTCAAGAGTCGACGTAAAGACTGGAACAAAGTGGAGAAGTTAGCAAACTGGGAAAGCCACATCAACATCAGACCTGCAGAGAAGTTAGAATCAAACCAGTGGGTACATATTCTAAACTTGTATAGGACTGTTTTGTGTGCATGTGTGTTAAATAGTTTGTAACTTGTGAATTCTGTTTTAGTGGATTTTTGGTTTGTGACTTAAAAGTCACCGTGGATGTTTCCTCAGTTGGGTGAGGTTTTACCACGTTAAAAACTCCTTGTACTTAATCTTTCTACATCTCCTCATCTCATTCTTGATAGTGTGCTGACATAAACTTTCTTATTTTTGTTTTTAAAAACCTGTTCTAAAATCTTGAACATATCTCGTACATGTTTTATTAAACACATCTTGTGTTGATCTGTTTTGATTTAAAGAAAAGAGTTTCTTCAAAAAATAGTTCGGAGTTACTTCAATAGTTTAATCTTGTATTAAACGTACTAAGTAATAGTTTTTCACCTTTCGCCCATAGCCCACCTCTGGCACCGGAACCCCAAACCACGACCCAGCTAAAACCCAAACCCGGCTCGATTCCCTCTTCAAAACAAACCCAAATCAGCCGGAATCCTAAAGCCGGCGAAGCCCAAGCCCCTCTCCGGACCTAGACCCGCGACCCTACCTCCTAACCGCTGACCAACCCGGAAATTCCACCTTCGAAACCATCGCTCCCCTTACCCGAACCAACCGACTCAATCCTTGAAATCCATGTCCCTTTTTCACCAAACCCATGTGAGCTTGCAAACCTTTACACGACTTCTCACCTTCTACCAAAACAATAAACTAAGTCAAAACAAATAAAGCCTCACATGTTAATAAACCTCATTTAACCCTTGCCCATTTTACCCCCAACTAACTGTTGTCCATTTTTTCAAATAAAACCCCAACTACCCTCATGTGCACACAATTCAGATTTTATTACCTCACACCTTTGCCATGCACATGTGCTCACCCCATGGTCCTCTCACCATTTCCATACACACTCAATCCAGTTACCAAAAATACCCCTTAGCCCTTGTGTGCCATGCATCTCCTATTTAAAGAGATAATGACCATTTTGAAAAGGATCTCAAATTTAGTTTTTAAGTTTTGTGTGATAAAATTCTCTCCATCCCTCTGTGTTGAGTATTTGTATTTTTAGCAAATATCTCAATATAGAGGTGTGTAGTGAAATTTATCTCTAGGATAAATTCAACCCCACCCCTCTATAATGAATTTTTCTATTTTTAGCAATTATTTCAAAATAGATTGATGTAGTTGAATTCATCCCTTATGGGAGGTAAATTCTAGCACATTCCTTTATGTTGAGATTTTGCATTTTTAGCAATTATCTCAATATAAAGTAATGAACTGGAATTTACTTCTGTGGATGAGTTCTAATGTACAATTTTATAATGTTAGGATTTGCATTTTTAGCAAATCTCTTTTATTGTTTAATTGTCCATTATGAATTCATTCACTATCCTTTTTATTTTTATTTTGTAAGTTTTTAGTTTAGATTTAAAAAATACATGAGTGAGGTATTATGATTGAGAGATTTTTTATGTATAATTGAAGATTCTATTTCAATTCAAGGCTTAAATGGGTTTGATCTCCTCCTCTTGATTACTTTTAGTTTAATCCTCGCATGCTCTTTTTTTGTATACTTTTGTTTTTATTTTTTTGGATGATGATTATTGAGGGTTAATCTCCCATTTATGGGATGAAATTTTGAAGCCCTCATGAGTCCAATCTTGTTAGTTTACTTATTAAGGAAATTTTGTTTATCTCACTTTTTTTAAATTAGCTTTTACTTCTCAATTAGTAGTTATAAAAATTAGTATAGTTAGTTATTTAAAAAATCCCTTGAAAAATCCATAAAAAATATAATAGCAAAAAATAGAAAAATAATAATAAAATGCGAATGAATCTATATATGTCCTCTCCAATTTTGTGTTTCGTCCTTAGATATGGATTGATACCTCACTTACCGTTATATTCTAGTTTTGTTCTACTTTTATAGGTTTGTGAAGACTTTTGATGGAAAGAGGAGTTGCAACAACGACGAAAATACATAATAGAGGCGCATTTCTTTCTATCAGGAGTGAAGTCGTATTGCCTCATAAGAGAGCTCTTATACCCCAATGTAATCGTCACTCCGGGATGCATTATACTTCCATGTGATGCGGGGAAATTCCATTTTAGGAATGGGATGATTCAGATTCTTACAACATTTAACGACATGGATTCAGATAAGCCTTACCTCCACATTAGAGAGTTTGAGGATGTGTGCGAGACATTCAATGATCAAGCTTCTACCCATGACATAGTGCGCCTCAAGATTTTCCCGTTTTCTCTCAAAGGAAAGGCCAAGACTTGGCTTTGGTCATTAGCACCGAACTCGATAGCTACGTGGAGAGACATGCAGGTCAAATTTCTTCAAAATTTATTTCTCGCATATAGAATTATCTCTATTTAGGCTCAAATTCAAACCTTAAAGCAAAACGATAGTGATCCTTTTGATAATTGTTGGGAGAGGTTAAATGAGTTAGTTAATATGTGCCCACACCATGACTTTGAAAAGTGGACTCTCATCTCTTACTTTCATTATGGTCTTAGCCTAAGATCAAAATAACTTATCAAAACCATGTGTCCAGAAGAGTTCTTAGGGTTAGAAACGGACGATGTGGTGGCCCACTTTAAGTATGTCACCAAGCCTACTCAAGCTTGGGACGCATGGGATCCAAACTCCCAACCCAAAGCTAGAATCACGTCCATAACGCCTTTCGTGTTCGGACTCAATCACTTGGACAAGGAAGCCGAGTTGAAACTCCAAATAAACAAATTATCCAAGAGGCTAGAAGATGTGGTCAAAACTAGGGAGAGAGAGATATCCAGTCCATCTCGAATCTTATTGGAGGAGAGTTGTACGATTTGTGAAGTGGGACATTTAACGAAAGAATGTTCGATGATACCCGCCTACAAAGTTAATCTACAAGAGAGAGTTGAGGTGGTGGGAGACTATGAGGGAAATTTTAATGCCCCTCACAGGAATTATTTTAATCCCTCGTGGTCAAACCATCGTGGTTTTAGTTACGAGCAACCGAATGCAGCGATGAACTCGAATCCATATGTTACCCAATAAATGCCACCACTCCTACCGTATCAACAAGCACCACCCATACAAGTGCCTCCTCCTGCGCCTTACACAATCCCACAAAGCCTCAAGGACACTCTTGCTCAATTCATACAAACTCAGTCAACGATCAATGCCCGAAACGCCCAGAGTTTTATCGACTTAAATGCATTGCTTTCTAAGTTGCAATATTCCTAATGTGTCCAAGAGAAGGGCAAGTTTTCCACCTAGGGAAAGTTTTCCACCCAGGTCCAAATACCTCCTGAAGGTTAAAACTGTGTTAGCTCTATTCTCGACGATAACAAAGAGCAATGTCAAGTGGTAACCACTTTACGTAGAGAAAGAGTTGTCGACTTATCACCTCCTCCACAAGATGTGCAAAAACATAAGGAGGTTTCATCCGGCACGAAAGAGGCTGAAAATACCCCCTTTGAAGAGAGTGACAAAGATGACATAGTTGGGCTCGAGGTGGTAGTGAAACCCCTATAAATGCACCTTACCGTCAATGGTTGGTCCCTCCCCCTAAAAGGGCCTCCCGTGATGATATCCTAGATGTGCTTAAGCAAGTGAAGCTTAATTTACCTTTTCTTGAAGCTATCAAGCAAATTGTCGTGTATGAAAAGTTTCTCAAGGACTTACTCACAGTGAAACGTAAATTAAAGGTAAAGAAAAAGGTGTTCTTAGCACAAAACATGAGTTCGATACTTTTGAACGACCTCCCACCTAAGTACAAAGGTCGAGATATGCCCATCATTTCGTGCATTACTGGAGAGAATAGAATTGAGAGAGCCTTAGTATATTTTGGGGAGAGTGTCAATATTTTACCATATTCCATTTATAAAAAGCTTGATTTGGGAGAGCTTAAGCCCACTAAAATTACTCTCCAACTTGCGGATCGTTACGTGAAGATACCCAAAGGGGTAGTTGAGGACGTGATCATCCAAGTCGACACTTTCTATTTTTCGATAGATTTTGTCATTTGGGACACAAATCCCTCCTCTCCATTGAGTCATCATGTTCTCGTTATTCTTAACCGCCCTTTTTAGCCACACCTAAAGCGTTAATTAACACGAATAATTAGAAAATGCAACTCACGTTCGGGAATATGACACTCGAAATGAATATCTTCAATATCACCAAGCAAGTGGGTGATGAGCATGATAGTCTTAATAAGGACGTAGTGTACTAATAATTCGAGGATAGTAATTTTGGGGATCCACGTGAGGTGTGCTTAGTGACAGAAATCGAGAGCGAGAGAGAGAAATTAGGCGAGAGTGGGAGAGAGCACGTAGACGATAAAAGGAGAGATTACTTGGAGATTGAGAGAGAGAGAGAGAGAGAGAGAGACAGAGACAGAGACAGAGGGAGTTAGGAGATATAAGATTATAAAATTTTGAGAAAGAATTCGGGTTGGTGGATGAGAGCCTCGATCTTGAAGTCCAATTGTTATCGAAATCTTTTTTTCACTTAGAGGAGAGCGACTGGAGAGATAGGATAGATAAATTTCTTCTTTGTGAACGTCCACCCATGACACTTTAGTTCTCGGATGCAATCAAGGTCATGGTTAGAGTATCATCTGATTTAAAGACCGATCCCTGCATTCTCGAGTTTAGATAAAATCTAGGACATTCCAAAATTTACTATGATATTCTCTCCAAGTAGGAACGAATATGATAGAAGGTTATTGGACACCTTGATGATTTCACTCACCTCATTCATCATGTGCCTCGAGGTGTCCATTTCTTCTATTGGGTCGATTCCCAATTGTTCTGATTTTTTATTTATGATGTGGGATAGATGAAGATGATTTTATCAGATCCTGCACATGGGGTTGGGTAAGTTTTAGGAGAGAAAAGGTCGTCGCCCCCCGACGCGTATGGGGTGATTTTTTTTGTTGTATTTTTTAGCCGTGTGTTGGTGTTATATATTATTTTATTGCATTTTAATATTTGTTCATTTCATTTTTGCACTCTTCTTTTCTTAGTTAGATTTTAATCCATTTTATTGCTAACAATGCAAAAATCTAAGTTGGGGGTGGGGTATATGTGCATTTTTAAACTTCATAAAATTTAAAATGTCCAAAAAATTTGAAATATGTCAAAAATTCCCCAAAAAAAAGTCAAGTATATTTTTCTTTAAAATAAATAAAAATTGGAATTTAAAATCTTCAAAAATATCACTAAATTTTTTTTTGAAGTCTCAATTTGTAAAAATCTGATGCACTAAGCCGAAATTGACCAAAAATAAAAATTGAGCAAAAATTGACGACCTGACGAATAAGTGTAGAGATTTTTAACGTGTCACTTTTTTTGAGTAATTAATTCACTCCGAGTTAAAAGTTAACTCAAAGTTATGTTTAGCGTTTAAAAAGTCGTTGATGATCTCAAAATCATTGTTTTGACTCGTTACGAAAAATGAGTGAAATCTTATTTTGAAAACGCGCTAAAAATATCTCAAAATTAAAATTAATCTCGAGACACATATGACAACATAATTAGTAATTTGGGTAAATGAAGTTAGGCCATCATTTTTTACCCAAAAATATTACACATATAAAGTCTAAAAAATTCATCCTTTTGCTAGACAATTTGAGACAAAAATTGATATCACTTTTCCTTTGTTAACCTGAAAAAAGCAATCGCCCTAGAGTTGTGAAAATCAAAATTCCATTAATTAAGTTCGTCCTGCATATAAAAAGGGGCAGAATAATAGAAAAATACTCAAACAAAAATAGAAAAAAAAAATTAGAAAACAAATATGCAAAATAGAAGGGAAAAGAAAAGAAAAGGAGAAAATGAGCAATGGCCCGAAAAAATGTCGACAGATATTGTAAGAAAGTTTTCTAACTCTGAATTTTTCATTCCTATTTTTACCGAAAATACTTAACCCAAAAAAGTCCTAACTGAGTCCGAAATATGAAATTAATTGTCGCGTGGAGAGTTAAAGCACGAAAAGATAATAAAGAGACAAAACGGCAAGAATATAGATTATGCTTTTCAAATTCCAATGACCGTATTCCATTCATGAGATCTTTTCACCCTTAATATTTACGTCTTTAAGTTTGTGTGCATGAACTCGTGTCCATTACATTTACCCCTAATATCACGCACATCGAAAGAAAATAGCAACAATCCTAGTGATTCATTTGTGAGTGAATTTCGTGAGAAATTGAATCCAAGCAAACTTTCAAAAAGTAACATAATAGTCAATCGGTGGAAGTTAATGGTTTAAATGTCATCTTTACACTCACACACACTATGAATTGAGATTTAGTCGAATATAAATTTTAAGTGATTATTTTTTTGGAGTTTAAAGTGTATGTCTTTTAGTTATTTTAATATTTTCTTTGAGTCGTACAGAAATGAGTTTTGTGGGTAAATTCACTACCAAAACTCACGAGACACCACTCGTCTTACTTGGGTAACCTAGGAGTTTAACGGTTTGTTGCATACGCTAAATGCAATCGCTTACCACTGAAATATGTATTTTATCCGTGAGTTGTTTAGAAGCCCATATAAACTCATGCTCTTATTCTTTTACTTTGCTCAGGACAAGAAACGTTTTAGGTTAGGGGGATTTGATTAGGCATAAATATTTCATATTTATCCCCTTAATTTTAGTATTTCTATGGTTACATACATTGCATTTAACTCGAATTTATCTTATTTTTATGCTACTAACCCTATTCTTAGAGTATTTATTATTTTGTGTAATTCTCTCGTGTTTTACAGGTAATTCGTGCAAGTGGATTCGAGAGAAAGGCCGAAACGTTGAAAGAAATGCGAAAAAGGGATGTCACGAGTATTTTCATAATTTTCTAGAAAAAGTCAAAGGAGGAGCCAACTGAAAAGTCGAAGAGCTTGAAATCACCAGAATACTGGAATAAACAACACCTCAATCCCAGTTAAGATGAATAAGTTATGCACATTTGAAGTTGAGAAGAAAATCTAGTAGCAGAATTGTAAATAAGAGAAATTCGAGCACATAAGGAATCACTTGGTCATAGCCTAGGATCAAAACGGTTTTGGTCCTAGGGCGTACCAGTTTGCCATAGGTAACGGACTAAAACCGTGACAAATTTTCTAAAACATGATTTTTTTTTTTGCCTTATATTTTTGCCAAAAGAGTTTTTGAGTTTAGGGAATCTTCTAAAAGACATCTAACCTATATATTTAGACATTATGGTACTTTTAACATTGTTTTAGTTGATTGTAAAGCTTATAATCATGGAGGAACATCTAGGGAAATATTTTACATGTCTTGCGTCATCAATTCAATATAAGATCATAACTGATTTTCGGTTTTTCTTCTTCTTGTATGATTATTTTCTTCAACCTTGGTAACCTTAACTTCCAGCGTCTTTACTATTATTTGTTTATGTTTACATGCTTGTTAATGGATTCTTGCGTTGTCAATACAATCATGTTTAGCTAGATTCATTAAGAGTTGGGGAACATGAACCAAACCTAGTTTTTTTACGTTAAATATGAAATTCGGTGTGGCTGTATGTTTAATTGTTATAGATTGGTAATTTTATTTAAACTATTATTGTAGATCTCTTAACTTTGTTTGTCGTAGGCAAACGAAGTGTTTGAGAATAAGATATATATGTTAATAATTATATCATTCGCTTTAATTAATTTATCATCGACACCCTCATATATATAGTGCTTTGGTTAGTTAATTCTCTTCTTATAATTAAATATTTAGTTATCAAGAATTTTATATTTAGCGAAAATACCTACGGTTCGGGGGACTAGATCTCGACTCCCCTTTTTCCAAATAGTCGTTTCTAAAATCAAAAATTTTGTTTCTTGCTTTCTTATATTTAAATGCACTTGTTAATTTAAGCTTGGTAGTTAATTAGAATTAGTCCTAAAATAAAATCACCTTTTCTTTATTTCGTGATTCGACACCTAGATTTTAGAATCCGACCCTATTATTGTCGTCAAAACGTTACACGTTCTATTCCCTGAGGATTCGACCCCTACTTATGGGGATTATTACTTGAGCGACTGACTTGCACTTGAGCTATAGATACACACGTAGCATACACATTTGTGTCGCATCACACGTAGCATACACATTTGTGTCGCATCAATTGTACTAGAACTTTAATTCCAATATCCTATGAACAAGTCGAATCTAACTCGCTAGAATTCCTACTATGTTCAATTGACCGACATAGTATACAATACATTTAACCATAAATATAAAGCATTCTTACAAACATAATTCTTAATTCAAAATGAATTGACACGCCTTTACTAAAAAGTAAACGTCATACGCAGTTTTAAGAATAAAACCCAATAGTGGGGGCAAAATAATGTCAACCACGGGGGGTTTGGGGGATGGAGCCCCCAACCCAACTTTATAAGGTTATTTTTTAGTTTATATCAAAAAATTACACAACTATTTACATTTCGACAAACACTAACCCAATAATTAACCCAAAAATTAGAACCCTAGATTTAGATTTAACTAACATTTACCTTATAATTAACCCCAAAATTCATGCTAACTATCAACATTTATTCAAAAAAATAAAATTGGAGGAGTTAAATTTAATTGTATATTTGAATAATATTTATATGATTGAAACCCTTAAAATTCATTCAAAAATAAAATAAAAAACTAAAACTATAAATTAAAGAGAAATAGAAGGGAAGCATAAGAGTTCTTTTATTTTTCAATGAGTAAAGTCTTGGTATTTTAAAGTGTTTTAAAAGGCGCGCCTAGGCTTGAGACTGGGGCAAAACGCCCCGCCTTAATTTTTTTACGCCTTATTCTAGATAATAGGATTAAGGCACATTTTTTTTAAAATAAAAACGCTTTAATGAAACGATGTTGCCTTTTAAAAACTTTATTATAAAAATCGGACCAATGTCTGATTCAAAACAATCAAAAGACAAATGGTATTCCAAACCTTTCTGCCTCTCGTCCAAAATAACACGCGTTTTTTTCTTTCTTAGTATTTAAATAAATAGTACTTTAGTTTGCATATATTCAGACGTATGTTAAAGTGTATACCATTTTAATATTTTTAATAGCCTTGTTATAGTTAAATGTTAAAATATATTTTAAAAAGGCCTAAACACATTTTACGCCTTTTTACGCCTGAGGCCCGCCTAGGCTTCTAAGGCTTAAGGCTTGGCCTCCACGACTCGATCACGCCCCGCATTTTTTAGAACCTTGGTATTTGGATATATATAACTAGGTTTTAGACCAGCGCGATGCGCCGACGATTGTAGTAGAAAATAAAATATTTCGGATCAACAATTTAGATAAAATATCTCCAATGCAAAATGTAAAGTATATTATCTCTAAATACATTCTCAACTTGGAATATAAGAATATTTCAACAAATGTGGATCACATCACCACAATTTTATTTTCGCTTATCTTTATTTTTATAAAGCTTATCCAAAAAGTAAGAAGCCCAAACCGTATCACAATTAGAAATAGGAGAATAAAAGTCATCAGAAAAATGTCTTTATATTAGTCTCTAAAGATTGCCACTCTTAAAATGCTTCCCAAATTTTCCATAATGAGACCCACTCAAAATATCCTCAAATATATATATATATATATATATATATATATATATATATATATATATATATATATAGAGGCAGGCTCCTGTGCACACTAAGTTTGCACACTAAGTTTGCACATTACCTTTTATATATAGTAAAAAAAATATTTTTGAGTTGATTTTTTTTGTGTGATATTTAAACATTTCAAGGAACCCATATAAAAAAATCAGCTCAAAAATTTTTTTTTTGCTATTTTTAAAAAATCGGTCAAACTTTCGCAGTTTTTAAGCCCTTTAAAAACTGCGAAAGTTTGACCGATTTTTTAAAAATAGCAAAAAAAGTTTTTTTGAGCTAATTTTTTTTATGTGAGTCCGTTGAAATGTTAAAATATCACATAAAAAAATTGGTGTGCGCCAGCACTAAGTTTGCACACTTTTAAAAGGTAATGTGCAAACTTAGTGTGCAAACTTAGTGTGCACAGGAGCCTGCCTCTATATATATATATATATATATATATATATATATTGTGAACCAATTTCCAAATCGCATAATGGACCTGTATTTCAAATCAAGATTTCAATTCATTACCTAGGATTAATTTGCTGGCAATTTTTATCCATCTAGCAAAGACAAATTTACCTGGATTCGAGATTTTAATAATCTCACATTAGATCTGGGATTAAAACAGATATTCAAACCTATTCCTGACCAAATGGGTTTATATTTAACCCAATTTCATTTATCATAAGAAACAAAATCAAGTATTTGTTAGTCTATTTCATAATGCCACCAGTTCATCATTGAAGACAACACCTATTCACAAAAACAATCGTAGACCAGAAACCGTCGGTATAAGAAAATACATCAAACTTGGCCTTAAAACAAACCTCTAGAGATATAATTGCTTGTGTAAGTTATCATACACAAACAACTTTATATAACCAATCATTATGCCTTAACGTGATAAATAATTGACTAGACTTTTTTTTTAAAGGAAAATCATCCCTATATTATTTAATCAAACTGGAGAAATAGCCTCCCCATAGTGGCACTTACAAGACTCAAGATAAAATAGAGAAAATTAAGGGAGAACTTAATAACATAAAAATGATGCTTTACAAAACCCATTTCAAATCTAATAAGAATACAAAACTCTAACATAATGACATTCAATAGCATCCATTTTGCAGGCACCCTTGACCAGCCTAGGTAATTCTGGAAGAGTTTTGAAGACGTTTCCTAATTGAATATCAATTCCAACATTTGCCAATTTTTTATCCACCATGTTTGATTCTCTATAACAGTGCTTTAAAGAAAATTGCATTTGAGATAGCATAGCTCTGATATCCTTAACAATCTTAAATAATTTTCAGGGAGGTTTCCATGAGTTACCTATGACTTTCACCACCATCAAAGAGTCAGATTCAATGAGGACATTAACAATCTTGAACTGTAAACAGAATTGAATCCCCTTTTGTAAGGCAAGGAGCTCCACCTCTAAGTTTGTTGCAAGATAACCTGGATAAGCAAAGGCAAACATAACCTGAGACTTCTCATTCCTAACAATCCCACCATACCCACTAATACCTAGATTACCCTTTGATGCGCCATCAACATTAAGCTTGTAAAAATTCGCAGGAGGGGGAATCCATTTAATTAAGGAATGTACTCTTGAACACTTCTTAAAAGAAAGGTTAAATAGCTCCTTACTACTGATATCCTGAAGCAAGCACTCATTTGAGAATACCATACCACTGCATAAATTTTAAATCATCCTAATTGAATTTCTAATGATGTTTTGGTGTCTAAATTTGAGGCCCTCAAGTAAGCAAGAATTTCCAGCTTTCACAACTTCCCAATAGATCACAATGTGGATCGCTTTGCAAAGGAACCTTTGGTAGTCTCTTTTTTCAGATCTAAACCACCAGCTCAGAATGGCAGTAGACATATGATTCATATCACATTTAATTCCCATATGATTAAAAAAACTCCCAAACCATCATTACCTCTGGACATTGAAGGAATAAGTGGTTACCTGATTGTGAATTCTTTAGGCAGGTCTGGCATCTAAAAAACAATCGAATTCCAACCTTTTTAATGTTATCATCTAGAGGCAAAGAGTTATTGAGGATTTTCCACATGTTAATAGAGAGATTTATAGGTATATGAGGACCCCAAATTCTTGTATAAGCAAGAGAGTTTGGATACCTTCTCTCCATAGACTTGCAAGCTGAAGAGAAAGAAAACTCTCCAGTGTTAGAAGATTTACAAATCCATTTTCCATCTAAAAACTCCATATAATCTAGAGACATATCTTTATATTTCCTCATGTTTCTCCAAGCTTGAGAACCCCCTTGCAGACGATGAGACCATGACTTGTATTTAGCTTTCATAAAAGCAGTTCATAGAGACTCCTCGGCATAGAATTTCCAAATCAATCTAATGCTAGAGGCTTTATCCAGACACTGGAAATCTTTGAAACCAAGAACCCCTGAATCTTTTGGCTTACACATCACCTGCCATTTTAACCAATGATGCTTCCAACCATTAATTTCATTGCTACCCAAAAATAATCTGATGAACATCTTAGGGATCCTGTTTATGACAGCTTTAGGAGGGTCTTGGGATGCAAAGAGGTATGTGGGAATAGAGGAGAGGACATGCTGAATGAGAATGAATTTTCCACCATTGGATAAAAGATTTCCTTTCCAACCTTCTATTTTTAACCTGATAGACTCAATAAGAGGAGCATATAGTCAGACCTCATTTTTCCCCTTGAAAAGAGAAGAACCCAGGTATTTAATAGGTAAGTTTTTTATAGATAAACCAGTGCAATTTCCTATGGTTGTCCTCCTTTGAATAGACATCTTCTTATCCACAATGACACTACTTTTGTTCATATTAATTTTTTGGCCAGAGACACCCGAGTAATCTTCCAAGAATCTCATCAAGGTGGACAAGCTTTTCTTACAACCTCTAGAAAACACAATCACATCATCTGCAAAATGAGTTCTCTCAATGAAGAAAATGTGGGAGAAAATCAATCAAAGAGCATAAAGAAAACATAACTCAAATTGAATCTAAGATAACTACCTCACGCTTGTGAGTCAATGGTAATTGTGTATTCCTGAACCATAAACTGAAAAGAAATCTCAAAAACTCCATAATTTCACTACCCTTATCCTCCCATCCTTTTCCTATAATGTTAATCATCTAAAAGTATAAACAATATGATGAGTTATAAAAAGTGGGATCAGAAGGGACATAAATTAGAGAGAGCTACAAAGTCATATTATATCTGAGAAAGATAGTCCAATAGAATGTTCATTGAGTTTTCAAAACTTTCCATCTGCATAACTTTTGATGCCACTCGTTTCCCATTTCTATCCCACGTTATTTGATGGAGTGAATGATGGTTTCCACGTGGCACATTCACAAATGGAGACACCATTTTTATATTAAGATATTAGATATAAGAGTTCTACCTATTTACCTAAACCCATCCTAATCATCTTGAAAAACTATATTTTGCCCATGAACTTTTCCTTTGGCACATGTTTTATTTATTTTTGAAAATTTTTCTATGGGGACTCAGGTCCCCACTAGGCCCCATATGACTCTGTACTGCTTATAAAAGTACATGTGGAAGATCCAACTTTATTACACAAGCTGTGATTTTCAATTGTGAGAATTGTACTCATGTTACTTTCTTAATTGAGTAAACGCGGGTAAACAATATTTTGTGTCAATATATATTTTAGACATCCAAGGAATGAAATTTTCAATAAGAATTTAGATTTTTGACCAATAAACATAAACACAAGTATATACTCAACATCAAATGTGTAAGGATTTTATTCTCAAAACCCTCTAAAGATTTTAATTTATTGACAAAAAATTGGCTTATTCATTATGAAATGAGAATCGTGTTTGTGAGAATACTCTATATTTATGTTCTTTAAATATATTGTCCGATATATGTTGGTCAATAGTATTTAGTAACAATTCTAGTGAGTGGGGTTCAGCTTGACCATAGGAGATAGAAATTCTAGTTCTAGCACTATTTAACTCTTCATAACCTACATGGTGAGTTGACGTCCTATCGGAACAATTATGATAAAATCCTAGTAGTTTATCTCAAACTAGAGGAACATGTATGATAGTTTGAGAACTTGTATGGTAGTTCAAAATAGGATTGTGATCGGTACATCCAGGAATTTAAATAATATGGTCACCCGTGCGATTTAAGTCTAAGAGATGTCTTGACCAGACTTAGATAATCTTCCACCATTTACAAAGGGTGAATATATTATTAATCCTAAGAGTTATGAGAATTGGTATGCTTGTGTAAATTTTAATTTCATTGCGATGGGTGTGATCTGATTTTATATTGGGTCAATAAAACCCTGCATTTTAGGTAACAATTGTGTGAGTAGGTCTGAGATCATAATTCAAAGGAATACGCATCCAGAGGATACCTTGAATTGTGATACCCCCTTGATAGACTTATAATATTTATTTCCATCACTTAAACCAGATGAGTGGATTATTTTATAATCAGGTGGAAAAATAAGTTAAGTCTAAGAATCAGTTAAATTCAATTGTTTGCAAATAGAGTTGATCAAGTAGGTATCGAAAGATTAACATGGAGAATCAATCATCTTTGGAAATAAGACCTCATTATATTCGAGTGATTTTTGAGATAATTAAATTGGAGTGAAGTTATAATTATTTAGTGGAATTAATTGTGATTATGTAAAGAAAGGAAATAAATTACAGAATACGTAATTTGGGATTTCCATGTATTTATTTGGAAGCCGATTTAATTATTTGTCTTGGGTCCCTTGTATAGCCCATATACCCAAGTACTTAGGCTCAGGTTCTTAAGAAATCCAGTTTCGCCCAAGACTACCACTTATACTAATATATATTGGTTTAAGTAAGGATTTTCAATTTCATAATTCATTATTAGGATTTGAGAGTGGGGAGATAAAATACTATTCACATTTTTATGAAAAGTCCAAGAGAGAAACGACCATATCTCACTCAAAAGCAAGAGCTTTCTTCTTTAAATGTACCCAAACACCTACCCAGCTTTGCAAGGTTCATATACTATAAGATTTAAGAATTTTGGAGCATTTAAGAAAGTTTTTGGAGACCCAAAATCAGGCAGCCCCTCATCTTCTTCAAATACCTTTCTCCCCATAGTATTATAACCGGATCTGCAAAGGTATTGTATTCAATACTCGAGGTTTAGTTTTCAAACCTAACTTTTTCTTTTGCACTTTATACTGTATTATTAATCAATGGTACAAGGGATAAAAAATTTATTCCGCGTATATCAATCCCCTACAAGATATACTTCCATATAATATGGACACAAAGTTTATCACTAGGAGATGATTACGGTCATACATGAAAGATTACTATGATGTCTCTCAAGCGTAGGACTCTAGCTATCATTCAAAAATATTCAAGCTCCACATATTTTCTAACTTTGTCTTATTATAATGTTTCTTTTCTATTTGTGCTCACATTTTCTCGAATTCCTTGTAACTTTCTAAAAAACCTAAAATACATTAGAGATATACAACAACATACAAATTATTTGTAAATTGGGTTTAACAAATAATAGTGTACTTGTGCTCATGAATTCTCCCATGATATTGCACTTCATATTATTATATTAACAAATTAAACCTAGGAAATCTAAAGAGACTTAAATTTAGGACTTAAACGATCACATATATTTCGAAAAAAATCGTAATGCCTTTTTTTCCAAAAATAGAAGATATAGTTCTGCTTAAACTCAACTTACCATTGGGAAGATTTTCTACTTGGGAAATTATGGCCAACCATATTTTATAAAATCTTGTATTTTCTAGAATTGGGTCACTGCAATTTTTATATATAATATGACATTACTTTTTCATAACGATAATACAAAAATGATGATGCATAGAATAAACTGTTGCCTAATAATGCACCACTTTACTAGTTTGTCTAGGGGGTTTGTTTTTAATGTGTAGGGGTACACAAATAACCCCACAGCTATTGAAGGGTTTCACGAGAAGTACCCAATCAAAGGAGATGTACGAGCACCCCACCCCACCCCACCCCCACCCCCACCCAAACAAAGCCACAAAAAGAACATAAGAAAAAGGATAAGCGTTCGAGCAACCCAAGTTAGACCTAAAAGTCATGCCAGCAGTATTAGCAAGGGGTTGCGCGAGCAACCCCACTTCGGCTCTCAGAATAAAAGCAAGTACACGAGCAGCCCCTTGTTCGAATAAGGAAGAAAATTATGAGCAGTCACTCGATCAACACATAAATGGGTTAGAGAGAACTTACCTCACTAACACTCAATTATGTTCCTTTACACAAGTTTACTTGGCAAGAAGCCTTAACCGAGCAAATTGGGCTCAAGCAAATGGCCAATTGGGACCTCTTGAGAGTTTTGGTTTGGAGGCGAGGAGGTAAGTCTTGTTGAGAAAGCTAAGGCTCAACCACTTCAATAGCTTACGAAAGAGATAATACCGAGGCAAGAGACCCAAGAGTTCACTCGCACTACACAATCCATATTTACTTAAATAGCGAGCAATCGTTGACTTCTCTTAAGACATTTTAACAGAGTAAATGATGAGTGACCTCAAGTCCACTTGAAAGTTTTAAAATTGTTCACCAAGTAACCATTTATAAAAAGAAAAATAGTACTTTTTTCATTATGGCCGACAACACTACTTTTTATTTACTACTATGCTATATGTTACTTAACAATAGAGAGATCGTGCTAGACAGTGACAAATACTATTAAGGACAAAAGTATTTTCAGATACTTGTCACAAAGGAATATCCTTTTGGCGTGCAAGTGCTACCTTGTCCCTAATGTTTTTCTATATAGAGAGCACTAGGATCACACTTACCAACACAGAGAAAATAGAATCATCATTGTTACTTTGCACAAATTACTACACAAATATTCCCTCCCTGCTCTCTCCTATATATTGAGGTGCTTATCTCTCCCCTCTCGAGAATCACTGCTCTCAAGTGGCGACACGTAGGAGTCCACACACGAAGCATCCATAATATATGAGTCCACATGCCTCGATATCCACCAATAAAGCTCAACAACCATCTATATATCTTGAACACGGAGTTCACCACTTCTTGACCGTAACACCAGACCACTGATTCCACCGTGTGTAAATAGCAAAAAATATGAATTCCACCACATAAAAAGAATACTCAGATGTAAATAGTATTAAACCTTAATGACCAACAAAGATATCAAAGTATATATGTATTAAAACTTGGATCTTAAACAAGATGGATGAAATTAGGGTTTGAAGACCATTTGGAATTGTATAGGAAATTGATTTTCACAAAAAGTCCTCACAAAAACTTATTCCATGACCCCTTTATATTAAGAAAAAGTTTTTAGAAGAGACGAAAATTTCGAGGGCTCATTCGAATGAAAATAGGAGTTCGTTCGACCGAAACTGTATATCTCGATTGAACCAAAAAAAGTCAATTTTTTTTAATGAACAACCAATCTCGTTTGAACTGACTTCGAACGAAAATTAATCTCACTACACCAAATCTTCCCATTTGTCAAGGTCATTGACCTTGACAAATCCAACTTGTCAAGGTCAATGACCGTGACATTTCGAGGCGAAACAATTTTTTTTGTCACGGTCGTGTCACGGTCATTGACCTTGACACAAAACTCACGTTTTGTGTCACGGTCGTGTCGCGGTCAATGACCGTGACACGTTTGTCACGGTTATAAACCGTGACAAAGCCGTGACCCTTTTTAAAAAAATTATCACGGTCATTGACAGTGACAAATTCTGGGCAGAATTTAAAAAAAATTTATTGGGCAGTATGGCCACTGCCACTGCCCAGCAGTATATTTGTACCAGTTATAGCAACGTCGTACCTGTTCCAAACATCATATATCCAAACAAACTAAAGATAATGCAAATATATATTCATGACGATATAATCCAAATATTCAAAATAGAAATAATATACATGACGATATAATCCAAATATAATTAAAATGGACAAACTTAAAAATAATGTTACTACATGTCTTGCGTAAAACTGAGGAGGTGAGTAGGCCACACGACATACGAATTGACACACCCACTAATATACGTCGTGCCGCATTGTTCGCGCAACCACAATAGGGAGTTCTCCTTCCCGGGTATGACATGCGTGACGAGCACCCTGGACTCCATCTCTTGAAGCGCACGTCCATGAACTATTCCACCCTCGACGATATTCGGGTCCCTCAACCCCCGCCCTATCCGCTGGCCATCAAATACGTCCAATATGAACACGCTCGGCCAACCAAGTGTCGACATTGGTCTGTTGAAGGGCGCCAAATAGGGAAGTGGATCATCGAAGTACGAACGTGTCGGTGATGAAGCAGCGAGGTCCACATACTCGTCATCCTGCGCCTCGTCCTCCCGCACCTCATCCTCCACCGCCTTCTCCTTCCCTTTCCCTTTCCCTTTACGGTCTCCGCCCAACGTACGCTTCATGAATGCGTACATATCTTGGACCGTCGCCTCCAAACGGGACAGCTTCGCGTCGTGTGAATCCACCGTTCGAGCCAACTCGGTGTCGCTCGTCTCCAATCCGATGATCCTAGATTTGTCCACCCGCGAGCTCACTCCCCTTGTCCTCCCCTTGCGATCAGAGCCAAGCACTTGGTTTAGTGCGTCTGTGGACAAAGATGCCTTGTCGGCATCAGACTGCGACTCATGCACTTCCTTAAGCTTTGCCTGAAACGACAAAAAGCACATGATTAGTAAAATAAGTAAACTAAAAAATTATAACGTAATTAATAAAAATTAAACTGTCGGATTACTTACAATCGTGGCCGCGACGCTCGGGGACACCTCCTTGTCCTTCCCCTTCTTCGTCCGAAGAGCCACATAAGTATCGAGCCTATGTGGCTTACCCCCTGGCCCACTCCATACCCCCTGAAATAAAATAAAGTAAAGTAAAATTAGTATCGGCCCCGCAAAGTAAAATAATGAAGAATAATATATTTCTGTAGTTATAGAAAAATTAAATCTTACCTGCATCCTATGCTCCACCACGGCGTAAGAGGTCCGGCCGGAGTAGTGCACGTCCGTCTTTTTTGCCCGATTTTCCCTCCCCGATTGGCGAGATGCCAATTGTCGATCCTCGATCTCATTGTCAATGAACTTCTGCCATTGTGCCAATGAGATCGGCTCCTTGGGCGGGACGGATTCACGCCATTGGATAATCGACTCTCTTGTTTTTCCAAAGTACCGTGCCCGCATATTTTTTTTCCACGACTTGAGTTGCTCCCTAATCTGCTCCAAGACGGGATCGCGTAGCTTTGGATCCAAGTTGAATTGTTCCTGTCCAACAAATACAATGTTAGTTGCGAATAAATATAAATATAAATATAAATATAAATATAAATATAAATATAAATATAAATATAAATATAAATATAAATATAAATATGAAATCGAAATTGAAATTGAAATTGAAATTGAAATTGAAATTGAAATTGAAATTGAAATTGAAATTGAAATTGAAATTGAAATTGAAATATTCATATAAATATAAATATAAATATAAATATATTACCTGTAGTGCCGCCCAAACAGCTAACTTGAGCTCATATGGCACCTCCTTCCAACTCATAAACCCCGGGCCGATGACCGTCTTTAGCAGCTCGAGGGATCTCGCTAATAGCTCCGACTTGTTCTCGACGGTAATCCCAAATTTTCCATATTTGGGGAGCCTAGGGGCGGAGGAGCCCTCGTCGCCTCCGCTACCACCGAACCCAGACGACATCATCATAAACAGCATCATCATCTTCGCCTTAATATCTGAAGGAGACATTTTTGCTGTAAAAAAATGTTATTAGTACAGATAAAAAAAATGTTAATATTACACATACACACACCCCTACCCCACCCCCACCACACACACGCACACGTCATGCCACTTTTAAAACTAACTAACCCAACATTTCATCAATTAAACTAACAATTAAAGTATACAATTATTAATTTACTAATTTACAATGAGGGACAATCCTACTTTCATATGAAATTGGCACTAATTATTAATTTACTTTCATCTAAAACTATACAATTAAAATTACAATTAAAGCTATACAATTTCTTAACTAAAGATATACAATTATTAAAATTGCCCCTCCACACCCCCCACACCCCACCCCCACCCCCACCACACCCCTTGCCCCCCTCCCCCCGCCACGCACACACGCACACACCTACGCACACACACACACACCCCAACCCCCACCACGACCCCCACCCCCACCACACCACACCCCCACTACCCCCCTCCCCCACCACACCCCACCCCCACTACCCCCCTCCCCCACCACACACCACCATACACACACCTACGCACACACACCCCACCCCCACCACCCCACCCCCTCCCCCCACCACGACCATGACAACTACATTTATTGTTTATCAATAAAATTATGACATGAGATAATTATAATTGGAGCATAAATTTCATTATCATAAAGGGATAAATCCAACCAAGTACAGAGATTCTACAAATTAAAGTGAGAATTAAATTTAAGTCTTTCTAACAACATGCATGTGTATGGATTCTACATAGTTGGGCACGAAAGTAACTAATGATATTCCTAAAAACATACAATTGGCAACATTTTGTGAATTTACTAAACTTTATATAATATTATCAAATTCTGTTAAAAAATTATCTAGGGTTTTACCTAATTGAATTAATTTCATGAATAAAATTATTATCAATTTACATATTTATATAATTAAATTTAACATATGAATTCTAGAACTTTTTTAACATTTACACAATTTTAACTATCACTAACATTTACACCATTCTAACTATCACTAACATTTACACATATATATACACACATACACATATACATATACACACATATATATATACACACATACACATACACATACATATAGAAATGAAAGAGAAAGAGAGGAAAAAAAATATACCTTAGAGAGAGAGAGAGCAGAAATCGCGGATGAGAGAGAGAGGGGGGGAAAACCAAAAGAGGTGGGAAAAAAGAATCCTAGGACTTTTTTTGCTGAAAAAGTTATCACGGTCGTGTCAAGGTCAATGACCGTGACACAAAATGCGAGATTTGTGTCACGGTCAATGATCTTGACAAGGGTGGCCGGCTGAAAGGTGACAATTTGGCCATTTTGGTGTAGTGTCTAGGAACAGAGAAACTTTATTTGATGTTCATTTGAACGTCGTTCCTACGACATGGCCATTTAATTCGAATGTACTACATAAAGTCATCGAACGACTTAAAAACTAAAAAAATCTTTTAAAAAATCTTTTGAAAACATCCCTTAAACAAACTTTTATAAAAATAGCACCCAGTGAAAAGTCCAAGGATCAAACTATATATTCATTCATACCTGAGAGATCCTTGAAATATGAAGATGAAAATAAGGCGTGCAACTCGGTACGATGATGTTAACATGATATTTTGACCTCTACTTCATCAACTAAACATGTCATAGGCTTGAAAAGTCAACACAATCAAGTTCTAACCCATGGCTCAAAATGTTTTGCTCAAAATTAAGCGAATACATAAAAATTGACTCTATCAAAAATTTATCCTTTAAAATCTACCCCTTTGGATATTGATAAAAAGCAATAAAAAAACCTATGGTCCATCAAAAGCATATTGAAGACCCAATTCCCAACCCCAAAAAGAAAAATTACAACTGGACTGACATATAAACTGAGTAGTTTTGCTCTTGTGTAACTTCACAGCATCATTTCAAACATGTACACTTAAACACTCTTCAAATGAAACTAGAATATATATATAACAATATAAAGTGCATACTAATCAACCCTCCCCCTTGTCTAACCATCACTACCTAAGTTAGGATGTCTCCCCCTATGGAAAAAATCTCCCCTGGCCTATAAAGATTGAGATACCATTTTTCCCCCTTTTGTTTAGGAGTAGACAAATAATAAGGTGCATAATAAAATCATATCCCACCCAATAGAACCAATTCTCCCCCTAAATAAAACACGTATAAGAATATAGGAAAAACAAGATGGCGAAAAGTGAAATAATCAACAACACATAACTCGACAACACAAGCACAAATAATCCAAACAATGATAAATTTATACTAATTTTGATACAGTAAATGAAGCAACTTAAAAACACATGAAAGCGTAGGATACCAATAAAAATAAAGCAACGAAAGATATCAAGGAGATCAAATAGCATACCAACTTAAACCACTTGAAACTAAGATGAACATGTGGCATACGTGGATTAAATGCAAATGCAAAGACTCGGCAGAAACGATGGCATATATGTGAATATTCCAAAGATACAAATGGCACACTTGAATATATATATATATATATATATATATATATATGTGTGTGTGTGTGTGTGTGCGTGTGTGTGTGTGTGTGTGTGTGTGTGTGTGTGTTGGTATAAACACCACAAACACGATACAAAACACATTTCACTCTATAAATGACATTGCTAGTGAAATGTGACGCTAGTAATCATCTTGCTGAGTTTTTACCCTTATAGGGTTTAGGAAATACACATGAAATATTGTATGATCTAGGTTTGGATGGACGATCTTGCTACCTCCATGTGGAGGCAGCCGTTCTTCCCCTCATTCAACCCACACCCACCTGGTCCAAATAATTTGAAGCAGCGATTGACGCTATTGCTACAACCCCTGTTCCTCTCAAATTTTTCGAGAATTTCAGAGGTGAACCAACCATATAGTTATTGAAAGAAGACATGCTCAAATTCAATAACCCCTTAAATTTTCCATTGTAGGCAACTTCTCCCATGGAAGATCTATTATCAAAGATATAAGGAAGGTAATTTATATGTTTGGTCCGACAGTTAACTTTAATGTTAGCTGAATTAACCATAAACATGTGTCAATTCCTCTTTTTCATGAGGAATACTTTCATAGACTCTGGATAAAAGAAACTTGATATATGAACAAATATCATATGCGTGCATTTAAATGGTCTTTACTTTTCATCCATCGAAGCAATTCTCTGTTATTCCAATATAGATTCAACTCTCTCTGCATCCACTTTATCTGTTTAATAAATCGAGCGTCTTCTCTATTGCTAATGTAGTTGGAACTCCTCTTAAAATTGATGCCTCCATCGCTTCTCTTAAAAGGCCCAGTTTGGCTACAGTATGCGTGGAACTGGAGTTAAAAAAAAACTTTGCCAAAAATATTATGAATTGGTCTTAAAAAAGGTGGATTTTAGCAAACCATTGATGTTCAAAACATCACTAAATTTTGCCTCACCTATGAAAGACAATGACACATTAAGGATGAATTCAAATTCATTGAAAATCCAATGATGCAACAGATAAATGTGGAGACTCAAAATATATACAATACCAAAGGTAGAAGAAAGGAAGAGGTCAATTCAATAAAAACTTGGATTCAAAAATCTTTTGGGAAGGTCTTGGTGCCAACAAAAGACAGTATCAATTGAGAGACTAACAAATAGTAAGGATCAATCAACTATTAATGAAACAGTGGGTAATGTTAAATATTGAGGAAATGGTGAAGAGGAGGGCCTAAAAGTCCCACATAATAGAAGGAAGTATGCCCAAGATGTTAAATTAAGTGTGGTCTAATGAACTTCAAGCCCTAGGTCTTAGTACAAGTCAAAATAGGGAAACTTCAAGCAGAGAACATAATTATACTCAAGCAAGAAGGTTGTTGCCAAAGATAGATGAAAAAACTAATACACCGGTTGCCCCAGAAAATGTTTCAATAGTTCATGAATCTCTAAAATTGCTTATTGAGATAGAGAAAATTCCAATGGAAGAATAAGCAGATGAACAAGATTTATAGGAGGAGTGGTTACAAAATGAGAGTAATGGCTCCGCGTTAGAAAAACAAACAGATGTAACCTACGTGTTTGATGTGGAGCCTCGCATAGAAATAGAAAAACCTCCAAGTATTTGTGCAAGTGACTCTATGACTAAAGGTGTGGAAAAATAATACTTGATTAAAAAGGAGGGTGCTATTGATGGTGCGTCTCCAATTTCAACCAAAATGATTCAAAACGATAATTCAATGGGTAGTTGTTTGGTTGTTACCGAGAAAGAGCAAGCATGGGCTTTTCCAGCTCTAAGCATGGAGGAGAAAAGCTTTATTAAATATAATCTTAGGCCTCTTAGATCGAGGTTTATGCCTCTCAAATATTTATAGTTTGTAGTTATTATTCGCTTGTAAGGCCGTGGGGTAGCTTGTGTGGCCCGGGGGAAATCCTCAATTATATTAGTGGATGTTTTATATATCTATATTTCTCTTTTGCTTTGAACTTTTAAGTCATCTTCTTGTTGGCCTATAATGATGGGCTATTCCTCCTTTATATTTCAATAATATTGGGGATTATGTTTGAAAAAAAGACACAGAGCTCATAAGCTTACAAATATGTGGTAAATGAAGTGAAAGAGCATGAACTATAAAAAAATGAATTATGACCCAATCACTCAAAAATGTCCACGAATTTCTATTCGACTGAATTAACTTTATCAAACAAAGATTTATCCCCATAATGACAAATAAAGTGAACTCGTAAATGGACAAACAAGCACAATGCACACTAGCCTAGAAAATATTGATGATTCTCAAATCAATAGCGTCAAACATGAATTAACTACGACTTATTGGGCAAACTCATTGATCTTCAATTTATAACATCCTTAAAATTATAGATGTATCATTTTTTTAAATATCATTATTCTAAAGAATTAATCAAAACAATTGGCCTTGGCTATTTTATTTTTTCGTTTGCTTATTAATATTTTTAGGCCAACGTTGTCCTGTCATGCAAGGAAGATTTCTTCCTTCGTGGCCCTTTCCCTTATACACTCTTATTTTTAATAAAATCAAATGATCACGAACAATGGTTCTTACATGCATAAAGCCCCCAAGTATATATATATATATATATATATATATATATATATATATATATATATATATATATATATATATATATGTGTGTGTGTGTGTGTGTGTGTGTGTGTGTGTGTGTGTGTGTGTGATAAGATTGTTAGGAGAATACCTTACTTAGCTCATGTAATATATGACGTTCAAATCCAAACGAGCTCATGCATTTATGTACGGAGGCATATAAAAGTGAATCTATTAAGAAAGTCATTTTTGAACTACTCCATGCAAGCATGATTAAGAATAATCTAAGGATTGAAAATCAAATGTTCTATAAACATGGAAATGTGGAGTGAAGTGGATTCAAACAAACCTATATGCCACACAAAATGCGTAAAACCAAACAACGCATAAATAAAAACCTTTTTGAGATTTTAAACATTTTTTCAAAGACGCCACATGAAATCAAAACAAAAAAAAATATTTTGTACTTTTTCACAATAAGACTCAAAAGAGAAAAGAAAAATACAAAATACTCAAAACACATACAACTAGCTAACACATATAGCATGAAGTAAAAAAGCTAGCATATGTAAACATGCGAACACAATCAACTATTGAATTTAGCATGAGAAGTATCAAGTGCTAACATTCGGGAATCAACAATTCTAACATGTAAAGTCCCCAAATCTAATTTCTTAACCCACGTAGATCTCACATGATGCTCTTGGGTATTGTAAACCTCGATAAATCTAGACTTAGACTTACTAGGACCATCTCTAAGATCAAAGCAAAAAAGACTAAGGTTACCTTTCATACTGCAATGTGTGTACATGTAGACATAAGGAATGTTACCCTTAGGCTGACCTTTTTCTAACGTTCCTAGCAATGATTGACTCTTTGAAAAGCACGATATTGGCTTTAGTAGCGAAAGCATTTGGATCATCGAATCCAATCCCATAATTTTCATCCTTGATTAAGATGGTGCCTAACATTTTATCTAAAATTTTCGACCAAGGCTCCAAATCAAATTTGACATTACTCGAGTCTCTCGATCTTTATTATAACTCTATAATCCTAGACTCGAGAAAAATGAGAGACTTATCAAATATAAGGGAGTCACTCTTTAAATTCTCCATTAAACCCCGAAGGTTATATCTCTCTCCATCAATAAATGTGAGCTTCACCCTAAGAGTCTTCTCACGTGACGTAATATCCTCAATCAGTATGCTCTCATCATTAGTTACGGCACATTGCTTCAACCTAGATTCTAACTTCAAGTTAGCCTTTTTTAATTTCATCATTTTCGCATACAAATCACTGAAGGCAACTTGAAGTTCACTATCCTCATCCACTTCATCATCTTCTTCTTCTCCGTTAATTACACCATCACTCACTTAGGAGCCAAACTAATGGCCTCAAGATTATCATGCTCGTAGTTATCTTCATCATAATATTTTTCATCACTACTCATATAACTAGCCATGAACGCGGTGTAGTTGCGCTCAATGGGAGAATTGGATTCCTCTTTCGGATCACTATCACTAAGGGTGGTACTATATGAAATTGGTTTCTTTCCCTCCTTCATTATCTTAGCGGGATACTCAACTTCCCAATGTCCATAACCCTCACTCTGAAAGCATCCATCCAACCCATCCCTCTTAAAATTATCATTACGATTTTTAGGGAATTTCACAACCTTATTAAACTTAGACTTATCAAATTTATTTTCATCATACTTATAATAATCTTTATTAAACTTAAGAAATTTTCTAAACTTCTTAGTAAACATGGCCATATCATCAGAATCGATATCAGACACATCATCTGAAATACATGTTGCCTCGTTTCGAGCTTTCAAAGCAATGCCATTTCTTTCTTCATAGTTTGGAGGAAAAAATGTTGAGCTCATAAGTTTGAAGATCACTTACAAGCCCTTCGAGTTTAGTAGAGTCCAAGGAATTCAAAACTGTCACTTTTGAATTAAATCTTTCACGTAAGGACCTTAAGATTTTATTGACTACATGGGTTTTGAGTATTCTATCTCCCAATCTAAACGATAACTTCACAATATATAACAGTCTAGCATAGAACGCATTAAAGGATTCAATCTCATCCATCCTAATGGTTATAAACATGCATGGATGAGTTGGAGTATGTCCCAAGCCTCTTATGTCACAATATTGTAGAACTCCTCCGGTGTGATGTCATAAAGCAAGGCATTCAAACCATGTGAGTTATAATTATACAACGTATGATCGTCTACACTAGAGGTTTATATGGGTTTTGTAATTTTATTATCACCTACTAAGGATGTGGATAGGGACCAACGCTTAACAACCGCTTGCCATACCTGCTAATCTATTGACTTAAGTGTTGATTTCATACACACTTTTCAGTACACGTAGTTAGACCCATAAAATAAAGGTGGTTTAGAAAATTATTGAACCTCCATAAAAAAATCGTTAAGATTCAAGCCTAAACAAGGATTTAATACAATAACTTAGTGTTATCACTCTAATACCACTTGAAAGTCCTATCATGATCTAATATGGATGGTCTAAGAAACAAATGCCCCAATTTTATTTTTTAATTCAAATAGTTTAAAAAATTAATTAACCCAAATAAGCTAAGCGCCAATTTTTAAAAATTATTGTGATAACTCTTTTACAAAATTTTATCTTGTCCTAAAGCATGCATCTAGGTGAGAAAAGAATAAAGTAAAACAACAAACCACAACATGCCGATGTATGAACCCACAACGAAAAAAATCTCGGATAACCCAGCCATGTATATTCCCTATGTATGGAATTATAAAGGACTCGACAGTAGACTTACAATATAGACTCGATGCCCTCACAATCCTTAATGCTCTTCATTGCTCAACCTCCATACAGTTACACGTAGAAGTCCACCCACACAGTAACCAGAATGTGTGAGCCCACATATGTCTCGATATCCACCTATAAGGCTCAGCAACCGTCTACAGATCTTGAACATGGAGTCCACCACTTCTTCACCGTAACACCACACCATAGAGTCAACCGTGTGTAAACAACAACAAATATGTATTCCACCACACAAAACTAATACTCAGTTGTGAAGAGTATTATATCTTGGTGCCCAAATAAACATTACAAAGCATATATGAATTGACACTGGGATCTTGAATAAGTTGGTTGGAACTAGGGTTTTTATACCTTTTGGAATTGTATAGGATATTGATTTTTTCCAAAAGTCCTCACAAAAAGTGATGCCATGATCCTTTTATATAGAAAACACATTTTTGAGGCAATACAAATTTCGGGGGCTCATTCGAATGAAAACAGGAGTTTATTTTTACGAAACTGTATATCTCATTCGATCTAAAACTCAACTCGTTCGAATGAATAACCAGTATTATTTGAATCGAATTCGAACGAGCTTTAAAGAAACTTTAATCTGTGAATAGAGAAACTTCATTTGATGTTCGTTTTAACACCATTCTAATGACATGACCATTTGTTCGAACAAAATACATAAAATCATTCAGACGACTTAAAAAGCAAAAATATTTTTCTTTTAAAAATCTTTTGAAATAAGACCTCAAACAAACTTTTATCAAAATAGTGCCCAATGAAAAACCCATGAGTCAAAATATATATACATTCACACCTGAGAGATCCTCTGAACATGAAGATGAAAATAAGGCGAGAAACTCGGCACGGTGATGTTAACATGATATCTTGGTCGATACATCTTCAATTAAACACGTCATAGGCTTGAAAGGTCAATACATTCAATTCCTAACCTATGGCTAAAAATGTTTTGTCCAGAATTAAGCCAATACATAGAAATTGACTATATCAAAAATTTTGTCCTTACATTCTTGAAATATTATTACCTTGAAGATAGCTTCCACTGGAGTGGGTCACACCTCACCCATTTACAGTTATTCATAGACCCCAATACCACTACCCACCTATATTTGGTAAATTCTCTCGGAAGGTATCCTCATTACCATGGAAAAATAATTTCATAATATTTCTAAGCATATAGTCTTTGAAGACACTCCAGCAGACAATGGAGTTAAAAATGACTAAACTAGTAATAAAGATATTATTGTCACAGGGGCACGAGGTCCTAACCCCTTTGGAGGCAAAGCGAGAAACTCATATAATCCACGGCTGAATGAAAAGATATTATTAGTTTGTTTTTCAATTTAGGATAGGTGTGTGCTACAATAGTGGTTGCTCCTACTGGAGGAGTAGTGGCAACAGAGTTTGTACCAAGAAAGAAAGTGGTGGCCGAATAGACACCAATCCATATTGCCTCACCAGCAGCAAAGAAAGTTGAAGTAGAGCAGTCACACTCCAAGGAAGTGAAATTGGAGGAGGTAAAGAAACTACTCTCACTCAAGCAATAATATCATATCTTGTATGAGGAATTAAAAAACCCTTACCCATAATGTATAAATGAGATACCATACCCTAAGGGGTATGCTCCATCAAAGTTCATAAAGTTTAATGGAAAAAAAGAGAATCCAAAAAAGCATGTCAAAAGGTTTGTGCAATACCTTGGCGTATATTACAATGACAAGAACTTAATGTTGGAGGATTTCTCGAAGATTCTTACTGGAAAAGCTTACTCATGGTATTCCTACCTGGCACTAAACAGTATTCCCACTTGGGAAAAGATGCATAGGTAATTCCTCCAAAAGTTATTTTGGCAGAAGATGAGTTCATCTTAAGTCACTTGGCCCAAAAAATGCAGAAACCAGGTGAGGAGTTAATGCAATATATCAAACATTTTAGATATAAGTCTCTAAATATCCACGAGGAGTCTATAGAAGCAAGGCTAATATATGGCGGGGCTGCTCAAAGAATATAAAGCTCACCTGATCAACGAAACTCACGAGGGCACGTTTTGAAAGTTCATTCAAGCATTGAGGAACATCGTGATGATAATCAAGCCAAAACATCAAAATTTGAGGACTCGAGTGTCTCCTCAACTAGGAAGGTTCCAGGTCACTCGACGAAAAATTGTTACTTATGTGGATAGTATCCCCAGGGGGAAGAAAGGTGGTTAAGGGCAATAACAGTATTGAAGGAAAGATAAAGTTTGGAAATATTGTTCCTCCACTACCATTCAGCATGGAAGAAGCCATGGATTCTTACCAGACGTTGGTGCGTGAGGGGGTGGTAGGCCCACCCCACTCGAATGGTCATATACTAATAGCTGTAGAAAAAATAGATGTTAAGTTCTCTGAGCTACACTAGAGGGTCCAACACTCGATAAAAGACTATTTTTATCTGTGAAAGATAAGAAATGAGAAAGTTTCAAATGGTACTTGTGAGTACAAGAAATATCACAATAAAGAGATCCATGGAAACAATCATAAAGAACAAAAAGTAAAGATCACACACACAATAACAATATACGCAGTTCGGCAACTTGCTTACATCCACGGAGAGGTTACTATTTTATTATAGTGTCTCTCAATGCTCTTTGTTACATCACTTTGCCTCGGGTCAGGGTGTAAAATTTATAGATGCATCAAAGTAGAGATTGAGTTGTACAAGGAACTCAATTACCACGTGAATATATCAAGGAGTAGCTGAATATCTCTTATGAGATTATTGGTAAATAATTTGACTATTTTCGTAAGTGTTCTAGTGTATTTGAAATACTCGTGTGTGAATAAAATCATGATTTGGGTCAGGCAGCGCTTTAGTCAATCCGGGCTGGTCGGCTACTCCTCTGGGCCATGCTTAATGGGTCCCCACAATTATCCCTAAAAATTTTAGGCCTCGTGAGCTTTGGGCCAATAATTTTTAAAGGGCCATAACTTGAAATCTTAGTGCTTCGAGTTTGAAACGACGTTCTTGTATATCTGAGACAATTACAGGGGTACACGCATCCTTAAACAAATCTTCATGTCATACTTGTAATTCATTTGAATGGCCGAGGGTACTGTTGTCCAACCAGACATCTGAACTACTAAAAATCATTCTAGAGGATTGTGTTCATCATTGACATTGAGTTTCAAATCGGAGATACAGTCCCTCTCAACAGTTCAAATCAGTTCACTTTCTTCCTTGCTTGCTAAGCTTTGGTAGGTTCACCTTCTTCAGCGCCCTCTTTTCTTTAGAAGCTCCATTAATCCTTGAAAGTCTAGCTCTCCTTTCTTAAGCTTTTCTTGGAACTTATTGTGTGGCTATAAATAAGGTTTTCTCCTTGATTGTACAATTATGGCAATGCTAGATAACAAAACGGTAGCCGAGTTTACGCATCGTTATAATATTCCTTATTGGGTAATCATCGACTGTGCCCCTCTTCCCCAAAATGTTCGTGATATTAAAGGGGGCACTGGATTCACACCCTCATGATAACTCGGGGGGATTAACATTTCCCCCAAACCACCTATTCCTTAGGTTCGTTAAATATTTTGAAATTATGTCTGCCAAGTGTGCCCCTAATGTTTGGAAGATAGTTAATGGAGTTAATATAATAAACACCCTTTATGGGAAAAATATGGTCCTTGCTGAGATCTGCTACCGCTATATGTGATCACGAATCGGTGGTGGCCTGATGTATTTAAAAACCAAAAAGGCTAAGAGGGTCCTGATGGTGAACCTTTCGGACTCCCATAAAGATTACTGGGAACATGGTTCCACTGCTAGAAATTGGCAACGTCCTCCTGCTCATGAGGGAGAAAGGCACTGTGGCCCTATAATTTCAGACTTTGGAGAGGACCAAATAAGTTCTTTTTTTCTTTCCCTGGCTATGCATTTTTATTTTATGGCTTTTCTCCACTTAGCTAATGTTCTTCTTTATTTGCTTTGTAGTTTGTATTAAAAATCAAGAGCCGAACATAAGTGAAATTGATGTCGATGAGCTTCTAAAAGCCTGAAATATCAAGGAAATGCTACCTAACGGGGAACACCCAAGGTCAATGGCCTATCTATTAGAATAAAAGAATACGACCACTAGCTTTATCGCTCATCCGGTCGATAAGGTCCCAACCTAAAAAAGTTCCTGAGGTTAGTCCTTATGACCCAATCGTGATAAAAGAGGAGGAAAGGGAATCAAAAGAGAAGGAATATGGGGTGGAGGAAGAAGAAGAAATAGCAAACACGGTCCCTCTGATAAAGAGAAGAAAGTTGAGGCTTCCTAAAGATGATGATCAGACCATCATGTCTAATCTGCTCAAGTCTTTAAAGATGTCTAAGGCTAAACCCCCCAGGGCTAGTGGTTCTAGCCCGTCAGACAAGGGGACAAAGAATGACAAAGAGAAGAAGAGAGAAATGGAAGAGAGGAGGAGGAAGAGAGAGGAAGGAGACCAAGAGAAAGCTGGTCCTAAAAGCCTCTAGAGTCCCTTATCTTGCTACATACGTTGAGTGGGCTAGCATGGGTGGTGTCCCTTCTCTTGCCCCCAATCTGTTGAAGGGGGCAGTGCTCCCTGTCAATCGTGAGCACTCTTCGATATTGGGATCATCCCAACTCTCCCTCAAAACTGCTCAGGGGATGGCCCTAATAAGTCTTATCCACTGTTTATTTTCTTGAACTTTTCCTATCTCTGTACTGACTTGTTAATTTTTCTCTTTTTGCACGGTTATTGTCTAATTTTACAACTCTTTTGGACGACCATGCTAATAAATCTAGAAATGAACAAGAGCTGAAAGATGCTCTGGAATCTGAGAGAAAGGCCTTTTCTAAAGCTCGCTTGGCGTGGGAGAAAGATATAGAGAAGCTGACCAAGGCATATGATAAACTTGGTGCATCCTAGAAGGAGGTGGACGCCGAGAAGGCCAAGTTGAGCGAGATAAATGAAGCTTTATTTAGTAAGATTATTAAGCTGGAAGGGGAACTTCCCCAACAGAAAGATACTAGCTATCGCGAGGGCTTCAACAAATCTTACAATAATGTCGAGCAACAGCTAGCCTATGGATGCAATATGGCCTTCAAGAAGGGTTGGGACCATGCTTTGAAGCTTATTAGGACTCATATCGAATTCGATCTCTTCGGCCTCTATTCCCCTGGTCCTGACCATTTCGAGGAGGATGAAGAGGGTAATAATCAACCTGTTGGTCACACTGAAATCGTTCCTGCTCAAGTCAGTGTTGATGTTGATGCTGGCAAAGAGTATCTTATTACCGATAAGGGAATAACCATTGTCGAAGTTGATCAGGTGAAGGATCAAAGCTTGTAGATTAGGAATTTTTCTTTCTTCCTTATACAATTTCTCCTTTAAAATCTTGTAATCATCTCGACTGGACTTACTGTATTGGCCCTTGGCCCCCTCCCTTTAATATATTAATGAATATCAAATCTTTCTTTTTGTGTATGCATTTGCTTAATCTTCATGTGCTAATATTTTGCTCGTTACTTGGTTTATTTATTTGTTGTTATTAATTTAGACTAATACATTCTTCTAGCTCCCATGTGGGGCAAATCCTTGGGCCTGGTATCAGCTTGGAGTCTCACAAATCCTTCATAAAGATATGTAAGTCTCTAAGGGCAAGAAACGAGTAATATAAGAATCAATCTAAGCTAGTCGCTAAGTTGAAGGACAATATTCAAGAGATGAAGGAGATAGGTGCCTCAGTTCAAGAAGAAGTAAAATCTTTGAGGGCCAAACTCTTAGAGACCACTGAAGTTATCCAAGTGGGCAAAGTTCTTTAGGCAAAAAATGATGCTCTGAGGAGGGAGGTAGCCGAACTGAAACTTGAGGTTGCTGGGATTGAGGAACATGTTGAGAGACTGAGGAATGCATTCAAAATGGGACCTCAATAAGCCTAATCGGAGGGCTATAATATAAGCTAGGCAGATGCCCCGACGAAGATTAAAGAGGTTGAAGAAGCGATTTTTTCTCGTTGGTGGTTGAGCGCCCTTAGGGAGGTTAAGCTACCCATGAAGTCCAGGCTATGGTATAAATACTAGATCGAGTGTGTCGCCTACTGCCATAATCCTTTCCTGAAGGATGATAAATGGATACCAGATGATGCCATTCCTTCCAATCTCTTGGAGCATGATCTTGATAGTAATGTAGAAGGGTTTGCTACCAAGCCAAATGATGGTCAAAGGGCGGTTGTTGCTAAATATCTTGCTCACCATCCTGGGCCATCTTAAGTCCTTGTATATTTTTGGTCTTCGTTGTAATTGTAATTTTTCATTTTGGTTAATAAAAATGTGTTATTTATTAACTTTTGATGTTTTGAGCCTATGCTGACTAAACACGTGTTAATAATTATTTCTTTGTGGGTCACATAGTGCTGAATGACCATTCTAGGCATTTTATTAACTAAGTGGACTTACTTTTGATCATTTTGGGTTTTTTAAGACGACTAAATGATGTTGAGGACAAGTGTTAGACCTTTATTTTCGTTTGTGCAAACATTCTCCCAATCCAATATGCCTTAGTAGTATCATTCCATCTACTTTACCTTTTAGGTCGTGTCGTTACACTCCCGAAGCCTAAGTAAGATGATGGCGAGAATGCACCTGGTCACTTGGCCAATCGCCCAAGCTGGTTTTTTCTGACCAACATTATTGGCGACCAACCTGAGTTAGCTTTGTTACCTAAGGATCCCCTGTAGGGATTTTGTTGTTGCCAGGGTAACTCATGAGGTCCCTTGTGTTTGTAACAAAGACCTAAGGGTTGTAGTAGTTGAAACATTTGTTATAACTATCACAAACCCTACTCAACACGTGGGATTCCCTGATTGAAACAAGTTCAAACAACTTGTTATAATCTTAGGAGTTATCGTTTGGAAAGGATGTGTATTAATGAGATGCAACCAAGAAAAATCAAACAACCAATGCATAATATAAAAGTGCAAGGCCAACTCGCCTTTTATTCAGTGAATATTGCTTGATAAGCAACATACGTTTGAAAATGAAAATTTGTTTAAGCTAAATGTGCTAACAAAAGATAAAGAAGACTAAAAGTATAACTTTTTTAGATTAGCTGCGTTCCAGGCTCTTGGTATCTCCCTTCCCTCCAGTATTTCCAAGTGGTATGCTCCTTGAAGGTCGTCCCTGATTATTCTGAAGGGTTTTTCCTAGTTTATTCCCAGTTTTCAACCTTTGGACATAATCTCCTACCAAATAACTCCTCGGATTAACTTTTTTACTGTACTACCTGGTTAGTCACTATTGGTAGGAAGCCAATTTGATCATATCCAACTCTCTCCGCTCATTTACTAAGTCAAGCTCAGTGCGTAAGGTGTCATCATTAGGGACTTGGTCGACCAAGGCGGTTCTCATAGTGGGATGACCTACTTTTAGTGGGATGATAACTTCTATCCCGTAAGCGAGCGTGAATGATGTTTCCCCAACTGGTCGCCTAAAGGTGGTACGATAAGCCCACAGAATATGAGGAAGGTCATCCACCCAGGCATCATTGGTTCTTTTTAATCGTTTTTTCAGTCCATCAAGTATGGTTTTATTAAAATCTTGTGCCTGTCCATTACTTTGGAGCTACACAATATAACTCAAGTGGTTCTTGATACCATATTCATCATAAAAAACTTTAAAGAAACTACTTTCAAATCGTGCGTCATTATCGATGATGATAGTCCTTGGTACCCCAAAGCATGTTATGATGTTTCTCCAGTGGTTCATATCTGGTCATATCTGAGTCGCGAATATTCGCCAGTGGTTCTACCTCTACCCATTTGGTGAAGTAATATGTGCCCACCAGCAGATAGTTTCAATTTCCAGATGAAGTAAGTAGTGATCTCACTATCTCTAATCCCCATTGTGCGAATAGCCTTGGGCTTATCAGTGATTTCTAGTCACTAGAGGGCTAGTGGATCATAGGAAAGTGCGTTTAACGTTTCTCACACTTATGAATGTAAGTGTCTGCTTCCTTTTACATGTGAGGCCACCAGTAACCCTCCTTAATTACTTGAAAGGCCGAAAATTTTCCTCCTACATGACTCCTATAAATGCCCTTGTGAAGTTCGCTAAGTACTTGGTCAGTGTTATATGGAAGAACGCACTGGAGATAATGACTTCTTATAGAGATTCCCTTCTGGGGAGAGGTAAAAGCGGGCAGCCTTGACCCTTACCTGATGGGCCGACCTCTTGTTATCGAGAAATATATCGCTCTGTAAATAATTGACGATATAATCCATCCAACTGGGGGCCTTTTATGTGAGAAGGACTTGCTCAGCTATGACAGTCTAGTCAATACTTAGCTACGCGAGGAACTCTCTCTGAATAGTTCTCCTTAGGTTAAAGTCACTTACTGAGCTCAGGGCCGCTAAGGCATCGACGTGACTGTTCTACCCCGAGGGGAACTGTTAAATATCTACTTTCTTAAACCCTGCCATAAGTCCTTTTACCACAGCGAGGTAGGTTACCATTTTATCATCTTTGGTATTGACGTCCCCGCTCACTTGCTTAGAGAATAGTTTGGAGTCGCCAAATACGTGAAGGCGCTTTGACCCTAATAGTTGAACCTTGCGCAAGCCAGCGATCAGTTCTTTGTATTAGCTTCATTCTTCGAGGCCTTAAATCCCAATTTGATTCCTTTCTCAATCACAACATCTTCTGGAGTGATGAAAATGATCCCTACTCCTATCTCCTTAAAATTGGAGGATTCATAAATATATATGGTCCCGTCCTTAGACTGGGGTTCCTTATTTGTTGACTTCCTCGCTTTTAATTCTTCGATTTACTGGTCTCCTATAAATTTAGTAATAAAATTTGATAGGGCTTATGCCTTAATCGTTGTTCTTGGTTGAAAGTGAATATCAAATCTCCCCAGTTCTACCGACCACTTTGAAAGTTGTTCGGAGAAGTCGGTTTTCCAAAGAATAACTCTAAAGGGGTAGGAGGTGATTACTATTGTTAAGTGGGCTTTAAAGTAATGTTTAATCTTCCTCTAGGCGACCACCAGTGAGTATGCGAGTTTCTCTCGAGACAGATATCATTTATCTGCGTCCATAAGTGTCTTGCTAACATAATAAATCGAATGTTGACCTCCTTCCTTTTCACACACCAGGGCAGAGCTTATAGTGTGATCTGATACTGTAAGGTAAAGATACAGTGGATATCCATCATTTAGAATTACTAGAAGGGGTAGTTTGCTAAGGTAGGATTTGAGTTCTTCCAAATGTTTTTAACAGCCATCATTCCATACAAGGCTTTTATCCTTCTTCGAGAACTGAAAGAATGGTCGATAGCATTTAGAAGACTTAGAGATGAAGCGGTTGAGCACCACAAGCATACCAATGTGATTTTAAATATCTAATAATGTCTGAGGAGGTTAGACTCTTGTGGTAGCGTCGATATGATCTGGATTGGCATCAATTCTTCTCTTATTGACTAAGTAGCCTAAGAATTTTGTTGACTGGACTCCGAACGAACACTTACTTGCATTAAGCTTCATTCAGTACTTCCTAAGGATCTCAAAAGTTTTGGCTAAGTCTGTGAGGTGGTCGTCTTTGTTCTTGCAATTGACTAGTATATCGTCGATATAGACCTCTATTGTGTCTCCCATCAATCTCTTAAATATTTCGGTGACCAGTCGCTAATAATTCATCCCTGTGTTCTTTAAATCGAACGACACAACCTTATAGCAATGTAACCCGATAGGGTTATAAACGATGTTTTATCCTGATCAGGTCCGAATAAAGAAATCTTATGGTAGCTCGAGTATGCGTCCGAAAAGATCATTCTTTCGTGTGTTGTCGTAGCGTTAGTCAACTGATTTATTTTAGGAAGCGGGAAGCTGACTTTGGGATAAGGCCTATTGAGGTTTGTGAAATTAATACAAACTCTCTAACTGCCATTGCTCTTACGTACCACTATTGGGTTGGACAACTATTCGGGAACTAAACTTCCCTAATGGATCCTGCATCCACTAGCTTCCCTACTTTATTCACCACCGCTATAGCCTTCTCGAGGGTTGTTCGACGAGCCTTTTAACTGATCGACTTGAAGGTTGGATCAACGTGCAAGTGATAGCAGGATACATTGGGATTAATACCCGGTAAATCGTATGGTTCCCAAGCAAAAACATATATATTACTTCTGAGAAAGGCAATCATTTATTCCTTCTCTTGATAGACAAGCGTGTCTCCGATCATAAATTTTCTCTCTGGCAAGTTATCATCGACCCTAAATTCTTCTAGGCTTTCAACGACCCTGTCTATGGGGTGTAATTTGGTCTCCTCCACCCCTGGTTGGTCGTACCGTAATTACTATTTGAAGGATACGCCCCCTCATGGACTTCCTCTTGAGCATCCTTTACCTCATTCTTCTTTTCCTTCTTGGGGCAAATGACTGTGATAAAGCACTTCTTGGTTGTGGCCTGGTCGCCATGAATTTCGACCACGGCCCAGTCGGTAATACACTTCAGCTTTTGGTGGTAGGTGGATGGTATGGCCTTCATGACATGCAGCCAACCTCTGCCTAGGATGGCGTGATATGGGGACTCAATGTCCACTAATAAGAACTCAATTAGCTTTGAGATGTTGCCTTCCCTGACTAGTAGGATAATCTTTCCTAGTGGCATCGTGATCTTCCCTGTAAAGCCGACCAACAAAATTGTGGATTCTTTCAGGTCGGTGATGTTCAGCTTCAGCTTGTGGAACAACTCTAGGTACATCAATTCTGATGAACTCCCCTGGTCCATGAGCAGCTTGTCAACATCCCAATTGGCTATTTTGAGTGTAATCACCAGTGCGTCGTAATGTGGGGTTCTTACCCCAACCAAATCTATCTCGGTGAAAATAATATGCTTGGTGTAGTCGACGTCCTCTGGTCGTTAACGCTTATTATCTTGGGTTTTGACAAGGTTAATATAAAATGCCTCCATGATGGCGGTAACCTTCTTCAGCTCCATCCGAACAATAATTCCTTGGATTTGCTTAAGATCTGATGCCCCATGGATTACCGCTAACTCATGTCATGTATCATCATTAAGGACGTTGTTCGGCTTCTAATCGCCATTAGCTGTAACCTTATCCTCTTTCTTTTTGATGTACTCATTGAGGTGACTATCTTAGTCCATCTCCTCTAGGTGTGACTTCAAAGCGTTGCAATTTTCAATCTTATGGTCGCCCTCCTTATGAAATACACATCTCAGCGCATTATTTTTTTTATTAGGTCGCCATCCATCTTTTTTGGCCACTTGATGAATGATTAGTCTTTATCTTACTCGAGATCTTATAAATGGGTTTCTTGAAGACTGTGTTAGCAGTCTGGAATGCTTTGGAAGAATCAACCTTGTTCCCATTATTGGATTCATTCTTACCCCGTTCTTGTTTCCCTTCTTTAGAGTATCACTCTTTTTTGTTCCCTTATTTTCCTTCGCTTGGCCATTATCCCATGTATTAAAGTGAACCATATCTTCCACCTTGATGTATTTCTTAATGCGAGTCATGAGGTCGTCAATGGTTCTGGCTTTCTTCTTAATAAGGGATTAGTGCAGCAAATAGGTGGTCGACAGACCAACTTTGAAGAATGCTACGAAAACTTGCTCCGAGCCGTCCTCGACCTAGTTGAAGACTTCCCAATACCTTTTGGCATAATCTCAAGGGATATCTTATAGATTTTCCTTCATCGTAAGCATTGTATCCATCCATTTGGTGTGGTAGTTGCTCGTTATGAAGTGAGTAGTGAAGGCCTTTGCTAGAGCCTTAAAGTTTTCGATAGACTTATGAGGAATCTTTTCAAACCACTTTTGTGCTACATCAAGTAGGATATAAGAGAAAATTTGGCACATTAATGCATTATTATGGCTCCATAAGGTCATTTTTTTATCTATATTATCGAATGTGGTCTATGGGATCTGTTTTTCCATCGTAAATCTTAAACCTGGGAACAGTAAACTTCTTTGGGGTCTCCTTCTATTCGATCGCCCTTGAGAAAGGGGATTTCATCTGAGTATTAAGAGCCCTTCCATGTAATTCTCTGGTGGACCTGGCTCTACGGTGGGCTGGATGTTGGTCCATCTCTCTACGGGCCAGAATCCTGATGTTGTCATTTTGTCAATCATTGCTCCTGTGACATCTCTCTGGTTGGCCATGCTCTGATCGACCATGCTCTGATTTGCTATATTCAGTTCTATCTTGGTCGCGCCTGAAGCTCCTCCCGTGGCTACGAGTATTACTCACCTGAGGATTAAGAGTCCTATCACGATGTTTCCTAGTGTCCCTTTGGAGACCTCTCTCCATTGTATCAAGTCGCATTTGGAGGCAAGCATTCTCTTCCACCTGAAGACATGTAGCCTCCTCTTATTTGCGAAGCCTATCTTTGTAAGCGTCGACTAACCTAGAGATCTGCGTAGATCTGGGTGGTCCTTAGCTTTCTTCGGAAGGTTACCTTTCCTAGCGAAACTTGGGGTTTATATGCTGGAGAATTTTTAACCCGACCTTATAAGGAACTGAGTCTTCCTACACATCCCCAACTCGAGGAATGTTGATACTATGGTGATATATCACGGGCTTTCTATTTGTGAAGGTTTTCACACAAATAGATATCGGTTCCCATAGACGGTGCCAATTGCGAGTACAAGAAATATCACAATAAAAAGATCCATAAAAATAATATCAAAGACTATAAAGTAAAGATCACACACACAATAACAATATATGTGGTTCAAAAACTTTTTTATGTCCATGGAGAGGTTACTATTTTATTATAGTGTCTCTCAACGCTCTTTGTTACATCCCCTTACCTCGGGTCAGGGTGTACAATTTATAGGTGCATCAAAGTAGAGATTGATTTGTACAAGGAACTCAAATAACACGTGAATATATCAAGGATTACCTGAATATATCTTCTGAGATTATTGGTAACTGATTTGACTATATCCGTAAGTGTTCTAGTGTATTTGAAATACTCGTGTGTGAATTAAATCATGATTTAGGTCGGGCAGTGCTTTGGTCAATCTGGGTTGGTCAGCTACTCTCGTAGGCCATGTTGAATGGGTCCCCATAGTGCTCTTCAAATTCCCCCATGGATGTTAACGGGAATCCATTTCCCTCCCATCATTATGCCTTTGCAAATATGGTGATTGCTCATAACTTGGACAAGGTGATGGAATCCAAGGAGTGGGTGGATAATAATAAAGAATGTGACAAATGGTTATTTGGGCTAACCAGCATATATTACAAGTGTAACTGCGACGAAGAGTTAGATATTGAAGAAGTCAATGTCAGTGTGGTTCTCACACTTAATGAGGGTGGAACATCTAAATCAGAGTACATCTATAATGCTCAAACCTATGAGGTCGAAATTGATTCAAAATGTGCGGTGATCGCAAAAAGTTCAAAATTCAGGCGGTTCTTTTATCAAATTGGAGTAAAATATGAAACCAGGTTGGCAGTTAATAAGAAAATCCTTGAGGTGGTGAAAGACCACGGGGATCCATCAATCAATTGGCATAGTCCCATTAGAAGGCTGATCAAAAGGTACACCTCTGAAGTGGTGTTTTCGGAGGCAGACAGATAGGTACCATTCCTTCGTAACAAACCACTGTATATTACTGCTCAAGTAAATGGGACTAGTTTTTTAAAAGCATCATTGGGGGCATCGATGAATATCATGCAGATAACTGCTCAGTATGAAACGAAATGTCAGAAGAAAACATTATACCAGTACCTTTAGTAATATCAAGCTTTGACAATGCCGGTATGAAATCGCTCGGATATGTGAATGTTGGCATAAATTGGGAAATTTCACTTCCCATTTAATTCCCAAGTTATCAATACCAGCACAAACTACCAGCTATTGATAGGCTGAGCGTGGATGCATACTCATCGAATCATGCCTTCCATGTTCCACCAGTACACGAAAGCTAATATTTATGGAACAAAGATAGTAATCAAGGCCATGGAGAGACCTTTCTCGATGGAAGAAGACCGTTTGGTTGTTTAGCATTTTATTTAAAGCTTGATGAAGAAAGATGTAAGGGTTTTCTCAAAGGAGTGGATATGCCTCGAGCAATCTAAGAAGGAGGCCAAGTAAAACAAGTCTGTGCATCATCGGTTAGGTTCATAAGTGGTACCCTGAAAGAAAATATAAAGGAAAAAGAAAGTTGGAAGAAGGTTAAAGACCTCCTCGAATTTGCAAGAACGTTGTTGTGCCTAAAGAAAAAGTTATCTACCATTTTAAATGGTGTGCACGGGCAGTGTTCTCGGATAATAGCATTGACCCGATGCTAGAACGCTTTGTCATTGATGATTCCCATATAATTGAGCATGTTGAGGAACCAGAGGAGGTGCCAGAGTGCATGCCATATGGACCCAAAGAGTAGCTCCAGGAACTCAAAGAGTCGAACTTGGGGAAAAAGGGCGACGACAAAAGGCCCATCTTCATTTATAAAAGTTTTAGTCCAAATAAACGAGAAGAAATTATCAACCTGCTCAAGGAATTTATAGACTTATTTGCGTGGAAGTATACAAAAATTTTAAGCATTTACCCGGAGGTAATTGCTTATAAATTAAACATTTTACCTATTGCTTTGCTAGTGAGACCGACCACGCACACTTACAACTTTTAACAATATTTGAAGATTAAGCAGAAGTGGAGAAGTTGCTCATTTTCGGATTCATAACTCCCATCCAACATCCTGTTTGGCTATCAAGCATTATGACTATTGCTAATAAAGATAAAAAGAAAATTCAAATATGTGTATATTTCAAAGATTTAACTGCGCATGTCCCAAAGATGAATTTCCATCACCAAGCATTGCTATCTTGGTAGATGTGATTTCCAGGCATGAAATGTACAGCTTCATGGATTGGTATGTTGAGTACAATCAGATTAAGGTAGACCCTGTAGATGCAAAGAAGATAGCTTTCACGACTCCTCTAGGTAACTTCCACTACATAGTTATGTCGTTCAGCTTGAAGAATGTCAGGATAACATACCAACGAACTATGATGGAGATATTTCATAATTTTTTTCATGATATAGTTTAATTATATGTAGATGACTTGGTGATGAAATCCAAGAAGGAGAGTAGGCACATCCAAGATTTTATAAGAGTCTTTTAACATTATCATAAGTATAAGATGAGGATGAACCCCTCTAAGTGTGCCTTTAGGGTTACTTTAGGCTAAATCCTCGGGGTTGTTGTTAAGAAAAAAGGCGTGTAGATGGATGTTGACAAACAAAAGGATATTTTGATGATTCCACCACCAAGAAGTCAGAGGCAACTCAAAAGCTTCCTGAGCAAGGTTCTTATCGAAGAATATTCATACTATCTCTAGGATAGATCACCCATTCATTCTCACCACTCATGAAAGATAGGGTGAAGTGGGTATATGGGGATAAGCAGCAGAAAGCATTCGAGAGGATCAAAGATATTTTGACTTATCCCTTAACTATAATTCCCCCTAAAAAGGTAAGCCTTTTCTTTTCAATCTAACTTCCACCGAGCAGTCGATTTGAGATTTGATCTCCCAAGAAAATGAAGGAAAAGAACAGCCTGTGTATTATTTGTCTCGAGTGATAATAGGAATTGAGTCCAGATATACAAGTGTCGAAAGACATTATTTGGCCTTAATTTCTATGGGTCAAAAGTTAAGGCATTACCTGCTCGCATTTACTAAGCATATCATCACCAAGTGTAATCCTATCAAGTAATTGCTCGCAAGAATAATTTTTATAGGGTGAGCGGTCAGGTGGTTCCTTATACTCTCATAATATGATTTCAAAAATCTTGCTCCAAAGGCTATCAATAATCGAGCTTTGGTCGATCTGCTCTCCAATTTCCCAAGCCAGAATTTTAAACCTACGAGTGAGGAGCTACCAGGGGATAACTTTCAAGCATGTTTGGTTGCGGAGATGGAATAATCGAAGATGAAATTCAATGGTTCATGCGCATAAGGTATCAGGGGAGCAGGAATTATACTCTCTAATAACAAAGAGAAAATTATTCTCTCTTATTGGACTTCAAGTGCTCAAATAATAAAGCAAAATATGAAGCACTCATCATTGTGCTGTTAGAATCTTTGAGAAAAGGGGTGAGAGTACGTGCATATGAGGGCATTCTAACCTTGTAGTCAAGTAAGTAAATGGAGAGTTCACTCTCAAGAATGCCAAACTTACTCCCTACCGAGCAATTATATGGTGCTTGTTAAATCATTTCTTGACTATCAAAGTGAAGCGACATATTAGGACAATAAATAAAGATCACGATGCCCTCGCAAAAATTGCTCAGAAGTTAGAGATGAAAGAGCCAAAAACTACAATCATTGCTCAGAGAATAATAATGCCCTCAACATTGAAGTATTTGTTTTCAAGCGAGGATCCCACGCACTGGAGAGCCTCTATAGTCAAGAATATGGAAACACATTAAGGAAAGATGAAGTTGTCAGAGTTAGCAAGCTTTTACATGCTTCAATGTAATCTCTACTTTAAAGACCTTGGGGGATACTTAGCAAGGTACATAAGAAAAAAAAGAAAAAGCTCACGAAAAGTTGTAAAGAATGCATGAGATACATTATGGGGACACAGATGCCCCCACTTTATAGGTGATTACAACGAGTAGGTTACTATTGACTTAGTATGACAACAAAGGTTACTCAACTGCAACATGCTTATTTGAAGTGCGAAACCCAGTTTGACCTGCCAGAAAAAGGCAATTTTGTTGAGGAGATGGTTGATTGGAGAAAGCTTTACATAGCTTTCCTCAAAGATGGATAATTACCCATCAATCGAGTATATGAGATTTACCTAAAGAAAGGGTAGCTCGATTCTACTTAGTCAAATGAGAATTGTACAGAAAAGAGTATAATGAGAAAGCTTTGAACTATGTAGCAGAAGAAGAAGTGGTAAAAGTATAAAAACAAGCTCATGAGCCCTCGTATATGGGCAGAGAAAGCTATATGACCAGTTGATGATTATAGGGTACTATTAGCTTACAATTGAAGCATGATTCATAAACTTTGTGAAGAGGTATAGAGTGTGTCAAGTACATAGGAATATAATACATACCCCTTAAGTAGCCTAAAGAATCTATTTACTCCTTACAAGTTCCAGACTTGGGCATTTGATCTGGTGGAAAATATTAGCCCTGCCTCTCGTGGAAAACTATTCATCCTAGTAGGCATAGAGTTGTAACTAAGTGGGTAGAAAAAATTACTCTAAAAAGGATAACTGATCAAGTAGTGACTTAGTGATATGCCCAAAGTACACTTTCCTACTCAGAGACACTAACGTCGGCCTGACTCACAGCCGAGGTGGCAAAAGCTCTTAATAACCATCGGTAATATCATTTTGTAAGATCGACACTGGCCGACATTGCTCCAATTTTATACATCAACCTCGGTTGGACATCAGTCGAGGTCAGCAAAGCTCATGGGTTCGACCATCCATCAACAACAACATCGGCCTAGGCCGATGTTACCAGTTACCACATGAAGAAAGCAAAGCCTCGCAGGCTCAATCATTAAAGTATCACGACAACATCGGCCCCAACCGACGTTCCGAGTATCTAACCTCAGCTGGAATCCTAGCTGAGGTCATCATGTAAGTTGGTCTCGGATATAGAGGGGGCAGGACATCACCAACCTCATACTCATCCAGGCCGAGGTTGGCCCAAATTGAAGACAGCCGAGCATTTACAAGTACATGTATGGCTTGGAACACGTGGACAAATCTGTTATAACTGAATCGTTCCCTCCACGTAGAGGAATATTGAGGTCATCATTATTTAGTTAAGATCAGCCAAGTGTCATCCTGGCACTGGTTGGATCTTCATGTACATGCTCATTGCATGCTTGGGGGGTACATTACACCCCCCAAGCATTATATATAGAGGTCATCCTCAATATTGTAAAGGATCCATAATTACAACCCTAGCTGAAACTCTGTCATTTTACACAGTAGAGAGAGAAAGTTTGAGAGATTGTATCCATGGCCATTAGTGCCTTCATTCAATGATATTACTCACACACACTCATAGTGGACGTAGGCTAGATTGGTTGAACCACTTATATTCAAGTGTTCATCCTCTTCTCCTCACCTCCTTCTGCATATATATACATATACTCCCTTGTGTAGCCATTGTTATCACTTGCTCGAGCTTGTCAACACCTTATCTGGTGGTGGTGTTTCTAGCATCATTACTTAGTTCCTTTATAAATACATTATCTGTAGGTTTGGCATCCCAAAAGTCATCCTCACAAATAATGGAAAATAGTTTGTGTGAAAAGCGATGGGACTGCTCATAGACAAGTACAAGATCATCCACAATAGTTCAACCATCTCATAATAAAAATGAAATAGGCAAGAAGAGGCAACCAACAAAACTCTGATTAACATTTCAAAGACGATGTTAAAGGATCTCCCTAGAACATAGGATGACAAGTTACCAATGGTTTTGTGGGCCTATCGAAATTAAAAAATGAAACCAACCGAATTTACTCCTTTCTATTTAGTTTATGGAATAAAAGTTGTTCTGTTGGTAGAATTGGCAACACCCTCTGTAAGAGTGGATTTAAGTCATGATTTTCTATCTAACTCGAGGCACGTGCAGCTAAAAACCTTGGATGAGCACAAAGACAAAGCAAAAAAGGAATTCTAAAGTCTATACCCAACAACCGTTGAGATCTTATGAGAATTTAGTCAAACCAAGTGAATTACAAGTAGGAGACTTAGTTCTGTGGGCATCTACCCATCATCTAACAATCATGTTCACTTCCAAATTCAACCTTAATCGGGAAGGTTCATTTATGGTCATAAGGGCAGGAAAATTAGGACACTGCGAGAATTCGAAGCCTGAGAGTGATTGCATCCAGTTGATTAACTGCAAGTGGCTAAAGTAATACTATATGTAAGGTATTACACATGAGCTATATTTATATTTCATGCCAAGTAATGTTTCTTATATGAAAAATAAATCCCCGTTTTGTATGAGCAACACTAGAAAATATATGGTTTGATGTAATGAATGCAAAACCTAATGTTTGGTTATGAACCAGTTCCTTTTCACAGTTTTATGGTATTGATTATATTACTTAACATATTACATTACCAACCAGTTGTTTTATACATGTTTCCTCTCAATATTGTGCGAGGAGATGTATTACAAAGTGATGATCATATTTCCCCTTACATTCAAATGTTAGCAAACTCATCCATTTTTCTATTTTTTTTTCTAAAGTATATGGAAATAAATCTTCTTTTGAATACTTTTTCTTGCAAATACTTTAAACTTGCAAATACTTTAAAAGGACATACTTTCAAACAGTCTAAATGATAAACATAACGAGCAAGGCAGTATAAAATTTCCAAAGTAAACAGAAATAATTCCTTCACGTTACAAGCTCATCACCGCTCGCAATATTTTCGAGGGGATATACTTTCAAGCTAAAGTCCTCATAACGAAATATGGCGAGCAATTAAGTACAAAATTTCCAAAAGTACGAGGAATTTTTTTTTCTTAAGAGTTCATATTTTCTTGCAACATTATGAAGGGATATACTCCTAACTTTAAATTTTATTGACAGAATATAGCGAGCATAATAGTTCAAAATTTTCAAGTTTATCTCTACTCATAATATTTTGATGGGATATTCTTGCATGGTCATTATTGCAAAAGCTCAAAAAACAAAATAAGGTGAGAATAGTAGTGAGTTACCAAAATATAAGGGCGATGTTTTATTAGGTGAATGTTCATTTACTCGCAAATATTTGAAAATATGTAAAGTTTGATAGCAGACAACAACACATTATGAGGGAAAGACAATATTATAAAATGTAATTGCTAATGTTTTATGTATAGAATGACTGCGAGAAGATAGTCCCACGGTATAAGGGAAAATCAATAAAAAAAAAAGGTGCAGAGTATGCGCACAAGATAAATAACATTCGACATTTCATTTCACAAAAATAACCTACTTGAAAGATAGGCAAGGGTGTTACTAGTGTCCATAAAAATACACAAGCAAATAAGTACATAAGGTTATTCACCTTTTATAAGAAAAAGGAAGTTATATTTCATATAAAAACTCTCCCATGAGGCACCAACCTCTTGTATCACATCCTCCTCAAGCTTGGATATGTGAGTAGTACCCTCATCACCACTAGATAAAACTTTGTCCAGTTTAATCTCCAAATATTTGATTTTCTCCCTCAAGGAATTTTCTCATTGACGACGATGCGCAGCTTGAGTGTTTTCATGGGTTTGTTCCATTATATACTCTTTCATGTTAGGGTGAATGAGATTGTGAGTGGAGGCATCCAACCAGTCCAGCTTGAAGTGATAAAAATCCTCCAAGTCTTTGAGGGCATCAAGGAAACTGCGAGAAAGAATAGTGACGATTTTACTCGGAGGAATGTTTATAAAGTGAAGAATATAGATGGAGAGTATATTTAAATTTGTAATGTAGACACCCTTGTGACAACCCGCTTAAAATAACAACGGGTGGCCAGCCCTATACTAAAATAATCAGGAATCTCAGATGGCTCAGTCTCAACATCAACAGACACTGCTAAATAATATAAGGCTATCTACCCGAAACTATTAGAAGCGGATTGCCAAAAATTTAAAACTTTTTATTTAACACCGATATAAAATCAACCATGCAACCATAACCAAAAATACACATCTAACTATGATGAGTGATATATACAAACTCCAATAATGTAAAAGAGTATAACACAATGTACAAAGTAAAATACCCGAATAAGCTGTCGGGTCACAGACAATACAATAATCTAAGAGAGAATACAAAAGTGTTAATCTACAACACTTGGGTATAAATCTGATATATAAACTGAATCCTAATCTAGATACACAAAGGGTAGGAATCGACTATAACAAAATGCCGCAACAGTCCTCTACTGCCACACCTCCACGAATACATTGGATGGGTAAACATCAATGGCGTCCTTGCGGAGGAACACCTAAAATAGTACAATATATATATACATAGTAGGAGAAAATATAAACGGGTCAGAGCTCGAGGTGAAAACATTTTATAGCAAGTTCATTAAAATGCATAATAATTATAAATTCATTATGACATGATTTAATGGAGTCGTACTCTCCATAAAATCCACCTCACCTCTCAACTAAAGCGCGCAATAAAACGTATGCACATAATCTCCAAAGAATTTACCAAATCTATCTAAGGCAATAATCTAACCTACTCCCATTTTTGCTTATCTAAATTCCATTAAAAATTATATTCTTCAATTTTTAATAATATCTATCTCAATTAATTGTTCATTTACTCCACATATAAAGTTTATATAAACAATCTCGTACTATCATATACACTACATATAAACATTCTCTTTTACTAGAATTTCTCGTATTCTAGTCATACCATCCATATACATATAATTATATATGAGTTATTAGCATCTAAGTGCTAAGGACTAAATTTCTCCCAATTCTCAATGATGCACTGCGTTTCGTGCGTGGGGCATCTCGCAAAGCGAAATCCAAACAAGGAACCCCCCCGATACACTACTCCTGACAGTATTGATTATCAAGATTCATTATGCCCTCAATGCATGATGCATGTAACCCAATTTCTTATTACTCCATTTTTAATTAATTTATTATTATTCCCAATTCTCAACAGTGCACGGCGTTTCGTGCGTGGGACGTCTCGCAAAGCGAAATCCAAACAAGGAACCCTCCGATACACTACTCCTGGCACTGTCGATCGTCGAGATATACTATGTATGTAAATATGAGCATTAAGGACTAACTTCTCCTCACTCCTAACATTACACTGAGCTTCGTGCGTGGGACGTCTCGCAAAGTGAAATCCAAACAAGGAACCCCCCCGATACACTACTTATTGACAATGTTGGTCATTAAGGTCCATTATGCCCTCAATACTCAAAGCACTAATCACACAGAAATATAATAACCATCCAAGCGAGCTATAACTCGAGGACGCAGGTTCTCAATGCTATCATCTTCCAGTTGCCCAACCACATAGCAAACCGGGGACCACCTGGTAGGGCTAAACAACACCTACCTCGTGATCAACTCACACACACAACGTCCGGGAAGCGGTCATAGTTCCTAACCGGCAAGTGAGAACGACACATACCCACGACTTCTCTCCCCCAAAAATATAATGCAAATCACATATCAACACAATGGACGACTATGACATGGGGAATGTCCACACACTACTCATCGAGCCAGGGTGCTCACCCTCATCGCGCAACTTCCCATTGATAGCAAGGAGGGGGTATGCTTCACTTATATATATATATATATATATATATATATATATATATATATATATATATATATATATATATATATATATATATATATATCGTTCACATAAGATATACATACATCATCACATCATATAAAGATATACCATCGTATAAGGTATACCTGTCACATTGTTTATATATTCATATTACACTTTTAGGCGTAGTTGAATTAATATCATTGTTTAGTATATTTCTCTCTCTTGATACACTAATCATCAATTCTCACACATCTTCCCCACTTAGTATACACCATACTATTTCTCACTTGAAATTAACACCTCACTTCTATTTGTATAAATCATTTCTCAAATATTAACCTCGACACTTAGAGGATTTTCCACCAAATTAATACAATCATTTAAATTCTCACTTCCTCAAAATCAATCACTAAAACCCCCAACGTTTTCATTCAATCATTTATTAATTTTGCTCTCATTTCCTTAATGAGAGAGATATCCCACCATCAATTTCATTTATCCATTAGCCCCAAATACCATCTCACACTTCTAAAGTCACTAGTCCCCTTATATAATCACTTTATCCTCTATGATACACTAATTATGAAAGTCCATACATATAAACCCAAAGGAAAAACGGGATCAACTTAAATTCCCAAACTTGAACCCAAAACAGAGGCTCGGTCGCCCGGTACCCCAACTGCGGTCGACAGTGCTTTATACTTATGCCTATGAACGAAGACAATGTGCCTGATTTTGGAGGCGCGATCGACCGGCCCCCTGGACGCGGTCGACCGGCCTTACCAGGTACCTCGGCCAAACTCCATTTTTAAGTAACCCTAACTTTTCAAAAACCCAAAATAATTACATCCAACAACAAATCTTCAATCTAACCATATTCATAACATTAATATACCTCAAATAATTCAACCCAACTAATTTATAACCTTAAATCCACATATACACCACAAATCTAAGATTTACCCAAAAATCTAGGCTTTACATTTTTTTAACCCAAAATTTAGAATTTATGTCCACAAATCATGAAATAAATGATACACAACAATTATATAGCAAGTTTAATCACTTGCCTCGAGTTCGTAGGGTCTGAATCCGCCCTGAGATCGCGAAATGGCCGGAAATCCCAACTTCTCTCTGTTTCTCTTCTTCTTTCTTCTTCCTTTATTCTTCTGTCTATTTCTTTCTAGGTTTTTTTTCTCTTTCTCTTAAGTGAGAATGACTTCTCACGTAGGCTTTTAAGCCTTATCTCCCAAGATACACTCTTTAAATGATAATACACACTTTAAATGACTCGGTAACATTAATTCGAGTCAAACGGACTTAAAACATTTCGGAACCCAAACAGACCCCAAGTACAGTCATTTCGACTATCTCGACCCTTCCGAAAATAATGGCACGCCCAGAATTGTCATCTGAATCACTTTCTGACATTTTCAAATTTTGACCTCAAGTGCCAATTTAATTTTTCTCCAATTAAATTAATATTTATTTCTCCCAAAATAAATAAATTATTGTCCCAAAAATCTCGGGTTATTACAACCCTATGTATTGCGAACATAGCGAGTAGTGAAGATCCCTGGGTGGTTCTAAGAATTATATCTAACATATGTCGGTCTTATTCATAAATTTTGTTTGAGTGAGATCACAAAACCTTCAAATACACATCAGGAGATCCGTATCTAATAAGTTATAACCAGTAATTATTGAATTGGTATCGGAGCCAGTAGAAAACTCTTCATCACCATTCTCATCGCTTCCCACGTATGAGTGGTGTAGCCTTAGAGTCCTCCGCATTAACTTCCTCCACTTCTTCTCTTCCAGCCTCCTCCTGAGTATAAAAGAAGTAAAGGATAAATATGCAAAGTAAGTAAATAGAATGACCAAGAAAATTAGGATAAATAGGACTCACTTGCATGCCTATTGGAGTAAGCATGCTACCTGAGCGCCTGCATTGGTACCTCCTATGCAAGAAAATTATTCAACATGTTAGAGTACTATTCCAGCACAATACAACGAAGAAATAAGACCATAAATGAATAAAACTACTTATTGATGGGAACAATAATCTGCAGTAAGGATGGATGAAAGCTCAACCCACTTGCTCGGCCTGAAAAGTTACAAACAAAATAATACATGAGTGTATTGTTCATTTGTGAAAATAATCACAAGGCGAAAACAAAAGTGGCAAAAGTGTACCTCAAGCTCCACAAACATAGAATCACTGAAAGTATAAACCTAAAAACAAATCAACGAATTGAGTAATATAATAAGTATTTGCACAACAACATCACATAAATGAAAAGGTATGACAGTTTAATATCCACGGGCAAAGGATCACTCATATCACTTACCTGAAAATAAGGAAACAAGACGAGTGACACCTCGAGCATTTACACTGTAAAAGCAAGTAAACACTAAGGTATGTCATATTAATACCTGAGACTCCACAAACAAAGGAACGCTCTAGTACTCACCTAAAAATAAGGAAAAAGGACGAGTGACTGCTCACACATTTACACCGTAAAAGCAAGTAAATGATAAGGTATGTTAGATTCATAGCTGAGGATCCATAGACAAAGGAGTGCTCATAGTGATCACAAAGGAGCGCTCATAGTAATCACCTAAAAATAAGGAAACAAGACAAGTGACTATGCGAATATTTGCACAGTAAAAGCAAATAAATACTAAGGTATGCCAAATTAATACATGAGGCTCCATATATAAAGGAGAGCTCATGATACTCGCCTGAAAACTATGAAACATGACAAGTGACTACTCGAACATTTGCACAATAAAATCAAGTAAATACTGGGATATACTAGATTAATACCCAAGGCTCTACAAGTAAAGGAGAGACCATAGTACTCGCCTGGTAACTACTCGTGCATCTGCATAGAAGAAAGAAATAAATATGAAAGTATGACAATATGAAAATCTGCGGCTCCACTAGCATAGGATCACTCGAATTCAGTATATGAGTAACCTAAAAATAAAAAATAAGTTAGTCACATAAGGTAAATTTACCAAGTATGCGCAAGGTTGAATGAAAATTTAGCCAGGTACTTGAACCTCCTCAGAAATATAAATTCTTAAGTTAATTACAATCTTAGTCTGATAAAAAAATATCAAAAGTTGAGAAATAAGATGAGCTCAAGAGAATGAGCAAGTGGACGAGCATGTGTACCTGAACCCTCATAAAAGGAGGAATGCTCAATTTAATCACAACACTCGTCCGAGACTCAGTGGATTTATTGGAAGGAAGGAAATGATCATTCGTACTGTGAAATAAATTAAATGTTTAAAAAAATCAAGTTGATGCTTTCTATAAAGATCATTTTGAATGTGTATATCAATCATGATAAACTGTAAACACTCGTTGCGTGCATCAAAAGAGTAACAAGTAACGCAAGTCCACTTGAAGCCATGCTAAAGATCATCTAAGTAGAAAGGGTATGGACATGAGGTCTGTTATCCATAGGCATGCATACTCGAGGCACATAAATTTTACCATAAATAGGAAACTCTAAAATAGTTACCCCAATGGGTAATAGAATATCGTTTGATGAAATGGGACCACTCGTCAAATCCCCCTACAAAGTTAGAAAGTCGTGAGCCAATCTTATTAATTAAAGAAAATGCCTAAGGAAAGTGCCCTGAAATACCCCTCTTAAGATAGTTGCAGCAGTGGTTGGGGTCTAGCCAGATGAATTTCTCGTCCTAGGAGGAAAAAATGGGCCACAAGTAAACATTGAAGGTGGAACGGATATCTACCAATGGAAGCAAAGTAAATGTGAAGTTTGAAAATTTTAACGTGAGAAAAATGGATATTTTTCAAATACCTAATAAGTGCTCATTACACAACCAGTAGTACAAGTGGTTATAGAAGAACTCCCAATAGTTATGGGGAACACAGTTAAAAGCTTCAAGAAAGAAAATGTAAAGTCAATCCACTAACACTTACATTAGAACACTTGCAAATAAAGATGTCAAAAGATATATACCTCTCGTTCTAAGATCAGGTAATATACCAACATAAAATTTATCTCCCTCTTGAAAGGACCATGATGAGGAAAAAAATGGGGAAGATGTAGATAAGGGAACTGTGACTACACTTGGAACACCACTCATCCCCACAAAAGAAACTTGCTCAAAGAAATAATTATTACATTAGTTGCAAAAAATAGACTAATAAGATAAATTTAAATAAGCATTATGGAAAACGCTTACAGGTTCTGAGCAACGAGTTTGTCCATAAGGCAATGGTCGAGTAGTTAGGCTAGCTAAGGTGGGAGAATAGATCATTATCTCATCATGGTCACTAGATAAATGCTCATGATCCAATGTTATGTTTCTTATAGCTGATAAAAAAGATAAAGCATAAGTCGATTGATCTTAATTGAGGGTAACTGACTCAATATCAGTTAAAGATGAACTATGATAATCATAGGAAGGAGTACTTCCCTTATCAACAAGTTCCTCTTCAGATTAACATGGTGTTGAGTGAGCACTCGCATCTTCATTAATTTTGTGCTTTTTAAATAAGAAAGGAAGAACAAGAGTAACTTTTGCTAGTGGACAAGAAAGTGGAATAGATGGTTGAGAGATAGTTGTTTCAACGGCCTCATAACTGATTAGGCATAAATTCTTCCCATTTATTCCCTTAATTTAGAGGCTTTTATCGCTCCGCAAAGTGTAATTCAAGTGGATTTATATCATATCTTTGATATTGACAAGTACTAACGAGTACGTCGAGTTTCGTGTATGTTCCATCTATTTCGCAAGTGTTTAGTGATTTGATTCGAGTTCCGTACCAAAAGCACCAAAGAAGAACATCATGGGGAAGTTTCTGCAAAAGCTGACAAAACAGAACCGAACCCAAGGGAAATAAAACGAATCGAATCCATTATGGGGAAGTTTCTGCAAAGGCTGACAAGACAGAACCGAATGGAAGTGAGGAAACAACGAACCGATCTTACACCTGGAAAACTTCCTGTGAAGAGTTGAAAATATGGAACCGAACCAAAAAAGGGAAATAAAGAATCGATCCCATGCTCGAAGAATTCTCTGTAAAAACTGTCAAAGACAGAACCGAACCGAACTGAACCCCTTAACATGATCAGTTCGGTTCTCGATTATCCGGACTTATCCACTTGTAAAAATTAGAATCCTACTTGTTTCAAACTCTTTTATTTCATAGAGTATAATTTGTAAACTCCTTCCAACATTGAGAGGGGGCTTCTGGTTCATTAGGGAATCTCAATAATCACTTTTAGAGAAGAAGAATAATAAACCCTAGTTTCTTTCAGTTTTGCTATTCAAGTAATACCATTATAATTCTTGTTTTACTGCAGTAATTTCTTTTCTAATAACACCTTCATCTATCTTCATCTTCATTCAGTATTAAAAATGTTTTCTTTTATTACAAACGTGTTATTTATAAGTTTTCATATGTCAGGCTAGATTTCTAAGGTCGGGATTCATGAACTCAACCTGATGTGGTAGTTGCATGTGTATAAAATTAATCCTCTAAATTTAATGATTTGGTTATAACCGTATTGCCTAGAAATACGACAATTGTGGGTCTTTGGATCTCGTTTGCTTCAGGGTAATCGGGATGCTTCAGAATGCAATTTGAGTGTAACTATCACAATACCGATTTACTCGTCCTTTGATTAAGTATGGTGCGGGCTTGAACCTCATATACGTAATGCTTGGGAATACTATATTCTGGATATAATTAATCACTTAAATTTACGATTAGTTTTGTACCATCAATAGACTAGGGTCGAGGGATTGTATTTTCGTCTTGTTTTCCTCATCATATTATCGAGTTTTAATTCATTCATCATCATTATTTCAAATAATTTAGAACAGTTGTATTCCATTCATACTTTAGTTCATTAGTTAAACATTTACAAAATTGCATATAGTTGTAGTTATTTCACCAGTTAAATCATCTTTTCCTTTTTCTTTAGGGTCAGAGTTAGGGTTCCTTTGTTTGTCCAACGTCGTTACAACTTTGTTGTCCTATTTCCCTGAGGATCGATACCCGACTTATCGGATTATTACTTGAGCCTAGAGAGTACTTCTGAGACACATTCTTAGTCGCGTTAAGTTTTTGGCGCCGTTGCCAGAGAATTAGGTAAACTTAAGATTAGATCAAGTCAATCTCAAGCTTTGACCAAAAATTTCCAAAAATCAAAAAACATACAAAATTTAAAAGCACAAAAATATTCCTCATCATCTCTCAGAAGCCTGTTAATGCAAAATTTTGAACTCACTCCAACTCCCCACAATACTAAAACCCACATTCACGAAAACCCGATAGTTGAGTACGCCCCCGATATCCCTCATAATCCTAACGCTCCATAATTCTGGGTTCCACCTCCCACATCGTCACATTCAATTGCAAATAACACTCCGTTTTCCCTCTTAGGACACACTTCAAAGCACGCTCTGAGTATACCAAGTGAGGACACATAGTCATCTAGTGAGAGAGCCATGTCACAACACGGTAGTGCAGTCGCCGGTGAGGAAGAGGCCCCGTACCGTCCTTTGAGAGAACTCTTATATCCCGAGTGCACAGTCACTCCGGGATGCATTTTACTCCCGTATAATGCAGGGCACTTTCGCTTTAGGAATGAGATGATTCAAATACTTACCACTTACGATGGAATGGATTCAGAAAAGTCATATCTCCACATCATGGAATTTGAGGAGGCGTGCGAGACCCTCAGCGATCAAACTTACACAAAAGATGTGCTCCGCCTCAAACTCTTCCCTTTCTCGCTACAGGATAAGACTAAGACCTGGCTATGGTCTTTACCTCCAAATTCGATTTCATCATGGAACTAAATACAATCCAAATTTCTCAAGAAATTCTTTCCTACACATCGAACGAACTCCATCAAGGCTCAAATTCAAACCTTTCGACAACTAGGAAATGAGTTGTTCGATCGATGTTATGAGCGTTTCAATGAATTCGTCACTTCGTGCCCGCATCATGGACTTGATAAACTGCAAGTCATTTCCTTCTTCCATAACAGGCTGAATATGAATTCCAAATAACTCGTTGAGACTATGTGTGATGGTCCCTTTGTCAAATTAGACGCCAACGATGCTGAGCTTCACCTGAGGTATATCGCCGAGACTACCCAATCCTGGGATACATCTCACCCTAGTGCTTAAAATTAAACTCGTCAAGTAACCACCACTCCATCGGCGTCTGGCCTATTTCAAGTGGTAAAGAATGTTATGATGGACAGCCGACTTGACCTACTTGAGAAAGGAGTGCGAGAAATACTTGAGGTATGTGGAAGAGGACCAACTGGATTCATCACAAACCCTGTCGAGAAGGTGTGTGCGATATGTGAGGCGGGTCATTCAACTGAGGAAGGCCCGATAATACCCGCCTACAAAGTGATGCTTCAAGATCAAGTAAGTGGTATAGGAGGATTCAAGGGTAATTTCGATGCGCCGCACGAGAATTCTTACAACCCTTTATGGAAAAACCATCCTGGTTTTAGCTATGGGCAACAACATGCTGCGATGAATCCTAATTCACATGTTGCCCCTCCTCCACCACCGCACTTTCAACAAGCTCCACACATGCAAGGACATGTGCAAGCACCACCACCTTAAGGAGCATATATGTTAAACGTATGACGTTGTGTGATAATTGATTAAATTAAATTCGCAAGTTTCCAATCAACCTTTATTTAATTAGAGTTTATTTTTAAACAAACTTAATTGAGCCCCCTACACATGCATCTAAACATAAAAAATAATTCAACCCATGCATGAAAAATAAAGATGACCGATATAGGAAAAAAACCCTTTCGGGTAAAAACCCTTTATAACACTTTAAAGAATTCATAAGACTTTTGACTTACATACAACCTGATAATCTCCCACAAGTGTGTAATGCACAGTGCCTTCAGCAAACCTTCAAAGATACGAGAAACGGAGAAATACCCTCCAGGCGTCGGTTCGTCGTCTTCAGCTCGTCCACACGTAGAATGACTACGCTCGGTATCCACCGATAAAAGATGGAGATGCCTTCTCCACAGAGGTTGAACAAAAGCAAAGTTGTTGTTAAACACCAAACAATTCACTAAAGCATATGGGAGTTTTGTGAATTGAAAACCAAAAAGGGAATTAAATTCCAAAAGGAAGAAGCCTAAAGAATTCTGCTTTCGCAGTGTTTCTGTTCTGGAAAACGTATGGACTTCTTCCTGAAAACGTTACCATTTAATGAGTATTTATACAAAAATGCATCGCCTCGAAAAACGTGCTCGTTCGAACGAGAAGCAGATGTCGCTCGAACGAAGGACGCATCGCGTTCAAACGGCATTGCGGGACTTCCAATCTCGTTCGAATGGGATGCTGATATCGCGCGAACGACCTGGGCGTCAAAATCGAGGTCCGTTTCAAAACTTAGAAAAAATACTCATTCTCAACATTTGACGAAAAAGTTCGCTCCAACACTTAGAAAATATTTAGTAAAAATCTCCCAAAAGCTATAAGTGAAAAGTAAAGGTATTTAAAACATAACCTTACCAAAGTAAACTGCGTGGAGTCTTTTTGATGAAGAACATGATTAATTCGGATCCATCTTTGATGTAGATTGCTCTTGAATGCTCTTCGACGGTGTATCGGTATATGACATAACAAATTGATAACGGACTTATAAAAATATGTTTTTACAAATCTCCCCATATGTCTATGCCGGTACATATATAAAAAATCCGAATTATCAAAAACCAAATTGCCTATACAAATCTACCCTCCCATGAATAAATTTGCAAGACCTCAAAACTGTTCTTCAATCATCTTCGACAAATCTCAAAGCTTTTATCATCAGCTTGTGCAACATTATGATCTTCAATCTTCGTACCTACACACATGAGATAAAGCAAAAATCTTCGTGACGCATCGAGTTTGAAATGATATAGGAATAAAGCATTAATAATCAAATCTTCCCCCCAAAGCAAAAACTTTCCCCATAACATGATAATTCTTTCTCCCCCTTTTTATGATGTCCCTAAATAGACAGATAAGAAGAAACAATAAAAACACGGAGTGTCACGATAAAATGCATAGCCAACAAAGATCAAACTACGCGCATCCAAAGGGATATCTAAAAAATCTCACAAACAATTTTTGGATTTTTCAATTTTTCATACAAAAAATAAAATACCACTTTGAAAAATATGATACAAAAATCACACCATGGATTTAAACTCAAACAACCAAGTCATGGAAATGGAATGAATGGGTGTGACCACATTCGATAGGTAAATCAACTCAATCAAGCATATGTGCACGATGCATATGTGTACCCCTAACAAATGAACATCAAAAGTATCCTTAGGTGTAAAAATTTGTTGAATTTAAATGACATCGTCTTATGCAAATCAACAAATCAAAGTCATAGTGATTTTCACACAAATAATGTCCAAAACTATTTAACACTTTTTCACGATGTTTAAGGACCTGCAAACGCGTTATAAAATCTCCAACCAAACTCCCTCATATATATTTTCTTTTAGAGGTGAATAAACTAAATTCTCAAACTTTGGATAATTGGTGCAAAAACCTAAATGGCCTATAATTGGCAAGAATTTTTTTTATTGCCTTTAAATTTTTTTGGACTCTTTTAAACCTCTTTGGACCCCGGATAATAAAATGCCTCCATTTTTTAGGTCTAATTTAACGGTGGCTTAGTATTCGTAAAGGCAAAATGATCCTTTCGCAGACCTTCCCCGTTCAAACAAAGCACACAAACTCACAAAACGGTTCTTATATGCACAATTTCCTTATCAAAATTTATCGCGCTTGGTTCGTTTTAAAGACATGATTGAAGTGAAAACACCCAACCAACATGTGATAAGACAAGCACAATAATCAAACAAATCCGTGCACGTGTGCAATAAAGGAAACATGAGTCAAACCTGTAGGAAGTAACACTTAATTACATCTTAATGACTCCAAACATTATAAAGCACATAGATGAATTGACCTATTGTCTCAAAACACTATCAAATAGTCACATGAAAAAAATGGAATGATGCTGTGACTCGGTCATTCTAAGTGTCCATCCATAAACGATGCAAACAAAATACAAAAATCTTTTTGGATTTTTCAAAAAATTTATCAAAATAAAATCTTTTTGTATTTTTCAAAATTTTTCAAAACAAAAAAATTTATACAAAAAGTACATGTCACAACGCTAGCAAAAATATATCAAAAAGTATAACTAGCGTATGACAAACATGTAAACACAATCATCTATATGATAAGACAAGATAAGAATCATGTGCAAGCAAACGAGAATCAACTATTCTAAAATATAGTGTATCTAAAAGTGATTTTCTAACCCAAATAGATGTGAAACAATGTGTGGGGGATTTAGGAACCAAGGGAACATTAGATATAAACTTCCTAGGACATTTTCCAAGATCAAAACAAAATCGCCTAAGGTGACCTTTCCTACCACAATATGAACATGTGTAAACGGGTGGAACGACACATAAAGTGTAATCTTTTCTAACATCCTTGGAATTAGTTGACCCTCTAAAGCAAATAATGGTTTTGGCTTTAGCATTAGAAGCATGAGAACACGATGAGCTATTACCATCACTATCAAACCTACTTAAGTCTGTCAAATCATTTTTTAACTTCAAAATTTTTTACTCTTCCAAAGACAGGGATTTCTTTTTCAAATTTTCAATTAAACTTAATAGTTTATCAATCTCCCCCTCAATTAAAACAAACTTATCCCTAAGAGTCTTTTCACGTGCCGTAAAATCATCGATTAATTTTTTATCCTCGACGGCACAAACGGGAAACCTAAATTTTTTTTAAGTCCTTTAATTCCTTCTCTAAAATTAGGACTTTCTCATCACTCTTCTTTTTGGCAATTTTCAAAGAATCAAAATCAATACACAAATTACCAAAGTGCCCTTGACAAATATCACTTTGAGTTTGAAACGCTTGCAAATATTTAATCTTACTTTTAAAGAGAGAATTTTTTTTTTCCAAAACTTTAATTCTTTTGCAAACTTTCAAATTCAAACTTTTAAATTTTTCAACACAGTCGTGAACTTTTTCAAAAATAGGCTCCTCATTAAATGGGCGTTCCATTGAAAAATTACGATTTTTTTTTCACAAACTAAAAAAAAAAATCAAAATCACACAAATTTTACGAAAAATAGGAATACGCGATAAATTAGCGTAACCTGCTCTGATACCAATTTGACGACGTGAGAAGTCAAATTGTATCAAAAAAATAAATCCTTGAAAAATCAGGATCACGCGATAAATTAGCGTAATCCGCTCTGATACCAATTTTTTAAACGTATGACGTTGTGTGATAATTGATTAAATTAAATTCCCAAGTTTCCAATCAACCTTTATTTAATTAGAGTCTATTTTTAAACAAACTTAATTGAGCCCCCTACACATGCATCTAAACATCATAAATAATTCAACCCATGCATGGAAAATAAAGACGACCGATATAGGAAAAAAACCCTTTCGGGTAAAAACCTTTTATAACACTTTGAAGAATTCATAAGACTTTTGACTTACATACAACCTGATAATCGCTCACAAGTGTGTAATGCACAGTGCCTTCAGCAAACCTTCAAAGATACGAGAGACAGCGAAATACCCTGCAGGCGTCGGTTCGTCATCTTCGGCTCTTCCACACGCAAAATGACTACTCTCGGTATCCACCGATAAAAGATGGAGATGCCTTCTCCACAGAGGTTGAACAAAAGCAAAGTTGTTCTTAAACACTAAACAATTCACTAAAGCATATGGGAGTTTTTTGAATTGAAAACCAAAAAGGAAATTAAATCCCAAAAGGAAGAAGCCTAAAGAATTCTGCTTTTGCAGTGTTTCTATTCTGGAAAATGTATGGACTTCTTCCGGAAAATGTTACCATTTAAAGAGTATTTATACAAAAATGCACCGCCTCGAAAAACATGCTCGTTCGAACGAGAAGCAGATGTCGCTCGAACGAAGGACGCATGTCATTCAAACGACATCACGCGACTTCCAATCTCATTCGAACGAGATGCTGATATCGCGTGAACGACCTGGGCGTCAAAATCGAGGTCTGCTTCAAAACTTAGAAAAAATACTCATTCTCAACATTTGACGAAAAAGTTCGCTCCAACACTTAGAAAATATTTTATAAAAATCTCCCAAAAGCTCTAAGTGAAAAGTAAAGGTATTTAAAACATAACCTTGCCAAAGTAAACTTCGCGGGGTCTTTTTGATGAAGAACATGATTAATTCGGATTCGTCTTTGATGTAGATTGCTCTTGAATGCTCTTCGACGGTGTATCGGTATATGACATAACAAAATGATAATGGACTTATAAAAATATGTCCTTACAATATATCACTCCACCGCGGAGAAATCTCGAGGATACGATGAACCAATTTATCAATACCCAGAATGTAGCCAATGCTAGGTATAATCGTATGATCAACGACATAAATACAAATATTTCAAAGATACAATCATCTTGAGTGTCCAAGAGAAGGGCAAGTTTCCTGCCCAAGGCCAAAGACCTCTTCAAGGTCAAACTAGTGTTAGCTCCACCTCGATAGAATATCAGGAGCAATGTCAAGCTGTGACCACTCTTCATAGTGGGAGATTCGTTGATTTATCACCTCCCCCACACGACGCAACCAAAGACAAGGAGATTTTGCCCTGCACGAAAGAGGCCGAAGATGTCTCCTTGGAAGAGAGTGATAAATAAGACACTAGTGAGCCCGAGGTAGTAGTGAAACCACCCATCGCGGCACCATTTCCTCAAAAGTTGGTTCCTTCCCACAAAAGAAACCTTCGTGATGAAGTGCTAGACGTGCTAAAGCAAGTAAAGCTAAATTTACCGTTCCTCGATGCCATTAAACGAATTCCTGCTTATGCAAAAGTCATCAAAGACTTGTTAACACTGAAGAGGAAGATGAAGGTAAAGAAAAACGTATTTATAGCACAGAACGTGAGCCCCATTCTACTTAATGATTTTCCACCAAAATATAAAGATCCCGGTGCACCCACCATTTACTGCATCAATGGAGAAAATAAAATTGAAAAAGCCTTACTTGACTTGGGAGCATGTGTCAACATCCTCCCTTACGCCATATATAGGCAACTTGATCTGGGCAACCTTAAGCCCACAAAAATCACTCTCCAGTTAGCGGATCAAACCGTGAAGATCCTTAGAGGTATAATTGAGGACGTGATCGTTCAAGTTGACACTTTATACTTTTTGATAGATTTTGTCATTTGGGATACGGAACCTTCCTTCGCCTCGAGCAATCATGTTCCCATTATTCTTGGGAGCCAATTCTCAGCTACGGATAATGCAATTATTAATACTCGAAATGGGCAGATGAAACTCACCTTTGGGAACATGACCTTAGAGACTAACATCTTCCATATAACCCAACATACGGGGGAAAAAGATGATCTTCACGCGGTGAGCCTAATTGACGAGATCGTAGAGGAGTACTTTGAGGAAAATTATTGTAGAGAGGCCCTAGGGTCCTGTTTAGTGTCAAACCATGAGAGTAAGGGGACGTATACTGAATTCGAGAGGGAAGTTGAGGAGTTGAGAGAGTTACTTAATAAGAGAGCATCGGACGAGGACGCGAGAGATGTAAGTTAGGTTTTTCGATTGGAGGAGTTACCGCCACGAGAGGCACGCATGGTTCCCTTCAGCGAACAATTTCTGACCCTCGAGTTGAAGAAACTACCCTCCCATATTAAATATGGATACCTAAGAGAGGACGAGACATTTCTTATTGTGGTTTCCTCTATCCTAGACGAAGAGTAGGAGGGTAAACTGTTAAAGATTTTGAGGAAGCACCAAGGTGCTTTTTGGTTGGTGTATTTCTGATTTGAATGGGATAAGTCCTTTGATTTGCACCCACAAGATCCATCTCGAAGAGTATGTAAAGCCCTCGAGAGAAATGCAAATAAGGTTAAACCCCAACATGAAAGAAGTGATGAGGATCGAAATCATCAAGTTATTGGATGCCGGGATTATCTACCTAATCTCGAATAGCAAATGGGTGAGCCTTATTCAAGTTATCCCGAAGAATTCGGGCATGGCAGTGATTAAAAATGCTAAGGGAGAGCTAGTTCCCCAACATACCACCACTGGGTAGAGCGTTTGCATTGATTACCGAAAACTCAATGCGAGAATTAGAAAAGACCATTTCTCCCTACCATTTATCGATCAAATACTTGAGCGAGTAGCGGGCCACCCTTATTATTGCTTCCTTGATGGTTATTCCGAATATAACCAAATTGAGGTAGATGTACTTAATCAGGAGAAAACGACCTTCACTTGCCCCTTTGGTACGTTTGCTTACAAATGTATGCCATTCGGCTTGTGTAGCGCACCTGCGACTTTTCAGAGGTGCATGTTGAGTTTGTTTAGCGACATGGTTGAGAGAGGACTTGAAGTGTTCATGGACGACTTTAGCGTTTTTGGCACCTCTTTTGATCTTTTTCTGGCAAAGCTGGAAAAGTACTTGTCCGGTTTGTGGAGAAGAACTTAGTGCTAAATTGGGAGAAACGACATTTTATGGTCACCGAGGGAATAGTTCTTAGTCACATAGTTTCATCCAAAAGGATTGAAGTCGATAGAGCTAAGATTGATGTCATAGCCGATCTACCCCCACCAAAATCTCTCAAAGACGTGTGCTCCTTCTTGGGCCACGCGGGGTTTAAGAACTTTAGTGCCATCGCTAGACCCTTAAGCAGCCTTCTTATGAAAGACACCCCATGTGAGTGGACAGAAGCATGCCATAGCCCTTTTGAAAAACTGAAAACCATGCTTGTGTCTGCTCCCATCATGCAAGTTTCGGATTGGTCCTTACCATTCGAGCTTATGTGTGATGCTAGCGATTATGCGATAGGGGCGATTTTGGTCCAAAGAAAAGATAATAAGGCTTACGTCATCTACTACGCTAGCCGAACTCTTACCAGAGCACAACTCAATTACTCCACCACAGAGAAGGAGTTGCTAGCGGTAGTTTTTGCTCTTGATAAATTTCAGTCCTACCTTATTGATTCTCCCATCACTTTCTTCACCAATAACGCGGCATTGAAATACCTACTTGCGAAGAAAGATGCAAAGCCGCGCCTCATAAGGTGGATCCTACTCCTACAAGAGTTTAATCTCTCCATTAAAGATAAGAAAGGAGTAGAAAACGTCGGTGTCGACCACTTGTCACAGCTCTAATCCGACGTACCTAATGATCTGATTCCCATAGATGAATACTTTTCGAATGAACAACTCTTTGCTACCTCTTCTTTGCCCTGGTTTACGGATATAGTGAACTATCTTGTCATGGGAGCCGTCCCTCCCGATTGGACACCGCAAGATAAGAAGAGATTCACCACTTGGTCGCGCATGTTTTTTTATGATGATCATTTCCTTTTTAAATATTGTGCCAACCAAATCATCCGACGATGTGTACCTGATGATGAGATCCTGAAAGTCATCCAATTATGTCATTCGAAAGCTTATAGAGGTCACTTTTCGACGAAAAAGATGGCCGCTAAGATTCTTCAACGTGACCTCTATTTTCCCACAATTTTCTGGGATGTGAATAATTATTGTAAATCTTACGATAGGTGTCAAAGGATGGGAGCGATTAGCCGACGAGACATGATGCCATTAACCCCGATACTCATTATTGAGATCTTCGACTGCTGGGGTATTGACTTCATAAGCCCTTTTCCTCCATCTTTTTGTTTCTTATACATCCTTGTCGCGGTGGATTACGTTTCTAAATGGGTGGAAGCTATAACTACCAAGATAAATGACAACAAAGTGGTGATTAGGTTCCTACAGGAACACATACTTTCCCACTCCGGTGCTCCGAAAGCGATAATTAGTGATAATGGCACGCACTTTTGCAACAGGCCATTCTCGAAGCTCGTGAGAAAGTATGGCGTCGTTCACAAGGTTAGAATGACCTATCACCCATAAATGAATGGGTAGGCCGAATTAGCGAATCGAGAAATCAAGAACATTCTCGAGAAGACTGTTAATCCCACTAGAAAAGATTGGTCACTTAGATTGAACGATTCACTATGGGCCTATCGTACCGCATACAAAAATTCACTCGGCATGTCCCCATTCTGCTTTATATATGGCAAACTTTGCCATCTTCCCGTTGAAATAGAGCACAAGGCGTATTGGGAAATTAAGAAGCTGAATTATAACATGGATAAAGCCGGTGAAGCTCACAAGCTTCAACTAAACGAGTTAGAAGAAATACGCAATGATGCGTACAAGAACGCAAAAATTTCCAAAGAAAGGATGAAACTCGCTCATGATAACATTATTCGATGCAAAGAGTTTCTTCTCGGATAGAAAGTGCTTCTCTATAACTCTCGGCTTCATCTATTTCCGGGTAAGTTGTGGTCACGATGGTATGGCCCGTTCATTGTAAAAAATGTATTCCCTTACGGAGCTATGGAATTAGACGATTTAAAAGGGGGAAATACATTCAAGTTAATGGACAACGCCTAAAGCCATATCTAGAGGCGTGTGTGGAAGAAGTCGACACCGTTTGGTTGTCGAACCCCGTTTACGGGGTCAAATGAGCTTGACAGAGAGGTCGTCGCACTCCAGGCGCATATGGGGTGAGTTTCTTGTGTATAGTAGTTATGCTTCGGTAGATTAGGTTGAGTCTGTAGGTAGGTTACGTGAGGTAGGGTTAAGATCACGCAATCCAACACACACTTTGGGAGGGCGTCGATAAATCCAAGTGGGGGAATAAGTGCGAAAGCATCTAGAAATTCGAGGGGTTAAAATTCTAGTGCAGCAGAGAGAGAAGAGGGTTCTGCTCGAAAGGGAACCGAACCGAATCCCCAAACCGAATAGGTTCAGTTTGGAAAAATCACAAAATAAAAAATCTCATAACCGAATCGAATCGCCCCTGAACCGGATCGATTCAGGTCCTGCGATTTTAGTTCTTCCCGAGGAGCCTATTTCTTCCCCCTATCCTCTCCCTTCCCTCAATTCTTCCCCCTTTTCCCCCCAAAACATCCATCCCCCTTTCCCTCCAAAAATCCCTCCCCATCACCTATAAAACCCACCTTTATCCTACCTTTCCACTCACACCACCATTATACTTTCCTTCTCTACAACCCTAATCTGTCATCTCCCTAATTCCCAGCTTTCCCAATGGTTAACCCCTCTCTTCCCGCAAAATACATGTCCACCGAAGTTATGCCCAACGACAATGGAGAATACCGCTCCCATATGGAGCACGTATGGTGCGAATTTTTTTTTAGTTTCTCCCGATAATTGCACATTGAACGAGTAGTCAACTGGGCCGAGCTGCCCTGCCCCATAACCACCTTTTTTAGCCGGCAGGGGTGGACGCAATACCTACAAGAACCTCACCAGGTCATGTGGGCGGACGAAGTCCGGTCCTTCTATGGCTCGTTCATCAGCACGGGCGAGTTTGAATGCCAAGCCTTTGTTGACAACCCCCCCCCCCCATCCCATTCTCCTTAGCCATCCTCGCCCGCAAACTTGCTGACAAGGCCGTCCCCCACCCGGAAGTATATGACTACCTAACTAATGCCCCCACAATTCCCAAATAATAACGCATTGACCGACTCACAATCAACATTAATTGGGATCGAGGTACCTTCCCCATAGTTCACCTAACTAATAAGGCGCGCATCACTTTCCATATAGTGTGCGCCAACTTGCTCCAAACCTCAAACAATTCGGCGATGCGCCCTCGCCATGCCACACTCGTGTACCACCTTTTTGACCCCAATTTCACCCTAAATTTGGCCCACATGCTTTACGCTGACATCATCTATGCGGCCTGGGAGCAAAAAGGAGCGGTACCTCTCCCTTATGCCTGCCTCATTACTTCCCTCCTTGCTGATGCTGGTATCCACCCACCTCAAGCTTTCCCACGCCTCCCCGAGCCCATTGGGAAGGTATCCCACATGCGGAGTGCCCAGTAAAGGGTCGTTATTCGAACAGCTCGGGAGGCGATCAATTTAGAGGCCGAGGAGGAAATACCATTGAAGAGCCCATGGATGAGGACGTCGAGATGGGCAGGGCTGAAGAAGAGGAGTACAACGAGGACGATGATTCAGATTTCGAGCCACTAAGTGCGGATTTTGATAGGCGCCTTGCAACGGTGGAATCCTATTTTGATGGGTTCATTACCCAATACAACCGTGACCAAGTAGCCTATCAAAGGGATCAGGACACCTACCGAAGGGACACGAGCATGATGCACCAGCTCCAAGCCCACCTATACGAGCTCAACTTCGGTGGGCCGCCCCCAACATTCTTCTATGATCCTTACGATCCCAGTGCACTCGAGCCCTCTAATTTGTCGCCCTAATGAAGCCCTTATCTATTTCTAGCTTTTTGTGTGGTTTGTGGTTGTTGTTTACACGGTGTTGGTTGTATGTGTTTTTTTTCTTACCCTTTGTAACTCAGTTGTTATCTATCTATAAAAATGTTGCATTTCTGTTTCATTTGTTTGTTTATTTTTTCGCACTTTTAATTCGCCTTGAGTTAGATTTTAGTCCTTTTTTCTTGAGGACAATGCAAAAGTCTAAGTTAGGGGGGTAACAAATGCGTATTTCTAAAACTTCACAAATTTTCAAAAATGCGCAGAAATTTAAAAAAAATCATAAAATCTTGAAAAACCCAAAAATATTTTTTTGTTTAAAATAAACAAAAATTGGAATTCAAAGTTTTTGAAAATATCATTACAAGTCGGTTTAAAGTCTCAAGTTGTAAAATTCAAAATGCACAAAGCCAAGATTGACCAAAGATGGAAATTGAGCGAACGTAGGCGACTTAACGAATAAATGTGGAGATTAGCAACCCTGGTGAGATTCGAGCCTTTCATTTTTGTGAAATTTATAAATCAATCCAAGTTAATTGTTAACTCAAAAGTTCTTTTCAGCGTCAAATTAAGTCATTAAGTCATTGAGGATCTCAATTCTCTCACTTTGATCGGTTATGGAAAATGTGTGTGATATTGCCTTGAAAAATGTGCTAAAATTGATCTCTAAACTTAATTTATCTCGAAACGCATATGGTAACGCAATTAGTATTTTGGACAATGAAGTAGGCCTTCGTTTGTCACCCAAAAATATTGGCCAGAAAAAGTAGTGAAAAATTACCCCCGTTTGTAACCCAAATTGAGCCGAATTTTTTTCCCTTTCGTTTGACAACCCGAAAAACCTCAACTGGCCCGGAATTGCAAAAAGGGGCAATCCCAAAAATTAAGTATGGAAAGTGCAGAAAAAGGGGAAAGAAAAAAAAATAGCTATGCTTAACAAAAATAGAAAGAAAAGAAAAGCGTGAAAAATAAAAATATATATATATAAAAAGAAAAAAAATTAAGCAAAAGCCCCCGGAAACGCACTAACGGACATCATAAGAACACTTTCCAATTCTAATTTCCCCGTACCATTCTCATATTACCCAATACACCTTTAGCCCGAAAAAGTCCTAACCCAGTCCAAAATTGCGAATTTGGTTATCACGTGGAAAGATAAAACACAAAAAGATAATTAAAGAGATCGAAAATGTGAATTAGAAGCAATATTCCCGTTTTCCTATATCCGTAATCCAATGATGAGATCCGGTTACCATAAATTTTTGTCTTTCTACTTGTATGTGTGAACTTAGTTCCAATACATTTACTCTTATAAATCACGCATACCGAGAGAAAAGCCACATTCCGAGTGATTCGTTTGTGAGAGCATTTCGTGAGATTTTGAAATCAAAATGAATTTTCGGATAAGTAAAGCAATGGTCAATCGGTGGAAATTCACGGTTAAATCATCAGCTTCACACATGCGCACATTGATTTGAGACTCTTGGACATGAATTGATGATGACTATTTTCTGAAAAAGTTTGAATTATACAATTTTTGCGTATTTTGAGTTTTCTTTGAGTCGAATTTTGTGGGTATATGCTCTGTAAACCCTCACGAGACACAGCTCGTCCTACTAGGGTAACCTAGGGGTTTAAAGGCTTATTGCATGCGCTAAATACAATAGCTCACCCGCAAAAGTGGTATCCTGTCCCATTTTCGAATTAGACCATATTTTGATTCTTTTATATTGCTCGGGACGATCAAAGTTCTAAGTTAGGGGGGTTTGATTAGGCATAAATTCTTCCCATTTATTCCCTTAATTTAGAGGCTTTTATCGCTTCGCAAAGTGTAATTCAAGTGGATTTATATCATATCTTTGATATTGTCAAGTTATAACGAGTACGTCGAGTTTCGTGTATGTTCCAGCTATTTCGCAAGTGTTTAGTGATTTGATTCGAGTTCCGTACAAAACGCTCCAAAGAAGAACATCATGGGGAAGTTTTTGCAAAAGCTGACAAAACAGAACCAAACCCAAGGGAAATAAAACGAACCGAATCCATCATGGGGAAGTTTCTGCAAAGGCTGAAAAGATAAAACCGAATCGAAGTGAGGAAATAACGAACCGATTCTACACCTAGAAAACTTCCTGTGAAGAGTTGAAAATATGGAACCGAACCGAAGAAGGGAAATAAAGAACCGATCCTATGCTCAAAGAGTTCTCTATAAAAGTTGTCAAAGACAGAACCCAACCGAACCCCTTAACAGGATCGGTTATGTTCTCGATTATTCGGACTTATTCACTTGTAAAAATTAGAATCCTACTTGTTTCAAACTCTTTTATTTCGTAGAGTATAACTTGTAAACTCCTTCCAACATTGAGAGGGGGCTTCTGATTCATTAGGGAAGCTCTGTAATCACTTTTAGAGAAGAAGAACAATAAACCCTAGTTGCTTTCAGTTTTGCTATTCAAGTACATACCATTCTAATTTTTGTTTTACTGCAGTAATTTTTTTCTAATAACACCTTCATCTATCTTCATCTTCATTCAGTATTATTTTTTTTCTTTTATTCCAAACGTGTTATTTACAAGTTTTCATATGCCGGGCTAGATTTCTAAGGTCAGGATTCATGAACTCAACCTGATGTGGTAGTTGCATGTGTATAAAATTAATCCTCTAAATTTAATGATTAGGTTGTGACCGTATTGCGTAGAAACACGACAATTGTGGGTCTTTGGATCTCGTTTGCTTCAGGGTAATCGGGATGCTTCAGAATGCAATTCGAGTGTAACTATTGCAATACCGATTTACTCGTCCTCTAATTAAGTATGGTGCGGGCTTGAACCTCATATACGTAATGCTTGGGAGTATTAAATTATGGGTCTAATTAATCACTTAAATTTACGATTAGTTTTATACCATCAATACACTAGGGTTGAGGGATTGTATTCCTGTCCTGTTTTCCTCATCATATAATCGAGTTTTAATTCATTCATCATCATTATTTCGAATAATTTAGAACAGTTGCATTCCATTCATACTTTAGTTCATTAGTTAAACATTTATAAAATTGCATATAGTTGTAGCTATTTCAGCAGTTAAATCATCTTTTCCCTTTTCTTTAGGGTCAGAGTTAGGTTTCCTTCGTCTGTCCAACGTCGTTACAACTCTGTTTTCCTATTCCCTGAGGATCGATACCCGACTTATCGGATTATTACTTGAGCGAAACGCTTGCACTTAAGTCGAGAGTACGCACTTCAGAGACACATTCTTAGTCGTGTCAATAACCATGTTCATGAACATTTTGAAAAGCCTCCTCAATACCAAAAGTACCAATATTAGGTCTTTGGTCTACTAAAACAACAAAGCCAGTGGCCTTAGTTGCTCGAGTTTTGACTAGGGATGGGGTGAGGAAATCCCACCAATCTGACTAGGAACAAAATTAGAAACATTTGCATCTTTTAGCTTTGCTATTGACCCTTATTTGCTTGGCCTTTGCTCCCGGATGCTTTGAATAATTGGTTTCCTTATAGATAGGATTTACAAAAATGGGAATAACTCGGTGTAAGGGAGTCCTTGCAACTTGGTTATAATGCTCAACCACTTTGTGAGTACTCTTAGTCAGATACTTATTAAACGAGGGGATCCCCTCAATGAATGACTCGTGAGGGACATCTTGAATACAGTTCTTAACAAGTTTAACTTGATGCTTCTATAAGACAAACCATGAGCAGTTGATCGATGAAAGATAATCATGAGAAGGGATGGGAAAATTACTAAAATGAGAAGTCCCACTGATTATACCCTCGGGAGTGAAATTTAAATAATATTCCAAGTATAACTCATCACGCGAGTGGTTGGTGGGGAAATCAGGGAAGTAAGTGCCCTGATCGTAGCCATGTTGCCTCCTCACTCAATAAACATGATAAAATTCAACTCCTTGCCCTAACTTAGCCAAATATGGGAGAATGCGAAGAAGGATGAAGTTCGTAGAAGGGATATGAGACCAATCCTTTACATACTCTATATTGGTAGAGGGATTAAAAACTTAAGAAATAGCAGGAAAGCAACCCCAAGAGAATATACCCCCACTCTCTTCGAGTAGAGGTGGAAGGAAAACTCATCAATGTTATCCAAAAAAGGTTAAGTTATTGCTTGAGAGTCTTTATAAGCCACCTGGCAATAATAGTGGTATGGATATGCAATGATCAAGGCTTGGGAGCCCAATTTTGGGAATCGCTCGAACAGAAAATCCATTAGAATGAATGAGTTAATGAAATTGAAAGCATCATACCAACCATGCGATCTGTCCATATCAACATGCGTTCAGTTCAACCAAGTATACATAGAGCCAAGGGTGAGGGAGGAGAATGTCACATTTTTACCACGAGCAAGCCTAATAGTAAGATGAAAGAGCAATTCACGAGGGGAGTGATTGGGTCTCCCCGAAAATAGAAATCTTGATAAGAAAGTCACAAATAACGTAAGAAGGTGACTTTTAGATCCCAATTTCAGACCATCTTAGCTCTTTGGCACTCTAGTCTTAGCTTCATCCTTGGACTAGGGATCAAAGTCCTTGAACCAATACCTTTTCCACTTGACAAACTATTGTTTGCTCGTGCCAGCAGGAGTAAGTCTATGAAACACCCTAAATAGTCGACTTATAGGATTATTTGAGTCCATAGTATTTAGCATTTTATCTAGTTTAGATATTTTGCAAAACATTTTATTTTTAGTCGAAAATACACTCATGGTACATCGAGGTGCCCAAAGATGACCGAAGAGTAAAGACTAATTATAATTCATATTTGGTAAGTACTCTATGATCAACCAACGATTTAGGTTACACACATAACACATACATGAAAATTATTTTCTCATATTATTTGCTCATATGTTCGATTGTGTTATTGGCATTATTAGTTTTTTTTATTGAAAAACATATTTTAAATGTCAAATTTTAATGTCAAATTATAAACTGAATTAATTAATAATATATTTTATTTGTCAAATGTAATTTTGAGAATTAATCTGACTTTTAAAATTAATTTTTTAAAAGTAGTTTAAAACACTTTATTTAAATGTGTCCATTTAATCTTCAGAACAAACATATTTGTTTTAGTTTACACCCACGTTTATAAGGCCATCTCCAGTGGGAAATCTAAATGTCTACATTTAGATTATTTCCCTTCACGGTGGGATTGATATTGTGAACAATGGGGAGAGAGAAAACCTAACGGTAATGCACATTTTCATTGTGTCTACACATTGTGTATGTGGTGGGACCCACAGCTGGGCGGGCAAGTCTTAGCCGCCCAGCATGTAGGCGGATATCATTTACACGATCAAGGCCTACCCCCCAAAAAAAATTAATAGCATAACGATAGCATTCTAACGGCAAAAAAACTACTAACGGTGTTGATGCAAGAAACTAGACTAGACCTAATTAATTGATCACACATATAAATTAAGTAAAACAAACAGGACATAAGAGATTTTTAAAGTGGTTCGGCTCAAAGAGATAGCCTACGTCCACTGTTATGTATTGACAACGTTGATTTGTTTTTCGGTCCTCTACAATGAGGATGATACAATGTATTTATAGCCCAAGAGGTGTCTTCCTCCCTGTCAGGTGAAAGGATGGAATGCCTTTATTTGTTATTTACATCAATACATAATGATAATTAAATATACGAATGTTGTCGCTTTATTGGCAATACAGGTTGTAAGACTGCTGGCGCTTGGTTGGCTCTACAGATTAGATTTTCGGTTGTTGGTCGGGCTTCCTATCATGCTGACTTGGACTTGTTCCACATGCCGGATTATAATTGGTCCATGTAGGATGGTAAATTTTGGTATCAACAGAAGCCCCTAATGTTTCATATTTGGAGTTGATGCGAAAGTGTGGAACACTATTTTTCACCAGTAGTTTGGGCCTTTTGGTTTAGATGCAGACCTTCTAGACTTGTGAAATGTATCTATTTGATTGTTGATTTTTGAGCGCGAATGGCAATTTAGTAAATATTTCAAATTTTAATGAACTTTTATGGGGTATCTTTGTCCTTTCCTTCGTCATCCGCCGCAAACCCAAACGTCGTTCGCTTTAATCATTACTTTATCCAGTTTTCGATGCTTCTTATAAAAGGGGCGGTAAAAGCTTCGATCATCTTTTACCTCTTAATTCTGATTCTGCCGTTATGTTCTTTGCTTTTTTGTGCGACCGCTTTCTTTTTTGTTCTTCAGTTCTTGCTGAATTCTTAAATCATTGTAAGAATTTCTCTAATCTTCTTCTTTGTTTTTTTCATCATGGTTTATTCTATTGAGTCGCTCGATAAGTTCAGGATCAATTTTAATATTCCACCTTGGGTTGTATTAGAAAATCCCACTTTTCCTTCTGATTTTTCTCTCTTGCCGAGGGTCATTGGTTCCCTTCTATCCTTATTATTGAATGTGGTTTCACGTTTCCTCCCGATCCCCTGTGTTTAGAGTTTTGTCAATATTTTGACATTTTACTTGCAATAGTGGCTCCTAATATATGGAGAGTTGTAAATAGAGTTTATAGGTTAAATAAAATTTATGGAACCCATATAGGGATTTCAAAAATTATGTTTTGTTATAAGTGGGTAACTAGTGATACCACCTTTTATTTGAAAACTAGGGCTGATAGTAAAGCTTTGGTAGTTAATCTCCCTGATTATAATAGAGATTATTTTGATTATGGGGTCGTTGTAAAAAATTGGCAACACGCCCCTTTAGTTGGAGGTGCCAAATACCAAGGACCTAAATATTCACTATTTTGCAATGGAATAGGTTGTTTTATGTTTTAGTAAATCTTCCCTGTTTATATTTGATAAAATGTCATACTGACTATTGTTTATAAATTGATTTGCAGTTGAGCAAAAAAGAAAGTTCCCCAAAGAGAGTGAAGTAAATTTGAAAGAGGTAAAGTTTATCTGGGGTCTTCATAAGGTAGTTACCGAAGAGCACGTTAGGTCTGCTTCCTATCTGGTACAATACAAAAACACTGTTTCTTCTTTTATTGCCAGACCTACTGCCTCTCTGGTAATTAATCTTGAACAAGAGGTTACTGTTGATTATGATACTCCTCTATCTGAAATCATAAAGAAGAGGAAGTTTCCTGACCTTTTCAGTGGTAGTGCTTATGGCTCCCAATCATCTGTTGAAGGAGATAAGAATAAAACAGGGGATGTTATGAAGCACTTAGCCCCCAGCCCTCAAGGGTCCAGTACCTAAAGATCTAACCCCCAAATACATGGCTCCTAAGGGTGCAGCTCCCAAAGAGGTTGAAGTTCCTCTAAGGAGACTTAGGAGAGGGCTTGCAGATAAGCAAGTCGACCAAGTGATCGATCAACTGTCCTTGGTTGATTTAACCTCTTCTAGTGATGTTCCTCCAATAACTATTACTCCTGGTTTGGCTAGGAGGTTGATCAATTCTACTACTCTTCCAGACCACAGGGGTGGATGCCAAGCTCCCTAGAATGAGGGTTTCTGAATTGGCTTCTTAGAACCTTGCATCAGTAAGTAATTTCCATTTTTTGGGTTTGGTGGTCTTTTATATCTCTCCTATACTCATTTTGATCTTCATCTTTTGTAGTTTTTGGTACACTTCAATAATATACTAGAGAAGGGTGATGCAATCAAGGCCTTTTCTTCTTCAAATGAGGTGGAGGAAGCTTTGTCTGGTTTAAAGAAGTCTCTGCTTGAATCTCAACAGGCCTTGGAGACTGAGAGGAGCACTTGGTCAGAGAAACTGAAGACAACTGAAACTTTTCGTCAAACGTCTGATATAAATTCCCTTGAAGTGAAGCGCATAGCAAATGAGGCTAAGCGCCAGATAGAGGCAGTTGAGCGCAAGAAAGAGGAAGCTGAGCGCAGGGTAAAGGCTGCTGAAGAGCTTGTATCCTCTGCCAGAGCTAGGAAAAAGTCGACTTTGAAGGCTTCCTTCAGTACTGGTTGGGACAGGGGCTGGAATAAAGCCATTTCTGCTACTTCTACTCAGATTGAGTATGTGAAGCAAAAATATTTCAGAGATGGTTGGATTGCTGCCCTTCAAGAGCTGAACACTACTAAAGACTCTAAACTTTTTCAGAGGTATATTTATGGTCCTCCTCCAGTCATAAAGGATGAGATTAAATATGAAAATGCTTCTAAAGAGTCTTAATTTGTGGTTGAGTCTGCAGCTAAACAACCTGAAGTCTCTAAGTTTTCTATTCCCCCAGCCGAGCAAACCGAGCAACTCCAGCCTGTAGCTCCTTCTTCTTAGCAGAACAAGAAGGCTGAAAATGATAGGGAGAAGGTGTAAAGTTGTTCGATATTTTTTCCTTTTCCTTTAATTGTTTCGTTTTCCTTTGTTTTGATTATACTTGAACTCTTTGTTGTCAATAAAAGAACCTTTTGTTGTTCCTTCTTTGTCTCCTATTGAATGTTGGTGTAAAAAACTAGATTTGATCTAATTAATCAATCATAGATAAATATGAAGTAAATAATAAGACAAAGGATTTTTAAAGTGGTTCAGCCTTATGAACATAGCCTACGTCCACTATTTTATATTGCTGGATGTTCTTGTCTTAATCTCTATCATAATCGCTAATGATCAATTACCGTGTCATGGAGGGTGCTACAATGTATTTATAGCCTTGGGGTTGTAAGTATGAATAGACGATATGCCGTTATTTAATAGATATATACATCTGTACAATAAGAATTTTCATTAAATTCGATGTTCATTGAATGTGTAATTGTCGCTCGATCTTCCTGGCCAGATGCTTTGCACGTTGAGTAGCTCGGCACGCTAAGTAGCTCGACGCGCTAAATAGCTCGGGGTGATGAGTAGCTCGGTGCTGCGAGTTGTTCGGTGAGTATAGGTATTTGCCACCTAAGATGATACATGTATTCATATAATTGGTCCACGTCAGCTGACTAATATTCGTATCAACAGAATCCCCCAATGTTTCACAGTTGAGTCTTGATATGAGAGTGTGGAACATTTTACCCAAAAGTTGCTCGGGCACCTTTTTACGTCTTGATTAATTACAGATCTCCAACACTTAGGAATTTTCTCTTTAGTCTTGTCATTTGAGCGCGAAATGGCAAACTTGTAAATATGTTGAATCTGCAACAGACGCTTGGGTATTTGCGTCTTTTTCATCATTTAACTGCCGAAAATGCAATCGTCTTTTCTAGTAATAATTAATTTTCCTATTTCCCGATGCAAGGCATTTAAAAGCGATAGAAATAGATCGTCATCTACTTTTTACTTCCATATTTTTAAACTATTTGTCTTCTCACTCTGTCCTTGTACTGTTATTTTTTTCCCATCATCCGCCTTAGCAGATTTCTCAGTCCCTCTGTAAGAATTTTATTCCTTCTTCTTTCTTTGCTTTATCCACCATGGTTTATCTTGTTGAGTCACTGGATAAGTTTGCTGACTTTGCGATTCCCTCTTGGGTTATTCCAGATGATCCTCCTTGTTCTTCTGATTTATTTTCTTTAGCTGAGGGACACTGGTTTCCCTCCCTTCTTGTAGCGGAGTGTGGTTTTTATTTTTCGCCAAATCCCTTATATTTGGAGTTTTGCCAATATTTTGATATTGTTCCTGCAAGAGTAGCTCCAAATACATGGAGGGTAGTTAATGGCGTATATAGGTTAAACCAGCTTTATGGGACTCATTTAGGGATCCCTGAGATTATGTTTTGTTATAAATGGGTTACCAACGATACTACTTTTTATTTAAAAACTAGGTTTTCCAATAGAGCTTTAGTGGTCAATCTTCCCGATGCTAATAGGAACTACTTTAATCATGGAGTTGTGATGAAAAATTTGTAACACCCCCTATTAAAAGGAAATGATGTTTACCAAGGTCTCAGATGTCCACTTTATGGCAATGGGATAGGTTATTTTTAATTTTTCGATTTAGCTCTGTTTATGTTGATGAAATGCGTCACTGATATTTATTTTACTTTTTACAGTTGATAACAAAAGAAAGCTCCCAAAAGAGAGTGAAATTAATATAAAAGATTTGAAACTCATCTGGGGGTTGCATCAATCAGTTGTTGGGGAGCACGTCTGAGATGCTTCTTATTTGCTGAGATACAAAAACACTACTTCCTCTTTTATTGCTCGTCCTCTTGCCCCTCCTGTGATAATTTATCTTTATCATATTCTATCATCTCGAGCTAGCATAGAATAATCTTCTTCTAATTTGGGTACTTCTATTGCTGATTTGATGACGAGGAAGAGGATAATGCCTGAATTCTTTGCCAAAGATGCTCCCGGCACTGATGGGGCAAAAAAGAGCAAAGGGGATGTCCCAACTGAAGGGACGAAGAAAATGGATATGGCTCCATCTAAGGGAACAATTCCAACTGTCAAAGAGGTCGACAAGAAGCCACTTATTGTCCCAAAAGAGGCAGCACCTTTGATTGTAGGTGTTGTTATTTCACAAGAAGAGGCAGCACCTTTGATTGAAAGTGACCCTTTAAGGAGATTGAGGAGAGGTCTTGTAGAAAGATCTATAGAAGCTGCTGCTCATCCTTCCGATGTTGAGGGTCCTTCTTTGAGAGCTAACACTCCAGCTCTCATTGCTCCTAGCTCGGCCAAAGGTTTGATCAAGTCTTGGACCATTTCTGAATATCGAGCTGCTGAAGGTTCTTCTTTCTCGGGAGAAGGTCACTGACTTAGCCGCCCAATATATTGCGTCAGTAAGTATCATCATCCTTACTATTTTACCTCTATATACCATATTCATGTTCTGATCTGAGCTTATATTCTTTTTCAGTTTATGACATATTTTAATAGTATACTGGAGAGAGATGAGGTTATCAATGCTTCAACTTCCTCCAGTGGGGTGGAAAAAGCTTTCGCTGGATTATCATAATCTTTGAAGGACTCCCGGCAGAAGTACGAGGAAGATAAAGCTGCGTGGGAGAATAAACTTCTATCTGTAGAGACAACTCGTCGACAAGCTGATACAGCTCAAGAACAAGCTGTAAATGCCTCCAAGGAGTTGGAGGAAAAATTAAAGGTCACCATTTCCAGCAAGGAAGAAGCTGATGGCAAGCTTAAAGAGGCTGAATGGTGTAAGAAATATCTGGAGGAGAAGGTGAAACTTGCTGAGGAATGTGCTTCTTCTAAGAAGGTGAAAAGAAAAGCTGTTGTGAAGAAGTCCTTTAGCTCTGGTTGAGACAAAGGATGGAATAAAGCCTTAACTGCTATTACTTACCAGATGGAGTATGTAAGTTTGAAGTACTTCAGAGACGGATGGGTCGCAGTATTGAAAGAGTTGAGTATTGCAAACGATTCTGAATTATTTCAAAAATACACCCATGGACCTCCTCCTACTATTGATGAAGAATAAGAGGATAACAGTTTAAATGAGTTGACGCATGGTCTCTTGTATATCTGTTTGCCCCCGGGATAAATTGGCCATTATGCTAGTGAGATCTTGAATAGTTAGGGGAGCAGATGGATTGGGGGGAACTCGGTCATTATTCCTGTTACTGGATTCTGGATCTCAGCCATTTGTGATGAATATTTTAGTGAAAACTCTACGTATAGTCGTTCCCACAGACGACGCCAATCTGTTGATGTAAAAAACTAGATTTGATCTAATTAATCAATCACATATAAATATGAAGTAAATAATAAGACAAAGGATTTTTAAAGTGGTTCAACCTTATGAAAATGGCCTACGTCCATTGTTTTGTATTGCTGGATGTTCTTGTCTTAATCTCGATCACAATCGCTAATGATCAGTTACCCTGCCATAGAGGGTGTTATAATGTATTTATAGCCTTGAGGCTGTCAGTATGAATAGACGATATGCCGTTATTTAGTAGACATATACATCTGTATAATAAGAATGTTTATTAAATCCGATGTTCATTGAATGTGTAATTGTCGCTTGATCTTCCAGGCCAAATGCTTTTCACGTTGAGTAGCTCGGCACGCTAAGTAGCTCGGGGTGATGAGTAGCTCGGTGATGCGAGTTGTTCGGCGAGTATATGCGTTTGCCACGTAAGATGACACATGTCTTCATATAATTAGTCCATGCCACCTGACTAATTTTCATATCAACAATACCTGTTCTCCATCTTTGTTGTTGATTGGTGGTTATTTTTTATTGCTAGTTTATTGCTAAGATGGAACAACTATCTTCTCATGATACATGTCTACTGAGGAAATACAATGCTTTTTTTAAAGCTGGTCATATGGACTTGTTCGAAGAAGAAATCACTCAGTTGCTCGGCGCTGATGCTTCAGAGCAGGTTAAAGAATCCTATAAATATTTGAAGTACTTACTTGATCGAGCGGTAGCAAATAATGTTACCTATTATGAAATGATAGAAGAACTTCAAGAACAATATAAAGAATCCACTGCGCTGTTGCACCAGAGCTATGAGCAGAAATATCAAAGCTTAAGTGTAGGTCGGGACTTTGATAAATTTATCTTTATTTATAATAAAAAGGAAGCTTTACTCAGAGTTGAAGTTGAAGAAACTAAGACTGTTGCCAAACTCCTAGAAGAGGAGCATAATAATTTGAAGAATGAAGTGAGTCTTCTGAATTCTTCCTCTGGAACTGTTGTTACTACTATAGATGAAGGTTATTCCTTTTTAAAGGCGAAGTACCCGAATTTGTTGGCCAATGTAGTTATGATAAAGAAGAAGAACAACAAGTGGAGGATGTGTGTGGATTTTACTAACTTGAACAAAACGTGCTCGAAGGATCACTTTTCTTTGCCACAAATTGATCAATTGGTAGATGCTACTTCAGGACATGAGCTGCTGAGTTTCATGGATGCATATTCTAGTTATAACCAGATCAAAATGAATCCTGAAGATAGGAAAAACACTTCTTTTATTACTCCCAAAGGAACTTATTGCTAGAATGTTATGCTATTTGGTCTGGAAAATGTAGGTGCTACTTATCAGAGACTGGTGAACAAAGTATTTGAGGAACAAATAGGTAAGAATAAGAGCAAAAAAACTATTGATCATATTGCCGACCTCAGCCAGACGTTTGATCAATTGGAAAAGCACCAAATGAAGTTAACCCCCACCAAATACGTTTTCGGAGTGCAGGAGGGAATGTTTATCGGGTATATAGTAAATCAAAGGGGAATTGAAGCTAATCCAGATAAGATTAAAGCTCTGATCGAAATGAAGTCCCCGACCTGTAAAAAGGAAGTTCTAAGGCTAATTGGGCGCGTAGCAGCACTCAACATGCTTGTGTCACGAGCAACAGACAAGTGTTTGCCATTCTTCAAGGTACTCAGGAAAACCTTTGAATGGAACGATGAATGTGAAAAGGCCTTCTTGGAGTTGAAAAAGTACTTGAGAGCACCATCACTACTCTCCCGATCAGTGTTGGGAGAAAAGTTGTATTTATATCTCACTGTATCCAAGTCAGCAGTTTGCTCTGCCTTGATCAGGGAGGAGAATGGAGCTCAAAAGTCAGTCTGTTATACCAGCAAAACTTTTCGAGGAGCAGAAGTGAGATATCCCAGATTGGAGAAATTAGCAATGGCCTTAATTGAGGCTAGTAGACGAATGAATACAAAATGATTCAATATAAGAAATGTATTTTTCACATTTCATATGAAACATATAGACTTTTGGATGGAAGTTGGTCGACAATGTTAGACTTTTTTTTGGAAATAGGCGGAGAGATTTGGGATACTGCTTATTTTTTGATTGTTTTGAACGAGATATTGATACGATTTATAAAAAAAAGACGTAAAATGCGATATTAATTCACTAAAGTATTTTTATTTAAAAAAAATACAATTTAAACTTTTTACTATAAAAAATAAAACGTAAAAAACGTAAACTAAACATTTCTCGTGAGCAAGCCTAAGCGCAAGTAACTAATCCAAAGTATCGAATAAGTTGAAACGTATGAGAAACAAAATAGAATGGAACTTTGAAACGTGTAATCATTTCAACCAATAGCATTCCAACATTGAACTCTCACGATCCAACTCAAATACCCAACTCCACATCCTAGCCGCCCATTTCTTTTGAGAAAACACAACTAGCGACCTTCCTAACCGTTGGATTGCACTCTAAAACCCTCACGGATCATTAATTATAACCGTCGATTATATCCATCTCCCCAACCCACATTCATTCTATAAATACACATCCACCGCTTGTTTCACCAAACTTTTCACAATCCAAAACATTTAGAGAGAGAGAGAGAGAGAGAGATTCTTTGAGAAGGGAGAGAGGTAATCTTTTCGATCTCTTATGATTTCTGTTAAATTTAAGGGTTTTGTTTCTTATTTGGGTTCCAATTAGCAATCTTTGTTTATATTTCTTTAATTTTATCTCTATTTAGGGTTTGTTCATCATACTGTTTGTTTTATACGTTCTTCTTCTACTTTTGTCTCTTATGTTGTTATATTAGGGTTTCCTGTTATTACTTACACCAGATTAGGGTTTGATTTGCGGTTTCAATTAAAAGTTTAGTTTTTCAAGGGGAAGTACAAAATTAACCCGGAAATTTATGCTTGTTTTCGATTTTTGACCTAATGTTTTACAAGTTGCGATATTTATTAACCCTAAAGTTTGAAAATTGGTGCAATTTAGCCTTAGGATTGACATCTTGTTACCTTAATGTGATGGATGACTAAAATTGCACAAAACTTGAAAAATCAGGTCTGTTTTGTTCTGTTTGAACCCTTTTGATTTGCTGTCTTCAGGGTTATTTTTCTGTTTTACCATTCTATTTGATTGATGATAGTAGTTTTATTTGATCTAGTCAATAGTTGATATCATGGTTTTAAATATTGGTTGATACCATTATGTATATCTGATCTGCCATGGATTTTCAACTTACCAAGTCCCTTGTGTATATATGTTACGGGCCTGTTGACAAATCAGAAGGTGACATGTGTCTGAAACCCCAGATTATGTAATGCTGTTACTGCTTCCATTACTTATCCCCAAACTGATATTTGAAACAATGGTTCATATACATATTTGTCTATTGAACATAGGATTTCCATAGAATTATATTACAATTGAGGATTTTTTGTTTCTAATAGTAAATATTTGTACAGATGGCACGTACAAAGCAAACTGCTCGTAAGTCTACTGGAGGAAAGGCTCCTAGGAAGCAACTTGCTACCAAGGTCTGTGTTTTCACTAAATTATGTGAAGAAATTTGCTAATATGGTTATTTGTATGTGTTAATTTTTAGAATCGTTGATCTAATGTATGAGATATGGTTTAGGCTGCTCGTAAGTCTGCTCCAACCACTGGAGGAGTGAAGAAGCCCCACAGATACCGTCCTGGAACTGTTGCTCTCCGGTGAGTGTATTTTCAAGAACAATAATGTGTTAAATATCATTACTTTGTTGCAAATTTTGTGCTTTTGTACATGATGTGAAATGTGATCATGATAAAATGAAGGGGGTTCCCGTTTGATGACATTGTGAATGGCATGCAGTGAAATCCGTAAGTATCAGAAGAGTACAGAGCTGCTGATCAGGAAATTGCCATTCCAGAGGCTTGTACGTGAGATTGCTCAGGATTTCAAGGTAATGAAAAGCAACCTTACCTGTATTTTAAATATTGGATTCTTTGTAAGGATTGCAGTCCTCTGTGTGTATCATTGAATTGTGCTAGGCTTAGTAATTCCCAGTCCTTCTATGAGGAGGAGTTGAGGATTTGGGTTTATTAAATCATCTCATGGGAACTATAGCGTGTTTTTAACTTTTGAATTTGTTTTAATACCAATTTCTTAATCTTGAATAAAACTAATTTTGAGAGCACTTCCCTTTCATGCTTATTTACCTTGAAATTCTTGGGCTATTTGACCATTGGTTCCCATTTATTATGCTGCACATTGTGAATTCTATCGCTCATACCTTTGCATAAATATGTTTTGACTATGGTTTTAAAATTTCAGATATCTGTGCGAATTAGCTGATTTGTAACTGCTTTTGATCTAGCATAATCTGTTGTCGCTCATGCCTTTGCATAAATATGTTTTGACTATTGTTCTTTCTGATGATCTTTCAAAACCGAGTATTTGTATTTGAAAAATCTTTTTGAAAGTTGTTTTTTGGGTTGAAAACATGTCATGAAAAATAACTCTTTCAGGGACACTGATTTTATTGTAATATATTTTGTATAGGTGTTTGATTATTTTGAGAGAGTTTCAACAATATACTTGTTGCGTTACTAATTCTACATTCTATGAATTTCGGTTTATGACTAGTATGTTGTGCCTATTTTGCAGACTGATTTGCGTTTCCAAAGCCATGCTGTCTTGGCCCTGCAGGAGGCTGCCGAGGCATACCTTGTGGGTCTCTTTGAAGACACCAACCTTTGTGCAATCCATGCTAAGCGTGTGACCATCATGCCCAAGGATATCCAGCTTGCCAGGAGGATCAGGGGTGAGCGTGCTTAAGTCATGTGATGGTGGTGGATCATGGAGAGGTGGTGGTGTTTTTTTGGATTGTTATCTGTTTTAAACATATATAGATAATGGTGAATTTTTAGCGACTTTTTAGTATTAGTCGATGATGGGTTTTGGTGGTGTGATATGTAATTGGTTGGTGTTTGTTTTGGGCAGAAGGATTGTGTTGAACGATATTTTCATTTTCAGCCAGCTAATGTTAGAACTTATCCTAATTTCTTTTGTTTTCCTTTTATTTTTGTTGTTTAGTTGTCTTTATAACAGTCTTTTGCTGGAGTCGAGTAAGTGGGTTTTATTATTATAATACATCTAAAGCATATGGGGTGGTTTTTGAATTTGTTTCACCATAAAATCATTTGTGAAGCTAAAACAAATGATTTTATTGTGAAAAAAATTTCAAAACCACCATAAAGTCACTTGCCATTGATATGCAGCTAAGACCATTTCATGGGCCCGTGTGAGCTCAATAGATTTTTGACTTGTTATACCATATGACAAGGTATTAATTTTTTGTTCTTGTATTTGAAATTTTTTTGCTGAAATTTTGGTTTAATCTTGTGCCGATATTTTTATTAGTCTGAAATTTGGGTCAAATCTTCTGCTAGAAATCCTGTGCTGAAATTCTACAGTTGGTGAATCTTGGGTTAAATCTTGTGTTGAAATTTCAAGACCTTGTTTTAATCTTGTGCTGATTTTTTTTTTCTTCTGAATTTTAACTTAAAATTACATTTTTCACCGAAATCACAATTAAAATGAATAAATAAATTGTGATATAAACGAATTTTTAAAGCTTTTTCACTGAAATGATTGACGGATTTTTAACGAATTTGGATGCGGAACCCTAACATATAATATGTCGGATAATCGATTTGGATTTGAATCAGTTTAATATAAACGAATTTGGATTGGTCTGATTGGATCTGAATTCGACTAGTTTACAGGCCATGGGAGGGTCTAAACTATTGGTTTGTACGTTGTTTTGGCTATTTTTCGTTTTTTTTTATTCGTTTTCTAGAGCCGTCGGTTTGGATGTCTGGTTTCTTTGATTAGGTGGTTTTTGCAAGTAGTTTGACAGGTGTAAAAAAATAAAGCTATAGGATTAGATACTTGTCCTTTGAATGTCTAGCGTCTAAAGCTGGACTAATAATCCTGACATCAGCTCAGCTGCTTAGTTCAAGTCAAGTCCGCTCAGGGCCAGGAGCTGGAGAGAGTTCTAGTGAGGCTGCTTTGGGTCGAAGAGATCGAGGCTCGACTAGAGGTCGTTCCCTCCCAAACCCCACCCCAAAAAAGAACGAAACGAAAACAAAAATATGGAAATATGTAACAATAAACAAACCAGCTTTTCTTAAAAATTGCAGCATAAGTTCTCTTTGTTGTACAAACACAGCGTATAAAATTTGCATCATGGTTTCTCTTTTTTAATGCAGTAGTAATGGGTCTGCTAATCAATTAACACAAATTGAAGGGAGTTTAATTCCCATCTTCCAAATTTGTATTTGATTGGGCCACGCATATCTCAGTTTAAGGGATGGCAATGGTGAGGGTTGGGTGGACCCTGCCCCGTTCAACCCTCAAGAAAAAAATTAGGGTAACAATTTTTTTACGTGTTATTGTGGAATTAAGTTACTGAAAAAATGGGTTAATGGAGCTTAAAATCGTTTTACCGCCTTGCAGGAGCTTAAATTATTTCAATCAAATCAAGAAATTCATTTCTACTAGAATAAAATTCGTTTTCAAGCAAAACCATAAAATGAATTCAAACCAATTTCAGAAATCAATATTTTAACTGATTCCAAAAAAAATTCAATTTTAAGCCAACCAAAAATTTAAATTGGGAAAGTCTCGAGGGGAGAGAAAGAGAGAGAAAGCCTGTAACTTGAACGAGCTTTAAAGTTTTTGCCCGTGTTGAAATGGTGAGCAATTAAGGAGTGGCATGGGTTGAGGGTGTGAGGATTAAGGAGAGGTGAGGGCTACTAGTGAGAAATGATTAAATTGGAATAAAAAAACCCTCAACTAGTTATATATTATATATACTGTTGTGAGAGAATTTTCATTTTATTGATATGTAAATGATCGAGGAGTATCACATTTTTTATATAGTACAAGGTAAAACATTCCAAAAGACAGTCAATGTGAAACGTTCTGCACAAGAAATTTTACAGATTTCATAGTCTTGTATACTTTCTTGGTTCTTGAGATTTCTGCCCCAGTTTCTATCTTCTCCTAAATTATAGAGATTTAGTCCAAATTACCCGACCCCCCATTTGTGGGGATAGAAACTAACCGGAACAAAAAGAAAAGCAACCGTACCGAAAACATAGAGACTTGAGTCTTTGATCATATTTCTCATGAAGGAGAATTTAACAAAGTCGAGCTTCACCGACTTGGATTATGAATGTCATAGCATTTGAATAACGAGGGCATAGATTATTAAGAGAAAAGCGTAATGAAATTATGACAGAGAGAAATGGTCGATATTTTAGAAGGGAGAACCTGGTTCGTCGTTCTCCGACAGACCCGTTTTAAGAGTCCAAAAACAGGTGATTTTTAAAAAAATAGCAAAATAATGTATTTTTTGTGTTAGTTTAAATATTTCAGGGGACTTGTAAAAAAAATCAACTCAAAATGAATATTTTTGCTATTATAAAAAAATGGATAAAATATATATTAGTTTTTAGCAGCTTACAAATGACATATTTTGATCAATTTTTTTAAAATAGCAATAAAATATATATTGAGTTGATTTATTTTTTTTACAAGTCTCCTGGAATGTTTAAACATTACACAAAAAAATAATATATATATTTTTAATTTTTTTACTATTTAAAAAAATCTCCCCGTCTTTTGGACCCACCAAGAGGGTTTTTAAATTTTAATCCCTAACCCGCTCCGTTTATTAGCCCCCCAAATCCATCCATTTGGGACAGGCACTCGCCAAAATCCCCCTTGTTGTCATCTCTAATCCGAGCTTGGGATAAAAAGAACTCGGGCTCAATGAGTTGATGACGAGGAGAGATAATTTCTCTCTCTTTTATTTTACGAAGTTCTCATCTTCACGAGTGTCCACACATAACTTGCTTTGAGTGTATCATGTACTAGTAGATCAAAGGTGTTTTGCTCCACCACGAAAGGATTTACGATGGTGTTTCATCGTCTACATGATCTTATTCATCCTTGTCTCGACTATTGGATCACCTACAAGATTCACAAAGATAAGGCGGCGATTAAACCATATATTTAGTTAATGTTGTTTTCTTTTTGAAATATGATGAATCAAAGATCACTTGGCAATAATTTTTTCAAGTCAATCCCATCATCCGCATCTCTTCTCTCCCTTTCCTTCTCTCTCCCTCACTTTAACCCTAAAAAATGTGTAACATGCCCTAAATCCCTTCTGTAAGAACAATTTTTCTGACATTGTTCATAGTATAGGCCTTTTTATATTTTAGGCTAGTTTGACGTATCTAGTTACAAATCGTGACGCACCGTTAAGACGAACCGAACTCGAGCATCTTAAAATTTGAAAACTTTTCGAAATTCCGTAAAGGTATAAAGAAATTTAGAGTTTAAATTAATTTATGGAATTATTTTTGGGATGTTTATTTTAATAAAAAATGAACACGGATTTTTGAATTTTTTTTAAAAAGAAAAATATTTTGGTTTAAATCTCATTCAAACGAGATTGTCATTTCGTTAGATAGGTCGTTCAAACTATTTTCTAACGTGCTTCGATTGGGGCGTACTATTTTTGGGTCGTTTGAAGCCTGTTTAAACGAGATTGCTTTTTCGTTCAAACGAGATTTTATTTCGTTCAAATGAAATGCACTTGTCGTTCGAACGAGCCTTGAAAGTTGTTCAAACGAGCCCGTCGCCTCGAAATTTGTGAACGTCCTATAAATACCTGTTTCATGTTCAATTTTTCTAAGATTTTTGCCAGAGTCGTTTTCGCATATCTTCTGCGAAAGTTCTTCTTTGTTTAGTGTTCGAAAACACTTTTTGATTCACAACATACAACCTGAAAATAGTTTTTGTGAATCGGTTAAAAACCCTAGAAAGTTTTGTATCCTTTCATACACCTTTGTGGAGAAGGCATCTTAATGGTTGATTTGTGATACCTGAGGGAACTCACTGCTGAAGGCAAATGGCTGAGGTTGAAGGAGCACATCAGTCTTGTGATTCTTGCGAGAATCATAGTTGTGGATGACGGCCACCTGCGGGGTATTCGTCTACTGTAGATTCCTTTATAAAATTTGTAAGTTGCGATTTGTAAATTCTATAAAGTATATAAAATGTTTTTCCCTTAGGGGATTTTTTCTGAAACTTTGCCTTTGTTGAATGCTTGAGTTGATTTATGTTTTGAATCACATAGTTGAATGTTATAGAGACAATTGATTAAAATTGGTGTGGATTGTCATCTGAATTTAATAAGTTAACAACGTTAGATAATTGGGCACTCTCAAATTGGAATATTTGTTGAGCATATTTATTTTCGCATTCTCATAGTGGTATGAGTGCCTTTCACCTTCTCTGAGTGGTGTCAGAGCATTCTTACCTTGCTTTCTCCCCTTCCTCTCCCCCCCCCCCCCCCCCCCCCCCGAATGAAGTGGAATTTAGCCACCAAGAGTTTTTTTTAAAATATAGATTTGAGTTTGCTCCTTCTAATATGAACTATACTTGGGACTTAAGATAAATAATTAAATTGACTTCCAAATAGAATTATGAAAAATTTCAAATTAACATTCTTAATTTTTTTTTTCTAATTTAGTTGCAATTAATTTCACCAAATAATTACAACTAGACTCCAATTTAATTTTTCCAAAATTATATGAATACAGAGGCCTTGTTCACTAAGTTGGATAACACATAATCTGTTTCCCCACGCAAAGTTATTAGTATCCACAGTTAAAAAAAGTTACCAGTAACCACTTAGTGAAATTTAATTTTTCGCTAATCGAATTTCACTAACATCTTATATTCTTTAATTCTCAAACCTAACTCGTTTGTTATCATACTAAATTGTAAGATAATCCACAAATTCATCAATGGGGTCTTACGACTTAGAATAACTATTATAGATGCGATTTTGGAACATGATACTTGATGTCACTACACCAAAACACGCCATTAGTAACACAATTTTATCATTACTAAATATATTAGTAAACACAAATTTTCTGTTAGAACAAAGGCGTGGGGCACGAAGCTAGTAACGGTAAAATTATGTTACTAATAGCAATGGAAAAAAATAGAATTAGTAACGGTAAAATTCTATTACTAAGAGTAACAGTAAAATTTAAAATTCATAACGGTTAAATTCTGTTACTAATAGTAACGGTAAAATTCAAAAGTAATGACGCTAAAGTTGTGTTACTAATAGAAACGGAAAATTCAGAATTAGTAACGGTAAAATGATGTTACTAATCTTAGTACATATTTAAAAAAAATATTTTTCAAGGGCCTCCCCAAATCCAGAACCGTTGGCCAATTCCTTACCAATTACACCAGATTAATAGCAAATCTAGTGATTTCAAACCACTTTAGCCAAATTCGAAAACAAATAGAGACCAATCAAAGCAATTTTAGAGTGAAAAAAATACAGCAATAAAAAATAAGGCAAAATAAAAAATGAACTAACTTGCACAGGGGATACTACTATGCACAGGGGATTGTGAAGAATGAAACTAATGTAAGACAAAAACAGGAGGAGGACTTGGCAAGACGTCATGCGGTTGCGTAGGTACCACTTTGAGGGGAGATGATGTGTCAAGTCCAACAGCAGCGCGACCAAAGCAAACAAAGGAAGCGCACGACCGGGTTCTTGTTCCACGAACTGGTAATGCACAGCGGACAAGAGTGTTCTTACTAGAATCCAACTGGAGGTAAGGGTCAGGGTCGAGTCCTTGGTCCACCAACTGGTAATGGTTCCACGGGGAAACTCTCATGGATTTTTCTTCCTTCTTCTCACCCAAGAGAAGAAGGGCTAGGCCCTTACTATACCCAGAAACTGAAGAAGGGCTTATGCCTATTAAGATCACTAAGATACTTTGTTGAGTTGTATTCTTCTGCATCCAAAAGCTCTTCTGAGTATGTTCTTTGAAGGAATCGCTTTCGATATGCTTTGGAACATTGTGCATTGTAATTATCACCTCGTAGAAGTAGTACGACCTGCAACCAACAAAAGATATAGTATTAAAAGGGTGCTTTACTCCTACATCCTTGAAGAGAATATATTTCACTGAATTTTTTTCTGCACTCCATTCTTTAGCTCCTGCACTAATATTTTACAAACCACAAGGATATTTTACACTTGATATAGCTCCAAAAGGAAAGTTTGTACCCGACATGTTAAGCACGACGAGCCTGTACGCAGATGATCAAATTAGCAGTTGAGCGGCCCAATAATGTGAAGTTACCAGCTACAGTGCTAACCCAAGCCAATATGAACCAAACTTTCTTCTCTTCAGCTGCAGATAAAGCAGCTTCCGTTATCGCCACCCGTCCTCTGAGCAATAGAACTGAGATATGAAATGGAAATAAAAACAAATAATGAACAATAATTTTTTTAACATCATAGTACAGACAACTGATGCTTTTCAGTCGCCCATAAATTGTTGTCATGTTAGGGGGGCTGTTTTAAGGGTATTTAGGAGTCAAAATGACTGTAAATAATGTCAAATGATAAATAAGATAAAAATGTCTCTCGTCTCAATTTTATTTTTTAAATCTCGAAATGAATTTATGTATTAGAGATTCAACTTAACACCTATGGCCAATTCCAGTTTAATAAGTCTAGGAGAAGGATTTCTCAATTTATAATGCCAAGGGTTTTACTTCATGTGAAAAGTTAAAGAAAATGAAATTGTTGAAGAAAAAACCTAGATTCAAGGATGAAGAAGAACTGGAACAAGAAGATATAGATGTTGTTTACTTGAGGAAGTATAAATATCCTGACTGTTCACCCATCCTAATCATATTTCAAGTGTTGAGGTCTTGAATGAAACGATAATTTTCCATGGAATAAAAATTGGATCGATTTAAGGATGAATTTCCTTCAGGATCCATTTTGAAAAAAAATCGCAGAGGATTTAGAGAAGAAGAAATTAAGAAAGAGGAGGTAAAAGAAGAATAAGATGTTCAAATACGGAAAGTCATCGAAGATAATCTATTTGAGAAAGAAGAATCCTCGAAGAAAAATTTCTTCTATAATACCATATTACAATATGAAATAAATTGAGAATGGTATTCATTTAAACTTAATGATTTACAGCAGCAGGAGTTGTACTTATATACAAAGTAAGAAAATTGAAAATAACAGAAATCCTCTAATGACTCCTAACTTCTTATTAACTGATTGATATCTAATCAACTAATTAACTATGTTGACAATAATATCTAACTAACTAACTAACTAACCGATATGATAAATACAAAAATAAATTTGTATGATAACATATACGAAGGTTATCATGAGGTTGAGCGCATTAACAATGTTAAGAAAGTTCTCATGGATTTGAGAGCCTAAGAGTTCTACCTCCAACTAAAAAAAAGATGCTTTATAGTGTCACCCATTGCTTTTTTGGGGTTATATTATTTATAGTAAGGGACTTTTGGCTGACGAGTTGAGGGTTTAGGCTACTTTCGAGTTTATCTCCATCAAACCGACCTTCTGGGCTCATCTGTTTCCAAATTTAAGTGGATTGATGTGACGAGGAAGCTTTTCAGCATATTGAGTCCCTTATTATCACGGCTGGTCCTCCCAGACTTAATACATAAATTCATTTCCAAATATGGCACCCTACTCTGTTTCCAAACATGGAACCCCACCCCGCGCTTCATGAAAAATAAAACATAATTTACTACCATAAAACCAAAAAGAGGGACATGCCTAAGATGATTTAAGTGATTTCTTTTTGCAAGCATAACCATTGACAAAGAGGAGTTTGTTGTTCCAACTACATGATTTAATTTATAAAAGAAAATAACTAAATGTTTGAAAGGATTTGATTGATCAAGAACATAGTAGTACTAATGTGAATAGCCCAGCCCACTAGTAGCATCCTAAATTTCTACCCTCTGCCTATCTTATTCTAAGTTGTAATACGATCTAAAATTAATGGACTAAAAAATTCACGTACGAAATTTGAAATCGTTTGGGTTATATGGGTTCTCTCATAAATCTAGTTTAAAGACAAAGCCCAACTGTGCATTAGGCGACAATGCTAGTGGGCCCCACCTTGATTGGCTAGTACTGTACCCAAAGCCAGATACCTATGGGGGTCCCTACTCAATTCAGATTGCCAGTATGTACATGGTTTTAGGTAGCACTGGCAAAAAAATGGCTAAACTGCTTTGAGTAAGAATTATAAAAATAGAAATAAAAATCCAAACTCCATAACGAGAAAACCTAATGCAGGCTCACAATTACCCCAATTTCATGTACCTGTTATGGAGAGAAGGACTCCTCCAAGTGAAATCCATCAATCTTTACCAGTCTCACTAAGACAATCAATATGACACAGGAAAATAAAAACACTTCCCCTATAAACAACAAATAACATTAATAATCAGAAAAGTAAAGGTAGTACACGGAAGACTTAATTCAAATTGAAATCTATGCTGAGTGGATTAAAAACAAGATAATAATCAGTAATTAAACATTCTGATTAATAAGGTTGAGATACGAGATGGAAGTACCTGTGTGAAAAAGGTTGAGATACGAGATGGAAGGAGTATTTGCATCCGAAGAAACATCCAACTTCGTAATCACCAGAGCGAATGCATCTCAATAAAAAAAGCGAAAAACCACCACTAGGTTTATAAGTGCATACTTACAATAGAAGCATATGCTTCCTTGCTACTTCCATATAACAAGCCAACAAACACGCCATTCATTCACCAAATGCTTTAATAGGCCATACTCAAGTCCATGCATAAAGAAACCAAATCAATGACATTTGTGATAGAAAGAAAAGAAAAATGAAGAATGAGAACTCAAAATTAAACATATGCTTACCTTTCCCTCCTCCTTTATTCGGGCTTGAGACCGGCAATGCTCAAATAAATATTAGCATTGGCGGAGTTAAAAAGGGGTTTACAATAAAAAAGATAGTGAAAATTAATTCCAAATCAAATATAGATAGATCCAAACAAAGTTCACAAAAAATGCATAATGCAAACTAAGTCCACATATAGATAGCTCAAACAAAGTTCACAAGATAAATTAAACATATATAAGGCAACAATCCAGCCAAATCAAATATCCCCCCAAGACTAGGTCAGCAAAAGTGAATTGGCCACCTTGAGGAGCATCAAACAATCTAGCATCTGTCTTCCTCACTTCCTCCACATATAATTTCCTCTCCCCGACTCCAACTCGCTTACCAGGACATATATCCTTTGTTGCATCTGTCATGACATACCCCTTTGCCAGTTCTTCATTATACCTATCAAGCAAGATGACTTTGGGATTATTGGTAAGAGAAGGTGTGGTCACTCTAACAGGACAAGAAGTGGATGCAAAAACATTATCCAAATTTTGACAGAGATTCCTATGCTGTAGACTTGTATTGGATGCATGATCACTTATCGGTGTGATTGGTGGACCCTTTTCGTTTTGAGCATTGAAGGCATCAACCAAACGTTGTATAGCATCCTATGAAAAAACGGATCAAACAATAGTAAACAATAGTAAGTTAATATCTATTATATCTAGACAAGTCTTTTTAATAAATGAAATTATATAAAATACATATATACCATAATTTTCATTTTATTTTCCTCAAATATTATATTGACGGAAGAGATGATATCTTCCTTCAATGCATCCACATCATCATTTGCCTTCTTTCTTTGTTTAAGTTTGGCCTTTGCCACCCCTAAATGCATCAACTACTTCTTCGAAATTAGGGGATAAACTGCACGAACTCCTCCCTTTTTCTCCTTCCCCCAAACCTCTAGTAACTCATCATTCTCTATGCATTGGCTCTTGCTACTACCCTCTCCACTCTCGCACTTTCTTTTCTCCACTGCATCCTTTACTTTATCTTATCAAATGATAGTTATAATTATAAATCAATATGAGAAAATTTCATTAATAAACGCAATAAATAATACTAAAAATAATGTTATTTTTCATGTAAATACGTACATAGTAAAGCTTAGCACTGTTTAAGACATTCCCCATTTTGTCCTCGTGTCCCGCAAGACATGTATCTACTCGCATTAATTCTTGCTCTGGGTTTGATCGAACCTACAATTTAAATATCACATGTTATACAAAAAAGTAGTGCTGATAATTGAAAAACATTATGATACATACCATTTCATATTGCAAAGCAGCATAGGTGCGACGCCCAAGTGTATGTGAATATTCTAAATTGGTTCGATTCTTGGCATTTTGAATGTTTTGTGACTTCTTTTTTGCTTTCCTTTCGTTCTCACAAAATAATCTCCATACGTTGGGATCAACACCTTCCGGTAGAACTCCAGGATTGTCTTTGGTAGGAAAAAAACATCTCATATTACTTTTGTGTGTCCTAAACTTCTGTGCAAACCTTTTCTCCATCAGCGGGCGGGCCACATCCAGTTCAACATCTAACTCAAATCCCACCATTAAAGCATTTCAAACATCATCTTTGTAATTGTTTGGCACAACTCTCCAATCTTCGTAACTAATAGGAATATAAGATCTAACAAGATCATCGACACGAGTGCTCCATCTCCCACTCCATGGACCAACTACACTCCCATCCACTAGAACGGTGACTCTCATTTTACGATATCGGGTCATATATTGTAATTGTTTAGACTTTTTATCCATTTCTTCTTGATTCTTTTTATTTTCACTTAAGGTAGGTTGCTTCGAACCTCCTTAGACTAATTCTTGCTGCGGAGTGGATGATATTTATTGCGGTGTTGATGACATTTGTTGTTTCGAACCACCACTTGCACTTGAAGCCATGACGCCCAATACAGTGCTTCCAAAACAAAAAACAGATGCCAACAATCGAAATAACAGTTAAAAAATAATATGTATTGAATTATCATATTACTACAACATTAGCATATTGATATAGATATATATATATAGAAATCACAAGATGATATCATTAAAATCACAAGGCACTACTTTCAACGGTTAACATACCACCAATAAATTTATATATTAGCAACGGGGTAAAACAAAATGTAGTCATGTTGGCAAAACAAAAAAACTTTCAACAGTTACAATATTCAAAAGAAAATATTAAAACAACTAAATGGAGTCGTATTGCTTGAGAAAACTTTCCAAGTGTGGTTGGTCTTCAAGAATAGATTGAAAGATTGTTGGTGTCTTTAAGTCGTCCAATTGACTTGTCAATCTCTTCGGTGAATGTATAACAACCCACCAATTAGGATTTTTAAGATCTTTCGAATAGAATAGTTAACTAGCCTCGAATGAGAGAATGGCAGGGTCATCATACTCATTATCAACGCTCTTAAACTTATCAAAATTTACCATCACTAAGTTGGAGTCCGTACAAAGCTTACAACCATTAGTCTTATCCTCCAATCTCACCCAATCATAATAAAATACCACCTCCTTAAACAAGGTATACTCCAGCTCAATAATTTGTTTGATAACTCCATACCACATAGTCCAAGTATTTGTGAGATTCTTATCACTTTTTTTAGCTCGAAATTGTGTTCATGCCTTCAAGCAAACGCCGTTATCCCGTGTGACAACAATACCGTCGTGATACTTCGGAGAGAATACGAAACCATTTACACGATACTTTTTATATGTTTTAGCCTTGAATTACGACCCTTGAACTAATCGCCATAATGTTTCATTTATCTTCGTCTCTCTTGATTTCAGCAACTGTTTGATGGAAACAAATCATAATTACTACAATGTTTCAATTCTCATCATACTTAATGGAAAGATTAATAAAAATATTAGTATTTATATAATCACCTTCTCGGATAACCAAGGGATAAAAAAAGTTTGTTTCTCCACTTTTGTCATTTCAATCCCCTTCCATTTAGGACGAGACACGGATTTCAGTGATGCTTCATACTCATTGCAGTATGTAGGTTGATATAAGTAATTATAACTCAAAATTATAATTAATTCTTAACTATAAACAAAAGAAAGAACTCAAACCTATAGAACTCTTGAAGTCCATCAACATTTAGTCAAAATAATACCTATCGACGTATTTGTTGAAACTGTACGGGTCCCAACATTATAGTCTTATCATCAAGAAAAGGCCCTTCATTAGAGAACTCTCCACATTCCTTTAAAAAGGCTTCACGTGAGCGTTTATTATTTCTATCAGATAGATTTGACATGTACTCCATGCAATATCTAACAGATTCAGCAACAACATAGGATTCTGCAATGGAACCTTCAACATATCGCTTATTACTGGGCATATCTTTGAAATCTTTCATCGTCCTATTTGTATAAGGTAGTAAAAATTAATAACAAACATTATTAACTTAAATGGAGCATATTTTATTATATTAAAAGGTACAAAAATCACCTTTCGAATGGATACATCCAATGAGCATCGGTGGGTCCATAAACCAGGGCTTCATCTGCTAGATGCACAGTGAGGTGAATGCTAATATAAAAAAATGTAGGTGGGAAATATTTTTCCAACATGCACCATGCTTCAAGAACCATGTATTTGACTATTTGGATATCTCGTCGAATTAGGACCTTAGAGGACAACATGTTAAAGAACAAACTTAATTGTTGGATTGCTCTTCTTAAATCTCGATGTTTCGGAAAGGCATGTTGGAGTAACACAGGTAGGAGATGTTCAATTATGACATGGTAATCATGCGACTTTAAGGAGTGCAAAAATGGGGGAATAAGAATTACTATTTTGCTCAAGTTAGAGGAAAAACTGGTAGGAAGCTTTAAGTCCTTCAAAATTTGGCTGAATTGTCTTTTTTCTTCTTTATCCAAGATAAGTGCTGTTGGTTTTATCATTTTTCCAGTGCGCCCATCAACTTGAAGCCATTGACCGCTGTGTATGCCCATACCCTTCATATCCAATTGACCCTTTTCAGTATCCTTTATTTTATTATCATCAAGAATTGTGTTTATCAAATGCTTTGCAACATTCTTTTCGATGTGCATCACATCAAGGACATGTCGAACTTGATGATATGTACAGTATTCCAAATCAAAGAAAATAGATTTTTTATACCAAAATTCTTTAACTTCAACATTATCACTCCCATTAACATTATTAGACTTTCTATTATCAGCGGGAACTTTTGAGACTTTCCAGGTACATACTTTATATTTCTTAACTTCTCCACAAGTGCATCTCCGTTTAGTCAAACCGCGGGACGTCCAACTTCTTGTGTCCTAAGTCCCAATCCTCTACCACTCCTAAAAGGATGATCTCTTTTAAGAAACATACGATAGTTTGTGTAAACTATCTCTATGCTGTGTTCTAGCAAAAATGGATGGAGTGTCATCGCCACAAATAGGACATGCTTTGTAACCATGTGTTACACACCCAGATAAATTTCCATATGTGAGGAAATCATGAATCCCCCACATCAACATAGCTCTCAACGTAAAAGGTTGCATTTTGTGCATGTCAATAGCTGGAACTCCTTCCCATAGTTGTTTCAAATCATCTACTAATGGTTGAAGAAAAATATCAATGTCTTGACCCGGTTCCTTTGGCCCAGGAATCAACAAAGATAAAATTTGGAACTCACGTTTCAAGCACAAATAAGGGCCCACATTATAAGGTGCGGTCATGACAGGCCAGCAACTATAACTACTAGACTGAATACCATGGGGATTGAACCCATCTGTTGCTATTGCAAGCCAAACATTGCGCCCTTCCTCGACGAAATCGGGCCATCTACTTTTTAGCATTCTCCATTGGGATGAATCACAAGGATGTCGCTGATAATCCCATGAACTTGTTGCCCAATGGTGCCATGTTATTTCATGCGCTATCCAAGGTATAGTGTACATTCTCACTAGCCTTGGAATTAAAGGGAAATGTCTCAACACTTTCATCGGTTCTTTGCATATCCTTTTCCCTTTCTTTGAGGTCACTGCATATCCCGGTTCTCCACACTGAGGACATTCCTCCAAATTTTCATTCTCTTTCCAGTATAAAATACAGTTGTTAACGCAAGCATGAATGTAATTTGATTTCATCCCTAGGTCTTTCATCATTCTCTTCATGTGCGGATATTTTGCTGGTAATGTAATTCCTTTTGTAAGCCACTTCTTTAAGACCGACAAGAGAGAGGTCACGCTATTTTTCGACCAACCAAACTGCTTTTTCAAATTATGCAATTCCACAATTACAGAGAGAGTAGTCTCAGGACCCTCACATGAAGGGTACAATTTCTCGACCACTAATTTATTATATTAATTATACTTCTCATTGTCGACATACGATTTTTCAGAGAATCCTTCTTGATCGGGTTCTACACAATGTTGTTTGTGCACTCCGTAACATGCGTCAACTATGTTTCGTAACCGTTCATTCTCATTGTTATCAGCTTCATCATGTCCTTCACAATCAATAGGTTCTACTACGGTACATGTTAGGTTCGATGATAGTGTTTAACCATGTAAAACCCACTTAGTATATGTCCTGTATATACCATGCATGATCAAATGACCCTTGATATCTATAGCATTAAAATGCTTCTTATTTTGGAACTTACCACATGGACAAGGAAATGTCGATAATTGATGGCCATTGTTTGCAAGTGAAAAATTAAGAAAAGACGCAACTCCATTTGTGTACACCTCACTTATTCTATTCCTCTGTTCATCCACTCTTTGTTCAATGTTTGTGACATTCTGCACTACCAAAAAAATATGATTTACACACAAGTTATATGACAATATACAAAAAATAGAATTATTGATACACATAAGAAAAATCACAGTTAAAACATGTAATTTTGTTAGAACAAACTTAAAGTTCAGGGAAGGAGGTGTAATTTCCTTAGTTATATACTTATGCAATTATGAGTTTGATAGATGATATGCTTTAAAATCAAGCTATGCAGTATTTTTGGCATAGACAACTGAATACGCACACATTCATGTCATTGGAACCAATACTACCACCTTCAATCCAATATTTGCAAAATAATCATACCAATCACTTTCATGTAATTTTATACGCGTATCACCATGCCACGGTTATATTTAAATATAAGGTCTTGAAAAAAGGAATTAGTACAAATTCCATAAAAGTAACATTAACAAAATAATCACTCTATATATGACCCAAATCAGTATGAAATTGTGCTAATTATAAACTCACCCAAATTTTAGAATAAGAATAAATTTATCACTTAGTATCAATATAAGACATCGTTAATATGTATAATTTATTGCATTTCAACTTAAGAAAGTTGAGATGGAATTATAAAAAAAATACAAATCAAAATTGCTACTATTAATTGAGTTGATATGTTTATAGGCACATGCTCAAAGAAGTATATATCTGTTTTCCTCCAAGAGGGCTTTTAGTATTCAAGTTGAATAATCTAAGCCAAAACATCACCAAAGAAAGAGAAATCAAATAGACATTTTATCAAACATCTTGCATGCAAGTTACAAGTGTGAAAAGGTAAAATGATTAACAAGGTAAACTTAACCAACATTTGGATAGATACTTGTTAATATATTAAAGGGTCCTAACTAGATAAATGAAATTTAGTTAGTAAAATCAAAATGAAAAAAACTAAATATAACAAATCTGAAATCATTAGACGAAATCGACAAATTATAAGACAAAAAATCACTATAGTCAATAACATTTTATGACTAAAAAAATTTGAAACCATCTATTACAATAAAATGAAAAAATAAATCATAAACCCTCTCTTTTATGGTTAGATCTTTTGGTTCTCTTCTTATGGTCCTAAAATTTCAAACAATATACAAACCCTAATTATTATGATCAAATACATTAAGCTTAAGTGTTGGGGTACGGGCTGAGAATGAGGTTCAGTGGGAAAGAGGATATCTCAACCCACACAAAAAATCTAAGAACATTGAATAAATCTAAGAACAACGAATAAATCTAAGAACAACGACCCAAGTGTGACGACGATGACATCCAAACAATAGTACTATTATAAGGAGCTTGATCTGAGCACCGAATGAATTTACCTTATGTGTTGGGACGAATGAACATCGATTTGAGAAAGGATCTGAGCACTGAATGAACACGGAGCTTGAACAATGAACAAAGAGCGCCGAATGAGAACCCTATGTGATGCGTTGGGAGAAACCCTATGAGAACATGACGAATGAACATTTTTTTGGGTTTTGGGGGGGAGATTTTTTATTTTTTTAAATATTGAACTAAAATTAGTAATAGATATATTATTGTTGATGTAAAAAACTAGATTATATCTAATTAATCAATCATAGATAAATAAGACAAAGGATTTTTAAAGTGGTTCAGCCTTGTGAGAATGGCCTATGTTCACTATTGTGTATTGCTGATTGTTTGCCTTGAATCTCGATAATAGATTTACCAAGAGATCCAAAGTCCCCTTCTTATGCGGAGGTTACAATGTATTTATTGCCTTGAGGCTGTACATATGAAAGGATAATGCGCTGTTATCTAGTAGACATATACATCTGTACGATAATAAATGCGCATTTAATGCGTAGTTGTCTTTTGATTCTCTTAATTTGGATGCTCTGCATGCTAAGTAGCTCGGACCGCTTAAGTTGCTCGGTGGAAATATGTTGCTCGTCGACAGTATTTGTATTTTCCACGTAGTGTTGACACATGTCTTCAAGTGACTGGTCCATGCCAGCAGACTAAATTTGGTATCAACAGAAGCCCCCAATGTTTCACAGTTGAGGTTGAAGGAGAGTGTGGTACATTTTGCTTGAAAACTGCTTGGATTACTGATCTTCATGAATTTTAGGAAGGTTTTTATTGTACATAATTCCTTTTTGAGCGCATAATTGCAAGCTTCATAAATATTTTAAATTTTCACGATCACTTCGATATTTGTGCCTTTTTCTTCTTTTAGCCGCCGAAAACGCAAACGTCTTCCCTTGTAATCATTGCTTTTTTCCATTCCCGAGGTAAAGTATTTAAACGCGATAGAAATCCAGTCGTCTTCTACTTTTCAAATCTGTATTTCTGAACTCTTCATTTTCTCTCTATTTTGTGCCTTCGTTTTTTCCATCATTCATTGTCAACCGATCTCTCTTTCTTCTGTAAGATCTTCTTCCCTCTTCTTTATTTACTTTATTCACCATGGTTTATCTTGTTGAATCATTGGATAAGTTTTGGTTTGACTTTTCAATCCCTTCGTGGGTTATTTTAGAAGAACTTTCTTATCCTTCTGATTTACTTTCTTTGGCGGAGGGACACTAGTTCCCAAGTCTTTTTGTAGCTGAGTGTGGTTTTTCTTTTCCGCCAAATCCCCTGTGTTTGGATTTTTGCCACTATTTTGATATTGTACTTGCAAGAGTAGCTCCAAATACATGGAGAGTAGTTAATGGCGTACATAGGTTGAATTAACTTCATGGAGCTCATTTGAGAATTCCAGAAATTATGTATTGCTATAGATGGGTTACCAGTGACAATACTTTCTATTTAAAAACTCGATTTTCGAATAGAGCGTTAGTTGTCAACCTTCCTGATACCAACAGGGACTATTTTGATCACGGGGTTGTGATAAAAAATTGGCAACACCCTCCATTAACTGGAAATGATGTGTACCAAGGTCTCAGGTGTCCGCTTTATGGCAATGGGATAGGTTGTTTTCATTTTTGAAATCTTATTTTCTTTGTATTCGATGAAATGCATCACTGACATTAATTTTATTTGTTATAGTTAACAGTAAAAGGAAACCTCCAAAGGAAACTGAGGTTAATATAAAATATTTAAAACTTATCTGGGGCTTGCATCAATCTGTTGCTGGGGGGAGCACATTAGATCTGCCTCTTATTTGTCGCAATACAAAAGCTACACTTCATCTTTCACTACTCGTCCTATGGTGGTTGATCTTGATCAGATACCAACCTCTGAAACCAGTGTGAAAGGTTCTTCTTCTGACTTTAGTACTCCTATTACTGATCTAATGAAGAAGAGGAAAGCTCTTGCATTTTTTGACAAGTCTGCCTTTGCCACCGAGGAGGCAAAGAAGAATAAACAAGATGTCCCAGATGAGGAGACAAAGAAAATAGATGTACCCCCTTCTATTGTTGCTAAGGAAGCTGGCAAGAATCCCCCTGTTCCTCCAAAAGAGATAACACCTTTAGGTGAGACTGCTGTCATCTCACCAATAGAGACAACACCTTTTAATTGAAAATGCTCCTGCTCCTCTGAGGAGATTTAAAAGAAGTTCTACTGAGAGACCTATTGAACCTATCTCTCAACCTTCAAATGTCAAAGGTAATGTTCCAGCTCTTATTCCTCCGAGCTCTGCCACGGGCTTGATCAAATCTTGGACTGTCCCAGAATTCCAAGGCATTAAAGATACCTTTTCTTGTGAGAGAATTACTACTCTGGATGCTCAACACATTGCATCAGTAAGTATTGCTAGCCCGAGTCCTTTATCTTCTAGTAGTATATTCATATATTGACTTAAAATTCTTTTTTTTTTTCCAGCATGTGACGTGTTTCAACAACATTTTGAAGAAAGATGACGCGATCAGGGCTTCCACCTCCTCGGGTGGGGTAGAAGAAGCTTTTGCTAGATTGACTCAATCTTTGAAGGAATCTCGTCAGAAGTACGAGGAAGATAAAGATGTTTGGGAGAAGCAATTCAAGTCTGTTGAAGCAAATCGAGATCAAGCTGTGACTGCCTCCAAAGAGTTGGAGAAGAAACTGAAGGAGGCTGAATAACATAATACTGATCTTGAAGTTAAGCTTAAATCTGCCGAGGAAAATATCGCCAAGCTTCAAGATGCTGAGCGACATAAGATAGAGGCAGAAGAAAAATCGAAGTCTGCCGAGGAGCTTCTTAGAGAAAGGACCTCCTCGGAGAGAGAAAAAAGGAAAGTTGCTGTTAAAAAATCTTTCAGTGCTGGTTGGGACAAATGTTGGAACAAGGGCCTGGCTGTTATGTCTTCCCAAATGGAGTATTCCAGTGTTAAATATATTAGGGACGGATGGATAGCAACCTTGAAGAAATTAAAGTTTGCTAAAAATTCTGAGTTGTTCCAGGAGCATACTCATGGCCCTCCTCCATCTCTTGGAGAGGAAGAAGAAGATGAAGCTGCTTCAGATGAGTTTTCTATGATGACAGGAGAGCAAGTCCCTGCTGTTGCTGTTGTCCAACCCTCTGAGCCAGTCCAACAAGCTAGCACATCTGCCGAGCAGCTGCCTTTGCTCTCCGAGCAACCAACCCCTTCATCCAAACCGTCCGAAGAAGTCGTAGGAAATAAGGAGAAGGCGTAGAGTTGTTCGGGTATTTTACTTCTTTGTTTTCTTGGATGTAAACCTGATCTGTGTTTTCCTTTATCATGATGAATAGTATTTGAACTTATGTTATTCGTTTGGAATTTCTCTCTTACTTGCTCTGTTCGCATCATTGTTAATTTTTTTTATTCTTCTCTTTTCTAGTTTATGGCCAGGATGGAGCTCTTATCAGCTCATGATACAGAGTTGATGAAGAAGTGCAATGAATATTTCAAAGCTGGTCATGCAGACCTTAATGAGGCCCAGATAGCTGACATCCTCGGATCAGGTGCTTCTGAACGAGCAGTTGAAGCTTACCAGTACTTGAAGTGCTTACTTGATCGTGCTGTAGCCAACAATGTGGCTTATTACGGAATGATTGAAAATCTTCAAGGAACTATCGAGGAACTTCAACAGCAGTACAAAGAATCCAAAAAACTACTACATGCGGGTTATGAGCTAAAATACCAACAATTGAGTTCTGATCGAGGATATGACAGGTACATGTCAGCCCATAAGAAAAAAAAAAGTGTGTTGAAGCTTGAGATTGAAGAGCATAGACATATTGCGAAGCTGTTGGAGCAAGAAAACATCGCTTTGCAGGAAGAAATAAAACAGCTCAAATCTGTCGCCTCTTCTTCTTCGGGAGCCTTGGTCCCCACTAATGATGATGGTTTTTCATTTTTAGAAGTAGAAAATTCTAACTTAAGGGACGAGTTAGAAACTTTTAAATGAGCAGGATCTTCCACACCTGCTTGTGGCAGAGCAAGATCTTCTTCTCGTGGACGAGAAAGGGCTGGTCGAGTTATTATTGATGAGACGAGAACTCAGTTAGCCTTGGAGAATCAAGCTGTTCAATTGATGGCGAACAATCAGGATTTGACAGAAATGTCTAAGAAGATTCAGAGTTTCATTGACCAACTCTCTAATCAGAGTTCTGCTCTGGAAAGTAAAGAAATTCTTGTAAAAAAGCTCCATGAGCAACTTGAGAGATTAACTTATCAATTTCACAAACAACCCAGGGAATTTTGGATGGCTGGATATTATGAAGCTCTGTACCATCCTGATGCTCGCTTGTAGTAGTCGAATAACGAAGGATATAAGCAGGGGTGGTTGAATGCCTTATGTGTCCTGAAGATTTTGGCAAGGTCATTTCTTGTGGGATTAATATGAACCTGGAGTTCTTGATTTGCCTGTGCCTCCCTTCAAACTTGACCTTAATTGGATTCCAGCCCGTGCTATTCCTAGAATTTGATCTCCAAGTATCTCGGTGATTACAACTTTCATTTAAACTTTGAGATATCTCGTCTAGAGAACTTGCTTGATCGACCATCCATAAGTAATGTCAGAATGCTGTGAGATATGAATTTCATAAACTCTCCTTATGCATTAGATGATCCTCCAGCTGGGGTAGAACCTGTTTCAAAAGCAGATGGAAAGAAGCCCATAGAATAGGACATTTTATGTAATGAATCAAACGTCATATCATATGTAATCTACTTTGTTTTAATGAAGAAAGTTTTAGTCTTTTGCTATTTCATTTTCTTCGAAACAATTTGTAGAATGTCGTCGTTTATTCATTGATGAATATATATATATATATATATATATATATATATATATACTGTTTTGTTTTTAAATAATGGAACTTGTCCCATTTGTTGTTTGATTATAATGACTTGTCACTTTTTGGGCCTAAGCAATGGAATGATTTTCATCCCATGTTCCTGCTTAGTTGTAGTAATCTCATCTAGATTACCTTGTTGCCTAGACAATGGATGCCCCGGGAGGTCGTCCACCTTCTTGCCTAGTTTGGTACCAACCAACCGGAGTTGATGGTTATTGAGTTACCGACTAATCGGAGTTGGTGGTAACGAGTTGCCGACCAATCGAAGTTGGTGGTTTCTGAGTTATCGACCAATCGAAATTGGTGGTAACGAGTTACCGAACAATCGGGTGGTTATTAAGTTATCGACCAATCGGAGTTGGTGGTTATAAGTTACCAACCAATCAGAGTTGGTGGTAACGAGTTGTCGACCAACCGAAGTTGGTGGTTATTGAGTTACCGACCAACCGGAGTTGGTGGTTATGAATTGCCGAGTTGAGTTATCGACCAACTGGAGTTTGTGGTAACGAGTTGCCAACCAACCGGAGTTGGTGGTTGCTGCTCTGAATGTGTGCTTGTGTAGTGTGTAGCACTAATATTTCGAAAAAAATTCAACAAAGGAAAAATAGAGGCAAAACATCACTTTATTCATCTTGAAAGAACTGTGTTACATATGGATTTTAATTATTGATAGTACTTGTGCAGATACTCTGAATTCCATGCATTCTTGAATTCTTCTCCTTCCAAGTATCAATTCTGTATGTCACAGGACGAACAACTTCAGTTACTCTGTAAGGTCCATGCCAGTTGGCCTCCAGTTTGTTATGCTTCTGTATCACTTTCTTTAGCACATAATCCCCTTCTTTCAAATCACACTGCTTCACCCTTTTATTATATAACAAAGCTGTTCGTTGTTGGTATACAGCATTCCTGATGGCTGCTTCTTTCCTAACTTCTTCGAGCATTTCCAAGTCTAAATGTCTCATCAAGTCGCTTATAGGAGAATTAAAATTAAGCACCCTATGTGTAGGTAAACCCAATTCAGCAGGTATGACAGCTTCACTTCCAAATGTCAACATGTATGGAGACTCTCCAGTTGCTGTTCGTGGTGTAATGAGATAAGTCCACAACACAGAGTGTAGCTCGTTAATCCAATTTCCCTTTAAATCATCCAACCGTTTTTTCAAACCATTCAGTAGGGTTCTATTCGTCACTTCAGTTTCCCCATTGCTCCGGGGATGGCCTAGTGCGGAGTGAGTCTTCAGTACATTGGATTCATGATAATATGCAGTAAATTCCTCGTTAAAAAATTGGGTTCCATGATCAGTAATGAACGCATGTGGAAGACCATATCTGCAAATGATATTCTTCAAAATAAACTGATAGACCTTGTCATATGTCATATCAATGAGAGGTTCAGCTTCCACCCATTTAGTAAAATAATCCACAGCAACCATGAGGTATTTGAATCTTCCCTTGGTCGTTGGAAGTGGCCCGACCAAGTCTATCCCCCACATGGCGAATGGCCAAGGGGACGTAATGGGCGTTAACAATGCTTGGGTACTTCTTCGGATCGAAGAGAAACGTTGGCATTTATCGCACTTCTTAGCATAAGCTGCGCAATCAGCTCTCATCGTTGGTCAGTAATACCCCTGTGTTGTTATTCTCTGTAAGAGCGTCCGACCTGCTACATGGGCTCCACAAGACCTTTCGTGAACCTCTTCAATCAAGTCCTTAACTTCTTAGGGATGAACACATATCTGTAGTGCTGCTATTACTCCTCTTCTATACAAAATAACATTGGTCAATACGTAACGAGCAACTTTAAACTTCAGTTTCTTGGCTGCAAGTTTATCAGTTGGCAAAGCCCCCTCTTCAATATAGACACTGATGGGGTCCATCCAAGACGGTCCCAAGTCGAGGGTAATGAAGTTCATTATCAAATCTTCATCCATGATCCGACCAACCAGGATTTCTATTGGGATTGTTCTTCGTAGCTCGGTGCGTGTTGCTGATGCCAGTCGAGCTAGGGAATCGGCTCTTGCATTCTCCAATCTCGGTATTCTGATCAATTGTACTGCGGTAAAAGTCGAGGCAACCTCCATATCCTTTGCATGATACTTGATCATTAACTTTCCCTTTGCTGCATATAATCCAAGAATTTGATTTATGATTAACTGTGAATCACTAAACACCACGACCTGCTCTGCCTTCATGATTTTGGCCAAACTTAGACCCACAATCATAGCCTCATATTCAGCTTCATTATTAGAGGCTTTAAACTGAAAACGTAGAGCATATTCTATATCAATCTCACCAGGACTGTTTAAATAATTCCTGCTCCACTACCTGTGGCACACGAAGATCCATCCACATACAGATTCCACATAGGTACTTTATTATCAAATTCTTGATTAGACAGAGTTCCTCGGTGGAATATTTGGTGCTTCCTTTTGTCTTCCCCCGATACTTCTCACTGCTCATTGATTATCTTCTCTTGATCGTCCACGGATGAAAGTTGGTCGGGTGTTAAATTCGATGATCCCGTAACATCCACGGGTTGGTGTGTATTAAGCCCCTTCTCTTTGGACGTATCAGAGTGAGTAAACTCTGCAATAAAATTCTCTACTGCCTGGCCCTTAAGTGATGACCTAGGCTCATAAACTATGTCATATTCACCAAGTTCTACTGCCCAGTACATCAATCTTCCTGATTTTTCCAGTTTATACAGAGCTTATCTTAATGGCATGTCAGTATACACCACTATAGTATGGGCTTGGAAGTATGGCCTCATCCTTTTTCTCGCTTCGATTAGTGCCAGTGCTAACTTTTCCAGTCTTGGATATCTGATCTCTGCTCCTCGGAAGGCCTTGCTGGTGTAGTAGACCAGTTTTTATGCTCCGTCCTCCACTCTTAATAACGCCGAGCTAACTGCATTCTCTGAAACTGCCAGGTACAAGTATAATCTTTCGCTCATCACTGGTCTAGATAACAATGAAGGTGTCCCTAGATATTTCTTCAACTCTTGAAAGGCATTATTGCACTCAAAAGTTTTTCGAAGGGCTTTGAAGAATGGGAGGCATCTGTCTGTTGCTCGTGACACAAACCTGTTAAGTGCTGCAACTCGCCCTGTGAGGCTTTGTACTTCCTTTTTCGTAGTTGGAGATCGTAGTTCCAATAGGGCCTTGATCTTTTTAGGATTTGCCTCAATACCTCGTTGGTTAACAATATATCCGAGAAACATACCTTCTCGCACCCCAAATATGCATTTGGTGGGATTCAACTTCATTTGATATTTCTCTAGTTGATCAAAGGTCTGACCTAGGTCAACTAGATGATCAACAACTTTTTTGCTCTTCGTCAACATAAATCTCCATGTTATGACTGATTTGCTCTGCAAACACCTTATTCATCAGCCGCTGATATGTTGCACCTGTATTTTTAAGTCCAAAAGGCATAACATTATAGCAATAAGTTCCCCTTGGGGTGATAAAAGAGGTACTTTCCCTGTCCTCAGGCTTCATTTTAATCTGGTTGTAATCGGAGTAAGCATCCATGAAACTCAGCAATTCATGCCCCGAGGTAGCATCCACCAGTTGATCGATTTGAGGTGAAAGGAAAATAATCCTTTGGGCAGGCTTTATTAATATCAGTGAAGTCCACACACATCCTACACTTATTATTTTTCTTCTTCACCATCACCACATTTGTTAGCCAATCAGGATATTTGACGTCCTCAATAAAAAAAGATTTTTGTAATTTCTCTACTTCTTCCTGTATAGCTTGGTTCTTTTCAGGGCTGAACACCCTTCTTCGTTACTTCACTGGCTTGACCTCCTTGTGGCACAGGAAACTCGGGTCTATCCTTGGCATGTCTTCATGACTCCATGAAAAAATCTTTTTTTCTACGCCTTAGAAATGCAACCAGTTCCTGTTTTAATGATACATCTAACGACGCGCCAATTTGGGTTGTTCGTTCTGGGTGTTCGTCGTCCAGAATGATATTTTTGATAGCTTCCATGACCTGGCCTTTCACGATCTGAGACTCGTCTCTAGGATCTAATGTTTCAATCTCTGCATCTTCTATTTCATCCATTTGATAGGTACTAGTCTTCTTCCTGGATTCTTCTCGTTCCTCCTGTTCGGCAGATGAATAGTAGCATTCCCGAGATACTTTCTGGTCGCCTTTCACAACTCCCACTCTAAAGTTGGTTGGAAATTTTAAACATTTATGTACGGTAGATGGTACTGCTTCGAACTTCTTCAAACCTACCCCTCCCATGATGATGTTGTAATCTGATTGAACATTTTTATCCATTACGAAAAAGCGTACTCTTTCTGTTTGACAAGCAGGCCATGTATAAATAAGCATATCCAACTTGATCTTCCCAAGTGGTAAAACCTTTTTGCCAGTAAAACCGAGGAGGGGTCTATGATAGGGCTCCAATTGGGCTAACTTCAGATTCAAACTATCAAAGCATGGGTAGAACATGATGTCTGCAGAGCTACCATTGTCCACCAGTACCCGTGAAATCACCACTTCCTTCACTCTCATTTTGATTACCAATGTGTCATCATAAGGATATAGTACACCTTCCAGGTCGTTCTTAGAGAAATCGATGACCAATTTGTCCCTATTCACCTTCCTCGGGCGATCATCTTCAGCTAAGTTTATTCGTTGTATATACAAGCAAGATTGGGCCTCATTGAGGTAAGCTTTTCTCTCCTCAGTTAGATCTCCACCTCCTGCATCTCCACCTGTAATGACATTACATTCAAATAACCTAAAATGGATTGAAAATACCTCGCGTTCTGGCTGTCTTGGTCTTTTGAGGAGGTCGGGATCATCTTTTGGATCATCTTCGTGATCTCTCTTCTTATCTTCTTTTGCTCGGCGAGGGGACTTAGATCTTTACCTTCCTCGATCGCTGGTCTTTCCACCATTTTGGCGATCAATATACTTGGCCAATTTTCCCCGCCTGATGAGTGCTTCAATTTCATTCTGGAGAGCTATGCAACATTTGGTCATGTGACCACGGTCTTTGTGGAATTCGCAATATTTGGACTTGTCCCTTTTGTCGGGATCTGCCTTCATTTTCTCTGGCCAGGCTAACTCCTTGCTATTTTTTATCGCCTCCATAATGTGATTTATGTCTACCTTCAAGGGGGTATAATTTTCATATTTCCTCATCTGCTCAAGCACTTGCTTACCTTTCAACTGCTTATCGCCACCATTGTTCTTCTGATCGTTGTTCTCGGTTTTACCAGCCTCAACCTTAGTCTCCTTTGCGTCTGTATTCTTCTTCGCAGCCATAGCTTCCTCAACGTTCATGATTTTGGCTTCCTTTGCCATTAATTCTGCCAAGGTCCTAGGTGGAGCTTCGGCCAAAGTGTAGTACAACTTATCTGGTAACAGTCCACTCATCAGAGCAGTAATTACTATTTTCTCCTCATAATATATTACCTCCAGTTTCTCGTTATTGAAACGAGTAATATAGTCTCTGGTACTTTCTTCTGGCTTTTGTCTAACACTTAGTAAGTGTGCTACTCGTTTAACTGGTTTTGCTCCAAAATAAAAATTCCCTATGAAAAGCTCTGCCAGTTGAAGGAAAGTCATGATCTTCCCCCGAGAAAGATTATTGTACCATATTTGAGCTGATCCCGGTAAGAGTTCCTGAAAATGCCCTACATCTCATCTCATCTAGAACCGCAAAGATATCGGCAGCATCTTGGTATTGTTTTATATGAAGGACAGGGTCAGTTTTTCCATCATATTTAGGCGTCACCATAGGAGCTTTGAATTTTGATGGTGTGGGAAAATCCACAATTGCCTCTACGAATGGTGTCCCTTGGACAAAAGTTCTTTGTAGAGGATTCTTGGCCTTAGCCATTTCCCCTAATCTGTCCTTCAACCTTTGAATAGAGCCTTTCCATGCATCGTTTCCCACCCCGGGCCTATTTGTTCGAGCAACTGATCGTGTTGAGTTTTTCTCTTGGAACCTTTCATTACGGGCTGCTGGGCGTGATTGGGCAGAGCCTTCCCTTAGGTCAGATGGTCATTGAGAGTTCCTCGATGTAATCCTAGGAGGACTTCTATTCCTTCTAGGGCCCAATCGATCAAAAGGGGATACCCTACTCAACCTTTCTAGAGCGCTAGTCTTTTCTGGCGTTAGAGTGATGTTTCGTTGAGAGTCTGTAGCTCGTACTGATGAGGTCCGACCAGGTTGATACGAAGGATCACTGGATCTCTCAGTACGATATGAGTCAGTACGTCTAGATTGAGAGACCTCCGATAATAATGTTCGTCTAGTTCTTAAAGATGGCAAATGGGTATTTCTCTGAACACTTCGTTGTCCTGCTTGGGCCGGCACTCCACCTTGAACGGTTTGTATAAGTTGACGCATGGTTTCTTGCATGGACGTTTGCCCTTGGTCTAAATTAGCCATTATTTCAGCCAGATCTTGAACATTTGGTGGAGTAGAGGGGTTTGAAGGGACCCCTATGTTTCGATTACTAGATTCTGGAATCTTAGCCATAGATGATGAGTTATTTTGGTGAAAAACGCTAAGTATAGTCGTTTTCCACAGACGGCGCCAATCTGTTGATGTAAAAAACTAGATTATATCAAATTAATCAATCACAGATAAATAAGACAAAGGATTTTTAAAGTGGTTCAACCTTGTGAGAATTGCCTACGTCCACTGTTGTGTATTGCTGATTGTTTGCCTTGAATCTCGATAATAGATTTACCAAGAGATCCAAAGTCCCCTTATTATGAGGAGGTTACAATGTATTTACATCCTTGAGGCTCTACATATGAGAGGATAATGCGCTGTTATCTAGTAGACATATACATCTGTACGATAATAAATGCGCATTTAATGCGTAGTTGTCTTTTGATTCTCTTGATTTGGATGCTCTGCATGCTAAGTAGCTCGAACCGCTTAAGTTGCTTGGTATCTTTAAGTTGCTCGGTGGCAATATATTGCTCGTCGACAGTATTTGTATTTGCCATGTAGTGTTGACACGTGTCTTCAAGTGATTGGTCCATGTCAGTAGACTAAATTTGGTATCAACAATTATATTACTAACACTATTTTATTGTGAGAAATAGTAATGGTAAATTACTGTTAGTAATAAAAAAAATAGCGTGTTACTAAAAGCTTGTTTTGGTGTAGTGCGTATTCACATAACGATGACCCAACTTAGAGGGCTTATCGACCCAATAAACAAAATCTCACGCATTTATGAATCAAAGCAATGACTATATGAATGTTACAATACTCATATTCCTGAGAATCAAGAACCTATGCACTACTTTCAAATCGTGAGATTGTATAAGTCTAATCTAGTTGACACCTCAACTTGAATCTCACCCTTGGTCCTATTTAATTGTGACAAATAGATTGGTAAAGTCTAATACAAAAAACACGGGAATAAAAAATATTTGGTGACATTCTCAGCATAAAGAATTAACTAAAACTAAACGAATAAACAAACGAGATAAAATAAAACTGAAATAATATACAACCAAATCTGATACCAATCGTATATGTAAACACTCTCAAAACACGACGATAGTGAAGAACCACATAAATCCCTTGAAACTAAAATCTAAATGACAGGAATGAAAATAGAATTGACACGCATGCCAAAGACACCCACATCTTAAGAATCTACAACAAGATGAGATGATAATCAACAACATTAATAAAAATGGAGGCTCTCTCGACCTAAGTCTTGAAAATGTTAAGATCCACAATGTTAGCAACAAGTCTATGAAAAATAAAAGTATAACTGAAATTGGGATAAATCATAACTATGAATCCGCCTCTCGTATTTTAATATCTTCTAAGTTTTATCCCAACCAATAACCTAAAATAACATGCAGTTCTAAATCCCGAACCCATATATAGCCCATGTGATTATAGCCTTATATCTTCATTCTTTAATCTTTAGTTTCTCATCTTTAAGTTTATCTCTTTCATTATAAAACATAAGTTGTGTGGTAGTCTCGAACTTACGGTATGTCTCACCAAATAACCAATATACCAATAATAGGCTTATATCTCAAGTCTACACACATTAAACTATCTCATGCCAATAATACAAAATACACATCTCTAGTATATACAATACACAAATTCGAAACATACGTATGTAGTAGACATCCCTACTATAAATGATATACATATCTAGTATAACACATAGATTGGTACAACTATCTCTAGTACCGCCACCTAATAATCACATATGATAGGAGAAAGACTTTACTCACTTCTAACATCCATACAAAGGGTCAACCCTCGGTATGTACAAATAAATGGGCTACTCGCACGCCCGTAAATAACAAAGGCCTATTCCTACCACCTTCGAGGATTACTCACGCGTACTAGGTATAGTCTTAGGACGTACCAAACCTAAGACCTCCACTACAAGAAAAATGGTCATTCATGTCAGTTTTAAATTTTTTTAAAAACTGACATATAAAGCCCGGACATAAATGTTCGTAAAACTGATATAAATAAAATCACATTTATCTCAATTTTTAAGAACACACATAAAAACTACAGTATTCAACATGTTTTTAATCACATTTTCATAAAAAACTGACATAAATAACATCACATTTACCTCGATTTTAGTAATTTTATGAGAGTTTTTTCAAAACTGACATAAATGTCGATAAGAAATTAAAAAAAAAAAATATTCCATCAATAAACAACTATTATTTGAGGTTAAATCAACACTTGTAAATAGATATAACCAAGACCATAAATATCACTAACTTAATATACATCAAGATATTTACAATAAAAAAAGTATTGATGTGAGCTACATCATATCCAAAAACTTGCTACTGATACTAGTACATGCCCATACCTAAACTCACGAATGTTAGTTCGAGAGATGATACATTACCTAAAATTAGAGAATTCAAACTAACAAAAAAATTCACAATTTACGCTAAATATGTAAGCGGCCATCATTAATTATCACACGCAGAAAAAATGTAACCAAAACATCGATTGGAAATATGAGCTATACACTCGAGCCCGGTGACATAATATCAAAATAATTAGATGGTTGACAACACAACATTGATGTCATCCCACCTTACAAACAATACTCAGTGACCACCACATTCACAGAGCAAAAATCAATTATCTTAAGAAACAAAAATTTAGTTCATATAAAAATAAATTGATGCGAAAACAACCCCTACTATGACAAAGTGGCACTGAAGTTCGGCTCTTGTTGCATATTTAGTCCCGCCACCTTGTCGAATTATACCTACAAATATAAATAAACCTCCTGCAAGATAAAAGCCATAAGTTAATAAGAGTTCTTAAATCAATCAAATTAGAGGTGCTAGATAGAATTCTATATTAAGGAAATTTAATATGAATACATTTTTTTATCTGCACATAACCAAATACATATTTTCATAACTGTGCAAATGCTAAACCACCACTACCATATTCTCTATCACTACTGAACAATAATTTGGTTATAGACCATTAAGAAGAAAAGAAGAAGAAAATTAAAAATCGGAAGAAACATAATCTGAAAACCCCAATTCAGGACCACTAATTTAAGCAAGTCCCAAATATCCAAAATCTAAAAGAACTAAAGGATAACAAACATTATAAATGTACATGTTCATTTCCAATTGCAACTGTGCAAAAAATATTGTAAATACAACAAAATTTGAAACCAAAAATTCCAAATATAAAGAAAACTGTGCGATCCCAGTATCTACAATTTCTCTTCTTAGTACTTACTGAGGTTCAGGAGTAAGAAACCCTACAATAATTTAACATTGACAAACGACGCATCAAAAGTACATATCAAAAGTGTTATCTAACTACACAACAAAGAACTTATAATCCAGCTAAGTAATAAGAAAAAAGTCACATTAATGATATAACTGTAAGGACATTATTTTATAAGTCCGTTATCAATTTAGTATGTCGTATACCGCTACACCATCGAAGAACATTCAAGAACATTCAAGCATCAAAGACGGATCCGAATATCAAGATCTTCAACATTCAAGCCTCTGCAATGTTAATTTCGGCGAGAAAGTATTTAAGTCCCTATATGGTTCACTTAAAAGTGTTGGGATAATTTTTAAAAGAGGTTTGAATATTTTTCTAAAATATTTTCTAAGTGTTGAGGCATTGTTTTTCGTCAAAATGAAAATTTCAAGATTAAAAGAAGAATTTTTAAAATAAAAAAATAAATTTAATTTTCGCGAATTTTCTGGTTCGAATGACATGGGATCACATTCGAACGACGTGCCCACTCATTTTTTTTTTATATAAAGTGTGTTAAATGAGGCATCTTTTGTTAAGGAGACCTGACGATTTTCGATACCAATAATCTGCTAACAGAAGAATACTTCGTCTTCTTCAATTTTAGGGTTTAAAACCTTATTTTTCAATTCACAAAACATCCCAATCTTTTAGTGAATTGTTTTGGAACCCTAGATTCAAGTTTGTTGAAACTTTACCTTTGTGGGGACAACTCTACAACTGGAGAGCTGCGTGCTATTGTGGTGGGAGTCTCTATGAAGTTACTCTTATGGGGAGGATAACCTACACCGTGAAGACTGCGCGTCTTTGCGGTATAGCTGTGTGTGAACCACTGTTGATTTCTAGTTGTTACTTTGAAGGTTTAACGAAGGCACCGTGCGTTACTCTTGTAGGCGATTAAGTTGTATGTAAGTCAATGGTCTTGTAAACTTTTCAAAGTTCTAGAAATAAAATGTTTTTCCCTTTGGGGATTTTTCCTGAATTTGGTGTTCCTAATATTTGATCTTGTGATTGTTTGATTTTCATATTTAATTCAATCACTTAGATGCATGTTTTAGGGTTTAAATAAAGTTGGATTTTATTTGAGAATTCGTATTATTCCGCTGTAGCGATTCTACAATAACAAAATTAATGATATAACAAAATATATATCGCAAATCATATATACAGCTGGAATGAGAAAGTAATGTTCAATTCACATTGACAAACCAAGATTTGCAAGGTGAAACATACCCACTATGAACAAAGAATCCAATATTTCAAATAAAAGACTAAGATACAAAGATAAAAAAAACTCATCTCAACTCCGAAATAGTGATCATTGATGCACAGGGTCATGTCACCGATGTCATCGGTAGTTCCAGTTGTGATTCAAGTGAACATTACATATTTACTTTTTTCCCTCAAAATATATCTAACGTATAGGTGGACTGCATCTATCTCATAGTGAGTAAAGGGTGTATTTATGAAATGGATTACTCTGTAATCTGTGCTGTTAGTTCTGATGTTGTCGGTGAACATTGTGCTTGAGCGAGACATGGAGGAGAGGTGCTGGTGCCATAATAATCCTGATATTAAGACAATAATTTTTAATATGTCAATGTAGTAGTTTCCGACACTTGCAAGTTTATAATATAAAATCTAAATTCATTTAGTGTTCAACAGATAAAAAATACAGAGGAACATGACATATACTTGTAATAAATAATAGGAAATATCGACTAAGATCAACTCTAAAGATAATTATTACAAACAAAACATAAGGTAATTGAACCTATTCTAATTCAAATGCTTCATAAAAAGTGTTTGAACCTATTATAATTTAGACATTGCATAAATTTTTACGTGAATACATATTTTTGTTAGTTTTAAAACAATAATAAATGCATAGTAAGCCTAGTGAGGTGGCCCTACAGTGATCCCAGAGAACTCCAATTTCATACAGTGTGTAGGAGCCTATCAATAAATCGAAATATCAATAACATATAATGATCTGGTCTCACACGTTATATACAATGAAATTCAATTTACTTCTTAAATCCCAAGATCTTAATAGAAAATTCATATAAAGAAACCTTAATTTCTCCAGTAATGGTAAGAATTTTGAAAAAAGTGTAGTTTCAAAAGTACAAAAAATAATAATAAAAAAACATGCTAACCAAAGATAACATGTGTATAATCCCATGTAAAAGGTAAGTACTTGTTCCAATGCACACATAAGCATAAAATGGTTAACATACATGAGTGATAGGTCTACAAAAAAACATAGATACCATGGTGGAGACCTCCAATATTTGATCTCAACATGATGTCATCGAATAAAAAATGAATGCGAGGAAGTGAGAGATAAATTCTCGTCATCGTAATCTTGTGAATTGAACTGATCGTCGTCTTCATCTACACGATTCAACAATCATATCGTGTTCCTATCAAAATAAAGAGGCATGTACGTATCACCAATCACATTAATAGACCAAAATATAGAAAGAAAATAAAAAATAACAAGGCCCAATTGGAAGAGGCATTTATGCGATCAGGTATGCTTTAGTTGACTGACTGGATCCGTTTCAGAAGATCCTGATCACAACACTTGTGCGAATGTTTACCAGCCTTATCTGTATGATAAATTGGATATTATTGATTCAAGATTCAAGTAGCTGAATCAAAGGTTATTTTAGGTAGGTTTGCAAATGTGGAGTTATCAGTTAACAAATTATGACATGTATCTGCAACTACACTTAAGTAAGGATACTTCTTATTGCAATTGTTGTAATTACATTTGAGGCACCTAAAAAAATTGACAACTGATTACAAGGAGAACTACAAAAGATGAGAGACAACCCAACACCTAAATTGTGCAGACTTTAAAAACCAACAAGAAAATCTAGGTGAACATAGATTTGCCACACGAACAAACTAAAACCGCATTAAAGAGCTCCTCAATATAAACTACTCGAACTTAATACAAACATATTTCGCCGTCTTAGATGAAACCAAATGGATATTATTTCCAAAATAAAAGTTCAAATTCAAAATATTTGGAAGACTCATAATAAAAATAAAAGAATGAATGAAAAGAAAGAGAAGTGCATGCTGATATGGCGTAACTAAATAAACAAAATAATTATCCAATATAAATAATAACGATTGGTTCTTATATCCAAGGCGGTTGTGATAAAGAGGCAAAAGGGGTTGTGATACCCAATGTGCAAGAAAATTATATCCAAGGCGGGATTTGTGTTTTGAAAAACTTTGAAGATGACACTAACACTTTCGAGAATTTTTTGAAATATCAAGTACAAGTCCATCCTCACTAAAGATTCATTAGTGATTGCAAAGTACAAATGCGAAATTGAACTCGTGATGAAAAATATTCAGCAAAAACCTAGCCTTGATAGGACTTCTTTTCCTAACTGCCCATCCCTTATAATAATTCAGGTGTACTAATGTGCTCGCCCATTCCAAGACTCTCACAGATTAAGATTTGGAAAAGAACCTCTGAGGGTTATAAAGACTAATGGAGAGGGAGATAGAAAAAATATGCATATAATCTCTTAAGACACTAAGGCATATAGCAAATGGAATTACTGGAAATTTACTTTAATAAAATTCTTAACCAGGTAATTGATTCAAACATTGATCTCAATATATGATATTATAGTCCTTGCTCTAGGTTCATAATTCAATTCCATCTAACAAATCCTAAAATCAATCCAAAGAAAATGGAACTAGCCATTCACATTTTTCAAAGAAAATTAAGCATACCTGATCAGGATGTTCTGAAACATGCGCTCTCAACTCTCAGAAACCTCGCCCGCTATCCTCAATTGAATGAAGTACTGATTGATAATCATGGATCTATACAAAAATTATTTGGGAGTTACTAAGGTTTTGTAAAATAAAGTACCTTAAGTTGTATGTTTCTCTTTTTTAACTCATTTGATATATTTCACACAATTATGTTCTTTTTCTTTCAAAAATAAAGAGGGATATTTCATTGATTCCGAGCTTATTGAGAAGATATGTTTGTGTTGTAGAGGTAGTGAAGTTGCGCATAACTTGCCTGATCTCTTAAAGATGTTACATAACCATGTTAAGGATCTCAAGAGGAAGGCAGATAATGAGAAGAGGTCAGATATTGGTAAATTAACTTGTGTGCGTAAATTTTCATATACGTGCTAAGACACTTGTTCATGATGGACTATCTTTGTTCGGATAAGTTCAGTGTCCATAAAACTGCATGCCTGCATATGCCATATTGTGCTGACATTTTGAAGCCTTCACGTTAGACAGTTCTCAGAGGGTTGAACACACAATGAAAGTCTAGGCAGTTGAGTAGTGTACATACTGCTTCTTAATTTGTTAGAGAGGAATTTAGTTTAACATGTTTTATTTGACACGACAATTCTAGCTGACATATTTTCAAGTATCCGACACAAATAGAGATTTGATTATGTCAAAGGATGTTGTTATGTAAGTATATAATATGTTCCTCTTATACTGGCTAAGAAGACTGCAATAAGACTCGGTCCTTTGCAATTTTCATTCCAATTATAAAAACTACCATTAAATATGAGAAATTTGAGGAATAAATCTCTGAAAGTTGTGAGTTAATTTTGTAACTATGTGAAAAATGAAGATCAGAATGTCAAATAAGATAAACCACTGAACCTTGATTTTCTGCAGGGATAAGGTATGCACGGCAGAATAGAAAGGAAGAATTTATAATGTTTATTCTAGAAGAAGATGCTAGTATTTGTAATTTGGGTACGACTATCAGCACTCCTACATTTATTCAAACACTCCAAATGTTTTATAAATGACAAAGATACCCTTTTCACTACCATAAAAATTTAGCCTCTTCACCTGTTCAAGGTTAGATAGAAGATCCATGACCTTATTAGACTCCCATTATTCAGCATCTGCTATTGATGAGGTCTTAGAAATAATCCAATTCTAGATAGTTTTCTTCAACAGAAACTCAACAGAGTTTTGCCAAAATTTAATTGATCTATCTTCATCCGCGAGCACCAAATAGTTTGAGTTCGTGCCACTTTCTGCGTCTCTATTCCCATTACAAGTTGAAAATTGAAAGTTAGGCAAAGTGAATCCTTCTGGAATATTCTATGTGTAAATAATGGATATTGTTAAGATGGCCAAGCGACGCAACATTTTTAGTTTAGCTAAAATTCCCCTTTGGCATTGGTGTCAATAAAGTACAGCTCTTCCAATTGGGAAAAACATGATATTACATTGGCGCCAAGATAACAAGCCCCATAACAACTCATATCCAACAAAATTAAGAGGCATGTATGTAGGCCCATCTTTCTTGTCCAATTCATATGATGGCATTTTATGGTAGCTGTGATAGCTAAACTGGGAGGGAGCTTTGGCATGGAATTAAAGATTTGGCTAATAAGGAGTGTGATCCAATCATCACTGGTCGTGACTTAAATATTATTATGGAGAAATCTGACAAGCTGGAACAAAATAGAATTGATCAAGTGGCAAAATATGATTTCAAATATACATTGTCTTCTGCTGGTTTTATGGAGGTTGACTTCACAAAGAATTTTGAAAAGGCTTGACAGGGATCTAAGTATTACGTTTTGGAATAATCTCTTCCAGACTACAAAAGTGGACCATTTGGTCAGACTACACTCGGATCACTCTCTATTAATAGTATCTTTGGACTAAACATCACACATTCTATGAGTTAGTGGGGTGGAAACTGTTGTCCCTCCCATGTATAAATTTGTGCAGAAACTTAAAGCTGTTAAGTATGTGCTTCGGATGTGGAACATGGATGTCTTTAAAAATGTTTTTCAAGAAGTTAACCAAGCTGAAAATAACATTTTCCAAGCCGAGGTAGCTTTGCAGAATGATTTTTCAAAAGCAACTTTCATAGAGTGGAAGAAACCTAAGGCGTTGATGCAACAGGAACTCATGAAAGAAGAAACTTACTTGTGTCAAAAATCAAGGGTGAAATGGATTAGTGAAGGGGATGCAAACACCAAATTCTTTCATTCTCTGTCTAAGAAAAAAACTCAACAGTTTATTAATTTTTAGACTAAGGATAGATAGATTCTAGCTCTTGTTCTACTAATTTCCCAGAGAGAAAAGATACTAGGTGGGGTTGCATATTAGGTGAAGTTAAAAATAAAGAATAACTCAATTCTTGATAACATAACATTGAAACACTAATATTTTTAAAATCTAAGAATTTTTTCCTCGATGTATAAGGCCACTTTCTAACTGGAGCAATGATTCAAAAGATGTTTAGACAATAATTTCACAGATAATGGTGACATTGAGGATGGATTCATGGATCATGAAAAGAAATAAGTATTTTCATACATAACTTGATATCCATAAAAAAATATTGTTTTCTAAAGATATGATGATAGATTTTCCTTAAATACAAGTAGGAATGGAGTTAATGACTTCCTATACTTCTAATCAATCTCTATTTCAGTCTCTAAGAAGGGGTAATTGATGAAGTGAAAATGAAATAGTACCTCAAATTCTAAACTCTTCTCATCTTTTAAATATTTACGAAAATAATCTTGCATCTATTATGTATGCATCAACATGTCAATACAAAATTTCAAGATCGAGCCTTTGTGACAGACGAAAACAACTAAGGCGAATTACATTTTCGAGTTGTAGCTCAAGGAAAGAATCCATAAGGAAGTGATACAAGTCAAATACATGATGAAATTTAAAGGAGTTTCTTTAATTTATTTTGGAATCACAAAGATGTTATATGATGGAATTTACCTTAATACAACTCCACGATGTGGTCGGCCTTTTCCCATCGATGTTCAACGTGTTAATCCCACTACATGTAAAGAGAATTCAAAGATGTGTATTAGGAGATCGCAATAATAATGTACACATAATGCATGTCAAACAAAAGTGAAAATTATATTATACTCACGTAGTGATATACAACTTATCTTTATCACTCGGTATCGTATTTAATGAATCCAACCAATAAATAGTTCTTGTGGACAAATGAACAAATCCTTGTCCACAACCAATCCCCTAATCAAAATAATCCCCTAATCAAAACATACATATGTATATGTTCAACACGATTGTGCACATATGTGCGTGTACAGAAATAAAGAAAACAATATATAAAATGATAGTTCACCGTGTGTACCAATAGAGAGGTAGAGATGATGAAGGCCTGGTAAAGATGGCCGCTGAGTGTCAAAGATCAACTTGATGAAAGCCTAACAAAAAAGATAATACTCATACTCAAAATGTGATAAATGATACTATGTAGATGTTATTTATGTCATCTGAACCTTTTGTGACATAATGTAAATTTAAAAATGACAATTTTTCTTGTAGTGACACTAGCCAATGGTAAGAGGCACAACCTCCCAAATTCTAGGAATTGCTTGTGAACTCATGGTATGACTATAATCCTCACATCTACAATTACATTACACATGGTATGATATCACATGTTATGTGTTGACTCTCACCACTCTAACATCACAAATAGTCACCCCCCCACACACACATCAAACACAACAAAGATATACGGATAAATAAAACTAAATCTAGATACGAATGATAAACACAACGGAGATGATTATTAAAGAAGTAATGCACATCTTAGTCAATAGGAAATAAGAATGTCATTAATAAGGCATAGTAATAGCCGACAATCTTCTCCCATTTAGTATCTTGATTATTTATGCATTTGATAAACTCAAATGGACATATTATGTGTTTTCACAATCAACTCAACCTTAACACAAACATACCAGTGGTGCAAACACATTTCCATCTCTAATATCATAGACAACAAAATCAAAGCTTCCTTCAATATCTTATATAAACTTATCAGCTGGTTAGGGATACGATCATGAAGAAAACTATATTCTTATATGACAAACATAGTCACATTGATCGCCTATGATATACCATATCATTTAAACAGAGCAAACATGTTATTTATTATCCGCAAGAACAAATCTATTCCACAAAATAACCTTCAATATGGAGAAAAAAACATGATCTTACAAACTCAAACAACCATTTATATCAATAGAGACTCGTTTATGAATTATCTTTGAAGAAGTGAGGATATGTTAACAATAGGATGATCTTAGATTGGGTTATTTATATGAATAAGTCCACTATTTGGAAACAACTCACGCATCTATACAAAAGACAACATTAGTGATTAATTTATAAATGATATAAACCAAAAGAACTATCTCATTAATAACATATGTTTACAAATAATAGTCCCATTGTTAAAATAACGACGCGCCTCACAAAACCCACGAGTAAGATCAACTATTTATGTACAGGTGTAACAATAGATTTTCTAACGAATGAACTCACTCCCAATAACATTATGAACGTTCTTAAAAAGAGTGAAAACACATTAAACTTGAAACAAGATAATAAATCACAAAATTTCAAATCTAAATTACTCACAAGACAAAACATTCAAATATTAAACTTTCTTAGATTTTTCTATTACTGTCAACCCCATGAAGTCGACAATATTAATGTGTATGGTTATATTGGGTAATTTTATGAAACACGTAAACCACATCAACATTTCTGAAATTTCAAAAGGTTATAGAGATGTATATCACATTCCTTTAAATCAATTCATTATCATAAATCGTAATACAATCATCCATATACATTTTCAACATGATTTCCACAACTTATATTCTTTCTGTATGAAATTGTAAATGTAGATAAAGAAAAACAAAATATCACAAAAATCAAGCTATATTCATTACTAGTATCAACAAAATCAAAGAAAATTACTATTGTAAATGAAAGCTCAAGTGGGTATAAACAAATGGCACAATTTGATTTGTACAAAATCCTACTAACTATAAAACTTCAACCCCTATTAGAGCAAATGCATAAATATCCAAAATAAAGAAAAGTTGTATAATGAACCATATGTATTTTAATTTCTTACGTCTGTATGCTTCTATGGAGACTGTGAGCAAAATGGGTCTTAAGTGGTGGATGGCGGATAAACCCTAGCCTCCACTGCCGTTGGGACAACACAAATCGCTGAGAGAAACACAACGAAATTTAAGACGAGCTCAAAAAGATGAAATAACCAGTCCAAGTGTCTAATTACAAAATACTGGATCACAAAACACAATAATAATTGAGTGTATAAGAATATTCAAGAATCCATATAATTTTGATAACAAACACTTGTTTGATAATATTTTGCTTCATACACATACATATATGGAAAGATCCAATCATCATAGAGGTACATGTATTTGTGCATATTACTATATAAGCCAAGATAATGAAATAATATAATAGTTGTTATTCCTATATGGTGCATATTATTTCATATGTAAGATATACCAAAGTTAAGGAAATCAAACCTCTTCACTTCACAAATAAAAATTTCACTAAAAAACAGGAACTTTCATAAAGAACACTACATAATTTGATAATATAATATCAGAAACATGCACTGCCCCTTTTCCAGATGAGAATCGAATGAGGAAAATTTAACTAGGTACTAACTAATAATTAAATGGAAAAAAATCAACAGTAATAAGGAGTTTTGCCTTATATCTGAAAAACCAAAATAGGTTAAAAAACATAAATACAAAGAGAATCTGTCAATTTGACTAGTAGTTCTTCAAGCACAAACATGTCCATAAACTCAATTTTTAGACATTAAAAGCAAAAAATGAGAGAGAATAAGCCTTAAGTATCAATTATGTTTATACTAGTTTTTTTAGGAGATCGATTCATAGAACAAATCGATTCAAGCCGAAAAAATCTTAACAAATCGAATCACTGAAGAAATCGATTCACTGAACAAATCGTGTAACTTTTGAAAAACCTAGGAACTAATCTTAAGGACAAATCGTAAGAGTTGGAAAAATCGTAAGAGTTGGACAAATCGTGTACCTACCGTGGCGATGGTGACTTGTCGGCGCCAGTGCCGCTGCCTAGAGAGGTTGAAGAGATTAGGCAAGAGAGCGAGAGAGATGTGCCGCTGGAAGCTGCTGGATCGTACAAGAGAGGTGTGAGAGAGTTCACCATTTTTTTAAAAATAATTTGATATGGAGCCAATTCTATTGGGGCGGGAATGCAAAAAAAAGACCCCGCTTCTTTTTCTCATTTATCTCAGTTTTAGTTAAAGTCTAAAATAACAAAAATTACAAATGGGTACATTTATGTCATCTTTATATAAATTTGAAGTGAATGGTTTAGTTTTTATCTCAGTTTTATTTAAATTGAAATAAAAATTCACATTCAAAGCCAAACTGACATAAATGTATATCATTTATGTAAGGACACAAGTCTCCGATTGAGTCTTAATGTAGTGTTGGATCAATTCCGGACAAAAACATTTGAGTCATAGGATAGTGTTCAAGTGTATCCATCCAAGCCTATGACATGTTAGTTGAAGACGTAACCGCCAAGATTATAAAACTTCATCATATGCCGGATTTAGTGTGCCTCGTTTCTACATCAACAACATTGGTTCCAACACTCCTAAGGTATGAATGCATTATATATATATATATATATATATATATATATATATATAGGAGCTTTGGAAATTTATTGGTTGTAATTAATAATTTTTTATAAATAATTTTCACGACTTTGTTTTACTCAGAAAATATTTTTTAAAACTGTTCATAAAAAATTTTGGGCTTAAAAATAGTTTTACATTTTCTGGTAAGTCGTTCGAACGAACTGGAATCTCGTTCGAATGAGATTCCCAGGTCATTCGAACGAGACTTCTAACGAGTTTCCTTTTTCTCCTCTGGAACATCATTAGTAAAGTCGTTCGAACGAGAATGTCGTTCGAACGACTTTGGCGGGAACAGTTTTTTGGCGATTTTTAGCAGTTTTTTCCATCTTCCCACTATGTTTTCCCCACTACTTTTTGACAGACTTATCAAGTGCGAAAACCATCTTTTTCTATCTAATTTTTTTACATTCTAAAAGATTTTTAGAGAGCAAATTCTTTCAAGAAAAAGTTCCATGTTTTGTGTTTGATTTCTATGGATTAAATTCACCAAAAACACATACACACCAAATAGTTTCGTTTATTCCAAGTTCCTTAACATATATCCTTGCTTGGATTTTTGGCACCGGTTTTATCTCTACCGTTTGAAGAGTGTTTGGGTTTACTTATACATCCCACAAAGAAGAAGTTTGTTTGTTGTGACATACCCACTTGGAGAAAGGCTCCTTGTTCGGGTGGCGGTGACCAGAAAAAGTCCGATCGGTGGATTTTGAGACCGCGATGGACCTCCGTGATTATTCTCTAGGCAGAGGTGTGTACAAGAAGGAGCATCGGGGCTTGGACGAAGTTAAGTCGGGTGTTGTAAGTCATTTTGTCTTGTACTAGTAAAACCGTACTTAGTGGATTTGAGGCTAGGGTCATTCGAGATTTTTCACGTTGTGGGTTTTTCCTCGTACATCGCGTCGTAGTGGTTGTTTACTTATTTTATCTTTCAAAATATCACATTAGATGCATGCTTAGGTAATAAGATAAAATTGGTATAGTTAATTGGGTTAAATTTCCTTTGGGCTAAAATTTAAATATTCACAAGTTTGTTTTAAAGTGCAATTTTTAATTTTGAGAAAATTAAAATCCGATTTAGTTTAATTTTAATTTTGGAAGAATTAAAATTGTAATATTTTAATTGTGAATATTGTAAAGATTATTCTCTTTAATTGAACCATCCGTATTCCGCACATAAATGAAATTATTTTTAATTTTTTTTAAAAATTTGGGGGCATATGCGTCAACAAGTGGTATCAGAGCGGGATCGCTAAATTATTGCGTTTAGGATCCTTTTAAATATTTTTGACTAAAATATAAATTTTCCCATTTTCAAAATTTCCTATCTTCGATGGTTCTAATTACATTTATTGGAAATCACGTAAGCGTTCGGCACTTAGGTCTTGTCTGACGTTAACGGGTGGTCCCCACCTACATATTTAGTTAAAAATGAACGTGTTCCCAAACCCACCGATAGATGGAGTGGGAATGAATTTAAACTTGCAAACTTTAATTCCCGAGGTTTAAATGCCTTGTTTAGCGCGGTCACAACAGATGGATTCCGACGCATTATGACGTGTGAAACTGCTAAAAAAGTGTGGGATATTTTACAACTCATCCATGAAGGAACTAGTGTCATAAAAGCTTCTAAACTCCAAAACCTCACCACTATTTTTGAAACCATCAAAATGAATGGAAAAAAAACTTTGATGAATTTTATGCTAGACTTTTTAGATATAGTTAAATCATCTTTTAATTTGGGAGAGAAAATACCCAACAACCGTGTAGTAAAGAAAGTTTTAAGGTCCCTTCCTGATAGATTTATTCCTAAGGTGACCGTGTTAAATTATTTACCCACTTTAGCCTCTACGGAATTAGAAGAGCTCGTAGGTGATTTACAAACCTATGAACTAGACATGTTTCCCTCTAAAACTGAAAAGAAAATAGATAAGGGCGTTGCTTTGAAAGCCCGAAAGGAGGAAAAACAAGTAGTAGAGAGTGAAAGTGAGAGTGACTCGAAAGATATGGCTATGATTGCTAGGAAGTTTCAAAAATTTCTTAAATTTAACAAGATAAATTAAAAAATAATTTTAAGAAATTTGAAAATTCTAATCATGACAAAGCCGAGAAGATTCCTAAAACTTTTAATGAAAATTTAAATAGGGACGAGTCAAATAGGTGTTATGGTTGTGAAGGGTATGTCCATAGGGAAAAATAGTACCCCACTAAACTAAGGAGAGAGGGTAAGCAAGAAATTTCTTATAATGCAACCCTTAGTGATAGTGATAAGGAAGAGGGACCCGATTCCCTCACTAAGCCCAACTTTGTGGCTTTTATGGCAAGTCATATGAGTGAAAGTGAGCACTCCTTAATAAATGAAAATATAACACATGACACTTCCAAGGCCTGTGTTTGTGAATCCCAACGAGATGATGGTAGTGAGAGTGGAGAAGAGAGAAAGAGATTGAAAGTGATGAGGAGGTTGATATGAGTGAACTTCAATTTTCTTTTCAAGAATTATATGAAGAATCTATTAAATTAAAAAGAAAAAATTTTAAGTTAGAAGCTAGTTTGAAAGAGCGTGTCGAGGTCATTAATGAGAGTGTTTTAGTATAAGACCTTAGGACACGTGAGAGAGCTCTTCGTGAGAAGCTTGAATATGTAGAAGGCGAGAGAGATAGACTTAAAGGTTTAATGGAATCCTCAAAATTTGAGCTTCTTACATTTGAAGAGCGGAATGTTTTATTAGAGTCTAACATTTTAGAATTAGAAAATAAATTAAAAGACTATAGTAAAGTCAAATTTAATTTGGAGTGTCGTTCGGAGAAATTAGATAAAACTGAGGAATGGTCCACATTAAAAATGACACTTGTGGTTTAGGCTTGAATTCTTATAACGATTCCTCTATTAAAGCCAAAACCAATGTTTTTGGAGAATCCTCTAGGAATAATGTTATAGATCATTCGTTAGGTAAGTCTTTTTGCCGAGTCTTTAGGTGCTCACATTGTGGTAAAAAAGGTCATCTTAGGAAATTTTATTTTGATCTTAAATAAGGTCCTAGAAAATCCCAACATAAGGCAACCGAGGTAGCCAAGATTCCTACAACCCCGTGATTGTCATTCATCATTAGTTTGAGTTAGTAGATTCGATTTGTTAGCTTTACAAAATAGGATTTTTGATTCTCATTTACTTTCACATGCTTCCTACCTTGCTAAATCCAAAGGTTGAATGTGATAGTTGTTTGCATACTTTAGATTTTGTGCTTCATGTTAAATTATCATGCTAATGGTATGCTTCTTTATCATTGTTATAGTCTATACTTCCTGCTTTATCACATGCTAGAATTATGATTGTTGTTTATCTTTTGTATTAAAGTTCTTTCATTTTAGTTTGCATTTAACGAAAAATACAAAAAGATTTTTGTTTATCATTTGTGTTTCATTTTTTTTTTGTAATTTAGGCTTAATGAAAAATACAAATGATTTTTGTTTGTCTTTTGGAGTAAATTTTTTTGTTTTTTTGCTTAAAATTTTTTCAAAAACTCAAAAACATTTTTTTTGTGTATTTTAGTTTTACACACTCTATGTGGCATATACTTGTGTTTGAATCCATTCTTTTTTGCTCCCATATGGCTATAACTTTTGGTTTAGATTGTCAATCCTTAAAATGTTCTTTACCATGCTTACATGGAGTAGTTGGATTTTGTGTTGATATAATGGATTCTATTTTTATATGCCTCAATTCACACATGCACGCGCTCACTTGAAATTACAACTTCACATGTATATTTGAGCTTTGTGAGGTGTTCTCCTACCAATCCTGTCATCTACATGTTATGTAACCTAGGAGGACTAGTGCGTGTTAAAATTCGTTGCACATGAGATTTGTGTGAGATATAAAAATGATGTATAAAAATGTGCATGGGGAAAGGCTCCGAAATAAAAAATCATCCTTTACGAGTAAGCCACCGTTTGCTTGGACCTAAAAGAAATACGTGGTCCAAAGGCCTAAACTAATAATGTCATTAAAAGAAAAATATTTGCCAAGGACTATTTTGTTTAGTTGATTTATTCATTCAAAAGATTAAAATAATATGCTTAAATTGAGGGAGTTTGGATGGTATATCAACGGTTTGCACAATGTCCGTTTATCCTAGTTGTACTTTCAATGTCATGACTCTATTGGTTTGTAGAATCATCAAAATTCTATGCTTGTATACATTATGTATGTTTGTTCATTGAGTTCAATCTATATTTTCACATGATGTTATATTCAAATGTGATGAAGTTTGCAATCAATTGAGAACTCCGTGAACATGTTTTAAGTGATTGGGTCTAAATTTAATTGTTACTAGTTCACACCCCTACACTTCCGTTTCCATATGACACATTTTTACCATACGAGTGTGAAAATCTTATTGTATTTTGTGTCATGTGTGGTGTCTATGCCTATATATGTGAGTGTGCGTTAGTGATGTTCATTATGTCCACATATATATGGTATTTTTTTTCTTTGCCTCACTTGTCCATCTATGCTTCAAATTCATAATTGGTATCTATCGTGTTGCATACTGTTGTTGATATCACATGCTTAATATCTCATGTATCACATTGATATTATTTTTTTTGCATTTTCGTAGGTATCCATTATTCTTTGTATGGATTAGTTTTGATTTTGTTGCCAATATTCTTTCATGTTCTTATCACTCTAAGATTCATGTTTAAATTAGTTTTTACCCTTTGTCTATTCCTGAACAAAAAGGAGGAGAATGATAGGGGGGGGGGGGGGGGAGGGGGGAGAAATGGTATCTAATCCTATTGTAATCGTATGTTAGTTTGGGAGATTTATCTTAGGGGGAGACGTCTTTCTAAGTAGGTCATTTATTTGATAAATGGGAGAATTTATTTAGGGGGAGTATTTATTTTACATGCATTTAATATTCTTGATATTCCCTGTGAATTTAATAGTTTGCTTGAGTGTGTAGGAATTATTCTAAATGGAAACTTTCATCGGCAAATATATTGATCCTTGGGATTTTGAGTCAAGCTATGTAATTTTTATTTTGGGTGAGATGTTTTTTTAACTCTAGTAGAGCTTGATGGCCCTTTAGGATTTTCATTTGGTTTTTGTCCCGGAATAGCCAAAGGGGGAGATTTGTAAAGACACAAGTCTCCGATTGAGTCTTAATGTAGTGTTGGCTCAATTTCGGACAAAAACATTTGAGTCCTAGGATAGTGTTCAAGTGTATCCATCCAAGCCTATGACGTGTTAGTTGAATACGTAACTGCCAAGATTATAAAGCTTCATCATATGTCAAGTTTAGTGTGCCTTGTTTCTACGTCAACAACATTGGTTCTAACGCTCCTAAGGTATATATATATAGGATCTTTGAAAATTTATTGGTTTTAATTTATAATTTTTTATAAATAAATTTAACAACTTTGTTTTACTCAGAAAATACTTTTTAGAACTTTTCATAAAAAGTTTTGGGCTTAAAAAGAGTTTTGCATTTTCTGGTAAGTTGTTCGAACGAACTGGAATCTCGTTCGAACGAGACTTCTAACGAGTTTCCTTTTTCTCCTCTGGAACATCGTTAGTAAAGTCGTTCGAATGGAAATGTCATTCGAACGACTTTGGCGGGAACAGTTTTTGGCAGTTTTTAGCAGTTTTTTTCATGTTCCCACTATGTTTTCCCCACTACTTTTTGACAGACTTATCAAGTGCGGAAACCATATTTTTCTGTCTAACTTTTTCATATTCTAAAAGATTTTTAGAGAGAAAATTCTTTCAAGAAAAAGTTCCATGTTTTGTGTTTGATTTCTATGGATTAAATTCACCAAAAACACATACACACCCAATAGTTTTGTTTATTCCAAGTTACTTAATATATATCCTTGCTTGGAGTTTTGGCACCGATTTTATCTCTACCGTTTGAAGAGTGTTTGGGTTTAATTCTAAATCTCACAAAGAATAAGTTTGTTTGTTGTGACATACCCACTTGGAAAATGGCTCCTTGTTCGGGTGGCGGTGACCAGAAAAAGTCCAATCGATGGATTCTGAGACCGCGGTGGACCTCCGTGGTTATTCACTAGGCAGATATGTGTACAAGAAGGAGTGCCGGGGCTTGGACGGAGTCAAGTAGGGTGTTGTAAGTCTTTTTGTCTTGTACTTGTAAAGATGTACTTAGTGAATTTGAGGCTAGGGCTGTCCGAGATTTTTTTGTTGTGGGTTTTTTCTCGTACATCGCGCCGTAGTGGTTGTTTACTTATTTTATCTTTCGCAATATCATATTAGATGTATGCTTAGGTAAAAAGATAAAATTGGTATAGTTAATTTGGTAGAATTTCAATTTGGGTAAATATTAATTTAATTCAAGTCACTACTTTAATTTGATAAAATTTGGTTTGGCCTAATTTGCAAAATTATATTAATTAATGTTTGGCAAATTTCTAGGACTTGGGTTGAGTTAATATGTTTAAGTGATAAACTAATTTGTTGTTTAATTTAATGTCACTTCTTGTTTAGTTTAATTTTAATTTGAAAGAAATTGAAATTTGTTGTTTGTTCAGTTGAGCCATCTTTATTCCGCATCTAAAAGAAAATTACTTTTTGTAAAAAGTCTAAAAATTGGGGGTCTACGTTTCCAACATTTTATGTCATTTTACATTTGTCTGCCATAACGCTAATTTTCAAATTGACATAAATGATACTTTTTCTTGTAGTGCTCAACATGATCAAGGGACAAATCATACGTCTACCCATCACTTGTATAATCTACCACACACAATATCATACGATGAAATATCTCCGTGATTCCTCTCGGTATATGGATACCTAGACGTATGATCCTGGGGTAAAATATGACCAAAGAAGAGCACTTTTACTCATCGGGGTATCAGCGCGATCCGCGTCAGACATACCCCATCATGGAATTTTTCCAAGTACGATATGCTACGAGAACTCACACATCGTATGCATTACACATAAAGCACATAACAAATTTCCACCCTCACTAATGGGCTAAAACAATCACATACATAACCCTCACAAAGGGGTTAAGGTAAATCACATACACATAGCGACCCTAACACTATCGGGTCATACTAGCATCTTTATAATAAAAAGGGTATAACACATCACTACAAAGAAACTACCCTATTAGGACACTTTAAAAAATGACAGTTTTAAGAAAAATGTCTTTAAAAGCACATTTCTCTTATTTACATAACATATTAATTATAAACTGTCATTACAAGAATATTAATATTAATGTACATGACATTTTTAAGAGAAGAGTCATATTAAATGGTATATATTATGACTATTTTTTTATAAAAATCCAAGTAAGATAATCTATTATGACAATTTCAATCCAAAATTTGGTCTAAAAATTTTAGGCCCGCGCTCTTTTCCTTCAACTTTCTATTGAAGAATTTTCCCCAAGACCACCTTAATTTTATCCTTCCCCCATTTACTCAGGTACTTTCTCTCTCACACACACACTCTGTTACCACCCCATCCTGTTCTGCTACGTTGTATCTCGTTCTTCTCGCGCCGGAGGTTTTGCACCCGAATTCCATTGTCACCAGTGGTTTCTGCTCAGGTAAGCTTGCGTTAAATCCATATACCGAATGATTAGAATCCTGACTTATTGATGTTTTTATATACCCGATTTCTACTCAGGTAAGTTTCTGAAAAATATTTATTTCTCTACCTTAATAGATCTCATGTGATTCTTGCATCGGGCTAATTTTCACAAAAATATGAATATGTCCCGAACTTGATTTCAGGTTCTCTATGGTGTATATGCGAAACTTGGTTGCATAAAATAATCACAATCATTATGCATAGTTGTAGACTATTGGATTTATTGCAACATAAGATGTATATTCTATCTCACCCTCGGAGTAAAATGATTTGGAACTCGTTTAGCCTGTATACCTCATGGAACCCCCAAATAATGGTTTGGGATTTTCTGGTGTGTGTAATTTGGATGATGTGCTTTGCTGCCCCTCAAGAGCCTCGGTAGGGGGCCTGGGTAAATTTTTTGGCTGAATCCAAGTGTGTGGGATGATCCAAAAATAATTTTTGATTGCTGTTATGTTAGTTGCCACAAAATGTTAATTTCTCTACCCGATTCATTCCACTTCATTCTGTTAAAAAAATAAATAAAGGGGAGGGCAAAATGCAAGAAATCCCCTAAACGGACAAATTGATTGCAATACCCCCTAATCACAAGGCCCTTTTTAGGGACACATGATTGAAATAGTTAAAGCAATTTTTTGCAAAAAATCCAGGAGTTCAGGGATGTATTTTGTAACATAGGTGATAGTTCAGGGGGTTTCTTATAACTTGACCTATAAAATTGTATAGAATTTAATGTCCTTGAGTTCCTTGATAGAAGGGAGCAACGTGAAGTTTTCAAAGATCGGTGTTTCTGATTTCTTGATGTTTTTGGTGAACACATATTATTGACTTAATCAACTTCATACAGAGAATGAAAGAACTACAAGCCGATGAGTCTAAGAAAAAGATGCTTCGATTAAACATAGAACCTGTTCGATGCTCTGGGCTCCAATATAACTTCATGCTTGATGATAATACTAACGTGGATGATAGGTTTGATTCTAAATTTCTGCTATTAGGAATTTTACACCATTCTTCTACAAAATGAAGGACATATGTTGCAGTATATATCATATTGTTTTACTTCAAAACTTGATATATTATTCTTTATCATGTGTAGAGTTTTTGATAGGGATGGTGTTAAATTGGTGGTGGATAAAATTTCATTCGACTTTGTAAAAGGTGCCACTGTTGATTATGTTGAGGAGTTGATCCGCTTTACATTCTATGTAAGCACATAATGTACACACTTTTTGTTTGTGTATCTCATCACCATGTGTCCACATTTTGAGTAAGAAATATTTCCATCGTTGATGTTATTATAAGAGTCGGCCTTAAATATATCCATCACTAATTAGCATCCGAGAATATTTCCAGATCATCAGTTATTGAAAAAGTACTAAATCATAAGATAATAGAGGTTATCGGTTTGTAAGATATTAATATCACTTAGTCCTGGGAGAAAACCAAAGGATATTGGTCATCGTATCTTGGTGAAATCCCGCGGTTTGAAATAGTGAAAGATCATCCCAACTGTGAAAAAAGTTAATGATTAATCAGACCAAGCTAGAGATATCTGTCAAGGGACTTGTAAAACACCCAAATATAATCGAGCTTAATCTTTGTGCAAGTTGATTAATATCATTTATAATTTGTTTGGTCTGATAATCCTCATGACAGTAATGGTTAATCTTTGTGAGCTTGTTTGGTCTTGTATCTTGAAGACTTAGTGCTATTTTGTGCAAAACTAACATCGTCTTTTGGGCATAATATGTGGTGGCAATGAGTTTTCATCGACTTTATGTTGTGTGACACAAAACTTCGTTATCCTGTTTATGTGCTAGTTCGTATGGTTATAGGGTACATGTTAGCTGTAGTTGCAGACATGAACATTAAAATTATGAGAACTTGCTTCCATGAAACAAGCACAAATAATTTAGGAAAAAACAGTATTCTTATTTGTTGAGTGTCTGGTCTCTTTTGAAATGGTTTTGAGAAATCTTTGGGACTTTGGTAATGTACCATTGGTCTTTCTTGGGTTCTTCTTATGTTTTCTTGTGCTCTGTATGATAACAATTTATATTAACTATCCATCAATCCACACCCTTTGCGTGTGCGATGCATAGATAAAAAAATAAAAACTATGCAATAATAAAGTGATAAATATAAATAAATTAAATAAATTAAATAAATTTATACATTAGAACTAGAATTAATTTTAAAGTTTGACATAAAAAACATAAGTTCACTATTGTTATTTAAAAGAAATAGATTGCGCTACATCATCTATGGCTGAGAAAGAACACATTTAAATTCTAGATTTTTTAAAAGACAATACATTCAGATTCTCCTATTTAATAATAGAAAAATAAATTTATAGAATAGTTGTATATTAGTTAGTAACATTTTTGAACCTTTTTTGTAGCTCTTCACTTTCTCCATATAATTCTGCTTGAAAAACTATACTTTATTTTAGCGTTCTTATTAATGGAAATACTCACTACATTGTAATGAGAACAATATTGTGAAAAAAATACTAACTCAATAGACATGGATACATGCTTAGGTAGTTGAAATCCTCTTGGTTGTATATAGTAATGCAAAACTAGACTGTGTTGGATGTAGGAGCAGGAAGTGGTATTCTAGCTATATGGTCATCACAAATCGGTGCCAAGTAGGTGTATGTTGTGGAAGCTACTAAGATGGCGGAACATGCTCGCTAAGTTCTTAAAGAAAATAATCTTGAAGATGTGATTGAAGTGACTGAGCGTTCAATGGAGGATATTACTTTTCCCGAGAAAGGTAACTTTTAGTATGCATCAGAGTTCAAATGTTTTGCTTTGCACTGTTTTCTATCATTTTATATCCTAACTTATATGAGGTTTTTGTGTGTTATTAGTTTTTTCCTAGTCTAAGTCTTGAAATTGATTTTGGACAGTTGAATTCATTATCTCAGAGTGGACATCCCTTTATCTTCTTTCTTAATTATAGTTTTCGCAACTCAACACAATATGACCTAATGCTTAGCTAGTATATCAGTCTATTTTCATTAGGGATATTTTCTTCTATTTTCATCTTTATTTAATTACACATGTAAACATAGAGAAGCAAATGGAATCAAAGTTGTAATATAGTGATTCAAGGACTTATTTTCTTCTTTTTTCATCTTTATCTGTCTACTATATATATATATATAGTAGGCCTAGAATACGAGTTACTCTGTTCTCTGATTCAAGGGCTTGAAAAACTAACCTTTTGGAAAAATGGAATCAAAGTAGTAATATTGTAAAGATAACAGAACGGGTTGAAAAGAGGATGTATGCTTAGATTATATAGGCGTATTTAAGTTCTTATGGTATTGAATAGTATCCTCATTTGTTTATATTCCCACACAGTAAATGCTTGTTGTTTGATGATCACGGAGCTAAATGTGTGAGACGTTTAGTTAAATGGTCATCACTAACTCTTATGCCAATTTAAATTCACGGACCATAAATTTAACCTTAATGGAAAATATAGTTGTAATATGAAGATGATGTTGAAATTAAAAGATAAAGAAAACATATTTAATTCATGAATATTTAAACTACACATAGTGCATAGATGGCTTTAGCTCTACTTTATATGTATATCTTCTTATATTCTGACTTTTAAAACACATTGTTGTTTCATCTTTGTCCCATCGATAAGATTAGATTTTGGTAATGGAGTAAGGGCCATTGTATATTTTTTGCTTTTATAAGTACATACATTTAAACCATCTTTTCTCATACATAGATTTGTAACAATGCAATTTATTATTTTCAAAGGAGTCTCATATAGATTGATTGTTCTAAACAACACTTATTAAATGACTTTGATTATTTCGTCATTGTAGTGTAACCACTTTTATTATGAAAAAAAACTGAGAACGAGCACTAAAATCCCAATTACCCAATTACCTAAATGATAAATTGGCTGTTATGGAATAAAAGGGGAGTTTCGAAAAAAGGGCCGGAAAAAGACTTAAAAAGCTCAAAAGGTTTCACAATTTGTCCATGTTGGAGATACTAGTACCCAAAGTTGCCAAAGAAAAGCTAGAGGACTTCGTTAGGAAGATTGGTGTTGACATAGGTGATTCCAATGAGTTCAGTTCTATATGGATCCTTGTAAACCATGGTCTAACTTACATTGTCTCTTCCTAAATGGATCAATGTATAACCTTCCCCAAACACCACTACTTCTTTCTCTCTCCTCCATTAACACACACACAACTCCATCACACAAACCACACTTCCATCCTACCCCCAACCACCTGCCTTATATCTCTAGTCGAAACCAGCCCCAGCTGCCGACGGCATCTCCTGCCAGCGCCGCCGGACCTCTAATACCTGGCCTCCACGAACCCTTACCCCCGTCGCCACCGATATGCACCAAACATCAAAACCCACCGGTTCAAACACTCGCCGGTCGGAAAGTTCGACCCTTACTCCTGACCCGTCAACACCTCCATCCTACCCGTGACACCCAGCTGCACATTCCCCACTCCGACGGCAACCCATCGATCCCTCCTCCGTCGGATTTCATCTAACCCCCTACCCGCTGGCGATCCAGCAAACCCAACTCCGACCTCCTCTCAACCTTAACCCCTCGCTGCATGAACCCATCTCCGGTCAGAACCACAACTCAACCGCGGCCTCCCTCACCCTTTTAACCCGTCGGCGGCGAGCCTCTGCTCATACCGGCGACCCTTACCCGCCGGAATCGCGTCGCCCTAAATCCAGCCCCTTGATTCGACAACCCAAACCCGGAACCCCCTGTACCCACACCCGAGACCCCCTCTCAACCGGAGCCAGACCCGTCTTCAACCCGCTCTCCAGACCCGAGCTCCAATCTAAACCACAATCGAAACCCATTTTCCTTTTCAAAAAGAGCAAGACCCATTTCTCCTATGTAAACCCATGACTTTACCTGCATAAACAAAAATAACCAACCCCAACAATACCCACATGTGCATTAAACCCACTTATCCCCTTATACCCAAAATGCCCCCCAACAACCAATTTTAAACCATTTCCAAAAATAACCCTTAACCAAATCAGATTATTATCTCCATTACCCCACTTCCCAAATATCCTCAAACCTCACACCCCATGCACATGTGCGGACACCTCTCCTACATGTTCATCCCAGCCCATTACAAAAAATAACCCTTAGCCCATGTATGCCATGCATCTACTATAAAAGAAGACTCAAGACCCCATTTGGAGAGATATCATCAAATAGAGAGAGAATTAGATAGAGAAACACCATTTTTATTTTTTTTAGTAGTTTAGTTTTCTTTTAGATTAGAGAAAAAATTCAATAAATTGAGTGTTGTAATTAATTGAGATGAATGAAGAATTGAAGAATTAATGCAATTGAAGGCAATTTTGGTTTGATTACTCCTATCTAATTTTCATTTTATGCTCTTATTTGATTCTAATTTTTTTTGAATGATGGTTATGGAGGGCTAATCATCCCATTCAAGGGATGAATTGAAACCCTCATAAATCCAATTTGGTTTAATTGTCAATTATAATTTTGTTAGTTTCCTTTGATTAGTTAATTTAATTCCTAATTATTTTCACATTGAGAAATGGAAAGTCATCCTTGAGAAAGGATTGCAAATTTTATTATCATTTGATCATTTGATTCAAACTTGAGATAGGCTTATCACTTGATTTAAATGTTAGTATAATTTTCATCTACTCTTGTTTTTACTTTGTCTAAATTAAAATTAGTTTGGTGAATCGATCCTAGCGGGTGATTCATTTAATTGATTTTAATTCATTTAGAGTAGTGCTTGTGAGGATTAAACTTACTTTTCTAAAAGAATATTCAATTAATTCATTAGTGTAACGAGAATTAGATTTTGAATTAAATGAATATTTTGGAAATTGATGAAATTAAAATTGTGCAAGTTAGACAAATTTGTGTGAATTGAGGGTAGGTTTTCCGTTCCTTGAATATTTTCTCTCATTTAGTTGCACTCCACTCACTTTTATCACACACTTGTTTATATTTTTCATATTTTACTTTTAGTTTTATTACCCCTTTTCATTTATTTTAGTTTAAAACCTCACCTCACCCTATTGTTTTAATATTGAAAAAGCTAAAAAAAATTAGAAAAGAAAAATTCCAAAAAGAAAATAAAAAGTGAATTACAATTGTGTTCCCTTTGCTTTACCCCCTTGTAAGTGGATTGATACCCTTACTTGCCTCTACAGTTGAGATTGTTATATATGTAGGTAATTAAGGTTTTGACTAACTTGGCTTTCAACAACAACGACACACAAAAAACAAAGTTATCAAATGGCGCCGTTGTCATTCTTGGGATTGTGAAGCACTTGAAGCGGATTTCAACTTGTAGTTCATTTATTTTTTTGCACTTTATTATTATTATTTTTTTGTACCATTTTTATATTTTTAGAAGGTTTGTATTGGGATTTTTACCTTGCTTGTATTGCGGTGCATAAAGACACCTTTATTTTATTTTTTTAATTTTAAAATTGTAATAATCGAAGCAAGCGTGATAGGAAACCGAACAAGGTATAGAGAGGGCGTCCAAAGGCAAGGATTTAGAAGCCTCTCTACCTTGAGTCGGTAGGACTCCCGGGGCCGACTGAGATAGGCGTAATCTACCTCCGGTCGACTCAAAATTTTTGGCACCCCACGACGTAAAAATCGTGGTAGGTACATTTGTCGAACACTCGCGCCTCTCGTGTTAGTGAGTCAATTATTTTTTGTGATTTGTGTGCTCTTATTTGATTTTATTCTCGCATTTATTTTCGAATGGTGTGATGAAGGAATTATTTAAGACCTACACCTGGTCACTCACGAGAAAGGATTTCATCACCCGACTCACTCTCTTACCATTGTGTGCTACGCTAGCCATTATTAAATTTAAAATCAATCACCTAGGCAGCCCAATAGAAGAATATTTTTGCAAAGGCGATCCTTAAGATAATTTCCGTGATTTTTATCGTCCGCGGACTTAATTAAAATTTGACTACCCTTTTCTGTAAATTTAAAGATAAAAATTGGCTATGTGCTAATTAGAAAATTTTCTTGACTTGTGTGTGTGTCCAATTCTATTTTTCAGCGGTCTATTTTAGTTAGTTCGTCCAATCAAGTGTCCATATTTTTCCCCACCCTTTCTTCCAAAAAAAATTCAAAAATATTTTCTTCTATTACTTTTATGAAAAATCCAAAAATATTTTCTTTCTTTCCTTTTTAGAAAAATCCAAAAATATTTTCTTTCCTTTTGAAAAAATTTACTAAATCCAAAAAAAATATTTCGAGCCTCATGGCCGAAGAACGTCCTTTACGGGACTACTTTGGTCATTTCCCATTGACATGCGACACGTGTGAGAGTGATCCCGAGCCGTCTCTTTATGATATTTTTAATGGTTTCACCTCTCTCACGAGTACCGTTGGTACTCTTGACCCATCTATGCACGCACCTCATTTTCCATCACCCTCGGTGTCAAGTGTCGACGTGTCTCATCCTTTGTCGTCCACCCACTGTTCATATGCCGATTACTTGTCCCATGAGTGTCCGTGATTGTCATATCCATTCGAACCCACCATGGAACATGTGTATCCATATGACACTGTTTCGGAACCCACCTCGGCCTATTATCCCGATATACCTAATACCGAATTGTGTGAGTACCCCAGTTATTTATGGAGGCCTGATCAACCTTCCACGCAATACTAATCCCAACCCGATGTTGTGAACCCTCACACACTCCAACAGTCGTCAGGCAACCTTGTGCACCCATTCACGATCAGTTACCTCACTACGCACCCCATGAGTATCAACCATTTGTCCATCACGAAAGTGATCCTTTCGTGTATGATGAACTTGGCCCCACTCCACAAACTTCATTTGTGTATTCTTCGTACAGTCCTGACCATAGCGAGTTGTGTCCACCTCAACTGCCACCACCACCCATCACTCCACCACCACCATCCATATTCGCTCTCGAAAACCTCTTACAAAAGTTCATACTCGAGTAACAGCAAGCCGCTCAAATTCAAAATGAATCCCTCCAAAGGCTTGAACAAAGATTAAATGAATTTGAGTGTACGAGAGAGTCGAACATTCCCATGGACCCACCCATTGTTGCACCCGAGTGTGATGATGATGTGTCCTCTTGTGACACAGATTTTGAGTGTGACCAACCCTACCTCCCCGAGAATCTCGAAGTTGAGACCATTCCATGGTCCGGGTCCCAAGTCGACAATTGTGTTGACTTACCTTTCGATAGTGAGCCTGATCTAATTCTACCATATCCACCCAAACCCCACTTTGAGGTTCCTATTCCCTTTCCCGCAAAACAATCCTCGAGTCTACACCTATCGAGCTTCACCCTTGTGTTCCCGAGGAACCAATTTATCCTAGGTTAGCTCCGGCTATGAGTGCTCACCATTTCCCTGAGATAGAATCCGTGATAGTTCCTAACTATTCGGATATAGATCTTATTCCTCCATGCATGGCTCCCTTTGAGCCCGATATTTCTAGTGATTCCTCTATCTCTGATCTTGGTGCGTCGTCTTAACCATCCACCACATTCACCGATGCCACTCTTATGGAGAAGTTGATCACTCTATCATTAGAAATTACACTCCCTTGTGAGTATTCCTTTACTCCTACCAATGAGTGTATGTCTCCCACACTTGAGTTGGATCATCTTCCTCCACCGTTTATCCCACCCGACCCACCCATTATCCCTTCCACCCTACCACTTGGTTTGGATCTTGATTTTACACATTTCAAGTTTTCATCTACATTTTTAGATCCCCACCTAAAACCATCCCCCACCCATGAGAGTATTTGTGGTGATACTCTCCACTTCCGTGACACCGAGATTGTTACCCCATGCCCGCCACTCTCTTGTGGTGTTTATTTCTTCCCGAGACAGCTCCCTGGCGTGTCACGACGCAACCATTACCATTGCCCATTTATAGAATGGTTGTGTGATTTTTATGAGGCCCATTCCATTTCACTTAGCAAACCATTTTGCGTCCCTCACCAATTAAAGCACCATGCTTATAGGGCCCTTGTTGCCCTCACCTTCCGGCTCAATAAGGCCCGTGACCAATGCCTCTTCACCCATTCCACCCTCACCCTTACCCTAATCCCCACCCACCCATGGTCCACCGATGCTTTGCATCCTGTAATGCACTTTGCCATACAAGTGCATTGACCCATTTAGCCTTTATCCAACAAGACTGGCGCTTCAGTCTTGTTTGGGGGTGATTCTCATCACCCCAATCTCTCTGCCACCCCGAGCTTTCCTCGTTCCTATCTTTAGGGTGAGATCCCTTCGGTTTGGCTGAAGACATTAAACTTAGCGCTACCGGGAGGTATCCCGCGTTTCTTGTACTAGTATCATCCTGTTTGAGGGCGGTGTTTCACATCAACCTATGTTTTGCGATGTTATAGACTTGTACACATTTTGTTTTCTCATATCATTTCTTCAGGTTTCTTCTTGGTTACATCTTTCCACTTTATGAGCGGTTGATTGTGGTAAACTCTTTCCTACCTTATGCTCTCAATTTTAAAATTCATTTTATCTAACATCGAGGACGATGTTCCCTTTTGTTTGGGGGTGGGGAATTTTATCAAACTCGTACCTCTTTTGAAATTTTTTGAGTTTTAAACCTGATTTTTAAAATTTTCGTGCAGTTTCTTTCATCTCACTCATTGATGTGAATTTCAATCATCCATCTTTCAAAAGTCTAGGAATCAAGCTAGAGAATATTATTTTTTCTAAATAACTTATGTAATACGTTCCAAGGCATGTTGCATCATGAATTTCTAGACTCAACAAAATTTGCGCACTTATCACGTCAATACGATTTAGAGTTGAGGAGTACTACAATTCTAAAGAGAATCTTAAGGATCACTAGTAGAGACTTTAGCCCGTGAGATTTGTGCCTTTCACCTTTTAGAGTGTTTTACACAATCTCCGAGTCACAAGTTGATTCAACTTCTTTTGGGTCCGCACTTTAATTGTTGTATAATCTCATTATCTTTCATAAAATTTTCGTTTGATCACTGAGAATGACATCTTTTTCGAGTTGTAAGAAACGTGTGTCTTGAAATTCGTCCCGAATATTAGATTTTCATCCACGCACTTTCCACTTTTCCATATCACATTTCCATTCACTCACCCATTACATTTTCATGTTCTTCCATATTCCCTAATATTCCCCTCACCATCATTCCCCACTCATTTCATATATCTTCCATCATTTCAAATAAAAGAGTGTTGATTCAAAATGTTAAATGTCTTCATTGTTGCTTTGAAAAGTGAGAGAAAAAGAAAAAAAAAGAAAAAAGAGAAAAATAGCAAATATAGAAGGAAAAAAAATAGAGAAAAAGAAAAGAAAAATCGAAAAAAAGAAAAGAAAAGAAAGAGAGTTTGTAGTTAGTAGTTGGTTTTGAAATAAAGACATTTGTTCTTCATGTATAGTACACTCTTCTCGCTCATCCATCATATATTCATCATCTATCCATCATATCACTATCCTACCTACCTCATCCCATCCATCCTACCTATCACATCCTTCTCATACCATTTCATTTCCCCTCACCCATAAAATCCATGTTTTCCCTAGGTGTTCGGGCAAATGAAGGTCAACGTGGTGAATCACTCGACGTTCTCACTATAGTGATTAACATTCTTTCATGAGATCATTTTCTTTCTTAATGTTCGTTCTTTCTTATATGTGTGTGAGACATTTGAACTTGCTTACATTTACTCACCTCCTCACACACAAGAGCGATACACTAACCCTAATCTCGAGAGATTGTTTGAGAGAGTTATATCTAGTGAGGTTTGAAGTTGAAGCGTTGATTTCGAAAAGGCAATCTAAGAATTACTCTTGTGATACTCGACCCGTTTTGACTGATTCACACTACACACATTGAGTTCTAGGAAGGATGTGCCTTGAGTATTTACTTTGCCAAACTTTTTACACATTCTAGCTTGTATTTCTGAAAATATTTTTCTTGTGATGGATTGTGCGACTATTCTACATCTAATAAGAGATTGACTGCCGTTGCAAATAAGAATTTTGTGAGTATTTTCCCTGCAAACCCTCACGAGACACAACTCGTTCTGTAGGGCAACCTATAGGTTTAAAGGCTTGTTTCACATGCTAAGTGCAATCGCAAGTGCCCGCGAAAGTGGTACACTTTTGGTTACTTATCTTTCTCTTTCTCTCTATCTTATTGCTTGAGGACTAGCAAAGCTCTGTTTGGCGGTGGTGTGATAAGCACTCAAAACTGTACATTTTATATCCCGAATAGGCATACTTTAGTTGCTAATTCTTGGAAATTTGGGTCTTATGTGCTTAAATGTTTATCTTGTACGTCAAACGTCCGTTTGCGGTGTCAAAAGCTATATATCGAGGTAAATGCGTGTTGAATGGAGCTAAATTCCTTCCCCCGTAACCTTATCCGAGCCTAAACCTAGCCTAAACCGACCCCAAACCCTGTGTGTGTTTTGTTTGTCCCTTTTTAATATTTTTTAGATTTTTATTTTGAGTCGTTTTATTTTTAGTATTTATTTTTGATTTATTTATTATTTTCTAGGTTTTGTTTTCTAATTTTCTATTTTATCTTTATTAGTATAATTTTATTTTATTTTGATTTTTATTAGTTTTTAGTTTTATTAGGATTAGTTTTTAGGATTTTATTTTTAGTTTATTAGATTTTATTTTTTTAGGACTTTAGTTTTCATTTAGATTTTAAGTTTTTATTTCTTCTGTTTTATTTTAGTTTTTACAAGCTTAGGATTTTATTTTATTTAGTTTTAATTTTAGTTTTAATATTTTTATTTTTATTGTTTTTAGTTTATTTTATTTTTAGTTAGATTTTATTTTTATTAGTTAGTCTTAATTTTTTTAAGGGTTCAAATTAAACACACACACACAACCCCACCTACACACTATCCTACACACAAACAAAACTAGCGCTGTGTTTTTTTTTCCGAACTTTCCGATTCGATTTTTTTCGAATTTGGAATGAAATTTTAGTTTGCCGATTTCCGATTTTTTTGAAAAAAATCGGATCGGAAATCGAAAATAATTCTGAATTTCCGATTTTTCCGATCCGATTTTTTCGAAACTATGCTGATCCGATTTTTCCGATTTTTTTCCGAATTATTTCCGATTTTTTTGGAATTATTTTTCGATTTCCGATTTTTCCGATTTCTTTTCCGATTTTTTGAAAGTTTCCCATATCCCACATCGGTTGGGAGAGGGAGAGAGCTCCAAAATATGCTCTATAAAAGGAGAGTATCCTCCTAACTTCTACACAAATGAAAAATGAGCCAAATCCTCATGTGTTTACATGTTGGGCTAAGCCATTTTCATTGTTTCTTTAAAATGAGAATTTCGAGTAATCGAAAATCCATAATTTATTTTTTTGAAATTTTGGAATTTCCGAAATTTCTGGATTTTTAATATATTTTGTGAATTTCCGATTTTTTCCGATTTTACGATTTTTCCGAATTCGGATTTTTTTTAATTTTCCGAAAAAATCGGAATAGTTATTTTATTTCCGAAAAAATCGGAATTTTTTTCGAATAGGCATTTTCCGATCCGATCCGGCCGAAACACAGCCCTAAACAAAACCCTTATACTCACTCACACCCCAATACCATAGACTCGCACACACCTTATCACCCCTACACCCATCTTCTTCCCCAAACCCCACTACTTCTTTCTCTCTCCTCCATTAACACACACACACAACTCCATCACACAAACCACACTTCCATCCTACCCCCAACCACCTACCTTATATCTCCAGTCGAAACCAGCCCCAGCCGCCGACGGCATCTCCTGCCAGCGCCGCTGGACCTCTAATACCTGACCTCCACGAACCCTTACCCCCGTCGCCACTGATCTGCACCAAACGTCGGAACCCACCGGTTCAAACCCTCGCCCGTCGAAAAGTTCGGCCCTTACTCCTGACCCGTCATCGCCTCCATCCCACCTGTGACCCCCAGCTGCACATGCCTCACTCCAGCGGTAACCCACCGATCCCTCCTCCGTCGGATTTCATCTAACCCCCTACCCAAAATCCCCCCCAACTATCAATTTTAAACCATTTCCAAAAATAACCCTTAACCAAATCAGATTATTATCTGCATTACCCCACTTCCCAAATATCCTCACATCTCACACCCCATGCACATGTGCTCACACCTCTCCCACATGTTCACCCTAGTCCATTACCAAAAATACCCCTTAGCCCATGTGTGCCATACATCTACTATAAAAAGAAGACTCAAGACTCCATTTGGAGAGATATCATCAAATAGAGAGAGAATTAGATAGAGAAACACCATTTTTTTTTGTAGCTTAGTTTGTTTTAGATTAAAGAAAAAATTCAATAAATTGAGTGTTGTAATTAATTGAGATGAATGAAGAATTGAAGAATTAATGCAATTGAAGGCAATTTTGGTTTGATTACTCCTATCTAATTTTCATTTTATGCTCTTATTTGATTCTAATTTTTATTGGATGATGATTATGGAGGGCTAATCATCCCATTCAAGGGATGAATTGCAACCCTCATGAATCCAATTTGGTTTAATTATCAATTATAATTTTGTTAGTTTCCTTTGATTAGTAAATTTAATTCATAATTATTTTCACATTGAGAAATGGAAAATCATCATTGAGAAAGGATTACAAATTTTATTATCATTTGATTGAAACTAGAGATAGGCTTATCACTTGATTTAAATGTTAGTATAATTTTCATCTACTCTTGTTTTTACTTTGTCCAAATTAAAATTAGTTTGGTGAATCGATCCTAGCGGGTGATTCATTTAATTGATTTTAATTCATTTAGAGTAGTGCTTGTGGGGATTAAACTTACTTTTCGAAAAGAATATTCAATTAATTCATTAGTGTAATGAGAATTAGCTTTTGAATTAAATGAATATTTTGGAAATTGATGAAATTAAAATTGTGCAAGTTAGACAAATTTGTGTGAATTGAGGGTGGATTTTCCGTCCCTTGAATATTTTCTCTCATTTAGTTGCACTCCACTCACTTTTATCACACACTTGTTTATATTTTTCACATTTTACTTTTAGTTTGATTATCCCCTTTTATTTAGTTTAGTTTAAAACCTCACCTCACCCTATTGTTTTAATATTGAAAAAGTTAAAAAAAAAATTGAAAAGAAAAATTCCAAAAAGAAAAAAAAAAGTGAATTACAATTTTGTTCCCTTTGCTTTACCTCCTTGAAAGTGGAGTCATACCCTTATTCACCTCTAAACTTGAGATTGTTATATTTGTAGGTAATTAAGGTCAAACCCTTACTCACCTCTAACTTGCTTTCAACAACAACGACACACAACAATCAAAGTTATCAGCGGGGGGGGGGGGGGGGGGGGTAATCTTATCAATTTTAATGTTGTCCACTACTTTCAAGGTTGTATCAGTGGTGCTGGTTTGCCTGACATTGGGTACTCTGGCTCCTGATATACTTGGTTCAATAAAAGATATGGTGATAGCAGAATTTGGATTAGACTTGACAGAGTGCTTGTTAACACCCAATGGAAAACATGTTTTTCAGCGGTAAAAGTTATACATCTCAACAGGGGTGCTTCTGAACACTCACCCTACTAATGTATATTTTATGTGGTAGGAGAATTGGTTAGAAAAGATTCAAATACCTACACTTTTGGTCACAACACAAAGACTTTAAGTATGTCATTCAAAATACTTGGGTGAATTATACTGTTGGGAATCCCCTATATGCTTTGTTTATTAATCTTCAGAACCTCATATCTGTGTTGTGCACTTGGAGCAAGGTCACGTTTGGAAACCTTTTCCAAAACTCTATCAATGATGAGGATGATGTGATTCATAGAGAATTAAAGTTTGAAAGGCATTTCACTAACCTCAACCGAGAAGCGGATGCCAAAGCCAATGCGGAATACCTTATGCACCTTCAAAGAGAAGAGGATTACTGAAGACAGAAGGCAAATATAAAATGGGCCACTAATAGCGAAATGAACTCAAAATTTTTATACTCCTCTGTTAAAGCTAGGCATGCTATGAGTTTCATCCATAGGCTCAAGGATCATCATGGGGTCTGGTTACCTGAACTACAACAGATTAAGAATGAAGGGATAAGATTTTACTCAGAGGAGTTCAGGGGCGATATCTCTTGTAACCAAGCAGACCATTGATTTTCTCATATCCCCTCTTTGGTCAAGGATGTTGATAATGATGTGCTTACTGCCCCCCATCTTTGGAGGAAGTTAAAAATCCAGTATTTGATCTGAATGGGGACAGTTCCCCTGGTATGGATGGTTTCTCTCGGAAGTTTTTCACTGAGGCTTGGGACATTATTGGCGAGGATGTGCACAAGAAGATGGGGACTTTATTTGCTGGCTATGAGCTCCCCAAGATAATGTCCTCCACCCTCATATCTCTTATTCCCAAGAAAGAGAATATCATTTAATTATCTGAGCTTAAACCTATTAGCCTCTGCAATTTCTCGAATAAAATCATCTCCAAAGCCCTCTCCAATCGCTTAGGTCCTATTCTTCCCAATATAATTTCTCAAAACCATAATGGATTTGTGTAACGCAGATATATCACTGATATATTTTGTTGGTCCAAGAAATGTTTGACATGCTCAACCATAAGAACCTTGGGGTAATGTGGCTTTAAAATTAGAGATGGCCAAGGCCTATGACAAAATCTCATGGTTGTTCTTGATCAAGGTAATGAGGAAAATGGGATTTAATAAATCTTGGATTGACTTGGTTTGGATGAGTATTTCGAATTGTTTGTTCACTTTACTAATTAATAGTGACTTTGTGGGCTTCTTCAAATCTAATCATGGTCTTAGGCATGGGGATACTCTCTCCCCTGCCCTCTTTGTTATTGCAGCGGAATGGCTAAGTAGAAGGATGAATCAACTTCCTAGTGAGCCAGATTATATAGGTTTCAAAGTTTCAATTGGTTGCCATTACATTACCCACCTTGCTTTTGCTGATGACATGATGATTTTTTCCTCCGGAGGAAAAAAATCTATTAAAAAATTGATGTCTATTCTGGTGGAGTATGAGAATCAATCCGGTCAGATGATTAATCGATAAAAAAGCACAATGTTAGTTTCCAATCATATGTCTCAGGAGAAAAGGCACTGGATTGTTGATTATACTAAGATGTCGATAAAACACTCCCCCGCAAAGTACATAGGTTGTCCTATTTTCACTGGGAGAAGAAAATGCATTCATTTTGTGAACCCCATTATTAGCATCAGAGCCAAGCTGAATGATTGGGCTAATAATATTCTCTCCACTGGTGCTAAACTCATCATATTAAAAAGTGTGCTCTAATCGATCCCTCTCTAAACTCTAGCTGATGTCAAGCCCCCTAAAAAGGTTTTACACACAAGGGAAAAAACATTTACGGACTTCTTTTGGGGTTCTTCGAGGGGAGTTCCTAAACTGCACTGGACAAAATGGGAGGATCTTTGCAAACCTGATGTGGAAGGTGGTGTGGGGTTGAGGATCTTAAAGGATTGTGTGGACGCCTTTAGTTTGAAGCTTTGGTGAAAATTCAGAAATCAACCATCTATGTGGTCAAATTTCCTCATGTTTAAATAATGCAGAATAAACACCCTTATCAGGTTACCTCTCAGAGAGGTTCAAAAACTTGGAGAACATTGCTGTAACTAAGAGATACGACTGAAGAAATAATCCATTGGGTTCCTGGTAAAGGGGAGGTTAACATAGCGTGGAGAACTGGATTGGTAATGGAGCGTGGGGGATCTTCATCTTCCCGATCACTGCAGGTTACTGAAGGACTTCAGGACTGCTATAAGAACTTGGGATTAGAGCAAAATTAATTAGTATATCCCCCATCACTTACTGTTTTAATGAGGTGGAAGTTCTAAACTCCGATCAAGGGTATGTGGTTGTGTGGTCCCTCAATAGTGATGGAAAATTCTCTTCAGCGTCTGCTTGGGACTATATTCGTCCCCATAATGGATCTTTCTGGACCGATAAATTCCTCTGGTCAGATGGTATTCCCCTTAAAGTCTATATTTTTATGTGGAGACGTATCAGAGATATTATCCCCGTGGACCTTGCAGTGCAGAAGAAATGTGTGAGAGGGCCTTCGAGGTGTAACTGTTGCGTTAATCCGAGGAGTGAATGTGTGGATCACCTTTTCTCTGAAGGGGATGTTGCTATTAAACTGTGGAACAATATAGCTCAGTAATCAACTTATTAATATGGCCACCTAATAATATGGGCATGCAAATTTTGAATTGTGCTAATATACTTTTGAATTGTTCATACAACTTATTAATATAGCTCAGGATGATAAGGCTATACATACAAACTTATTAATATGGCTCTGAATTTTTACTTTGGTTCTGGATGCTTTTGAATTCTACGGTAAAATTTTTATGCCTTTTACTGAGCTATATTATTCTGTCAGAATTCTACTTTTGAATTGTTTTATCATTGTTATAGTAGCACAAACTTATTAAACTTGGCAACTTACCCTTTTTTTCTTCTAACATGTTTTATATCCCCTTTTTATTTATTTTTTTGCTACACACAATGCTCTTCAAGTACTGAATCTAGAAAAAACATTCAGGAATTCATCCTGTCAACAAGCACTACAATGCTTTTCAAGTACTGAATCTAGATTCCAAACTAACTTTAGTAAACTAATAACGACCATATAAAACCAGAACATAAATGAGCAAATAATATTCAAGTTTGGGGACTTGTATTGTTTTATGGTTATTTTTAAAATTCATTCCCTTTATTTCACAGTATATAGAGTGGGTCGTGGGATTAGACTATATCGCATAGGTTTCTACAGTGGTTACAGTCCTGTGATGGAAGGGTATAATGTTCCATAACAGGGACATGCATACACTTATCCGGTAAACTATATGTTTTAACTATATGTCGCATTTTCATCCAACTGTGTTCATTTTAGTTTTGTATAAAACTATTATAAAACTGTGTTAATGTTAATTGTGTATGTCAATAGTTTAAAAATGCTAACTTACTGAACTAACTTTTGTTTAACAGATCACTATGGATTTTATTTTTATTTTTTCATGTGATTTTTCCACTCTCTAGCTCTGGCCCTATAGTTTTGTTCATTCGTAATTGGTTCTGTTTCGATTTTATCGCAGTGAATAACCGTGGATTAGATAAGCTTACATTTTCCAATCATTGATGGTTTATGAGTAACAATTTGGCATATACTTGGTCTTTGTGTTTTTACAGAAAACATGGCTAAGGTTGAGAAATGTATGCATGCTTCATGATGCAATTCCTTTTCCATTTGACAGAGTCGGGCATCCTATGCATGTTAAGGTAAAAGGTTCTCCATCCTATTCCAATAAATTTATATAAACTTAGTCTCGGAGATTATGTGCATCTTTTCATTTCTTCTGCTTTTCTTCCTTCTATGCATTTTATCACTAATGAGTACTTTCCATTTGTTAAACAATAATGAAATTATGTCTTAATGTGTGTAAGGTTAATATAAATGGACATAACTATTATAATGTATCAATCAATGATGTACAACCAAAACAAAAATGAAGAGAACTAAAGCTACGAGTTTACTAATCCTTTATGTCCATAGCTTAGACTTGAACATAATCCCTTAAGCCCATAGCTTAGAAATGATTATTTTTTTTTGTTTTGGCTTAGTAGAGGAATTCCAAAGATTAGATTCGAACATAATTTAGATTTGAGTCAAGTATCCAATTTGGTTTATCTTATCTTGATTTTCAAAGTTAAAAGCTCAAATAATTTTAGACAGGTATGTCATTTTGCTAAAGTTATGTATACATCCTTATTTGTGTTCTCGAATTAAAAAAAAAGATGTTATTGATGGTTGATTCAAAACAACTATTTTAAGTCTCATCACATCATAAATCACTTTAATTGAAACCTTTGAGCTAAAATGTCAAGGCATAAATCATTATTTTGTTGTGCTTGACATAATGGCCATGTAAGCCATCCAATTTATACTGATTTTTTCGTCTTAAAATGTGTACTTAAATTTTCTACACATGGATTTTAGAATGTATGTTTTTATATATGATTTTTGGGATGTCATTGGTAATAAATTTTTAACATTATGATCAAATTATTCGACAAACTAATATGTTGACACTTTTACATCTTTGTATTTGTTGAGTATAAACTATTATTTGTTCTACAATCCTTTCAACCGCCTTAGGGATATATGTCTGAGGGAAGTCAAATCATTTAATTTCATTTATAGGTGATATATGTTACACACACAGTGACACACACACACACACACACTGACCGCCCCCACCACATTGAATATGCATTTTTTTTTATCATTATTTTGTTCGTAAAGTTGCCAATTATGTAATCATATATGAAGTATATTATATTCATGAATCGATGATTTGGTTTATATTATATAGTTGAGTAATTTTGGTTTCTTAAACAAGTGGATAGTCCTAAAATAAATGGAACTTTGTCCAAATTTTCTAAATATGATTACAAGTCTTAGTCGATGCAGTTTTTTGGAAGTGTTGGTCGTGACTTTAGGCACGTCATACCCTAGTGTGTGTGTGTGTGTGTGTGTGTATGTATTTATACCTTTAGTCATATTGTCTTTGTACACATGCTTTCCATTTTAATCTTTGTCTTGAAGTGAATTTAAAGCGTTGGTGGTATCGAAAGGAGGAAGAATTTCAGGTTCAAACTGGGAGAATGTTAAGATACGATAATGGTAATTAATTTACATTACTGATTTATGTCTTAAATCCTAATATAACTATTGTCTTCAACATATCATTCTATAGGGCCCTCTACAACCGGGGAATGTTGAATGCGGATTTTACAAATTGAAGTTCATGAGAGATCTAATGGGGAATTCGTCTCAATCTACTAAACTAAAGGTAATAAATATTTATTTTATAATATTTTGTTTCCCTACTAATTACCTTTATAAGGGAAAAATGAGTACAACTTGTGTTATTTGATTTGTTAGATGAAGGAGTTGGCTGAAAAAGTAACCTATGAAAATCATGAGATAGAAGAAGTTTAGCATGAGTTCATTGTTTTATTCAGGATTATTTTTAGTGAGCTTCAGTTGTGGACAATTTTGGCATATCCTTTCAGGTACCTTTTTTTTTCTTCAATCTAATTAATTACTTTGTGTCGATGTTAATAATGTTTAATATAGAGAATCAAAATACAATATATGAAAATATAACAAAAATTGTAATTAATATTATCAAAACACTATAAAAATATGATGTCAAGAATAATGTTGTGTGACACCCTGCTTAAATTAATAACGGGTGGTGATCAAGTGCGAAAAGTAGCGCGTGTCAAGGCGCTAATCGTTGTTTTCTGTTCACCGCCCTAATACAAACAAACCTAAATTACGACTACACTCAACGGGTGAGTATAGCGATAAGTCGGGTATCGAAAATCCACAGAGACGAGTTGCTAGAATTTATAGGGTTTAATATTCCTAAATAAAAGTGTAAAAGATATTGGGTAACAAAAATAAAAGATAAATAAAGGAAAAGATTAATCTAGGCGAGTGTAAATTAAACTATGATTAACAAAGTGAATAAAAACTATAGGTTGCGTCGAATATCCCTCATCCGAGTTAATTGGTATAAAATGATTACATGGATTGACGAATTATTAAGATTGCGTCTCGTTTCGTCAATTAATTAAATTAAGAGTTGTCACACCCCTAAATTCGCATAAAGGACTAATATGATTTTGGTGTCAACAAATATCCCAAAAATTACGCACGCAAGGTCGTAAAAACGACGCATACATGATATACCCCGTTAAATTTCCTAGGCGTAATAACTAGGACAACACACTCGAAATAAATACGTAAACACCATCACCAAAGCAAAGTAACCAAACAACCCAAAGTAAGTTCAATTCGACACAACCTAAATTAAATTAGCCGCTAAACATATTAAATGACATTAAATAAATTAACTAATTAATTAAAGCAACTAATTAAATCTAACAATTAAAATTATCTAGGCATGGAAATATTTAACTAAGCATGGAAATAAATGGACAAAGATAAGAAAAGTAGGCAAAAGTGACAATGAATAGTAAAACTTACATTAATGGAGGGTACACAACAAGAAATGAGGAGAAGGGAGGTCTCCTACAAAAATCCCCAATATTTTCTAGCCCTAAAATGAAATATGTCTTCCAAAAAAAACAAAGTTCCCTTTTATATTAAGTTAGAATAAAAGAAATGAAATAAATGAAAAAGAAAATAGAAAATAGGGAGAATCAGCAAAGTCGGCCAAAATAGAGTCCCGGTCGACCGGGTCCAAATCGCGGTCGACCGCGTCAAAATGGAGCACTACACTGTCTCAGACTCACGGCAAAAAACCAAACACCGGTCGACCGCCATGGATCGCGGTCGACCGGGATAGCAGTGACAGCCACTAATTCGCAGTCAAAGCAATCACGAACCTGCTATGGCAATACCCAACAAAAAATCAAAACCATGCCAAAGTAAATAAGCCGAGACTAGCCATGTAACCCCAAGACCCAAAACGCAGCCTCCACGGCCATTTTTGGCCAAGCCGAGAACACCCACAAAAGCTCCATCAAAAATGGCCAAAACCTCCGTCCACCATTAATGGCCAACAAAACCCTCCAAAAAGTAGATGTCCAAGACCCATTTGCGTACGTGGTCCCAAATCAAGCTCCAATTTCGGACGAAAGGCTCGAATTTCGGTCGAAACCAAAACCCGAGCAAAACCCGAGCCTAGGGCCAAATCGCCATCTTCATTTGCTGCAAAAACGTTTTGGGGAAACAAAGGGAATTAATGGATTTGTTATTAAAGAAGAAAAGGGACATGGATGTAATTAATAAAATTGTTAATGAATCTTTTATAATTCTTTCTGATTAAAGCTCCGTGTTTCCTTCGTTCGGACTCCGATTCGAGCACCGTTCGCGGCCACGCGAAGCTTGGCCCGAGGGATACAACTTCCGTGCATACTTCGGGCAAAAATCCTAAAGTGTAAAATTACGAAAATGCCCCCGAACGTGCGAATCGCGACGAAACTTAGTCGGAACGTGCTCAAACTTCATACTAAGCACTTTAATACCTATAATAGCTCAATTATACCTCAAATAACATTTTAGCATATAAAACCGAGGTTGTCTGATTAACGAGCATAATTATAGGCATTAAAGTACCCGAGGGAGCTAAAATGCATAAGTATCGAGGGTAATTAAATGCATAATTTGATACGAATCAGGTGGCCAACCCTATACTAAAATAAATCAGGAATCTCAAGTGGATCATTCTCAGCATCTATTGTCGATACTAAATAAACATAGCTAACAACCCGATACAAATAAGCGGATGCCAAAAAAATTTGGAAACATACCATGAACATCATGCCAGTAATAGAGTAACTAGTGAACAAGATAAAATCTACACACGTATCACAATAAAAGGAAGCACTCGAATTAAAATCTAATGAGTACACAAAAGAAAATATATCCGAATATGCTGTCGGGTCACAGACAATACAACATCCTTAGAAGAGAAATATAAAAGTGCTATATATAACCCTTGGGTATAAATTCGATACAAAAATTGAATCCTATCTAGATTTACAAAAGATAGGAAGCGACTATAATAAAAATCCTATAACAGTCCACATCTGCTACAACTCCGAGAACACTGGATGGAAAGCACCATTGACATCCTTGCGGTGGGACACCTATAATATATTACAATATGTGTATATCAAGAGAACAATATAAACGGGTCAGAGCCCGAGGTGTGAAAATATTTTAGCAAGTGCATCACAATGCATAATAATTATAAATGCACAATTTCATAATTAAAGTGGAGTCGCTCTCTCGTGGAACTCAAACTCACCCCTCGACTAAAGTACGCACCTAAACGTATGCACATGAACCTCAATTAAGCTACCCGACGCATTCTAGGGATAACTCAATCTCACAAATGATATTGTTATCTCACGTAGGCTTTATAAGCCTTGTCTCCAAAATACCCAACTTTAAATGATAATACACACTTTAAATGACTCGCTTATTCCAATTCGAGTCAAACTAACTTAAAATATTCCGGAACTGAAATAAAACCCAAGGAAAATCATTTTGATTATCACGACCCATCCCGGATCAACCGCGCACTCAGAATCTTCATCCGAAATACTTTATAACATCCTCAAATTTTGATCTCAATTGCCAAATTTAAAATTCTCCAATTTAAATAAATTTTATTTCTCCCAAATTAATTAAAATCTCAGTCCTCAAAATCACGGGGTATTAGATGTTGTTGTTAGTGAATGGACCGGGTGAGATTTATATTATCGTTGTTGTTAATGATGTTGAATGCCCGGGGGTGTGCTTTATATTGTTGATGGTAAATGCCGAGGTGGGCTTTATTTTCTTGAAGGTGAATGCTCGAGTTGGGCTTTATATTGTTGTTGTTGGTTAAACATGTTATGTTTAATTTTGGATTATTAAAAAATAAAGGAAACGCTGTCAAAATTTTCACTAAACCTTACCCATTTATCTCTTCCATGCATTAAAAAGGAATAAAGTAAAAATTAACTTTGAGATTATGCAAATATTTTGTGATGCCCGTGGTGGCCTTTATATTGTTGCAGATTGTGAATCCCCAAGGTGGTCTTTATATTGTTATTATTGATAGTGAATGTTCATGGTGGTATTTGTATTCTTGTTATTGTTGATAGTTCATGCTAGCGATGAGATTTATACTGTTGTTGTTGTTGTTGTTGTTGTTAATGATGTTGAATGCTCGAGGTGGGCTTTATTTTGTTGAAGGTGAATGCTCGAGTTGGGCTTTATATTGTTGTTGTTGGTTAAACATGTTATGTTTAATTTTGGATTATTAAAAAATAAAGGAAACTCTGCCGAAATTTTCACTAAACCTTCCCCATTTATCTCTTCCCTACGTTAAAAATGAATAAAGTAAAAATTAACTTTGAGATTATGCAAATGTTTTGTGATGCCCGTGGTGGACTTTATATTGTTGCACATTGTGAATCCCCAAGGTGGTCTTTATATTGTTATTATTGATAGTGAATGTTCATGGTGGTATTTGTATTCTTGTTATTGTTGACAGTTTATGCTAGTGGTGGGATTTATACTGTTGTTGTTGTTAATGATGTTGAATGCTCGAGGTGAGATTTATATTGTTGTGGTTGGTTAAACATGTCATGTTTAATTTTGGATTATTAAAAAAATAGAGGAAACTCGATCGAAATTTCCATAAAACCTTCGTCATCTATCTCTCCCATGCCTTAATAAAGAATGAAGTAAAAATTAACTTTAAAATTATGCATAAGTTTATTTTTTGATACTCGACATTGTATTAAAATATCATTATTGTTTGAGCTATATTCTTTATATGGTTAATCTGTTTTTGTTTTTAACTGCTATTTGTTTCCTTCTTTTGTTCATATATCGATCCTGTTGTTGCCTATTTCATATCCGATGTAGTTGTTGCTAAATTGGGTTTTTATGCTACAAGAATTGAGTTAATGTTGCAGTTTAATTTGCTAGTTTTTATGTCTGTAGTCGTTTTAGATATATTTTTGTTTGTGAGTTGTCCAGAAGTCAATTGCGAAACTTTTGGTGTATATTTATTTTAATTTGAAATATTAATGACATTTTTTGTACTTATTGTTCAAGTTATATTGGTACTTGGAATTTGCTACTTCGAGTATGGAAATTTGTTCTTTGAATTGACAAATCATAGTTTTATACCTTACACGTTTGTGATATTTGAATAGTATAATATAATTCAATGCAAAAAAAGAAAGGAAAAAAAAACTTTAATGACTGTTTACAGTTCACATATAAAAACGGGTATGTTTTATGTACGCTGTCATTATAATTAACAAAGTAACTGTCGTAATAGGTACCTTTTATGACGGTTTGTACGAATTTTTTTCGTAATAGGATGGTTTGTTATGATATTTTTGCCAACACCAATTTTATTATGACACACAACATTATTGTTAATGACGATTTGTATGAAAAACTGTCATATAGGATGATTGTTATGACGGTTTTATCAACACTGATTTTATTATGACACAAAACATGACGAAGGTTTTTAAAGCTTTGAAAACCGTCATAAATAACCTTATATGACCCTTTTTTCCCGTCATAAAAATGTCTAATTCTAGTAGTGTATCTACAATATTATACTCATTCCATCATACAAGAACCCTAACACTCGGGGTTCCCAAATCTAGGCATAGTCTCACCCTACCATACACAAAGACACGCACACCAACTATATCAAATCACAATTACCCTTAATCTATTCTCCCAATACATCATGCCTAGGAATAATCCCATACCTAATTTAAATGAAATCATAGGACATAATAACTACCTAACTCTAGGAAGTTATAACCCAAACCTAATCTCACCCAAAGGATATTCATCCCACTTATACATCATTATGATTTAAATTAATCCCGACTAACAAGCCCAATCCTCTAACATACAATTTTCAAATAAAAAAACCCATTCTACACTCAGGTTTACCATCGAAAACCAAATCCCCAATTTAACCGCTTTAAATCAACGATTTTCCTAATATCCAAATACCCTAAATATCAATCTCCAACAATTCAAATTATAAGAATATATCTCTATTATATGAATACATGAAAACTATAGGCTAACAAATCCTTCCCTATACCCCCAAACCAAAATTTTCAAAAGGAAGTTCAACCCAAAATCATCCATCCAAAATTTCGGTATCACAAATGTTTAGTATAAAATTCATATTTCTCCATCTGTACGAGTCACTTTCTTTAAAATCATGTTTCTACACTCAAAACCTCCATTAATGAACTCCAAAGATTTATTTAATCCCCCAACCAACATCCAAATAATAAAATAACATCATATAACCAATTAAGATCTATTTCTAACATTAAAACCCCAGTTTTAAATCAAGATATATATAAAACCCAATTTCATACTCAAGAACCCAAGATTTTCAATTTCTATCAACTAGTTCATATTTTCTACAAATTTTCACTTGAAATAAAAGGGGTTTTACATGCTTTCATATACAAATTAACTAATAATCATTATTTAATCAATCCAAGTAAGATCTATAATGAAATTCATCAAATTAAGAGGGGAATCAATCTTATTACTAGTAATTTGAATTAATTACTATATCCTTCAAATTTAATCATAAAACTCAGATTTATAACACAACAGGTTTAGATTCACATGTATAGGCATGGATTAAATCAATAAGAGGCATACAATCATTCTAAATAAACTCACCTTATGGATTGATAGGGAAATTAGTCCCCAAATCCCTCAATTCCTCTTGTCCTCTTGGTGCTTTCTCTCTTTAACTGTAGGATGCCTTCCAAATGACAAAATCAATGTTTTAGGTTTAGACTCCCAACTTTGTAACATAGTTCCCACGAAATTTTTCTTGGGTTCAAAATAAGTCCATACCCAAAGTGTCTACATAAAACTGCCAATATCCCGAAACTCTATCCAAGTAATACATCACCTCAATAGGCCTAAACCCCACCATTTAAACTAAAAAGAAATATTCTATGCGTCCCAAGAGCCAATTAACAAATATACCCAAAATACGTAACTAACAACTCAGTTATTTAATAATTAACCGATATGAGTCCAATTATAATTAATTTAATCAATTAATCATCGTGTTTTAAGTCTAGCTTCAAATCCACTTTAAATAACATATAAAGATATAAATAGTGAAATTTTCAGTTATAAAAAGCACATGTACTTAATTTTTTTTTATTCAATTTAATAATTTACAGAAACTACGGGGTAATAGACCATTACCTTCTTGATGTATGAGTACAATCTTCCCTGATCTATCAAATATATTACCTATGTAACATCCTGCCTAATTAAATACCAGGTGATCAGTCCTTTATTAAATTAAAAATCAAGGTGAACGGTTGGTTCATTCTTAGCATCACTGTCGCAAAATAAATTTCCAATTTAAACGCCCTAAATAATTAAGCTAAGTGTCAAAACAATTTAAAACCTTAATTACATTTTATTTAAATCCAGATATAAAAACCTTAATAATAATTAACAGTTTAAGAATCACACAAATATGAAGAATGGTAATAAACACCCAAGAATTCAACCATTCAGATAAATCAATACCAAGTTTAAAAACTACAAATGAAATCACCCTGACACGAATTACATCCATAAAAGACTACCAAATATTGAAAATAAATGAACAAAAATTTCTGACAAATCCAACCGAATAGGGAAATAGGCGACACATGCCGTGACTAATCAGAACTAAATTAAGAGTAGAGTCAACAAGGAGGTCGTCTAAGTAATGGCCTGCAAGTCCCACATAAGCTGCAGCGCGTCCGTTTCCAAGAATCTAAGCATGACTCCCCTGTTGCTAGGCACCTGTAATACATACATACATACATATATATATATATATATATATATATATATATATATATATATATATATATACAAGAGAGAAGAAGACAGAAAACGGGTCAGAGCTCGAGTGTAAAACAATTTTAAAAATAGTTTAGCGAGTATTTAAAATGCTTACTCGCTAATGTAACAACCTTGTTAGTATGCGACACTCTCTTGAGAATTCTCACCTCTCATCTAGTGCGCACGCCTACCGTACTAATAAATCTCATAAGTTTTTCTAACTTATTCTCCATAAGGTTTTATAAGGTGAAAAGCGAGGTTAGGATATTTACTTTAGGAAATCATTCTCTTCAAGATTTCTTACGTTATTTAGAACAACTCATTTTCATTATAAAGTTCCCGAACACTTATAATAAAATTGAAGCATTTATTCATTACTAATCTACTTATACGCATAGTAGAAAGTTCCCATATGGATATACGTATATATATTAATCACACATACAATATATATATTAACGACATCCCATATAAAATCTATGGTGCTGGCATACTCCGCTATCAAGTCCCCGTATCACACAAACTAAGGGAAATATTAGTTCGAAATCACTCTCGAACTGTATTAACACAATACACAAACAAATGGAGGCGAAGCATAGTTCCAGGTCCTAAGAGGTCAGCACATACCCTCACGTCTCTTAGAACAATTGACTATATTTTTCAGATAGCCTGTATCGAGGATACTATCTTCTAGGGTACGAGTCAATATCCCCATAAAGGTCCAATCGAGATAAGACTGTCCCAGCGCGGAAACCCCCGTGATAGTAAGTAGCCCGAGTATGATTTTTACACACATATATAATATGCATAATCACACAGTTATATATATATATATATAAATATTCACATTTCTTAATTAGGTGCACTCACGACCCATAATATGATTCTAACCATGCGTAAGATATCACGCTCGAGTTTTACGTATAAGTAAATCACTCTTTTTATTCTATTAAGTATAACAAATCCTTAAGTACTTCTCGACTCTCGAAGTGTATCCTCTCGAAATAATATAAAATCAGTAGGTTCACCCTCACTACTCTACTGGTCTAAGTCTTCCTTAGTCCTCACAAGATATACCATAACGTACGCACGATTTCCCACTAAATTTATATTCCCCAAACCCCACGGTTAAATCACATATGAATCGTATCACCCGAACCTTGCCTATAACCCTACTGGTCTTTCCCCAAGTCCCATTATGGTAAATAAGATATGTATAAGGGTTCCCACAAAGTGACACATGTTTAGTCATCAATAAAAAAAAACAAGCTTCAAAATTCAGAAGAGGTCGATCGATCGAAGGTAGGGAGTCGATCGATCGATTGACATTCAAGGTCAATCAATCGATCGCTTAGATATTCCCAGATTCTACATATACTATCCTACGGGTTTCATCACCAAAAGTCCTCAAAACCTTTATCAATTTTACCCAAACGCCCAAACAACATTACTACTTATACTATATACCTAACTACATGATTTCCTACGTGAAACATGTTCAAATTCATCAACGATATCGAATTAATGGGGTAAAATTGACATAATCCTCAAGAACCCTAATTTTGGAGGAAACATACATTCTTCTAATTATTTCCCAGATTTCTTGTTTCTAAATTCATACTAATTCGTAGGTAATCCTCTACATGTGATGGGTATGTCCAGAATATATTAAATTTCTCTAAACATGCGATTTAAAGTCTATAAATTATCAATTTCTTTCATAAAACATGTTCTTGATAATCCTAAACTAACATGGGTGAGACACTAACTAAAAACAAAGCAAGATAGATACTTGTATGGAATTTGAGTTTCTGATTTGTGGATTAAAGATGTATGATTACGTTCCTCGTCGCACGATCTACGCTTTGGTGGTGGCGGCGGTGCAAACGGGCGAGTCTTTGGCCTTGAGTTGCTTGGAAAGCTCTCCAACTCCTTCTCTAATGGCCGTTCTTTGTTTTTGTGTTTGTTAACCCTAGAAGACAACTCCTAAAGGCTGATATATCCTTAGGAAATTCGTGGGTTTAATTGCCCAAAAATGTAAAATGTCTATAATACCCTCCCAGGATGCCAATTAGGCTTAAAAACGCCCCTAGACCCGAACTAAACTCCCGGGTACATTATTTTGACTATCTTGACCCTTTCGGATACATTGGTACAGTCGAAAAGACCATATGGATGACTTATAATTTATTCACTTTTAATAATACTAATTTAATCCCGACACGACACAGGCGCATCCTGACTTAATTTTCATAATTGTTTTATTATTCCCTCGTGACACTTTTAATCAATTTTATTCTACATATTACTCTACTCAATAAGTAATATTTAACAAATTAACAATTTTCCAATAATTACTAACTCTCGTCACACTAGTAAATATTTAAAATAAATTTCTGGATTAATATTAAATTAATCTATCTCAAGTAAATTTAATAAATCCCTAAATTTAAAAGCCATTAAAATAAGGGGTATTACATACTTCCCCCCTAATAATGGAATTTCGTCCCGAAATTTGGAAAATAAGGCCTATTTGATAAAACAATTTTGGATACCTTATCAATACGCAAACTATCTACATAGTAAGGTGCTCAATCACTATATCCCCCGCCTCGCAGCAAACTTGTTTAACACTTTCATTAAAGAGACTTTACATTGAGCTCCTATCCGACCACATTCGCATAAGACACACCTATACAATATTAATTCCCATTATTTCAATATCATTGGGAGGCCTCACCTCACTACCTGACAACTACTCGAATTTATCTAAACACAAAACTCCCATGCTGAGGGAAACTATATGAACATCTGGCCACTTTTGTCAGTTCTTTAAATCTCAATTTTTGGTTACGAAATTCTAAGCCGCCTAAAACGGTTCGTAGTAATTCTATCTTAGTCATCGAATTATTCTCGACCGATCCAAACTTCTGATTATCCGCTCACCTCTAAACATACAGAGGGAGAATAGTTAAGGTTTTTCCCCACCAAATAAGCACCTCGTTCGCGACAAACAGGTACGAGTGCTTCCACGGAACTTTACCTTACTATACTTCACTTGATAGCTATATTTGTGCCGAAATGAAATGATCACCAAGATTCCAAAATTACCTTCACGCGTCTCTAATAATAGTTAATCAATGTGCGCATACTCCCCGGCTATGGGTGATACATCCTACTCAAAACGAAACGTTATCCTCGATGCTTCCTGAAATCCCATATTAAAGGTATGATTCAAAGATCTCATTCCGATTCAAAAAATAATACCGTGTAGGACCACGTATCGGCGCGATCCTTCCTTTCAAAGGAAGACTGGGCACACTAGTTAATATTATAAATCACCGCAAAGGAATATCAATAACTTCCTTCTTGGGCAACTTGTTCCACATGTTCGGATGAACCCTTGATCTTGCCTTGAGGGTGGAAACCCATCCAAGATACTTTACCGACTTTACCAGCCTCTTCCATTACAGGAATTGTCGATAGCCACAAAATTCTCTGGTTGATCCTCTTATTCCAACCGTTTTCTATCTATGAGTGGTGCATGCATAGACTACTCACTATGTCCCGCTAAACATCGACTTATACTTGTAATGTCTCACATTAACAGACATTTAATACTCCCTATCTTTCCTTTGCGTATTCTGAAGGTTTCGACCCGTGCACTTTTCTCCACGATGTGCACTTTTGGAGCTTTTATACCACACTAACATCATCACTCTTGTATGAGCAAGTCTCTCTCACCTTTGACTAATTACAACTCCGCTCCGAGTGTTCCCCATTAAATACTACCCTTATCAAGGAGTACTCCATTTTAAAATGCTTCCCACAGCCTTCCAACCAAATTCGGGTGTGCTACTCTAATCGCACACGTATATATGGATTATCGTTCTTCATGCGACGCTTAATGCACTCTACCACTTCCACCTCGTTATGCTAGTCCCACAAACATATATTTCACACGTTTATTCCCACGTCCCTTCAACTCGGATGATTCTGACATCAACTAACCAGGATGTCCGCATTCTGTAACACCCCACCCCACCCCGGCCGCCCGGGGAGAGCAAAAAATGCGCTACTCATCGATAAAACTACCCAAATCCAACAAAATACAAGGTATAAAGCATCTAAATCCCACAACAACAAAAGAGAAACCACTAATCTCAAATCTCTTCACATAAGTACAACAATTCACTCGAATAAATGCAACAACTGAAATAAATCACCAATGCTCTATACATCAAAATAAATACAAGTCTCCTCCTTTGTATTGAAAATTCTTCTTAGATAATCAATGCTAAAAAATCATCCCAACTCTTTATTTCCCTTGTGTTTCAAACGCGGTTACAACATTTGGGTAATCTCAATCGCTCATAGAAATTGAAATTTTAAATTCTCCTTATCATCGTTCCACTCCTTAACTCGTGGTGATAAAATTTTTAATGCCACCTTACCACACAATCGGCTTCCCTGGCCTTAGATTGTAATTTATCTTCCAACTTATAGTTATAATTACTTGTTCCTATTACGACCGAGGCACCGAACTCATGGACTAATGACCAAACATCTCCCCATTTCCAACCTTACGCTAAGTTTCATGCGTGGGATGTCTTGCAAAGAGAAATCCAAACAAAAAACCCCCCGATACACTACTACCTAGTATTATCGGTTATCAAAATCCGTTAGTCCCTCCGTCCATAACATGTACCCCTTTATTCCGTCTCTTGACAAAAAAAGTTACATCTCCTCCCGTAATTACACTTAACAAAGAACATTTCGTCAATTGTACAATCATTCAGTATTGGTGGAAATCACATTCCATAAACCTTGAATACATATAGTCGGGATTCTTGAAATCTCGTTCCCAATCATATGGGTGTAACTCTCAACTCCCACATCTCTAATGGATATATATATCAACGCGCTCTTCCTATCACCAAGTCCTGAGCGCTAAACATAATATTGAGTTAAATCTTTTCGCTCAATGGTAAACCCAGTACATACTGAATCATAACAACAAATTCCCTACACACAACGGGATCGAATATCTCGATCCCACTATCCCATTCGAAGTCTCTAGAATATATAATATAAGTGCGAGTCTGACCCTCTCGCAGGTGAGGCCTCGCCAGAACAAAACATGCTGCACTAATACAATCATTTCGATAGCCTTGCAATAACTGCCTACTATCGTACTAACCATTACTATAAAGTTGTAACTAAGACAGTATCATACTCGTATATCACATCACTAAAATGAATAATCTCAATAAAGTATATAACACTATTAATACACCCATTTATCCTTTGTGGATAGCACTAAGGATAATCCCGCTACACTAGGGAAAATATTAACATAATAATAATGTCTATAGTTAAACTCGTCTCACATGCTAATCTAACAATGAACAAAATATATTGACTCGCTCATGTCACATAAAACACGCCTCATTTTCCGAGGATAAAACTCATACTTCTACCTTGCCAATCATCTTGACTGCACAAATGGTTCCCGGACGTAACACGTTTGTCCAAACCAAAACAAAAACTACTTTAATCGTTGTCCTTTACTAGACATCCTACTCTTGTCCCTTTAGTCACTTGGGGAAAACATTAACGCATGTGATTTCACTCTCCACAAAATACCTCTACACATAATCCACTTATCACCTGTCATACTAACTATATTAGTACTGTCCTTCTCTCGGACTTTGGTAGGCTGGATTCCTAATGGCTACCCCCGTTGTTCCCTTATCTTTGTTAGCCCCAAGGAATGTGCCACTGGCTTCAATAACCCTTGCTGAATTTACCATCGCTTGGTAAGAATTCAGCTATCCGACTCATTTAAATTATCCCCCTGATGGGTCTCCCCCTTGCGGTGTTTTACTAACTACTTTTCATCTAGACACACTCTCCAATAAATCTTTCGATTACTTTATCTCCCTTCATAAAAGCGTTAACATATCTACGAACAATGCGTGACATTGTCACCATATGGATCGACTGTCCAACAAAATTCTCTTTAAGTGTTGTCAATCTTTCCTCATGAGTTGATTTCCCACTTGAAATCTTCTCTACCATTGGTATCCACTCCCGCTGATATAAGATTTCCTAAAAGTCTAAATCCATTTAGAAATGGACCCCTATCCGTCCCTTCCATAATGGGTTCAGAATAACGTTCATATCTTATTCTGAACAACTGATGAAAGAACATGTGGTTAAACTGTACCTAAGGTCTTTCCATTTACGCAACATTTTACTACTAACGGTGGGGGTTGACTCCCACTATTGTAACTTTGTTCCGTTGAGTCAAGAAAATTTTTACACCAAGTTTTTTACTTTTAGTTAGCCACACTCCGTCACATGCCCAAGCCTTTTGAATATATTACCTTCGTTGGGTAACACACACAATTACCTCATTTCTAGAATTTTCGCTGATGACTCTCCTCAATTTTCCCATTTAACCTTCTCCCAAGCGTACTACGTTGGGTGAGTCTGATTCGGCTTCTCTTTTGACTATAGCAGCATTAGGAAATCGTAGGCGGCGTCCTAGACGTCTTTACAGTCCTGGACTCTCGTGCCATAATAGGGGTGACATCGACTATTGTCATCATCCTCGAATATACTTTACGACCTCAACTAGGCCCTGCCTCCTGATGTCCGCCTAACGGCAGGGCTGCAAATTTTTGACACGATAACCCGTTTACGGTAATAACCCGAAGATGACCCGAACATAACACGATTAGCTTGTATAGATTTAAGAGTACCCAAAACTTATACTCAAATCAAAATCAATGCGACCCGAAAATGACACGATAAACTCGAATTGCCACCCCTAATGGCCCTCGTCTGAAATCCTTCATCGCTCGGCACACGCACACGTCCGAACACAATTTGAATTCACTAATATACATACGTTATAGCAGGAGAACGAAATCTCACCACAGAAATAAAAAATCCTAAACATAGGGCTCTATATCAAACAAATCAACGCTGGAAGCATAATAAGCCGCACATATCCTAAAGGACACAAGAACCTGATGCTCTGATACCACCTGTGACACCCCGCCTAATTAAATACCGGGTGATCAGTCCTTTATTAAAATAAAAATCAAGGTGAACGGTTGGTTCATTCTTAGCATCACTGTCGCAAAATAAATTTCCAATTTAAACACCCTAAATAATTAAGCTAAGTGTAAAAATAATTTAAAACCTTATTTCCATTTTATTTAAATCTAGATATAAAAACCTTTTTAATAATTGACAGTTTAAGAATCACACAAATATGAAGAATGGTAATAAACACCCAAGAATTCAACCATTCAGATAAACAAATACCAAGTCCAAAAACTACAAATGAAATTATCCTGACACGAATTACATCCCAAAGAGTACCAAATACTGAAAATAAATGAATAAAAATCTCTGAAAAATCCAACCGAATAGGGAAATGGGCGACACATGCCCTGACTAATCAGAACTAAATTAAGAGTAGAGTCAACAACGAGGTTGTCTAAGCAGTGGCCTGCAACTCCCACATAAGCTGCAACGCGTCCATTCCAAAGAATCTAAGCATGACGCCCCTGTGGCTTAGCACCTGTAATACATACATATATATATACAAGAGAGAGAAGAAGGCAGGAAACGGGTCACAGCCCGAGTGTAAAACAGTTTTAAAAATAGTTTCGCAAGTATTTAAAATGCTTACTGGCTAATGCAACAACTATGTTAGTATGCGACACTCTCTTGAGAATTATCTCCTCTCATCTAGTGCGCACGCCTGCCGTACTAATAAATCTCATAAGTTTCTCTAACTTATTCTCCATAGGTTTTATCAGGTGAAAAGCGAGGTTATGATATTTACTTTAGGAAATCATTCTCTTCAAGATTTCTTACGTTATTTAGAACAACTCATTTCCATTATAAAGTTCCCAAGCACTTATAATAAAATTGAAGCATTTATTCATTACTAATCTGCTTATACGCACAGTAGAAAGTTCCCATATGGATATACGTATATATATTAATCACACATATAATATATATACTAACGGCACCCCATATAAAATCTATGGTGCTGGCATACTCTGCTATCAAGTCCCCGTATCACACAAACTAAGGAAAATACTAGTTCAGAACCACTCTCTAACTGTATTAAAACAATACACAAATAAATGGAGGCGAAGCATAGTTCCAGGACCTAAGAGGTCAGTACATACCCTCACGTCTCTTAGAACATCTGACTATCTTTTTCAGATAGTCTGTATAGAAGATACTATCTTCTAGGGTACGAGTCAATATCCCCCATAAAGGTCCAATCGAGATAAGACTGTCCCGACACGAAAATCCCGTGATAACAAGTAGTCCGGGTATGATTTTTACACAGATATATAATATGCAAAATCACACAGTCATATATATATAGATATTCACATTTCCAAATTAGGTGCACCCACGACCCATAATATTATTCTAACCATGCGTAACATATCACGCTTGAGTTTTACGTATAAGTAAATCACTATTTTTATTCTATTAAGTATAACAAATCCTTAAGTACTTCTTGGCTCTTGAAGTGTATCCTCTCTAAATAATAAAAAATTAGTAGGTTCACCCTCACTACTCTGCTGGTCTAAGTCTTCCTTAATCCTCACAAGATATACCATAACGTACGCACGATTTCCCACTAAATTTATATTTCCAAAACCCCACGATTAAATCACATATGAATCGTATCACCCGAACCTTGCCTACAACCTACTGGTCTTTCCCAAGTCCCATTATGGTAAATAATATTGTATAAGGGTTCCCACAAAGTGACACAAGGTTAATCATCAAGAATAAAGAACAAGCTTCAAAATTCAGAAGAGGTCGATTGATCAAAGGTAGGGGGTCGATCGATCGATCTAGTCGATCGATCGACATTCAAGGTTGATCGATCGATCGCCCAGATATTTCCCAGATTTTGCATATACTATCCTATGGGTTTCATCACCAAAAGTCCTCAAAACCTCTATCATTTTTTCCCAAAATCCCAAACAATATTTCTAGTGATACTATATACCTAACTACATGATTTCCTACACGAAACATGTTCAAATTCATCAACGATATCGAATTAATGGGGTAAAATTGACATAATCCTCAAGAACCCTAATTTTGGAGGAAACATACATTCTTCTAATTATTTCCTAGATTTATTGTTTCTAAATTTATACTAATTCGTGGGTAATCCTTTACATGTGATGGGTATGTCCAGAATATATTAAATTTCTCTAAACATGCGATTTAAAGTCTATAAATTATCAATTTCTTTCATAAAACATGTTCTTGATAATCCTAAACTAACATGGGTGAGACAATAACTAAAAACAAAGCAAGATAGATACTTGTCTCGAATTTGAGTTTCTGATTTGTGGACGAAAGAGGTATGGTTGCGTTCCTCGTTGTGCGATCTACGCTTTGGTGGTGGTGGCGGTGCAAACGGGTGAGTCTTTGGCCTTGAGTTGCTTGGAAAGCTCTCCAACTCCTTCTCTAATGGCCGTTCTTTATTTTTGTGTTTGTTAACCCTAGAAGACAACTCCCAAAGGCTGATATATCCTTAGGAAATTCGTGGGTTTAATTGCCCAAAAATGTAAAATGTCTATAATACCCTCTCGGGATGCCAATTAGGCTTAAAAACGCCCCTAAACCCAAACTAAATCCCCGGGTACATTATTTTGACTATCTCGCCCCTTTCGAACACATTGGTACACTTGAAAAGACCATATGGACGACTTATAATTTATTCACTTTTAATAATACTAATTTAATCCCGATATGACGCAGACGCGTCCTGACTTAATTTTCATAATTGTCATATTATTCCCTTGTGACACTTTTAATAAATTCAATTCTACATATTACTCTACTCAATAAGTAATATTTGACAAATCAACAATTTTCCAATAATTACTAACTCTCTTCACGCTAGTAAATATTTAAAACAAATTTTCGGATTAATATTAAATTAATCTATCTCTAGTAAATTTAATAAATCCTTAAATTTAAAAGCCATAAAAATACGGGGTATTACAACCTAATCATCATACAAGTCCCTGTAGTCTAGATAAGCTACTAAGATTGTGCATACAACTTTCCAATAGGATGTCAAACCACTATCTAGCATGTGAACTATTCAATCATACTAGAATCGAAATTTCTATTTTCCATGAGTAAGTTGTACTCAACTCACCGGAATTTCTAGTAAGTATTATTGACCGACTTAAATAATATGTATTAATAAATATATAAAGCATTCCCATAAATATGTTTTAAATTTATAATTGGCTAAGACAATACTTTATTAACAAATAGTAAAGGTCTTAAACATGGTTTTAAGAACAGAGCTCCTAAAAATGTCTCACTTCCAAAAGTCTTAACTTGTAATCTATCCTTTAAAGGATCCACCAGGTTGTCGTAAGATGCAATCTTGATCACGATGACATTGCCTCTCCGCACGATCTCTTGTATTAATTGATACTTGCGTGCAATACGCTTGTCCCTCTTATAAGTATTTTACTATTTTAGATTTGCAACCGCTCTACTATTATAATTGCCGATTGTACTAAAAGAACCACGCCCAAGTCATATAGGAAGTTCCTAAGCCAAAACATTTCCTTTGCTTTCTACAAAGCAACAATATATTCAAATTCCATGATGGAATCAATGATATATGATTGATTGATGCTCCTCCAACTTATGGATCCACCTCCTAGCGCACACATATATCTGTGGTCGATTTCCTAGAATCCTTATCCGGTTGAAAATCTAAAATTATGTACCCCAAAGGTACCAGATTATCTGCTGAGTAAACCAACACATAATCTTGTATTTTTTAGGTACTCAAGAACGTGATTTACTATAGTCTAGTGCTTCTTACTTAGATTAGACTAAAAACTGACCATGTATATGATAAAGCTTCTATCCAGTCTAGTACATAACATAACATACATGAGGATACCCACCACTGAAGTACAAGGTATATTTCTTATCCTCTAAATCTGATGAGGTGCTAAATGATTTAATGTCTAGAAGGAATAAATCATTTCTTGAAATCCTATATGCAAAACTTTGTGAGCACATCATCGATATAAATAGAATGGGATAAACCCAACATCCTAATTCTCTGATCTTGTTGAAGCATTATCCCAAGGATGTGACTAGATTATTCATAGTCCTTCATATCGATTTAGTTGGACAACTATACTTTAATTCTATATGATACACCCATACAATTTTCGATGAGAAGAATAGTATCCACATAATCAATGAGAAATACCATTACATTTTTTCCATACTTTTTATACACAAAATTCATTTGAACATTGATAAAAATGAAAATATTTAATTACCAGATCAAACCCCATGTCCAAAACCTTAACCTTTGCTTAAGTAAATAGATGGACCTCTGAAGCTTGCGCACTTTAATTTTTTTGCCTTTAGCTGCGAAACATAATCCTGATAAACTTTAGCATGACTACCAGTGAGAAGGTTTCCTTACAGTCAATCTCTTCTTTCTAATTAGACCCTTTCGCAACAAGCATTTCTTTGAAGGTTTACACCTTTCCATTTATCCATCTTTTATCTTTGTAAATCAACTTGCATTCCATGAATTTTATCCCATTTGGAAATTCTACAATCTCCTATACCTAATTATAATACATTAAATTCATTTTTATATCCACAGCCTTAAGAAAAATATAATAACCCTTGTCTTAAAGTGCCTAGTAGTAGTCTTGGGATCCAGTTTGTGCTCCCTTGGGATCTCATCAAAGTGTTAACATATATATATTTACCCGTCACGATGTCTCATGATCCTACCACTACGACATGGATCCACTTGTGATCTAATGTAACTTACATGTGTTTCTTGATCATCGATAATGCTCCCACTACTTATAGGTAATGTATTATAGCTATAAAGTTGAATTCCTTCATATACCGATGGTCTATAAACATTAGTAATATAATATTTCCTTATATTTTCTTATGAGACTAGACTACTCCTGGGCTTGTGGTTCATCACATAATACCTTTCGAAGAACCAAACATTGGTACTAACAATGCCCTTACAATTCGCAGGATTATAAAATAAACCATTATTAAAACCTTTGAGATAACCAATAAAGAGACATAATTTTGTTCTTGATTATAACTTCCTTAGCTCCTTTCGTAGCACATGTGTTAGGAACCCCTAAATTCGAACATATGATAGACCGGGTTTACACCCATTACACAGTTTCATAGTAGTTAGAGAGACCGATTTAAATGGAACTAAGTTCAGGATGTATATAGCTGTCTCTAACACAAAATCCCTAAAAAAATATGGTAGTTCCAAATAACTCATCAGGAACCTTACCATATCTAAAAAAAGGCTTACTCACCCCTACGATCTGATTGTAAGGATGCACAACAGATGAGTTGGTGCATGCCTTTATGAAGATTCTTACCATAACACCTGAGATCATTATTTGGGTTGTGAAAGCCCAAATAGGAGGCCCTTCATATATGAAAAAGGTTAGGGAGTTATTGAATGGTGGAGCACAATCGTACTCAGTCAGATCAAATGGAAGTTTGCAGTTCTACGGTAGATTAGTGGTTCCCGAGGATGAGGAGTTATGGAGAGCTATTTTGACTGAGGCACATAAATTTCATTTTATGATACATCTCAATAGGGATAAGATGTACCTGGATATGAGGCACTGATATTAGTGGGCATGCATGAAGAAGGACATTATGGTATTTGTGTCCAAGTGTACTACTTTCCAGATGGTGAAGGTAGATTATCAGAGACCAACGGGTATTCTACAATCTCTTGAGATTCTGTCATGGAAATTAAAGAGTATTTCCATAGACTTTATTACTGGGTTGCCACGTCATTGCAGGGACATGATTCTATATTGGTATATGATATTATGAGATTGCATGGTGTACCATTTGATATCGTGTTTGACAACGAAATTTTTTTGTGTGTTCCATTTTTGGAGGAGTTTCCAACAGGCATTAGGGACTGATTTGAGGATGAGTACCTCATACCACTGATGTAACACACAATGTGTATGCTACGTGTGTACCTACATTTCAAGTGCAAGTCAGTCGCTCAAGTAATACTCGATAAGTCGGGATCGAATCCTAACAGAATAGGACGATAAAAGTTTTAAGGATGAGAACATAGGCTTCTAAAATCTAGGTATCGACTCTCAAAAGAAAAGAAATTATGATATTATTTTTAGGAAAATTACTAAGTAACTACGAAAACTTACTAGCAAGTGCAATGTAATTCAAAGGAATGCAAGAAACTAGAATTTTGATTTTGAAAACTATTTAAAAAAAGTGGAGTCGGGATCCAATCCCCTGAATCATAGGTATTTTTGTTAGATGCAAAGTTCTTGATAATTATATGAGTGATTAAAAAAAGCATTAATTGAATCGAAGCACTAAATATGCGAGAATATTTCTCCGCACAATATTTAGTCAACAACTAAACTAACGCGAATGACAAATTTATTGACACGTATATCGTATCCTCAAAAACTCCGATTGCCTATGAAAAATGAAGTTAATAGGCCTGCAATATTAGTCTCAACAAAAGTATTAAACCTTGGTAATTACATATATGATTACTTCAAATTTTATATCTAACATCCACACCTATTGTAGGTTCATGTTCCCCAACTCTCTAAAAATCTAGCCGGACATGATCATAATTACTAAGTATGAATATATTGAATTTCATGTAGACATAATGAAGAAATATGCATAAAATTAAAGTTACCAATGATGGAGAAAGTAAAGCCTTCAATAAGAATCAAGCTTGAATGAAAATCCGGAAACAATATGATCTTCTATTGAATTTGAATTGCAAAATATGTAAAAGTTACTCCAAGAAGTTCTTAATATTTTGATGCCTTAATATTAATGATAATGATGAATAATAACTCCTAATAGGTGTTTACAAGGGTTAAAAGTCGTTTAGAGAAGTCTCCGTAAACTCACACTCTTTCTACTAAAAGATAGGAAAAAATTAAAATTCTCGTCTTGGACCGAACCTATGCCTCGAACCCATATCGAACCGAACCCATTGAGAGAATCGATTCGCATAGGGCACTGAATCATTTTGGTTCAATTATCTGCCTAATTATACCTTGTGTGCTTGATTCACTCTTAATTACAACTTTGCCTTATAATTCTCTTTTCAACTTCAAATGCGCATAACTTTCTAACCGTAGCTCGGATTGGGGTAACGTTTCTTCTAATGTTCTCGTGACTTTAGGATATTTAACTTTTCAGTTGGCCCCTCCTCCAAGTTTCGGCTGGAAAATTACGAAATTATCCTTGACTTCCCTTTCTCGTATTTTTTTTCACCTTTTTGGCTTTTCTCTTCCATCCACTTGCACAAATTACCTCTAAAACATGAGAGAAATATATAAAATACGAAATACTCAACAAAAAGGGTTAGTGGCATAAATATGAGATAAATACAGGCCAAATGTACTGTATGGGACCGTAAAGATACCGAAATTAAGGGGATAAATATGGAATATTTATGTCTAATCAACCACCAAATACGAATAGACAGACTGAGCGAGTGAACTAAGTATTCAAAGATTTACTGTGAGCTTGCATTCTAGACTTCAAGGGTAGTTGGGAGCAATACTTACTGTTGGTGGAGTTTGCCTATAACAACAATTATCATCAGACTATTGACATGGGACCATTTGAGGCATTGTATGAGAGGCCTTTTCGTTCTCCCACTTATTGGATAAAGGTGAGGGGAGAACAAGCTTATAAAAACTGAGTTTATTCAGGACATCTTAGAGAAGGTGTCGCTTATCAGAGAGATGTTAAGGACTTCCAGAGTTGGCAGAACAACCACATGAATTTTGTGTATGAGTCACCTAGAGTTTTTTTGTTAGGGATTAGGTGTTTCTTAAAGTGTATCCCACGAATGGGGCAATACAGTTCGGGAATTAGAGTAAGTTGGCTCTCCGGTATGTAGGACCATTCGCCATCATTGATCGTAACAGACCAGTTACGTATCATTTAGACTTTTTAGATAATTTATAGTAGGTGCATGATGTATTCTATGTCTCTATGTTGCAGAGATCCCTTAGGGACGCATTGTCATACCTGCACATTGATATCGGTGAGATTGAACATCAACCCAACATGAGTTACGAGGAGAAGCCAATTTCTATCTTGGATCGTAGAGAGAAGACTCTTATCTTAAAGGTTATTCCTTTAGTGTGTCTCTAGTGGGAGCACCACAATGAGGCATAGTCTACGTGGGATATGGAGGATAATATGCGAAAGCGGTATCCAGAACTCTTCTAGTCAGGTGCAAATCTTCCGATGACGGAATTCCTTTATTAGGGGGAAGAATCTAATACCCCGTATTTTTTGAGATATACTTATTTATTAATTAATGAATAAATTAATAAATGGGAATGACTATTTCTTGTGTGAATTGTTAATAATAAAATACATAATTTAAATGATAATTAAATTTTGCATGTTATGTGATTTTTGTACGACATTTCATAAATAATTAATTGATGATAATAATTATATAAAATTTAACTATATGCGGTTAAGAATAAAATAATTGAGTTTGTATTTTTATCTTATGTGGTATTATCGTGTGTTATAAGGTATTATCATTTGGATCGGAGTCTAAAGTGATATAGAGGCTCGAAAATTTATTCTTATTGCTTTGGATTGGGCCAAGGGGTAGGTATATATTTGTTTAAGTTTTGAATTAGTTTGGGTAGTGTTTTGGGCTCTTTTGGAGGCCCAAAATTAGTTCTTTTGATGATCTACGAGTTTCAGATTATTTAATTTGTGTTAAACCTTATTAATTAACACTTTACACACAAAACTTAAAGCCCAATAACCTAAGCGATTTGGGAAAGCTTAAAGAGAAATTTGGAGAGGAAGAATAATGGATGAAAGCGAATGAATCATTCGTTCTAATTGTTCAGACAAGAAAAATCTTGCTTTATCATCACATAATCTCTAACTTATTTATTAAACTGATTTGATATTAGAAGTATGTTTAGGAGTTAAACCTTTTATTTTAATCATGTTGATATTAGGCTTACCTATGTTAATGTATTAGACTATTACCGGGTTAATAATCTAATTTCAAAATTAGAGATTATGAAGAGAACCTTTAATTGATCCATTTTAGTTTAGGATTGTGATGTTAGATCTCATGTTTATGACTGATTTACTTGTGCTAATTAAATGCCTATGTTAATTTGAGAAACGAACTTTAAATTGAATGTTAGTTTAACCAAATTGAATGAAGAAAATGAAGTTAGGTTTAAATTGAGATTATGCAGATTTGAACCTTTAATTGTGATGGAAAATATTAATCCTTGTAGAAATGGGTTAGAAACTTCAATCCGTAGTTTTTATGGTTAGAGGATGGGTTTTGGATTATGTGTAGAGGCGTTGGGACGATTTTTATGGGGTTTCTAGCCGCCATTAATGGTGGAAGCCTTCGTGTGGTTGTTATAAGGCTTGTAATAATTGATGATATAGCCCATTAATGGACACTATAATAAAAAATCCTATGTCACGTTAATGTGTTATGTATGAGATCGTGTGTATCCTACTTTACGAGTGACATGAGTGGGGATTGGCATGGTGTGTTGTTAGTTGCATCCCGATATAGTACTTTAATATGCGATGTTCACTTATTAGTCTAGTGATAGATACTTATTAGTATTACTTATGCCTTGGATTGGGACACTCATATAGTATTTTACTTATGATGAAGAATGAGATATATCTTGCATGTGAGATTCGAAGAGTTGACATGTTTATCGTAAATGAGTCGCATGATTATTACTGCATCGATACTATACGATATTTCTTACAACTTTAGGCTCTGACCCAAAAATATAAAATATTTTTTCAGGCATTCATACACAAGAGCAGTAGGGTTAAGGAGATTCAGACTTGCCACTTTTTTGATATCCAGTCCCTCAGTTGATTCTTAGCTAGGTTGTTATTTCATTTCAATTCATACTATTTTTCATATATGTATTTGAACCATATTGATCCCATTTATTTATCCAGTTGGTTTATTAATGAGAGTTGAGACTATTTCATTTATTTATGTTGGATGTTGAAATGATTGATTTATTCCAGTATTTATTATTTTATTGTTATCACATATTGTGGATGGTTTAAATTCACTTAAATTATTATTTATTATTGTTGGTGCTGAAAATGATATAAATTGATTAATACGCACTATATTCGACATATTGGAATGACCAACTGATACATGAGAAAATAAAGGGTGTTACACAAGTCTTTTAGATACCATAGACTCCTGGAAATATTCAAATTCCTTTTCACATTGTAACTCTGATTTTTTTATTAACCTCCATTAATTTACTTCAGGCTTTATTGTAGCGATTTAAATAATACACAAAAATGATGGTCAATTATTTATCTTTCATTCAACACTTGGAATTATTTATTATGTTTTTTAGATTGTATAATGTTTTTCAAATGTTACTTTGTAGTATGTTTGTTTAAATTGTTTTAAATTTATTATGTCCCTTAATTTGTATTTTACATAAATTTCTTTTGTGTAGTTTGTCACTTCTTTTGACTATGCTTGTCAATTGAGCCGAGCAGGCCCGAAGCCCGATTGTTCGACCCGCTAAATTTGGATCGAGATTTTATTGAGTTTGAGCCGAGCCGAGTTTGAGCCGAGGTATTAACCCGAATTCAATTTGAGCCGAGCGCGAGCGAAGCACTTTCAAGCCCGAACTAGGATCGCCCGAAATAATATATCTAAATATATATTTATATATATATATACAAAATTATTTTATTTTCTATGATATGTAAAAAATATTTTAAAACAAAATAATTTTTATAATTTTATCCTTATGCAAATAAACTATTGGAAATAAACTATTAGACTTAATATTAAAGAAACAAAAAAAAAGGTGGGTCATTTATTAATTTGCTTAATCTTACGAGACTTGTCAATATTAGTGCTGAAATATATTTTTTTTAGTGCTGAAATATATTATTTTAGTGCTGAAATCTGATTTTTTTAATGCTGAAATGTCAATATTAATGTTGAAGTCTGTTTTTAAGTGCTGAAATGTATTTTTTTAGTATTGAAATCTGTTTTTTTAGTGCTGAAATGTGTTTTACTAATGCTAAAATGTCAATATTAGTGCTGAATTCTATTTTTTTTAGTGCTGAAATGTATTTTTTTATTGCTAAAATGTGTTTTTTTAATTGCTGAAAAATCAATATTTATTATTAAAATAAATATATATGTATTGGAATATTCAATTTGGGCCCGCTCAAATCGGGTCCGAAGCCCGATTTACTTTGTGAGCCGAGCTTGAGCCAAGCACTCTCAAGCTCGTTCGAGTCGAGCTTGAGCTTGAGCCAAGTAAATCAAAATCGAGCCGAGCTTGATCAACCATAGGCTCAGCTCATAAAGCTCGATTAACAGGCCTACTTTTGACAAATAAATTTATAATTAAATATTTTTAAAACACTTACAAAATAACCCCTGAAACACAAATTATCAATTAAATATTTTGCGAAACCAAGAATAAATACAAAAAATTGCCTCAAGTCCTCACATTTTCTCTTCAAATCCCTGACATAAATTTTTAATTGTCCCTAGTGAAGAACCATTCAAAAATTTCATAATATTGACATTTCAAAAACTTTAAGGCCTCGATTCTCTCCTTTGTTTGTTTAATAAATTGATCGAGTTTTATTTGATCTATTTTCGACCCGTTTAAGACCCGACCTACATATATATATATATATATATATAATCAAAACCATTAAAGGAACAATTAAATTATGAGTATTCTGAACCACCCGTTATTTCTCAATGAAAGATTGATAGGGGTAGGGGCAAATCAACTCAATTGTTACTGATACGTAGGAGCTTTTAGTTTATAAGGACTTAGTTGGATATTGTTTTTTTAAAAGTCTATGTGATTTACACCGATAATTTTTGTTGTTTCCTTTGAACTTATTTTGTTATAAAGAGAAAAAAGAGCACCGGATATGAGACGATTCTTTTGTTTCAAATTATTATTGTGAAAGAGGACATTGATCCATTATTTTACAAAAAATAACATTATGTAAATATATGGTTGCTCATTTATATTGACAAGCCATAATTCAATCATATATACTTGATTTTGTAATGTAGAATTAAAGGGTAACACAAGTGAATAAGAAATGGTTACTTATTAATTATTTAAACGGGCCATATAAGTGAATCGGGTCTCGAGTTCTTAACGAATATGTATTTGATCAAGAAAATATAATATTTATTAGGTCATCAGAAACTATATGATCCGATTAAGAACTAATTAGGTCATAGACAATTTAGGGTAAATCTAACCCAATTTTGAATCGTTTACATGCATATCTCCTTGCACATGTGTACAACCATGCGGCGACGAAGGCAGGTGGGGGCTTGAGCCCCCACGTTTAAAAAAAAAAAAAATTTAGTAAATTTTTTTAGGGGTAAAAATTGATTTGTGTATAAAATTTGGGGCAAAAACATAAATATCTTACACTCTTAAAGTTAAACCTATTTTGACAACAACATATTTTGAGAGAGGACAACCACTTCTTAATCTAACTTCATTCTTCTTCTCTCATTCCATGCCTCTCCCAAATTATGTTCCAAACAAACTCCTTGATTCTTCCAACTTTACAAACTTTGCGACTTACAAGCACGGTAAGCACCACAACCAGAGCAACTAGGGAATACATATTAATTGTTGAAATTTACAAGCAGGTAACTCTTCTCTATTACTGGCTTAAATTAATTTTATTATTAATTGTTGGAATTTATTAATTAATTGCTGAACTTTATTAACTATATTCCATATTAAATGCTGAAATTTATTCTATGATTGATTGTTGAAATTTAGGACTAAAATTTAGGGCTGAAATTTATTCTATGGTTAACTTTAGTACTGAAATTTTATGGTTGCATTTTGTGTTTAATAGTTATTATATGATTGCTGAAATTTGGAGGTTTAATTTTAGGGTTGAAATTTTAGTATTGAATTTTAGGGATAAAGTTGCTTAATTTTATGGTTGAATTTTGGGGTGAAAATTTTTATGGTTGAATTTTGTATTTTAACAGTTAATTCATGTTAATGTTTGTTAGAGCTTTCTTTAAAGTTATTGCTAGTTTTTATTTTAGGGCTAATTTTAGGGGATAATTAAGGATATTGTTGGTTTAAATTTGGGGCCGAAATATCCATTTAAATATTTATTTCTCCTTTCATTGGATTAAATAAATTACGTTATTTTTGTCAAATAATAAAAAATAATCTCAAAAAATTCGGGTCGGGGGCTCCTGCCCTCGAACTCCTGAAAATTACCGCTGAATTAGCCCCCGTTAACGAGAATTCCTGACTACATCCCTACAATCATGGACATGTAGAAGCCTCATGACCTTGAATATCGAAATAAAATATTAATATATAGCTTACTCACTTGATCCTATCACTTTTCCTTTGTCATTATAACTTTTTATTCTCTTTAAAGTTTTTCTTTTATGTATTTTTAAACTCTATTTATAAGTGAAAAATGAATGTAGCGACTTATATGTGTTGCTTATGTTACGCACTGATATTACATTTTTGTTGCTTATGTAATTCTCAAATCCAAATATAGCCAACACTTATTTGGTGCTATTTGGAGTTAGTTTTTGACACTTTTTTTAATGTGTTATTAGACTTTGGCCACCGGAGGCATTTTGTGTATCAAAATATAAATTTTAATGGTCATTAGCAGTTCCGTCAAATATGGTGGCTAAAGTGAGTTTTCACTTATTGCGATGACTAATCTCTAAAATCGTAATTTTTTTTTAAAGAAAAAAATTGCTGACAGCAAGCCAAATGTCATTCAAAATTTAGGGCAAGTTGCGTGGTAGAAAAATTGGCCAAAAAATTTTTATATTTCAAGTTTTCAAATAGTTTAATAATATTTATAATAGAGAGTCAAAATAAGTTGAAATTCTATTCGGCCTACTCACTGGAGATGGTCTGAGGATAAATAATTTGACTATGCCGGAAGCGCATATGTTAACATTGGTTGGACCTGTTCCATTCCCAAAGCCCAGAATGAACCGTTGACTAATATCAAATGATTCTCAATCCCAAGGCCAAGGTCATGCCGTTGAACTTTGGCAATATAGATTAATTGTCAAAGTTCTAGGAACCCCCTTGAACTTTCAGTTTTTTTAAGAATACCTCCGTCAATGTCTCACTAATTTCCTAAACTACGGATTTTTATGTTTTTAAATCGTATTTTGGGCCAACTTAACATGACAAGAGTTTTGGAACATGGACACAATACTACATGGCTTCATGTTTTTAACACGAACATGACACGATTCCTTATAAAAAATTCGAAACGAACGCGACATATCTGTTAGTTCATAATTTTTTATCTTTTCGTTTCGTGTTTTCGCAACTCAAATACCGAATTCTGTTGACTTTTTAGCTACCTCTGTTACAAATAGGGCCGACAATATAGGTTCTCGAGGATGAAATCATCCATAATCCACCCAAAATAATGTGTTTAGCGCCCATTAAATGTGTTTGTGGGTCAAAATGGTTTGAGCGGTCCAATAAGATGGTTTGTTGACGGGTCATTAGCGGATCAAAATGATATTGGAATCTCTATAAAAATAAAACTCAAATTACCAAAGAGTTTAAAGATTTTTTTTATTTAAGTACTTACTTGTATATTTTTTTTCAAAATTATTATACCATATTTATCCGTATATGGTATAATAATTGTTTTTTGAAAAAAAAAAAGCGGGTCAACCGACTCGATCCGGGTTTGACCCGACCCAACCTGTCCAAATTATTATGTCCAATTCACTCAAATTTATTCATATCCATTTTTAATTCGTTCATAACAATCCATAATCGTCCATTTGTAATGACTAGCAGTTACATACACACATAAGCGTGTTTGTAAAAAAAATGTGTAACTAAAGGGTTTCTCGGCACCATATTAATTATAGTCATATAGAATATAGCGTAGATTTGGTAAATATGAAGACTCGTTCCAAACTGGTACATCCTCAAGCATGCCACTCCCACTCTTATGTCCCTTTTCTCTCTAAATCTCTCCAACTTGTCGCTATCTATTACTTTTTGCTGTTATGGCAAAGTGCCTAAACAAAACAAAACCAAACCTCGTCAACCTCGGACTTTTTTCATAACCAGTGCATATTAACCAACCCCTTTTCTCTCTCTTCCCCACAAAATCTCTGTGTTCATTCTCCTATTTTCCAAATATAGCTTCATCGTACATAGCCCCAAAAAATCCTCATATCCAACATGTTACGTTCCAAATCAAGGTAATAATCATACCCTTTTACTCCTTTTCTCCATTTCATACTTTGGTACGTTTATTATGTTTTACACTTATTTTGCTTATGTGATCAAGAAGTTTGATGAGATTGTCTGATTTTACGTGGTTTGTAGATCTGGGTTTCTTGAATTTGGACAAAAGAACCATTCTTCACTTTTTTCTAGGAGCTTCTCGGGGGCTAAGTTTTGCAGAGGGGACTCTCTAGTTTCACAGATTGATAGAGAGGCCCTTGTGTCTGTTGTCCAAAAACCCTCCAAGGTTGTAACTTTATCTGTGGTATCTACCAGTTTAATTTCCCCTACTTTTGGGTATTATTATTTGGCGACTCTTTTATCTCTCCACACTGTAATATGTTAAACACATATTAGTTGGTTTTTTGATGGATCCCTTGTAAATTTAAAAGACCATCAAGGCCAAGTGTAGATGAACAAGTCAACAATTGTCTTGTGGAGTAATTTTAGGCTGACAGGGATTTCTAACGTGTCAGCATTGGTTGGTGTATGTAGCCCATTGGGATCACTGCACCAATAGAAAATATGTCGGAATCTTGTGTGAGGCCTAAATAACAATTACTCAAATACCTTGTAATATGTTGTGCATTGAGTGGTTTGTTTTGTGGACCCAATGCATGAACACATTAGTTAAGTCAAAATTTTGGGTATGATAAAGGTGTAAGTTTATGATTACTCTATTGGGTTGTATCGAATTTTGGTTATTTTATCATTGATTGGGGTTTTGTGCTTTTTTTGATGCAGAATCGGATTGATAGAGTCTCAAGGATGCAACAACAGATGGGTGGGATTGAGGAGGAGCTAAAGAGGACGAATGAGGAATTGGATGCGACGAAGGGAGAAAGAGACCGGGCCATGCATGAACTGCGAGAGACAAAGCAGGCCTCAAATGAGGCTAAGATGCGGCTAAGTGGGGCCGAAGACGTGTTTGCTGAGCTTAAGACGTTGAAGGAATTGGTATCTAATTCGAAAGGAGAGTTGCAGATGAAAGAGAAAAGTATTGAGTCTTTGAAATTTGAACTCGAAAAGGCAAAGCGGTTTGAGATGAAATTGGCAGAGAGAGAAGCGTCTTGTAATAGTTTGAAAGATGATTTGAGTAACGCGAAGGCCTCTGAGGCTCACACGAAAGGAGAAATGGCAATCAAAGAGAAAACAATCGAGTCTCTGAAAGTTGAGCTGGAAAAGGCAAAGCAGTTTGAGCTCAAATTGGTGGACAGAGAAGCATCTTTCGCTTCTTTGAAAGAGGAATTGACTATGAAAGAGAAAAACATCGAGTCTCTCAAAGCTGAGCTTGAAAGGGCAAAACAGTTTGAGCTCAAATTGGTGGAGAGAGAAGCTTCTTTAGATATTTTGAAAGAGGAGTTGTGTAACGCGAAGGCCTCTGAGGCTCATGTGAAAGGAGAATTAACAATGAAAGAGAAAAATATGGAGTCTCTGAAAGTTGAATTTGAAAAGGCGAAACAGTTTGAGCTCAAATTGGCAGAGAGAGAATCATCTTTAGATAGTTTGAAAGAGGAATTGGGAAACACAAAGGTCTCGGAGGTTCACATGACAGGCAAAAGAATTAAGGAGCTCGAGGATGAAATAGAGAGAGGCAAAATATCAGAGTCCAAAATGTTCGAATCTGTGGTGTCCCAAACAAAACAACTCGAGGAAACAAAGATGGAGCTCGAAGAATCAAAGCTCGAAATTGTCTCTCTTCATGAACAAATACAAAAGTTGCAGATACCATCCAAACAATATAACACCCAAGATCTTAATGGCCCTCAGAGCATCAAACATGTTGAATCCTTGAATGAAGAAATTGAAGGTCTAAAGTCCGAGCTCCAACTGGCAAAAGAGAATCTAGATCAGGCCCAAGATGGAGAGAAACTTGCATTACAAAAGGTCAAGAGTGTACTTGATGAGATGGGCTTGCTTAGAAACGAGCTCAAGTTGGCAACTGATGCAGAAGAGAAGAGCAAGAAGGCCATGGATGATTTAGCCCTAGCATTGACAGAAGTTGCCACCGAAGCCAATCAAGTAAAGGAGAAACTCATCTTCAAGCAAGTGGAACTCGATCATATAAAAGAGGAGGCCGAGAAATTGAAGGAGATGGTGAGGAGCACCGAGGATAGGTATATAAAGCTCCTGGACAAAGCAAAGAAAGAGATTGACCTTCACAAAAACACCTCGGATAGATTGAGATTGGAAGCCGAAGAGTCACTGTTGGCATGGAATGGAAAAGAAATGGGATTTGTAGGTTGTATAAAGAGAGCTGAAGAAGAAAGGTCCCTCGCTCAACATGAGAACAATAAGCTATCCGAGTCCCTTAAAGCATCAAGGGAAGAGAGTTACAAACTGAGGGATATTCTTAAACAGGCAATGAATGAATCCAATGTCGCAAAAGAGGCATCCAGCATTGCTCGAGAGGAGAATTCCCATCTCAAGGATATTCTCGCCGAGAAAGATGACGCTCTACATTTTCTTACCCGAGAAAATGAACGCCTTAGGATCAACGAAGCTGCAGCTCATGAGAACAACAAAGAGCTTAAACGGCTGCTTTCTGCATCACCTAAAGAGTCGAGTATTACGGATGATAATGAAAGAGAAAATTTGTTTAGATCGATGAGTTTAGTGATTAAGGAGAACACAAAAGTCAATAAACCGGTCAAAACGTTCAGTTTTGATCTTAACGAGCTGAAAATGATGAATGGCCGCGACGATGTGGACGTGACCGTTGTAGATGAGGACCCTGTAAAGGCCGAGGCACTTAAGGGGTCGATTTTTGATACACCGGTTTCACCAAAATCGGAGCCCCATACACCAAAACCGGAGGTCCATCACCGAAGGGTGTCTTCTGCTTTCACGGATGATGGTGAAGCACCAAATATAGAAGATTTTGATCATTTAGAGGGGACCCAATTCGATAATCTAGATGGGACCCACAGGAGGAGGAGGTCGGCTTTACTGAAAAGATTTGGCGATCTCATTATGAGAAGAAGTTTTCATAAAAAGGAAGCATCACCCACAGAAAATTCTAATAAAAAGGAGCCATCAACTACAGCATAGTCACTTTGATTTTGTGTTTACCCCCGTTTTTCTTTTGATTGAATAGATATATACTGTTTATCTAGTGTTGTTGTGCAACGAAACTTGCACTGTGTAAATTTCAATACCAACATGCTCTTAAGGAGGCTTACATAATAACAGATTAAGAATTTATGTTGATGTTGTGTTCTTAAAATTGTGAATCTGCTCATTAGTAACCACATTTGTAGGTTTGCTGGAAACAGTATACAATAAAATTGTAAGTTTACCATTACCTTTTCCCCCCCTCTGTTAATCAAATTATATCAGTTGTTTGATATTAGGCCAATGACAATGTCTTTAGTTTTACATTCTTCTGAGCCTATAAATAAATGGACAAACATAAAAAACTGGCCTATATATGCATTTTGGACTTGAGGCCCTCTCTATTTGGTTAGCAAAAAGTTGGTTGGATAAGCTCCCATTGATATTCAATAAATAGAATAAGGCCCCTGTGGTGCAAGCGGTACAGATTTTTACCGTATCGTACTGTTTTGGTCCTCCAAAAAAAGATTTGGATTTCATATTTTTTGATTCAAAAAACCGAATGTACCGAAACCGAAATTACGGCAAAAAATTTGGTTGGTTTCGGTTTTAAAGTATAAAAAACTGACATACCGAATTTATCGTACCAAAATTACTATATATTACTATACTAATGAGTTAAAAAACCAAAAATACCAAATAGAAAATGAGCTAAAAAGATAAATATTACCAAATAATTAACACTCTTCATTTTAGTCTAATCCTGATCATTCATTTATGTCATTATAAAACCTTTTTAAACATGAGGTATTGTTTTTTTGAAACATGAGTTATTTTTTGTTGTGCTTGCAGGTGTGGTGTTGTTTTTAAGGTTGTTTTTAGGCTATCATAAGACTGTTTCTGAGTCCATTTAGAGGTTGTTTTGATGCTATTTAATTTGAAAATTTTAGTGTTCTTTGGTGCTATTTTTGATTATTTTAGTGCTGTTTTTAAGGCTTATTTTGATTGTTTAGTGCTGTTTTTTCGACTATTTTAATGCCGTTTTAAGGCTTTTTAGTACTGTTTTTAATGCTTTTTATGGCGCTGTTTTGGTCCTATTTTTGACTATTTTAGTCCTTTTTTTTTTTTTTACTATTTAGTACTTTTTTATTTTTTTTGACTATTTTAATGTTGTTTTAAGGCTTTTTAGTATTGTTTTTAGGAATCATAATATCAAAATTTGTACCAGATTTACCGAATGCGTAAACTGACTTGTAATCCTGGCATTTACCGGGGAAAAATCGCAATGAAATCGAGATTATCGAAACTAAAAAAACTCAAAATTACCTAAAAAATTGAAAAAATGGCCGATTTGGTTTTAGTTTTTGCTTTAGTGTACCGACCGATAAATTTGGTACAAACGATTTTACCATCTAGATTATAGTTCTGATATTGGTAAGGGATTGTTACCAACCAAACCGTACCGGTTGCACATTCCTATTTTTAAACAGAGGTTGTTGAGGAAGGAAGCAATGCTAATAACTAAAAGAACAAAAAGTAAATTTATAAATAGGGTTAATTGAATTTTGGGGTCTAATAGATAGGCATAATTTTAGTGCGGGTGTCCAAAATTTTGCATATTTAACACTTAAAGGTCAATTTTTTTAACTTTTTCGCAACGTTTTTTTTGCAACACTTATCCTAAAGTGCAAAAATGCAAAATTTTGGACCACAAACTAAATACGCATAACTCTTGGGCCCCAAACAATGGATAATGCTTATTAGTAATATTACCTATTGAAAATGCCTCGTACCTTTACTATTAAAAGGTGAAAAGAAGGAAAATGTTATTTGCACCAAGACTTAACAGAAATGATATGCACAAAATGCTTTAAAGAGTTGTTCTCTTAGGATGTGTTTATGAGCCCTAATTTTATGGCTTGAAATTGGAATTGAAATTTTTTGAAGTGAAAATATTTCAATGTCAATTCCAAGCCATAAAATTGAGATTTCCAAATGCACCCTTAGTGTATGTACAATACTTTAATAGTTTAATGCATTTGGTGCACATTATTTGTGTAAAGTCTTGGTACACAGAGCATTATCATAAAAATCATGGTGTTTTTATTCCAATCCACTTATTTTTTTCATACCCACCTGTCTTTTATTAAACTCATGATATTGAGTTAACTTTCTATCCATTAAGAAAAATGTCACCATTTAAACATTTTAGACTCGTGAACTTTCAGAGAACTTCCAAGGAAAACCATTTCACTCCCAAACCATTTTTTCTCCAAAATCTTATTTAGCCCTACGTAACAAAAGAGGGGTTGAACTTATCATGGCAAAGGAGGGTATCAAACAAGTTATTTTTTTCTTTTTTTTAAATTATCGTTTTCTTTAGAAAGTACCAAACAAATTTCGAGTTGTTTTATTTGAACTTGACTTTTTCTTTGACATAAAAAAGCTGACCAAAAGGAACAAATTTGGTTGCGATTTTGAACAAACCCTAAAAGAATATGAGTTTGAAGATGAGTCCTTGGATTCTGGGATTCCTCCGAAAAATATTCCTACAGTGCCTATAATGAGTCAGGAAGGACTCCTATTGGCAACAGGGGAAACCCCATACACGCTAGCTTTTAACACCGAGGCAGTGATGCCAGTCAAAATAGGTCTGTCGACTCACATGGTATTGAACTTTGATTCACCTAAGAATGACCTCATGAGGCGACTAGATCTGAATATGATAGAAGAAGTCCAAGAAGATGTCGCTATCGGATGGCTGCTTATCAATAAAGGACTGCAAGATTTTATAATCAAAGAGTCAAGCCGACTAATCTGAAGCAGGGAGATCTGGTGCTCAAGAAAGTAATTCAGAAGAGCAACAAGTTGGAGCCTAATTGGCATGGTCCATACCGTATCTCGATGGTTATCCGACCAGTAACTTATCGCTTGAAAACTCTGGAAGGAGAAGAATTCAAGAATCCTTGGATCGCAGACCATCAGCGCAAGTATTATCAGTAATTCCGTTTTTAATGTAATCGGTTATTCAAGTTAATGAATATAATGTTTTTCTCCATTATAATTCCTTTTTATGTTTTATTTTTGGAGTATGGTGGCATTGCACCCTAACCTTAACCATAAATTAATGAGCAATTTTAATTTCAAACTTTTCTAGCTTTAAAAAATCCTCGCCAAATTTTTCCAACTTCAAAAAAGTTCTTTATATCCGTCAAACTTTTCCAGCTTCAGAAAAGTTTCCCGCCAAACTTTTCCAACTTCAGAAAAGTTATTTATATTTATCAAACTTTTTCAACTTCACCTTATATTTGTCAAACTTTTCCAACTTCAGAAATGTTAAACTTTTCCAACTTCCGAAAGTTACATGGTTCAAACTTTTTCAACTTCAGAAAAGTTAGACTTCATGTATGATTTGTCCTCGACAAGTCAAGAACAAGGAGTTAGTAAAATTTCTTCGCTAGAAATTTTACCTAACAAAGTTAAAACACAAGAATAATTATACATTCCTAATACACTTGGTCGCCACTGATAATTAATGCTATAACTTAGTACAATAAAGATATTTATAGTTTTATCTAAGTGCATTAGTCGAATATAAGGCCTTATAAATGATTCAAACATGAATCAAATTTTAAACATTTGAGCAGGTTATCTAGTCTATAAGACGATTAACTAATTAGTATATAGGTTACTAAGTCGGCAAAAAGATTAATGTCAACCACAAGCTTAAATAAAGGAAACTCAATAATTTTTTTTTTCATTTCATTGATCAAAATGCATTATAATAGAAAATCAAGTATAAAACTATTCTATTGGGCGATTTCCATTAGCCTTGCTTATCCCAAGAGGAGGGTTATCAAGAGTGATCGGATGATTGATAGAATAAAAAGGCTTCCTCCTAGAATGCCAACTGTCACTTGGACTATTAAGAAGATGCTGAGGACGAACATACTCCACTTTTCATTCAAGGCCGAAATCCCTAACATACTTTCTAATCAAACTCTGAGGAATAGAATCTGGAGGAATCCAAATAAAGTCAATCGAGAAAGGAGGATCAAGATCATCCATCATCCCTGGAGTATGCCAGTGCCACAATTCATCATCTTTGGGTATCTTTATTAAGGCGAGCATATTCAACCAACCCCATTTATAACCTTTATTTCTGGACTGCTCCATATGCCCATCTAGATAAGTTAGAGCTTCATCATATCCATCCATCCAAACCACTCTAGGTTGCTTATGGAATTGGAAAGTATGTGAGTCTATATTATCTTGGAGCTTTTTGATGACCTTCTCTTTCTCCTTGAGATGAGCAACCTGGTTGGCTAGAGTCTTCTTAATTCTCTCCTCATCAATGGTTGGCCGAATAACTACACTTTGCCTGGGTGCTTGACTAGGTTTAGTTTTTTTCTTCTGCAATGCTTCCAGTTTGTCTAACAGCCTGACATTCTTAGTCTCTAAAATGAAACACCCTCATTTGGACCAGTAGTTGTTAATCTCTTTAGACTTTCACGTTCATTCCTCGTAGCATTATTTTCTGTCTATAATATAGCAAAAATTGGTCGGGTAGTCTCCAGACCTTATTTAAGAGACAATTCTTTCTTATTCATAGCAGAAGTGATGACTAGTAATTTTTTTGTCAAAAGTATTTGCTTCACTCAAGGCCTTGTACTTATCTTCATAATCGGAGTGAAGCAAGGCCAAGGACATCTTTTGGTTATCCCGCATCCTCTCAATCATCTCAAAATAAAGAGCATTATTACCCACAACCCTATCCAAATGGTAATAAAGATGGATATATGACTCTTTAATTTTGGTCGGAGACATCTGGGCCGAGCAACCTTGCCAAATCTTCCTCAAACATGGGAATATTACCAACTTCCATAAGAATTTTACTCCACTTGTGTAGGTCCGATTTAGCAGAGATTATGACCTTCTTCCTAGCATCAAGCTAAAAAGCTACAAGTATATGAGTTTATGGGGCAAATCCAGAAAAATAGACAATACAAAAAAGAACAAACCAATAAGAAATTAAAGTCATTTAAAGTCATTAACAAATTAAGAAAAAAAGATGTTCTTTCATTGATTAATCTTGAAGTACATAGGTGAATATATCAACCAGAAAAAGGAAGGAAACTATCTTGGAAGAATTTGAACCTTCTTCTTATCCTTAGCTTGGTCTTGACCGATAATAGGTAGGCCGACACTTGCTTATGGCACCACTAAAGACTCAATGAGAAATATTAAAGACTCTCCTGACCCTTATTCATCGTTAAACTCCTCATCTAAGTTAGGAGGAGTGCCTCGGTCATGCTTTTGGAACAGTTCAGAGTTTATCTCTATGCCAAAGACCTTTGGAGCCTTCAACCAACCTTTCTTGAAAGATAGTTCCTTATCATACTCAATTTGAGTAGGGGCATAAAAAAGGGTCTTCTCCCAACCCTTATCAAAGGAAGATTTATCCTTAGCCTTTAAGGAAGTAACGTCAACAGTCAAGCCAACCACTTTATCTTCAGTAGTTTGGGCCCGAGTTATGGTTTCTATAAGTTTTTCTTTGGTAGCCTTGGATTTACTTTCAGCATCACCCAATTTCTTCTCGACAGTTTGGGCCTTTTCATTTGCAGACTTTATTTTATCTTCTGCTGTGGTTGACCTATCAATAGCTTTTTCAGCCCCTCCTCCCAAAACTTTTACTTTGATTCTAGAACTTGATGGGAAGTAGTAAAAAATTATCTCAGGCCCTCAAAGGTGTCTTTGACTTCATCGGGAGAGGACCTAAGTTGGTCGTCCTTCTCCATCATTTGGTTGAAGTCAACCAAAAATTGCAAAAAGATCAAATACCAGATGTTAGAAAAAATTCATCAACATCAAGGAAAAGTAGAAGATACATTTATTAATTATGACAAATTATGTCAATCCCTCTCCGTTAGGCTGGACATGGCCTGGGGGCTAATTTAGCCTGACCAATAGGAAGATTTCCAGACTTGATCAAACCCTGAACAATCCAGTTCAGGGTTAACAACAACATAAGCTGACCCAATGTCAAGGTCAGCTTAGATTTTTCTCACAAACTCTTGTTGGTTGGCCAGGGTCTTCTTTGCATCCAATGCTTACTGGTCGACTTGAGTTTTTTGGGCCTATTTATGAGGTTCAGGCAAACCTCTCTTCAATCTCTTAAGTTGATACTCAGTAGTTTGAGTCTCTTCAGCACCAAGAGGCCTTTTACCAGTGGTCTGAGATTTCTTCTCAAATGGATTCTTTCTAATGTCAACATTCTTCTTAGAGGGAAGAGATAATGGCCCACTCATCAAATTGGATATCTTCCTCTTAGTTATGTTGGCTGGAGGAGAAAGTGGGATCTCAGAAATATCAAAGGATTCAAATGAGGAAGAAGTTCCTCCCAACTTAGCACCAATAAATTTTATTGTAAAATAAGTAGGTACACGATCCTCTTCTAAATTGATGGCAACCCGGGGCAAAACAATTGTTGGCCGATGAATAAAAGAGTTGATGGAACTCTTGTATTCTAACAGTAAAGTGGCAGCTCGGGGATGCTCTTCTCCAATTCTTTGGTTAAGTCCCCACAGAAACTTGAGCTCTTTATTATTAATTCCCCCTTCTTTGGGACACCTCTTCTTACTTTCCTCTGCATCAAGAAGGAATATAAAAGTTAATTGGCCAAATTCAGAAACATATAACAAAAGAAGAATAAATAAGGAACATAATTACAACCTACGCCATGCCCTACTTGGGGGCATCTAGGCCCAGTATAAGATTCTCTCTTTAGAAGAGGAACGTGTTTTAGTTCTTAATAACTACACCATAATCCCAATAGTCCCTAATGAAATTTGATGAATTCACTACTAAAGCCCTATTGGCTTGCCTAGTTTTCAAATAATACGTGTGTTGATACCAAAATTAATATACTGATATAGACGAATAATAAGAAGACACGTGTCGACCTACGTGGCACAATAGCAATGAGGAAGTTTATTTCCCCGACTAAGTCATACTCACTCCGAGCAGCAAGTACACTCCGAGGAACTCCAACACTCTGAGGAACTCTTGAACGACGAGCAACTAAAGCGGTCCGAGCTGCATCTCGGCCACAGCATTGATTGCCAGATAATCAACAGTTCAACTATTCATTGAATGCTTATCATACAGACGTATATTCTTAAAGGGAATTAATTGTTTACCCTTTCACATGTACAGCCCAAGGGCTATAAATACATTGTATCACCCTCATTCAAAGGGACCGGATTTTCTTGATAGAATTACATATCAAGAACTCCAAAAGACTTGGCAATAGCAGAAACAGTGGACGTAGGCCATTCTTATAAGGCTGAACCACTTTAAAATCCTTTGTCTCATTTACATTTATCTGTGATTAAATTATTAGAAGGAATCTAATTTTTTACATCAACAGATTGGCGCCGTCTGTGGGAATCGATTGTTGTTATCGTTTTTCACCAAAAATCATTCATCATCAATGGCAGATAATCCGGAATCCAGCAATTGAAACGCTGGAAATGCTGGAAATCTTCCAAATTCCTCTGCACCTCCAGATCTGGCTGGAATTATGACGAATCTGGCTCAAGGACAAATCGCCATGCAAGAGACAATGCGGCAACTCATACGAACCCTTCATGGCGGTGCACCTGCATATTCAGGACAACGAAGTGGTCAGCGGCAAACCTATTTACTTTCTTCACGATCCAGGCGTACATATGCGTATCGTAATGATGAATCTGATGATTTCTCTTATCAACCTGGGCGAACTTCATCAATACGGGCCACAAATACTGAGCAACGTATTACTCTCTCTCCAGAGAGACCCAGTGCCTTGGAAAGACTGAGCAGGGTGTCTCCTTTCAGTCGATTAGGCCCTAGGAGGAATAGGAGTCCACCTAAGACCATGTCGAGGAGTTTTCGACAACCATCAGGTTTAAGGGAGGGATCAACACAATCACGACCGGTTGCTCGTCAAGATAGATCCCAGGAGGCCACGTCAGAACAATCAATTGCTCGAACTAATAAGCCCGAGGAAGGAAATGATGCGTGGAAAGGTTCCATTCAGCGGTTGGAGGATAGATTGGGAGAAATGGCTAAGGCGAAGAACCCCCTACAACGAACTTTCGTTCAAGGGACACCTTTTGTACAGGCAATTGTGGATTTTCCTACATCGTCGAAATTCAAAGCACCTGTGGTGACCCCCAAATATGATGGAAAGGCAGATCCTGTTCTTCACATAGAGCAATATCAAGCTGCTGTCGACATCTATGCGGTCCCCGATGAGATGAGATGCAGAGCATTCTCAGGAACTCTTACTGGATCTGCCCAAATATGGTACAACAATCTTCCTCGGGGTAAGATTTCAACTTTCTTTCAGTTAGCCGAGTTGTTCATTGGCAATTTCTATTTTGGAGCAAAGCCAGTAAAAAGAGTGGCACACTTGTTAAGTGTTAGACAAAAATCTGGAGAGAGTACTAGAGATTACATAACTCGTTTCAATAACGAGAAGCTGGAAGTCATAGATTATGAAGAAAAGACAACAATCACCGCCTTGATGAGTGGGTTGTTGCCTAACAAGTTGTATTACACTTTGGCCAAAGATCCACCTACAACCATGTCAGAGTTGATGGCAAAAACGGCCAAAATCATGAATGCCGAGGAGGCTATGGCTGCGAAGAAGAATATGGATAAAGAAACCAAGGTGGAAGTCGACAAATCTAAGAAGAAAGATCATAAGGGCAATGGTGGTGACAAGCATGTTAAGAATAATAAGTCGTCATGGGAAGTCCTGAAGAAATTCGATAATTATACCCCTTTGAAAATGGGTATTAATCATGTCTTGGAAGAAATCAAGAATAACGAGGAAGTAAGGTGGCCAAAGAAATTGAGGTCGGACCCTGACAAAATAAATAGAGATAAATATTGCGAGTTTCACAAGGATCATGGTCATATGACTAAAAATTGCATAGCCCCCCAGAACGAGATTGAAACGCTCATTAGACGAGGAAAGTTGTCAAAGTATGTTGATCGTAGAAATGAAAGAGGAAATAAAGACCGAGCAAGAGAGAGGTCTAGATCTCCTCGTCGGGCAGAAGAAAATAGGAAAAGGGATCATGAAGATGATACAATGACCCCGATCTTCCTAAAAGGCCAAGGCAACTAGAACGCGAGGTATTTTCAATACGTTTTGGAGCATTTGATTGTAATGTTATTACAGGTGGAGATGCAGGAGGAGGAGATCTTACTGCAGAAAGAAAAGCTTACCTCGGTGAGGCTCAGGCTTGCTCATACATTCAACGGATAAATTTGGCCGAGGAGGATCGCCCGAGGAAGATAAACAAAGAGAAGTTGGTCATTGGTTTTTCAAAAAATGACCTTGCAGGTGTTCTTTACCCTCACGACGACCCTTTGGTGATCAAAGTAAGGATGAAAGAAGTAGTGATTTCAAGGGTTCTGGTAGATAATGGTAGTTCGGCAGACATCATGTTCTACTCATGCTTTGACAGTTTAAATTTAAAATTATCTCAATTGGAGCCTTATCACAGACCTCTCATGGGTTTTGCTGGCGAGAAAGTTTTTCCACTTGGGACGATCAAGTTGGATATATTCATTGGAACTTGGCCTGCTTGTCGAACAGAAAGAATACGCTTCTTTGTGCTGGATAAGAATGTGCAATCAGCTTACAACATCATCATGGGAAGAGTTGGTTTAAAGAAGTTCGAAGCAGTTCCATCTACAGTACATCAGTGCTTAAAATTCCCAATAAATTTTGGAGTAGGAGTTGTGAAAGGTGATCAAAAGGTAGCTCGGGAATGCTATTATTCATCTGCCGAGCAAGAGGAGCTTGAAGAGTCAAGGAAAAAGACTACTACCTACCAGGTGGATGAAGGTACAGAAATTGAAACACTGGATCCCAGAGATGAATCCCAACTTGTAAAAGGACAGGTGGTGGAATCTACAGAAAATGTTATTCTGGACGATGAACACCCTGAACGAATAACTCAGATAGGTTCGTCGTTGGATGCATCAATAAAACAGGAGTTGATAACTTTCTTGAGAAGCAGAAAGAAAACTTTTGCATGGAGTCATGAAGACATGCCAGGAATAGATCCAAAATTCTTATGTCATGAGCTCAATGTGAATAAGGAGATCAAGCCTGTAAAGCAGAGAAGAAGAGTATTTAGTCCCGAGAAGAATCAAGCTATACAAGAGGAGGTCGAGAAGCTCCAAAAAGCCCAATTCATTGAAGATGTGAAGTATCCAGACTGGTTGGCAAATGTGGTGATGGTAAAGAAGAAAAACAATAAATGGAGAATGTGTGTTGATTTCACTGATCTCAACAAGGCCTGCCCAAAGGATCACTTCCCATTACCCAGAATTGACCAACTAGTGGATGCTACCTCGGGGCACGAGCTGCTCAGCTTCATGGATGCTTATTCTGGTTACAACCAGATCAAAATGAAATCTGAAGACAGGGAAAGCACTTCTTTTATTACCCCTAGGGGAACTTATTGTTATAATGTTATGCCTTTTGGTTTGAAAAATGCAGGAGCGACATACCAGCGGCTGATAAATAAGGTTTTTGCCGAACAAATCAGTTGCAATATGGAAGTCTATGTCGATGATATGCTGACAAAGAGCAAGAGAGCTGCTAATCATCTAGTTGACTTAGGTCAGACCTTTGATCAACTGGATAAATACCAAATGAAGCTCAACCCGACGAAGTGCACATTTGGAGTACGAGAAGGAATGTTCCTCGGGTACATTGTCAACCAACGAGGCATTGAGGCGAATCCAGAAAAGATCAAAGCTCTTTTAGGGTTGCGATCTCCAACGACGAAGAAAGAAGTGCAGAGTCTTACAGGATGAGTTGCAGCGCTCAACAAATTTGTATCCCGAGCAACTGATAGATGCCTTCCATTCTTCAAAACACTTCGAAAAACTTTCGAGTGGAATGATGAATGTGAAAAAGCCTTTCAAGACTTGAAGAAATATTTGGGAGCACCTCCACTGTTGTCCAGGCCAGTAATGGGGGAAAAGTTGTACTTGTACCTGGCAGTATCAGAGAATGCAGTCAGCTCAGCATTGATTAGAATAGAGAATGGAGTCCAGAAGCCAATTTATTACACAAGTAAGGCTTTTCGAGGTGCAGAGATCAGGTACCCAAAGCTGGAAAAATTGGCATTGGCATTAATTGAGGCAAGTAGAAGAATGGGGCCATATTTCCAGGCCCATACCATCGTCGTGTATACCGACATGCCTTTAAGACAAGCCCTTCATAAGCCAGAAAAATCAGGGAGACTGATGTACTGGGCAATAGAGCTCGGTGAATATGATATTGTGTATGAACCCAGATCATTATTAAAAGGGCAAGCTGTAGCAGATTTTATAGCAGAGTTTACTTATCTTGATACCCCCGAGGAACAAAAGTCGCTCGATGATCAACCTGTGGATGTTACAGGATCAACAAACACAAGCTCAGACCAACCCCGGTTGGTAAAAGGGCTTGTGGATATTGAAGGATCATCAAATTCGAGCTCAGACCAACTCCGGTTGGTAAAAGGGCGAGAAGAGATGGTCGACGAGGAGCGAGAAATACCAGGGGAGGATAAAGGGAAACAATAAATATTTCACCGAGGAACTCTGTCAGATAAGGAATTTGAAGTCGAGTTACCTACATGGAGATTATATGTAGATGGGTCATCTTGCACAACAGGTTGTGGAGCAGGAATTATTTTGAACACCCCAGACGAGATTGACATGGAATACGCCCTGCGATGCCAATTCAAAGCTTCCAATAATGAGGCAGAGTATGAGGCCATGATAACAGGTCTTAATTTAGCAAAGATTATGGAAGCACATCAAGTGATGGTATTCAGTGATTCTCAATTAATTATGAATCAGATGATGGGAACATATGCAGTTAAAGGAGAATTAATGGTCAAGTATCATGCAAAGGTGATGGAGTTGTTGGCAGAATTTGATGCCATTCAGTTGATCAGAATACCAAGAATGGAGAATGCACGAGCAGACGCACTGGCCCTGACTAACATCAGCTACTCGTACCGAGCTGCGAAGAACGATACCAATTGAAGTATTAGAAAGTCGGAGCATAGATGAAGACCTGACGATGAATATTATTACCCTTGATTTAGGACCATCTTGGATGGATCCCATCAGGGCATATGTTGAGGAGGGAAGATTACCGGAGGATAAGCTCGCTGCCAAGAAATTGAAGTATAAAGCTGCTCGGTATGTACTAACTAATGGTGTTTTGTATAGACGAGGAATTATGGCAGGATTGCAAAGATATGTACATCCCTCCGAGGTGAAAGAATTGATTGAAGAGATCCATGAAGGATCCTGTGGAGCCCATGTAGCAGGTCGGACTCTTTTACAAAGGGTGATGACGCAGGGATACTACTGGCCGACGATGAGGGCTGATTGTATAGCCTATGCTAAGAGATGTGATAAATGCCAACGTTTCTCTTCCATCCGACGAACTCCACAAGCATTGTTGACACCCATAACTTCCCCTTGGCCATTTGCCATGTGGGGAATTAATTTGGTTGGACCACTGCCAACGACTCGAGGAAGATTCAAGTACCTCGTCGTCGCAGTGGATTATTTTACTAAGTGGGTAGAAGCTGAGCCTCTGATTGATATGACATACGAGAAGGTGTACCAATTCGTTTGGAAGAACATCATCTGCCGATATGGTCTCTCTCATGCCTTCATCACAGACCATGGAACATAATTTGATAACGAGGAGTTTGCCTCCTGTTGTCATCAGTCAAACATTTTGAAGGTTCATTCAGCACCAGGCCATCCTCAAAGCAATGGACAGACTGAAGTGACGAACAGAACATTACTAAATGGTTTGAAGAAGAGGCTAAGTGAGGCTAAGGCTAATTGGATTTATGAGATACAGTCAGTATTATGGGCTTACCGAACAACCCCCCGAGCAGCAACTAGAAAATCACCATATATGTTGGCGTTTGGAAGTGAGGCCGTAATACCTGCCGAGTTGGGTCTTCCAACACACAGAGTGCTGAATTTCAATTCCCCAGTCAGCGACTTAATGAGGAGATTAGATTTGGACATGCTCGAGGAGGTTAGGGAAGAGGCAGCCATTAGGAATGCTGCTTACCAATGCTGAACAACCCTGTTCTACAATAAGAGGGTGAAGAAATGCGACTTAAAAAAAGGAGATTATGTGCTAAAGAAGGTCATTCAGAAGCACAATAAGTTGGAAGCAAACTGGCATGGACCTTATCGAGTTACAGAAGTTGTTCGACCAGGAACCTACCGAATAGCAACTCTAGAAGGAGAGGAATTTTAGAATGCATGGAATGCTGAACACCTACGCAAGTATTATCAGTGATGTAAAATGTAAAGCAGTTCCATCAATATGAATAAAACGATGATATTTCGCCATCTTCTCTCTTTTTATTGAAAGTTTTTCGGGGAATACTAGTGTGTAACACTACGCTGGTCGGCAGTAAAAACAATACGATAGTTCGAGCTCAGACCAACTCCGGTTGGTAAAAGGGCGAGAACACGATAGTTCAAGCTCAGACTAACTCCGGTTGGTAAAAGGGCAAGGACAAACCATACTCCTTTGGTTAGGAGGCGTACACTAGCTCAGACCAACTCCGGTTGGTAAAAGTACGAGTGGACATCATAGTTCGAACTCAGACCAATTCCGATTGGTAAAAGAGCGAGAACACGACATTCTTAAAATACCAGCTCCGGTTGGTTAGGAAACCATACTCCTTTGGTTAGGAGGCTGACACTGGCTCAGACCAATTTTGGTAAAAGGGCAAGTGGACATGATAGTTTGAACTCAGACCAACTCCGGTTGGTAAAAGGGTAAGAACAACACTCCTAAAAATGCCAATCTCGGTTGATTAGGAAACAAGATATACTCTCAAATTCCAACTAATGTTGGTCGGGAGGTAAGGTTATTATAGAAAATACAAAAGTTCTTCGAAGAATAAAATATTCCAAAATGAACCAAGTATGGTTGGTCGGGGATAAAAACCCACTAACTGTAGTTGGTCGACAAGGAGAATTTATCGACCTTGGTTGGTCGGACATATTTTATGAAAAAGACAAAAATTTACCAAGTATGGTTGGTCGGGGATAAAAACCCACTAACTATAATTGGTCGAATAGCACAATTTAACAACCTTGGTTGGTTGGAAAATTTTTAAACATTTGTAACTCATTACTTTGTTATTAAGTGATCGAGCAACATTACTAATACTTGTAATTTTTTATTACTAAGTTGGTCGATGAACCACACAATATTGTTATGCAAGCACAAATATAAAGTGTTTGACAAATACAAGATAATAGCAATACAAATTTGCAAGCAAAAATGAAAGTCTTTCATAAAATTCAAAATAAATTACAAGTTACATTACATGGATATGTACACTAATTATTACATCAAAAATTCCTATTCTATTGGTTTTTTCCCTTCAACTTTCGATATAGGCTCCTCGCCAGCAGGAGGATCTTCCAGACAAAGGGGAGAATTAATGAAGTTAATATCTCGAAGCATTCTGACATTCATTATTGAAGGTGTGTCCAGTAGATGCTCGGGACGAGATAGCTCAATCTGAGAATGAAGATTGTAGTCACCGAGGTATTTTGCAATTAAGCTCCGAGGAATGGCACGAGCTGGGATCCATTCCATGTCCAAATTATACGGTGGCACAGTCAAGTCAAGTACCCCGAGATCATAATAGTCCCACAGGTAGTGTCCTTGTTCGAGCTTCAGCACGCCCAAGGCATTCAGCCAGCCTTGTTTGTAGCCCTCGTTATTGACATTCTGGATACGATTATCCAAATGGAATAATGCTTCGTTGTATCCAGCCATCCAGAACTCCCTGGGCTGTTTATGAAATTGAAATGTTAACCTCTCAAGCTTCTCGTGAAGACTCTGGATGAAAAGTTCATTAGTCTCCAACACTGATTTCTTTGAAGAGAGTTGTTGTTCCAATTCTCTAATTTTCTTTGACATGTCAGACAAAGCTTGATTTTTTGCCATCAATTGGAATGCTTGGTTTTCCAACGCTGATTGAGTACGAGCTTCTTCAACAGTACGACGAAGAACTCTTGATCCTCCCCGAGCAGGTCGAGAACTTGGTTCCTCGACAACATTCTGAGCAACTCTTCCTCGTCCACGAGAACCTCTTCCTCGTCCCCAAATAGCAGTAGAAGGCCCAGCTCTTCTCAAAGTCTCTAACTCTTCTCGCAGCTTGGCATTTTTCACTTCTAAAAATGAGAATCCTTCATCGGTGACCGGTACCAAGGCAGTGGAAGATGAAGCTGCAGACTTATACTGTGCTAGCTCTTTCTACAAATTGTTATTCTCTTGCTCCAGCAGTTCGACAATCTGTCTACATGCTTCAACTTCACCTTTTAGGGTTCTCTCCCTAACATCATATCCAGCGATTAGCTTCTTGTAGCCTTTCTCAGCAGAAAGCTGCTGATATCTCTTCTCATATCCTTCATGCAACAGGGTGGTTGATTCCTTATACTGATTTTGAAGGTCTTCTAAGGTACATTGAAGATCCTCGATCATTTCATAGTAAGCCACATTATTGGCCACAGCTCGGTCAAGTAAGCCCTTCAGATACTGATAAGCTTTGACTACCTGTTCTCAAGCATCATGCCCAAGGATGTCGGCAACTTCTGATACACTTAATTCTGTGTGACTAGCCTTATAATATTCATGACATTGCTTCATCAGCTTTGTATCATTAGCAGATAGCAGATCCATCCTGGCCAGAAACTAGCAGAGAAAGAAAAAGTAATCATCAACAAGAAGAGAAAAGAGACAATCATATGGAAGAAAAGAACTCAAATTTTATTAGATCATAGTGCAGAGTTACAAAGATCTTGGTTACACTTGAAAAAGAAGAAAAATAGAAAGAGAATATCGAACAACTTCACACCTTTTCCTTGTCTCCCAAGACTTTCTCGGGAGGCTGGGATGAGGAGCTCGGTTGCTCGATGGGAACAACGAGTTGGTCGGCTGGAGCTAGAACTTGTTCAGGAGGAGGAGGCAGAGATGAAAGCTCCTCGTCAGCAGGCTGGGTAAGGATGGGATCACCCACTACCATTGAAGATTCTTCGGAGGCAGCTTCGTCCTCTTCTTCATCTTCGATGGTTGGGGGAGGACCAGGGAGATGTTGTTGAAACAGTTCTGAGTCCTCATTAACTTTCAATTCTTGCAAGGCAGCAACCCAACCATCTCGGAAGTATTTCAAACTCCCATACTGCACCTGAGTCATCATTACTGCTACCCCCCTGTCCCATCCTTTATCCCAACCGGTGCGAAAAGATTTTTTCACCACCAGCTTTCTTTTCATTTTCTCCGAGGAGAGCTTCTCGGATAGAAGATCCTCGGTGGCCTTCAACTTAGCTTCCACCTCTTCCTTCTGGTGGTTCACTTCTCGCAGAAGAGACAATTCTTCTTCTGCCACTTTCATCTTATCTTCAAGCTCTCCAAAACTCTTGAGCTTCTCGTCATACTTCTTTTTCTCTCCCTCCAAATCTTTCACTTTATTTTCCAGCTGCACCTTTTCTGCCTCAATTGCAGCCAACTTCTTCTCCCATTCAGCCCTATCCTCGTCATACTTTTGACGAGAATCCTTCAAAGATTTTGTTAACCCCAACAAAGCATCCTCCACTCCAGACGAGGAGCTAGAAGCCTTGATCGCTTCATCTTTCTTCACAATGGTGTTGAAGCAACTCACCAGCTGAAAAATGGAGATAATGATAAGTCAGCACAGAGATATACTTATTGATTGAAGGAAAGAAAATTCATAATGAGATAAACTTATTGAAGAAATGTGACGAGTAGCCAGGGATGTAAGCATATACCTTGACATATTCTCCTCAATTCCTTGGACCTCAGGAATAATCCAAGTCTTTACCGAGCTCATCGCAGAGCTCGGGGGAATAATAGTTGGGACACCAGCTCCACTAACTTGGAGCTGGGGAATGGTTTCAGTCAAATTGACCGAGGAGGATTTCTTCAGTCTCCTCGGTGGCAGTTCAACAGTTTCAACCAAAGAAGAGCTTTTGGTTGGGGAGATGGTAACCACTTCCACAGGTGCATCCTTCTTGCTCGGAGCCACTGGGGGCTTCTCGGCAGCCTTCTGAGGAGCAACAGAAGGGGCAGCATCTACTTTCTTTGTCCCCTTTGGGACATCAGTCTTATTTCTTTTCCCATCTCCAGCAGATGTAGTCTCCTCAAAGAGAGCAGGAACCCTTCTTTTGCCCATCCTCTGACTCAAAGGAATATGAGAATCTGATGAAGAATCCTCAGGAGCTGGTGCTGGCTCACCAGAGCTGATTACAGGGTGAGCAGTAAAAGAGGTTGTATAACTCCTATACTGCAACAAATATGAAGCAGACCTGATGTGCTTGTCTGTAACTTTTTGATACAAACTCCAGATATGTTTCAAATGCTTAATATTTACTTCTGATTCTTTTGGAGTTTTTCTTTTGCTGTCAACTGCAAACAAATACATAGTGAAATATCAGTCACACATTTATTCAAACATAATGAAATCATAATTTCAGAAATAAAATAAGATGAAAATAACCTATCCCATTGCCATATGGAGGGCATCTGGGACGTTGATATACTTCATCTCCAGTCAAAGGGGCATGTTGCCAGTTTTTTATAACTACCCCGTGTTCAAAATAATCCCTATTAGCATCAGGGAGGTTGACTACTAAGGCCCTATTCAAAAATCTAGTTTTTAAATAAAAAATATTATCTTGAACAACCCATCTATAACAATACATAATCTCAGGAATTCCTATACGGGTTCCATGAGTTTGATTTAACCTATACACCCCATTAACTATTCTCCATGTGTTGGGGGCTATTTTTGCAGGGACAACATCGAAATAATGACAGAACTCTAAGCACAAAGGGTTTGGTGGAAAAGAAAATCCACATTCAGCAATAAAGAGGCTGGGGAACCAGTGTCCCTCGGCCAAACGAAAATAATCTAAAGGCTTAGAAAGATCCTCCAGAGTTACCCAAGATGGAATAGAAAAATCAGAACGGAATTTCTCAAGAGATTCAATAACATAAACCATGGTGAATAAAAGAAATAAAGAAGATCTTACAGGAAAAAGGAGATCTGTTGACAAACACACGAAGAAAGGGATGAACGCACAAGAGAGAGAAAGACTATGGAAAACTCGAAAGCAGAAATTGGAAAACGTAGAAGATGATGGGATTGCCAATGAAGCTTAAATACTTTGCCTTGGGAAACGGCGAAAGAAATGATTACAAAAAAGAAAATATTACGCTACCGGTGGCTAAAAGGACAAAAGTGCGCGAAAATCGAAGCGCTTATAAAAATTTAAAAAGGCGGATTCTGCGAATTTGGAAGACATTTGAACACGGAGAAAATGCTCCCAAAAGCCATGAAGGTCATTTAATATTGCCATATACCGAGAAAAAATGTTCCATATTCCTCAAAGTTCGAAATATGGAACATTGGGGGCTTCTGTTGATACCAAAATTAATATGCTGATATAGACGAATAATAAGAAGACACGTGTCGACCTACGTGGCACAATAGCAACGAGGAAGTTTATTTCTCCGACTAAGTCATACTCACTCCGAGCAGCAAGTACACTCCGAGGAACTCCAACACTCCGAGGAACTCTTGAACGACGAGCAACTAAGGCGGTCTGAGCTGCATCTCGGCCACATCATTGATTGCCAGATAATCAACAGTTCAACTATTCATTGAATGCTTATCATACAGACGTATATTCTTAAAGGGCATTAATTGTTTACCCTTTCACATGTACAACCCAAGGGCTATAAATACATTGTATCACCCTCATTCAAAGGGACCGGAATTTCTTGATAGAATTACATATCAAGAACTCCAAAACACTTGGCAATAACAGAAACAGTTGACGTAGGCCATTCTTATAAGGCTGAACCACTTTAAAATCCTTTGTCTCATTTACATTTATCTGTGATTAAATTATTAGAATCAATCTAATTTTTTACATCAACAACGTGTTCTCTCTAACAGTACCCCATTTGTAACTAAACATAAACTCCTGGACCCCAATATGAGGTTCATGAATTTCATTCAACCTATTGACACCGTTTATAACCCTCCAAGTGTTTGATATCACCCTAGTAGGAACCACGTAAAAGTGTTGACAAAATTGAAGAGAAAGAGGGTTTGATGGAAAAATGATGCCACACTCAGCTACAAATAATGTGGGGATCCAATGACCCTCAAGAAGAGAATACACATCTATGGAACCCTGAGCTATCTCTAAATCTACCCAAACTGGAATTTTTCTCTTTTCCCTAAACTTATCTAAGGAATCCTCATTTACAATGTGAACCATTGTGAAAATAGAGAAAACTATGATAAAATAGAGAAATAGAGGAATAAGGCTTACAGGGGATCTAAGGTGAATATAAGAATTGAAGAAAAATAATGATAGCCAATGATCGTACAAAGAAAGCTTGAAGACGAAGGAAAACTCTTAAGTACAAAAGGTTTGAGATGAAAATAAAAGGAGTTTTTTTTACATATATAGGTTGCCTTAATAAATGGGAACAAAATGATTAACTGAACGAACTGTTGGACTACCATCGACTGCACGCTTCTCGAAGCTTCAAAAGACCATCGTATCCTTTGGCGGATCAAAAAAGTTGGAATTATTTAGAAAAATGCCATTATCAATAGTACCAATGAAAATTTTTATGAGTGTGGGAAGTCGGATACCAACCATAAACTCAATTAGTACGCCGAGAAACATTTCAAGCAAAATACTCCATACTTTCGATCAGTCATCAAGCATGGAGAATTGGAGGCCTTTGTTGTATGTAAAAATTACTCTTCTACATGGACCAATGATAAATGTACACTTGTCCACCTATGTGCCGGACCAACCACCATGATCAACATCAGTGATACTTAGTCGTCTAGAATGTCGACTAACTCTAGACGCCAACCTTCAGGAAGTTCAAAAGTTACCCGGATGGAATGCCACCATCACTAAATTCTAAGAGTTTCACTTATTGTACACATATGTAAATGCCTGACAATATAAAGGCATTCCATCTCTAAAGTTTAACACCATTATTGTAAGGACACAAATTTCCAATTGAGTCCTTTGTAGTTTTGGCTCAATTTCGGACAAAAACATTTGAGTCATAGGATAGAGTAATTGATCATCCTTCAAGCCTATGACGTGTTTGTTGAAGATGTAGCGGCCAAGCTTAAAGCTTCATTAAAATATCGAGTTTAATGTTCCTCGTTTCTACGTCAACAACATTGGTTCCATTGCTCCTAAGGTATGAATGTATTTTAATATATATAAGATCTTGGAACAATTTATATTGGGTGTACTTTGTTTTTAAAACTGTTGTTTAATTTCGGAAAGATTTTATTAAAACTTTAAAATATAGTATATAAAGTTTCTGGGCTAAAAATCAAAATTTACACTTTCTGAAAGTTCGCTCGAATTGTCGTTTCGTTTGAATAATAATGTCGTTCGAACGAGTTTGCCAACGAATTCCCAAAAAGCCACTGGAATGTCGTTCGAAGTATCGTTCGAACGAGAATGATGGTTCGAACGAGATTTCCAACGAGATTTCTAACGATTTCACACTGGAACTTTGTTATGAGGCTCGTTCGAACGAGACTTCGTTCGAACGAAAATGTCATTTGAACGAGTTTTGGCGGGAACAGTTAATTCGCAGTTTTGAGCAGTTTTTTCCTACTTTCACACTTCTTTTACCTCTAACTTTTTGGGCAGACTTAATATGTGCGGGAACCAACTTTTTCTAATTAACTTTTGCACATCTTTCCATCTCTAAGAGAGAGTTTGAGAGCTTCAACTTTCCAAGAAAAAGTTCATGTTTTGAGTGTCTAATTTTTCAAGAAAAAATCTGTTAACACTCTAGTTTACACCCATTGTTTATTATACCAAGCTTATATATATATATACTTTTCTTGGAGGGTTTGGCACCGTTTTATCTCTACATATTGAAGAAGAGATTGTTTGAGTTTGCTTCTACATCCCACAAAGAAGAAGTTTGTTTTGCTGCGACATTTTCACATGGTGAAAGGCAACATGTGTGGTTGACGGTGTACCTATTGTCTCATTGGTGGATTCCAAGATTCCGGTGGAGCTTCGGGGTTGTCGACTAGGCGGAGGTGTTTACAAGAAGACTCTTCAAGTCTTGAAAGGGGTCAAATCGAGGAAGTAAGTCATCTGTCTTGTAATTGTAAAACCATACTTAGTGGACTTAAGGCTAGGGCCGTCCGAGGTTTTTTCCCGTTATGGGTTTTTTTCGTACATCGCGGCGTAGTGATTCATTATTTAATTTTATCTTGCTATATCACCTAGAACGCATGCTTAGGTAAAAAGATAAAATTTGGTTTAATCACTACTTGTTTAATTTGGTGCTAAAGTAATTTTGGGTAATGTTTATATTAATTTAATTCAAGTCATTTAATTTAATTTGATAAAATTTGGTTTGTCCTAATTTGGAAATATTGAAAATATGACTTAGGAAAATTTCTAGGAATTAGGTTAAATTAATTGGTTTAAGTAAAATTCAAATTGTGTGTGTGTTTAATCTTATTTCATTTGGTTTAATTTTAATTTGAAAAGAAATTAAAATTTGTTGTTCAATTGAACCATGTCACGCTTCCGCATCTCATAAAAGTAAACTACTTTTTGAAGTATAAAAAGGGTTTTAAAATTTGGGGGCCTACATATTTTCCAAATTGGTATCAGAGCCAAAACGATAAATTATTTCGTTAAAGATCCTTTAAATATTTTTTGGCTAAAATGGAATTTTCCCCATTTTCAAAATTTTCTATTTTCGATGGTTCTAATTACGCGTACTGGAAAGCGCAAATGAAATCGGCACTTAAATCTATCGACGAGAGGGTTTGGTTATCTGTAGTTAACGGGTGGTCTCCACCAACTCATTTAGAAGATAATGAACGTGTTCCCAAACCGGCCGATAGATGGAGTGAGAATGAATTTAGACTTTTAAATTATAATTCCCGTGGTTCAAATGCCTTGTTTAGCGCTGTCACACCAGATAAATTCCGACACATTATGACGTGTGAGACCGCTAAAGAAGCTTTAGATATTTTTCAACTCACTCATGAAGGTACAAGTGTCGTAAAAGCTTAGAAACTCCAAAACCTCGCCACTCAATTTGAAACCATCAAAATGAACGAAAAAAAAACTATTGATGAATTTTATGCTAGACTTTCCGATATTGTTAATTCATCTTTTAAGTTGGGAGAGAAAATACCCGACAATCGAGTTGTAAAGAAAATTTAAGGTCCCTACACGATAGATTTATTCCAAAAGTGACCGTTTTAAATTTTTTACCAACTTTAGCCTCTACGAAATTAGAAGAGCTTGTAGGTGATTTACAAACCTACGAATTGGACATGTTTCCCTCTAAAACTGAAAAAAAAATTAAAAATGGCGTTGTTTTAAAAGCCCGAAAAGAGGAAAAACAAGTAGTAGAGAGCGAGAGTGATAGTGACTCGAAAGATATGGCCTTGTTTGCTAGGAAATTTTAAAAGTTTCTTAAAATTAACAAAGATAAATTTAAAAATGTCTTTAAGAAATTAGAAACTTCCAAGCATGACAATGCCGAGCGGATCCCTAAAACTTCTAAAGAGAATTTAAATAGGGACGAGTCAAATAGGTGTTTTGGTTGTGAAGGGTATGGCCGTAGGTCTTCTGAGTGCCCTACTAAACTAAGGAAAGATGGTAAGCGACCCATTTCATTTAATTCAACCCTTAGTGATAGTGATAATGAAGAGGGACCCGATTCCCCACTAAGCCCAACTTTGTGGCTTTTATGGCTAGTCATGTGAGCACCGATAATGAATCTTCTCATGAAGATATTTAAACACATGACACTTTCGAGGTCAAAGTTTATGATTCCCTTATTTTGATGGTAGTGAGAGTGAAGAAGAAAGAAAGAGTGAAAATGATGAAGAGGTTAATGTCAGTGAACTTCAAAATGCTTTTTAAGAATTATATGAAGAATCTATTAAATTAAAAAGAGCAAATTTGAAGTTAGAAGCGAGTTTAAAAGAGCGTGTCAAGGTCATTGATGATAGTGCGTTGGTGAAAGACCTTAGGACACGAGAGAGAACTCTTCGAGAGAAACTTGAATATGTAGAAGGCGAGAGAGATAGCCTTAAAGGTTTAATGGAATCCTTGAAAAAGGAGTTTATTGAGTTTGAAGAGAGAAATGTTTGAAGAGAGAAATGTTTTATTAGAGTCTAATATTTTGGAATTAAAAAATAAATTAAAAGACTCTAAAAAAGTCAAATTTGATTTGGAATGTAGGTCCGAAAAACTAGATAAAATCTTAGGCACGGTCCAAATAAAAAATGACACTTGTGGTTTAGGCTTCGATACTTGTAATGAATCAACTCATAAAGCCAAAATCAATATTTTAGGAGAATCGCCTAGGAAAGCTTTTAATGATCATTCCGTAGGTAAGCCTTTTCGCCGAGTTTTTAAGTGCTCACATTGTGGTCGAAAATGTCATCTTAGAAAATTTTGTTTTGATCTTAAACGAGTTCCTAGAAAATCCAAATGTAAGGCAACGGAGGTAGCCAAGATTCCTACACCCCTAGATCGTCATTCTTCATTAGTTTGGGTTAGGAGATCCGACTTGGTAGCTTTACAAGATAGGATTTTTGATTCTCATTTACTATCACATGCTTCCTCACTTGTTAAATCTAAAGGTTGAATGTGTTAGTTTTCTTTGCATACTATAGCTTTTTGTGCTTCATATTATATACCATTGCTAGGTGTATGCATGTTTAGTCATTTTCTAGTCATTGCTTTATTTCATATCTTATGCTAGAAATCATGACTTGTTTATCTTTTCTATTATATTTCTTTTGTTTGCATTAAATGAAAAATACAAAAAAGATATTTGTTTATCATTTGCAATTTTATCTCTTGGTAATTTAAGCTTAATGAAAAATTCAAATGATTTTTGTGTGTCTTTTGAGTATATATTTTAATTTTGGTTAAAAATTTCAAAAACTCAAAAAGATTTTTTTTGTGTGTATTTTAGTTTGACACACTTTATGTGACATATACTTGTGTTTGAATCCCATCTTTTTCGCTCCCATGTGGCTAGAAATTTTGGTTTAGATTGTCAATCCTTATTATGTTCTTTACCATGCTTACATAGAGTAGTTGGATTTTGTGTTGATTAAATGGATTCTATTTTTGTATGCCTCTATTCACACATGCACGAGCTCTTTTGAAATTTAATCGTCACATGTTATATTTGAGCTTTCTTAGGTGTTCTCCTACCAATCTTGTCATCTACATATTTGTGACCTAGGAGTACCAGTGCATGTTAAAATTCGTTGCACGTGAGATTTGGAGTATAAAAATATTATATATAAATGTGCACGGGGAAGGGCTCCGAAAGGATTTATTATCCTTTGCAAATAGTAAGCCACCGTTTGTTTGGACCTAAAAGAAATACGTGGTCCAAAGGCCTAAAAATAGAATTATGTCATTCAAAAGAAAAATAATTGACAAGGCCTATTTTTGTTTGATATATTCATTCAAATAATATATGCTTATTGAGGGATATTGGATGGTATATCAACGGTTTGCACAATGTCCGTTTATCCTAGTTGTACTTTCAATGTCTTGACTCTATTGGTTTGTCGAATCATCAACAATCTAGTCTTGTATGCATTATGTATGTTTGTTCATTAAGTTCAATCTATATTGTGACATGAGGTTATATTCAAATGTGATGAAGTTTGCAATCAATTGAGAACTCCGTGAACATGTTTTAATTGATTGGGTTTAAATTTAATTGTTACTAGTTCACACCCCAACACTTCCGTTTCCATATGGCACATTTTTGCCATACGAGTGTGAGAAGCTTATCTTTATTTTGTGTCATTTTGGTGTTTATATCTATATATGTGTACTCGTGTCTATTTGTTATATATTATGTATACATATATTTGATATTGTTTTTTTAAGTCTTTGCCATGTTTATCTAGTCCATTTATGCTTCAATTCATAATTGGTACCTTATTTGTTGCGTAGTTTGTTTGATATCACATGCTTAGAATCTTATTTGTCTATTTGGTATCATTTATTTTCGCATCATAGTTGGTATTCATGTGTATGGATTAGTTATGTTTTTGTTGCCTATGTGCTTTAATGTTCTCATCACTTTACGCACTCTTGCATGTTTAGCTTGTTATCCCATTCTATTTATACCTTGTTTAGTTTAGAGGGTCTATATGCTTTAATTGGGTGAGATAAGTTAATGTTTGATTCTTTAGCCTTTGTCTATTCCTAAACAAAAAGGGGGAGAATGATAGGGGGAGAATTGGTATCTATTCCTATTATAATCGTATCTTAGTTTGGGGGAGATTTATCTTAGGAGGATACGTCTTTCTAGGTAGGTCATTTGTTTGATAAAGGGGAGAAATAACTAAGGGGGAGACTTTATTTATATTGAATTTAATATTTTGATATTCCCTATGAGTTTAATGTGTTTACTTAAGTGTGAAGGAATTATATTCTAAGTGGCAACTTTCAACCGCAAAGATTTTGATCCTTGGGTTGTTGGAGTCAAGCATTGTAATTTTATTTTGGGTGGGACATTTTGTTATGTCTAGTAGAGCTTGACGTCCCTTTAGTATTTTTGTTGGTTTTTGTCCCGGAATAGCCAAAGGGAGAGATTTTTAAGGACACAAATTTCCAATTGAGTCCTTTGTAGGTTTGGCTCAATTCCAGACAAAAATGTTTGAGTCATAGGATAGAGTAATTGATCTTCCTTCAAGCCTATGACGTGTTTGTTGAAGACGTAGCAGACAAGTTGAAAGCTTCTTAAAAATGTCGAGTTTAATGTGCCTCGTTTCTACGTCAACAACATTGGTTCCATTGCTCCTAAGGTATGAATGCATTTGAATATATATATGAGCTTGGAACAATTTATATTGGGTGTACTTTGTTTTTAAAACTGTTGTTTGGTTTTAGAAAGATTTTATTAAAACTTTAAAATATAGTATATAAAGTTTCTGGGCTAAAAATCAAAATTTACACTTTCTGGAAGTTCGTTCGAACGAGTTTTTCGTTCGAACAATAATGTCGTTTGAACGAGTTTGCCAACGAGTTCCCAAAAGGCCACTAGAAAGTCGTTCGAAGTATCGTTCGAATGAGAATGATGGTTCGAATGAGATTTCCAACGAGATTTCTAGCGAGTTCACACTGAAACTTCGTTACTTCGTTCGAACAAAACTGTCGTTCGAACGAGTTTTGGCGGGAACACTTAATTGGCAGTTTTGAGCAGTTTTTCCCACTTTCCCACTTCTTTTCCCACTAACTTTTTGGGCAGACTTAATATGTGCGGGAAACAACTTTTCCTAATGAAAATTTTCACATCTTTCCATCTCTAGGAGAGAGTTTGAGAGCTTCAACTTTCCAAGAAAAAGTTCATGTTTTGAGTGTTTAATTTTTCAAGAAAAAATCTGTTAACACTCTAGTTTACACCCATTGTTTATTATATCAAGCTTCCATATATATATATATACTTTGCTTTGAGTGTTTGGCACCGGTTTATCTCTACATATTGAAGAAGAGATTATTTCGGTTTGCTTCTACATCCCACAAAGAAGAAGTTTGTTTTTCTGCGTCATTCTCACATGGTGAAAGGCACCATGTGTGGTTGACGGTGTCCCTATTGTCTCATTGGTGTTTTCCAAGATTCCGGTGGAGCTCCGGGGTTGTCGACTAGGCGAAGGTGTTTACAAGAAGACGCGTCAAGGCATGAAAGGGGTCGAGTCGAGGAAGTAAGTCATCTGTCTTGTAATTGTAAACCATACTTAGTGGACTTAAGACTAGGGTCGTTCGAGGTTTTTTCCCGTTGTGGGTTTTTCCTCGTACATCGCGGCGTAGTGATTCATTATTTAATTTTATCTTGCTATATCACCTAGAACACATGCTTAGGTAAAAAGATAAAATTTGGTTTAATCATTACTTGTTTAATTTGGTGCTAAAGTAATTTTGGGTAATGTTTATGTTAATTTAATTCAAGTCATTTAATTTAATTTGATAAAATTTGGTTTGTCCTAATTTGGAAATATTGAAAATATGACTTAGGTAAATTTCTAGGACTTGGGTTGAATTAATTGGTTTAAGTGAAATTCAAATTGTGTGTGTGTTTAATCTTATTTTACTTGGTTTAATTTTAATTTGAAAAGAAATCAAAATTTGTTGTTCAATTGAACCATCTCACGCTTCCGCATCTCATAAAAGGAAATTACTTTTTGAAGTATAAAAAGGTTTTTAAAATTCGGGGGGCCTACATATTTTTCAATTATAAATACGAAATACTCCCTCAGCTGAAGGGACAATTCGAATCACTCATATGCACACCATACTGAGAAATTGTATCCTTATGAAATAATACCAACAATAGGTGCATGATACACATCGGTATTCCAGTGCATTTCTCCCTTTGAGTAAGAATAAATATGTTTTCAAACAAAGGCAGAAGAATAAACATAGACTGAATACGCTGAAATAGACGCATAGGCGTAAGAGGAGCTGCTTCAGAGACCAGAGGGAAAAAGGTCCAAACAGGCATTTTTTGGCCTCGAGTCAAATGACGTAAATCTTAGGCTATGCCAGACATAAAGAGTGCTTTGATTGGAAACATGCTCAATATCATTTGATTGAATAGTTGACCCAACCCCTTGTTTTTTTAAAGAAACCCTCCACTTCAATTAGTTTCTTATTCATTGTCCAACCTTCCTTTGTTACCTTTTCTTAATAATGAGAAACAACCGCTCTTATTCTGCAATTTTTTGTGTTTCTTTTTACCAAAACGTGTGCGTCTGAGACTAAGACAAATGGACTTATCCTAACTTATTGGGCACTACACCAAAAGTGCCCACTTGTCAAGGTCTAAAACCATGACAAGTCAAACTTTTCAAGGTCTAAGACCGTGATAAGTTTAGGGGTGACAAAGACATTTGTCACGAACTTGTCACGATCAAAGACCCTGACAAGTTTGTTAGATTTGTCATGGACTTTGACCGTGACAAGTCCTTGACAACGAAAAACTTATCATGGTCAAAGTCCGTGATAAATAAAAACTTGTCACGGACTTTGACCATGACAAGTTTCCTTTGCCATGGACTTGTCATGATCAAAGTCCGTGAAAAATATGGTCAGATTTAAAAAAAACTACTGGGTATTATGGCCACTGCCACTGCCCAACAGTATATTTGTACATGTTATAATAAATTTTAACTTGTACAAACAACATATATATCAAGCAACACTCAATATTTAATAACCAATTCATATAAATACAACTATCCATAACCAAAACCAAACCAACATGTAAATATCCATAACTAAATCAAAAGAATACAGATAATATCCAATATCCAAATAAAATAAATACAAATATTGTCATGGAGTAGGGTCTACAGTAGGTAAGGGGAGGAAGGAAGGCCACACAATATATGAATTAAGATACCCATCAATTCATCGAACACCGCATTGTTCTTCCAACCACAAAGGTGCATTCTCCCTTCCGATCCTAATATGTGTGACGCGAACCTTTGCCTTAAAGTTTTGCATGGCATGTCCATGAACCAACATACCCGGGTGGGTGTTCAGGTCCCTCTACCCCCTCGCTATCGGCGTGACACCAAATATGTATATTATAGATACGCTCAGCCAATCGATTATTGACATAGGCCGTTCGACGGGGGTCAAGATGGGAAATGGATCATATAAGGCGATGAGTCCGTGTGTATTGGCGATGGAGTAGTGGTGTCCTCGTCTACCTCCTTCCCCTTCCCCTTGCCCTTATTGGAGGCGCCCTTATCGGATATTAACCCCCACTGACACTTTATGAAGGCGTATATATCTAGGAACATCACCTCCAACCTTTCTAGATTATCGTCATGGGTGTCAACCTTACGATCCAACCCGGTATTTATCCCGATGATCCTTGATGTCCCTACCCGAGATATCACCCCCTAGTCCTCCCCTTGTGATCCACCCCGAGAACTTAGCTGAGTGCATCTGTAGCCAAAGATGCTTTATCGGCATCAGACTGCTTTTTATGCACTTCCTTAAGTTTTGCCTGAAATGACAAAAAGTACATGATTAGTTAATTAATAAAAAAATTAAATAATTATAACTTAGAATCGTGGCTGCCATGATCGGGGATACCTCCTTATCCGTGCCCTTCTTCGTACGGATTGTCACATAGGCATCGAGTCTATGTGGCCTACCCCTAGGCCCACTCCCCGTATCCTGAAATAAAATAATACATAATTAGTAAGTAACACAAAGTAATGCCAAATTAGAATAACATAAAACTAAAATTAAAGAAAAATAAAAACTTACCATCCTGTGCACCACCTCGAGGTAAGACATCTGCCTGGAGTAGTGCACGTCCACCTTTTTTTGCCCGATTTGTCCTCCCCGATTGATGATATGTTAATTACCGCTCCTCGATCTCATTGCCGACAAACTTCTGCCACTGTACCAATGAGATCGGCTCCTTCGACCTCATAATAGTTTTCTAGGTCTGCCCAAAGTGTCGTGCTCACACGTTTTTCTTCCACGTCTTATACTGATCTCTCAACTGTTCCAACGTGGAGTCGGGTACATGTGGAGGTGGGTTGAATTGAACTTGTCAAACAAATACAAACCAAAAAGAAAGTAAGTGTTAGTTGAATTTAAATTATAAAATATAAATATAAATATAAATATAAATACTTGTAGTTCCCCCCAGATGGCCATCTTGAGCTCATTTGGCACCTTCCTCCAATCAGTGTAGCCCAGGTCAATGACCGCCTTCTTTAACTCTAAGGATATAGCCTGTAATGCCGTCTTATTCTCGACGATGGACCCCAATTTTACCCATTTTGGGGGCTTAGTGGCAGAGGAGCCTTTGTCGCCTCCTCTACCGCGATGCCCCGATGAAGACATTCTGTTATTTGTACAAACGGTTATAATACAAGTGTTTTTAGAATCACAAGTCTCTATGGAAGAGAGAATGTGTGTATCGAACAAAACACAAGCATGTTAGAATATGAGATTTGTAAAAATATCTCTCTATATAAGACATGAAGGAAATATAAACACGCATAGAGGATGACTCGAATCTATGGATTGTCCCAAGACGCCTACATAGTCTAAGGGGCATCAAAGTCCACGTATTTCAAAGATAACATATGGTGGGGTTCAATCCATAAATCCAAACGTGAGACTTCTCTTATGTGTGTGTGTGTGTGTAGAGAAAATGTGACTTTAAGAGTGAGTGTGAAATGGAAATCCCACTTTTGGAATTTCTGGATAAACCTTCCTTTTCTTCTTTTTGGTTTTTTTATGAAAATAGATTACGTGCAAATACTACTAAAAAAAAGTCGAGATTAGTGATTGTGATTTAATGAGACAAAAATACTGAAATAGAAATAAGATGATTAATGCTAAAATAAAAGAATTAACGAAAGGGATGGATAATTGGACCTCTTTATGAGTGTTTAATGTTAACCTTGAGATGTAGATATGCTGACCTTGAAACGGAATGAATGTGGTATGGAGAGGTGGGGGACTTATCAAGTGAGGTAATAAAGTGATGGAAGGGAATGTGGGAAAATGTTTTTTTAAGGAAAGGGAACAACTCATAATTTGAGAGAATGTTCTCTGACTTGCTGAGAGGGGTGTGTTAAGGGGTTTTGGGGTGTTCTGAGTGTTGTTTTCAAGCTGATATCATGGCCTATATTTATAGGTCCAATTATGGGGGGGGGGGGGGGGTGCCGATCGGCATGGTCCCAGACGTGCCTATCGGCATAACACCTCAGGCACACTGCCAATAGGCAAAGTCCCTGGGGTGCCTATAGGAAATATGGAACTGGTTTTCTAGGAAAAATGGGCATAAAAGTGCATGGGATGGATTGTTTAAAAGGGAATTCATAGCCCTTTAAGAATCCCTTGAGATAATCCCAGGTCAGGTAGTTGAGCAAAGTCAAACGGGGCTCGAAAGGGCTTGATGGTCTTTGAACGAGTGGTTTTTGGAGGAAAACGAATCATTCGTCCAAATCACAAGGCTAATTCCCGCACAGTACGTCCCTTTGGAAAAGTAATTCAGTGCCCTTTTGAGATTTCATGGAGCTTTGCTCAGTTCGGAGAGTTGACCAAGGTCAAATGGGGCCGAAAGCGCCCGATGACCCTTCAAAGTAAGATTGGTCATGCGTCCGAATTGTAAGGTTGATTCTCACATAGGACAAAATGTTGGAAAGGGTATTTAGAGATCTTTAAAGATTCATTGCGATTCACCTCGACTGGAGAGTTGAACGGAGTCAGACGGGGCCTGGGAGCTCTCGGTGGCCTCCTGATCAATTTTTGGGGTTAAGTAGACCACTCCTCCGGACTATAAGTTCGATTTGCACACGTGATGGACTTTTGGAAAGAGGATTTAGAGACCTTTGAAGATTCATGGATATTTCACTCAAGCGAGAGGAGAACAAAGTCAAACGAGGCTTGGGAGTGCCCGATAGCCTCTAGATCAGTACTCGGAGCATGACTTATGGTTTACGATGAATGAGTGAGTGCTAAGGACCTAAGGAGGTGCTTGGGGAGGGGACCTAAGTAGGTGCTTGGGGAGCCACTTATCTTTTGGAGGTGACTTTGAATTTATTTTTTCTTTTTATGCATTTCCTTGCATTCTTCTTTTGTTATTTTTGCTCATTCCTGTATTTTGCACACGTGGTTCTATTAAGTGATTGGGAATAATGCGGATTTGATGGTCATAAAGGATAAGGATATTAGGGACTTCTTCCAGATGTTTCGGTGGTGGAAATCCAACCGACGGTCGAATCAATCCTTATCTTTGGCAGATGTGCGACGAGTTCTAAATGCCCCGATGAGCGACTAGGTTATCTTTGATTCTCTATTGGGGATTACAGGTGACCTTATACCTCTGAGGGTGACTTCGCGGGCTACGGGGGTTACAAGCATGCTTGCACAGATGTGGCGATTGATTGCACACAAGATCGTGTACGTTTAGTACCTAGGAGAGAGGGTGGTGAGGCAGATAGTGGATGAAGAGGTGGTGGTCCCACCGTCGGTGCCCCCTATGTATATGAGGCTGGTAAGAGAGATGTCCAATGAGGTTAAGGTGGAAGCAATGATGGGCAATCCCTACACGTACTACATGGATACGTGGCGAGCTATGATTATTTGGACTTTGTGACGCACTGGTTGATGCCCTCATGTATCTTTGACATGGAGAGAATGCGTCCACCCATCACGGCTTCAGTTAAGGGTACCAGTGTAATGGAAGAATTGGCACATATCACGAGTGGTGGTATATCGATGGCGAAGGCGATGAAGGATGCTCTAATTATTTAGGCAACTCTCCTTTCTTATAATTTTTATTTGGACACTGGGAAGTCACTGAGTGTGTCTCACCATCCTCATGTGGTGGTGTCTGGGATGACGGGGTTTATGGATATGGCCCACCGGCCTGAGTTATATTCCTTCTCTTTTTGTTTCCATCAATTTTTTCTTTTCTCTTTACTATCTGATTTGTTTGTTGTTGCTCCTTTACTTATAGTATGTTCGGGTGCTAACCAACTGGCTACAGAATATCAAGGATTGGACGTCTTCTATATCTGAGTACATCAAGAAGTTGTCTCCTTCCTGCTTTGTACCGCCTGCCAACTCAGATGAGGGTTTTGGTTCTAGGAGTGGAGGATCCATCTTTGGGAAAAGCATGTTCGTTATGGAGGTTGAGGGTTTGAGGGGTTCGGGCGAAGTCCCGTTTTGTATTTTTTATTTTCTTTCTATCTGCAAAATGTAATCATATGAAGCAGGAATATATATATATATATATATATATTGGTATTTTCCATGATTTAGTGATCTATATGCATTTTTGATTTGCTGTTGAGAATGTTTATTTTATGCAAAGATATGGAAATGATTAAAACAAAAAATTGTTTATTTTATGCGAAGATATGAAAAAATGGAAAATGTTAATTTCTTTTAGAAAAGAAGAGAAAGGGTAATTAACCCGGGGGTTAATATTTCTTTTCAAAGCACGAATTTTTGAGTTTGAACAAAAAAGAAAAGAGTTTTTTAGTAAGAACATATTTTGAGAATGAAAATGATTTTTGAAGAAAATATTCATTAAATAAATAAAGAAGATGAGTAATTTTGAAATGAATGACTCGAGGGGTAGTTTTTAAAAATAAGGAGTTTTTGGAAATTGATTTTAGAAAAAAGAGGAAAAATGGAGTTTTCCAAACTAGGGGGTGCAGATCGGCATACCCCTTAACATGCCTATCGGCATGGGAGTCAAGTAAAATTCCTTCCTAGGCTTTGATTGCACTTTCCATCATACCTATGTATTTCAGTAGGGCTCAAAATTAAACGGGTTTCCTGAAATTTTATTTTTTGCCAAGGATTTTGGGTATAAAAGGAGGGGTATTGGGTGTATTTTCTTTACCAACACCCACATTTTTTTTCTTGCTTCTTATTCATATTCCCCAAATGGATCTTCCCATGTATGAAGAATTCTTTTCTTATCTTAAAGTTTTAGAGGCCACGTGCCTTTACAATGTTGACTATGATACTTTCAGCTTGTGTCGGGTTTCTCTGTGGCGTAATCGAGCCATAGATTGGAACTTGCTAGTAAGGACCATACATTTCTGGTACCCCAAGGACCATTTCTTTTGTTTTTGCATGGAGGATATCATACTACCTACATATAATTCTCAGTAATGTTGGGTTTAGACCCGGTGTCGCGACGATCATGCCCAATTTTTCTCGATCTCCTTGGGCATTTTTGGCAGAGTTTCTCCGTATTTATCCTTCATCGACTTGACCATTTTTTTATGGAGGTATTATTTATCTTTAGGCAGTTATGTATTCATTGCATCAAAGGGGTTTAATAATGCTAGCTTTATCGTAGTTTTTGCTTTGGGCCTTACTGCGAGTCTTTTACTAGTGATGGGGGACTTGACAGCTAATCCCTAAGTGTCTTAGATAATGACATGGATGTTTTACCACTATAACACTACGACGTGGTGCTTCCAGAGACCCTGAATGGTCTTGATGCTTGAAAAGAGGGCCGTCTTGATTTTCTGAGGGGGAGCCTGATAATGTTGTTCATGTGGCTTGCAAAGAGGTTCTGTCTCGTGAGTATTCCTCGACGGGTGTGCCTAACTTCTTTATCTGACCTTTCTTAATTTTTGGCCCATTGGTTGAGAACTGGGTCAACTGGTTTATGGAGCAAGGTGTCTTCATTGGTCGGTGCCATGGTGGGGAGATTTACATCCTGTTTTACATTCAAGAGAGTACCAATATGTGTGGTTGGTTGGCCTCCCTCTGTATACCTTTTATTTCCCTTAGTGGCTTCTACGCCATATTGGATGGAAATAAATTATGCTTCCTTGTATAATGAACTTCTTCCTAATGGAGGACCTAACTAAGTTATTACGGATGATACTGGATTCCTTGTGGCAGCGCCAGTGACTGTCTACCCGTTATTCATAATCTATAGGAGGGGCTTGACATGTGTCTGGGGATTACCTGGAGTGGTTGTGGAAGCGAGTAGTGGAGAAGATTATGGAGGTAGAGACTGGGAAAAGGTAGCTCGTCGCCTTCGATACCGTGGAGGGGGGTGTCGTGGTTTCGTTTAAGCTTTTCAGGGCGTATTGATTCATGGAGCACATATAGAGTGTTAACTAGGAGTGGGATATTTGGGGACCTTCGGTGGCAGGGAATGATGACAAAGCAGGGCCATATGGCTATTGAGGACATTGTTTGTAAAGTCGGGTAACATTTTTTGAAGCTGGGGTAATTTGTGTTTTGGGTAATTTTGGTTTTTTTCTTGGGGGTTAGGGATAATTTTTGTGAAGTTTGTAGGGACAAGTTTTCTTTAACAGGGTATTGTCAGTGAAAAGGAGGGCGGTCTGATTGACTCCCTTCACTAATACTTCATCTAACGATGATGTATTCCTTTATTAGAAATAAAAATGTTATTGATTATATTTTTTGTGCCTCTTGATGAGTTTTGCATTTTAAAGTATCTACACCAATCGCTAAGGCATGCATAATCCTTTTATTCACGTGAATGACTAAATGGACTGCCATTATCGATAGTTAGAAAAAAATGGCATTTTGTGAAAAAGATGGGGACCATCACCATGCATGTCATATGGGCTGCCTACGTACCTCTAGGGGTTTTGAAATTTTTCAAGAGCCTCATTTTGAAAAAAAAAATGTTTTTGAGAGGATCAGGCCCCATGTACTTCTGGGTAGTGGAATGGAGATATTTTTTTTAGAATAGAAAGGCATGAGAAGAGTCGTAGCGCGCTGAGATGTCGGACTAAGGGTAAAATTTCTTGAGACGATCTAAGTTGATTGGATATGCCATTTCCTCTCAGTTGAGGTCTGTGAGCCTAGCGCCGTCGCCTTAAAGAATTTTCTTCACAATGTAGGGGCCGCTCTAATTCGATAATTTCTTTGAGGGAAATGTCTTCTTCATGGACAATGCGGTCCTTAACTATTTGGTTGAATGGATGCGTTATCCGACGATGATACCCCTGTATATGTTATAGCGCCTTAAGTATATTTTCATCCAAGAGTGATAGTTCCTGAAAGTGACTTTAATTCCAGTCTTCTTCACTGACCTTGCTTTCGAGCATGATGCATAGGGAAGGTGTTTCTAGCTCAACGTGTTGGAGTGCTTGCATGCCATATACTAGAGAAAAAGGGGTAGCCCCAGTAGTGTACCAACTTGTAATTTTATCCAGCAATTAATTAAATTAATTCAGAATTTGGAAAGCTAGCTTAAAAGACTCATAATATGAGTACATATAAGTCTTGGATCGTTTAGAAGAGTCCTCAAAACATAAAACTCTTTAGGATAAAAAATATGGGGCTAAAACAAAAATTCCGCTTCAGATAATTTGTCATGGTTTTTAAGCGTGACTATTTGGTTGTCACGATTCTGGAGCATGACTAATTGGAGAACTATTTTAGTTTCAGGATTCTAATTCCACTTAAATTCCCTAATCTTTCTGGCCTTAAATTAATAAGGGGTTAGGACTTTTCAAACATATTTTCACAACCTCTAAGAGTGGTAGACTCTTATAATTTTTATCTTCTTCCTCCTACAAACCCTAGACCCAAAGTTATCAAGTTTCAACCTATGATTTGAAGGCTTATTTGGTATCTTCTCGAGTTTGGGATATAACGAGTTTTTACTGTTTTCGTACAAGGAACGCAGTGGTATGATCAGAATTTCGAGGTAGAATCTTATGAGTTTCTTATGATGATTTTAAGGTAAGGGGTTTACGTAATATGCTCCTTAAATATCTCGAGAGTAGTCATTTATTCCTCATTCATTTGTACTCATATTGTTAATATCTTAACGTTTATTGAAATCTAAAATATTAATTCGATTGAGATATTGTATTTATTAATGGGCATGATATCATGAAATTTTTATATGGCAAGAAAAATGGTCACCCGCCCATAGTCCAAAATTCCAATAGCCAGGATGAGGCTTTAGGAAGCTTAGGTGAGGTGAGGACCGGTGACCTATTGATGTCTTATTGAGAAATTAAATTGGTATAATGCTCGTATGTTGCATTGAACTTGAATTTTGATTCATATTGTTGCATTATTCACCGTTATTGTTTTGAGCATTTATTCTTATCATATTTTGTACTTTTACATATTTTTCTTTTAGTAGAAAGTGATGATGAATTTGGGATGTTATCGGTGATTAATACATTTGGGTGGCATGTGAGATACAATTAGTTTTGACAAGACAAGTGTATATTTTCGGAGGTTTCTAATAATTTTAGTATAGCAGAAGTTGTATAATTATTTGGAGATGTACAATTATAAATTTTTTATTACTGAGAAACACTAGAATTTGGTGTAATAAATTTATTTTCTATTATTATAAATTTTTTATTATTGAGAAACACTAGAATTTGGTGTAATAAATTTATTTTCTATTACTTGAGTGACTCACTTTAGTTTATTGGTGCAATTTAGATGATCTGTTTACATTATTGAGGATTTTAGTTTCATTTTTAAGCAAATTAGCGACTCGAATTTTTTCGGGTTTTTACAAGTAGGCCTTCTGATTAAAGTTCGATAGCCCCAGAGGGCGTATGTGATCCATTCAACCCAATATCTACAATTCTTGCTCATTTTATTGATGACGGTGTTGAGGCTCTTGTTGACGGCCTCAACATGACCATTAGTTTGGGTTCGGTAGGGAGAATATTTGTGCCTCTATCTCTCATACTTGTCGACTAGTTTTGTGAACTCGTATTCGAAGTGGAGTCCATTATCTGATACTAACTCATGGGGAAACTCATATCGATAAATGATGTTCTTTTTGATCAACTTGACTACTTTCTTGGCATTCAGCACTGCATAACAACTTGACTAGGCTTCGACCTATTTGGTGACATAACAAATAGCGAACAAGATGAACTCGTGATAATTTGAAGCTTTGGGCATAACCTTCCTCATTATGTCAACGCCCCAGGTGGAGAAAGGCCAGTGAGAAGTCATGTTGTATATCTCTCAAGAAGGTAAGTGTTGGAGATTGGCAAATTGCTAGCATTTGAGGCATCTTTGAATATAAACAGTGAAATCTTGAACCCTGGTGGTCCAGTAGTACCCTTGACAAATGATCTTGTTAGCAAGCATATGACCATTCATGTGGGTCTCGCATTCCCCACTGTGTATTTTCTACATTGTTTCTTCAACTTCATCCCTTGCTATGCAATGCAAATGGGTTCCATCGAAATATCTCTTGAAAAATGCCTTATCATAGATGATATACTGGGCAAACATTTTGCGAAGGGTCGTGAGGAATTTTTGTATTTGCATCTTGAGGATATTTACCATATATGAGGAGGAGAAAAATGTCATAGTACTATAACCTGGCCATATTGGACTCTTCCTCAGTGATGAGATCGATGTGGTAGTAGTGAGTAGGCATAGCCCATTTTTAAACCAGGAAAAGGGCTATTGTTATTCCCTCAGGCAATATCGACCATGTAGGCCAGGGTAGCAATGGCGTTAGCTAGACTGTTCTTTTTATGAGTCAGGTAATGGAAGGTTACATCCTCAAACTGGGAGGCCAATGCTTATAGGTGGGCATGGAAGGGTAGGAGCTTCTCGTCTTTGACTTTCTATTTCTGAGGATTTAGCCGACAACGAGGGAAGAGTCCCCATAAACGTTTAGGTGTTTAGTACCTTCCTTGAGGGCGATTTTGAGGCTTACTAAGCATGCCTCATACTCAGTCATATTAATGGTGTAAGGGAAATCTAACTTGATAATAATGGGGGTGTGAGAGTCATCGGGGGCGATTAAGGGTATCCCCATACCTTATCCTTTGTTATTGGCAGCTCCATCAAAGAACATTCGCCATCTAAGGTCCCCTTGAGAGGTGTAGATAATATGTTCATCTAGGAATTCAGAGACCCTAAAATAGGTTCTTTCCATAGGGTAATCAACAAGGTAGTCGAAGATGGCTCTCCCTTTCATAGATTTTTGCGTGATGTACATAATATCGAATTCGGCTAATAACATCAACCAACGGGACATTCAGTTGGAGAAAGATGGTTTATCTAACAGGTATTTAATGGGATCCATTCGGGATACTAGTCCAATGATAATGTCAAGCATGCAGTGCCGAGCGATGCAAACTTTCTCCAAAGCAGTGTAGTTAACTTCGTGTCCGACCAGTTTTTGACAGGCGTAATAGATGGCTATTTCCTTACGGGATTCTTCAATGTATTGGGCTAGCAAATACCGTGCTACGATATCTATTATAAGTAAGTATAATAGGAGAGGGAGACCCGAGGCATGAGCACCGGAGGTCGGGGGAATAATCTCTTGATTTTTTCAAAGTCTTTTTGGCAGTCCTTATTCTAGACTTTGGTTGAGTATGTTTTAAGGAGTTTAAAAATGGGTTCACAGATAAAATCCAGTTGGAGGATGAACCGTCTGATGTACTGTAGCTTACCCATGAATTCTCAGACTTCCTTCTCTGTGCGTGGTAGTGGCATCTCAAGTATACCTTTCGTTTGGCAGGGTCTGCTTCGATTCCCTTTCCACTGACCATGAATCCCAAAAGTTTTCCTTTCGTGATGTTAAAAACAAATTTTTGTGGATTTATCCACATCTGATATTGTCATAGTCGCTCAAAGAACTTTCGAAGGGCAAGGATATGATTTTATCGAGTCTTAGACTCAATGATCATGGCATCTACGTAGACTTTGACCTCCTTATGAACAAGGTCATATAAGATTATTGTGGCATCCCTTTAGTAGGCATCCTCAGTGTCCTTGAGTCTGAATGACAAGACATTGTATCAGAAAGTTCCCCATAGGGTTACGAAGGCGGTCTTCTCATGATGCAGGGTTCATCTTGATCTGATTATTGTAAGGGGGCTCGAAGATGATATCGACATTAGGGATAATCCTCCCAGGTAATACAACAGATTCAAGAGATTAAGGTAACGAGGCAGCTCAAGTGATGCAACTCAGTGAGGCATCTCAAGTGATGCAGCTTAAGTGAGGTAGTTCAGCGTGGCAGCCCAGGGAGATCTTCCAGCGAAGAAACTGTCCGAGAGAACTCATCCTTAGTTCTGTTTATTTTAGTTAGTCTTGTTGTATTCTTTATTTATATTGACTATGAATTGTAATGATTATAGTGTTATTTAGTATGATGTCGAACGATACTCCCGAGAGACTAGGCTTGGAAGGGCCTAGGAGAGCTTCCAAGATCTATCGAAAGACCTCGCCATGGGAACTTCAAAGGGACTTGGTTTGGAAGATTAAGAAGTGAGGCAGCGTTGGGGCCTGTCCTGACCATCTTAGATACACCTGGTAAAATACCAAAAGACCTTGACCGTGGAACCTTGGGCGATATAGCCTTGAGTTCCATCGTGCGTAGAATTGTGAACCTTTAGGTGATGTCACTAGCCTTCTACTTAATATCACATCTACTTTAGGTGATGTCACTAGCCAACTAAGCAATGTTAAATCTGCACTTAATTAAACCACTGTGGTATTTAGGGCTATCAAACAGTAGGTGAGCCACCTCTGTGATGACAGCCTCCTGATACGCAGTGGTTAGGAAAAAGGCATGTTTTGGCATTTAATGTTTATGACTTGAAGCTGACTAGTCCATCATGCATTTAATGTTTGTGACATAAAGTATGAGTGATGTATTTCACATTTGTGAAGTAATGAAGCATCTCGGGAGTGGTGTGGGGCTTATTTATTGGCCTCAACACTTCTAGAAGAAGAAAGTTATTTGTAATTAATCAAGAGTGTTACCGGCTAACTTATCATTACTATACTCAAAAGGGGTTACACCCCCATCTAATCTAAACTACCCTCTTACATTTGGCGACTCCGTTGAGGAGGTATTCTTCTAGCAAAAGAGTATGGCGCGGGATAACATTAATCGTAGACTCAACTTTGATGATGTTGAATGCAATGAGGAACAAAAGTCAAGGGAGCTGGAGACTCCCAGAAGTGGGGTTCCCCTTCATGTAGAGATTCCCTGAGATCCAATGATTATTGGAGTCCCAAGGAGCACCCAATCCTCTACTAGTGCTGTCCTAGGACTGACATAAATGACCCTCCTCATGGGTAAGTTTTTGAGTTTCTGCAGACACTTGAGGCTACCACGGTCCTAGGAGGAGGAACACATCCTAGATCTTTTGTGACACCTGGGGTGGTCCCAGTAGCTCCGATAAGCCCTGCTTCAGCTGTTCCCGTGGGGAATGGACCCATGGGCACAACACCCACTCCTGCCTTAATGTTAGGCGTAACGGGTGTGACCAGTGTCCCATCGGTAGTCCCCTTTGAACACCACCAGTGTTCCATCAGTGGTAACTCTAGCCACTCCCTCCACGATTGAGAAGACGCCGATGTCTGCATTAGAAGAAATGAGGAAAGAAATGCAAAAAGACGTGCTAAAAATGATAGCACCTTCCTCGTAGTCGGCCAACGAGGTAGCTTTAGTGTATGATGATTTTCGCATGCCCTATCCCCAAAAATATAACGATGAGCCTTACCCGAAGGACTAAATCCCTCCCATCTTTGAGAAATACACTGGAAAAGGGGGAAACCCAAAGGAGGACATCAAACATTTCATCGAACATCTAGGGGCTAATTGCAATAATAAGAAGCTCAGGCTGAGTGAGTTATCAAAATCATTAACCGATAAATCTTATACGTGGTACTCTCATTTGGCGCCAAATAGTGTTTCACATGGGAAGAGATGCATGTTTTATTTGTCCAGAAGTTATTTCTGGAAGAAGATGAGTTCACATTAACACAATTGGGCAGGGAGAAGCAACGATTGGGAGAGGATACAGTGGCTTATGTTTGAAGATTCAGGGAGAGGTCCATCGACGTGAGGGAAGAAGCCAAAGAGTCCAAAATGTTACAACTCTATGCTGAGGGATTGCTCCCAGAGTACATCTGTCACTTGATTAATGAAACTCGTGAAGGGACTTTTGTAGAATTTCTAAAAGCAATAAGGAATATATCATCGGTAGTCCGACCAAACCCTGTTGTGATACCATTCATGTTCAGACAGCTTGGGCCACCTGTTGCAGCACACGGCCAGTCCCCACAGGTGGGATATGTCGATGGAAGTGAAGGAATCAAATAACCGAAGAAAGATAATAAGAGAAAGTTTGGGAGAGATAGGGAAGACCTGCCACCATTACCCTGCATGGTGGAGGAGGCCATTTGCTCTTATAATGCCATGGTTCAAGGAGGAACGATGTATGAACCTAAGTTCATCCCCATCGTGGAACCATATGAGGCAATCAGAGCGGATACCAAGTATTACCAGATCCTTTCGAAGAATCAACATTCTTCGGGGAGTTTCTTTACGCTAAGGAAAATCATCGATAACTATGTAAAGGTAGGGACACTGCAAATCCCTCCACAAAATGTTAACGACAACCCACTCCCAGCACACGGGCCAACTTGGTCGTGGCCTATAATGATGAGGCAGAAAGAGAAGCGAGGGAGCTAACAATAGATTAAGAGATGTTTGAAGAGGCTTTGGAGAACTGTACTAGAGGAATAGCTAATATGGTGTTAGTCTATGAAGAAGCAAGCGCCAGAGATGTGGAGGAGATATTAAACGTTAAAGGTGAGGAAATGGACCGAATCTTGGAGTACTGCACAGTTTCATGGTCCCTAAAGTTTGCTTGTCTCTTTGACCAGGTAAAAATGTCAAAAGAAAGTAGGTTGTAGGTAACCCAAGTAATCCTAGATATTGAGAGGAAGAATGCAGTCCTTTCACTGATATGGAAGGGCATGGCCAGGCTGGTGAAGAAATTTTTGTCAGAAATAACATTCAACGATGCAGATAGGGTCGTGATATTTCCTCACAATTGACCGTTATATGTGACTGCTAGCATTAACGGAGTTAGCTTCGCGAGGGCTCTTATGGACAAGGGATCATCCATCAACATCATGTCAATCAGTTCTTTCCACGCAGCTAACATCCCAGGAAAAAGATTGGTCCCCATGGCTTTGGCGATTTCAGGCTATAACAACCAGTCTTCTAAATCCATTGCTTATGTGAATGTTGGGATTGTAATGGGAAATATAAGTTCTCACATTTATTCTACGTGATAGAGAGTGCAACTTCCTACCATCTGTTGATAGGAAGAGTGTGGATATACAACCAAGGACTAGTTCCCTCAATGTATCACCAATGTGCTAAGGCAAATATTAAAGGAACTAAGATCACTATACGATATACGAAGAGGACCTTCGCTATCCAAGAAGCCCACCTAGTGGATGCATCATTTTATACAAAGTTAGAGGAGGATATCAGAGTCCTAACGAGTATAATAGAGGGAGCTTAGGTTCCCTCGATCAGAGAAAGGATGGGTCCTATGAATGGCTAGAATGATAAAATTGCAAGCGACAGAGGAGTAACATAAGAAGCCCACTAAGTGGTCCCTCGACCTTAGAAGATCTCTAAGCAGCTAAAGGACAGGATGCGACCCAGAATGGACCTAATGGAACACGTGGTCACACGATAAAGTGTGTTGAGTCGATTCTCTGAAGGAAAAATGGCGTAGGCTTTGAGGGAGAGGAAAAGAAAGGTAGTTGCAATGGCCGGTGGGAAATGTAAGAAGATTGTTACTGAGGAAGGGAAGGTGGTTTATCGCCTATAATGGTGTGAACGGGTAGCCGAAGGAGCTATGGGAGAGGCTGACGAGGAGGCTGACCCGATATATGAGTGTTTTTTGGTGGATCAACGGGAACAATGTATGGTGATAGACAATTTTAACATATAGGAGTTTATGGAGGATGTTATCGAAGAACCATACTACATGACAGACCAATCGAAGCCACAAGCACAAGAATTGGAGCAGCTAAACCTGACAAAATAAGGGGAAGAGCCAACGCCCATTTTCCTCTCAAAGGATATCTGCATAGAGAAATGGGAGACTTTGCTAATCCGAGAGTTTATAGACGTTTTTACATGGAAGTATACGGAGATAGAGGGGCTAGATGAAGAAGTAAGTTGACATAAATTAAATGTGATGACTTCAGCCATTCTGATCAAGCAGGCAATGAGGACTTACCAGCCTTACCTGGACTTAAATATCAATAAATAGGTCTAACACCTGTTGGCAGTAGGGTTCATAAAATTGATACAACACCCACTCCGACTGTCTAGCATTATCCTAGTGGGTAAGAAGGACAAGAACCATATAAGGATATGCGTGGATTTCAGAGACTTGAATAGGGACTATCCAAAAGATGAGTTCCCTCTGCCCTCAATCGATAGTTTGATAGATGCAATGGCTGGACATGAGATGTATAGTTTCATAGATGGGTATGAAGGGTACAACAAGATCATTATGGACCCCACAGTTGCAGAGAAGACAGCGTTTTGAACCCTGTTGGGCAACTTCATGTACAAAGTAATGCCGTTTGGACTAAAAAATGCTAGGCTACTTATCAAAGAACAATGATGGCCATTTTCCATGACTTCTTTCACAAATTTGTGGAGTTTTATGTGGATGATTTGGTCATCAAATCGAAGAAGGAGGGGTCCCAACTGAGCGATTTAAGGAAAGTATTTTCCAGATATAGGAAGTATAAACTGAAGATGAACCCACTGAAATGCATTTTTCGAGTAACCAATGGAAAGTTTCTAGGCTTTGTGGAAGATATGCAGGGGGTGCAGATGTACCAACACAAACAGCGAGCGATCTTGGAGATGCCAAGTCCGAGAACGACGAAGGAGCTCAATAGTTTCCTCGATAAAGTTTCCAACCTTAGGAGATTTGTGATTGGATTGGCCTAAATAACACACCCGTTGATGCAGCTTTTGTGAAAGAACACAAAGTTCAAGTGGGAGGAAGTTCACCAGGAGTCTCTCACTAGGCTGAAGAAACTGATCGTTTTACCTCAAACTTTGATCCCTCCAAGGGACGGAATACCGTTGCAGCTATACCTCATATCCACCACGAGGTCCGTCGGAGCTCTATTAGCGCATGAGATTGGTGGGAAATAATGATCGGTCTACTACCTTAGTAGAATCATACATGGGCCAGAGGTCACGTATAGTAGCTTGGAAAGTCATTATTTAGCCTTAGTCTCTGTATCACAAAAACTTAGGCATTATATGCTATCTTTTACAATTCATATTGTGACGAGATGTGATCCTATTAAGTTTTTGTTGGAAAGAACCATATCAATTGGTAGGGAAGCTAGGTGGTTCCTCATTCTCTCAGAGTATGACCTGAAATGCGTGGTCCCTCGCGCAATCAAGAGCCAAGCATATGCAGACCTCTTGGCAATCTTCTTGTCTGGGATATATGAGCCACCACGAGAGAGCATTCCAGGAGATGATTTACAGGCCAATCACCTGGATGCAAGCGAAGAGGAATGGACAATGTAGTTTGATGGATCTTCAGCAGAAAAGAAAGGATGAATAGGGGTTATTCTTTCAAGAGGAATGGAAGAAATTTATCTTTCCTACAAGCTAGACTTTCCTTGTTCTAATAATGAAGCAGAGTATGAGGCATTGTTACTGGGGTTGTTGGAGGCCCTTCGAAGGGGGGTTCGTTCACTCTGTATCAAGGGTGATTCGAACTTGGTGATTCAATAAGTAAATGGAGTATATGCATTGAAACACCTCAGTCTAGCACCCTACAGAACAAGCATTCAGAGGCTTCTTAACCAGTTCCATCTGACCAAGATCAAGAGGCATCCCCGAATGATAAACTGCCATCCAGACGCCTATGCCACCATTTCTCAGAAGATGATCAAGAGATATGATACAACTACAGTCGTGATTTAATAAAGAACTGCTCCCTCGGCAGTACAGTCAATCATGTCGATGGAGGATGACTCTGATTAGAAGAGAGAGATTAGAAAACAATTAGAGTTTGGGGACGGAGAGATAGAGCTGAGAGAACTAGCCCAATACTTTATAAATCAGGGAAACCTCTATTATAAAAATACATGAGGATGGATGTCAAGATGCATCAGCCCAGAAGAAACAGAGTAGAGATTCAAGAAAACAAATGAAAAGCACGATGAAATAACCAAGATCCATCCTTACAGGAGAATTTAAAGGGAGGGATACTTCTAGCCTATAATGAAGAAAGATGCAACAGAGCTACAATGAAAATGTGACAAGTGCCAGCTTTTCTTCGAAGCGGTTGAATGCCATTTTTTTGAAACTCAAACAGATTGGAGGCAACCCTATATTGACTTTATTAAGGACGGAGTTGTATCTATGGAGAATATTGATGCGATGGGACTCAAAAGAATGCCCCCAAGGTTCTACGTTCAGGAAAGGCAGCTTTATTGAAGATGGTACTTCAACAGGCCATTACGTTGTATCACAAAGGAGGAAGCAATATAAATCCTCAAACAAGCTCACGATCCATCTCACATAGGAGGAGAAAAGTTATATGACCAGCTGATGACGTTGGGGTATTATTGGCCAATGATGAAGAAATACTCTGCTGAGTTCGTTTGAAAATTTAAACCTTATCAACTACATGGAAATATGATTCATGCTCCGTCGATAGATCTACACTCTCTGGTAACCCCTTACCCTTTCCACACTTGGGTATTTGACCTGATAGGGGTAATTCACCCTTCTTCGATAAGAAAAATATGGATACTAGTGACAACGGAGTGCTTTGCAAAGTGGGCTGAAGCGATACCACTAAGAAGGGAAATAATGGGAGTGGTGAGAAACTTCATCAAAGAATACATCATTTGTCATTTTGGGATTCCAAAGGTTATCCTATCCAATAATAAAACTCCCTTCGTCAATTCAGAGGTAACGATGCTGACAGACAGATAGTCCATTATTCATCATACTTCAACGGTAGCATACCCAAAGGGAAACGGACAAGCCGAAAAAACTAACAAAACATTGGTAAATATTTTCGTTAAGACAATGGAAGACTTTTCGGGATCGTGGGATGAAAATATCCCAGCCGTCCTGTGGGCCTATAAAATAACTAAAAGGAAGATTACAAGATATACCTCGTTCTCCACTGTAGATGGAGCTGAAGTGATCCTTCCGGTGGAGTTGGAAGTTCCCTCTGCCCGATATGCCTTGTGAAGTAGCATGCTCCCTCAAAGCAGACATGTGAAGTTGGAGGCATTGGATGAGTACAGAGATAATGCGATGCAACACTTTCAAATGTACACGAAGCAACTCTCAAGGACATATGATAACTTGGTGAGATCAAGGACATTTGTTGAAGGAGACCTTATTTTGAAGGAAACAGTGAAGCACATCAGAAGGCTTATCTACAAAAGTTTGCAGCGAATTGGGAGGGACCTTTCATTGTAAAGGAGTCTCACTATTCAGGTTATTGCTTGATTTCTAAAATGGAAGAAGATAAACAATTTAAGATTAACAACAAATGGTTGAAAGTCTATCATGTATAAGCAGGTAACATCAGAACATCGATGTATCTAGTGTTTTGTTATGAATATATATAAGCCATTTTCTTTTAAAAAGATGCCTTTCGTTGTAACTAGAGTAGGATGGTAGAATGCAAAGTTTATATTTTATGAAAGCAGTTATAGACAAAGAAGTGACATGGAAAATATATAACTTCTCTTTCATTCATAAATAGGGAGGAATTACAAAAATGGGAACTAATGCCCAATAATTGCATAAGTGAGAAATGGAAAATTTATAAAAGTATGAGGGAGAGATCATTGGCCTAGGAGGAACCATAAGTCTGAAGCAGAGAAAAAATTTCCTGGAAAGCCTGAGGAAGTTGCTAAACATGCTTGTTGAGCATTTATAGATCCCTCCAACCTAGTTTAAACTTGAGCACGCTCGATGAGAAGTTTCTCTCATTTCAACTTTGCCTGGCGAAGTGCTTCTTCGATATCCTCCACCTCTTTGTTGGTAACTTCAAGTAGAGGTACTAGTTCGTCCAGCCTAGTTTCCTGATGCTTTTGCAGTAATTCCCTCTGACTTTCCAATTGACGACTCTTCAAAGTGTTCAAGTGTCCTATTAGATAGCTGAATTGAAAGCCATCCCTGCCCAACTCCTTTAGATAACCCAAAAATTGATTGAGGAGTGGCCTGGTAACATTCACAGTAGGGGTGCTAACGAGATCAACAATAACGAGCGCCATACCTTAAAGCTTATGGCTCATCATGGGAATGTTTGAACAAAGACAGTTAATAGTAAAAGTCTCAGGATGATGAGTTGCGATCTGTTCAATCACCAATCAATGGCTGAAAGGTAGTTGGGGAGAGAGACGAAAGACCATGAGGAAAAACTCATGGGGAGCTAGAGATGGCAGAGGAAGTTCACAACCAGATTCACTGTCGCCTTGAGTACCTGTCATGGAACCTTGGTAGTTAAGGATCATTTCCTCAAATACAGTTGGTTCCCAATTTGGTGAGGCGATAGGCGAAGAACTGCTTGAGCTTTCTCTTCAACACGAGGGGACTCCCTAGAAACCTGAGGACAGATAAAGCAAATAAGGAGTTAAGTACAAAAAATCGTAACAAGTGATTTTCATTGTTAAGTCACTGTTACTATTGGAGTTTGATTAAAAATCTTAACAAGTGGTTTTCATTCTTAAGTCACCGTTACTGGTGGAGTTTGACGAAAAATATTAACATGTGGTTTTCATTATTAAGTCACCGTTACCGGTGGAATTCGACGAAAATCTTAACAAGCGGTTTTTTCATTGTTAAGTCACCGTTACTGGTGGAGTTTGGCAAAAAAATTAACAAGTGGTTTTAATTATTAAGTCACCGTTACTGGTGGAGTTTGATGAAAAATCTTAACAAGTGGTTTTCATTGTTAATTCATCTTTATGTCACTATTATTGGTGGATTTTTACAAAAATCTTAATAAGTCGTTTTTTCATTGTTAAGTCACCATTACTGGTGGAGTTTGAATGTTTGAAGATGAGATTATTCTAACAAGGAGATTTCACATTGTCAAGATAAAGGATAAACACCACGAAACAAAGGGAAAATGGCAAAATACCTGAGCAACTACTGGAACGACAACGAGAGATGGGAAAAAAGCTGCAAGGGTAGCCACCGTAGTGGGCAAGTTCATCTCCTCAAGAGTTTTTGTAGAACCCTCAGTTAGAGGAACTTTAGACAGAGGAACCTCAACACTTAATGAAGCTCCTACTTCAGGAAACGTAAATAGGGCCTAGGTTAGGGGTGGGCTTGAAGGGACAGTTCGACCATATACATATACATCATCCCTTGTAGGGGCAGAAGAAGGACCACGGTGAGTCGATAAGCCAATGATAGCCCTAGTAACGGTTGGAGTCTCGAGGGATGACGATAGAGCTAAGCCTCGAGCAAGCTGAGAATATAGAACTAAGTGTTAGAAGTAAGGTATATCACAGAAAGAAAGGGCAAAGTGCACATTCAACCTACCTCAGTGATGTTGGAAAAAGGGCAAACTCAGAACTGGGCTTTAATAGTGGAGGATGAAGAAGGAAATCAACCAGTGCAGAAGTTAGTAGAGGGGCAACTTCAACCTGAAATACACGTAGATATCTAGAAGATTTAGCAAAGAAAGAAGGATAGAAAAGAAAGATATAGAAGTGTTTATAACTTGTTACCTCGGGAGAATTTTGCAAAAGTGGAACGATATCTAGAGGAACCTCCAGCTGAGGGGATGACTTAGAAGAAGCTGGGGGGGTGGGGGGTGGGGTGGAGAGTTGCATCAACAAAAATACTCTCGAAGCACGCCCCCACAAAAGGACTCACATGAGGGTTGGGTCTTTCTTCTTCAGCTTCCTGCACCAAGTTGCTAAGATTTAGACAAATACAGTTTGTTATAAAGAGGGAAAAGGGAGGAAAAAACAAAAACACATGTAAACCTCTGATCCAAGGGGAGAGTGGGATGATATCACAATTGGTGAGGAAGGAGGGGAAGATAATGGTGAAGACCTCTTCATGGAATGATGCTCAATAGTAGGACAGTCATCCAATGCCATAGCTCCAACAGCAGAAGGATCTGGGGTGAGATGTACATGAGGAGCCCATTTCTTCTGGGACTTAGTACCCAGAGTCTATTTCCTCGCACCAGCAACACCAAGACTTGGAGGAACCCTTAAGCTTTTCATTCGCTTTGACCCACCTTCAGATGGTTCTACTAAGATAGTTGGGAAGGCAGCAGCAGGAGGAAGGATGGGAGCATGTCGTTGAAACTCAGAATTTATTCGCTCCACCTCAGCTTGAATTTTCTTTCTAAACTCCTCGCTCACTTTGGCAGATATAGGAGGAGGAACAAAGCATATAAGGAATGCTTCTAAGGGAGTTTGAGGCTAAGGTTGAGACTTAGACTTTGAAGAAGTCCCACTCTTGTATCTCTTAGTTTTTTTGGCTAGTGGCTTGGAAGGTCCTTCGCCAGAAGATGCATCGGTTGGAACACCTTCTTCAGAAACATCTTCAGTAGGGGCAGACTGTTTTGGAGTTGCAACCTTCTTGGATTTGGGCGTAGAGGTAGGGATCATGGAACAATAAGGAGGTAGCTCACTGGGAGGAACTTTGGGAGTCTTTCTCATAGGGAATTCAACTCCAAGAATAGATTTTCCCTTTAGGCCTAATTCCAATGCAGAGAAAGAAAGAACTGCGGGGATATTGGGGGGGACTTTGTATGAATTCACAAATCCTGGCTAGTTGCATCGGTCGGAATTTGGTGAAAAAAGAAGTGGACACATCCCCTTTTCTAGTAGCACTGGGGATAGTAACTCGACTACCCAGAGTAGAAGTTACACCAAGTACCACTGCAGAAAGATAGAAAGTGTAGGCCTCAGCAAAAGTATCCCTTTCATTCGTTAATTAAAACACAAGTCGAGGAGCCCCTTGATCAAAATTGAGCTGCCTGCTTCACTGATCGGGGTTGTAAGTTTCATAAGTATATCCCCATTCAGTGAATGAAGAAAGGAACCCAAGGGTGAACAGAAGGACCACGGCTTGGGAAGAATCTTCTAGAACCGAAACGAAAGTGATCGTTCTAGTCGTAGAAAGAAAAAAATTCCAAGTATGGGCAAAGGTTGATTCTCCATATGGCCTCAAGATGAAGGAATCAAAATGGTAAAAAAAATCCCATTATCTCGTTTAGACTTTGTTTTTTGTGGAAGCACAGGAGGTGAGGGGGCTTAATGCCTTAGCTCACGGGATAAGGAACAAATTTGGCAGCAATAGCGGGAAAGTGAGGATAGAGGAAACTCGTTAAGATAATGGTAGTGGAAAAATTGGCCAGGTTGTAATGGCCAAGGGACGGTTCTATATTGAGGTGGGTTTGATCCAACCAAGTATAAAGGGACCCCAAAGCAATGGCGGCCAGAGTAAGATTGAAACCTCTGGCCAAACGAATGGAGATGTTTATGAGGTCCTTCCAAGGCTGGTCCTTCCAAGGCTGGTCCTTGGTTTTCCCCGTCTAGAAGAAACGGGAAAGCAACATAAGGATATAGGCTGGTAATTCTAAAGATGTACCTTTAACCCGGTCTATGACAGAAGTGATGTCCTTCGCGATAGGTGCTTTGAAGAAATAATTAATAAGGGGAGTAAAGGTAGCCTTGTTGGAAGACCCAGTGCAACGACGATAAATCCGATCCATCTCAGCTCGGTCAGTAGTTTCTTCAGCATCCAAGGCCTCATTAAGCTAAGTAAACTCACCCACGGGTTTAAACCCAAGTAGCTCACCGACATCTTCCAAGGAAATGGTGAACTCGCCCCAGGCAGCGAAGAAGGTGTGAGTTGTGACGTTCCATCTGGAGACCAACACTTGGAGTGCATCGTTGTGCTTAGAGAGAGTGAACTCCCCAAACCAGTTAGCTTGGTGAAGACCAACCTTGGCAAGATATGCAGTGTGGGAGCTCTACATATGTTCATGGAAGGCATCAAAATGAGCTGGAGATCCCCCAGGTGCTTCAAAATCAATCTGGGAGTAAGGAAAGTCACCACGATCCAACCTAAAGTGCAGAGTCCCCTCTGGAGGAAGAAAACCCCACTCGAATGATTCTTCATCTTCATCACCCAACAGCAAAGGGTCATACTTAGCTGAAAAATGACAGGTCTTGCATGCATCAGAGAAATCATCATCTTTTCCAAACATGGGAGGCCGACGGTAAAAGTGTAGTTGCTCTTAGCGAGCAATATCCAAGGTGGTGGCGCTAACAGTGGCAACGGCAGCAGAGGTGGTAGCAGTGGAGCTTAGCTGAGCACCGATGGTGGTAGCCATGGGGATGCTTGAAGAAGCCATAGTAAATGCTTATGAAAGAAAAATCTTACTGAGGAAGGGTTATGGACGAAAACAGAGGAGTCTATCCATAGGTGGCGGTGAAAGAGACGATGAGAGGAATGAAACCAGGGAAAAAGCTTAGAAACAATGACGCTCTAAGGATTTTCTCTCTCTAAGTATGCTGGGAGTTGAAAAAGACGAAGGCAAAGCAAGAAAATAAAATGACTAAGTGTTTGAATAATAACCGTTTGAAATTCCTGGGTTTTCCTTTTGAGTTTCCCACCACTGTATTTGCAAAGCTGTCGGTAATCATTGCAATTGGACATGTGGCGCTTCGAGAAGTGTCTTGACAGTTGAAAAGACGACATTACATCATTAATAAAGTGAGGCATGGGTATAGAAAGGGTTCCTTCCAAGACAAGTTTTGGGTTTAGTGCCAAAATTCTTCTATTTGTCAGACATATTCAATATCCCATAACACAGAAGTTGTTACGGCGGTTTAAAAAGCTACAATGACCCCTTTTACAAGTCCAAACGGTGTTTAACTGTGACTCAAGTACATCGGGGATAATTTTATAGTTCAAACATTTACTTTGAGGAGAACTCCACAAGTTTAAATGCCAGGAATGCCTAGGAGGAATATTTCATATCGCTAGGGGCAGTCCTAACGCAATTACCAGCCAGTTACTGTTATACTGAACAAACGACACCGAATAACAGAGACAGGGGAGAATTTCACTTCTCAATAATACAAATGGATAGTTAACAGGTTCCCAAGGCATTTTGGGAAAATTCCAATAGCCACGGAAGAAGAGACATAACGGATGAGGCTTAATGATAGGAAAAAGTTGCGATGTCCCTTCGCCAATCATTGGCAGGCCGCAACGCTTTGGTTCAGGTACATCGGGGAGAATTTAACGTTTTCCAGGAAATAATAACAACAGAAGTTGTAATGAAGACATAAATGCCAGATTTTTTTTAGAAGGCTCACCGGATTAAGAAGTTTTCGTGCAGACATTTCTTGTTCCCACAACAAATCTCTACACGAAGTGGCAAATGTAAGGGGGCTTGAAGATAATCTCGAGATTAGAGATAATCCACTTTGCTAATACAACATACTCAAGAGATTAAGGCAGCGAGGGAGCTCAAGTGATGCAACTATGTAAGTCATCTCAAGCAATACAGCTCAGCGAGGCAACTCAAGTGAGTTAGTTCAGCGTGGCCGCCCACAGAGATCTTCCAGCGAAGAAACTGTCCGAGAGAACTCATCCTTTAGTTCTATTTGTTTTACTTAGTCTTATTATATCCTTTGTTTATATTGAATATGAATTATAATGATTATAATGTTATTTAGTGTGAGGTCGAATGGTACTCGTCAGAGACTAGGCCTGGCAGGGCCTGGGAGAGTTTTCATGCTCTATCGAATGACCTCACCATGGGAACTTCAGAGGAACTTAGTTTGGAGGATTGAGAAGTAAGGCAATGTTGGGGCCTGTCCTGACCATCTTAGATAAACCTGGTAAAACACCAAAAGACCTTAACCATGGAACCTTGGGCGATACAGCCTTGAGTTCCATCGTGCGTTGAATTGTGAACCACTTGTGCCTTCTACTTAATGTCACATCTATTTTAGGTGATGTCACTATCCAGTTAAGCAATGTCAAATCTGCATTTGAGTAAACCATTGTGGTATTTAGGGCTTCCAAATAGTAGGTGAGCCACCTCTGTGATGACAACCTCCAGACGCATAGTGGTTAGGCAAAAGGCATATCTTGGCATTTAATGTTTATGACGTGAAGCTGACTAGTCCATCATGCATTTAATTTTTGTGACATAAAGTATGAGGGATATCTTTCACAGTTGTGAAGGATTGAAGCATCTCGAGAGTGGTGTACAGGTTAATTTTGTCCTCAACCACTTCTATAAGAAGAGAGTTCTTTTCGAAGGATTTTATTTCTAGAGAGAGATTATCATCAGTGAGAAAGAAGTTATTGCAAACCAGAGCTTTTATTCATCCATCATTGTTATTTACTATGAAGCTTTTAATATCTGACTGGAGACTTTTGAGAGTTGGTGTGTTTGGCTTCCTGACAAGGTGTATTTAGGGTGCTTACCTCTCTCTCCCTCTAAATGAGTTACTTTTGAGTTCATTATTATCTTTTAAGTTATACATGAGAGATTTGTGAGTTCAAACTGAGTTTATCTTCACTAGGTTGTGACTGTGTGTCTTGTAATTAATCATGAGTGTTCCCGGTTAACTTATCATTACTATACTCAAAAGGGGTTACGCCTCCATCTAATCTAAACTACCCTCTTAAAGTTATATCTAGTGAATCCATCAAAAAATGGCTTGAGGGTGTGGCTGGATGTGTTATCCACGATCATGTCGATGTTGAGTAACAGGTAATCATCCTTTTGGGATGATTTCTTCAAATTTTGGTAGTCGATGCACATACAGACTTGTTCTCTTAGCTTTGGCACGGGGTCGATGTTGGCAATCCACGTTGGGTATTCGACCACACTAATGAAGCCCGCGTTTAACTATTTGACCACTTCCTCTTAGGCCTTGAGCGAACATTTGATATGGAGTTTCCTTAGCTTCTTCTTGACTGGATTGCTTTAGTGAATGTCGAAATCTCATGCTGAGCTATTTTCTAGTCAATATCGGGCATGTTAGCGTAGGACCATGCGAAGTTGTCCATGAGTTCTTTCAGTATTTCTTCAAATTGCGCACGCTCATGCTTGTTAAGGGTGAACCATATCCTATTCTCGAGCTGATGGCTACTAAAACAAACATTAATAACAACAGTCTCATCATCATTAGTTTTAACGTAGTTATCTTATTTGTTATTCTCCTTATTAATATCAATTAAGAATTGTTTATTTATAAAATCATTATCATCAAAGGTTTGATCAAAATTAAGATAATTAATGTAAGGCACAACAAGATACTCATAATCCTCGTTTATTTAATTTTCCGGAAAAATAACATTGAGAACCTCGTCAAAAGAGGTCTTAGTTACATTGATATTAGGAAAAGGGAAAACAACAACAGGTGAAGAAACTTGGATAGGGTAAATAAAAGAGTTGGATTGATGAATAGGTCAAAATGATACGACATTCTAGTTGAGGAGAGTCATGTCAACAACTTTGATTTGAGTGAACGGGACTGACGGTGCGACATCCGATTAAATCATATATATAATCATCCCCACTGTCTACAGGTTGAATGAGTCTTCAAAATCTCTTTCCTCAAAGTCATTGGTAATTGTCACAACTGTCTTGGTGAGAGGTTGCACTTCATGTTTGTAGTCTTCGGCCCAAGAATTATTATCTTGAAAGAAGATTTTTGGTCCCAGTTTCATCTTTTTGTTAATAGGTTCGTATTAATCCTCAAAGGAGACTATTCCATATAGGCTAGCCATTGAACTGGTATCTTCCTAACTTGGTTCATTACCTAAGTTGTCAGAACTCCCCACTTGGTGGCGGCTATGTTCTCTTGTCAAGAGTAAATAATACATTCAAAAACCTCAACGGATTCATCGTATAAATCTTCCTATTCAGCGGGGAAGTGCAAGAGTGAACGGACCAACCATCCCTGAAGCTTCAAAGCGCTGAGAAACTCAGAGATGCTGCAGATTTCACTTGTTTGCCGAAACATATTGGCAATGGTCTGTACCAAATCATCTAAACTGACTTCTTTAATAGGTACTACCCATTCATATGATTCTCGTGACCACTTCTGAGCTTTCGTGAATAAGTCGCTAAATTTATGATCACCGAGGGTCATCTCGATGGGTAATTTTAGCCCAAACTCTAAGAATTGGTTCAAGACAACCGGTAACTCCATACCCCCCAGATCGGGTACAAATGACGACGCAGTCCCTTGTAAAGAGTGACAATCTTGACCGATGAAACATATAGGGTGTAGGATAAAGGATGTTCCAAACTTGAGGGTTTTGGGTGGGACTGTAGGGATGATTGTGTTTTACTGGGGAAGATTTGAGTAGATGGGTTAATTTTTAGGTCACTCTTTAGAAATATGGCATTTGTATGTGCTGGAAGTGGGTTATAAGTGGTATTGGGTTTATGATTAGTTGGTGGGGCGATGATACCTCGGTTAACTAAGCCTTGTACCACAATTCTAAGGTGGAAGCATTGGTTAATGGTATGACCTGCGAATTAACAAAAATCACAACGGGCATCGGGTTCTAAATTTTTTGGGATTGGATTTGGTAATGGATGGGGTCCAAGGGTTTAATGAGACTTTGGCATAACTGGTCCTAGTAGACTTTGGATAGGGGAGCATAGAGCTCGGTGTATTATTTCCTCGAAAGATTATGGCAACCTTTCGGTGCTCAAGAGGTAACAAGTTATCAAATGTTACTAATGGTTGAGACTGTAGAATTGAAAGGGATCTCATACTTTTAGGGAGTGAACTTTCTGGTCACTTTATATAGCTAAGAATCCATTTTGGTGATACTTTCCTCAATTTCTACACTAGCCTCTAGAAGGTATCGAAAGGGTAGGTAATATTGTCCTCCCATGGATGCTTGGGTATGAGGTAAGAAGTTCCTTTTCACACTATTGACTTGTTCCTCCTCGGAGGGCCTGTTGGTCATGATGGAAAATTTATTCCTCCACCTTCCTATGAATCTACTGACTGTTTTCCCAGGGTTTTGCCAAAAAATATCTAAATATCGATGCGTATTCAATAGTTACTCATTATACTTGTACTGAGACATGAATTCCCCGGTGACATCCTCCCAGCTACGGATCCTGAATTGTTCAAGGGACAGAAACCACTAGAGGGCACTTTGTTTCAAGGTCTATTGAAACATTTGGGTTATTATCTCTATGGGGGCACCAAGAAGATTCATGGTTCGGTGGTAGCTTTGAAGGTGAATAATTGGGGGTCCACTGCCCCCGAACTTCTCAATGATCGACATTTCCAACTTATCTGGCAGCCTAGCTTTGGAATAAGGAGACATATGGGTATAGTCCATGTAGTTCCTGGATACTTTGACTTGGTCAAACTTCTTTAACATCAGTTTGAGGTCTTTATTGACCTTGTTCATCTCTTTCTCTTTGGGATCCATGGGTACTAGCTGATTAGCCCCTGGTTGGTCAAGGTTCGAAATCGGAGTTTAGCTGGTGGCTTCCCATTAGCAGGTGGGGTACGTAGAGCATAATGATACTCTTTTGGGATCCACACAGGCTCGAGTACGGGTGGACCCATGGCATGAGGAAAGAGAACCTTTAGTTCTTCGAGAATCTGGGCTCGGTGTCGCTGCATTTTATGGACCTCAGTTTGAAGGTTGTTAATCTTAGCACTGAATTGGGCTAAGATGGCCATCAAATCTGGCTAAATATTCGGTGCTTAGTCGGTGTTCTTCATATAGAGCTTGTGGGGGTAGATCCTAAACTCGGATGAAGTAGCAGAATAAGTGGTGAAGCTTCGGGGTGGTTTGACAGAAGACCAAAGCCAATAGGGAGCTAGGCCACAATCGGGTATGCAATCGACCTGAGAGGGAAAATGATTCAAATTTATTTCTGAAGGAAGCAGGGAGAGAGTTTTTGGTATTTTGGAAGGAGGAGAAAAATGTTTTTGGTATTTTGGTTTTTGAAAAAGGAGGGAAAAATGAGAGGAATATCAACATAATAATTATTATTAGTGTTGTTATTAGGTTTTCACTTGTATTAGGTTTGCCTAAATTCAATAAAAATTCCAAGAAGGACCCGAGCCTAGGAAAATAGGGTTTGAAAATATGTAAGACATGGTTTGAATATTTCTAGACTCATGGACAGGGCCTGATTTGAAAAAAAGTAAAATAGTACTAAGTTTTGGATGGCATACTGAACCAGAATTTTGATAGAGTTTCGCATGATAACTAAAAAAACTAAATATGAGTCCCCTAGTTTTCACGCCTTATGAGGTTGATGAACTTGTTGGGTTAGTGGAAGGGTTACCCCCTTTGGAATAACTTTCATGATATACCTCTTGCTTATAAGGGCAATCATTCATCGGTACGTGAGGACAAGCCATTTGATATACCTGGGTGTATGTGAATTGCCTCACGATATACCTCATAGGGACTGTATATGTCAAAATGAATTCGATATATTCAATGTACGTGTACGAGTTCCATGGTATATACCCCCATAGTAATTTTGATCAAGCAAGATGATGTGGGAGGAACCGTTCAATATACGTAGATGGTACGAGGGCAATGGAAGATGTGAGTCATATCTCGTAGGCCAACTACACTCTGCAGGACCAGTTCTCATCACAAAATGACCCCCACTATAGGACAAAATTTTGGTCAATATTACCATGCTCTTGATGATGTAGCGTGCAAAAATGCATGAATCTTAATTAGCGTATTATGGAGAGAGAGAGGGAGTATTTTTTTATTTGCATGATAAGTAAAGGTAGTACTATACTAATGAGGGAGTATATACAAGTATCATGAGATGTAAATCTAGCATGGACCTTGAAGACTATACTAAGCATGGATATTTGTGAGGGAGTGACATGTGAATATTTACAAGTGAGTGTGTGCGGTAGTAAGCCTATACATGATACAACCGCAAGTGGTGTGTAGTATGTGTAAGTGAGCGCGAAGATAAATGTGATAAGTGTGGGTCTATGCAAGTGAAGCCTAAGCATGGATGTTCTAAGTGGTGTGTGAAGCATGTGAGTAGAAGTCAATCGACATACAAGTGTAAGTGTGTGAAGTGTACATGGTAGTATATAAGAGTGTGTGAAGTGTATGAGTGAGTGAAAAGTGATACATACATGAGGCAAAATATACAAAAAAAGTAGATAGAGGAGAAAAGGGAACACACAGGGAAGACAAAAAGCATGAAGTGTGTGATTATGTGCATAATATAGATGAATAATGGAATCATTTAACTCGCGTCATGGAAATGGACGAAGTGAATTCATCCTTTAGGAAGGGATTAAATGCCCGACGAACTATTGCTCAGACCGAACAATTGATCAAAGGGAAGACACGTCCCTTCCTAACTATTGCTCAGACCGATCAAATGCCCGACGAACTATTGATCAAAGGGAAGACACATCCCAGTCTAGAGCAAATGCCCGACGAACTATTTCTCTGACCGAACAACAACTTTAGGAAGAAAGCTTAGTAAATAACAAGGTTGCAACTCATAGATTTGGTGCTGCCAACGATGCATGGAAGGGATCCATACAGATATTGGAGGACATATTAGGAGAAATAGATAAGGCCAAAAACCCAATCCAAATAAGCTTTGTAAAAGGGCCTCCGTTTGTCCAGGCAATTGTGGATTTCTCAACTCCATATAGTTTAAGGCTTCAGTATGATGGAAAAACTGACCCAATTCTTCACATAAAACAATATCAAGCGGTTGTTGACATTATGCCATCCCCAATGAAATGAGGTGTAGATCATTTTCTTTAACTATTACTGGATCTTCCCAAATTTGGTATAATAGTCTTCCCAAGTGACAAATTTCTAGCTTCATCCGACTGGCAGAGTTATTCATTAGTAACTTTTACTTTGGAGCAAAACCTGTGAAAAAGGTGGCACACTTGCTTAGTATGAGACAGAAAGAAGGAGAGATCACCAGAGATTACATCACTTGTTTTAATAATGAGAAATTGGAAGTTGTTGATTATGAGGAAAACACTGCAATAACTACCCTTATGAGTGGACTACTCCTCGAGAAACTGTATCACACTCTTGTCAAAGACCCTCCGAAGACAATCACAGAATTGATGGCTAAAGCAGCAAAGATAATGAATGTCGAGGAAGCAATGGAATCCAAGCATAGCTTAGGCACAAAAGTTGATGGAAAAAATGATAAGAAAGATCATAAAGACCCCAAAGAACATAGGGAATCAAAACAAAAAGAAGTTTTGGAGAGACTCAAGAAGTACAACAGTTATACTCCACTAATGATAGGAATTCATCATGTTTTGTAAGAAATCAAGCATAATAAAAATGTGCGTTGGCCTGATAAGTTGAGAAGTTCCCCAATCAAAAGGGATAAAACTAAGTACTGTGAATTCCACAGGGATCATGGTCATATGACGGAGCTTTGAAAAAATCTTTAAAAAGAGATTGAAACTCTCACCCGACGAGGAAAGTTGAGTCAGTATGCTGATCGACAGAATAATGAAAGAGTTCAGCATAGATCAAAATATCCTTGCAAGCCCAGGGAGGAGAAGAAAAGAATTTATGAAGATGATCATGATCTCCCCAAAAAGCCTAAAGAATCAGAACGCGAGGTATTCTGTATTAGTTTTGGTTCTTTTGATTGCCACATGATTACAGGTGGAGATGCAGGAGGAGGAGATCATATAATAGAACGAAAAGCTTACCTCAATGAGGCATAAGCTTGCTCGTACATACATAGGATCAACCTTGTCGAGGAAGATCGATCAAGGCAGGTTAACAAAGATAAACTGGTAATTGATTTCTCTAAAAATGGTCTCTTAGGGGTAATATATCCTCATGACGACCCACTAGTAATCAAAGTCAGAAAAGAAGAAATATTTGTCTCTAGAGTACTAGTAGATAATGGCAGCTCAACGGATATCATGTTTTATCCTTGTTTCGGCAACTTAGATTTTAAACTCATCCAATTATAGCCCTATCATCGACCACTAATAGGCTTTTCAGGTGAGAAAGTATTTCCTTTGGGAACCATTAAGATGGAGGTGATGATTGACACATAGCCAGCTTGCCGAACAGAGAAGATCCATTTTTTTGTAATGGATAATGACCCATCCACTGTAAATTAATATTTAAAATTCCATACTAACTTTGGTGTGAAAATTATGAAAGGTGATCAGAAAGTAGCTCGGGAGTGTTACTACTCTTCTACTGAGCGAGAAGACTTAGAAGAAATAAAGAAGAAAACCACTACTTACCAAGTGGATACCTATGAACCTGATGAAGAATTTGAGGTTGAAACCTTAGACCCGAGGGAGGAAATAGATCTGGTAAAGGGATAGATTGTGGAAGCAACTGAAAGCTTTGTGTAAGACGACGACAAACCGGAGCGCATCACTCAGATAGGGACAACACAGGATCATATTCTTAAACAGGATCTGGTAAGCTTCCTTAGATATAGAAGGCATGTATTTGCCTAGAGTCATGAAGATATACTTAGGATAGATCCCAATTTCCTTTTCTATGAGCTCAATGTAAATAAAGAAGTTAAACCAGTAAAGCAAAGACAAAGAGTGTTTAGCCCCGAGAAGAACCAATCCATACAGGAAGAAGTCGAAAAGGTTTAGAAAGTAGCTTTTAGAAATGAAGTGAAATATCCAGATTGGTTAGCCAATGTAGTTATGGTAAAAAAGAAGAACAACAAGTGGAGAATGTGTGTATATTTCACATATCTAAATAAAGCATGCCCAAAGTATCACTTTCCTTTTCCCCGAATAGATCAACTCATGGATGCAACATGAGGACATGAATTCCTTAGCTTTATGGATGCTTATTCTGGTTATAACCAATTAAAAATAAAGCTTGAAGACAGGAAAATCACTTCTTTCATCACTCCCCGAGAACCATACTTTCATAATGTTATGCCTTTTGGTTTGAAAAATGCAGGTGCTACATATCAAAGGCTGGTTAATAACGTTTTCGAAGATCAAATAAGTAAGAATATGGAAGTCTAAGTGGACGATATGCTTATAAAGAGCAAAAAGGCGTCTGATCACATTGCCGACCTCAACCAAACTTTTAATCTATTTAAAAATCACCAGATGAGGCTGAATCCGACCAAGTGCATTTTTGGAGTACATAAAGGAATGTTCCTGAGGTACATAGTAAATCAAAGTGGAATTGAAGCAAATCCAGATAAGATCAAGGCATTAATTGAAATGAAATCCCCAACCTACAAGAAAGATGTGCAAAGACTAACTTGATGAGTAGCAACACTAAATAAATTTGTGTCCTGAGCTACAGATAGGTGCCCGTCATTCTTCAAGGTACTTAAAAAAAACTTTGAATGGAATGAAGAATGTGAAAAAGATTTTTATGGAGTTGAAATAATATTTGGGGTCACCTACATTGCTCTCCTGACCAATCACAGGTGATAAATTTTACCCGAACTTAGCTACTTCTGAGTCAGCCGTGATTTCTGTATTAATTCGAGAAGAGAATAGAGTTCGAAAACCCGTCTACTATACTAGAAAGGCTTTTCGAGTAGCAGAAATCAGGTACCCTAGTTTGGAGAAATTGGCATTGGCATTGATTGAAGCATCTCAATGCATAAAACCTCATTTCCAGGCCCATATAATTGTAATTTACACTGATGTGCCTCTAAGGTAGTCTTTACATAAATCAGAGAAATCTGGTTGATTAATGTATTGGGCTGTGGAATTAGGAGAGTATGATATCGTATATGAACCAAGGTTTTCTTTGAAAGGCCAAGAAATGGCAGATTTCATAGTCGAGTTCACTTATTCTGAGGTCCCGAAACATCAAAGTAAACAGACCAAACAAGAATCAGGAGTAAGTGGTGTTAACAAGAAAGCTCCAGAGGAACTTTCAACGAAAGAAGCAGTTGCCAACCTAACATATTCCTCTTCCTGGACATAGGAAATGACCAGGAAATATGAAGAAGTAAGAGGAAAAATATTCCACTATGGGAGTTAACCAGACCAAGCATTTGACAACAACTCCCCACTATGGAATTTATATGTTGATGGGTCATCTTATGCAACAGATGTAACAATCCTCACGTTTGATAGCCTACTTTATATTTATTTACTATGTGTAGTAATTAATTATAAAATGATGGATGTTGGGTAAATATTAATTTAATCTGAAAAGGGTTAATATTTACTAAAATGTTGTATGATTACCCGATGGGTAGGTAAAGATATCCATGTGGGGATTTATAGTGTCATAAGATATAGAATGACATTTTGGCTTAATATGAAACTGGAAGTAAAATGAGTTATAAAATTCCCAAATGATAATTTGGAGGGTGTAGTTAGTCCCGGTAGGTGCGAGACAGTCAAAATAAGTGCCATAATGTATTTTGGCATTTCGGGCACTTTTGACTGGTTATAGCTTAAATAGTGTAGTCGCGTATTATTTTATCGCGTATTGGTTATTAGAGTTGGGAATTTTAGACTTATGGCCCGATTTAGTCTTTCTAAGACTTACTATTCCTCTTAAGACCAAATTGTTAACTTAGAAAGAGAGAGAGAGAAAGAAGAAAGCTTTGGAGAAAAAGAGAGATTTGAGCTTGGATTGTGCTTGCATCTTCACCAAATCTGCATTTTCATGATTAAGGCAAGTAACTTACTTGCTACAATATGATTTAAGTGGATTAATTAGTATGATTAGTTGTGAATTTGTTGTGTTTAATCATTTTAGGGTTTTGTTAGATTAATTGGGTACTAACCCTTGGAGATGAATTTGGATGATAGTTTTTGTGCATAATGGTAGTTAGAGGCCTTTATTATGTATTGGTGGTGATAGATGATCTTGGTTTAGGTTGGTTTTGGGTTTAAGGAAAATTTGGAGTTTAGAACTCCATAGCCGTTCTTGGTTATTCCGCAGGGGCGAATCGATTCGGCCCCTAGGGTGAATCGATTCGCATAGTTGCAGAATCCCAGGTCTTGGTAACCGAATCGATTCGGGTTAAGGCCGAATCGATTCGGCATTTGCAGAAACCTGGGTTTGTTTTTCGAACCGATTCGCTTTCAGAGAGAATCGATTCGCTGGGGCGAATCGATTCGGCCCTTAGGGCGAATCGATTCGGGTCCTGCTGTTTTGAGTCATTTTCTTTTTTTAAATTTTTATCTTTTTCTTTAGGATTAGGACCTAGGAACCTTCTTGAATGTAAGTAAACTTAGAGTCCTAGAGTAATAGTTGAGTTTGGTCGTTACCCTAGACTAGAAATGGGTTCATCTGGGGTTTATTCCGGGGAGGTTTAAAGTAATGTTAAGGCATTACTTCTTTTATTGAATTTGTAGAAGTTAGGAGTTTGAGAGCTCATGCTTGGAGACTTTAGGGGCTTACTGAGATTACATGAACCTTGGGGATTAGTATAATCATAATGATTATTTGGAGATTTAGTCGGGACTTGTACTTTGAGGAATATTAATGGCAATAGTCGATGGTAATTAGGTTCGCATAAAATGAACCTGGTTGTTTAATAATGATAGGCTCAAATAAAAAGAACTAATCACTTGGGTAATGGAATTGGATATTGGTAATGGATATGATAATAAAATGTAAATGTTAATTTACTGTTACACACCTCTCTAAATGACATCATAAGGGAAGTTCGTTCGTGAGGTGAAGCCCCCTGGCTAATGAATGCAGGGTGGATATAGTCCTAGGCCATGTGAGCGCTTTTATATATATGTATTTTTCTGCGATGGGTAGGAGATTCTGGGTGTGGTCTTGACTACCCCGCAGGCACATGGTCGCTTCCCGACGAAATTCGATAGGTGCCCAGGTTGTCTTATGTTAGGCCCTGGAAGATGATGATCATTTAGGGGCGCGCACAGTGGGGAAACCCGGACGGGCGGTCTTAGATATCGTTATATGTATATGAATATAACTATATTTTCATCAAGTTGGACTTGATGGTTGTTAAACGCCACAAAGAGCGTATGATATGTGCCATAAAGAGCACGGGAATGATATATGTGCCATAAAGAGCACTTGATGTAAATGATATCCCTATTAAGGGATGGAAAGATAAAAATGGGAAGTTTTAATTAATGAAGGGAAATTATAACTTCTTGATTTAACCGAATAAATGGTTTTATTCCTAATAAGGAATGTAAGAAGGAAATGGAAATTGTATTGATGACTAAAGGTTTTAAATTAAAGTGCTTTACTTTCAATTCTTGTTGTATTTGGAGATAGCATGTCATATTATCATCCTTATCATTCATGCATAACTATTCATGTCTATCATGCTTTTTATTCTTCTGGTGATCATATAGAACCCGACCCTGAATGGTTTACTTTCCATGTTGTATATATACGATTGTATCCGCTCAGGTGCTCCACCGCAAAGACGCCCGACTTGACTTTCCCAAATTTCCTTCACTTTTGACGAGCTGTAAGATTTTGCGGGTTATTACAGGACGTTGTATTAGACGCTTTCATTCTTGTTATTCTAGATATGATCGGGTCTTTTCACTCGGGCGTGTGGCCCAAACTTTGGTACTTGTTTAATGAATGTACTATGTAAGATATTTAAATTATTGTACTTCGTTATATGTAGCTGTGGACCGACAGCTTATTCGGTCCATTTGTATACATTCGTTTTAGTTGTATTATATATACTCTTTTGGAATTCCACTTGCTTATCAGATTGGGTTGTTTAGTCTAAATTTTCATAACCGCATTTTTAAAATTTTACCCCTTTTTGGCAACCCGTTTTCTGATTTATTGGGTGGTTTTCCCGTATACTCAGTTTATATTTGTGATGCTGCGAATGATATCCATCCAGGATTCCTGTTACATTTGAGTATCGGGCTGGCCACCCCTTATCTCGGATTGCGGGTTGTCACAGATGGTATCAGAGCATCGGGTTCTAGAGTACTAGGATCTGTGTGTGGACTTGTCACGTTCTACCGTAGCATTCTTTGATGTAGAGCCTAATGTTAGGACTTCTTTGTTGCTCATGTTTACGATCTTCTGCCCGATAGATTATTTTAACTAGTATTCTAATATTGTTGTTCTTCCATCTCAGATGCCGCCTAAGAGAGGTCGCCCAGTGAGACGAAATAGGGTTACAGAAGAGGAGGTAGGTCCTCCACCGCCCCCACAAGGGACCATTAACGTTGCAGATGTAGGAAACATAGTGGCTCAAGCGGTTAATGCTACCATGACTGCAGTGGTCCAACAATGGCCACGGGCTCCAGGTGTTCAAGCTCCTACGGGACTTACTCCGTGGGAAAGGGTTAGGGAGTCCTTTCTAAAGGGCAATCCCCTAGAATTCGAGGGAGGCACGGATGCGGTTAAAGCCAACCAATGGAAGAAAAACATGCAACGCCACCTTCGAATGATAGAATGCAGTGAGGATAAGAAACAAGTCCTTGCCACCTTTAAACTTGTCGGATCTGCGTTACACTGGTGGGAGATGATGACCACACCAGAGCAGAGAGACACAATGACGATCACTGAGTTCTGGGCTTTGTTTGATCTTAAGTATTTTCCTCCCGCAGTTCAGAGCGAGATGAAGAGGAAGTTGCAAGATGTAGTACAAGGGGAGAGATCTGTAGCGGAGTATGAAGAGGAGTTCACCCGGTTGGCAAGTTTTGTACCGGATGAGGTGACTCCGGAAGAGAGGAAGATCTCGAAGTTTATGGGAGGTCTAAACTGGAGAATCCGGCAACACTTGCTGGGTAACCCATCTTTACAAACTTTTGGGGAGGTTATGAATGCAGCCTTACTCCATTGCCAGGAGCATTGGTTATATATGCAGGGTAGTAAGAAAGCTACTGAAGTGGGGCAAGTAGGAAGGCTTGTAGGGTTTGTTGTGGGTGGCAATAATAATAATAGGCACGGACATGGTGCTTTGCAACAGGCAGGCCGAGGTGGCCCTGGAGGTAGAGGTCGTCCGGGCCGAGGCGTTTCCCAATTTAGGAATAACCGAGGTCGAGGTCAGGAGGATATGAAGGGACGGTGCTTCCAATGTGGGGAGGCAGGTCATTACAAGGAGGAGTGTCCTCAAATGATTGGGGGTCAGTTTCCTAGGGCCCCGCAGCAGCCATATGTTCAGTTTCCACCTCCGGTACCTATTATGGTTGTTCCTCCGCAGCAGGGACAACTACAGTATGGACGTGATTGTCATATTCAGGAGGCTATGCTTCCTCCGGCTCTGCCGTCACCGCCCGTTATTGAGGGTAAGTTTTTCTTTACTTGAGTTACGTGAGTATGTGTTATTCGATACGGGTGTTACGCGCTCATTTGTTTTATGAGCTCTTCTCAGATTACAGATTTGATAAGATCTGCTGAGAGTATTTCTTTTTCTAGCGTTGAGTTTTTATTTACGTGTGATGGTTTGCTCATTTCTTTTGTTTGTATGTATATAGGAATTTCTTTTACTAATTTGTGCTTTGAGGCCGATTTACTCGTCCTTAACATGGTCGAGTATGATGTGATATTGGTAGGTGATTGTTATGCCTTATCTCCACGACCAACAAAGTTGAGTAGTAGCGTATAGGAGGGGTTCCTTGTCTGGATTCCGCTTCTGCGGGATGCTCCACGCGCGAACCTTAACGACGTTGGGAGTGGAGATACACCACCTTTCATTTCTTTTATTTTATGTATATTACGCTCTATCTCCATGACCAACCAGTTAAGTAGGCATGTGTCGGAGGGGTTCCTTGTTTGGATTTCGCTTTGCGAGACACTCCGCCGCATGAACACTTAACGATGTTGTGAGTGGAGAGATGCTATCCTTTCCTTTTATTCTATTTTATTAAATTGTTGTTGGAAGTTGGGATTGGAAAGTTTAGCCGAATCACGTAGAAGAGTGATTAGGGGCTATTAAAGTGCGACATAGAAGCACTGCATATGGTTCTCTCCTCTGGTCGATGCGAGGGAGATTGAGACACGAAGTCGAATTGAGACTTCGGGATATGCCTTGATAAGAAGGCTATTTAATAATATGTGTATATATGTTATAGGACATATAATTATAAGTCTTTATGGAAAGTAAATGTTTGATTTGTTAAGTTTCAATTATCTATAGGGTAAGGTAAATAGGTAGAATCTTTTCGATCCCAAATATGTGTCTTAGACCTGTATATCTTGATGACCGACAACGCGAGGTAGTAGTGTAACGGGAGGGTTCCTTGTTTGGATTTCGCTTCGGCGAGACGTCCCACACACGAAACTGAGCAAATGTCGGAAGTTGAGGAAGGTCATGGGCACTAGGGATATACTTAGCATTAGGTGTATACGACTTAGATAGGGTATAGGTAGATAGACTTTGGGATTGTTTGGACATAGGGCCTTTAAGTATGAAACGTAAGTTTAGGAGGGCTGTTGGGAGTTGACCATGAATAAGTCGTGTGTTAACTCTAAGAGGGATTGGTTCCCTGATGATGAGACGTGGGAGGATTTTGAGAAGTTTGGTAGTTAAGGGAGGAGGAGATGAGGCCTCTCGTAGTAGAGTGTTACGGAGGTAACAAAAGGGTATATTGACTCGCACCCCTGTGCCATGTTGTTAAGTTCGTGGGTGGATTCAATTAACAAGTCTCTGCCATGATGGGGAGTAATAATGCTGGAGTATCGACTTATTGTTGATGCGCCTCATAAGTTTAAACTTATGAGAAGTATTATCCCCTGTTTAGATTGAAGTTCTTCGTGGGGGTGATCTCCGTATTGGAAGTGGGAGATGATAAGTTTCTCGGACCTAAGATGATTCAGGATACTTCCTCGAAGATCAAGCTTATTCGAAATCGCATTCGGATAAATCAAGATCGACGAAGAGTTGGGTCGGTGCGGGGAGAAGGCATATGGAGTTTGAGGTCGGTGGACCGGGTAGGTGCGAGTATTGCCTATGAAAGGCAACAACCATTTTGGGAAAAAGGGAAAACTTGCACCGCGTTACGTTGGACCATTCCTATAAATATTAAGGTGGGTCCGATAGCCTATAAACTTGCTTTACCGAAATAGTTGCATTAAGTCCATGACGTGTTTCATGTCTCCTCTGTAAAGTAGTACAAGAGATGTGATGGTGCCTTCAGGCACATTTCCTTCGAGGATGTTGGGATGCAACTTGTCGTTCCTTATGAGGAGTAGTCGGTTACCATTCTAGAGCGGGGAGACCGGCTATTGAGATCGCTAGTAGTACCTTTAGTTATGGTGCAATGTAGTCACCATAGTGTCGAGGAATCGACATTGGATTGCGAGGATGATATGCGGGGAAGTATCCGCATCTCTTCTTGCAAGATACGCCTGAATTTTGGGGGCAAAATTCCCTCATAAGTGGGGGAGTATGTAACAACCCTCACGTTTGATAGCCTACTTTATATTTATTTACTATGTGTAGTAATTAATTATAAAATGATGGATGTTGGGTAAATATTAATTTAATCTGAAAAGGGTTAATATTTACTAAAATGTTGTATGATTACCCGGTGGGTAGGTAAAGATATCCATGTGGGGATTTATAGTGTCATAAGATATAGAATGACATTTTGGCTTAATATGAAATCGGAAGTAAACTGAGTTATAAAATTCCCAAATGATAATTTGGAGGGTGTAGTTAGTCCCGGTAGGTGCGAGACAGTCAAAATAAGTGCCATATTGTATTTTGGCATTTCGGGTACTTTTGACTGGTTATAGCTTAAATAGTGTAGTCGCGTATTATTTTATCGCGTATTGGTTATTAGATTTGGGAATTTTAGACTTGTGGCCCGATTTAGTCTTGCTAGGACTTACTATTCCTCTTAAGACCAAATTGTTAACTTAGAGAGAGAGAGAGAGAAAGAAGAAAGCTTTGGAGAAAAAGAGAGATTTGAGCTTGGATTGTGCTTGCATCTTCACCAAATCTGCATTTTCATGATTAAGGCAAGTAACTTACTTGCTACAATATGATTTAAGTGGATTAATTAGTATGATTAGTTGTGAATTTGTTATGTTTAATCATTTTAGGGTTTTGTTAGATTAATTGGGTATTAACCCTTGGAGATGAATTTGGATGATAGTTTTTGTGCATAATGGTAGTTAGAGGCCTTTATTATGTATTGGTGGTGATAGATGATCTTGGTTTAGGTTGGTTTTGGGTTTAAGGAAAATTTGGAGTTTATAACTCCATATCCATTCTTGGCTATTCCGCAGGGGCGAATCGATTCGGCCCCTAGGGCGAATCGATTCGCATAGTTGCAGAATCCCAGGTCTTGGTAACCGAATCCATTCGGGTTAAGGCCGAATCGATTCGGCATTTGCAGAAACCTGGGTTTGTTTTTCGAACCGATTCTCTTTCAGAGAGAATCGATTCGCTGGGGCGAATCGATTCGGGTCCTGCTGTTTTGAGTCATTTTCTTTTTTTAAATTTTTATCTATTTCTTTAGGATTAGGACCTAGGAACCTTCTTGAATGTAAGTAAACTTAGAGTCCTAGAGTAAGAGTTGAGTTTGGTCGTTACCCTAGACTAGAAATGGGTTCATCTGGGGTTTATTCCGGGGAGGTTTAAAGTAATGTTAAGGCATTACTTCTTTTATTGAATTTGTAGAAGTTAGGAGTTTGAGAGCCCATGCTTGGAGTATTTAGGGGCTTACTGAGATTACATGAACCTTGGGGATTAGTATAATCATAATGATTATTTGGAGATTTAGTCGGGACTTGTACTTTGAGGAATATTAATGGCAATAGTCGATGGGAATTAGGTTCGCATAAAATGAACCTGGTTGTTTAATAATGATAGGCTCAAATAAAAAGAACTAATCATTTGGGTAATGGAATTGGATATTGGTAATGGATATGATAATAAAATGTAAATGTTAATTTACTGTTACACACCTCTCTAAATGACATCATAAGGAAAGTTCGTTCGTGAGGTGAAGCCCCCTGGCTAATGAATGCAGGGTGGATATAGTCCTAGGCCATGTGAGCGCTTTTATATATATGTATTTTTTTTGCGATGGGTAGGAGATTCTGGGTGTGGTCTTGACTACCCCGCAGGCACATGGTCGCTTCTCGACAAAATTAGATAGGTGCCCAGGTTGTCTTATGTTAGGCCCTGGAAGATGATGGTCATTTAGGGGCGCACACAGTGGGGAAACCCGGACGGGCGGTCTTAGATATCGTTATATGTATATGAATATAACTATATTTTCATCAAGTTGGACTTGATTGTTGTTAAACGCCACAAAGAGCGTATGATATGTGCCATAAAGAGCACGGGAATGATATATGTGCCAAAAAGAGCACTTGATGTAAATGATATCCCTATTAAGGGATGGAAAGATAAAAATGGGAAGTTTTAATTAATGAAGGGAAATTATAACTTCTTGATTTAACCGAATAAATGGCTTTATTCCTAATAAGGAATGTAAGAAGGAAATGGAAATTGTATTGATGACTAAAGGTTTTAAATTAAAGTGCTTTACTTTCAATTCTTGTTGTATTTGGAGATAGCATGTCATATTATCATCCTTATCATTCATGCATAACTATTCATGTCTATCATGCTTTTTATTCTTCTGGTGATCATATAGAACCCGACCCTGACCGGTTTACTTTCCTTGTTGTATATATATGATTGTATCCGCTCAGGTGCTCCACCGCAAAGACGCCCGACTTGACTTTCCCAAATTTCCTTCACTTTTGACGAGCTGTAAGATTTTGCGGGTTATTACAGGACGTTGTATTAGACGCTTTCATTCTTGTTATTCTAGATATGATCGGGTCTTTTCACTCGGGCGTGTGGCCCAAACTTTGGTACTTGTTTAATGAATGTACTATGTAAGATATTTAAATTATTGTACTTCGTTATATGTAGTTGTGGACCGACAGCTTATTCGGTCCATTTGTATACATTCGTTTTAGTTGTATTATATATACTCTTTTGGAATTCCACTTGCTTATCAGATTGGGTTGTTTAGTCTAAATTTTCATAACCACATTTTTAAAATTTTACCCCTTTTTGGCAACCCGTTTTCTGATTTATTGGGTGGTTTTCCCGTATACTCAGTTTATATTTGTGATGCTTAGAATGATATCCATCCAGGATTCCTGTTACATTTGAGTATCGGGCTGGCCACCCCTTATCTCGGATTGCGGGTTGTCACAACAGACAGCGGAGCAGGTATAATACTTAACACTCCTGATGGTATTAATATTAAATATGCCTTGCGTTTTCACTTTCAGGCTTCAAACAATGAAGTAGAGTATGAAGCCTTCATTGTGGGCTTAATTTTAGCACAATCATTGAGTGCCGAGCAAGTTGTAGCACACAATGATTCTCAACTGGTGGTGAACCCAATACTGGGTTTATATGGAGCAAAAGTAAAATTAACATCCAGGTATCCATCCAAGGCGATGGAAGTAATTACAAAATTACCAATTGTTCAGATGCATAGAATCTTAAGGTTAGAGAATTCCCGAGCTAATGCCCTTGCTCGGCTAGCCTCAGGTACCAGGATTGAACTCCGATGAACTATCCCTATTGAGATTTTGGCCAATAGGAGCATAGATGAAGATCTGATGATAAATTTTATTACCATAGATACGGGGCCATCATGGATGGATCCCATCAGAGCATACATTGAAGAGGTAACTCTACCAACAGATACGGTAAAAGCCAAGAAGCTGAAGTATAAAGCAGCTTGGTGTGTGTTAGCCAAAGTTGTTTTGTACAGGAGAGGACTAACAATTAGTTTTCAACGCCGTGTGCATCCATCATAGGTTCAAGACCTAATTTAGAAGGTGCATGAAAGATCATGTGGAGCACACATAGCAGGGAGAACACTTCTTCAGAGAATCAAAGCGCAAGGATATCACTGGCCAATAATGCGTGCAGATTGTCCAACCTTTGCCAAGAAGTGTGATAAATGTTAAAGATTCTCGACCATTCAAAAAACTCCACATGATGCTCTCACTCCAATCAATTCATCATGTACATTTTCCATGTGGGGTATAGACTTGGTCGGACCACTACCGACCACCTGAGGAAGATTTAAGTACTTGGTTGTCGCAGTGGATTATTTTACAAAATGGGTTGAGGCAGAGCCCTTGATAGTAATGCCTTATGAAAAGGTCTATCAGTTCATATGGAAAAGCATCACCGGTAGGTATGGGTTTCCCTATGCTTTCATTACCGACCATGTAGCACAATTTGATAATGATGAATTCCCAACTTACTGTCCTCAGTACAATATTCAAAAATTCTATTTAGCTCCAGGACATCCTCAGAGTAATGGACAAACTGAAGTTACAAACAAAAGTTTTCTTAACGGGTTGAAGAAAGTCTTGATGATGCCAAGGGAAACTCGATAAATGAGCTATATTCTGTATTGTGGGCATAGTGAACAACCTCGAGAACAGCAACTGGAGAATCTCCATTTATGTTAGCATTTGGGACTGAATCTCTCACCCCTGCCGAGCTAAGCTTACCATCCCATAGAGTTTTAAATTTTAATTCTCCTATAAGTGACCTAATGAGAAGGTTGGATCTAGATATGCTGAAAGAAGTAAAAAAAGATGCTACCATGAGAAATGCAGCCTAACAACAAAGTGCAACCCATTTTTACAATAAAAGTATGAAACCAACCAAATTTACGGAAAGAGATTATGTGCTGAAGAAATTGATGTAGAAAAATAATGGGCTTGAGGCCAATTGGCATGGGCCATACCATATTTCAGCAGTCATCCAACCTAGAACTTATCGGATTGAAACCTTGGAAGGCGAAGAAATTAAAAACCCATGGCATGCTGAGCATCTCATAAAATATTACCAATGATGTTATCAGTTGTAATCAGTTTGAAATCAAATTTTAGTATCAATAAAATATTTCATTTTTTCCATTTTTGTTGTTAAATTTTTTGGAAGTACTAGTGATCTGCACTACTATAAAACTTCAAATTGACAAAAATTAAAAGTTATTGAAGTTATTGCCATAAATTGTTGCTTGGTTTAAGAAAATCTTTTCCTAAACGGTGCTCGAAAAAGCCATAAACTTCACAAGAATATAATAGAGTTGCTCAACACAAGAAATAAGTTGCTCAAAAAAGCCACAAACTTGATAGCTGATACGCAAAGTCCAAGTTAACAAGACGCTAAGTCATCAAGAAGCTTGGTCCATAAACATAAGGATAAAACAAGATCTTTATCCTACCGGGTAAAGTGCAGGAAGAACGTTGCAAAGATTCCTTAAGAGGAATACAAGAACATATTTCACAAAAACCTGGTCACACCACTGGTATCTAATGCAAAAACCTAAAACTCGAGTCCATTGGTAAAACCTTTGGAGACACATAGGTAACCAACTCTAAATTTAGATTTTAATCTAAGTATGCTTGTAGAACCTATGTATTTATCTACTTAGCTTTAAATTTAGATTTTAATCTATGTATGCTAGTAGAACATCTGCATTCATTAGTAATTGATACTCAACCTATATGTTAACTTAAGTGTATCAATATAACTGATGACAAAGAAAGGATTAACATTCAACACAAGATAAGTTGATTACGTGACCGTGTTAACAAAACCTAGTATAAAGCTTTATTCTGCAGGACGTTTCCCTTTAGCTTTGGAAACATGATCCACTTCAGCTGGAGGATCATCTAAAGTGTAAGGAGAATTAAAGAAATTAAAATCCTGAAGCATTCTGGCGTTGCTGCTATTGGGACGATCAAGTAGGTGAGGAGGTTGGACAATCTCCAATTCACCATGAAGCTCATAATATACCAAGTTCTTTGAAATCAAGTATTGAGGAAAACATCGGATAGGAATCCAAATAACATCTAATTTAAAATAGGATTGTTAAGGTAAAGAAATCCTGGATCATACCAGTCCCACAGTTGGCTATTTTGATCCACCTTCATCACTATCAAAGCAATCATCCAACCCTATTTATAGCTCTCATTATTGTCTTGTTGAATCTTGTCATCAAGATGCCCTAGAGCTTTAGTGTCCACTTCCATCTAGACTTCCCTTAGTTATTTATGGAATTAAAAGGTCAATCTGTCAACCTAGTAATGCGGTTTCTTCAACATTCCATCCTTATCTTGTAATTGAGAAAATTGAGTGGATAGTTGCTCGGACAAGGACTGTAGCTTCTATGAGATCTCAGCAATGGCTTGATTTTTGGATTTTAATTATGCAACTTGATTGGGAAGGGTCTTTTAGGTCCTGATTTCCTCTGTAGTACCTCGTCCAGGTTTGACTCTAGCTCAGGAAGATGAAGAAGCAGGTTTTGATTTCTTCATGGTCTCCAACTCCTCACTCAACCTTGCATTCTCAGCCTCCAAGGATGAATGACCCTCATCTGTAGTAGTAATAACATCAGTGGATGAATTCAAGGCATTATGTTCATCTCTCAAATTATTATTTTCCTCTTCCATAATCTTGGCAATGGCCCTTGCTTTCGTCATTTCACGTTTAAGCAGGAATTCTTGCCCTTGAAAATGGGAGGCAAATTTATCCAACTTTTTTTCAAAGCCCCAATATTCATTAAGGGCCTGAACTTCTTCTCATAATCCTCACGCAAATTTTCTTTAGCTCCGTTATGGTCCTCCTGTAGCTCTTCAATCATTTCATAGTAGGCAACGTTATTGGCCACTGCCCGATCAAGAAGACACTTCAGATGAACATAGGGTTCTTTGGCTTTCTCGGATACCCCTTCCCCGAGCAACTTCAGTAGGTCGGCCTCAGTCAGAGATAAGTGACTAGCTTTGAAATGCTCATTACACCTCTGGAGTAGCTTAAATTCAGTATATAAGAAGTATTCCAATTTATCCATAAACTATTAAGAAGAGGAAAATCATCAATCAATAAGGTGCGGAGTATGGAAAAATATAATTAGAGGAAAACAAATATTTCTCTCTTCATTAATAAAAGGAGAATTATAGGTACAATCTTCAAGAAGAAAAAGAAAAAGTATAACTACTGAAAAAGGGAAACAAAAAGCTTCTCGGATTTACACCTTCATCTTATCTGCCTTAGGATTAGCTGAAGTAGAAGCGGGGACAGAAGAAAGGGGAGGATTAACTATGGAGGGAGCGAGAAAATCAACATCCTGGTGTAAATCGACAGACTCCATATCCATAAGTAATTCACTGGAACCCCCATCATTATTAACTTCCTCGTTCTATGTTTGAAGGGGTCCCAGGATCATATCGCAAGAATATCTGAGAGTTGTTTGGAGTGACGACCTCTACCAAAGCAATAGACCGGCCATCCTTAAAGCATTTCTTCTTTACAAACTCAATTTGCCAAGAATCTACTCCAATGGCCTTATCCTATCCTCTGTTGAAACCCGCCTCCCTGCCTTAGTCCTTTTAACCTTCTCAATATCTAAATCCTTCTATAGCTGGGTAGTCTTGACTTTTTTAGCATCTAAGTCTTTCTGTAACTTATCAGCTAGACCCCAAGCAGTTTCAGCAGCTCCTTCAGCAACTTTCACCTTCTCCTCCCATTTTTTTGTTCACTGGCCAGTTCTTGTTTGGAATCAAGCACTGGATTTTTTTAACTCATTAAAAGCCTCTCCAATTTTCCCAGAAGAAGCTCTCAAAGCCTCATCTTTCTCCAACATGTTGTTTAAGTCAACGAGGAACTACACATAGATAACAAGGAAAGTCAGTATTATGAAGAACAAACAAAGAGACAGAGAAATAAAGAAGATAAAATAATATACTATAGTAAGGCTTTGAGCAGCCATGTTAGAACTTTTGGAATGAGGTAGTGCAGCTGCAGCACCCTTGTAGTCTGGTAAAGTCCCAGACTTTATTAGTTGTCTTGTTAATCAAGGGCCAAGAACCACTAGAGAGGTATAAAAAGATATATCGATCAGGCTGGTCAGTAAGGGTAGAAGAACCTTAAGGACTTTAGCATAGGCGGTAATTTGCTTTATGGCATCGAGGAAAGGTAAAATCAGCTTTACTTGGTCGAAGATATCTAACATATTTTCACGGGAGGTTCCTTTTGAGATGGAACCAACCGTTGAGGGAATGGCGCAATGGTGGGGTGGGTGTTTGATTTTGACTTTAGGACCACTAGTGTTGTCCTCCTTCTCACTCTCATTTAAGGGGGAATCTTCGGCCTCTTTCGTGCCGACGAAACCTCCTCATCTTTGGGTTCATCGTGTGAGGGAGGTGATAGATCGACAACTCTCCCACTATGTAGAGTGGTAATTGAACTACATTTCTCTGGATGGTCGTGGGATCAGTACACAAAAATGCTAATCTGGCATACTAAGGCAAGGAGATTCTGGCACGGTTTAAAATCGTGCCAGAATTTGGTGGGGTTTTATCATAATCTGGCACAGTTTTAAATCATGCCAAATATGAGTACGTTTCGTTAAAAAAATAACACCCCAAAATTTTGAGCGGGGACTAAATTTTCAAAACCAAATCATTATAACCTAACTCTTTCTCTCTATCTCTCTCTCCCCGCGCTACCGGCTTTATTATCGTCGCTCCTACCGTGCCTCATCATCATGCTAACGGATATTCATCATCATTGATCCTCATCATCATTGCTACCGGAGCTTCATCATCGCTCCTCCCGCATCGCTGCTCATCATCATCATTGTTATCTCCAAATCACAAAGTATTACCTATGTGTGTGTGTGTGTGTGTGTGTGTGTGTGTGTGTGTATGAACAGTTGCAATTTCGATTACCTTAATAGTTGAGTGTACTGAACAGTTGCGATTTCGAGTTCTTTTGGTTCCAAATTAGTTGTTGTTAGTCAATCAGTTTGGGATTTAGGTGTAGCTAAACAGTTTCGATTTTGGGATGTATTCGGGACGATTGTACTGGTGCTGGGTTCGCCTTGTTTCTTGTTATCGTGTGTTGGCTCATGCTAGTTGGGGTCACGCTGGTCCTATTTTCAGGTGCTCTATGATTCCAGCGTGCTTGTTGTGCCCAGTGTGTTATGTTCAGAGTTTTGACGTGTTTCGACGGGGATGGTAGCTCCCTAGTGGAGTGTTTCTTTTGGATTTTTCCCTGATGTTGCTTCATTTGAGATCGGTTGGGTCTCTCCTGAGATCGTTGGTACCTGATTGTTATCTACATATTTTTAGGAATTAAACTGAATTGTAATTTTTTCGTCTATAAACTTTACACTATGTTTGAGAATACATAAAAAACGATATAACTATACAAAGACTAACCCTCCAGAATCCAAGATGATAAATCAATAACTATTATTAAATAGCTGTAACAATATCATAATTGACTTCCATGACACATATACTCATAAAAAAAATTAAAGTTTAGATTCTAAAAAACATTTGCGAACATATATCTGGAATCAATTAATATTGCAATTCTATAGAATTATAATGAAGTTAAGGGCGTGTGTGGAAACCCAATTCCATTATTTGGAATTGGAATTGTAATTGAAAAGTTTAGAGGGTTTACTATAATGGGTTGTTTAAAATTTTCATTGTTGTTTTATTTTAAGATGTTGGGTTATGGAACTTATCCACATAAGTATACTTTTACTATGTATTCAAGTCTTGTGGTAGTTTGCATATTGTGAGTTTCGGCTTGGGTAGGTGGATTCATAAAAGGGTTGAGTTGATAGGTTTTGAAATGGATGTGTTTATGGGTAGTTCTTTGATTAACTTATATGTTGAAAATGGTTATCTCAATGAGGCTCATTGTTTGTTTGATAGATTGCCTCAGAGAGAGAGTGTCATATGTAATGTAATATGTTTAAATTAAATATTTTTTATGTAGTTAGAAAGAACAATATTTAACTTAAAATTCCATTTGGATTAGGTTAGATAATGAACAATAATATTTAAATCAAGAGCCTATTACCTTTTTATGTTAGTACAAATACGTGGACAATCCATCTTTAGGTCATCTTATTCACTTTATGTTATGTGTCTTATCTAGTGACAGTATGTGTTAACTACTAGTTGGTTGCAAGATCATTTGAAATCAAAATATTTGAAGTGTAATTTTTACATTCTTTATGAATTATTATGTTTCATTTATCGCCATAATACTGTTAATTTCCTTTTTATTGTCCTTTTAGTCTATTTTTTGTGTATTCTTATTGTTTGATTCTATAAACTATGGATAAATCACACATTCTAAAATAATGATGGACAAAATGTCTGGAAGACCACAAAGATTTTGATTTTTCACATTTGATGATCCAACAATTGCTGATAAAGTCTTGGAAGAATAACATGTTATAGATGGCAGAGTAGTACGAGCCCTTATTTTGATGAACTATTACATAACATTTAGATGTTTTATTGACGGGGATCAAAATTGTTTACTATAATGTTTTTTGTGTTTATTAACTTCAGGTGAAGAGGACAGTACCTAGGGAGGACCTGCAACCACAGTAGGTTTATGCCATAAATTTTTATATCTTATGTTTAGTCCAAAATTTGAAATTTCCCAACTTAGAAAACAACTTAAGTTTGAAATATTACAGAAAACTGAACCAAGTAAATTTGTCAACAACGTTCCTTGCATTTCATTTCAGTTTCTAAATCAAGTTTATCTTTTTTTGTTTGACAATATTTTGACAGTCATGTTTCATTTGAGTTTTTAGTTCAAGATTTAGTTTTAGTTCAAGATATATTTGATTGTCGTATTGATATTTGAGTTTAGGGTATTGACATATTAATTAATCAAATTAGCCCATCAAGTTCTTTTTTAGTTCCCAATGTAACTCCTAAGAACTGACCGCAAAGTCACGGGACTCCTTGTTTGAGAATATGACGATTATTTAAAAATATCTAGATTTGGTTTATAAACAAGACGTTAAAGGGTGAAAATCCAAACCCGCCCCCAAACGGCCCCGTAAGATGCATGAACACCTTATACAGGACTAATGTAACTCGTAGGAACTGATTGCGTAGTCACAGGACTCCCGTTTTGCGAATATGACGATAATTTGAAAATATCTAGATTAGCTAAAAAATAAGTCGTTAAAGAGTGAAAACCCAAACTAGCCTCGTAAGAGGCATGAACACCTCGTACGAGACCTATGTAACTCGTAGTAACTGGTCTCATAGTCACGGGACTCCCGGTTTGAGAATATGACAAAAATTTGAAAATATCTAGATTATGTTTAAAATAAGCCGTTAAAGGGTGAAAACCCAAACCAGCTCCCAAACGGCCCCATAATAGGTATGAACACCTTATACGGGACAATGTAACTTGTAGGAACTGACCGTATAGTCACGGAACTCCAAGTTTGAGAATATGATGATATTTAGAAAATATCTAGATTAGGCATAAAAATAAGTCGTTAAAGGGTGAAAACCCAAACCAACTCCCAAACGGACCGTCAGATGCATGAACACCTCGTACGAGACTAATGTAACTCAGAGGAATTGATCGCGTAGTCACAAGACTCCCACTTGACGAATATGACGAAAATTTAAAAATATCTAGATTAGGCTTAAAAACAAGCCGTTAAAGGGTGAAAACCCAAACCAGCCCCCAAATGGCCCCGTAAGAGGCATGAACACTTCGTACGAGACCAATGTAACTCGTAGAAACTGATCGCATACTCATGGGACTCCCGGTTTGAGATTATGACGAAAATTTGAAAATATGTAGACTATGTTTAAAATAAGCCGTTAAAGGGTGAAAACCTAAACCAATCCCCAAACGTCCCTGTAAGAGGTATGAACACCTCGTACGGGACCAATGTAACTAGTTGGAAATGACCGCATAGTCACGGGACTCTTGGTTTGATAATATAACCTAATTTGATAATATCTAGATTAGGCTTAAAAATAGGCCGTAAAAGGGAAAAAGCCCAAATCAGCCCCTAAACGTCCTCGTAAGAGGTATGAACACCTCGCACGGGATCATTGTAACACGTAGGGAATAGTTGCACAGTTCCGGGTCTCTTGATTTGAGAATATGGTGACAGTTTGAAAATATCTGGATAGGTTTAAAATAAGCCGTTAAAGGGTGAAAATCCAAACCAGTTCCCAAATGTCCCCGTAAGAGGTATGAACACCTCGTACGAGACCAATATAACTCGTAGGAACTGACCGCATAGTCACGAGACTCCTAGTTTGATAATATAATGTAATTTGATAATATCTAGATTAGGCTTAAAAATAAGTCGTTAAAGGTGAAAACCCAAATCAGTCCCCAAACGGCCTCAAAAAAGGCATAAACACCTTGTACGGGACCATTGAAATACGTAAGAACTAGTTGCATAGTCATGGGTGTCTCTATTTGAAAATATAACAAAAATTTGAAAATATCTAGTTTAGGCTTAAAAATAAGCAGTTAAAAGGTGAAAACCCAAATCAGACCCCAAACGGCTTCTTAAGATGCACGAATACCTCATACGAGACTAATGTAACTCATAAGTACTGACCGCGTAGTCACATGAGTCCTAGTTTGCGAAAATGTTGACAATTTGAAAATATCTAGATAGGCTTAAAAAAAAGTCGTTAAAGGGTGAAAACCCAAACCATCCGCCGTACGGCCTTGTAAGAGGCATAAACACCTCGTACAGGTCCAATGTAACTCGTTGAACTGATCACATAGTCACGCGACTCCCGATTTGAGAATTTGACAAAAATTTGAAAACATCTAGACTATGCTTAAAAAGAATCCGTTAAAGTGTGAAAACCCAAACCAACTCCCAAACGGCCTTGTAAGAGACATGACACCTCGCACGGGACCAATGTAACTCGTAGAAACTGACTGCATAGACACAAGACTCCTGGTTTGAGAATATGATGATAATTTGAAAATATTTAAATTAGACTTATAAAACAAGTCTTTAAAGGGTGAAAACCCAAAACGTCCCCTAAACGTCCCCGTAAGGTGCATGAACACCTCGTACGAGACTAATGTAACTCGCAGGAACTGATCGCGTAGTCACGGGACTCTCGGTTTATGAAAATGATGACAATTTGAAAATATCTAGACTAGGATTAAAAACAAGCCGTTAAAGGGTGAAAACCTAAACCAACCCCCAAATAGCCCGTAAGAGGCATGAACACCTCGTACGAGACCAATGTAACTCGTAGGAACTGATCGAATAGTCACGGGAGTCCCAATTTGAGAATATAATGAAAATTTATAAATATTTAGACTATATTTAAAAATAAGCCCTTAAAGGGTGAAAACCCAAACCAGTTCCTAAACGTTCTCGTAAGAGGAATGAACACCTCGTACGGGACCAATGTAACTCGTAGGAACTGACCGCTTAGTCATGGGACACCTAGTTTGATAATATAAAGTAATTTGATCATATCTAGATTAAGCTTAAAAATAAGTCGTAAAAGGGTGAAAACCCAAATCAACCCCCAAACGGCCTCATAAAAGGCATGAACACTTCGCACAGGACCATTGTAACACGTAAGAACTAGTTGCACAGTCACGGGTCTCTCTATTTGAGAATATGGCGACAATTTGATAATATCTAGATTATGCTTAAATATAAGCAGTTAAAGGGTGAAAAACCAAACAAGCTCCCAAATGGCCCCGTAAGATGCATGAATACCTCGTACGGGACTAATGTAACTCGTAGGAACTGATCATGTAGTCTCATGAATCCCAGTTTGCGAATATGATGACAATTTAAAAACATCTAGATATGCTTAAAAATAAGCTGTTAAAGGGTGAAAACCCAAACCAGTCGCAAAACGGCCTCGTAAGAGGCATGAAAATCTTATACGGGACCAATATAACTCATAAAATTGATCGCATACTCACGGGACTCCCGATTTGAGAATATGAAAAAAATTTGAAAATATGTAGCTATGCTTAAAAACAAGCCATTAAAGGGTGAAAAACCAAACCATCTCCTAAACGTCCCGGTAAGAGGCATGAACACCTCGCACGGGACCAATATAACTCGTAGGAACTGACTGCACTACTGGTTTAAAAATATGAGGATAATTTCAAAATATTTAGATTAGGCTTATAAACAAGCCGTTAATGGGTGAAAACCATAAACTACCCCAAACGGCCCGTAAGATACATGAACACCTCGTACGTGACTAATGTAACTCATCGAAACTGATCGCGAAGTCACAAGACTCCCAATTTGCGAATATGATGACAATTTGAAAATATCTAGATTAGCTTAAAAAAGAGCCATTAAAGGGTGAAAACCCAAAAGAACCCCCAAACGATCCCGTAAGAGGCATGAACACCTCGTACAGGACCAATGTAACTCGTGGGAACTAATCGCATAGCCACAGGACTCCCGATTTCAGAATATGATAAAAAATTGAAAATATCTAGACTATGTTTAAAAATAAGACGTTAAAGGGTGAAAATCCAAACCATCTCCCAAACAGCCCTGTAAGGGGTATGAACACCTCGTACGGGGCCAATGTAACTCGTAAGAACTGAATGTATAGTCATAGGACTCTTGGTTTGATAATATAACGTAATTTGATAATATCTCGATTATGCTTAAAAATAAGCCGTTAAAGGGTGAAAACCCAAACCAGCCCTCGAACGGCTCCGTTAGAGGCATGAAGCCCTCTCACGGGACTAATGTAATTCATGGGATTTGACCGCGTAGTCATGAGTCTTCTAGTTAGAGAATAAGATGATAATTTGAAAATATCAAGATTAGTGTTAAAATAAGTCGTCAAATGGTGAAAACCCAAATTAGCCCCCAAAGGGTCCCATAAAATCCACTAACACATCGCACGGGTCCAATGTAACTCCTAGAAACTGACTGCGTAGTCACGAGTCTTTAGGATTGAGAATATGAAGATAATTTGAAAATACCTTGATAAGGCTTAAAAAAAGCGATTAAAGGGTGAAAACCCAACGACCCCGTAAGATACTCCTCGCACGAGACTAATATAACTCGTAGGAACTGATCGCGAAGTCACGGGACTCCCAATTTGTGAATATGATGACAATTTAAAAATATCTAGATTAGGCTTAAAAACAAGCCGTTAAAGGGTGAAAACTCAAACCAGCCCCCAAACGGCCTCGTAAGAGGCATGAACACCTCGTACGAACTCATAGGAGCTGATAGCATAGCCACGGGACTCTCGATTTGAGAATATGACGAAAATTTGAAAATATCTTGACTATGTTTAAAAGTAAGCCGTTAAAGGGTGAAAATCCAAACTAGTTCCCAAATGTCCCCGAAAGAGGTATGAAGACCTCATACGGGACCAATGTAACTCGTAGGAATTGATCACTTAGTCACGGGACTCTTCGTTTGATAATATAACGTAATTTGATAATATCTAGATTAGGATTAAAAATAAGTCCTAAGAGGGTGAAACCCCAAATCAGCTCCTAAACGGCCTAGTAAGAGGCATGAACACCTCGCACGGGACCATTGTAACACGTAGGAACACTACACCAAATTGGGCAAATTGTCACCTTTCAGCCGGCCAGCCTTGTTAAGGTCATTGACCGTGACAAAAAAACACGCATTTTATGTCACGGTCATTGACCTTGACACGACCGTGATAACTAATTGTCACGGTCAATGACCTTGACACGACCGTGACAACTTTTCCAGAAAAAACTCTTTCCCCCTTCTTTTTCCCTCCCACCGTTCCCTCCCTCTCTCTCTCTCTCTCTCTCTAATTTCAGGTCCAATTTCTCTCTCTCTCTCTCTCTCTCTCTCTCTCTCTCTCTCTCTCTCTCTCTCTCTCTCTTCCATTTATATATATATTTGTGTGTATATTTATGTGTGTATGTGTATATATATATGTGTGTATGTGTGTGCGTGTGTGGGGGGTGGGGCAGGGTGGGGCGGGGTGGGGCAGGGTGGGGGAGGGGTGGTGGAGGGGGCAGGGGGTGGGGCGGGGTGGGGGAGGGGATGATGGAGGGGGCAGGGGGTGGGGTGGGGTGGGGTGGGGTGCGGTGTGTGTGTGTGTGTGGCGGTGTGTTTTGGGGGAGGGGGGGAGGGGGTGGTGGAGGGGGCAGGGGGTGGGGTAGGGTTGGGTGTGTGTGTGTGTGTGGTGGTGTGTGGTGGGGGAGGGGGTGGGGTGGGGTGGGGTGTGTGTGTGTGTGTGGTGGTGTGTGGTGGGGGAGGGGGTGGTGGAGGGGGGCAGGGGGTGGGGTGGGGTGGGGTGTGTGTGTGTGTGTGAATAGGTATAATTTTTTTCACTCCCTCTCTAACCCTCCACAATTGATTCTTATGCTAAAATCCTCGCTTACACAATATATATAGGTATAATTCACGGGCTTTAGCTAAACTAGGGTAATAATTGATAATAGTTGGATAATAATTGGATAATAGTAGATAATAGCTAAACTAGGGTAATCAATAAAAAAGCCGAGGACTAACATATATACACAACACTAAAAGTAGACATCAATTTTATAAATAATTAATAATAGTTGGATAATAATTGGATAATAAACATCGGGAGGGGGCGGGGGTGGGGGTGCGGGTGGGTGGGGTTTTGAATATTATTTACATTCAAAATAAATAATTGATAATAGTTGGATAATAATTGGATAATAATTGTTTTTATACCTATAGAACAACTTAGATAGTGTGTGTGTGTGTGTGTGTGTGTATGTGGTCAATACATGAATTTATTTTTGTATTTGAATTATCCCATGAATTTATTTTTGTATTTGAATTAACCCATTATATGAAACATACTTGAAATTAAATATAGTGCGCATAGATACTAGCATTCTAGTTCTTATGCGTACGCATTCAATAACCCTTAGACCCGTTCGAGAGTCATTACCCCTGTAATGAGATCGCTCGAATTGTCCCGTTTGGACAGTTTGAGACTGTATAATTTCTGTATAATATTCTTATTGGCTTAAAGTTGTTACTTTTGGAGGAAGTTCAGCAGTCGTATCTTAATGTTCTCTGGGTACATACTAGATTGACAAGTGTGACTGTTATTTTAATTGACCAATTGAAATAACACTCACACCTGCCAATCTACGTCGTGTACTTGGAGAACTAAGGGGATATGCTGTCGAATGATTTTCAAATCGTAACAATGTGCATGAGCTGTTAAGTATATTACATAAAAATGCATTCTTGAATGGGATAGGACCACTTACCCTTTAATAGGATAATTAAATGATGGGATAATTAAATAAAACATACTATAAATCTAAGTTTTGTTTACCTTTAATAGGTGTTTAGTTGTGGTAGCTGTGATGGGATATCCGAAATACAAAGAGTGGATGGGTGAGACTAATAGAATGGGGGATGTGTTTCGCAGATGTGTTAACGAATTTGTGAAATTTGCAAAGAGATGTCGTAATGATGAAGAGTTTCCGTGTCCGTGTGCTAGGTGTAAGAATGGTAAGGTGTTTGAGTGGAAAACAGTTGAACTACATTTGTTAAGATCGGGTATGCAAGATAGTTATCGATTTTGGAGTTTTCACGATGAATTGAAAGTTCCTTTTGTCCCTGACCAACCTTCACAACATCCTTCAACAAGTAGAATAGATGAAGAAGGGGACGACGTAGATTATAATATGTTAGAGGATTTAGTTGATGATGCGTACGGAGTTTATGAAGCTGAGGAGAATGAGGTTACTGATGATGTAAAAGATTCAAGTGCTCGTGAAGATAACACGATAAAACTTTACGATGACTATCAAAGTTTAAAATTTAAGGCGACCCAACCGTTATACTCTGGCTGTGAGAAAGATCAAACAACTTTACATGCCATGGTTGGTTTGCACAGTTTGAAGACGCAGTACGGTTTGTCTGGCAATAGCGTGACGGGAATTCTGAAATGGGTTAAGGGCTTATTATCCAAGGTGAATACACTTCCAAATAGCTATCCTGTTATGAAGAACAGTTTGAAAGGTTTGGGAATGAAGTATAAATCGATTCATGCTTGTGTGTATGACTGCATACTATACCGAAAGGATTATGAAAATCTCGATCGTTGTTCGGTATGCGATGAACCTAGATATGTCCAATCTACTAGTAAGGAAGGCACAAGCTCAACAAAGATGCCTCAAAAAGTATTGAAATATTTTCCCGTTGGGCCTAGATTAAAGCGATTTTTCACAGTACCATGGATTGCAGAGGCAATGACTTGGCATGCTAGGGCAAAAGTAGGGGGTAATATCATGCGTCATCCTATTGATTCTACTGCCTGGCGGAGGATGACTTATGAGTATCCCGATTTTGCTCGAGAACAACGCAACATTCGTTTGGCTATATCAAGAGATGGTTTCAATCCATTTGGAAATCTAAGCACCAATCAGAGTGTATGGCCAGTGATCCTAGCCCCACTCAACCTCCCTCCTTCACAGTGTATGAGACCTGAATTTTCGATGATGGCTTTATTGATACCTGGGCCAAAGGCACCAAGTGAAGACATTGATATCTACCTGGCTCCTTTGGTAGAAGAATTAAATGAGTTGTGGGAAGAGGGTGTGCAATCATTTGACTCTTTTAGAAAAGAAGAGTTTACGCTGAAAGCTATGTTGATGTGGGCAATTCATGATTTTCCAGCTTATGGGACATTATCCGGATGTGTAGTACATGGTTATTTGGGGTGTCCTATTTGTGGAGAGGAGACTGAATCTCTTCGTCTATCCTCCAACTTAAAGAATGTATACCATTGCCACAGGATGTTTTTACCCCCAGCTCATAGTTTCAGATTTGAGAAAGGTTCCAATTTTTTATTGGGCGGAGTTGAACATAGGTTACCGCCGAGACAACTTTCGGGTTCAGAAATTGAAAGTAAATCTTCTGAATGTGGCCCAAATATGCCAGGTAAGAATCCCAAATTTAAGAATGTCAAGCATAAGAAGACCCCAACTTGGAATGAAACTGAGATAAGAAAGGCATGGTCTCGGAGGTCAATTTTATTTGACTTGCCTTATTGGAAGAAAAACCCGGTGCGCCATGTATTGGATGTGATGCATGCAGAGAAGAACTTCGCTGAACATATTGTGGGTACTTGCCTTGGGGGGAGTCATTCGAAGGATGGATAAAATGCACGAAAAGACCTTAAAACATTAAAACTTAAACCACAACTATGGTTGAAAGAAGATAGTAGGGGAAGGACAATAATTCCCCCTAGTGCGTTTACTTTGACGAGTGAGGAAAGGAAGGTGCTTCTAGACACAATATATAATTTGAAGGGCCCATCTACTTTTTCGTCCAACTTGCAAAGGATTGTGAATTATGGTACTCATGATTTACATAAGTGTAAATCCCACGATTGGCATGTGATCATGCAATTGGTTCCTCTATTGTTTAAGCACTGTTTCTCCAAGCACAAGGATTTGCGTAGGGCTATTATGCAAATTAGTATTACCTTCTCCCTCTTGTGTGAGAAGGTAGTGAATCGAGAACACATAGTGGCCGCAAAATTGGTTGTGAACGAAGCGATTTGTGTATTGGAGAAGTACTTTCCCCCAGCATTCTTTGACATAAGTGTTCACTTGTTGGTACACCTATGCGACGAGGCACTTCTTTGTGGTCCAGTTAGATATCGGTGGATGTATCCGTTTGAAAGATTGATGAAAGTTTTTAAAGATTACGTCAAGAATACGCGATATATTGCAGGATCAATTGCAGAGGAATACATCACCGTGGAGTCATCAATATATACTCGGGAATATATGACTGACTCTACCAGCGTTGATGACACTGATGAATTCCTCGATGATGGTGGTAATGTGGTGGGAAAACGAGTGAAATTAACGAGTTTGCAACATGAACAAGTAGCTCGTTATCTATTTGACACACATGAAGATGTCGAAGAATGGAAAAAGTAAGTTTCGAATATTATAATGTTTAACATTATTTTAGATTATTTTATACATGATTAATTTTGTAATATGCAGTAAATATGAAGCCTGTGAGAACAATAAAAGACGAAAAATAGTGGTACAATCAGACAGCGAATTTAGGCTATGGTTGACACAAGAGGTAATTACAATGAAAACAGTCATTATATAACGTTACATTACACTCAAATTTTACCACTAATATAATTAATTTATCTATATTCTCAGCTCCTAAAGATGGGTGATGCGACATCAAGGCTTGCTCGTCTAGCCACTGGACCCTTGTTCGTGGCACAAGAGTACAAAAAATATCGATTGAACGGTTACATTTTCGGCGCTAAAGTGTACGAGGAAAGTACAAATGTACAGAACTCGGGAATTTCATACAAGGATCTTACTTTCTTTCGAGCGAGCGCAAAAGATAAAAACCTCGTTGAAGCTGAAATGACTTACTATGGTGTAATCCAAAATATATTTGAATTGGATTATATAAGCTTCAAAGAGGTTGTATTTTACTGTGAATGGGTAAGAGTTGAGGATAAAAATGCTTGTAAAGTTGATCCTGTCACCAATTTGATCATGGTTGACTTGTCCAAGTTGAAGAGCAACGACCACGTGAGCGATGAGCTGTTTGTTTGTGCATTTCAAAAGGTTAAGCAAGTGTTTTACTCGGAGTATATCAACAACGAGCCGTGGTCAATTGTCCAACACGCGCCAAGGCGTTTGAATAGTAGTGTGGATGACTTGGCTGCTCCTACCGAATATCAATCCATTTTTGATGATAACCCGAATTTGAAATAATTTTTCAATTTGTAATAAATATTTCAATTTGTACCGAAACATCCATTTTTAATGCTTTTACTTGATCTACACTTTATCATTTTCACTCTTGTGTAGTGTGCATGTGTGGAGAGGAGATTAATACATAAATATTCCAACTACATCTAAGTTTTGTTTATACTAATCCATGAATATACGCTTCTTACCTTTAATAGATGATTAGTACATAGTTATTTGGGGTGTCCTATTTGTGGAGAGGAGACTGAATCTCTTCGTCTATCCGAACACTAAGAAATGCCATAATCCTATGGAGCGATGCTCTGCAAATTCCTCCCAACCGTTATGTAGCCAAACATCACCGGTTGAAGCTGTCAATTCCACTTTCCATACCCCACCACTTTCCATACCCCATTCAAAGGTGGAGTTGACAACTTCAACTGCTGATTTTTGGCTACACAACGGTTGGAAGGAATTTTCAACGCATACCTCCATAGGATTATGGTATTTCTTAGTGTTTAGATATGAAGAGAATTATAATTGACACGATTTCCCGGGGTACATTAGTTGGAAGGAGGTGCCATATGAGCTCAAGTTAGCTGTTTGAGTGACACTACAGGTAATGTATTTATATTTATATGTCAATTTCAATTTCGATTTCAATTACGATTTATATTTATCTATATTTGAGGGGCGGATACTAATTTTACTTTATTTCAATTCAGGGGACAGGGAGTGGCCCTAAGGGTAGGCCACATATGCTCTATACTTATGTGGCTATTCGGACGAGAAGGGAAGGATAAGGAGGTGTTCCCGAGCGTCGCGGTACAAAATCTCTTTTCCATGCAAATAGTTTGTAGAATTGAGATAAAATGATGGTGATGTTGTTTCTTTTGAAATAGTTTCTTATTTGAATATATATTTGCATTATCTTTAGTTTGTTCGGATATATGATGTTTGGAACAGGTACAACGTTGCTATAACAGGTACAAATATACTGCTGGGCAGTGGCAGTGGCCATACTGCCCAGCAGTTTTTTTTTAATTCTGCCCAGAATTGTCACGGTCATTGACCGTGACAATTTTTTTAAAAAGGGTCACGGCTTAGTCACGATTATAAACCGTGACAAACGTGTCACGGTCATTGACCTTGACACGACCGTGACACAAAACGCGAGTTTTTTATCAAGGTCAATGACCGTGACACGACCGTGACAAAAAAAGTTGTCTCGCCTCGAAATGTCACGGTCATTGACCTTGACAAGGTGAATTTGTCAAGGTCAATGACCTTGGCAAATGGGCAGATTTGGTGTAGTGGAACTGGTTGCACAGTCATGGGTCTCTCGATTTGAGAATATGACAACAGTTTGAAAATATATAGACTAGGCTTAAAACCAATTAGCTAAAGGGTGAAAACCCAAACCAGCTCCCAAACGGCCCCGTAAGATGCAAGAACACCTCGTATGGGACTAATGTAACTCGTAGGAACTGATCTCGTGGTCACATGACTCCCAGTTTACAAATATGATGACAATTTGAAAATATCTAGATAGGCTAAAAAATAAGCCGTTAAAGGGTGAAAACCCAAACCAACCGCCAAACATCCTCGTAATAGGCATGAATACCTCGTACGGGATAATTGTAACTATTTGAACTGATCGCATAGTCATGGGACTCTCGGTTTGAGAATATGACAAAAATTTGAAAATATCTAGACTTTTCTTAAAAAGAATCCTTTAAAGGGGGAAAGCCCAAACCAGCTCCCAAACGGTCCCATAAGAGGCATGAACACCTCGCACGGGACCAATGTAACTCATAGGAACTGACCGCATAGTCACGGGATTTCCGATTTGGGAATATGATGATAATTTGAAAATGTTTAGATTCGACTTATAGACAAGCAGTTAAAGGATGAAAACCCAAACTAACCCCCAAATGGCCCCGTGGGGCCCTGTAAGATACATGAACACCTCGTACAGGACTAATGTAACTCGTTTGAATTGATTACGTAGTCATAGGACTCCTAATTTACGAATATGATGACAATTTAAAAATATTTAGATTAGCTCAAAAACAAGTCGTTAAAGGGTGAAAACTTAAACCAGCCCCCAAACAGCCCCGTAAGAGGCATGAACACCTCGTACGGGACCAATATAACTCGTAGGAACTGATCACATAGTCACGGGACTCCCGATTTAAGAAAATGATAAAAAATTGAAAATATCGAGACTATGTTTAAAAATAAGCCGTTAAAGGGTGAAAATCCAAACCAGCTCTCAAACGACCCCGTAAGAGGCATGGACACCTCTGCGGGACCAATATAACTTGTAGGAACTGACCACATAGTCACGGGACTTCGGGTTTGAGAGTATGTCGATAATTTGAAAATATATAGATTAGGGCTAAAAATAAGCCGTTAAAGGGTGAAAACCCAAACTAGCCGCCAAACGGCCCCGTAAGATATATGAACACCTCGTACGGGACTAATGTAACTTGTAGGAACTGATCACGTAGTCACGGGAGATCCGGTTTGCAAATATGACGATAATTTGAAAATATTTGTATTAGGTTGAAAAGAAAGTCGTTAAAGGGTGAAAAACCAAACCAGCCCCCAAACGACCCCGTAAGAGGCGTGAACACTTCATACAAGACCAATGTAACTCGTATGAACTGATCGCATAGTCACGGGACTCCCGATTTGAGAATATAAAGAAAATTTGAAAATATCTAGACATTATTTAAAAATGAGCCGTTAAAGGGTGAAAATCCAAATCAGTTCCCAAACGTCCCCGTAAGAGGTATGAACACCTCGTACGGGAACAAATGTAACTCATAGGAACTCACCGTAGAGTCACAGGACTCCTGGTTTGATAATATAATGTAATTTGATAATATCTAAATTAGGCTTAAACATAAGTCGTTAAAGGGTGAGACCCAAATCAGCACCTAAACGGCCTCGTAAGAGGCATGAACTCCTCGCACGGGACCATTGTAACACGTAGGAACTAGTTGCATAGCCCCGGGTCTCTCAATTTAAGAATATGAAAAACATTTAAAAATATCTAGATTAGGCTTAAAAACAAGCAGTTAAAGGGTGAAAACCCAAACCAGCCCCAAAAGGGCCCCGTAAGATACATGAACACCTCGTACGGGACTAACGTAACTCGTTGGAATGGATCACTTATTCACACGACTCCCAGTTTGCGAATATGATGACAGTTTAAAAATACTAGATAGGCTTAAAAATAAGCCGTTAAAGGGTGAAAACCCAAACCAGTTCCCAAACGTCCCCGTAAAAGGTATAAACACCTCGTACGTGACCAATGTAACTTGTAGGAACTGACAGCATAGTCACGGGAATCCTGGTTTGATAGTATAAAGTAATTTGATAATATCTAGATTAGACTTAAAAATAAGTCGTAAAGGGTGAAAATCCAAATCAGCCCCCAAACGACCTCGTAAGAGGCATGAACACCTCGCACGGGACCATTGTAATACGTAAGAACTGGTTGCATGGTCACAGGTCTCTCGATTTGAGAATATGGCGACAATTTGAAAATATCTAGATTAGGCTTAAAAATAAGCATTCCAAACCAGCCCCCAAACGGTCCCATAAGATACATGAACAACTTGTACGGGACTAATGTAACTCATATGAACTGATTACGTAGTCACATGACTCCCAATTTTTGAATATGATTACAATTTAAAAATATCTAGATTGGCTTAAAAATAAGTCGTTAAATGATGAAAACCAAGACCAGTCGCCAAACTGTCCCGTAAGAGGCATGAACACCTCGTACGGGACCAATGTAACTTGTAAAATTGATCACATAGTCATCGGACTCTCGGTTTGAGAATATGAAGAAAATTTGAAAACATATAGCTATGCTTAAAAACAAGCCGTTAATGGCTGAAAACCCAAACCAACTCCCAAATGGTCCGATAAGAGGCATGAAGACCTCGCACGAGACCAATGTAACTTGTAAAAACTGACCATATAGTCACGTGACTCCTGGTTTGGAAATATGATGATAATTTGAAAATATCTAGATTAGGCTTATAAACAAGCTGTTAACGGGTGAAAACTCAAGACGACCCGTAAGATGCAGTAACACCTCGTACGGGACTAATGTTACTCGTAGAAACTGATCGCGTAGTCATAGGACTCCCGTGTTGCGAATATGACGACAATTTGAAAATATCTAGATTAACTTAAAAACAAACCGTTAAAGGGTAAAAAACCCAAATCAGCCCCCAAATGGCCTTGTAAGAGGCATGAACACCACGTACGGGACCAATGTAACTCGTGGGAACAGATCGCATAGTCACGGGACTCCCAATTTGAGAATATGATGAAAATTTGAAAATATCTAAGATTAAACTTAAAAACAAGCCGTTAACGGGTGAAAACCCAAACCAACCCCCAAATAACCCTCTAAGAGGCACTAACACCTCGTATGAGACTAATATAACTCGTATGAACTGACTACGTAGTCACGACACTTCCAGTTTGAGAATATAATAATAATAATTGTAACTCGTATTTGCAATTTTTCAGCTTGACTACGAGTTTTTTTTTAAAATTAATTGGTTTATATTATCATATCTTTTTGTGTCCTGTTTTTTTACAGGATAACATTCAATCGCTAGGTTTTATCCACATGGAATTGAAGAAGAAGTCAATGGTTTACAACAACAGGATTATTTATTTAATGTCGTTAATATTCAGGATTCTATTTTTTGTGCTATGGTTGTGTAGGCTTTAGTAGTTTTATTGACAACTTTTATGGCCGTGCGAGCTTTCGTAAATTTATTGTTATATTGTATGGTCGTTCAGGCTTTATAATGACATATTTTATATTAGCAGATTTTGGAATATCCAGAAAATAGAGGAAATGCTGCCCAATTTTTTTGATCTGGGAACTATTAACACTTGTAATATTTTGAAGTTTGAATATACATTAGTTTATCAATAAAGTGCGAGATTCGCAATGTGAATTTTTTTTATTCGTTTTACGAATAATAAATATTATTCCTACCAGATTTGGAATTTGTTAATTTTCTAGATTTATTTTTAAATAACTTTTTTTACTAATAAAAAAATCTGGCACAGTTTAAAACTGTGCCAAAATCGTGCCAAATTGTAAAATTTGAGTAGACTAATAAAATAATCTGGCACGCTTTATAACTGTGCCAAAAGCGTGCCAGAAAATGAAAAATTTGGCACGATTTTAAACTGTGTCAAAAGTGTGTCTGATTCAATATCTAGAACTGTTTAAAAGCGTGCCAAAAGCGAGCCAAGTTAAAATCTGACACGGTTTAAAAGCGAGCCAAAAGCATGCCATATTGGGAAATCTGACATGGTTTTAAACCGTGTTAGAAAATCTGGCACCCCTGATTCTGGCATGGTTTTAAACCGTGCCAGATTGGATCTAGCACAGTTTTAAACCGTACCAGAATCCTGTTTTTGGTGTATTGGATGTAGCGCTAACACTAGATTGACCTTGGGGAGGTTTTTGGCCTTCGGTCAGAAACTTACCCTTCTCTTGGATACTTATGGATGCTTGCAACTTAGATATATTCGTATTTATTCGATGAACATGCGGTCATACTTAGAATTGGTTGCATTTTGAGATTGGAAGAATTGGTGTATATTATCCTCAAGATTTCGCCGCGGTGGGGTGATATACGGTGAAGGAGGTGGTGCTTATTGAAAGTGGGGAGGCGGTGGTGGAGGAGAAGCAACGTGTGAATTGGGATTCAACGCATCATGTTATTGCCTATCATTAAACCCAGGATGGTTCCTCCACGAATGATTATAAGAATTCCCGTGAGGGGCATTAAAATTATCCTTCAGGTTTCCTATTGCTCCCTGTTTCTCTTGAAGCATAACTTTACAGGAGGGTATCGTCTCACATTCCTTTATTGAATGACCTTCCGTACAAATGACACACACCTTTTCTTTATTTTGAGTGGATTTGGGTGTTTATTTTTCCCGCAATTCGACTATGTCTTTTAATTATTTAGCAAGTTGGTTTATTTGAAGTTGCATTACAACTTCTTTATCCAAATGATAGAGTACTCAGCCCTTGGTGGAAGGCGATACATTTCAAAACCATGATGTGGGCATGTGCTAAGAAACTCTTGGAAGCGCTCCCAACACTGATCGAATGGATCATTTTATTGTTCTTGGAGTGTTTGAATTTGAGCTTTGATGGAGTTTGTTTGATGTTGAGGAAAGAACTTTAAAAGAAACTTGGATTTTATCTCTCTCCATGATCCAATTGAGTTCGGTGATTAAGACCATAGCCATGTCTTTGCTTTATCCTTCAGGGAGAAAGGAAAAAGTTTGCGGCTATCGACATTTTGTGTGCAAGATTGATCGCTAAATGTATCGCATGCCTCTTAGAACTCACGGATGTAGAGGTATGGTTTCTCCGAATCCAAACCGTGAAATGTGGGGAGAATTTGTATTATCCCATTACGAAAGTGGAACTGTCCCGTATTATGCAGAAGAAAAATAAATCCTGGGGTGATAGTTCGCTCAGGATATAAGAGCTCTTTCATGGGACGATATGGTATATCTCCCTCCCCCGTACCATAACTCGCATGTTCGGACATGTCTCTCTCCTCAAATGACTCAATATCCTCACTCGGTGCCCTAGAAGTGTGACTTGTAATGGAATTTGGAGGTGTAGGAGGTGGATCCCAGAACTGAGGTGCATTAGGAGTGTGTGGGATATCAAGATCGTACTCAACTATTGGATTCTTGTGAATGTGTGTGGGAGTAGATTGAGGGGTTTGTTGCGGATTTTGCATGAAAGGTCTATGAAAGATGTTATATATTTTTTTCAATTTTCTAATTTTTTTTTTGGATTTTATGATTTTTTTGCCTTTTTGAGATATGGAGTTAAATTTTAGATTAAATCGACCTAACCTAACAGTGTACCTAATTCGACGACAACGGCGCCAAAAACTTGACGCGACTGAAAATGTATCTCTAGTGCGTGCTAATTACAGTTCAAGTGAAAATCGATCGTGTAAGTAATAAACTCGGTAGCACGGGGTCGAATCCTCAAGGAAATAGGACGATATCTCGTGACAATGATAGGTAAGATGACTAATCTTAAGTTGATTCAGAAAAAAGAATGAAAAGATGATGGGGTTTGAATTTGATCTACTAACTAAGTGCAATTAAGTTTAACTACTGAATTAAACTATGCATGCAGAGTTAAACTAACTGTGATTAACTAAATATGAATGAGAACATTAGGTTGAACTACAATCTACCGAACCCTAGTATGTTTACAAGATATAAAAGCAATCATAAATTAAATAATTAATCAAACCTAGACTTTATTAATTTCAAGCATTACATATATAAGGGTACCAGACCGCATCCTACATAATCAAGAATAGAAACAAAGAAGTGTTGACATAGCTGACAAGCGCGTCGCACTCTTAAAAATCCCGGTGACCTGGGGTAAATTAGGTTAAAATCCCTACGACGGTTACAACAACTACTTAACACGATTTAATCATTTAATTAATTCAGAGGATTATTTTTATTTCCATTCAAACCACATCGGGTTAAGTTCATGCATCCCAACCCTTAAAAATCTAGCTAGACATGATAAAACTATAATTAAATAAAGAATCTACATTGCATGAAGACATTCTTACGCTAAAAGTTTGATTAACTAGAAGAAAATGATATCTAGCAAGGAAATAATAAAACATCAACTAAAAAGATAAAAGTAGTTGAAAGTAATGAAGGAACAATTTAATGTAGATAATGAATAATTGTTGAAGAATATGAAGCCTATGGTTCTTGCCTTCAAAAATCTCTCTAAACTATGTAAAAACTAACTCTCTAATGTCGGGTATGAAAAAGAATTAAATACATCACGTTCTTTTAAGAGTTTAAACCATGCACAACTTTAAATTTAAGAAATAAAAAATGCAGATTTCGTCCAGCCGAATCAGTTCTACGTTTTGGGCGAATCGGTTCTACTTTTCCAGCCTACCGAACCGGTTCTGCTTTGCTTTCATCGGTTCGATTTGGCATTGGAGTGAACCGGTTCTACTTTGATTTCATCGGTTCAGTTTTTTTTTACAGTGTGGTGAACCGATTTGGTGTGGGTTTCATCGGTTCGGTTCGCTGCATCTCTATTTTTCTTCCTTTTTCTCCTTGATTTCTTCTCAACTTTGAAGCTTCATAACTTCGCAAATGGGGCTCGGATTTGGATATCATTTCTTCCTACTTGCTCATGGACTCAAGATCTTCAACTTCTCTTTTGGTGCCTCTTCTGAATTCCTGGTGCCAAATTACCGTTTTCCCCTTTACTTTTCGTCAATTGTATCTATCTTGAGTTTGAGTTTTCCCTTTTCTTCAATGGTATAAAATACCTGCAAAATGTACGAGAAATAAACGTAACTCGATGCACTCAATGGAAGATGTCAGTACCAAGTATATGAGATAAATCAATACAAATTACACTATCTAGGGCAATAAAGGTCTATAAATTACGAGGATAAATCGGAAGAATTTATGCCTAATCATAATTCTCGTCAATATATACTAACCCTTATCTCACTAGCTAATACTTATTTAAATCCAGATTAATTATCAATGCATTTTTCATATATAATTTTAATTAATTTCGTATTTTAAAAATCATAAAAATTACGGGATATTACACCAAATTAGCCCGAAGTTATTAAACTAAATAAAAAATCATCAATTAAGTCCATAATGTACATAAAAGGGGCAGAAAAATAGAAAAAAATGCTCAAATAAAAAAAAGAATGAGAAAATTTGAAAAATAGAAGGAAAAAGAAAAGAAAAAGAGAAAAATTAGCAAAAGCCTAAAAATGTGCCAACGGACATCATAAGAAAAAATTTCGACTCTAATTTTTTTTTTCAACATTTTCATTATCACCCAAAATACCAAAAATCAAAAAAATTTCCAACCGAGTTCGAATGACGAAGTCAATTACCGCGTGGAGAGATAAAAATATAGAAAGATAATAAAAGACAAAACGTTGTGAATAAAGACTGATATTTTCTCGTTCTCCATTAATCGTAATCCATTCTTGAGATACTTTCACCATAAAAATTTATATCTTTCAATTGGTGTGCATAAACTTGTGTCCATTATATTTACTCTTACTATCGTGCACACAGAGAGAAAAGCCTCAATTCGAGTGATTCGTTTGTGAGATAATCCCGTGAGAAATTGGATCAAAGCAAATTTTTGAAAAGTAACGTAATGATCAATCGGTGGAAGCTGGCAGTTAATTTTCGGCATTGCACACACACACACACACATTATGAATTCAGATTTTTCAAATAAAAATTTGTTGTAACTATTTTTTGAGAATTTAAATTGTACAATTTTAAATTATTTTGATATTTTCTTTGAGTCGTACAAAATTAAATTTTGTGGGTAAATTCATTGCAAACCCTCACGAGATACCACTCGTCTTACTAGGGTAACCTAGGAATTTAACGAACTATTGCATACGCTAAATGAAATCACATGCCCGTAAAAGAGGTATTCTATGCCTTAGATGTTTAGAGGTTTATTTAAATTCATACTCTCATTTTTTACATTGCTCATGAGTAGCAATGTTCTAAGTTAGGGGGATTTGATTAGGCATAAATATTCCATATTTATCCCCTTAATTTCAGTATATTTACGGTCCCATACAATGCATTTAACCCAAATTTATCTCATATTTATGATACTAACCCTTTTTGTCTAATATTTTGTATTTTGTGTATTTTTTTATGTTTTACAGAAAAATCGTTGAAGTGGATGCGAGAGAAAAGTCAAAATAGTGAATAAAACGCGAGAAAGGGAAGTCAATTGCAATTTATTAATTTTTCAGCCAGAACCCAGATGAGGGGCCAAATGAAAAAGTTTAAAATCTTCAAGTCACGAGAGCACTGGAAAAAACGGCATCTCGATCTGAGCAATGGTTAGACAGTAACATGCATTTGAAGTTGAGAAGGAAGTCTAGGAGAAAAAATATAAATAAGAGCAAATTAGGAAAAAAAAGAAAGGCTTGGCAAGCGATCCTGACAGAACTGGTTCGGTCAGGTGAACCAGTTAGCTGTATGGGTTCGATTTGTCCAAAGAGTTTCATCCAAGACATGATTTTTTTATTTCTCCTAGATTCTAGGACGGGGAGTTTGAGTTTTATCTACACTTATTGATACAAATTTTCTCACTTGTATAAACATATTAGGAGTCTTTTAAACCTACAATGCTTCATTTTAAGGCAATCTATCATCAAGAAAAACTGGGAGAATAAATTACAAGCTTTCTATCGTTATTTCAATATAAGAGCAAGATTATTTTCGGTATTTCTTCAAGTGTTGATTCAACTTGCATGCTTTATATTCTTCTTTCTTGGTAACAAATATTCATCTCACCTTTCTTATTTCTTCACCATGTTTACGTGAAAATCAATGAATTCTCGCGTAAAGATTAATAGTATATCCTTCTAAATTCTTCCCGAGTTGGAGAACATGAATCCAACCTAGGTTTTTGACGTTAGATATAAAATCTGACTTAATTGAATGCTTAACTATTATGGTTTGATATTTTTATTAAGACTAAAATATCAGATCTCTTAACTCTATTTGTCATAGGCAACAAGAGTTTTTGAGAATAAAATATACGTGCCAATAATCCTATCATTCAAGTTAATTAAATTATTGACTAAGTATTGTGTGGATTAAGATTCTCAAATATTTAGTGCTTCAGATTATTTAATGTTCTTCTTTTAATTAATTATATACTTGTCAATAGTTTTAAAATTAACGAAAATACCAACACTTTGGGGATTGGATCCCCACTCTATTTTTTTTCAAATGGTTTTAAAAATTAAAAATTCAATTTCCTTCTTTTTTTCATTAGTTTAATTGAACTTGTTAGCTTAATTTTCTTAGTTAATGAGAAAATTTTCCCAAATGGATGATTAACTTAGCCGAGTGAGTTGAATGTTTACAAAGAAAGATGTCTCACAAACGCACTTTGAAGACTCTATATGCAAGTGGTTCACATGACCCACCTTGAGGTCTCTTCACAAGCAAGTAGCTCGTAGCGATCCACCTCGAAGAGCCTCTAACGGACCTGGATCGAAGGACCCAGCTCGAAAAACAAAGGTCACCCGGATGACAATAGTTTATAATAAGAAATAAAATGTTGTATTATTTACTTTATCTAATGAATATATATGTTGAGTGGGGTCGCTTGGTACCTGTGAAGGACCATGCCTGGCAGGGCATCGGAGGGCTTTCATGATCTATCAAGTAACCTCCTCTTGGGAACTTTGCAGGGACATGGTTTGGGGGATTGAGAACAAGACAACATTAGGAACTATCACCAACCCTCTTGGAACACTTGGACAAAACTTCACCTAGGATAAATGTCACCCGAGCCCACTCATTGCTTACCTATTCGAGTGAACCTCCTCAATTCATTCGATCACGCTCAATACTTGCCCCCTGGAGGTCACCTCATCGAGGTACCTCGGGTGCCAGCCCGTCTGACTGACGTGACTATATACTAAACAATAGCCACTATTTGAACCACTTTCTGACGTCATAACGTCTAACAATTAGGAACTCAAGAATACAACACTCAAGTGACTTTATCCTTAGGATGACAGGTCTAGTTCACCAAATATGGCCGTATAGCCATCCTAGAGTAAGCCTCAAGCTGACAAGTCATATCCTTTATTAATGACTTCAATACTTCCAACCAATAGAATGTTTTCCCTCCAAAACTAACAAATCCCATGCATTAAATGTAGTATCTCATGCATTTAATGCACTAGGACAAAGGGATCGAGGTCATGCTGACTCGAGCAACCTCTCCCTCCATATAAATAAGACCAAAATAAACAAATCAAAAGAGCGAGGATCCGGAGCCTAGGACTTCTGTCCAATTTTAGTTATGCCAGAGAACTCTCGCGAGAGCATTAACTCCCATACACATTCAATGCACCTATCATGTGACAATAACTTAACTTAAAGTTCCAGCCTTGTCTTTATTGTGCATAGAGTGCTTGTTTGTTCTCCCTCTGACCACGCTACCTGCTCGTCCCATTCATTTATTGTGTTCGCCCTATACTGCTCATGTCAATATGTTCTTTAATGCAACTTTGAATATTAAATCTCTCTGTCTCTCATTCACCTGTGGCTCTGACCTATACTTCATATATAGCGCTGTTACTCACGATCTTGATAAGGGGTTACGCCTCACTTAATACTAACGGTATTCGAAGAACCCACATCTTATATTTGGCAACTTTGCTGAGGAGGTATTCTCTTTTGAAAATATGCAAAAGGATAACACCATTAGAAACATTTATTTCGGTGCCATACAACGTGAAGAAGAGGCACGTAACGCTGTGTTGCTTGAGGTAGGGAGAATGACAAGGATAAAGCCTAGCGCATATGGCGTTAGTATCACGTAGATGATGGCCATGCAAGAGGGAATAGGCCAGGCACAAATGCATGATCTGATGGGACTATTTACAGAGTTCATTAAGACTCTGGCAGCTCAGGTAATGTTGGGAGGCACCACGAGAGTGAGTCCCTTTACCACACCGCCAGCCAATATACCAACTCTAACTGTTACTTGAAGAGCGTTAACACTCTCCACGCGGTTCCACCTGTGATAAGGGAACCGATGTTACAAAAATGGGGGACTCCAACTGTCGTGGTAAGTCAAGGTATAGGTGCGACAGCCTCAACGACCCCGGTGACAACAACACCATCATTAGCTATCCCCTCGCCAACTAGTTTAAAAGATATGAAGAAAGAGATGCTAAAGTTCATAGCTGTGTATAAAGGAGAAACTCTTCAATATACGACGACTTTCGTACTCTATACCTAGAGGAGTATAATAACGAACCCTATCGAGTAGGATATATCCCCCCAATCTTTGAAAAGTACATGGGGAAATGCACAAATTCCAAGGAGTATGTGAGGAGGTTCTTCGAGAACTTGGGGCCCCATTGCAATGACAAAAGTTGAGGCTAAGGGAGTTCTCAAAATCCCTGACACAAAAGGCCTACATGTGGTACTCCCACCTAGATCTAGGTAGTGTAAGTTCTTGGGAGGAGTTACACATTTTGATTGTGCAAAATTTTTTCTTGGCTGAGGACGAGTTCACACTCACCCAACTTGCATGCGAGAAGAAGAAGTCAGGAGAGGATGTTGTGTCCTATATCCGAAGGTTTCGCAATTGCTCCCTAGACGTGAGGGAGGATATGCGATAAGATAATCATTTACAAGTATGTACAGAAGGCTTGCTGCCTGAATACATATGCCACCCTATTAACGAGAGAAGAGAAGGTACATTTGCAGCCTTTTTGAAGGCAACAAGGAATATCACATTATGGTAAAACCCATAATACTACCTCCCTCTTTTCCCAGCTTATTGGGGAGGCCAACAGTTACCTCGGGAAGAGGAATACCCTCGAGGATCAACTACGCAGACGATGGGGGCAGAGAAGGAGGTAATAGCGGTGGAGGAGGTAGAAGGGGAAGAAGCAACAAGAGACGGTTCGAAGACGAGGACGATCCTTCATAACTACCTTGCACGATGGAGAAAGCCATGAACCTGCATAATCTCATGGTCCGTGATAAAGTTTGCAGGCCGATTAATGTCCACACTGCACCACTCACTCAAGAAGATAGAGAATAACCCCATTATTGCACACTCTATAACAGAGTAAATCATCCTACTAAAGTGTGTTTTTCATTAAGAAGGTTGATTAACCGCCATGTGAAGAATGGAGACATTGAGTTTCGTAGACCAATGTAAACAACAACCCTTTACCACCCCCATGGGGCCCATATGGCTAGCGCCTTTGATAAGGAGGTCGAGCGGTCAATGATGGAACAGTGGTTTGGGGGAATGACTCCAAAGGAACTTCGGATAGCGTCTTCAAAAATCCTCTTAAGGAATGAACTTTTGAGTTGGCTTGCCTGCATTTAGATGACGAGACTGAAGATGGAGAGGACGAAGAAGGATAAGCATACGATGCTGTTGAGATGCTCAGTGGGCAGATGGGAGCTTATGCTCTCAGAGAGGTCAACGCAGTCATAGCGTGTGATGAGGCTGCGTATAGAGACGTCGAAGAAGTTTATGAGCTCGAAGATGATCGGACGGATCCGTGGATTGAGTGTGTAGCTGAAGCTCGCTCGCTGAAATTTGGTTGATTCTTCGACCTAGTTGGCCTTCCTGATGATTCTCGGCTGGAAGTTACGAGGCCTATTCTGGAGATTGCAAAGAAAAATATGGCCCCACATTTAAAATGGAAGGGGCCTATAGCTAAATTGGTGAGTAAATATCTCTCAGAAGTCACATTCTCAGAGGCATATAGGATGATCAGGTATCCACACAATAAACCATTGTATGTTACTACATCGGTGAATGATTGCATTTTCTCGTGAGTATTGTTGGACGGAGGGGCAACCATCAACATAATGCATGTGGAATCCTTCTATGCCATCGAGTTTTTAGAAACAAGGATAGTGCCCCACTCGTTGGAAATATCGAGTTATGATAATCAGTCCTCCAAGTCAGTAGGCTACGTCAATGTGGGAATTACGATAGGGAATATCACTTCCTATATTAAATTCCACATCATAAATTGTGAGCCATCATATCAGTTGTTGGTAGGTAGGGTATGGATGCACAACCATGGGTTGGTACCCTCCACGTATCATTAATGTGCTAAAGCAAACATAAAGGGTAAGGAGGTGGTGATGCGAGCGATGAAGAAACCTTTTGCAAAAGAAGAGGCCCATATGGTGGATGCATCTTTCTATACCGATCTGGCGAAAGAAACTACTATGGTGACAAGAGATACTGGGGGGATAAAGATCCTATCAACTCAAGAGAAGGTGCGGGCACCTACTCGAATGATTGTGAGTTATGAAGAATAACGTGATTTAGGGGCAATAAGGGCCTCAGCTTGCCAAGACAACTTTGTGATCGGATGACCCCACGAATTGATCCCATTGAGCACCAAATGCAGACACAAAACGTTCTTAGTAAGCCAATGGTGAAGGAGGTGGATGAAAATTGTAGAAAGAGACCTTTCCAAAGAGATGTGGCCCAGCAGTGCAAATGGGTTATCTTGCCTAACGACAGACTTATTTATAGATTATGAAGGTGTGAGCGGACAGCTAAGAGACTAGACGATGAAGCGGACCCGGTATATGAATGCTTCCTGGTAGATAACCAGGGTTAATGCCTTGTAATTGATAATTATAGGATCCAAGAGTTTGTAGAAGAAATGGAGAAAGAGCCAAAATGTATGAAAGATGGCACTAGGCCATAGATCCAGGAGTTGGAAAATATCAATTTGGATAGGGAAGGTGGGGATTCGAATCCCATCTTCATTTCGAAGGACTTGGAAGGATCCCCTTGAGAGGGGTTAATCAAATTGTTGGTAGAGTTCAAAGGTGTCTTCGCATGGAAGTACACCGAGATGCCTGGGGTTAACAAGGAGAGAAGTTGCTACATATTGAATGTCTTTCCCTCAGTAATTATAATTAAACAGGCCACTCGAACATACAATGTAGAGTTGGATTTGAAGATCAAGGAAGAAGTACAGAGGTTTCTCGCGACAAGGTTTATAGTTCCAATACAACACCTGATATGGCTATCCAATATTGTACCTATGGGAAAGAGAGACAAAAGCCAAATCAGGATATGTGTAGATTTCAGAGATCTGAACCGGGTGTGCTCGAAGGACGAATTCCCACTACCCTCCATTGACAGCTTGATCGATGCGACAACGGGTCATGAGATGTACAACTTCATGGACGGGTGTGCGGGCTATAATCAGATAAAAATGGATCCAGCTGACGCGAAGAAGACTGCCTTACAAACACCCTCGGGCCATTTTATGTACACGATCATGCCTTTTGGATTGAAGAACGCAGGAGCCACCTATCAGAGGACGATGATGGCCATATACCACGAACGTTTCCACAAGACGGTGGAGTTTTATATCGACAACTTAATGATTAACTACAAGAAGGAAGAATCCCACCTAGATGACTTGAGTAGGGTATTTACTCGTTGCAAGAGTATATGTTAAAGATGAAACCCCTCAAACGCACCTTTGGGGTAATGAGCGGGAAATTCTCGGGGTTCGTAGTAAATCGCCAGGGAGTACAAATGGACTTGGATAAACAACGAGCCATCCTTGATATGCCAAGACCAAAATTCGCAAAAGAGCTAAAGAGTTTCCTTGACAAGGTGTCCTACTTGAGGCGGTTTGTCCCGGGGCTGGCTGAGGTAACGCATCCCTTGATGGAGCTGCTGAGGAAAGGCGTGAAGTTTTCATGGGAAATAATGCACTAGGAGGCCATGGACAAGTTTAAGGCGCTCCTTACCTCCCCTCAAACAATGGTCCCTCCGAAGGCAGGTACACCTTTTTGTCTATATCTCACGTCAACATAATGGTCCATTGGATCTTTGTTGGCCCAAGAGAGAGAAGGCATTGGAAAACTATTTGTTATCTAAGTAGAATTATATATGGTCCTGAGGCCAAATACACTAGCATCGAGAGGCATTGTTTAACCCTCTTATTTATAGCACAAAATCTTAGACACTACTTATTATCATTCACGGTTCATATTGTAACTAGATGTGACCCTGTAAAGTTTTTACTTACTAGAACTATATTGATAGGCAGGGAAGCTGGATGGTTCTTAATTATCTCTAAGTATGATCTCAAGTGCGTGGTCCCCCGTGCCATCAAAAGTCAGGCATATGCATATTTGTTGTCTATTTTCCCATCTGGTACGTTCGAACCGCCTGTTAAAGAGCTCCCGGGTGATGCCTTTAGGCCAATTTTGTAGCAGCCAACCTAGACGAATGGATTATGGAGTTCGACGTCTCTTTAGTCCAGAAAAAAGGGGGAGTGGGAGTCATTCTTCGAAGAGGTAGTGAAGAGATTCGACTGTCTTTCAAATTGGAGTTGGAATGCTCAAATAACGAATCTGCATACGAGGCACTGGTCCTTGGGTTACTCGAACCGCTGAGGAGGGGCATACAGGTTCTAACAATCAAAGGGTACTCAATCTTGGTGGTACAGCAAGTGACGGGGGACTTTGCATTGAAGCACATGAGTTTGGCACCTTACCGCACGATCATCTAGCGATTACTGGGTGTTGATGCAAAAAACTGGAACGAATCCCATTTTTATGATCACAAATAAATAGATAAAAGCCATCCAATCAAGCACATGAGAGACAAAGATTTTTAAAGTGATTCGGCTATGAATAAAGCCTACGTCCACTGTTATTTTATTCCCAGGGGTTTACAATAGCACCATAAGGTGTAGAGAGAGAAAGGATGTGTCTCTTATGTATGGGGTTTCTAGGTCCCCCCGATCTCTCCTTTTGCTAAGGCGATACATGTATTTATAGTGATGGGAAATAAAGAGATTCATTGTATGTAGACATTTATGTCTACATTCAACGAATCTAATTGTTGAATTGCTTGGTATGCTATGTGTTGTCATCTATTAATATAGTATAAATGTACATTAAGGCTCATTAAATGCGCTGTCATCTTCATTAATGCACATTAAATGCATAGTTATCCTTTGATCTTCCTGGTTGGTATGCCAACCAACTCTCCTCGGGTGCCGACTAACTCTCCTCGGGTACTGACCAATTCTCCTCGGGTGCTGACTAACACTCCTCGGGTGCCGACCAACTCTCCTCGGATGTCGAATATTGCCACGTTGGATGGCATGTGTCCTTTTCTGATTGGTCCTCGTAGATGGAGAATTTTTGCGTTAGCAGAAGCTCCCAATGCTCTATGGTTGATGGTTTACTTGAAAGGATGGAGTATTTATTCTGCAGTGTTGCTCGGTGCTCATGAAATTCTTGATCTACCTTCTTGATTTGTTCAACATAAAGTGCATTATCTCCTGGACGACATATGATGCAGGATGATCGATGGTTGCTAATCTTTCTTTTGAGGAACTCCGTGTGCTATGTATCACCCCTGGGAATTTGGATGCATCCATGCCATAGTATGAATCTTGTAGCTTGTCATAATCTTCAAGTATGTTGATTGGTTTGCTAGCCGACCAACTGCCTCCTGTGCCGAGCAACTGAGTGCTAACTTCACGTGCTTGATTCTTCTGATTTATGATCCTCTGAATACTTTGTCGAGTAACATACTAGCTTTTGAACCCAACTCTTCAATTTGATTAGTACCAAGCTAGTGGTGGACTTCAAAACATTTTCATACAACTTCTTCTTCAATGTTGGTCGGGACAGTAGTAGTAAAGATCCCGGTGCTGTAGATGCTGAATTTGACTTCTGAACTTCAATAGCATGTGCATAATAACTCCTAAATATGCCTCCTGAACTTCTGAATGCACCTCCTGAACTTCTGAATACGCCTCCTGAATTTCAATATACCTCCTGAACTTCAATATTCCTCCTGAACTTCAATATACCTCCTGAACTTCAATATCAAAAGTAATTCCTCAGCAAGAAAAATAACTCCTAAATGATGATTGGTCGGGGCCCCGACCGTGTGAGTTTGTGGAGTTGAATTTGATGCTCGACTGCATGATGTTATAAGAATGTGCCACCAAATGAACAAATATATCTGTAATAGAAGCCCCCAAGTGTGGAATGTGAACTTTGAATGAGATTTAGCGACCAACCGGAGTTGGAAGAGATTTATGGACCAACCGGAGTTGGATTTTATTTACCAACCGGAGTTGGATTTTATCTACCAACCGGAGTTGGATTTTATCTACCAATCGGAGTTGGATTTGCTTCTCGACTAACCGGAGTTGGTGGTAATTGATAATAAATGCTAGAGACTTTCTCGGAGCTGACCAAGGGATTGTTGGGAATAAGATATAATAAATGTTGGATACATCCTTGAAGCTGACCAACAGATTGTTGGGAATAAGATAATATATGCTGGAGACATCCTTGGAGCTGACCAACAGATTGTTGGGAATAAGATAATATATGCTGGAGACATCCTTGGAGCTGACCAACAGATTGTTGGGAATAAGATAATATATGCTGGAGACATCCTTGGAGCTGACCAAAAGATTGTTGGGAATAAGATAATATAAATGTTGGAAACCTCCTTGCTGAAATAAGAATAGAATATGCATCCAAATAGATATAAAGAATAATTAAAAATAATAAAGTGCCTCGTTGATCTGTCGAGGTAGAATTATATAATGCCGAACAAGAATAAGATCTTCTAGAACATAAGAATATGACCGAGAACGTTGTCAGGCCTGAATATAAATAAGAATTATCCGACCAACTATCCGTTGGGGGTGAAATTCAACGAATGTTGTAATTCCCCTTAAAGATGAATAAGTATCTTGTCGAGGCACAATTGCATAATGCCGAATAAGAATAATGTTTTCCAGAACATAAGAATATGGCCGAGAACGTTGTCAGGCCTGAATATAAATAAGAATTATCCGGCCAACTATCCGTTGGGGGTGAAATACAACGAATGTTGTAATTCTCCTTAAAGCTGAATAAGTATCTTGTCGAGGCACAATTGCATAATGCCGAATAAGAATAATATTTTCCAGAACATAAGAATATGGCCGAGAACTTTGCTGGGCCTGCATATAAATAAGAATTACCCCGACCAACTATCCGTTGGGGGTGACATATAATAAATGTTATAGTTCTCCTCGGAGCTGAATATGATAATAAGTATCTCGTCGATTTCCATGTTGAGATGAATATAGAATATGAATCCCAAGGGACATATAGAATAATTTGTGCTTGAGCCGATATCTGGGCCTGAATATAAATAAGAATTGCCCCGACCAACTATCCGTTGGGGGTAAAATATAATAACTATTGTAGCTTTTCCTCGGAGCTGAATATATAATGAGTATCTCGTCGAGCTCCATGTTGAGATGAATATAGAATATGAATCCCAATGGATATATAGAATCATTTGTGCTGGAGCAGATATCATAGCAATAATAAAATCAATAGTTCCTCGCTGAGGTGAAATTTCATACGGCCGAGCTATGATAATATTTTTTAGAAGAGTAAGATTATTTTCGAGCATTCGTCGGAGTTGAATCTTGTACCTGTAAAAATTAATATCTTGCTCTACCATTTGTGTAGGCTGAATTGATTAGTCGTGAGAATAATTTAATCATTCAATAAATATATGATAGGTATATGTTTAAGAAATAAAAATATTAATTTCAAAAAATGAAATAATATATGTTGGCTGATATGTCGAGGCACAATTGCCTGATGTCGAGCAATACTACTTTTCCAGAGGTTTACGAGAGCTTTCATCGGGATTGAATATCATCCCTATGAAATTTTAATAGGCTTCCCGAGCACCTGTCGAGACTAGAGAAAATAATTATTATCATGGGAATAATTATTAAGCCAAACAATATGTGATGTGTATCAGCATAAAAATTTCAAAATATAATATTTTTGTGCCAAATGTGTGTGAGATGGACAAATTTTTATCAAATATGCATCATAAATAAGACGTAGAGTTTTTTGTAAAGTTATTTAATCTCCAAAAACTAACCAGGTATAAGTTGCTGTTTGAAAATTATTTATCACTTGGTTTTAAAAATATTTTTGGGGTGATCACAAGTTAAAAAAGACTTAAGCCCCCTGTTTGTCCCCGAGACGAACTCGTGTTTAAAGAAATATCCGGGGTGCTTCGTATTTTTTAATACCCCAAGATTCTACTGGTGCCGACAAACGGCATGGATGTTGCCGACCAACATTTAAGGATATCTCAAGTTATAGAATATACGATGCCGACCAAGAAGCAAATGGTCCCCGACCAACTGAGCAATTTCGCCGATCAACAAAAATGGTGCATTAACAGCACCAAACAACATTAGATGTCACCGACTAAAAAGTGGATGGTTGGATAGTTGCCGACCAGTAAATTGAACCCTCCGAACAAGACTGAGATGTCGCCGATCAAGAAGTAGATGATCGTCGACCTGCAATTGGTTCCACCGAGCTACAATATGGGGCTCTGACCAATAATAAGATACCTCGTAGTTGGATAAAATTATTTCAACGTTGCTGATGGATCTTCACATCTTATCTCTGACAAAAAAAATGGTCTGGTTAAGCTTCTCTTTAATAAAATATGGCCCAAGATGATGCCGACCAACAATATGTATGACTGACCATAATATCTCGAATCCTTAGATCAGAAAAATAACATTCGATGTAAAATTTAAGCATTAAGAATGTTAATTAAATGAATAATTATATAATCCACTATATCGTGTGATTCCGATAAAGAAACCATGTGATGTGATGAACGAGGGGCCAACATATCAAATTTATGCCCAGAGTCTTAATATGGTCATGATTTGTTTTACTGATCCTTTTTTACAAGAGGTGGGTAATGATTTTTCAGGTGAGAGAAAATTATTTTTTATATTGATCCTTTCCTATTCCCTATTTGGAGAGAAGAGATAAAAATATGTTGAAGGATCGAAGTTATTACCAAATTTATATCAAAATCAGTCAATGAGACTTTATTGACATAGATGGAAGATGAACCAAATTAAGTATATAGTTCATAAAAATGAATGCAAAGAGACTCAAACTTGAAGAGAGAGAAAATAGATCTGGGTCATGATTTCCATGAGAAAACTTTTTATTGTCTTTAACCTTTTCACATTCTCTGATTAAAAATATGATGGGAATTTGAATAGACATCAAAGATCTTACAAAATTTATAATGAAAATTACCAAATCTTACCATCGTCATATACATTGGTATATATAATCATTTAAAATATTTATTCCATGATATAAAATTGAAACTTGAGAATCAAGCAAAAAGTTGTGATTTATGAAATCCATTATTTTTTCAGATTTCTAAATAAGAATTAATCTAACAGTTATGATTTTAAAATCATGATATGCAATATTTTCCAGATAAAAATTGGACAATTAATTTATGTATATAAACATAAAAATCATTATTGAATCAAAAGATGTATGTATAATTGATTATACGTAGAGAAAATAAAAACTGAGCTTTTGATGGAGAACAATGCTTGTAACACGTTCCCACAGACGGCGCCAGTCTGTTGATGCAAAAAACTGGGCCGAATCCCATTTTTATGATCACAGATAAATAGATAAAAGCAATCCAATCAAGCACATGAGAGACAAAGATTTTTAAAGTGGTTCGGCTATGAATAAAGCCTACGTCCACTGTTATTTTATTCCCATGGGTTTACAATAGCACCATAGGGTGTAGAGAGAGAAATGATGTGTATCTTGTGTATGGGGTTTCTAGGTTCCCCCCGATCTCTCCTTTTGCTAAGGGGATACATGTATTTATAGTGATGGGAAATAAAGAGATTCATTGTATGTAGACATTTATGTCTACATTCAACGAATCTAATTGTTGAATTGCTTGGTATGCCATGTGTTGTCATCTATTAATACAGTATAAATGCACATTAAGTCTCATTAAATGCGCTGTCATCTTCATTAATGCACATTAAATGCATAGTTATCCTTTGATCTTCCTGGTTGGTATGCCGACCAACTCTCCTCGGGTGCCGACTAACTCTCCTCGGGTGCCGACTAATTCTCCTCGGGTACTGACCAACTCTCCTTGGGTGCTGACTAACACTCCTCGGGTGCCGACCAACTCTCCTCGGATGACGAATATTGCCACGTAGGATGACATGTGTCCTTTTCTGATTGGTCCTCGTAGATGGAGAATTTTTGCGTTAACACTGGGCCAGTTTGGGGTGGTACAGATAAAAAGGCATCCTCAAATGATGAATAGGCATGCGGATGCTTATGACACCATCGTACAAAATATTGCCTTTGATGGAGAATCAATCGTGGTCCGAATCATAAAGAGAACTGCCCCCTCGACGGTATCTGAGATGCTGCCATCAGAAGACAAAGAAGACTGGAGATGTGAAATCAGAAAGCAACTAGAGAGAGGGGAAGGACCACTTAGCTTGGATGACTTATCACAATACTTTATTTCCGGGGGTAACTTATATTTCAAAAACAAAGGGGGTTGGTTGTCCAAGTGTGTGGACCTTGAAGAGGCTAAGCAAAAATTGATCGAATTACATGAGAATAGTTGTGAGACTATCGAGATCCCCTATACAGGAGGATACAACGGGCTGGGTACTATTAGCCCTCGATGAGATAAGAAGTCGCCGCAATGCAAAGAGAGTGCTCGAAGTGCTGCCTTTTCTATCAAGCGACAGAGTGCAACTTCATTAACCAACCGCAAGACTGGAGATAACCTTACATTTGCCCCCGAAGATAGACGGATTAGTTCCAACAAATAAAGAGGATGCTATAAAGATAAGAAGGCAAGCACCGAGGTACTTTGTGTAAGATGGGCGATTGTACCGACGAGGATATCATGACAAGCCCCTAAGGTGCATAAGAGGTAAAGAGACCGAATAAGTGTTGAAGTAAGCTCACGAGCCAGGTCACATTGAGGGATCCAAACTTTATAAGCAACTAAGGACCCTGGGTTATTACTAACCTTTGATGGAGAAAGATTTAGCTAATTTTATTAGAAAATGCAAAGCCTTCCAGCTACACAGGAATATGATTCACGCTCCTTCAGTGGACCTACACTCTTTATCTACACCATTCCCATTCCACACTTGGGACTTCAACCTGGTAGGGGCCATCAACCCTTCATTATAAGGAAAGATATAAATTTTAGTAACCACAGAATATTTCACGAAGTGGGCAGAGGCCATACCACTCAAGAAATCCACTGAGAGGGTAGTAGCTTTATTTATGAAGGAATACATTATTTTCCTCTTTGACATCCCGAAGGTATTTCTGTCGGATAATGGTACTCCCTTCGTGAATAGCAAAGTGCGCTTGATCATGGAAAAGTAATCCATCATCCATCACAAGTCAACAGTGGCCTACCCAAAATGCAATGGGTAAGCAGAAGCTACCAACAAGACGCTGGTGCATATTTTAGCAAAGATGCTAGAGGACTTCCCTGGCACATGGGATGATAAGATCCCCGAAGTTCTATGGGCTTATCGAATGACGAAGAGAAAGCCAATAGGGTACACAACATTTTACCTATTATTTGGGGCAGAAGCTGTGTTGTCAGTCGAACTCGAGGTACCTTCGGATCGTTACAACCTATAAAGTGTTATGCTCCCTCACAGTCGCCATGTACAACTTGAAGCCTTGGAAGAACATAGGGATAATGCCCCCAGACACTTCGAGATATATAGGAAATAGCTATCCATATATTATGACGAATTGGTGAGGCCAAGGAAGTTCAAAGAAGGAGACTTATTTCTAAAAGCATGCATGAGACACATAAGAGGCATCTCTCTACCAAAGTTCGAAGCAAACTGGGAAGGGACTTATATCGTTCGAGCAGTCCATGATTCGGGCTACTGTGAGATATTTAGTCTGGAAGATAATGTGACTTTCAAGTTGAACAACAAGTCGCTGAAGATTTATTACGTCTGAATATATGTTATGTCACTCCTGTTCAATGACTTGCTTTTTGTGTTAATGTGACACCCCGACTAATTAAATACCGGGTAGCTACTCCTTTATTAAATTAATTCAAAATGCCAAGTTGGTCCAGTTAATAGCATCACTGTCGAAAACATTTTAATGATTACTAACCACCTAGTATTTAAAAAGTAAGTTGCCAAATTTTAATTTAAGTCTGATTAACATGCAACAAGTGTAAAGAATAAATAACACCATTCATCATAACGAAGTAAATAGAATAACCATCACATAATGTAAATAAAGTCTGGAGGAAAACTCCTCACTACAATTCCACAACTGAAATAAATAAAGGAATACTGAATCAATACAAACCAAAGTCTGAAAACTGAAATGAAAAGATGTCTCTAATAGAAATGGGCAACATGCCCTACAACTGATAGAATACTGAATACGGAATCCAAATGATATAAGCGTCTAAAACTAATTCCCTGTAGCTTCCACAAACAGCTACAGCTCGTCACCGGAATGAGTATCCTATGCATGGTGTCCTTGTGGCTGGGCACCTAAAATGGTTTTACAAGAAAAATAGATTTGAAAGCAAACGGGTCAGAGCCCCAATGTGGAGATATTTTAAAAACCTGCAAGTGCTTTAAAATCATTTAAAACATTAAATGCAAAGTACATGTTAGGACGTGCACTCACATGATATTCTCACCTCTCGTCTAACTGTGCACTCCTAACGTAAGTACCCATCTACAACGACACAAACCACTAGCTAAGTGACATCATATCTAGCTAGACTGTCATAGGTCCTACCCTTATTACTCGGTTCTATTAACATTATAACGCTCGTAATTAAGTAGGGGTTTAACGTAAACTCAGATGCTCAATATGCAATATATTTCACTATCAGCTAACTCGTTATGTTTCTCGAAACAATACCGTAATTATATTCACAACATTAACATGAAGGTTCCCATTAATTAAGTGTATATTATTCACATCATAAATATACAATACAAGCACCCCGAGAACTAAGCTGTGGTGCACACATACTCTGCTATCCATCCCGGTACATCACGTACATAAGGATTACATATTTCGAATCTCTCAGGAATAGTTCACAAATAACAACATCACAAATAATGGAGGCGAACACAGTCACATCATATGGGTCACGCACATACCTACGCTCCCACGATCAGCGGACTTATTAATATCCCAATAAGTCTTTCTATGACCTATGTTCATCAAGGTAACCAGTCTAAATCCGGGAAACACAAGGATTAGAGGGCCCTAAGAGAACGCAAACCTCCCGTGATAGCAAGTATGGTAGGTATGTCATACACACAATTCATATACCAATACTAAGTAAACACACGTCTTAGTAATCCCGTAGTTTAATCGTAGTACTATTCTCATTCCAATACCAATATATAATTTACACACTTTATACGATTCCGGTTTATAATCATACGCGCCATAAGTTATTCTCTCGTCGTAGTAGACGCTCACGTCTCAACCCAATCGGTTCATTGATTTAAATCACTCGTATATAATTTACTCCTCATAATAACCCAAAAGTCCCAAATCTATCCATATATCATCAAAGGAATGCTATCTCTATCCTCGAACAAGTTTACGGGACTCCCAAAATCAAAACAGGCCAAAAAGGCCTAAACTGCCAGCTCGTTAGAAGTCTCGTTCGAACGAGGCTGTTCGAACGAGATTCCAGTTCGTTCGAACAAACTGTACCTTCTGACGACATCTCGTTCGAACGAATGTATCGAACGAAATACAGTTCGTTCGAACGAAGGTATAGAACGAAGTCTCCCCTCGTCAGAAGCGACTGGTCAACTCGTTAGAAGCTCGTTCGAACGAGCTCGTTCGAACGACCTGGGAAGGTCTTCTAACGAGAGACCAGTTTTGGCCCAGAATTTCTTGGTTACGATTTTCATCAATTCTTACTCCTCAAATCTCCTCTAAAATTCGTTCCAACAATGTTTTAAGTTCTCTAATCATCCTAAAACATGCTAAGGTCATACACTAACATCTTTTAAGGTATTAATACATCCTAAACATCATTAAATCACAAGTTTCTACCTTTTTCCCCAATTTTCTTCAAGAACATAAACCCTAGATTATTATCATCATAAATTCCCAGAATTTAATCCGTTGTTACATCACATAAATATGAAATCTCTGAATTCAATCTTCAAACAACGTTTCTACATGCAAACCTATACCCAAAATTAAACTAATAACTTCCAATTTCATGGGTTTTCCTTTAACTCTTAAATAAAATTGATTATCAAGATTTCTAACATGGAAGAAGCATTCACTGCATAAAGAATGTAATTTAAATCACTTGCCTTTATTGTCTCTGAATTTGGTGTTGATTTCTGTAAAGATTCTGCAGAATTCCTTCTCTTTCTCTCCCTCTCCAAGCTATCTTCTCCAAAGGTGGCTAGGGTTTTCTTTGGGAAAGTTGGAAACCTAAATGATACCCTCCGTAGCTTATTGGGTCATTAAGGGTTGGTTAGTGGGTTTAGTGGGTCTATTCCCAATCAGATTTACTCCTCTAATTTTCGTCATTTTTAATTCCTAAAAATACGAAATTCCCAAAATACCCTTTATATTGCCGGTATGGCCTAAAAATACCCCGGGACCCAAACTACACCCCCGGCTAGTGTTTTCTGACTATCTCGACCCTTCCGGACGCGTTAGCGCACTCCAAACGACCATACGGTTTAAATAATTTAAATTCACTTTTATAATCAAAATATTACACCGTGATGCGGCGGTCACACGCGTCTCAACAAAATTTTCAAAATGCCGTATATAAATCTCACGACAAATTTTTCATAATTCAATATTAATATTAAAACATGTATGCACATAATCAAATACCAACTCGCATCTCGTTAGTATTTTTAACCCGGATTAATTTCCAATTAATACGCATTTAATTAATTAATCCCAAAAATAAATATAGCCAAAAATACGGGGTATCACATACTCCCCCCCTAATAACTGAATTTCGTCCCGAAATTCGAAACTAGAAAGTACCTGCTAAAAACAACTCTGGATAACGTTCGCGCATCTCATCCTCGCGCTGCCATGTGGACTCCTCGACATTGTGATGTCGCCACTGAACACGCACTAACGGAACTATCTTTGACCGTAGTTTCCTCTCGCTTCGATCCAAAATAGCAATCGGCCCCTCCTCGTAGGAGCTATCCGGCTGGAGATCGATGTCCTCCACAGCAATGTGAGAATGAGCCAAATTATCTCTAAGGTATTTCCTTAGTGAGGAAATATGGAACACTTCGTGAATCCGATGCAAATGCTCCGGTAACCCAAGTCTATACGCAACCGGTCCGATCCGCTCAATAATAGGAAACGGCCCCACATACCTTGGTGCCAACTTCCCCTTCTTCCCGAAATGCATAATCCCCTTCATAGGAGATACCCTGAGCAAAACCTGGTCCCCTACTTGGAACTCCCTGAAAAATCTCTTCGCATCAGCATAACTCTTCTTCCTGTCTTGAGCTACCCGAATGCGACTCCGAATCAACTCAATCCTTGCCGAAGTATCCTGAATCACTTCCGGCCCAAGTAATTTGTTGTCCCCCACCTCTAACCAACATGCTGGGGAACGACAAGGCCTACCGTACAATGCCTCCAACGGGGCCATGCCAATAGTGAACTGATAGGAGTTGTTGTAAGCAAACTCCACCAGTGGAAGGTACTGCTCCCATCCACCCCCAAAGTCAATGATGCACATGCGCAGCATGTCCTCCAACATCTGATTTGTGCGTTCGGTCTGCCCATCAGTCTGCGGATGATAAGCCGTACTCAACCGCAGTTCCGTGCCCATGGCCTCCTGGAAACTCTCCCAAAACCTCGAAAAAAATATCTTATCTCTGTCAGACACGATATTTAGGGGCACACCGTGAAGTCTCACAATCTCTGAAATGAAGAGCTGGGCATACTGTCCCGTAGTGTAGTCAGTCCTTACGGGTAAAAAGTGAGCGACCTTGGACAACCTATCCACAATTACCCAAACGGAGTCGTGACCCCTCTGCGACGTAGGCAACCCCGTGATAAAGTCCATGGATATGCTTTCCCACATCCACACCGGGACCTCCAATGGCTGTAGCAATCCTGCCGGTCTCTGATGATCCACTTTTACAAGCTGACAAGTGGCGCATTTCGAAACCAACTCAGCGATATCTCTCTTCATACCGCTCCACCAATACTGGCGTCTCATGTCTTGGTACATTTTGTCCCCTCCGGGATGTACCGCGAACCGTGAGCCGTGCGACTCTGCCATCACATCGTGTCGTAATTTCTCCCCTTCCGGAACTACCAATCTCCCATTGAAGCGTAATCCCCCATCTGAGCTAACGGTATAGGACTCGGCTCCCTCTGCTAGTAATCGAACTATCTGCTCCTGACAGAACGAGTCATTAGCCTGTGCCCGTACTACCTTCGTGACAATCTGTGGTGTAACAGTCATCACAGACATGAAAGATCGGGCCACTGCATCCTGGTGTCCCAATTCCTTCCACTTTTCCTTCCACACCTCTGCCACCTCATCTGCTGGCCTACGGCTCAACGCGTCTGCTACCACGTTAGCCTTACCTGGGTGATACTGGATATCGAACTGGTAGTTTTTCACAAACTCAAGCCACCTACGCTGCCGCATATTTAACTCCTTCTGCGTGAACAGGTACTATAGGGACTTGTGGTCCGTGAACAGTTAGAACTTCTCCCCCAAAAGATAGTGCCTCCAAATCCGTAGGGCAAATACCACTTCCGCCAACTCCAAATCATGCGTGGGGTAATTCTTCTCATGAGTCTTAAGCTTACGGGAAGCATAAGCTATGTCCTGTCTCTCCTGCTGCAATACACCTCCAAGTCCTTGCAAAGACGCGTCGGTGTAAACCAAATACTCAACTCCCGGTCTCGGCAATGCTAACACAGGTGCTGAGGTCAATTTATCCTTCAATTCATCGAATGCCAACTGATAGGCATCACTCCAGATGAATGGCACACCCTTACGAGTCAGATGTGTCAAAGGACCCGCTATCTTGGAGAAACCCCGAATAAACCTCCTGTAGTATCCTGCTAGACCCAAGAAACTACGAATCTCCGTCGGTGTCGTGGGCTGTCCCCACTCCCTCACCGCGGATACTTTCCCCGGATCAACAGATATTCCCCGGTCAGAAATAATGTGTCCCAAAAACTGGACCTCCTTCAGCCAAAACCCGCATTTCTCATATTTCGCATACAGCTAGTTTTGACGGAGTGTCTGCAAAACTTGCCTTAAATGCTCGGCGTGCTCCTCCTCTGTCTGGGAGTAAACCAGAATATCATCAATGAAGACAATGACAAACTGGTCTAGGAAATCCCTGAACACTCTGTTCATCAAGTCCATAAATACTGCTGGAGCGTTGGTCAAACCGAAAGGCATAACCCGAAACTCGTAAGAATCATATCTCGACAAGAACGCAGTCTTAGAGACATCCTCCTCCCGGATACGTAACTGATGGTATCCCGATCTCAAATCGATCTTCGAGAAGAAAGAAGCTCCTCTCAACTGGTCGAATAAGTCATCGATTCGAGGTAACGGATACTTATTCCGTATCGTGACCTTATTCAACTCTCGGTAGTCCACACACAATCTCAGTGAACCGTCCCTCTTCTTCACAAAAAAAACTGGAGCGCCCCAAGGTGAGGTACTCCTGCGAATAAAGCCCTGACCTAACAGCTGCTCTATCTGATCCCGTAACTCCCTCATCTCAGCTGGAGCCATACGGTACGGTGCGCGTGCTATAGGTCTCGTACCCGGTAGAAAATCTATAACAAAGTCTATCTCTCGACTGGGGGGTAAGCCTGGTATCTCCTGAAACACATCCGAATACTCCCTGACTACTGGGATAGAATCTAAAGGAATCACTACCTCCTTAGAGGTATCCTCCTCAATGTAATACAGATGAGCGGTCGATCCTCCCTCTGGGCGAGGCATCGCCACTACAAACATCTCTTGCCCCGGAATGGCAAAAACAATGCTCCCGCTGAAGCAATCAATCATGGCCCTATAATCTATGAGCCAATCCATACCGATAATCACATCGTGAACATGCATATCTAATACCAACATGTCAGCAGGTAATACCAAACCACCAATCTCTACCCCCACTCCCCGGCATATAAAGAAAATAAGTGACCCACTCCCCAATGGTGAGTCGACACACGTCACTGTGCTCTCTGCCGTAGCTAACAATCCTAAAGCTTTCGCGAAGTGTGTAGATATAAAATAATGTGTATCCCCCGTATCAAACAATACCCGACCCATAGTGCCATGGATAGGAAACGTACCCTCAATCGCGGGCGGTGCCTATGGAACTGCAGCCTGGTGGACGTTATAGACACGCCCATACTGTAGCTACCCCTGCTGAGCTGGGACTGCTGGAATGGGTGGCAATGCTGCCATCTGTGGCGGTGCGGGGAGAGCGGTGGGAAATATAGGCCTCTGTGGCTCCTGGCGAGCACCCTGCTGCTGCTGCTGTGGGGCCCTGCCCCTATCAGGACAATCCTGTCGCTTATGGCTAGTCTTGCCACAAACAAAACACTTCCCTGGGAAGTTCCCTCCTCTCTGCCCCTGCTGTCCCCGGCCCTGGTGGCCGTTACCGTTCCTCCCTTGGCCCTGCTGGCCCTGGTGAAACTGCTGCCCATTCTGCCCCTGTTGGCCCTGATGGCCCTGACGGAAACCTCCTTGTCCCTGTGTGTAGTTCCCTGATCGGAACCTCTTCTGATCCCCCTGCTGGGTACCCTGCTCACCCTGTCTCTGCCCCTGAACAGATTGTGCTCCACCGGCACCATGTCCTCCAGTCCTGCCCTGATGGCTAGACTCTCCCGACCTCTTGCCCTCAGCCATATGAAAGCGATGGTCCTGGCAGTGTAACAAAGCAGCGTTAACCACATCAGAATACGTGGCCAACGAAAGGTTCCCTAACAGATGCTGACGGATCCTCCATGTCAACCCGTCCGTGAACTTCTCAATCTTCTTCTTCTCTGTTCGTATCTCATCTGGAACGATATTCAATAGATTCATGAACTCGGCTTCATACTCGGCCACGGTCTTACCCTCTTGCCTCAGATTCATCAGTTTCCTCCTCATTTCCGTGTGAACAGCCGACGGAAAGTACTTGCGGTCAAACCGCACCCAGAAGTCCTGAATAGTGAGAGTATGCCTCTCCTCCATGGTGGTAATTGACTCCCACCACTGCAGTGCAGATCCAACTAGCTTGAAAGTAGCTAGCACCTTCTTCTGGACGTCCGTGCACTCATACATCCTTAAGTGCCTCTGCATATCCTTCCTCCACTGGCTCGAGACTACCACATCTGAGCTACCTGCAAACTCTGGCGGATGCGCTTTCTGAAAAGCGTCACGTACACGTTCCCAAGCAGACGGGAATGCATTTGCCTGTACTGGCGCGGCAACCGGCGCCTGAGGTGGTGCCTGCTGAACAACGGAAATTGCGACATTTACCGCTTGGGCTACTATAGCTGCAACCTCAGCGGCGTTCATCATGCCCTGAACTGGAGCGGGCTGGGGTTCGGGCGTTGCATCCCTGGGAACTCGTCGTGCACGTCGTGGAGGCATCTGAAATAAGAACGAAGTTTATAAGTTCGCTGTTTATAAACTTAAAATAGCTGAAGAACGAAGCACACACAAAAAGAGTACAACAGTCCTAAAATATAGGGCTCTATATCAAAGAAACTTAGCGGAAACATAATAAGTCGTCAGATCCTAAAGGACACTAGAACCTGATGCTCTGATACCACCTGTGACACCTCGACTAATTAAATACCAGGTAGCTACTCCTTTATTAAATTAATTCAAAATTCCAAGTTGGTCCAGTTAATAGCATCACTATCGAAAACATTTTAATGATTACTAACCACCTAGTATTTAAAAAGTAAGTTGCCAAATTTTAATTTAAGTCTGATTAACATGCAACAAGTGTAAAGAATAAATAACACCATTCACCATAACGAAGTAAATAGAATAACCATCACATAATGTAAATAAAGTCTGGAGGAAAACTCCTCACTACAATTCCACAACTGAAATAAATAAAGGAATACTGAATCAATACAAACCAAAGTCTGAAATCTGAAATGAAAAGATGTCTCTAATAGAAATGGGCAACATGCCCTACAACTGATAGAATACTGAATACGGAATCCAAATGATATAAGCGTCTAAAACTAATTCCCTGTAGCTTCCACAAACAGCTACAGCTCGTCACCGGAATGAGTATCCTATGCATGGTGTCCTTGTGGCTGGGCACCTAAAATGGTTTTACAAGAAAAATAGATTTGAAAGCAAACGGGTCAGAGCCCCAATGTGGAGATATTTTAAAAACCTGCAAGTGCTTTAAAATCATTTAAAACATTAAATGCAAAGTACATGTTAGGACGTGCACTCACATGATATTCTCACCTCTCGTCTAACTGTGCACTCCTAACGTAAGTACTCATCTACAACGACACAAACCACTAGCTAAGTGACATCATATCTAGCTAGACTGTCATAGGTCCTACCCTTATTACTCGATTCTATTAACATTATAACGCTCGTAATTAAGTAGGGGTTTAACGGAAACTCAGATGCTCAATATGAAATATATTTCACTATCAGCTAACTCGTTATGTTTCTCGAAACAATACCGTAATTATATTCACAACATTAACATGAAGGTTCCCATTAATTAAGTGTATATTATTCACATCATAAATATACAATACAAGCACCCCGAGAACTAAGCTGTGGTGCACACATACTCTGCTATCCATCCCGGTACATCACGTACATAAGGATTACATATTCCGAATCTCTCAGGAATAGTTCACAAATAACAACATCACAAATAATGGAGGCGAACACAGTCACATCACATGGGTCACGCACATACCTACGCTCCCACGATCAGCGAACTTATTAATATCCCAATAAGTCTTTCTATGACCTATGTTCATCAAGGTAACCAGTCTAAATCCGGGCAACACAAGGATTAGAGGGCCCTAAGCGAACGCAAACCTCCCGTGATAGCAAGTATGGTAGGTATGTCATACACACAATTCATATACCAATACTAAGTAAACACACGTCTTAGTAATCCCGTAGTTTAATCGTAGTACTTTCTCATTCCAATACCAATATATAATTTACACAATTTATACGATTCCGGTTTATAATCATACGCGCCATAAGTTATTCTCTCGTCGTAGTAGACGCTCACGTCTTAACCCAATCGGTTCATTGATTTAAATCACTCGTATATAATTTACTCCTCATAATAACCCAAAAGTCCCAAATCTATCCATATATCATCAAAGGAATGCTATCTCGATCCTCGAACAAGTTTATGGGACTCCCAAAATCAAAACAGGCCAAAAAGGACTAAACTGCCAGCTCGTTAGAAGTCTCGTTCGAACGAGGCTGTTCGAACGAGATTCCAGTTCGTTCGAACGAACTGTACCTTCTGACGACATCTGGTTCGAACGAATGTATCGAACGAAATACAGTTCGTTCGAACGAAGGTATCGAACGAAGTCTCCCCTCGTCAGAAGCGACTGGTCAACTCGTTAGAAGCTCGTTCGAACGAGCTCGTTCGAACGACCTGGGAAGGTCTTCTAACGAGAGACCAGTTTCGGCCCAGAATTTCTTGGTTACGATTTTCATCAATTCTTACTCGTCAAATCTCCTCTAAAATTCGTTCCAACAATGTTTTAAGTTCTCTAATCATCCTAAAACATGCTAAGGTCATACACTAACATCTTTTAAGGGATTAATACATCCTAAACATCATTAAATCACAAGTTTCTACCTTTTTCCCCAATTTTCTTCAAGAACATAAACCCTAGATTATTATCATCATAAATTCCCAGAATTTAATCCGTTGTTACATCACATAAATATGAAATCTCTGAATTCAATCTTCAAACAACGTTTCTACATGCAAACCTATACCCAAAATTAAACTAATAACTTCCAATTTCATGGGTTTTCCTTTAACTCTTAAATAAGATTGATTATCAAGATTTCTAACATGGAAGAAGCATTCACTGCATAAAGAATGTAATTTAAATCACTTGCCTTTATTGTCTTTGAATTTGGTGTTGATTTCTGTAAAGATTCTGCAGAATTCCTTCTCTTTCTCTTTCTCTCCCTCTCCAAGCTATCTTCTCCAAAGGTGGCTATGGTGGCTAGGGTTTTCTTTGGGAAAGTTGGAAACCTAAATGATACCCTCCGTAGCTTATTGGGTCATTAAGGGTTGGTTAGTGGGTTTAGTGGGTCTATTCCCAATCAGATTTACTCCTCTAATTTTCGTCATTTTTAATTCCTAAAAATACGAAATTCCCAAAATACCCTTTATATTGCTGGTATGGCCTAAAAATACCCCGGGACCCAAACTACACCCCCGGCTAGTGTTTTCTGACTATCTCGACCCTTCCGGACGCGTTGGAGCACTCCAAACGACCATACGATTTAAAGCTTTTAAATTCACTTTTATAATCAAAATTTTACACCGCGACGCGGCGGTCACACGCGTCTCAACAAAATTTCCAAAATGCCGTATATAAATCTCACGACAAATTTTTCATAATTCAATATTAATATAAAAACATGTATGCACATAATCAAATACCAACTCGCATCTCGTTAGTATTTTTAACCCGGATTAATTTCCAATTAATACGCATTTAATTAATTAATCCCAAAAATAAATATAGCAAAAAATACGGGGTATCACAGTTAAACCATAGATGTACGTTTTAAAGCAATTGGGCTCGCCCGTTTAATATAGTTAAAAGCAAAATTCAGGGGGTGTATGCTAGATCAACATTATATTTTCACAAGTTCATTGATTGATTACTTTATTATATTTGATCTAATTAGCATCGATGTGTAAGCATAACTAATATTCAATTAAACAATAAAAAGGAAAGGAAACACTAAAGTTGCCAATGCTTCTTTATTTCAAATAAACGATAGCATTGTGGTTACAACCAAGTTAGAAAAAATTCAAAAGTTCACAGAAAAGGGCAAGACAAAAAAAAAAGAAACACTGGATAATGAAGCTAGGGTCGTCCATAATATATTAAAGATTCTCTGAACCAAATAGCCGGTGGTGATGTGGGGGAAGATTTTGCTCAATTTAGCTCTGCTCTGCAATAAGGTCAACTAAATTCTCCTGGCGACTTTCTTGGGCCTGATAGATGGTTTCTAACTCCTGATCTTTTTTAACCAACTGTTCCTCCACACGAGCAACTTCCTCGGGAGCCTCTTTCACTACTTGCTTAGTCACCAGTAATTAGGATTCCAGACCCACAAGTTCTTCAGAGATAACCACCTACTCGCGATGGGAATTCTAGAGGCGGTTATAGACGTTGGGAAGATCGCTTTTTTTGAAACTCCACAGCAGCTCCACCAGCCATATCATGGAAAAACCATCATTAGTTAATGCGTTAACCCTACCCAATAAAGTTTTGATAGTGTCAGGGCTAAGAGACATAAGGGGCTGCTGAGATTGTCCTCTAATACCATCGCGAGCCCATACAATCGGCTAACCATCATCCCAGGAAGTGGATGCAGACAACAAATCGTAAAGGTCGAAGGAAAGCGAGCTAGCAATCGCTCGATCAACAAATGGGTACCCTCAGTCAGAATAGAAGGGAAGCTGGCTAAAGTTTGTCACACAACCACCTCGGGGGATGCGTTAGGTGGATGAATACTAAAATCATTGGCAGATGGCAGTTGGGTATGCGAAGAACTATCACCTGCTTGCACTTGAGGAACGCATGGTGAAAAAGTATCACCAAGTACACGATCCCCGCCCAAAGAAGCAACTGAAGCTACTATTGGTGCTTGAACTAACTCCTTAACAATAGTTTCCACTTCGAGCCTATGAGTTGCTAGTTGATCGACCTCCACCTGAAATGTAACAAACAATTGAAGTTAGCAATAAAGACAAAGGAAAACACGGAAAAAAATATACTATGCTAACTTAAATATTTATGCCTATAAGACTAGGCTCGCCTGACCCTCGGTTATGGGAAATTTATACCTATAAGACTAGGCCCGCTTGACCCTCAGTTATGGGAGATTTATGCCTATAAGACTAGGCCCGCCTGACCCTCAGTTATGGGAGATTTATACCTATAAGACTAGGCCCGCCTGACCCCCGGTTATGGGAGATTTATGCCTATAAGACTAGGCCCGCCTGACCCTCGGTTATGGGAGATTTTGAAATATGAAGTCCTACATTCCTAGGCCCCCCTGACCCGCAGTTATGGGAGATTTTGATTTTAAAGCTAACATATTTATATATAGAAGATATATAGAAGTGTGGAAATACCTCATGTTGTCGCTCCTCTGCAAACTCGCAAGTGGCCATCTGAACCATGTCCTCCTCTTCAATCACCTCGGGGGCCACCAATGGGGGATGACTTTGAGGGGAAATCACATTATCCCCAACCTCAGTAACCCACTCCTGCCTATTCTCCACCGTCTCAACAACATGTTCTTGTTCACCCTCTCCTTGGGCAACTGCAGTTGGCTCAACACCTTCTAGGATTGAAATCGAAGGCCCGAATAAAGTAACAAGCATTTGATTATTTGCAGGTGGAGGCACCACTAGGACGGTTGAAACGGGCGTGGGAGCTTAAAGAAGGAAGAAAAGCAGAAATTGAATTAGAACAATCGAGGGAGAAATAGAAGGGGGAGATAAGTGCAGAAAATAAAGGCTTACCACAGGCACAGGCACAACTTTAATAACTTTCACGGAAGGCACCCACTTTCTCGAGGCCAACCTGCTCGCGCAAAAAAGAGGGGTCAAGAGAATATCTGCTACTGGACATAGACGAAGTATCAAATATAACTGCCCCTAAAGGGAAATGGGAGATTACTTGTGAAGTAGTAGGGGCAGATCCCACGACAGGATGACCCTCTCCAACTTCAGCGTGCGCATCAACCTGAAAAGAGACATGGGAATATGAAGGTCCCTATATAGAGCACACCTAGGGTTTGCTTTTTGTGCTTTATCTATATAGGCCTTCATCTAGTTGGACGTGAATTTTGACAAAATATTTTTGTAACTTAGGATTATGTGTTCCCCTATCGACGCCAAGCTCTCCTTGTTCATCTATAACAAATGAGCTCTCGATTCAGTCCGCCCTATCAGAAAAGGTAATTTTCAGTTTCTATGGCTCATAAGAATTTTTGTCACGTAGGACATGACACCACGTTGCATTTGCATTTTGTTTATCATATCTGATGATAGTATTGGGTTTTGTCATATTAATTTTTTTCGAGTTGAATATTTTAATTTGAAGCTTTTATAAAAATAAATAATTTTGTGAAAATACATTTTCGACACAAAAAAATTATTTTAATAAAAATTTTATAATAAATTATTTGAAGTTAAAAATAATTTTTATGCATGTGTATATATTATACATATGTATGCTGTTGGATTTATATATATCTATGTATATGTAAGCTTACAGTTTGGTTCCTTGACTGTTTGTATATGCGTGGTAATATAATTCATGCGTGGTAATATAGTATATATGCATGCGTATACATACGTGTTATTATATATATATATGCATGCGTATACATACGTGTTATTATATATATATATATATATATATATATATATTTCGTGTATGTTATATTACATTCATATATTTACTAGGGTGGCCCTTTTATATATCATAATATCTGCGTGACTTGTAGCCTTATGGGACTTCCCCATATGAGTGACCCCTAGCTGTAGCACATGGACTAGAACTAGCATTTTACTCGATTTGACTTGGGAGGTCATAGACCATGCATTTTGGCCATATACTGTCAATATGTGTTGTTGATTGTTCATGAGCTTTAAAAGCTTTTGTTATAGTCCATGTTGTACCGATTTGACCTTAAAAAAAAGCTTTGTCCCATAGCTTTTCCCCATGTCGTTATAACAGTTGGCTTATATATTAATATATGTTATATATGTATAATTGTATGCGTGGCACCCCTTTTTGTTTGCCCCATAGCTGTTGCCCTTGGCAAGATTGCGACTTGACCCCATGTTTTAATTGTTGGCGTGTTGCCTCCATATGCTAGCGTTTTAATGCAAATATGTGATAATATATCAAAAATCTACAATCAAATGGGAAGAGAGAAAAAAAGGGGCTAGGGTTTCATATTGCCATACACTAGAATGTCTTACAATAAAAGGAAGAAGAGAGAATATATATAACCTACTACAGCCACCTAATAATAATAGGAGAAGGGAAAATACTAAAATACCCTCAATGCTAAATAAAACTCTAATACCCCCCCTCAAACTCACGATGCTGCAGCGAGAAGCATTGAGAAATTGCCAACCAAAAAATGAAAATACTGAACTGGATAAGACTTCGTAAACAAATCTTCTATCTGTGCGGAAGAAGAAACAAAAGGCAAAGTGATGGCGCCATGCGTAAGATGATGACGAGTAATATGACAATCAATCTCAATGTGCTTAGCCCTCTCATGAAAAACTGAATTGTGAGCAATCTGAATAGCACTCTTATTATCACAGTACATAGGAGTGGGCTGAGAAAGAGAGATACCCATATCTGCAAGTAACCGACGTAGCCAAACAACTTCGCGAGTGGTAGAAGCCATAGCATGGTACTCGGCTTCCGTGGAAGACACATAAATAACAACTTGCTTTTTGCTCTTCCAAGAAATAAGAGAATCACCCAGAAACACACAAAATCCAGTAACTGATTTGCGATCTGCAGGATCACCGGTCCAATCAGCATCAGAGTATGCACGCAACTCCAAAGAAGAAGATGAAGGAAGTAAAAGACTTTAAAATCGAGTGCCTCTCAAGTATCGCAATATACGATGAACAGCTGCCCAATGAACTGTAGTAGGAGGAGTAACAAACTGACTAACAACATGGACAGCATGAGTTATATCTGGACGAGTAATAGTGAGATAAACCAAGCTGCCCACAATAGTGCGATATAAGGTGGGATCAAGCAAAAGAACACCATCATATGGGGAAAGATGAACATTAAGCTCCAAAGGGGTATCAACAATCTTAGTACCAGTGAGGAGAGCACGCTCAAGAATGTCCCCGATGTACTTAGATTGTGAGAGAAGATAACCCTTTGGAGAATGATCTACCTCAATACCCAAAAAGTAACGTAGGGGCCCCAAATCCTTCATCTCAAAACAACGAGATAATTCATACTTCAACGCTGTAATTCCACCAACATCATCCCCAGTAATAATCATATCATCAACATACAAAGAGACCACAATACGACCACCGGAGGTGCACCTGATAAAGAGAGCTGAATCATTCTCACTTGGAATGAACCCAAGAGAGGTAATCACGGCAGTAAACTTCTCAAACCAAGCCCGTGGTGCCTGTTTGAGACCATATAAGGCTTTCTTAAGCCTACAAACTTCACCAGGACCATGTGGAACACCCGGAGAAGGAGTCATATAAACCTCCTCATGAAGATAACCATTCAAGAATGCATTTTTAACATCCATTTGCGATATATGCCACTGACGAACAGATGCAACAGCAATAAGAGTACGAATAGTAGTCAATTTCGCAACAGGAGCAAAGGTTTCATCATAATCCATACCATATTGCTGCCTGAGCAACCAATCTTTCTTTGTACCGCTCAATTAACCCATCTGACCTGGTTTTGATTTTATATACCCAACGAGATCCAATTGCCCGCTTACCAGCAGGTAAGGGGACCAAACTCCAAGTATCTGTCTGATGCAAAGCAGAGAGTTCCTCAGCCATAGCCTGTTGCCAAAGAGGATCAAGAACTGCCTCTTTATAAGCCGAAGGATCAGAGAGGCAGTGAACAGAGGATAAAAATGAAGCAAAAGAATCAGAATAACAAGAATAAACAAAATTTGGTGACTGAGTGGACTTACGTGGATGTTTTGGATAGCGAGAAGGAGGTTCCACCATTTCAGCAGGTGCTTGGGTGGCCACACGAGAAGGGGGAGCATCAGGAACATCGGATGGCAAAGTACCTGCATCAGTAGAAATAATAGGAACAGGAGCAACATGGGGTGGCACACTATCGGTGGTGCAAGGTACTTCAGATAGCACACTCTCATCATTATCAGAGAACGGGTCAATATTGAAGAGATCAGATTTAGTGAGTTCATGAGGGCTATCAGGAATAGAAAAGAAAGGAATATGCTCAAGAAACACAACATGGCGAGAGACATATAATTTTTTTGTAACTGGATCATAACAACGATATCCCTTTTGACCCTCACCATAACCAAGAACGACACAAATAGCTGACTTTGGAGATAATTTGGTACGTTCCACACGAGGTTGAAGAACAAAACAAGTACAACCAAACACCTTTAAGGAAGAATAACTAGGGGCACACCCATACAACTTTTCAAAAGGTGACAAACCTGAGCAATGAGAGGTCGAAATCTTATTAATCAGATTAACAGCAGTAAGGACAACCTCTCCCCAAAACTCACTAGGGACATATGCAGATAATAAAAAAGAGCGAGCAGTTTCAACAATGTGCCGATGTTTCTTTTCAGCAACACCATTTTGCTCAGGAGTGTCAGTACAAGATGATTGGTGAATAGTTCCATCTAAATCAAGCAACTCACCGAAATTTTGAGAAGTATATTCCCCACCCAAATCGCATCTAAAGCATTTTATAATAGTAGAATGTTAAGTTTTGACAAAGGCACGAAATTTATTTTAAATATAAAAAAATACGAACGTCGTTTCATGAGAAAAACCCAACAGTAATGTGTATAATCATTAATAAAGGGGACATAATATCGAGACCCTCCTCTTGTAATAATAGGAGACGGTCCCCACACATCAGAATGAATAAGATCAAAGGGTGCAAAAGTAGAGGAAATACTTCTATTAAACGGTAAAGCTGAAAATTTTGCAAGTTTACAACTGCTACAATCAGAGATATCATGGCAATGCAAATTTCCTAATTTTCCTGTAGAAGCCAGATATTTTAATCGTGAACCTGAGACATGACCAAGACGAGAGTGCCATAAATAAAAGCTAGACGAATCTGAACTCAAACGAAAGGATGACAAGTCAACATTGGAAGCTGCAACCATTGGTACATTAAGTTTCTCCATGATGTACAATCCTCCCTGCCTACGGCCTGTTTCAATCACCTTCTGAGACTATGGATCCTGCACATGACAAAAGGTAGAAGAGAAGGAAACTGAGTAACCGGCATCACATAGTTGACCAATAGAGATAAGATTCATTGTAAGCTTAGGAATGTGGTAAACATTAGAGAGATATAAGTTGGGTGAGTCAATAGTCCCAACACCCGTTGAGGGCATGGGAGTACCATCAGCAGTCATAACGGGCAACGAAGAAGTGAGACAAAAAGAACCAAAAGAGGACAAATTTGGTGACATGTGATTAGAAGCGCCGGAGTCTAGAATCCAAATACCTGAGGGCTTACCTGGTGAAGAGATGGACATGGCGTGAGGCTGTGTGGCAAGAAACTTTTGAAACTGCTCAGCAAGAGAAGACATGGATGGAGTTAATGATGAAGAACCTGATGCAAATGAGTCTGATGGCGGTAAAACTGCGGCACTATTAGGCTGGGAAGGCCTATATGAACGCTGCTGAGATTGGTTATTGGATTTCCAACCAGAAAACTGCTGCTGAGGTGGTCGACTATTTGATTGTTGTTGTTGTTGTGCTCGCAACTTAGGGCACTGAGACTTCCAATTCCCCTTCTCCTTACAGTAGCTACATTCATCACTTGCAACTCTCGAATAAGGCTTGTTCTGATTACTGTAAATTGGCCGAGAAGAGACTGCAAAAACAGATGGATTAGGGTCCGAAGAAATTACCTTCCCTGACTGAGTCTTGAGACGAATCTCCTCGGCTAACAACTCGTGAACAACAGAATCAATAGTTGGAAGTGGGGTACGATGAAGAATCGACCCACGAAGACCCTCAAAATCATCACGCAATGCCATCAGAAATTGAACCAGACGTTGTTCCTCCCTATTGGAAACATATGGTGCAAAGGCCCACAATTCAGCCGACTCTGTGAGAGCCAACTGATCCCATAGATCCATCATAGCAGAATAGAATTCCTGAATACTCAAATTTTTTTGCTCAAGAGCCCGAATATCGCACTCCAACTGGTACTTTTTTGCGAAATTAGATTGGGTATACAATCTGCCCAAATAATCCCAAACATCCTTTGCATAATCATACTTAGCCAATTGCATACCTATAGAAGGTGCAACGGAGTTGTTGATCCAAGTGATGATTTTCGAGTTGTTTGCCTCCCAAACATCCAACAACTTTGCATATTTTTCAACGTTCATCTTATCGTTAGGCTTACTCAAATCTCCATTAATGTAACCCCAAAGCTTCTTCCCTTTCAAAAAATTCTTTATAACATAACTCCAATACGTATAATTTTTTCCATCTAATCTGACACTAGTTGTTGCAGCGAATCATCTCTTTCACCAACCATTTCAAAAATAAACAATTCGAACGAACTAAACAATTAATCGAACAAATAGGAGGAAAACGACCATAATTACCTTCAAAACAGTCGAGCGAACAGAAAAAGTACCTCCGACTGTGTTGATGAGATTAAGCTTTGATCCCGCTCTGATACCATGATAATATATCAAAAATCTACAATCAAATGGAAAGAGAGAAAAAGAGGGGCTAGGGTTTCATATTGCCATACACTAGAATGTCTTACAATAAAAGGAAGAAGAGAGGATATATATAACCTACTACAACCACCTAATAATAATAGGAGAAGGGAAAATATTAAAATACCCTCAATGCTAAATAAAACTCTAATAGTTTATACATGTTAACTGTTGGCATGCCATAATGACCTTAGGCTTACAAGATTTGACCTTATAGGTCCTTAGTGTTAGCCTCCCCTTATCTGTACACTGCTTCCGTGTACATTAGTTTAAATTGTTACCGCCCCTTGTTTTTTATACTGCGCACGGTTTTCATAATTTTTTTCCAAAAACGACACCGTGTTTGCCCAACGACGATGTTGCATACAATATTTTTGAACGGTAATTCGTTTTAGTGCTTTACAGCTGGATCCTAACTTTTAAATCCGTCTACAATTTTTTTTCCAAAACTAGAACTGGTATTTTCTAAACGATACGGTGTGGATAGTGTGTTATAACGGTAACATCTTGATGCGTCTTTGGTACGCTATATTGGTTTACAACTGGCATTAGATCTGTTTAAAACGATTGTGTTTTATCAAACTATTTGTTTCTTGTTCAGTTAGTGTGTAACAGCTTGCACTACACATGTCACTTTTTTAACACAACACTTTGTGTTTCTTTGTGAGCCCTCAGATTATTTTCTATCTACGATTTCTATTGATTGAGTGTCAATCCATGTGATTCTTTTCTACACCAATCTGCACACACTTGTGAACTCTATAAATTGAACCCTTTGTGTATCATTTTTGCAGAGTTGAGATATTTATTTTTGTAGCTTAACTCTGTCAAAATTTTAGAGAGAGAAAGAGATTAAACGAGAATTATTTTTATGTCATATTCAAGTATTGATTTCGGCCAAAATGAAAATGAAGACTGGATATCTTTCATTCTAAATCTGCACTTAAAATTTTTCAAGAGTATATAATTTTTGTAAGTGGTTTTTCTCATCTGTGTGTATTTTTTAGATCAGTCTTTAGATCTAATAGTTTTACACAATGATAAGCACCCAAAAATGTACAATTTATACCCTGAATATATGTACTTTAGTTGCTAATTCTTGGCAATATGGGTCTTATGTGCTTATATATTTATCTTGTAGGTCAAACGTCCGTTTGCTGTGTCAAAAGCTATACATCGAGGTAAATGCGCGTTTTATGGAGCTAATTACCAATCCCGTAACCAAACCCGAGCCCAAACCTAGCCCAAAGCATCACCCCAAGCCTGTGTGTGTTTAGTTTTTGTCTTTTTATACTTTTTATATTTTTAGTTTGAATCATTTTATTTTTAGGTTTATTTTAGATTTATTTAGAATTTTTAGATTTTATTTTAGTCTTATTTTATTAGGATTAGTTTTAGGAGTTTATTTTTAGTTTATTAGATTTTATATTTTAGGACTTTTGTTTTCATATTTTATTAGATTTTTCATTTTTATTTCTTTTGTTTTATTATTTTAGTTTTTAATAGCATTGGATTTTATTTTCTTAAGTTTTAATATTTTTACTTTTATATTTTTAGTTAGTTAGATTTTGTTTGATTATTTTTATTTTTAAGTAGTAAGTGTTATTTTAGAGTCACAAATTTAACACACACACACACACACAAACCCCTCTTACACTCACATACACCTCACACACACCTATAAACCCCATCTTCATCTTCCTAACCCACACCACACTCTCTCTCTATCCTCCATTAAAGAACCTCACTCAAACCAACTAACCAAACACCTACCTTATTCCACCACAAACCATAACTCGAACCCATCTGCATGGCATCCCTCTTCCATACCCGGGTTTATACCCATTTCTTGCTGTCTCAACCCCCAAACCCGACGTCAGCGAAAAAACTCACCTCACCCTCCTGCCGGCGGTTTCACCGCCGACAACGACCCATGCTTCCATCCCCTGTCACCGTCGGACCTGTGACCCACCTGTGCTGGAACCCGTGTTAAACTCGTAACCCAGAAACGCCCAGCCACGTTCGAGCCCATACCCGGTGAAACCTCCGGCGAGTTCGACCTCAACTCCGACGGAAAACCCCTAACCCCGAACTCAAACCCAACTCGACCCATACCATTGATCCATCTCCTGCTCGCGAATCCGATCCAACCCCATCCCTTACCCGAAACGAAACCCTATGCCCATCCATCTTCCCAAACCCATTTCCCATTTCATTTTCTTCCCACGATTTCTCCACAACAAAACCAAAACCCAAGCCAAATAAAAGACAAGTCAAAATGCCACATGTTTATTTTCCTATTATACCCCCAACTACTTATTTTTACCCCATTACCCAAAATACCCATAACTAAATCAGATTTGTATTCCTATCCACTCACCCACTTATCCCCTCATTCACATGACCTCACACCATATCCACATGCACCCCCTATCCATATACCCAATACACCCCTTTGCTCCATGTGCCTACAATATAAGAAGACCATGCTCATTCAAATGAGAGAAATTAAGCTTGGTAGAGAGAATCGTAGAGAGATAAAATTTAGTTTAGAAATAAATTAGGATAAATTTCACTTTGTAAATAGTTTTTATTTTTCTTTCTTGAGATTATTGAGTGATAAATGTGTGAGGATTAATTTGAGTGAAATTTTTATGTAATATTGTTTGGATCACTCAAGTTGATGGATTATGAATTTCAACTCATAGATTGAAGATCAATTAAGCATCAAGAGATTGGGGTTTGATTGTTCTTTTCTCATCTCATTTATTTTATGCCTTTGATTATTAATTTGTCATATTTCATATCATGTTAGGCTAAATCCCCCTTCAAGGGGTGGGGTAAAACCCTTATTTGATGTTATTTTATTTTTATTAGTTTAATTACTTCAAAAGTCCCTTTGAATGTTAATTTTTATCCCTCCCCATTAAATTTACGCCTCGAGAGAGGGTAAATGATTTTTGAGAGAAAATCAAAATTCTATTTATAATACCCATTTTAGATTCGAACTAGAGATAGGGGTTTCTTAAGTGAGGTATTATAACTCAAATTTCAACTCTAAAATTATTATCTAAGATTGACATAAACTTTAATGGATCGATCCTAGCGGGTGATTAATTAAAAGGAGTGTACATCTATTTTACTAGAGTTGTGGGGTGTTAAACTTAATTTTTTAAAAGATTACTATTATAATTACACTTGCAACGAGAGCTGGTTTGTAATTTGATATTAATTTGGGAGAATTCAAATAATTAAATTAATTAATTAGAATAACTAAAATTTGTGGTGTAATCCCATTCCTTGATTGTTCTCACAATTATTTACCTCATTTATCTCTTATTTTTAGTTTAGACTTTATTATTCATTTTAGTCACTTTCTAGTTAGTTATTTTCATCTTAGTTTAGTTTAGTTTAAAAATTCACCTCACCCTATTGTTTTAATATTGAAAAAGATAAAAAAAGTAGAAAAAGTAAAATGCCCAAAAAGAAAATAAAAAGTGAATTACAATTGAATTTGTCTCTAGCTTACTCCATAGGAAGTGGATTGATACCCTTACTTAACTCTACACTTTAGTTGTTATATTTTGTAGGTATTTGAGGATTTTGACTAACTTGGCTTTCAACAATGACACATATACAAAAAGCAAAGTTATCACACAACACACACTATTCACGAAATTAATTCTTGTGTGAATATTCTGTTTCTGAGATCTTGAATATTTTTAAACAGTTTGTTTTAAAACAGATTTTTCAGAAAATATTTGGTAATATTCAAATTTATATTTTTGGTGGTTTAGAAAGTTAAACCTAAGATTTTTAAGATCTAATTTTCTTAAGACTTTTTTATTTAATCTGAAATATTTTTGAAAATAGTCTTGATAAGATTTTAGATTAAAATATGATTTAATCTAATATTTATTTTCTGAAAAATAAGATTGTGAATATTTGACTGTCTGATTTTACTGAATATATTTTTAGTCATATTTTGTGTATATGATCTCTTAGTTGTTTAAGTGATTTTCAGGAACTAATCTTCATTGTGTATATTTCTTAGAAAATCACTCATTTATACCTATTCACGTTGTATTCACGTAGACACATTTATGTATGTAAATATTTGAACAAGTCTAGTGTTCAAGATTTAAGAAAGAAAAGAAAGTTTTTCAAAACTGTATTGAAAGTCAAGAATACTTGATTTGAGTGACATAAGACTTGCGAAGATATATAAGGGATATAAGATGTTTCATAACATTCGGTTTGTATTCATTAAGTGTGGGTGTGCATCATATAGGATCGTACACCACACACATACTTCACTAGAAAATAACACAATAGGCACTCAGCTAATCTTGAGCTAGAAGAGCAAAAGTGAGAAGCTGCGAAGTGTAGAACGCAATAACAAGCAAGGACAGACTTAAAGAGAGAGCAGAATAAGCAAGGGAAGCGTCTTGGTCGTGTGGGGTAATCGCTACATCTATCTTCTTTAGTTTTCAAGTTTGTTGATTGTAACTCGTTCCTGTTAGTTTTATTATTTTAGTGGAAGTAGATTAGGTAACTCCTAGATGAGTTCGTCATTTTTTCGGGGCTGGGTTTTTACGACGTAAAATAAATACCTTGTGCTTTACTTTAAATTTACGATATCTCACCTCATACGAAAAAGTAGGGTAAATATTATAAACGCACCTAATTAATTGAATCATATATTATCTATTTTGACACCTAGTTAACTCAAGTTAATAAATAGGTCTATTAATTGACTTGGCAAACTAAAATCTGTTTTACCTAAGTTAGCAATTTAAGAAAAGTTTGAATTGGTCCCCTCTTGAATAACATAGATAACTCGTAGGTAATTGGAGTTTATTTCGGCAAATAGTTTACTTTCGCACACACATAAAATCTTTTGCGCATCGCCTAGGTTGGCTTAATAGAATATTAGTATGAAAAGAATAAAAGTAAGAAGATACTTACAGAAAGAAAGGTTAAGAGTCTTACCTCTCCTTATACAACATCCTTTACAATCTTATACTCCTGAGGAGGCGAGGCTAGTTTTGAGGGAGAAACCATCCTCCTCAACCTACGCCGCCGCACCAACACTGTTTCTTCTTCTTCTTCTTCTTCTTCTTCTTCTTCTTCTTCTTCTTCTTCCTCTTTCTCTACCTCATCATCATAATCCACATCCTCATGAACATCACCACCAAACACATGTTCCTCAGCCAACTCCTCCTCACTAGACTCACTCGACTCCTCCATTACAAGATTGAGGGGGATAATCACTTTTTTCTTTTTACTACCCCCAGCAGATTAGGGGTCATAAGAAAACCCATGAGCAGACATCTCGTTTGACATAAAACCCCGGTCTTCTTCACTAAAATGTTCCCAAGTCTGGCGAAGATGATCCACCATCTGGCGCACTTCTTCGGAAATCTTTGGGTCAAGAGTAGAGGCTAATGGAGGCGGTTGAATGGTTTTAAGCTTCTTCAAAGGCGCACTTCGAGTGGCCTTAACTGCTGCGCCCATTGAGGCAGCGGGAGGAGATTCGATCCTTCCAACCGGCCTCGAAGGACCAAGGATAACATCGATTGGAGGAATAGAAGGCTGAGTGGTTTTCTTTATATTCACAACCACCTGATCCACAGGCACTAGGGGAGGCAGCTTGGGGGGGGGGGGGAATTAGTGTTGGCTGTGCTGAGGGAAAAAATGGAAGATTGGGTGATGCAGTTTCTCAAACCCAATTCAGTGTGTGGAAATCTATCAATTTCGGGATAAGGGGAGTCCTTGAGAAGGTTAGTTTGGGAGCGAACCAATTGGTTCTGCCAGAACGCATTGATGTACATCGCTGATCTTCCTCCTCGAACTCTCTTGCTCGGGATCACAGAGTTAACAGGATAATGGGCACACAAATTAGCAATAGTAGACGTGAGGAAATTCGAACAAGCAAACGAAAAATTAGTGGGCTTCTCTCTGGTGAAATGGCTTAACAGGGCCCCTTGATCATAGCCAAACTGCATGGCTACCCGATGGGGGCTATATATAGAGTAAAATTATGACCATTCAGTATATGAAGGCAAATATAAAGGAATCAACAACATGGGGACACTGTGCTCGGGGAAATTTTGGGCAAAGGCTTCCTCAATAGGTGCAATGGGACGCTCCTCTTCACAAAAAAAAAATCATTTATAAAAAATGGCTTACCCCAACATAAGGGCGAGGATTGAACTGCTCAACTCGATCAATCAGAGCTATCAAAGGTTTCTTCACACTCGTATTCTTCCAACAGCAAATATGGGGGAGTCTCACATCCTGTGAACCGGGGAAACGTCCAGTGGGGGCATAATTTGAGAAATGAGTGTAGAGGAACATTTTCAAAAGAATATTGCTGGCATAGTTATACATATCTAACCTACCAATGCTTCGAGCGGAGTCTTCAGACACGCGATCTAACCAAGTGTATAGAGACCCAAGAACAATGGCAGGGAGGGGGATCTTTACACCACAGGCCATTCGAATGACCATGTTGATCAGGTCCTTGCGAGGGAAGTCGTGGGGCTTAACTAGAAGGTATACTTTTGATAGCATTACCCGTATGTACCCCGTCAACTCAATTTTGGACTCATAGCCTTTCCCAGTTGGAGGCTGCTCAAAAAATTCTTTCCCTCGAGGGTTCTCCCTATTAGCCTCACGAGCTCTAATGATAACCTTCTCTTCAATGATGTAAAAGTAGCGAATGACCTCAGAGTAGGAGCACTTGTTACAATTGACCATGCAATCCTTCACAACAGCTTCTAACTCTCTCCTTAGAGTTTTCTCTTCACTAGAGACAGCCTCCTTGAAGAAGGTGTCAAATCTCGTAGCTTCCAATCCCAGCAGTTCGCACACATCCTCAAGGGTAACAGTAAACTCACCCCAAGCAGCCACGAAGGTGTGTGACCTATGGTTCCACCTGGCCATCAACAGTTGCAAAGTAGTGTTGTTCTCAGACAAAGTAAGATCACCTAACCATATAGAGAAAGATAAGCCTACGAGAGCCAATTGAACAGAGTACTTTGCATGGATATGTTTCGTCCAAGGGACCAACCCTTCACTAGCACCATAGGGAGCCTCAAATTCCACTTTAGAATAGGGGAAATCACCACGCTCTATACGAAAATGGGTAACAGTAGCGGTAGGGATGTAAGCGAAGTCTTCATCGTCTTCAATTCGTTCATTAACAAGTTTGGCTCCTCAGTTGGCACCAAAGCACCGGGACACCGCTCTGCCGTCGCCCATAAATGATTATTCTCCCCAAAGTAAGGGGCACGACCATACTGTGCCCACTGAACCTGGCGTGCCTGGGTGGTAGAAGAGACACCCCTGACGGAAAGAGTTATCTTTACTGGTGCCATATCGGATGAGAGAAAGGAGAATAGAAGATAATTAAAAAAAAAGGGGTCAAGAAGTTAAAGAAGGCAACAATTTCTTTGATAAATTCTCACAGAAAACTTGAACTTGGAAATTCAAACCAAGAGGTGAGTTTGGACTAAAGGTGCGTCCCATTTTATAGGGCAATACAAGTTCCAAAAGACAGCAGAAACGTGACGATTGGAAAAGTGAAATGATGGCGTTTCAGAATTATGTAGCTGGCGTGTTGGCCAAACGCGTATGGTTATGAAAGACCAAGGGTTGCCATGATGATGAATCGGGGAATGACGCGTTGAACGGTTGCGCGGCCTTCACGCGCTAGCCCTGGCACTGCCACGTGTGACGCACTGAAATGCAAACGATAGTGGCATTATATAAGGCATGCCTGGGGCTGTTGTCTACCTTGGGGAATGAAGAGATTTGGGGGAAATTTGAATAAACCTCTTCATTTCCCCCAAGAAGGAAAATCATAGATAAACCGAAGTTTCGTACATATATTTCTTCATGAAATAAATGAAGATCTCTACGAAGGGGAAAATGTAGGGGGTGTCCCCCCTTAAATGGATGATTAACTTAGCTGAGTGAGTTGATTGTTTACAAAGAAAGATATCTCACAAACACACTTTGAAGACTCTATATGCAAGTGGTTCACAGGACCCACCTCGAGGGCTCTTCACAAGCAAATAGCTCGCAGCGCTCCACCTCGAAGAGCCTCTAACGGACCTGGCTCGAAGCACCCAACTCGAAGGACAAAGTTCACCCGAATGATAATATTTTTTAATAAGAAATAGAATGATGTATTATATAATATATCTAATGAATATATATATGTTGAGTGGGGTCGCTTGGTACCCGCAAGGGACCATGCCTGGCAGGGCATGGGAGGGTTTTCATGCTCTATCAAGAAACCTCCTCTTGGGAACTTCGCAGGGACATGGTTTGGAGGATTGAGAACAAAGCAATGTTGGGAACTATCACCAACCCTCTTGGCACACTTAGACAAAATTTCACCTAGGACAAATGTCACCCGGGCCCACTCATTGCTTACCTATTCGAGTGAACCTCCTCGAGTCATTCGATCACCCTCAATACTTTCCCCCTAGAGGTCACCTCCTCGAGTTACCTCGGGTGCCAGCCCTTTTGACTGACGTGACTAGATACCAAACAATAGCCACTATTTGAACCACTTCCTGATATCATGGCATATGACGTTTAGGAACTCAAGAATACAGCACTCAAATGCCTTTATCCTTAGGATGGCAGGTCTAGTTCACCAAATCTGACTGTATAGCCATCCTAGAGTAAGCATCAAGCTGACAAGTTATATCCTTCATTAATGACTTCAATACTTCCAACCGATAGAATGTTTTCCCACCAAAATTAACAGATCCCATGTATTAAATGTAGTATCTCATGCATTTAATATACCGGGCCAAAGGGATTGAGGGCATGCTGACTCGAGCAACCTCTTCCTCCATATAAATAAGACCAAAACAAACAAATCAAAAGAGAGAGGATCCAGAGCCCAGGACTGCTGGCCAAGTTTCCTTATGACAGAGAACTCTCGCGAGTGTATTAACTCCCATACACATTCAATGCACCTATCATGTGACATTAACTGAACTTGAAGTTCCTGCCTTGTCTTTATTGTGCCTGGAGTGCTTGTTCTTTCTCCCTCTGACCACGCTACCTGCTTGTGCCATTCATTTATTGTGTTCGCCCTATACTGTTCATGTCAATATGTTCTTTATTGTAACTTTGAATATTAAATCTCGCTGTCTCTGATTTACCTGTGGCTCTGACCTATACTTCATATCTAGTTGTGTTACTCCCGATCTTGATAAGGGGTTACGCCTCACTTAATACTAACGGTATTCGAAGAACCCACATCTTGCATTTCCAAAATAAAATCATATTTTCTTTTCTTTCGAGAGTCAATACCTAGATTTTAGAAGCATACCTTCTTGTCACTAAAACGTTTGTCGTCCTATTCTCTGAGGATCCAACCTTGACTCATCGGGTATTACTTGAGCGACCGACTTGCACTTGAGCTATAGGGACACATGTATCCCATACATTCTATGTCGCGTTAACCCCCCCCCCCCCCCCCCAACCCTTAACCCCCCCAACAAAGGGAAATTTTTTTGGTAATAATAAAGGATCAATGGACGACATAAAAAAATATACGAGCACATTATTTTGGGAAAGTTAGATAATCCATGTTGTCCTTGAAAGACAATATTCCTTGGAGATAGGCGGTCACTGGTGGGAATGGTAATAAATGTATCGAGTTTGAAGTATATGATCATTAATGTAGTACAAAGAAGCAAGAGAACAATAGGTCCAAAAAATATGATGTGCAATTCTCTGATCGAAAATCTTACGCCGAGATAGAACATTCAACGATGCGTATGCGGACGATTATAAATCACTTCCTTTTTAATGAATTAGATATATTTTTTTATGTATACATTACAACTGTAATAATTGTAATATTTCCAGGAGAAAGGGAGTTTTCAAGTTGGAAATGTTCATATATATGATTCGTGCTTGCATGTTCGCACCAAAAATGCAGTGGTGTGTTTTATCTAGCGGCCGTAGAAACATTAGTGACTATTAATTTAATGTAAATGTTCATTTAATAATCTCCATTTTATGATTTCAATGACATATTATATAATGTCATAGGAGAAATTGAAACAAGTGCATAACAATCATAATAATGCTAATAAAACATCCCTAAAGACAGTTGCGCTAACACTACACCAAAAACAGCATTTTGGCACACCCTGATATTAAAAATCTGGCACAGTTTAAAACTGTGCCAGATTTTGACACGGTTTAAAGATAATTTGGCACACCTTAAAACAGTGCCAAAATTTGGCACTGTTTTAAAGTGTGCCAAAATTAAGCACACTTCACTAAAATATAAAATCCCCCAAAATAATTTCCCCCCTCTATCTTCCCGCTCGCCCTGCTCACCCCTCTCTCTGCTTTAACCTCACGTTCAGCTCTCTCTCTCTCCGGCCGATCGCTTTCTCTTCGGCCGATCATCTCTCCATCAGTGCAGATCCGTTCAGCTCCCTCTCTCTCCAGCTCAGGTAACCTCATTCTCTCTCTCCGGCTCAGGTAACCTCATAAACCCTCGCCATTTGCGTGTCTTTAATGTTGCAAAATTCTTCAAGATCAAATGTAGGTACGTGATTTATGGGGATGAGATAAACTCTTCTAGGTACGTGATTCCCTCCAAAGGAGGCGTATCATCAAATTTATGGGGATCACTCTCAGCAGCTAATTAGGTAAGATATTTACAAGATATATTTACAAGATCAAATGTAGTTCTCATTTTTGAGACTGTAGATTCCACGTCCATAACCATAGTGGGTTTTATAGCTATCTAAAAGTCCCCATGATTTGCCACGAGAGTATCATTATGATTTGAATTTTGCTGGGCGATTTTCTCTGCGCTAGACTCTGTTGAGAACTGATTCAGCTCATGTAAAATATTGAATGAGTTTTTTTTAGGAAAACTTCTACTTTCGAAATCAGAGCTTCATCCTCACAGCTCTCTTCCATGTGGACAATATCTAGTAATATTATATTGGATTCGGGAGGTTTAAATTTAAGATAAATGCCTATGATATTATTCTGACTAGGTTGTTAAGCTAGTCGGAGACTCACCTGAGTTTTCACAGTGTTTTTATTTTTCAACATCTAAGCTTTTGATGGTTCGTGATAATGGGTACTCTTAGTAGCATGGTTCTCATCATTTGGATGAGACTTTTTGTGTGTGAGTTTACCATAAAATTGGTCATGACCCCACTTTAAAAAGTAATTACAATAGTGAGTAATATTTTCATACTCCACATCTTGCCAATAACCATCTTCTTCAACCCTAAGCCAAAATATTGATGGGAAGTTTTTTTGAAGATCCATATCTTGCAACATTTAGTCTAAATAGTGAAACTATTGCAATATCCACTTTCAACGAGAAGAGAACGCAAAGATCATAAACCCCAGCCATTTGAGTGTCTTTAATGAGAACGAAAATAGAACATCTACATTGGTTTGGTTTAATTTGTATCCATTTACAGTCTACGCTTTGTATTTGATAGCAATATCAGTGTAGATATTTTTTAAGTGTTTCTTAATCGATCTTTTACTCTATTTAATCTTGCCTCTCTTGAAATTTCCCAACCACATACATATTATACACATACGTATATGAATGTAAAATGTAGATGCCTACATGTATTTGTATACGTTTTTATATGTGGATCGTTTATATTAATTGGTAATCAAAGTTAGTTTCAGCTTAAATTAGTGTTTGTGCAATTATTGATTCTTAGTTTGGCAGATATGTGGTTGTTTTGGTGGTACTCTGTTTGATACATACGTTTGGATTGCTTGATATGTTGTCCTTACGGCTCTTTTTTTATTTAAAAAGTATTATAATACATTAAAAGTTTTATTGTGATCTACTGAGCTAATACTGGATAACAAATGTATGTACTTATGATGTCGGAATGTGTGCCTTGAGTGTTTGCAATATTATAAAGTCTTGATTGTATTCATTATAAGATATGTACTTTTGTCTTCATATTTTTTTTGAATTAAATGCCATTTTAGGGAATGGCTTTTGGGTTGTTCATATGGATATCGTATTTACTTAGGTATGTTTATTTTTAGGGAATGACGAAGGTTATTTGCGTAGGTATGTTTATTTTTGATTTGCATGTTTGTCTTTTGCAAAATTTGTTGATTATGCTTTTAATTAATACTAACATAAGCTACAATTCAAGGTGAAGTGTTTAGTGGAAAAAATTGGTGTTTACACTTGTATAACTGCAATTCAAGGTGAAGTGTTTAGTGAAATCTTGATTTTTTTTGACTTATTGTATTGACTACTTTTCTTCTCTGTTAGTTTGTCATTGATAAAGAGAGAAAGGGGGATTATCTTGAAAAAACTGTTCTGATTCTTTCACTGTTGCTGAAATGTATCTATTATATTATTCAGTCACTTATATTCATTTCCTCTCATGTTACTTCCCTTGGTCAGGTTGCACCTCATATCACGGATGCCATTCAAGATTGGATTGAACGTGTAACAACTATACTGGTGGACTGGGAAGAACGTCCACCTGATGTTTGTGTCATAGAATTGGTACTATAGGTAAATTAATAACTATATACAACCTGTGGCACAATGAGGGGCTTCATACTTTTGTTGGGTTGAAATGGACTTTTGCTTGAAGCAGGAGACATTGAGTCAATGCCATTTATTGATGCTCTTGGACAATTCTTGGCACAATGAGGGGCTTCATACTTTTGTTGGGTGATTTGATGAATGATAAGTGCAAGGATACACATGTATGTTTCAGTTCTTTCCCCCTTTTATCCTTTTTGTATTTTATAAGACAAATCTTCTAATATGAGTCTTCTGACACTTCAACAGTCATAACACAGTCTCGATCTCATAATGAAGAGCTGAGAAACTTGAAAGATAAGATATCATCTGATGAACAACTAAATGCCGCTCAGAATAGAAGATTTGAGAATTTGCAGACATTGTTGGACCAAAATGGGATACTTTCAAGAAGTCACGGCATGAAGAGTTCATCGGGTGGCTATCAAAATGCAAATGAAATCTGGTTAGATTTAAAGTCTCAAATTCTCTTAAAATTTGTAGTAGCATTAAATAAAAAAATGGTCTGAAATAGCGACAAGTAGCCAAACCTAAAATGGCTAATTTTTTAGCTTATTTAGTTAAATTGGTGGAAGGGATTTGCTGGTGGTTTGATTTTGGAATTTGCTGCTGCTGTTGAGTTTATTTAAAATGTTAAAACGGGTTGGATTTAATGAATAAACAAACGAAATTATGTCAAAATCAACACCTCGCACGGGACCAATGTAACTTGTAGGAACTGGCCGCGTAGTCTCTGGTCTCCCGGTTTGTGAATATGACGATAATTTGAAAAAATCAACACTTAAACTTATAAACAAGCCGTTAAAGGGTGAAAACCCAAACCAGCCCCCAAACGACCCCGTAAGAGGCACGCACACCTCGCATGGGACCAATGTAACATGTAGGAACTGATCGCATAGTCCCGGGTCTCTCGGTTTGAGACTATGACGATAATTTGCAAAAATCACACTTAGACCTAAAAACAAGCATTTAAAGGGTGAAAACCCAAACCAGCCCCCAAATGACCCCGTAAGAGGCACGAACACCTCGCACGGGACCAATGTAACTTATAGGAACTAACCGCATAGTCCCGGGTCTCCCGGTTTGTGAATATGACGATAAATTACAAAAATCAACACTTAAACTTAAAAACAAGCCGTTAAAGGGTGAAAACCCAAACCAACCCCCAAACGACCCCGTAAGAGGCACGAACACCTCGCACGGGACCAATGTAACTTGTAGGAACTGACAACGTAGTCCCGGGTCTCTCGTTTTGAGAATATGACGATAATTTGCAAAAATCACACTTACACTTAAAAACAAGCCGTTAAAGGGTGAAAACCGAAACCAGCCCCCAAACGACCCCGTAAGAGGCACGAACACCTCGTACGGGACCAATGTATCTTGTAGGAACTGACCGCGTAGTCCCGGGTCTCCCGGTTTGTGAATATGATAATAATTTGCAAAAATCAACATTTAAACTTAAAAACAAGCCGTTAAAGGGTAAAAACCCAAACCAGCCCCCAAACGACCTCGTAAGAGGCACGAACACCTCGCACGGGACCAATGTAACTTGTAGGAATTGACCGCATAGTCCCGGGTCTCTCGGTTTTAGAATATGACGATAATTTGCAAAAATCACACTTAGACTTAAAAACAAGCTGTTGAAGGGTGAAAACTCAAACCAGCCCATAAACAACCCCGTAAGAGGCACGAACACCTCGCATGGGACCAATTTAACATGTAGGAACTGACCGCGTAGTCCCGGGTCTCCCGGTTTGTGAATATGATGATAATTTGTAAAAATCAACACTTAAACTTAAAATCAAGCCGTTAAAGGGTGAAAACCCAAACCTGCCAATAAACGACCCCGTAAGATGCACGAACACCTCGCACGGGACCAATGTAACTTGTAGGAACTGACCGTGTAGTCCCGACTCTCCCGGTTTGTGAATATGATGATAAGTTGCAAAAATCACACTTAGACTTAAAAACAAGCCATTAAAGGGTGAAAACCCAAACCAGCCCCCAAACAACCCCGTAAGAGGCACGAACACCTCGCACGGGACCAATGTAACTTGTAGGAACTGACAACGTAGTCCCGGGTCTCTCGGTTTGAGAATATGATGATAATTTGTAAAAATCACACTTACACTTAAAAACAAGCCGTTAAAGGGTGAAAACCCAAACCAGCCCCCAAACGACCCCGTAAGAGGCACGAACACCTCGTACGGGACCAATGTATCTTGTAGGAACTGACCGCGTAGTCCCGGGTCTCCCGGTTTGTGAATATGATAATAATTTGCAAAAATCAACACTTAAACTTAAAAACAAGCCGTTAAAGGGTGAAAACCCAAACCAGCCCCCAAACGACCTCGTAAGAGGCACGACCACCTCGCACGGGACCAATGCAACTTGTAGGAATTGACCGCATAGTCCCGGGTATCTAGGTTTTAGAATATGACGATAATTTGCAAAAATCACACTAAGACTTAAAAACAAGCCGTTAAAGGGTGAAAACTCAAACCAGCCCCCAAACAACCCCGTAAGAGGCACGAACGTCGCATGAGACCAATTTAACTTATAGGAACTGACCGCGTAGTCCCGGGTCTCCCGATTTGTGAATATGATGATAATTTGCAAAAATCAACACTTAAACTTAAAATCAAGCCGTTAAAGGGTGAAAACCCAAACCAACCAACAAATGACCCCGTAAGATGCACGAACACCTCGCACGGGACCAATGTAACTTGTAGGAACTGACCGCGTAGTCCCGACTCTCCCGGTTTGTGAATATGACGATAAGTTGAAAAAATCACACTTAGACTTAAAAATAAGCCGTTAAAGGGTGAAAACCCAAACCAGCCCCCAAACGACCCCGTAAGAGGCACGAACACTTCGCACGGGACCAATGTAACTTGTAGGAACTGGCAGCGTAGTCCCGGGTCTCTCGATTTGAGAATATGACGATAATTTGCAAAAATCACACTTACACTTAAAAACAAGCCGTTAAAGGGTGAAAACCCAAACCAGCCCCCAAACGACCCCGTAAGAGGCACGAACACCTCGTACGGGACCAATGTATCTTGTAGGAACTGACCGCGTAGTCTCGGGTCTCCCGGTTTGTGAATATGATAATAATTTGCAAAAATCAACACTTTAACTTAAAAACAAGCCGTTAAAGGGTGAAAACCCAAACCAACCCCCAAACGACCTCGTAAGAGGCACGAACACCTCGCACGGGACCAATGTAACTTGTAGGAATTGACCGCATAGTCCCGGGTCTCTCGGTTTTAGAATATGACGATAATTTGCAAAAATCACACTTACTTAAAAACAAGTCGTTAAAGGGTGAAAACTCAAACCAACCCCCAAACAACCCCGTAAGAGGCACGAACACCTCGCATGGGACCAATTTAACTTGTAGGAACTGACCGCGTAGTCCCGGGTCTCCCGGTTTGTGAATATGATTATAATTTGAAAACACCTCGCACGGAACCAATGTAACTTGTAGGAACTGATCGCGTAGTCCCGACTCTCCCGGTTTGTGAATATGATGATAAGTTGCAAAAATCACACTTGGAATTAAAAACAAGCCGTTAAAGGGTGAAAACTCAAACCAGCCCCCAAACGACCCCGTAAGAGGCACGAACACCTCGCACGGGAACAATGTAACTTGTAGGAACTGACAGCGTAGTCCCGGGTCTCTCGGTTTTAGAATATGACGATAATTTGCAAAAATCACACTTACACTTAAAAACAAGTCGTTAAAGGGTGAAAACCCAAACCAGCCCCCAAACGACCCCGTAAGAGGCACGAACACCTCGTACGAGACCAATGTATCTTGTAGGAACTGACCGCGTAGTCCCGGGTCTCCCGGTTTGTGAATATGATAATAATTTGCAAAAATCAACACTTAAACTTAAAATCAAGCCGTTAAAGGTAGAAAACCCAAACCAACCAACAAACGACCCCGTAAGATGCACGAACACCTCGCACGGGACCAATGTAACTTGTAGGAACTGACCGCGTAGTCCCGACTCTCCCGGTTTGTGAATATGACGATAATTTGAAAAAATCAACACTTAAACTTAAAAACAAGCCGTTAAAGGGTGAAAACCCAAACCAGCCCCCAAACGACCTCGTAAGAGGCACGAACACCTCGTACGGGACCAATGTAACTTGTAGGAATTGACCGCATAGTCCCGGGTCTCTCGATTTTAGAATATGACGATAATTTGCAAAAATCACACTTAGACTTAAAAACAAGCCGTTAAAGGGTGAAAACTCAAACCAGCCACCAAACAACCCCGTAAGAGGCACGAACACCTAGCATGGGACCAATTTAACTTGTAGGAACTGACCGCGTAGTCCCGGGTCTCCCGGTTTGTGAATATGATGATAATTTGCATAAATCAACACTTAAACTTAAAATCAAGCCGTTAAAGGGTGAAAATCCAAACCAACCAAAAAACGACCCCGTAAGATGCACGAACACCTCGCACGGGACCAATGTAACTTGTAGGAACTGACCGCGTAGTCCCGACTCTCCCGGTTTGTGAATATGACGATAAGTTGCAAAAATCACACTTAGACTTAAAAACAAGCCGTTAAAAGGTGAAAACCCAAACCAACCCCCAAACGACCCCGTTAGAGGCACGAACACCTCGCACGGGACCAATATATCTTGTACGAACTGACCGCTTAGTCCCGGGTCTCCTGGTTTGTGAATATGACGATAATTTGCAAAAATTAACAGTTAAACTTAAAAACAAGCCGTTAAAGGGTGAAAACCCAAACCAGCCCCCAAACGACCCCGTAAGAGGCACGCACACCTCGCATGGGATCAATGTAACTTGTAATAACTGACCGCGTAGTCCTGGGTCTCCCGGTTTGTGAATATGACGATAGTTTGCAAAAATCAACAGTTAAACTTAAAAACAAGCCGTTAAAGGGTGAAAATCCAAACCAGGCCCCAAACGACCCTATAAGATACACGAACACCTCGCACGGGACCAATGTAACTTGTAGGAACTGATTGCGTAGTCCCAAGTCTCCCGGTTTGTGAATATGACGATAATTTGCCAAAATCAATACTTTAAAAACAAGCCGTTAAGGGGTGAAAACCCAAACCAGCCCCCAAACGACCCCATAGGAGGCACGAACACCTCGCATGGGACAAATGTAACTTGTAGGAACTGACCGCGTAGTCCCGGGTCTCCCAGTTTATGAATATGATAATAATTTGCAAAAATCAACACTTAAACTTAAAAAGAAGCCGTTAAAGGGTGAAAACCCAAACCAGCCCCCAAACGACCCCGTAAGAGGCACGAACACCTCGCACGGGACCAATGTAGCTTGTAGGAACTCACTGTGTAGTCCCGGGTCTCTCGGTTTGAGAATATGACGATAATTTGCAAAAATCACACTTAGACTTAAAAACAAGCCGTTAAAGGGTGAAAACCCATATCAGCCCCCAAACGACCCCGTAAGAGGCACGAACACCTCGCATGGGACCAATGTAACTTGTAGGAACTGACCGCGAAGTCCCGGGTCTCCAGGTTTGTGAATATATTGATAATTTGCAAAAATCAACACTTAAACTTAAAAATAAGCCGTTAAAGGGTGAAAACCCAAACCAGTCCCCAAATGACCCCGTAAGAGGCACGAACACCTCGTACGGGACCAATGTAACTTTGAGGAACTTACCCCGTAGTCCCGGGTCTCCCGGTTTGTGAATATGACGATAATTTGCAAAAATCAACACTTTAAAAACAAGCCGTTAAAGGGTGAAAACCCAAACCAGCACCCAAATGACCCCGTAAGAGGCATGAACACCTCTCACGGGACCAATGTAACTTGTAGGAACTGACCGCATAGTCCCAGGTCTCCCGGTTTGTGAATATGACGATAATTTGCAAAAATCAACACTTAAACTTAAAAACAAGCGGTTAAAGGGTGAAAACCCAAACCAGCCCCCAAACGACCCCGTAGGAGGCACGATCACCTCGCACGGGACCAATGTAACTTGTAGGAACTGACCGCGTAGTCACGGGTCTCCCGGTTTGTGAATATGACGATAATTTACAAAAATCAACACTTAAACTTAAAAACAAGCCGTTAAAGGGTGAAAATCCAAACCAACCCCAAACGACCTCGTAGGATGCACGAACACCTCGCACGGGACCAATGTAACTTGTAGGAACTGACCGCGTAGTCCCGGGTCTCCTGGTTTGAGAGTATGATGATAATTTCCACTCCTATATGTAATTTTTTAGTTTGAGTAGATTTTTTTTTGTAAATTATTGGGTTACTAATATCGTATCTTTTTTGTATCCTATTTTTTTGCAGGATAACAGTTTATCGTTGGCATTTATTCACGTGGAACACACAGAGAACTCAATGGTTTACAACAAGTGGTTTATTCATGATTCCATTTTTTTTGTGTTATGGCCGTGCGGGCTTTTGTAGTTTTATTGTTAACTTTTATGGCAGTGCGGGCTTTTGTAAGTTAATTGTTATATTTTGTGGCCGTGCGGGCTTTATATTAGGCAGGTTTTGTATTAGCAGGCTTTGGAATGTCCAAAAAATAGAGGAAACTCTGCCCAATTTTTTTTTGCCTGTGAACTATTAAAGACTTGTAATATTTTGAAGTTTGTATGTACAATAGTTTATCAACAACGTGCAATATTTTTAATTTGTGAATTTTTGTTCTTTCAAATAATTATTTTTTTTCTTTTTATAAAAAAATTTGGCACAGTTCAAAACCGTGGCAAAAGTGTATCATATTTTGGCACGGTTTTGAACTGTGCCAAATTTTTTTAAACTGTGCTAAATCTGGCACAGTTAAAAACTGTGCCAAAAGTGTGCCAGAAATATCAAATTCTGGCACGGTTTAAAAGTGTGCCAGAAGTGTTCCTGTTTGGCCAAATCTGACACACTTTTGAGCGGTGCCAGAAAAAATGGCCATTTTGGAACACCTGATTCTGGCACAGTTCAAAACCGTGCCAGATTTGATCTGGCACAGTTTTAAACCATGTCAGATTCCTGTTTTTGGTGTAGTGTAACCTAGGTGTTAGGTACAGATAAAAAAAGTCCAAAGTCATGGTGTTATTAATCCCGTGCCCAAATCTATGGTGATGGGTTCAATTTGCGGGTAAAGTATGACCTCTTCTTTTATAAAAAATCTTGAAACTCACAAGTCGGATACATATTCGAAAATTGATAAGGTTCAGGAGACAATGTACGCCATGTTTGAGTTCATAAAGAGTTTTTTAGGAAAATGAGAAGGAAGTGATAAGAAAAAGGATAATGGAACCGAAAAGTGAAAGAAAAGGGTTTTTAACGACACCCTTACTCCAACATACTCACCGATAGAAGATCCATCATCACAAATGAACATATATCCCATTAGAACCCCAACTTTTTCGGCCAGATTTGGTTGCAAAAACAAATATTAGATACATAATGTACATTTAGGATAGATGATTGCAGTGGGAATACGTGATATGAGTGCAATTCCAGGAACCGTGGTGCATAATTGTCCTATACAAACTTATGAATATCGGGTTGATATGATTGCAGTTTTATTGAGTAAAGAGGATGAAGAGTTGTGGTTGAACGAATAAAGGGGTGTTAGGCATATAAATGACGTATTTAATTTTGGGGCATATACCAAATAGTCCCTCGAACTTTTTTTAATACACGTTTAGTCTAAACCTTTTTATTTTGCACCAAAAAGTCCTTCACCATGCCAAAAAGACTTTACTATGCCGCTGGCGTGAACCTTTAAAGATAAGAGAATAAGGGCCAAAAAGGCTTTACTATGCCACTGGCGCGAACCTTTAAAGATAAAAGAATAAGAGACTTTTTGGTACAAAATAAAAGACTTGAACTAAATGTGTATTAAAAAATGTTTGAGGGACTTTATGATATTTGATCATTTAATTTTTATGTCATTTGGCCTACAATCTCTACTACTTAAAAAGAGGGAACTTCCTCTTCGACAGTTAAAAGACTAAACTATCCTCATTAAATTTAAAATTTCTATTATACCCTTGATAATAGTCAACATATATTTCCCCAATTCATTGGCTCTTACGAAATAACCAGGTTCATTTCATCTCATATTTCTCATATTCATTCACACATACCAAGCATCCAAATACATTTATGTTCCAACCCAGGAAATTCAAATTCAATTGCCTCAAATTTTATTTTCCAATTCACTCACATTCATGCATCATATCTCTCTCCTATTCATTCACGCACATCAACCATCAAAATACATTCATCTTCCAACCCTAGAAATTCATCTTTACAAATGGACGCTCAAACAACTATTTAATTGAAAGTCCATCGTGTCTTTGCTTTTCTTTGCTTCATTGCTATCATTTCTTCTGCCAAAATTAAGCTCAATACTCCTAATTCCGTCTATATTTTTTTATTATGTCAACAAAGTATGCATTTGTTAATTTGAAGATGAAGACAATTACATAAATTTTATAATTATATATATCTCATTGAAGAATTTTGTCTCTCATTTGTGATCAGAGTTTGTATTTTCCATTTTCATTTTTTTTCATGTTTTTAGATATGTGCACTTATTACATATTCTAAATTTAATGTTAATTTTAAAGCAATTATATACATTCACATATGCCTACTGTTTTAAATGTTAATAATTTGAAAATTATGCATACTGATATAAACTTTTCCAGTACTAAAGATTGTGCTTATTTTTTGTGATTTTCTTCTAATTATGAAAATTTCACTCATGATAAAAAAAAAATTATTACTTTCGTAAGGTGAAAGTTCACTACTACAATAATTGATAGAACTAAGACAAGTACTTAATTTATGATTTATTGTCATTCTTATATAATTTCTAATTACGAAAATTTCATTCATGGTAATAAATTTTTTTATTATGTTCACAAGGTGGAAGTTCAATATTTTGGTACTACAGACAAGACAAGTACTTAAATTTATGGTATATTTTCATTATTATATAATTTCTAATTACGGAAATTTCACTCATGATAACAAAAAAAAAATCGTATGGTGGAAGTTCACTATTACATACATTAGTTGATGGCACTAAGACAACTATTTACTTTTGGGACTTATTGTCATTCTTATATAATATGATGTTCTTACTCTTTACAAGTATGTTAACAGTAGTAGGAATGTAATTTGATAGTTCGTAAGAAATTATTATCATTTCACTTTTTTGTGAGTAATTGTTAATTCTTGTAGGATATTGTCAACATTGGTGGTACAAGCTCGAATTGTGAATCTGAGAGTGAAGAAATTTTACTTTTGTTTACGTGGTATGTGAAGTACTTAATACCATATTGAAACTGTTTTGTATAATTTATATTCGAGATGGTAATATATTTCGTTTGGATTTTTATAGGATATTGTCAGTATTTCTTATAAAATTTTGGACTTTCAATCTCATAGTGAAGGAATCTTAATTTTATTTACGAGGTAATTGCAATTGATTAATGTATGATTGCGAATTTACTTATCATTTTTTCTTTAATTTACTGGCCATCATGAAACCAATTGAAGAAATATGTAGATGAGCTAAAAAAATTCATACGCTTTACAATTTGCAATTTGTAGCTTTTTTTTCTTTGTTATGGAAAAGAAAAAAAATTAAAGAGTTAGGAAACAAATTACATCATATCAATTGAATGATATGAAACACAAACTACGCATGTATAAAAAATTATAGAGTAGAACCAAGTAGATACCCAAATCTTTATAAACTAATGAATAATATAATTGTTTGGATAAACAAAATTAAGTCATTGCAATATACATATTTAACGTTTTGATATCATGATGAATGAAACAACCTATGAACCCAAAGAATCAAAGTCTGTGATGATTCATTATTTGGTGTGCTTTTTTGGAGCAATTGGGTACTCAGTGAGTGGAATTTTTGGACCACTAAGTTTAAAATGACTTTAATGCAAGAACTTACGTATTCACACATATTTTTTTTATATTAGCCAAATATATGCTTTTTTAACTTAATTTTTTCAAAATATTTTCATTATATTTTTTTAACTTAAAACTTACGTATTCTTGTCTTTAATTCCATTCATATGACATGTCATCAAGCTGTAATTAGGTTTTATTGTTGTTGTTGTATTGATTTTAAAATGTGTACAAGGTGATAGGAAAAAGAATAAAGATACTAATCTACTTGAAAATTTCATAATAAAATTATAGACCTTCCCTAAATTAAATTCATTCTTCTTGGAGTCCTAATTTAAGATAGATCTCAGTCCTATAGGTGAACTATCAATATAGAAATTGACTCCAAGGATATGTTAATGGTATTATGGGACTGAAACGAAGTACAAATTTCTTGCATTCCCTATCCAATAGTATTTAGGACCAATTGGAAACCAGTTGACGAAAAACTGATCTATGTAAGATTGTCTTATGTTCCCAAAAACGAAAAAAAAACGTCTGTCAGTGTTGTTTTATGGGCTAGAATAGGAATTCACCTCCTTATCCTAAGCCAAATAATTGAGATAGTTTTTCTTATATAGGATTCGATAAAACTATGTATCATTGACTAGATGATAGTAGACAAAATCCTTCATAGGACATAAACATCTATTGTAACGTAAATGTGGCGAATCACATTCATTAAAATTTTATACTTTATTCGAAATGTATAATGAGGTGAGCCTAAGCCATGCTTCAGCCTACCGCCTACGCCGCAAGGCATAGGCCTTAATGAAGGTGCCTCACCCGATTTGAGGTGAATCGCCACATATGAAGCTTTGTTAGACGTGGGCTTGGGCATACCTTAGACAAATTTAATACTGCATCAGTTTTTCCCTGGTTTGAGATCTCTCTGTAATCTTATATACTCCACCTTTTTATTTATTATATGGACAAAAGAAGAAATAAATGAAAGCTTGATCTTCTTAACCTTAGTTTTAAAAAATCCGTAAATGAAGAAATAAATCCCAACCAAAATTCCATGAAGTCTAGCTTGATTAGTATGAATTCAGTTTACAATTTCTGGTTGCAATTAATAATAACTGTACTAAATTAACTTATGAACTATGTTATTATAGCTTTATATAAATCAATGTAACCTGTAGTTTCCCATTGGTCATATCTGTACTTATTGTGTTGGAATACTCAATTGGTTTATGAGTGTTCAAAGTTGGGTTTATAGGGTCAATGTGGACTGCTTCATTACCATTGATTTCTTTTTTTTGTTGTATTCGATCAGATTTCGGTTCTATAACATTAGCCTCCAACTGTTTGAGGATGACAATACTCAATATAGGCAAATAATTTCCTTCTTCTATTAAAATGGAGATAACATCCACTAAATTTGGATATGTAGTGGATCCATTATGTCAATCAGTAGTTGTAGATGTTACTGCTTAGTTCGTGGATGTCACTACTACATTTAGTAACAAATATTCTCCACCTATCATATAACACACATTTGGGACTACGTTCACTGCCCATGCCTTTATTCTTTTACATTTTTGTCCTCTCTTAAGCTAATATTTAGAACTTGAAACAAATAAATCAACATAATTGGAATAGTAGGGTACGTTAATAGTAGTAAACAAGAAAATAAAATAATTAAGAATATTGAAGAAACATAAGTTGTCCTCTAGAGTTCCTTTGACCACTTCATTGGGGACTCAATTTCATTATTAAGATTTAGTGAAATAGTCTCTGCTGAAGTGTTTGGGGGGAACTCCCAAACACATCTGATAAATATACATACTGCTAAGCATGATGAGATTCTTGGTAGCGATCTGCCTAATCAATTTGCCTACAATAAAGATTTTAAGTCTTATATTTATAGAGTAACTACATTTATTTACTTTAATATGTATAATGAATATTAAATTGTAATTTCAATTCTACATATTTTGGTTAATGACAGCATATGTACATACAATATAATCATAATTTTATTTATGATCTTTCTTGAAATACACATTATTCATAAATAAAGTAGTCTTTAAATATCACAAATGAACTAAAGTAAATGAAATAATAAAGTGATGAACAATTATATAATCAAGATTAGTCACAATATACTTCAAACTATGAGAATCAAACAATTAAATTCCAGTAATCACCACAACCAACTCTTCATAAAATATATTTATAGATAAAACTCCATTATTAATTTACAAACATTCTAATAAGTCTTTCCTCCAACCACTCCCCATTTTTCAGCCCTCTATACCATTTAAATTCATAGCCTTAAAACCGAGATCAATTAGTTTACATATGTCAATCACCTCTCTAAAATTACGAACCTGTCAAATCAAATATCTGGATCAGCCACACGTGCAACGCACGTGGGCACAACTAGTCTCTTTAAGAAGATACTTGCACAAATCCTTGCGAATATTTAAGTTTGTGTTTTAATTAAAATTTGTAACTCATGAAAAATGTTTACGTTGCGACTTTGACACTTTTTATCGTTGTTTCTTATTGCTTATGATTAAGTTTATGTTTATATTGCCCAAGTCGAATGAATTATTTTGATGACTTTGTGATAAACATTCAAGGGACATAAATTGTTTAGAGGCATGTGATACATGCTTTACTCGCAACAAAAAATGTATGAAGTCTAGTGTGATACAAATCAAGACAAGTTCTTGTAAATGAAATATACTTATCCTTGACTTCAAAATATAATCATATCATGTCACCTTAGAACTGTTATTTCTTTATTTTAGTTGTGCCTTTGATGGTGTAGTGAAAAAAACATAAAAACTATAATATGTCACTAAAAATCTAAACTCAAGCTAAAAATTTTGAGCAATAATACGTACCCCCAAAAATCCTCTTGAGTTCAGGTTTTGACAATATATTACATTAATAGTTTTTTTGGGTTTAATATCATATTCAAAATTTTGTTAAGTTCTCCTCCTATATACTTGTTAAGTTGTATTAAGTCTCATAATACTCCAAAATCTTCCTCAACCACCTTGTAGTCATCTATTTTTTTTTTGGACAAAAAATGAAGACTTGTCTCATAATTATTATAACAAGACCAATAATTAAAAAAACAAAAATATAAAAATAAATACAAATAAATTTTTAAAAAAAATAATAAACTCTAAATAATTGATGTTTTTAATAAACTCCGTACAATTCTATGTCATTCTGAAATTTTGACTCATTTTATACCTATTGTATTTGTAATGATTGATGTTATAAATAATAATTCATGCAAAAAAAATCAAAATACTTTGTGGGTCTAAAGTATTAATAACAAGTCAATATAATATATATATATATATATATATATATATATATATATATATATATATATATATATATACACACGGGATAATGTGGAACACCGAATCACATACTCACAGAATCCATGTGCGTGATACCCTAGTTAAGTAAACAAAATATCAAATCATAAAGAAGATAAGGAAAGTGGATATGCATATATCATCCAACGTGATATTTCGTACCTCAATTAATTTCACGAGAATTTAGGGGTTTGGTAGAGCGAAAGTGACTCTTTCTCTTTTAATTAAGTGTTGAGGGTTTGATTTTCCCCTTGGATATGGAGTAACTTTAAATTTTTGGATCAGCTGTCCCACCCATTGAGGTGTCTACAAATCAGCAAATGGATTAATCATTAAATCGTTAGTGAATATTCTGATATAACAAAAAAAAAAATTAATTTCACGAGTAAAACTATTCAGATTTACAAATATTGACAAAAATAATTATAAATTTTTAATGCACTGATGAAATTAGTTTTGTGTGTTATGAAGGAACCTACCAGAACAAGATATAAACTATTAGTGCGGTGAATATGATTTTTGGATATTTTTGTGGCTGCCTACCCCACTAATGAATACATACCATATCTGGCCACAACCAACGCACATGATTCTCATGTATTTCACTTTTTTCTCAACTGACGTGTCCACTAAACACCTTATCAACCACCGCTGTTTCAGACACACAGTATATATATATATATATATATATATATATATATATATATATATACATCCCATCCCATATAGAGATATATAATCCACATCTATTTTCATAGAGCTCAAACGTTGAAGTCGTGTATTTTCATTTTCACTTAAGGGGGACGGGAGTTGATATAAATGTCATCAGTTATGGAATGTTCTTCGCAAGAAAGTAATCACGAAGAAGAAAACGAAGGGCTAGCTACGGCTCAAAAAAGAGATCCAACGGCTGAGAATCTCTCACTTTCAAGGGAAACATTTCTTCAAGCAGCCATCTCTCTAAAAGACCAGGTAGGAAAATAGTATCATGTCAATTAATGACACTATAAGAATGCAAGGCGAAACCAAATTGACGCGGTATTTTTTCAACTTAGCCGTGTTAAGTTTTTTTTACACGAAATTGTATTATATTGTATTTGTATCAAAATTATAATTCATTATCGTTAGTGGCGAATCAAGGAGGGGTGGGAGATCCGAGCTCATTAATTAAATTTGGATTCCTATTTTTTTTTGTGGATATTTTTTTATAATGTTTCAACATAATATTATCCCAACGAGATGTGTGTTGTCTCTTCTTTTTCGCTTAAAAAATTTATTCATAATTTCTTATATTTACAAATTTACACATTACATAGGGATTTTAATTTTAAAATACAAATTTCAGACTAATTTTATACACAAATTTAAACACAATCTAAGGATTTTAATTTTAAAATACATAAATTTAAATACAATAAAAAAAATATGCAGCACATATAAAAATATGCATATATAAACAAACAACACATAAAAAATATGTAGCGCATATAAAAAAAAATACATATAAAAAATATACCTATAGGGTGTTTTGTTGATTGAACTTCCGGTTGATCAGGGAGCATGGTTTTAAATAACGGTATCGGGTAACGTAACGGTTGCGGTCGCGGTGTAACGGTATCGGGAGTATCGAACGTAATGTAACGGGAATCGATTACTGTGAGCGTGAATTTTTTTTACCATTCCCCAATCCCATAAAATAGAATGATAGTTTTATTTTGATTATATAATGCTGAATTTCAAGCTTTTGCACATGTTTTCCAATTACATTTCCCCCAAAAATCCAAACACCCCCTTTAACCTTTAATGGAGAATGTACATCAGTGTGTATCGGTGTGTATCAGCGATACGTAACAGTGTATCGGTGTGTATCGACGATACGTAACGGTGTATCGGTGATACATGTGTGATTTTTTTATAGTCCGATAAATCGGGGTGTATCGGAAACGGTCTCTCAAGATACCGTTACGTATCGGCCGATACGATACGTAACAGCCGTTTTTTAAAACTATGTCAGGGAGAGGCTAAGCAGGTTCCAGCGATGAGGTGAGCGACAAAGCAGGGGAGCGGGGAGGGAGTTGACGCTGAGCGGCGAGGAGGGGAGGGTAACAAAGCAGTGAGGTGAGAGAAGAGAGGGAAGAGTTGATTTAGGTTAAATGTGTTTTGGTCGTGTGTGCGTTGATATAAACGTTGGTTTACACACTTACACCCTCAGCTTTGTAAATTATAAGAGGTTACCTTTAAGTTTGTATCTTTACAAAAAAAAATCCTATTTTTTTTCCAACTTTTGAATTGAGGCGTCCGCCCCTCTTGGGGCCTATGTGCGTCTGCCCCTAGTTATTGTGTCTTGTCTCGTCATGTTGATTCTGTTTTATTGGGAATTTTTTGTATTTATTTATGTTTAATTTATGATGTGTTTGATTACAAAGTTGGAAAATTAATAATTCATTTCTATGAGAAGTTAAAAAATGAGTGGGAAAAGATATGAGTTTTAAGTTTTACTTTTTTTATTTTTCACAAAAAGTAATTTTTTGATGAGTGGATACAAAATATTTTTCCTAAAAATAAAGTTTTGAATAAAACACTTGGTACGTGTATGAATGTGACAAAATACAAGTCAAACAATTATTTTTCATGAATTTTTTTGTTTGTCAATCAAACATATTCTTATTACAAACATGAAACATGTATAAAAAATAATTTATTTGAATGAAAAATTAAAAATAAATAAAAAAATATACGAGTTTTTTCACGTCACTCAAAACACCCTCGAGTCGTACGAGATAAATAAATTATTGTCCAAAATTCTTGTCGTTGTGCACCGTGATTCAACTCAAAAATACGAATTAACATGGTGTATCCCTCGTTATAAAAATAATATTCTTACACGCGGAAACGTGCGTAACTTTATTAATATTGAACACAAATACTCTGCATTAGTGAATTGTTGTTGTAGGTTAATATGGTGTCGCACCATGGGGCACGTTAGCGAAAACAGAAGAGCAAATTATATCTAGGTCCCATTTATTAGGTCAACAAGCTTATAAGTCCCATTGACTTTTTCATAATCCCATAGGTTCTATTCCAACTTTTTAGGAAATTTTTTCACAATTTTACCCTTTTAAAACCAACCATCCGTAACTTCCTTGAGGAAGTTACATAAGTGGTTGGACTTTTTTTTTTAATCTTTAAATGATCATAACTTTTGATTCACAAATCCGTTTTTCGCAAAATTACTATTTTTGAAATCTGCTCGACGAGATCTATCAAACAAGATCCATGAAGACTATAAAATTCCGAAGAAAAAAATTTACACAAACAGTAAACTTTACTGTATGAACTAGAATATGAAATAGTTTTATATATGTGACATTTCACAAACAGACAGTAACATTTACTGTGGTAATACTACACAGTATATATATATATACACACACACACACATCCGGTGGATCCAAAACCTCTTTTTTCAAAAATACCTTATATTTAAAGGTCCGCGCTAGCGGCATCCAATCCTTACCACCATTATTGGAGCTTCAACGACCTTCGTTAGAGCTCCGATTTGGGGTGGGTAAGGGTGGCATGTGGTGCCGCTGGTGTGGACCTTTGAAAATAAGAGACTTTTGGATAAATGGGTTTTGGATCCATCAGAGTATTATGGGGTGCCACTGGCGCGGACCTTTGAAAATAAGATTGGATCAATGGGATCGGGATCGTCTGGAGCGCCAATTTGAAGTGAATAGGGGTGGCACAGAACTTTAAAAATTTACGAGCATATTGGATATATATATATATATAGTTTGTAAAAATGTCATAGATATTAAACTTTATTGTATACACCAGAAAATGAAATAGTTTTATATTTGAGACATTTTCATAAACAACAACATTTACTGTGATAGTATATTTATGAAATAGTTTTATATATATAACATTTTCACAAATAGTAACATTTACTGAGTTAATATTACACAATATATATATAACATTTTCACAAACAGTAAGATTTACTGAGTTAATATATATATATATATATATACATGGTGTATCCAAACCTCTTTTTTTTTTAATAACCATATTTTTAAAGGATTACGCTAGCGACATTCAATCCCCACCACTACCCACCACAATCGTCGACGCTTCAACGACTTTCATCAGCGCTATGATTTAGGTGGGTAGTAGTGGCATAGGGTGCCGCAGGCGCGGACCTCTGAAATTAAAAGAATATTAGATAAATGGATTTTGGATCCACTGGCGCTCTGATTTGCGGTGAGTAGGGGTGACAGTAGGTTAGGTTTATATCTATAACATTTTTACAAACGTTAACATTTACTGTGTATATATATATATATATATATATATATATATATATATATATATATATATATATATATATATATCGTGTGTGTGTGTATATATATATATATATATATATACACACACGGTATATCCAAACCTCTTTTTTTTTAAATTACCATATATATGTAACATTTTTCACAAAAACAGTAACATTTACCTTTTTTTTTAAATTACCATATATATGTAACATTTTTCACAAAAACAGTAACATTTACTGAGTTAATATATATATATATATATATATATATATATATATATATATATATATATATATATATATATATATATATATATATATATATATATATATATATTAACTCAGTAAATGTTACTGTTTTTGTGAAAATGTTACATATATATTGTGTAATATTAACTCAGTAAATGTTACTGTTTGTGAAAATGTTATATATATAAAACTATTTCATAAATATATTATCACAGTAAATGTTATTGTTTGTGAAAATGTCAGAAATATAAAACTATTTCATTTTATGGTATATACAATAAAGTTTAATATCTATGACATTCTTACAAACTATATATATATATATATATCCAATATGCTCCTATTTTTAAAGTTCTGTGCCACCCCTATTCACCCCAAATTGGCGCTCCAGATGATCCCGATCTCATTTATCCAATCTTATTTTCAAAGGTCCGCACCAGCTGCCCCCATGATACTTCGGTGGATCCAAAGCCCATTTATTCAATAGTCTCTTATTTTATAAGGTCTGCGCCAGCGGCACCACATGCCACCCTTACCCACCCCAAATCAGAGCTCTGACTAAGGTCGTTGAAGCTCCAATAATGGTGGTAAGGATTGGATACTGCTAGCGCGAACCTTCAAATATAAGGTAATTTTGAAAAAAAAGGGTTTGGATCCACCGTATATATATATATATATATATATATATATATATATATATATATGCTTTGTAGTATTAGCACATTAAATGTTACTGTCTATTTATGAAAATGTCACATATATAAAACTATTTCATATTCTAGTGCATACAGTAAAGTTTACTTTTTGTGTAAATTTTTTTCTTTGGAATTTTATACCCTTCATGGATCTTGTTTGATAGATCTCGTCGAGCAGATTTCAAAAATAGTAATTTTGTGAAAAACGGATTTGTGAATCAAAAGTTATGATCATTTGAAGATTAAAAAAAAAAGTTCAACCACTTATGTAACTTCTCAAGGAAGTTACGGATTGTTGGTTTTAAAAGGGTAAAATTGGAAAAAAAGTTCCAAAAAATTAGGAATAGGACTTATATGTAAGAGAAAAACATGATGGGACTAGAATGTCTATAAGAACGTCTAATAGGATCTAAACGTAAATACCCCAAAACAGAATAGTCATGAGATTATGTTTTTCTTTTTGCTGTACAAATAAATGTAGGTGGTACAAGTCACATGGAAAGGAGGAAATGGTCATAATATGATGGACCCAACTGTCTACACGGGTCTGCTAGGGACAGCTATCACCTGCTTGCGATCGTACGAGGCTACCGGTAGTCACCAGGACTTGCTATTGTGCGCCGAAATCATTGACACGTGTGCCGCAACCTCTCGTACCTCCCTCAGGTTAGCCCAAAAAAAAAATTGGTTAACCCCCCAAAATATGAGTATATAATGTCACACCATTTTAAAAGTCAATAAATGTACAATTCCAATTTATATTGTAAAAAATGAATATAATGAGTCCTTTGGTGAGATTTTATTGGTCTACATACCAATATAATCGACATTTTTGTTAGTATTTTATGATTTCTAATAGTTTGGCTCTTTGAGTATACTGGTTTTAAAAGTATTCAATGGGGGCAATATTCTTTTTTATGTGTTTAATAGCTTATTGTGTTTCATTTATATTTTGGCTAATGTCAGAACAATAAATGCTTTACATATTGGCACAAAAGTGATTTAGCAAATTGATTCACAAATTTGATTTGTTTGGAAAATCTTTGACATCGTAGGGTAGTGTAGCGATGACAACCATCAATTTGGAATTTTTTTGGAGTTTGTTCCTTTTTTTAATGAAAAATAAATGTAGTTGGAGTGTATCGTTTTGTTATTTTCTGTAAGTTTGTTATCTTACTTCAATATGTTCTTTTTTATATGTTTAATTGCATGCGAATGGATCTTTACAAATGAGAGTAAAAAATTGTGATCATGATGAAAACAAACACAACCTTGGATTATATTCGATTTTCCTTGTTACCATGAATTCTTCTTTTCTTTTATTTCTTTTATTTCAGTATAACACAAAAAAAAGGCCAGCTACTTCTACTGCAAATACCCCTGGTGTTGCAAATAATACTATATATTAAGAAAAAAAATTCCATATAGCCCCTTATTTATCTCAAAGTTATAGACAACCTATTTTTAGCAACAAATAGGAGGGAAATTGCGTATTTAAATGAATAATTTGAAATATTCTTTTATAAATATACGGTAATATTAGGAAGATCCTTTTCCGGGACAATTGTTTATTATCCGATTGATGTGTCAAACACACAGTGTGAGCTGAGGTGTTTGTAATTTACATGAGTCCATTTGAAATACTACCCACTATGTGTTTGGCACATCAACAATCAGCAAGGTCACAAAAAATGTCACGAAAAAGGATTTTTCTAATATTACTCATAAAAATATATTGTTCACTCAAAAAGGTGGTAATTTTGTGAGATACTCTTAAGTTGCCCTTATTTAATTTTTTTTGGAGCATATACCAAATAATCCCTTAAACATTTTTAATACATTTAAGCTTTTTTATTTATTCCAAAAGGTTCTTCAATATGCTGCTAGTGCGGACTTTTAAAAATAAGAGAATATTGATTAAAGGGACATATACCAAATAGTCCCTCGGACATTTTTTAATACCCATTTAGTCCAAACTTTTTTATTTTGCCTCAAAAAGTCCTTTGCCACATATTTTGGAGAGGGAGTGCCGCTGGCGCGGACCTCTAAAAATAAGAGGATATTGAGTGCTTGAGGGATTAAATGGGTTAAACTAAAAATATGTGTCCTTTTTAAAAAATATATATTTATAGTAGGGACTATTTAATAATTGACCCGATTAAATGGGTGTTGGAGGGACATTTTGAAATAAAATACAAAAGTTGGACTAAATGTGTATTAAAAAATGTTTGAGGGACTTTTTAATATTTAGTCCAATTTTTTTTCCCTACTCAAGAGTTTCATCAGCTTTTATTCCCCCCAAAGATTAAATATTAGTTATGAAGACATGAGAATATTATATCTCAAAATAAGGGATCATGACAGCAATTAATATGTTTTGATAGAATATAATATGTTTCTTCTTATTTTTAGCCTATTGGTCCGAAAACTACGAATATATTCGTAGTGTTGTGGACGGGAGATTTTTTTTCCCGGGCATTTTGGAGTAGGATACCCACAAAGATTTTGGTAATTTATTTTTTTGTTTTCATAAAAAATAGAATGTTGGTGTCCAATAGAATGATCGTAAATTGGTTACAGGCACGTGAGCTTTCTGTGTGGTAGAGGTGGAGTCTATGCTCTGGGTGCTGTGGTTGCAAATTACATTGGAGACCATGAAAGGAGGGACCTGTATATGGACCACTTTTTGGAGGTACTTACTCTCGATATTCAATTGTCCTCCTTATCACTATCAATGATACAAAATATATATAAAGACTCTGTCATCCAGAAACAGCAATGCATTAGTGTATCTCCTAATACCATTTCCAAGGAATTTTGTGCATTTTTGGACACTCACAATACTCAAATGCACCCAAAAGTTGATTTGCTCCAAGACTGTAAGCAAAACAATGCTCCCGTGGCTTGCCGCGGGAAAAGTGAAAAAAAAACACATAAAAATGCCAAAACCGCTAAAAGACAACGGCAAGTGAAGTTCTTTGGGAGCCTAGTTTTACCACTTCCGGGTTGGCAAAAGTTGGTTGCAAGAAGTCAGCAAAATTGGTTGCATTTTTGCAACCAATTTTGCTAATCCCGACAACTTTTGCAAATAAAACACAAAATGGGTTGGTAAGAATAGCACTTTGCAAGATGCCGACTGCTTTGGAGATTGTCTAAGAATATATTGTCCTTTAACATAGGTGAAATTCATACAATCTCCATCTCCATCTCCATCTCTATATCTCCCATTTCCAAGGACCATGAGAGATGTGAAAAAAATTGAAATAATTGTAGAGTGACACACAATCACGTGTATTTAATGGATTGCTTAGTGTGTAAATTGTTGATTACTCAATAATTGGTGCTCCCAAATCTATTTTGGATGCTAAATTGCGCTCTCACCATACTTTACTTCTTTCGTCTCTATTTATTACGTTTCGACTTCTTTTTTAATGTCTTGTGATAGTCTCTTTTTTCAAAAATAAATTTTAATCAAAGATTAAGGGATTAAACACCAAAAACCCCCAAAACCTATAAATGGTTTAAATCTCCGAAAACTAATTATACATGCAATTTATCACATTAAATCATATACTAGTAAGTTAGAAACTTGCTGTATGTCCCAAATCAATAGTTGTTATTTTGTATCTAAATTTATTCTCATAAAAATAATGAATTCTTTTGAATGCAAGAGGATTATTGTTATACTCCTACGGATAACTTTGTACTGTCACCTAATTATGTAGTATTAGAAACAAGGCTACTAATTTGGGACCGAAAACAAGATTACTAACATGGGACAGGTGGGGTATTCATCGCCAATGGGTAGGGAAGGGAGCCTCAAATTGTTCATTCTGTGGTGACATACCTTATACTAAGTAACAATTCAGTTGTCATAGATAACCATGATTATTTTTTACTTTCCAATTTATATTGGAATATTTTGTGATGTCAAAATATTTCTTTAAAAGTAGTAATTGCATTGAATTGAAATTTAAGTTTAAATTAATTGTCATGAAAATATACTTTCTCTATTAATCCATTCAAACTACATAATATCGCGAGTGTGAATACATTAGAAACAAGGATCCTTAAGTAATTTTGAAAAACAAAAATTCCCTTAATACATAGAGGGAACTAGTATAACTTAACTCATGGCGTCAATTTGTCACACTTTTTTCTAATATCATTTTTCTTATAAGTGTACTAATGATGAGAAAGTTGAAAGTCGCACGGAGGGCCCCCGATTTTAATTTCTTATAAAACTATATTTCCTTTTATGCAAATCGATGCGGAAGCGTTGTGATGGTTCAATTAAAACAAATTTTAATTTCTTCTATCAAATTAAAATTAAACTCAAGTGAAAATTAATTAAACACACACAAAAATTAATTTCACTTAAACCAATTAATTTAAGTCCTAGAATTTGCCTAAATCATATTTTTCATTCAAACAACATAGGATAAACCATTTTTAACAAATGACTTGAATTAAATAAACTTTACCCAAATTTAATTATGCACCAAATTAAATTAATAGTGATTTAAACCAATTTTTATCTTCTTTACCTAAGCATGCATTCTAGGTGATGTTGCAAGATAAAATAAAAAAAGAAATCACTACGCCGCGATGTACGAGGAAAAACCCAAGACGGGAAACAACCTCAGACGGCCCTAGCCACAAATCCACTAGATGCGGATTTACAAATACAAGACAAAAGACTTACATCACCCAACTTGATCCCTCTCAAGCCTCGACGCTTCTTCTTGTAGACACCTCTTCCTAGCGGATAACCTTGGAGCTCCACCGCGGTCTCGGAATCCACCGATTGGACTTTATATGGTCACCGTCACCCAAACTAGGAGCCTTTCTCCAAGTGGGTAAATCAATGTAAACAACTTCTTCTTTGTGGGATTTTGAAGCAAACCCAAACACTCTCTTCAATTCGGTGTAGAGATAAACCCGGTGCCAAACTCCAAGCAAGATGTATATATATATGAACTTGGATAAATAAAACAATGGGTGAAAACAAGAGTGGTAAATGATTTTCTCTTTGAAAATTAATACTCAAAACTTGATCTTTTTCTCTTTATGATTTTGCTCTCTAAACACTCTCAAAAAGTTAGAAGGATATGAAAAAGATAAGTTATAAAATTGGTTTTCCGCACAAAATAAAGTCTGAGAAAAATAAGTTAAGAAACAAGTGGGGAAGTGGGAGAAAACTGCTTAAAACCGTCAATAACTGTTCCCGCCTGACATCTTGTTTGAACGACATTTCGTTCGAACGAAATCTCGTTCGAACGAGACTTCTAACGAAGTTCTAGATTGAACTCATTAGAAATCTCGTTGGATATCTCGTTCGAACATAAGGTTCGTTCGAACGACATATCGAACGATATTTCAAAGGCCTATACTGGGAACTCGTTGGCAAACTCGTTCGAACGACATATCGAACGAACTTCTAGAAAGTTCATAAATTTCAATTTTAGCCCAGAAACTTTATATACTTTTATTTTAAAGTTTGATAAAATCTTTCTGAAATTAAAACGACAGTTTTAAATAACCTAACACCCAAATAAAACATTTTCCAAGCTCTTATATATATATAAATGCATTCATACCTTGGGAGCATGGAACCACTGTTGATGACGTTAAAACGAGGCACACAAACCACGGCTTTTGATGAGCATTATACTTTTTACCGCTACGTCTTCAACTAAACACATCATAGGCTTGAGAGATGATCAATATACTCAATCCTATGACTCAAACGTTTTTTGTCCGGAATTGAACCAAAACTACAAAGGACTCAATTGGAAATTTGCGTCCTTACAAATCTCTCCCTTTGGCTATTCCGGGACAAAAACTCCCTTTGGCTATTCCGGAACAAAAACTATACAAAAATCCTAAAGGGCCGTTAAGCTCTACTAGACTAATAGAAAGTCCCACACAAAATAAAAATACAACGCTTGACTCAAACAACCCAAAGGACCAATAATCTTTGTCGTTGAAAATTCCCGCTTTATAAAATAATTCCTGCACACTTAAGCAAACACATTACACGCATAGGGAATATAAAAATAGTTAATGCAAGTAAATGCAAGTAACACGCATAGGGAATATCAAAATAGTTAATGCAAGTAAAGTGAACTACTAACTACTCCCTGTAAATTAATTCTCTCCCTTTATCACGTATGATCAACTTAGAAAGGCGTCTCCCCCTAAGATAAATCTTCCTTAAACTAAGATACGATAATAGGATTAGATAACATAATAGGATTAGATACCATTTCTCCCCCTATCATTCTCCCCCTTTTTGTTCAGGAATAGACAAATGATTAAAGAATGAAATATTGACTTATCTTCCCAAATAAAGCATATACACCCTCTAAATTAATCAAGGGATAAATAGAATGGGAAAGTAAGCTAAAACATGTAATTTTGCATTTAGTGAAGAGAACATTAATGCATATGGGCAACGAAATTATAACTAATCCAACAAATAACAACTTAGACCAATTAGGATGCAATGAAATGATACCAATATGATATATAAAATTTTAAGCATGTGACTTCAACAATGAATGCAATAAGATGGATACCAAGTATGAATTAAAGCATATAGGGATTAGGAATCAAAGCAAAGATTAAACAAAAATATCAAATTTGTATACATAAGATATAACTAATAGACATAAGTACACATATATAGATATACACATAAATGACACACACAAAATATAATAGGAGTCTTTCACACTCGTATGACAAAAATGTGTCATATGGAAACGGAAGTGTTGGGGTGTGAACTAGTAAACGATTAAATTTAGACCCAATCACTTAAAAACATGTTCACGGAGTTCTCATTTGATTGCAAATTTCATCACATTTGAATATAACCTCATGTGACAATATAGATTGAACTCAATGAACAAACATACACAATGAATACAATCCTAGCATATTGATGATTCTACAAATCAATAGAGTCATGTCATGAGATACGCAACTAGGATAAACGGACATTGTGCAAACCGTTGATATACCATCCAATCTCCCTCAATAAGCATTTATATTAATTTTGAATGAATATATTAATCAAACATAGGCCTTGGCAATTATTTTTCTTTTTAATGCCATATATTATATTTTTAGGCCTTTGGACCACGTATTTCTTTTAGGTCCATTCAAAACGGTGGCTTACAATCGCAAAGGATCACTAAGTCCTTTCGGAGCCCTTCCCCGTACACATTTTTATTTATCATGTTTTCATTTTTCACACAAATCTCACGTGCAACGGATTTTGACATGCACTAGTCCTCCTAAGTCACAAATATGTAGATGACAAGATTGGAAGGAGAACATCTCACATAGCTCAAATATACATATGAAGTTAAAATTTCAAAAGAGCTCGTGAATGTGTAAATAGAGGCATATAAAATTAGAATCCATTTAAACAACACAAAATCCAACTACTCCATGTAAGCATGGTAAAGAACATAATAAGGATTGATAATCAAAATCAAAAGTTCTAGCCACATGAGAGCGTTAAAGGAGGGATTTAAACACAAGTATATGCCATTTAAAGTGTGTCAAACCAAAATACACACAAAATAAAATATTTTTGAGTTTTTGACATTTTTAAACCAAAAATAAAAATATATACTCAAAAGACAAACAAAAACCATTTGAATTTTTATTAAGCTTAAATTCCAATAGATAAAAATCCAAATGATAAACAAAAATCTTTTTGTATTTTTCCTTTAATGCAAACAAAATGAAGTAATAAAATACAAAAGATAAACAAAAATCATTATTCTAGCGTGTGATTAATCATGGGGCATAAACTAGAAAATGATTAAACAAGCATACATTTAGCATGTAAATATAGCATGAAGTACAAACGCTAAAGTATGCAAACACTTGCACATTCATCCTTTAGATTTAGCAAGGGAGGAACCATGTGAAAGTAAATGAGAATCAAAAATCCTATTTTGCAAGGCAACTAAGTCAAATTTCCTAATCCAAATTAATGAAGAATAACTATCTTGGGGTGTAAGAATTTTAAATACATTGGTTGCTTTACGTTGGGATTTTCTAGGAATTCGTTTAAGATCAAAACAACATTTCCTAAGATGACCTTTTCGACCACAATGTGTACAAGTAAAACCATGTCGAAAAGATTTACCTACGGAGTGATCTCTAAAATCTTTCCTAGTAGATTCTCCTAAAACGTTGGTTTTGACTTTATGAGTAGATTCATTACAAGTATTGAAGCCTAAACCACACATGTCATTTTTAATTTGGACCGTTCCTAAGATTTTATCTAATTTTTTCGAACGACTCTCAAAATCAAATTTAACATTACTAGAGTCTTTTAATTTATTTTGCAATTCTAAAATGTTAGACTCTAATGAAACATTTCGCTCTTCAAAAGCAAGAAGCTCCTTTTTCAAGGATTCCATTAAACCCCTAAGGCTATCTCTCTGGCCTTCTATATATTCAAGCTTCTCTAGAAGAGCTTTCTCTCGTGTCCTAAGATCTTCAACTAACATACAATCATCAACGACCTTGACACTCTCTCTTAAACTAGCTTCTAACTTCAAATTAGCTCTTTTCAATTTAATAGATTCTTTATAAAGTTCTTGAAAAGCATTTTGAAGTTCACTCACATTAACCTCTTCTTCATTTTCACTCTCTCTTTCTTCTCCACTCTCACTATCATAAAAAACAAGGGAATAAAAAACTTTGACCTCGGAAGTGTCATGAGTTTGAGTATCTTCATGAGAAGACTCACTTTCAGTGCTCACATGACTAGTCATAAAAGCCACAAAATTTGGCTTAGTGGGGGAATCGGGTCCCTCTTCCTTATCACTATCACTAAGGGTCGCATTATATGAAATGGGTCGTTTACCCTCTTTCCTTAGTTTAGTGGGGCACTCAAAAGCCCTATGGCCATAGCCCTCACAACCAAAACACCTATTAGACTCGTCCCTATTTAAATTTTCATTAATAGGTTTAGGGATCTTCTCGGCTTTGTCATACTTAGGAGTTTCAAATTTCTTAAAATTATTTTTGAATTTATCTTTGTTAAATTTAAGAAATTTTCTAAATTTACGAGCAAACAAAGCCATGTCATCCGAGTCACTATCACTCTCGCTCTCTACTACTTGTTTGACCTCTTTTCGGGCTTTTAAAGTAACGCCATTTTCAATTTTCTTTTCAGTTTTAGAGGGAAACATGTCCAGTTCATAGGTTTGTAAATCACCTACAAGCTCTTCTAATTTCGTAGAGGCTAAAGTTGGTAAAGAATTTAAAACGGTCACTTTTGAAATAAATCTATCGGGAAGGGACGTTAAAATTTTCTTTACAACTCGGTTGTCGGGTATTTTCTCTCTCAAGTTAAAAGCTGAATTGACAATATAGAAAAGTCTAGCATAAAATTCATCAAACGTTTCATTATCGTTCATTTTGATAGTTTCAAATTGAGTGGTGAGGTTTTGGAGTTTTGAAGCTTTAACGACACTTGTACCTTCGTGAGTGAGTTGTAAAATATCCCAAGCTTCTTTAGCGGTCTCACACGTCATAATGCGTCGGAATTCATCCGGTGTGACAGCGCTAAACAAGGCATTCAAACCACGGGAATTAAAATTTGAAAGTTTAAACTCATTCTCAGTCCATCTATCGGCTGGTTTGGGAACACGTTCATTTTCAATTAAATGAGTTGGTGGAGACCACCTGTTAACAACAGACATCCAAGCCCTCTCGTCGATAGATTTAAGTGCCGATTTCATACACGCTTTCCAATACGCGTAATTAGAACCATCGAAAATAGGAAATTTTGAAAATGGGGAAAATTCCATTTTAGCCAAAAATTATTTAACGGAGCTTTAACGAAATAATTTATCGCTTTGGCTCTGATACCATTTTGAAAGTCGCACGGAGGGCCCCCGATTTTAATTTCTTATAAAACTATATTTCCTTTTATGCAAATTGATGCGGAAGCGTTGTGATGGTTCAATTAAAACAAATTTTAATTTCTTCTATCAAATTAAAATTAAACTCAAGTGAAAATTAATTAAACACACAAAAATTAATTTCACTTAAACCAATTAATTCAAGTCCTAGAATTTGCCTAAATCATATTTTTCATTCAAACAACTTAGGATAAACCATTGTTAACAAATGACTTGAATTAAATAAACTTTACCCAAATTTAATTATGCACCAAATTAAATTAATAGTGATTTAGACCAATTTTATCTTCTTTACCTAAGCATGCGTTCTAGGTGATGTTGCAAGATAAAATAAAACAAGAAATCACTACGCCGCAATGTACGAGGAAAAACCCAAGACGGGAAACAACCTTGGACAGCCCTAGCCACAAATCCACTAGATACGGATTTACAAATACAAGACAAAAGACTTACATCACCCAACTCGATCCCTCTCAAGCCCCGACGCTTCTTCTTGTAGACACCTCTTCATAGCGGATAACCTTGGAGCTCCACCGTGGTCTCGGAATCCACCGATTGGACTTTATATGGTCACCGTCACCCGAACTAGGAGCCTTTCTCCAAGTGGGTAAATTAATGTAAACAACTTCTTCTTTGTGGGATTTAGAAGCAAACCCAAACACTCTCTTCAATTCGGTGTAGAAATAAACCCGGTGCCAAACTCCAAGCAAGATGTATATATATAAATGAAATTGGATAAATAAAACAATGGGTGAAAACAAGAGTGGTAAATGATTTTCTCTTTGAAAATTAATACTCAAAACTTGATCTTTTTCTCTTTATGATTTTGCTCTCTAAACACTCTCAAAAAGTTAGAAGGATATGAAAAAGATAAGTTATAAAATTGGTTTTCCGCACATAATAAAGTCTGAGAAAAATAAGTTCAGAAACAAGTGGGGAAGTGGGAGAAAACTGCTTAAAACCGTCAATAACTGTTCCCGCCTGACATCTCGTTCGAACGAGAGTTCTAACGAAGTTCCAGATTGAACTCGTTAGAAATCTCGTTGGATATCTCGTTCGAACATAAGGTTCGTTCGAAGGACATATCGAACGATATTTCAAAGGCCTATACTGGGAACTCGTTGGCAAACTCGTTCGAACGACATCTGGTTCGAACGAAAAACTCGTTCGAACGACAAATCGAACGAACTTCCAGAAAGTTCATAAATTTCAATTTTATCCCAGAAACTTGATATACTTTTATTTTAAAATTTGATAAAATCTTTCGGAAATTAAAACGACAGTTTTAAATAACCTAACATCCAAATAAAACATGTTTCAAGCTCCTATATATATATAAATGCATTCATACCTTGGGAGCATGGAACCACTGTTGATGACGTTGAAACGAGGCACACAAACCACGGCTTTTGATGAGCATTATACTTTTTACCGCTACGTCTTCAACTAAACACATCATAGGCTTGAGAGATGATCAATATACTCTGTCCTATGACTCGAACGTTTTTGTCCGGAATTGATCCAAAACTACAAAGGACGCAATTGAAAATTTGCGTCCTTACAAAGTAATGTGTGTGATGCACCGTTATAGCTCTACTACGTATTCCTTATGTTATCACAAGGTGTAACGAGTAGTGGTTCACATAGGATTGTCAATCAAGTGGAGGGAGCTTGCAATCATTGCCGGGATTTGGGGACAATATCCCTTGAGGATTTTTTTTCCCTCATATACTTGTTCAATATAGATTCAAATATTTCATTTAGACTCACACCTTTTGTTCTACAAAAAATATTCGTCTTTACCTTTCATTTTGAAAAATTACATACATCTCCTACTATTATTTTCAACTTCCTTTATATATCCCGAAATTTCCCATAATTCAGTGGGGGACTCTGGACTTACATAGCTTCTTTTTGTAACAAGGAAATGGAGAGAGGAAAACAACTGGCTTTTCACCAATTGCTAGGAATGAAAAGGGAAGGAGATTAAGTACTTAGACTTGTCCTCTGGGTGCACTAAATTTTTTTTTCTTTTTTCTTTTCACCCAAAATTTGATGAAATTTAAGAGGGGAAGGGCCTTGGACCTTGGATTTGTAATAGGAGCTACCAATGACTGTTAATCTTGGTGATCAAAATGGAAAAAATGCAAGGCCATTTGGGCTAAGTTGGGTGCCATGCCAATCTTGATTGTTATTTTTGCCATTAACTGATAATTTTTAAATGCATATTTTCCCCTTTACGCCTCATTTGCCAAGTTCTATAGAACTGTTAGTTTTAGCAAGTGATCTATCCAATTTTTTGATAGGATTTGGAATGTTACCAGCATTTTTGCATTTCCCTTTATGCATCATTTGGTTGGTGTTTAATAAATTTCAAGTTTTACACACTTTCTGAGCCTTGATAGGTTTATTTGTTGGGAAGGACTACTGATTCTGTTTAAATTCTGTGTCACTGCAGTACTTAAAATCGATTCTTAATTCATATTTATGATTTTTAACCCATATGATTTCATTAATACAACTATGCCGATCTCTTTATCTTCTTCACTGAAAAAGGTTATTTGCTTGTTGCCTTCAAAGTTTAGGTTGAAGTTGACTTTAGCCCCTTATTTGACTTTGGTCCCATTTTGTTACTCTTCTGGTAGCTGATTGTTACGGATCATAGTACTCTTCCACTGTTTTATATATAATTAGACTGTAGCCTCAACATTTTTATATATAATTGGACATTAATCAGTGACATGTCAGTCATTTTGTGATATGTAACCGTTAATTCGCAAAACCGCAAACAATGGAACCGAAACTCGGAGGGCTTAAGTCACTTTCTATGAGACAATTGCTTAGTTGGAAACTAACTTGACACGAGTGTCTAATATGTATGTAGCGGTAATTTCAGGTGGCACAAGAGAGAGCCCTCCCGGTGGGACCGGAGGAAGGTGGTCTTGGAATGTCATACGATCTTCTCTATGGTCGAGCCGGATTTCTATGGGCTGCTTTGTTCATAAACAAGCACCTCGGACAAGAAACTGTACCAACCAATCTCCTCATGCCGGTTGTTGAAGCCGTGTTGGCTGGGGGGCGAGCCGGAGCGGCCCACAACACGGAATGTCCGCTTTTGTACAGATGGCATGGAACGAGTTACTGGGGTGCTCCTCATGGCCTAGCGGGAATTTTGCACGTGTTGCTTCATTTTCCTCTCTCTGAAGAAGACACTGAGGATGTTAAGGGGACTTTAAGGTACATGATGAGTCGTAGGTTCCCTCAAAGTGGGAACTACCCCTCGAGTGAAGGGAACCCGAGGGATAAGTTGGTACAGTGGTCCCATGGTGCGACCAACATGGCCATCACGCTCTGCAAGGCATCACAGGTTTGCATCTTTAACATTGTCACACCCTCATATCGAGGACGTGATTTAGTTCATATATGTAATTTGTAGGGAAAAAAATAAAATTTATTGTCAGTTCATCATCCATGTGATATAGAACTCGTGATTCATTTTTGGAGCAGCATACGCAGTTTCAAAGTAAATTTACTTTTAATGGTGTTGACCTTATAGTTATTCTCTTGAACAGCTATGAGAGTGTTAAGGGTGTAAAGTTTTCCATTGCAGGAGAACTGAACAACTTTATCAAATGTGAAACAAACTACGCACAAATAAACTAATGCGTACTCATAGATCTGTTTCTTCCATTAATCTTATCATGCTCAGAATACACATCAATAAGTTTTTGACCTTAGAAGAATTTTTTTCTGAACTCGAAGAATTTCTTTCGGAATATCTCCTCATGATGCTAGCCTAAAAATTTTAAAATCTGCCCCAAATTAGTAGACCTCGTTTGAAAGTCAGATACTTTAACAAAATATTTCACTTCTACATTTTCCAGCTAAGAATTATGAATACCTTACTTGGATCATGGGAGTTTAATTTTGTAATTTTACCTAAATTTATATACTATTTTTAGAAACCCGATTATTAATTAGGGACGGACCAAAAAGTATGATTAGACTCTTAATTTGGGACGAAGGGAGTATTTGTCTAACCAAGTCCTTTAGGAATGGTGTATCTGTCTCGGCGAGAAACCTGATCATTGTAGGTGTAAAGCCCTTGTTGCATTATTCCATAATACTTTTTTGCCACATCTTATTAAAGGTCAGACGTGCACTCGAGCACACATTAAAACACACACAAAAAAAGAAGGGTTGAAGGGAGAAGTAGATTTCATTCCGTTTATCATCGTATACATAATAGTAATATTCCGCTAGCCTCTTATGCTTAAAAACATGATTGAATGCTTGTGCATTTGTGGGATAAAATAAAATTTATTGAAACTAGTATCCATGATATGGTAACCCTATTGGTTGATCTATAAAATCCACTGTGTATACTTCATCTGGTTTTTAATGTATCAACCAAGAGAACCTAGTTTTAAAAGCGTCAACATATTTGAAGTCACAGTACCACCACCGATTACACTGCTAGATATGAAAAACTAAATTTCTTTTATCCTTTGCTTTCTAAATTACTTTTATCTTTTGCTTCTCTAGGTGTTTCCATGTGATAGGGAGTTTCGAGATGCTGCAATAGAAGCGGGGGAGGTTGTGTGGAAGAGTGGGTTGGTGAAGAAGACGGGGCTTGCTGACGGCACCTCTGGGAACGCGTATGCATTCCTTTCCCTCTACCATCTCACTGGAGAGAGCATATATGTAGACCGAGCAAAGGGGTTTGGGAGCTTCTTGTATCATGACGCAAGAAAGTTTAATGTATGTGAACATTCTCTCGGATTCGACCATGCCTATTCCCTCTTCCAAGGCCTTGCTGGAGCGGCTTGCCTATGGTTCGATTTGGTCGCACCAGAAAACTCTAGGTTCCCCGGGTATGAAATTTAGAGCGCATAATGGGTGAGCGTATTAGGAAGAAGTAATGTTACATAAACCAACTTAAAGGATTATATTATAGTAATTTTAGACCGACACATACCAACTAACGCGTCATATTAATGCAAGAAACTGCGTGTCACGAAGCGCATTTGTTGTAATTTAGTTTATTAAGTTGGTATGTGTAGCATTATTCTAGAAAGGTTCCACGAGAAGATTTTTATGTAGAGAGATGATATATATTCCAAGAAGCAAAATGTAGCCGGAGGATGTAAATAAGCATATACACTTTGTGAAGTGTATTCTAATAGGAGATAGAAAACCGTGTGTTTGATAGGCAATATTTATCATGGTAATGTAAAAGATTTCATTTTATTTCGACACTTTGGAGTTGTTTGATTGCACAAGTTTGTCTAGGAAAAAATTACCACCCATTAAAAATGTAAAACTATTTGAAGTGTGAAAATTTGCCATTTCAAACAATTGTTTTCTTACCTCTCACCTAAAGAAAATTTGTATTTTTAAGGCAAAATTTTATTGTTTAGCCCTAAATAAACTTCTTTTCCATATTTTTAACTAACTACAACCAAACACATGAAATTGCAAATTTTAACTTGGCAAAAATTTTCTTGGAAAAATCTGACTTGGAAAATTGTCTTTTTCATCTTTTCTATCAAACACAGTGATTTGTTTCAAAATTTAGAGTTTTGTGCTCTAAAATGGGATAGAAAAATGGAAGTTTTTCATCTTATATTTGTGTGAAAATTTTGATGACCTTGCAGCTACTTAACTGTGTGATTAGGGTGATTTTTGTGACTTGATATGTATCCCAAAAGTCCTGCTACTATGCAGCAGATTGGGATTCCTGATCAATATGCTTATGCCTACATATTGTGTAGATTGAGAACTAGAATTTAGATCAAATCATTAGAATTAGCATCTTTGGTACTATTTCATAGAAAATACAAGCCTTTTAGGTTTGAATTGGCATATTTTTAAAATAGTTTTTTTATGTATATTTAATGAGGTATGTTTAATACAAGCCTTTTAGGTTTGAATTGGCATATTTTTAAAATAGTTTTTTTTATGTATTTAATGGGGTACATAAAAAACTTACCTCATTAAAAGGCTTGTAGTAAACTTAAAAGGCTTGTAGTAAACTTAAAATGTCAATTCAAACCTAAAAGGCTTGTAGTAAACTTACCTCATTAAATATACATAAAAAACATAGATACCTCAATAAAAAAACATAGATACCTCATTAAATATACATAAAAAACATAGATAAACATAGATACCTCAATAAAAAAACATATATACCTCAATAAAATGTAGTAAACTTACCTCATTAAATATACATAAAAAACATAGATACCTCAATAAAAGGTACATAAAAAACATATAAAATGTACCTCATTAAATACATTATATATATATATATATATATAGTAAACATACCTCATTAAATATACATAAAACATACACACACACACACATATTGTTGTAGCAACAGTAAATTAAATGCAGAATTAAGGAATGAAATTACCCAATTTTGGAGCAAATAAATCCGAGACAGAAAGAACAAGAAAATTCGAAAGCATGTACAGTCTAGAACACGGCTGAGTCGCGGACAATGTCGCTCTCTTTAAGGCGTTTCGCGGCTCTGCCCAAAGTGTGCTGACAGTCTTAAATTTGCCTCGTCACCCACAGGATAAAACAGCCCAAAAAATATGAAATTGGTAGCACACACCAGATTCATTCAATCAACACCCATTTTTTGATATGTACTGCTCGATTATGATAAATATAAATAATCTGGAGGATTAAATATTTCTGTATTGTTATAATTATTCAGGGGATGAATAATTATTTCTCTGTGTAAGGAAAAAAGATGAGAACAATTTGCAAAGAAAAAAATTTCTGAGAGAACTGTGTGTTAAAAAACGAAGGTTAAGACCTCCTTTTATTGCAAACAGATATTAACGTTAATGGGCAAAAACGTGGGTCAAGTGGAAGAGAAATTTTCGAAAAACGTTTTTGAGTTGGAGGAATTTTTCAACTGTAAATAACCACGTTTTTTTAATCCAGAAAAAATTACGGTTAATAATTAATTTTAAGCCCAAAAAACGTCAATTTATTTGTCAAAAAAATTATTTCTTAATGAGCCCAAGCCCAAGACCCAGGCACGGGTCGGGTTGGACGAACGGCGGCAGCGACGCGCGCGTGTGAATTGGCTCATTGGGTCTGCCCCATATACCCACAAAACATTGAATGCCCAAAGGTTTGAACCTTTGATCTCCAAAATGAGTTTATTAAGATAACCCATTTTGTCCATTCTACCGATGTGGGACTACCTCTGAAAAGCCACTTAAGTTTTGCACTATTATAGCAGTTGGTGAAGACAGCTATTTCCAGTAATCCCCCACTTGCAAAACTTGAAAACATTTTATCGAGCAATAATTCATAGAATTGTGCATAAGCAAATGTGTCTTTCGACTTGAACCTTTACGTTGTAAAGATGATTCAGAGTATAATAGAGTAACCGTAGTTTTGAACTCTATCTTTGACAACATCTCACACACAACCCTAATTGGGTGTAGTTCTAATAGCCAACACGTTACGACCATGTGCTTCTATCCCAGTATAGTGAACGCTTTAGGAATTTGCCCAAAATATCCATAGGAAGCGGCCACACTTCCACATTCACATAGGTGAGTTTATCAAGAGTACTCCTGTAGCTAGGTACCCCACTCAAAATAGAGCTATATATCTCATTAAGAGTTTTAGTAACTCATCATTTACTCGCTTAAGGAGATCATGCTCCATTGGGATGGACTCGGAGTAAAACTCCGTTCTATATTAATTAATAATCGCATGATTTAACACATATCATTTGTGACTTGTTATTACCCTTTGAATATATTTCTTGGGATCTTGAGCCTATATGTTGGATTACCATCACAAATGACTCATTTATCCAAGGGCTTTAGTCCCATCCCTTTCGAGGTGTTCCACACCTTCTCCCTAGCTAGTCCTTTTGTCAAAGGATCAACTAAGTTTTGTTCAGACCGTATATGATCCACCCTCACAGCACCCGTAGAGATAAATTCTCTAACAATACTATGCTTACGACGTATTTGTTTTTTCTTACCGTTATAATAACGGTTCTCAACTTTTGCAATAACCGCGATACTATCACAATGAATCAAAACGACAGGTATCGGTCTTTCCCATAATAGGATATTTGACAGGAGGTTTCTTAACTAACCTGCCTTTTCACTAGCAGTAGCTAGCGCTATCATCTCAAACTCCATAGTGGATTGCGCCAAAATAGTTTGTTTCTTAGATTTCCAAGATACTGCACCACCAGCGATGCTAAATATATATCTACGAGTAACCTTAGAATCATCAGATAGGGTGTTCCAATCAGTATCACTAAATCCTTCAAGGACAGCGGGATGCTTATTATAGTGTAATTCTAGATTCATCGTCCTTCTAAGGTATCGCATGACCCTCTCAATAGCATGACAATGCTCCATACTAGGTCTACTGCTAAATCTACATAGTACTCCCACAACATAAGCTATGTCAGGTCTAGTGTAATCTGTAGTATAACGTAAGCTACCTATAATGCTTGCATAAGCATTTTGATTTACACTGTCGCCAGTGTTCTTAAATAACTTTACACAAGGGTAAAATGGAGTGCTAGAGCTTTGATCCAAAAAAAGTCTCTTTTCTGACCTAGTAATATTAATTCCCAATATTACACTAGCTTCACCCAAATACTTCATGTCAAAATTGGCACATAATAATGATTTAACATTTTCTACGGCATGAATATTAGAACCAAATATGAGCAAGTCATCAACATAAAGACATATGATAGTTCAAATGTTCTCTACATATTTATAATAAATGCATTTGTCACTTTCATTTATTTTAAACCCATTGGAGATGACTCAGCTATCAAATTTATCATGTCATTGTTTAGGTGCTTGTTTGAGTCCATGAAGAGATTTATCTAATTTACATACTTTATTTTCTTGACCGTGTACAATAAAACCCTCAGGTTGATCCATATAAATCTCTTCTTCTAATTCTCCATTTAAAAATGCAGTTTTAACATCCATTTGGTGTACAATTAAATCATTTAAGGCAGCTATAGCAAATAGTACACGTATAGACATTATTCTAGTCACGGGTGAAAATGTATAAAAAAAGTCTACGTTTTCTCTTTGCCTAAAACCTTTAGCAACAAGACGTGCCTTATATTTTTCAACAGTGCCATCAGGTTTTTATTTGTTTTTAAGAATCCATTCACACCCAATTATTTTATACCCAGGAGGAAGGTCCACTAAACGCCAAGCTTTATTTGTTTCCAAAGAATCCATTTCATCATTAATAGAGTCTTGCCATAAATCAACATCTAAAGAAGATAAAGCTTCTTGAATAGTGTTAGGATCCTCCTCTAAAGTGTAAGCATAAAAGTCGGGACCAAAATCTTTTTCTACATGAGCCCTTTTTCTTTTTTGAATTTCTAAAATGGATTCATTATTTTCTTTATTTTTATTTAAAGAAATATTAGTGGATGACTCTCCCCCACTATTTCTCAATTTAAAAGGAAATTTGTTTTCATAAAAATCGGCGTCATTTGATTCAATAATTACTTGATTTTTCAAGTCATAAAATCGGTATGCTTTGCTATTAATAGCATAGCCTATAAAAACGCACTCATATGATCTACTTGCCAATTTAGACCTTTTAGGGTCGGGTATACGTACATAGGCTAAGCACCCCCATCTTCTAAAGATGTCACGTTGGGCTTAATATTTTTCCAAATTTCATAAGGAGATATTTTTATTTTAGTCTTAGGAATTCTATTAAGTACGTAACACATAGTCAAAATAATTTCACCCCACCAATGTGAGTCAGCCCCCGAATTTAATAAAATAACAACAACTAATTCAGTTAATATCCTATTTTTTTCTTTCGGCTTTACCGTTCATTTCGGGCGAATAAGGGGCAGTTTTTTCGTGAATAATGTCGTGGGTTTTATAGAATTCAATAAATGGTGCAAAATCATATTCGGTGCCTCTATCACTATGTAACCTTTTAATTTTCCGATTAAATTGATTTTCAATTTCATTTAGGAAAATTTTAAACATGTCAAACGCTTCACTTTTATTTTTCATTAAATACACAAATGAATAATCAGAACAATCATTAATAAAAGTTATAAAATAACGTTTGCCATTTCTAGTTGTGAAACCATATAATTCACAAATATTTGAATGAATTAAATCAAGTGGTTCAGATTCTCTAAAACAGATTTATGTGGTGTCTTAGTGATTTTTGCTTGACTACACCATTCACATTTTTCAAAATCATTTAATGATAATTCTGGAATTAATCCTAAAGTGCTCATATTTTTAACAAGTTGTTTATTAACATGAGCCTAGCATGCCAAACATTAAATGAACAAGCAATATAAGCAGGAGGAGAAATTTTATTCATTGCATCAACATTGAATTTAAACATTCCATCAGTGGCATAACCCTTGCCTATAAAAATTCCATTTTTGGTCAAAATAAATAAATCAGCACCAATAGTTTGTGTAAAGCCATATTTGTTGAGAAGATAGCCCGAAACCAAATTTTTCCTTATCTCGGGAGTGTGAAGAACATATTTGAGGATAAAAGTCTTTCCTGAAGTGAACTTTAATTCCATATTTCCAGTACCAGCAACCTCAGTGGAGTGAGAATCACCCAATAATACCTTTTTATTTACAGTCTCAGAATAAGTCTTAAACAGAGTACAATCATAACAGATATGGCGGGAAGCTACAATATCCAACCACCACCCTTCGGCACCTCTAACCATGTTGATTTCTGAAATTATAGCACATAGGTCCTCTTCGGTCAAATTCGCTTGTGGTTGTGGCATGTTGCGACATTTGCGAGCCATATGGCCAGACTTGCCACACTTGAAATAGAGAAACTGTCCTGAGTTGCTAGATTGTCCATTTCCAGGGTTCTTATTCTTATTCTGAGTCTGATTTTCAATATTCTGGTTGTGGCTTTTTTTCTGATTTTTCATATTTTTTCTGTTTGCCTTTAAAATAACTGGAGTGTGGTTCTTTTTTTTTATTTTTATTGTTAGACACAATAAGAATTTCATCTTTGTAGTCCTATTTTCGGGATTCCTCCTCAATTCTCAATTTAGTAATGAGTGACTCTAGTGAAAATTCTTTAGACTTATGCCCCAAAATATTTTTAAATTATTGGAATAGTGGATGCAATTTATCAATAATTATAGCCACCTGAAATTTCTCATCTAAAGCCATGCCCTCGGAAATAATTTCATGGACAATCATTTGCAAATCATGAGTTTGAGCAACAACAAATTTGTCATCCGTCATTTAAAATTTCAAATAACGGCTGACGGCATATTTTTTAGCACTCGTCTCCTCCGTGTCATCTTTTTTAAACAGTGTATCCCAAACATCTTTTACAGTTTTATAATTAGCATAATAGTCATAAAGTTCGTCACTTAGAGCATTCAAAATTTAGTTCTTTCACAAAAAATCATTTTACTCCCAAGTTCTAATTGTTTTGCTTTCCTTAACAGTAGGTAGATTATTTACTACGGGTTTATCAAATTGAACACACGATGAGACTTTTTTCGTAGTTAAATAAAATAGCAATTTTTTTCTCCAACGTTTAAAATGGGTGCCTTCATATTTGAAAGGCTTATTAAGGTTGCTAGAGTTAATTTTGTCCATGGAAGAATAGTAAACACCTTAAAATTGTTGTAGCAACGGTAAATTAAATGCAGAATTAAGGAACGAAATTACCCAATTTTGGAGCAAATAAATTCGAGACAGAAAGAACAAGAAAACTCGAAAGCAAGTACAGTCTAGAACACAGTTGAGTCGCGGACAATGTCTCTATCTTTAAGGTGTTTCGTGGCTCTGCCCAAAGTGTGCTGACAGTCTTAAATTTGCCTCGTCACCCCCAGGATAAAACAACCCCAAAAATATAAAATTGGTAGCACACACCAGATTCATTCAATCAACACCCATTTTTTTATATGTACTACTCGATTATGATAAATAAAAATAATCTGGAGGATTAAATATTTCTGTGTTGTTATAATTATTCAGGGGATGAATAATTATTTCTCTGTGTATGGAAAAAAGATGAGAACAATTTGTAAAGAAAAAAAAAATTCTGAGAGAACTGTGTGTTAAAAAACGAAGGTTAAGACCTCCTTTTATTGCAAACAAATATTAATGTTAATGGGCAAAAATGTGGGTCAAGTGGAAGAGAAATTTTCGGAAAACGTTTTTAAGTTGGAGGAATTTTTCAACTGTAAATAACCACGTTTTTTTATTCCAGAAAAAATACCGTTAATAATTAATTTTAAGCCCAAAAAACGTCAATTTATTTGTCCAAAAAATTATTTATTAATGAGCCTAGACCCAAGACCCAAACAAGGGCACGGGCCAGGCCGGCCTGCCGGACGGCGGCGGCGGTGCGCACGTGTGACTTGGCCCCTTGGTTCTTCCCCACATACCCACAAAATATTGAATGCCCAAAGGGATGAACCTTTGATGTCCAAAATGAGTTTATTAAGATAACCCATTTTGTACATTCTACCGATGTGGGACTAACTCTGGAAAGCCACTTATGTTTTGCACTATTATAAGAGTTGGTGAAGACAGCTGTTTCCAACACACACACACACACACACACACACACACACACATATATATATATATATATATATATATATATATATATATATATATATATATATATATATATATATATATATATATATATTGACACACACACACACACATATATGTATAATATAAATATAGATGTTTTTCAATTTTGTCAAATTTTTAGAAAATTGTATTTAAAAACAAGTTCATCAAATGCACACCAATATTTATAAACATAAAAAATTGAATTTTAAAATTTTATTTAAAAACAGTGTTTAAATTGAGTTTTTTGAACACATAACCAAACGGGATAATATTTAACAACTTGTATCTCAACTATGGTAAAAAGTTCTACATATATTCACATTTTTATCATACATATATTTACATTGGAAAATGCTGGTGAGATTGAGTTTTTGGACTTAATTTTGAGATACAGTGGTGTCTTCACTAGGTGATGTTTTTAGTGGAACTCATGTGGTCCACATGCACAATTGAGTCAAAAAACTTCGTCTAACATTATCTTTCATTAGTTTACAGTGTCCTGCTTTCTTTTTTGAGTATATGTACATGTCATTAGTAGAGTGTCCATTCACATTAACGTGTCAAAGATTGAAATGGAAAAAAATATCATGAAATTTCTTTACTAGCAAGCTAATTTGAGTAATTTTAGGGGGACTCTAAAACGATATCCAAAAATCAAATGCAATGAAGACACACAATGGGTAGTGTGTGGGGTCCATATAGGGTTCATCGAAAACACCGACAAATGCATGTTGGTGTTTGTTTGTGTAAATTACATAGCTTAAATCCAAATATGTATTGTGTTTTTGTTAATTCGATTCAGGATTAATTAATGCATATCTTCCCTCAAACATCACATTTTAGAAATAAGAAATAGTATATTGTACATGGGGACGTGGGAAACTAGGGCAGATATGTGTTATTAACGTATAAAATATGGAAAATGAGTTAAAAAAGAAAGAAAAAATAAATTTGACTCCCTCCGTCCTAAATAGAGAGTCAACTATTTTTTTTGCGTCGTCCCAAATTAAGTCTACTTTTTTTGGGGGATATACTCAACGAGCCAAAATTTAAGACAGTGAATAAGAGTTGATTGTGGCTCGAGTATATTCTTATTTCTTATACAAAATAAAGATATGGACTTTTAATTTGGGACAGTGGAAAATTTTAACAACGTAGTTACATCTGAACTTTTCATCCTTCACATCACTTTTTCATATTACCTGAACCTAAATAAAAGGACAACTTTAGGTGAATGACATAACAAATACATGCTTGATAAAGGCAAAGGCGATCTGCACTACATCAAAACTGGCGATTGGTCACGGCCAAAATCCCTGACCAAGACTGTAGGTTGCGGACTTGGGCCGTGACCATTTCGGGCGTGACCAATTTCGTGGCTTGCGGCCTAAGTCCGTGACCAAAAAATGGTCACGGCCTGCAGGGGTTACGGAATATGGTCGCGGACTTGGTCCGTGACCCATACCGTGACGAGTCGTGGCCCTCGTCCGTGACCCACAACCGTGACAAAAAAGAAAAGAAAAATGGTCACGACCCAAGTACGCGATCCACAACCGTGACAAATTGGTCAAGGACTTCGGTCGCGACCCACAATCGTGACAAAAAAAAAGGAAAAAAATGGTCGCGGCCCAAGTTCGTGACCTCCAACATTGACCAAAAATGTCGCGACCAAAGTTCGTGTGAGGTGTTGGTGCCACTCACGGGGCCGTTCGGGGGCTGTTTCGGCTTTTACCCCACTATCGCTCTGTTTTTATGCCTAAGTCTAGAAATATATAAATTATCGTCATATTCTCAAATCAGGGGTCCCGTCTCTCGTGATCGCGCGGTTAGTTCCTACGAGTTACATTGGTCCCGTGCGAGGTGTTGGTGCCACTCACGGTGCCGTTCGGGGGCTTTTTTGGGTTTTCCCCCACTAACGGAAAGTTTTTAAACCTAAGTCTAGAAATATGCAAATTATCGTCGTATTCTCAAACCGGGGGTCCCGTGATCGCGCGATCAGTTCCTACGAGTTATATTGGTCCCGTGCAATTTGTTGGTATCACTCAAGGGGCCGTTCGGGGGATGTTTCGGGTTTCCCCCCACTAACGCCATGTTTTGCCTAAGTCCTGATATTTTTAAATTATTTTCATATTCTCAAACTAGGAGTTCCGTATTCACGCGGTCAGTTCCTATGAGTTACATTGGTCCCGTACAAGGTATTGGTTCCACTCACGGGGCCGTTCAGGGATTGTTTCGGGTCTTCCCCCACTAACGTCATGTTTTGCCTAACTCCTGATATTTTTAAATCATCGTCGTATTCTCAAACCAGGGGCCCCATGATCGCACGGTCAATTCCTACCAGTTACATTGGTCCCGTGTGAGGTGTTGGTGCCATTCACGGGGCCGTTTGGGGGATTTTCGGGTTTCCCCCCATTAACTCCCTGTTTGTATGCCTAAGTCTAGAAATATGCAAATTACCATCGTATTCTCAAATCGGGGGTCCGTGATCATGCGTCCAGCTCCTATGAGCTACGTTGGTCCCGTATGAGGTGTTGGTGCCACTCATGGGGACGTTTGGGGGTTGTTTCGGGTTTTCGCCCACTAACGGCAAGTTTTTAAGCTCCAGTCTAGAAATATGCAAATTATCATCGTATTCTCAAATCGGGAGTCCCGTGATCACGCGATCAATTCCTACGAGTTACATTGGTCCGTGCGAGTTGTTGGTGCCACTCACGGGATCATTCGGGGGTTGTTTCGGGTTTTCCCCCACTAACGCCATGTTCAGCCCAAGTCCTGATATTTTTAAATTATCATCGTATTCTCAAACCGGGGGTCCCATGATCACGTGGTCAGTTCCTACGAGTTACATTGGTCTCGTGTGAGGTGTTGGTGTCACTCACGGGGCCGTTCAGGGACTATTTCGGGTTTTCCCCCACTAACGCCCTGTTTTTATGCCTAAGTCTAGATATATAAATATTATCGTCGTATTTTTAAACCGGGGGTCCCATGATTGTGCGGTCATCTCCTACGAGTTATATTGGTCCCGTGCGAGGTATTGGTGCCACTTACGGGGCTATTCGGTGGCTGTTTCGGATTTTTTCCCACTAATGGCAAGTTTTTAAGCCTAAGTCTAGAAATATGCAAATTATCATCGTATTCTCAAATCGCGAGTCCCGGGATCGCGCGGTAAGGCCCTACGAGTTACAATAGTCCCGTGCGAGGTGTTGGTGCCACTCACGGGACCGTTCGGGGGCTGTTTCGGGTTTTTCCCCACTAACGCCATGTTTTGCCTAAGTCCTGATATTTTTAAATTATCATCGTATTCTCAAACCGGGGTTCCCTTGATCGCGCGACTAGTTTTGAAGAGTTACGTTGCTCCCATGTGAGTTGTTGGTGCCACTCATGGGGCAATTCGGGGTCTGTTTCGGATTTTCGCCCACTAACGACAAGTTTTTAAGCATAAGTCTGGAAATATGCAAATTATCATCGTATTCTCAAACCGGGAGTCCCGAGATCACGCGGTCAATTCCTACGAGGTGTTGGTGCCACTGACGGGACCGTTCGGGGGCTGTTTCGGGATTTTTCGCAATAACGCCATGTTTTGCCTAAGTCTTGATATTTTTAAATTATCGTCGTATTCTCAAACCGGGGGTCTCGTGATCGTACGATCAATTCCTACGAGTTACATTGGTCCCGTGTGAGGTGTTGTGCCACTCACGGGATGTTTCGGGTTTTCCCCCCACTAACGCCCTGTTTTTATGCCTAACTCTAAAAACATGCAAATTATAATTGTATTCTCAAACCGAGGGTCCGGTGATCGCGCAATCAGTTCCTACGACTTACATTGATCCCGTGCAAGGTGTTGGTACCACTCACGAGGCCGTTCAGGGGCTGTTTTGGGTTTTTGTCCACTAATGGTAAGTTTTTAAGACTGAGTCTTGAAATATGCAAATTATCATCATATTCTCAAACCGGGAGTCCCGTGATCACGCAATCAGTTCCTACGAGTTACATTGGTCCCGTACGAGGTGTTAGTGCCACTCACGGGGCCGTTCGGGGGCTGTTTCGGGTTTTTCCCCATGAACGCCATGTTTTGCCTAAGTCCTGATATTTTTAAATTATCGTCGTATTCTCAAACTGGGGGTCCCGTGATCGCATGGTCAGTTCCTACGAGTTACATTGGTCCAGTGTGAGGTGTTGGTGCCACTCACAGGGCCGTTCGGGGGCTGTTTCAGGTTTTCTCCGACTAACGCCCTGTTTTTATTCCTAAGTCTAGAAAATTTAAATTATCATCGTATTCTCAAACTGGGGGTCTCGTGATCGCGCGGTCAGTTCCTACGAGTTACATTGGTCCCGTGCGAGGTGTTGGTGCCACTCATGGGGCCGTTCGGGGGCTGTTTCGGGTTTTCGCCCACTAACGGCAAGTTTTTAAGCCTGAGTCTAAAAATATGCAAATTATCGTTGTATTATCAAATCGGGAGTCCCGTGATCACGCGATCAATTCGTACGAGTTACATTGGTCCCGTACGAGGTGTTGGCACCTCTTACGGGGCCGTTCGGGGGATGTTTATGGGTTTAGCCCTCTAATGCCATTTTTAAGCCTAAGTTTAAATATTTTCAAATTATCATTGTATTCTCAAACCGGGGGTCCTGTGATCACACGGTCATTTCCTACGAGTTACATTGGTCCCGTGCGAGGTGTTGGTGCCTCTTACGGGGCCATTCAGATGTTGTTTCGGGTGGTCGCACTCTAAGGCCATGATTTCATGCCTAAATCCTGATATTTTCAAATTATCCCTATATTATCAAACCGGGAGTTTCGTGATCGTGCGGTTAGTTCCTACGAGTTACATTGGTCCCATGTGAGGTGTTGGTGCCTCTTACGGGGCCGTTCGGGGTAATGTTTCGAGTTTTGACCATCTAAGGCCTTGTTTTTAAGCCTAAGTCCTGATATATGCAATTTATCCTCGTACTCTCAAATCGAGGTGTTAGTGCCTCTCACGATTTCTTTCGGGGGGTATTTCAAATTATCTAGACTTATATAACTACTGTTATATTGTTACATTCTATTTATAGATATACCAATAATGACTTTGATAGCAGTTTCTTTGAAATCATTTGAATGTTGAAATCTAAGATCTAATATCCCATGACAATAATGTTATTTTTAAAGCTTCCAATGCAACCATGATAACTGTGAAATTGATGTGGTTATGCAATGCGAAGGAAATGATATATATTCGAAGATGTTAAGAAAATTCCACATATAATCTATAGACATTAAACTAAAAAATACTCATCCAATACAAGTATGAATGTTTGTAGTTTTTTCATCTAACAAACATTATCATTGGAGAATAGTTTTTATATGATCCACACAAGTAAAAGGTACACATTTGCAATGGAGATGGTTTAAGTACACACCACAATAATAATATGGATATTGAATATAAAACCTGAGATAGCGAGAAACGAGGTTGATGAATCTAGATTTCGCATTTTCACTATAAATAAATAATTAGCCGAACGTTCACATTCAGTTTCAAGATCCATGATCCATTCCAAAAAAAATAAAATATCAAACAAAGTGGCAAATATATCATAAGTGAAATGAAAATGAGAATAGTGACCTGATCTGATTGAGGCTAGCAACAACAGAGCGTAGTTTATTGAGTTTGTCGGTATCAACAGAGCTCAAAGTGGCCATTGTAAAGGAATATAGAGATCTGGTTTAGAGGGAGAGATAGAACAGAATAAAAAGAGTGATAATTAAGAATGGATATATAAAGAGAATGAAGAGTTATATATAGAGAGTGAAATGTGTTATTGGAAATGCGAAACGTAAAATGAGGCGTAGAGAGAGAATGTATTGCCAAATATGAAACAAAAAGAAAGCCGCAACCTTATATAACAACAGTTATATAACTGTTGTTATTTAACAGTCATATAACTGTTATATAACAACATAATAGTTATATAACTGTCATTATATAACAATTTATATAACAACTTATATAAACTGTGTTTATATAACTGTTGTATAATATAAACTGTTATATAACATTTCAAAGATTGGAGTAAATCAGAAGTTAAAGACTTATTTCAGGAAATTAAAGAGTTAGAGGATAAAGTTATTGATGCAGAGAAGAGACTAGAAGAAATTCCAAGTTTAGAAACAAAAGGCAACCTCTCAAAAATTAGCAACCTCTCAAAAATAAAAGAGTTTTTTTGCAGGTCAATCAAGCTACGTCACAGTGACTAAATATATTCCCAAATTAGTCAATGATGAAATGAACCTCAGCTTGTCCAAAATTCTAGAAGCAAAGGAGATATGGAGTGCAATTTCATCTCTTAATGCTAATTGTGGTGCAGGTACAGATGGATTCAATGGTTTCTTCTTTACATCATGTTGAGAAATTATAAGACCAGACCTTATTCTTTCCATTCAATCATTCACAAATGGAGCCAAGAATAGTCTCAAGAAACTGATGAACTTCCTTGAAACTTATGAAGATCAGTCTGACCAATTACTTAGTGTGGAAAAGAGCCTCTATTTCACTAGCTCAAAATGTCCCCTAGACACATTCATGCTATTGAAGAAGTGACGATGTTTAAGAAAGGTGCGGGCCATTTAAAATATTTGGGAGTTCCTCTTTTCAAAGGAAGAAGGAGAGCAACTATGTTTGACCCTCTGGTTCAAGGAAGAAGGAGAGAAGCTATATGTGGAAAGTGATCAAAAAATTAGTGCCAATTGACTCCTCCATCAAAGATGTTGGAATTAAAATGGTATCAAAATGTAACTGTTGCTCTAAGTCAGAAGAAAGCCTGACTCATCTTTTCTTCTCTGGTCCTTTAGCTACTCAGGTTTGGGCTTTCTTTGAAACTAGACTTGGCATCTCCTCACTCTCTTCCTTCTCCCAAAAAATCATTTCTTAGTGGATGAATTCAAGCTCTGATGCGTCCTTCAGAAGATTGTGTCAACTTTACTTTTGCTTCATCTTGTGGGAAATTTGAATGAGCAGAAACAAGGCTAGATTTGATAACATTAACATGAATCCTCTCTATATAATTGAGTCCACTCAAAAAATAATTCAAGATTATCTCTTAACCTTTGCCTACCCTCAATCTTCTTCTAAATGATGTCTAAATTCATTGCAAAATCTTAACATTCCTTTTTCAGCCCTCAATTCCCCCTCATTTTCCCTTATTGCCTGGTCAAAACCTCCTAATAATTTATTGAAGCTAAATACAGATGGTGCTTGTGACTCCAGCAGTAGAATGGGATTGGGTGCAATTCTAAGAGACTTAAAAGGTGACTGAATTTGGGTATTTTATGAGGGGTATCATCTTGGAACAAATAACTAGGTAGAAGTAATGGCAACCAAACATTGTCTATCTTATTATCTAAGTCAAGGTTGGACTAACATTGTAGTTGAATTAAACTCTTCTCTGATAGTCAATTGCATTAATGACCATCTAAAAATTCCTTGGAGAATTAAAGAAGATGTGTTGGAAATTCAAGATCTCATCAAGGAACTCAATATAAAATTTTCTCACTGTTTCATCGAATCTAATTTCACTGCTGATTTGTTATCCAAGATTGGTGTGGTATCTCAAGAATAAAAAATGTTCAATTATGTTCTCGAATTGCTTAGGAAGATTAAAGGGACTATTTATTTAGATAAATATAATGTCCCCTACCTAGGTCTTGAAATATTCAAATTATCATCGAATTCTCAAATCGGGGGTCCCATGATCGCACGGTCAGTTCTTATAAGTTACATTGGTCCCGTGTGAGGTGTTGGTGCCTCTCACAGGGCCGTTTAGGAGCTAGTTCAAGTTTTCGCCCACTAACGCCATGTTTTTAAGCCTAAGTCTAGAAATATGCAAATTATCATCATATTCTAAGACTGGGGGCCCGTGATCACGCGATCAATTCGTACGAGTTACATTGGTTCCGTGCGAGGTGTTGGTGCCACTCATGGGGCCGTTTGGGGGCTGTTTCGGGTTTTCCCCCACCAGCACCATGTTCTACCTAAGTCTAGAAATATGAAAATTATCATCATATTCTCAAACTGGGGGTCCCGTGATCGCACGGTCAGTTCGTATGAGTTACATTAGTCCCGTGCGAGGTGTTGGTGCCACTCACGGGGCCGTTGGGGGGCTGTTTCGAGTTTTCACCCACTAACGCCATGTTTTTAAGCCTAAGTGTAGAAATATGCAAATTATCGTCGTATTCTAAAATTGGGGGTCCTATGATCATGCGGTCAGTTCGTACGAGTTACATTGGTCCCGTGCGAGGTATTAGTGCCACTCACGTGGCCGTTTGGTGGATGTTTTGGGTTTTTACCCACGGGCATGTATTGAAGAACTGATATCCAATTCGTTAGATCTGCAATACGTAAACAATGTGTTATGAAGAACAGGTATGTAAAATTAAAGAAAGTACCTCACAATACCACTGAAGAATTATATTTGCTGCCTATAATATGTCGTAGATTTACATATGCCGCAAATTTATTCCCCCATTTTAACATGAGCAACCTACTGCCTATAATATGTAAAGAAAAGTACACAAAGGCAAAGAAGAACAAAAATGTATAATATCAACCCGGTGCATATAATATCAATGTAGTTGTGATTATTACGTTGCCATTTTAAGTCTTTAAAATACATATCCAATCAAGTTGATCACAACAAATCTCAAACTAAAACAGAACTGTATGAAATCAACAAAATTATGGCAAACATGTCAAGTTAAAATATGAATGAACGGAATCAAGTTGCCTTTGTTACATGTCAAGTTGTAGCCTCCTAATATTTTGACGTAAACGTAAAAAAATGCACATTAATCGCAAGATAAGTGATATACTTTTTCATAGGAAAATCAAGAACACACCCAACAAATTTAATAACATGTACACTTATGGACACTAGTATCAATTCAATAAATACAACATAGTATCCAACAACCAAGCCAACAATATCTCACTATAATAATGTGCACACGTGTTTGCGACTAGTATGTCAAAAAAAATTCATTTAATTATATTTTGTAAAAAAAAATCACGACAAGCATATAACCCCCAATATAATATGATGACATTCATATAACCCACAATAAGGTGGATGTAATTTTTTTTTTACTTATTAAAAATCCATTTAATTATATTTTTGTCAAAAAATATAATGTTTAGGGTTTTGAACAATATTTTGTCAAAAAAATACACACACATACAATCTAGTTGACATAATTTATACATACACACACATACAATCTACGGTTTATTGACATAATCTATACATACACACACATACAATCTTGGGTTTTCTAAACCCTAATATTTTGTTTGCCATAAATCTATACATACACACACATAAAATATATACATACACACTCATACAATTTAGGGTTTATTGACATAAAAAATAATTTATTTGTTCATAGTTACATACATAAAAACACATATACACATAAATATACGCATACACACATATATAAACATAAATTTGTGCATAAACACACATATAAACGAGAATAATAACCCAAATAGAAATTTATTTTCAATGGCCTACAATCAGTTTTGGGGGGTGAGGGCTTATGCTAGTTGAAATCGATTTGGAGGAATTGTTTTAAGGAATGCACACACATACACACAACAACCACAAATCAACAAATTGAAATGCACACACATATACACACATACCTTTCACAAATATTAGAGCTAAAATCATACCTTAGATGAAATCAAATCGTAAAATCGCCCAAAGCTTTTATTGATTGATGAAATGCACACACATATACGTGTTTTCTTTTTTTAATGGATGGACGTGGTCATGGCCATTAGCCGTGACCCACCATCGCAACCCATTAGTTCCTTTACCTGTTACTGATTGACGAATGGTTACAGCCTACAACCGTGACCCCCCATGAGCAACCAATAGCAGACCAAGAATTGAGGGGTGGTCAAGACCAAGAAATGGTCATGGCCCTTAGTCGTGACCCCATACTTGCTACTTATTGATGAATGGTCATGCCCTACAACCATGACCATCTTGCGTGACCACCAACAGGCCTTTATTTGAGGGATGGTCACGGACCATAGCCGTGACCCACATCAAGAAATGGTCACAACCCCAAGCCGTGACCCCATATGTGTATATTTTCTCCTTTTTCATGCCATGGGTCACGGACTTGGGCTGTGACCCATCCGCGACCAAACTTGGAGGGAATTTTGGCGTGAGTTTGGTGCCAAGATGGTCACGACCTGGTCATGACCCAAATTCGTGACCCACAGTGGTCAGGGATTTGGTCCGTGACCACTTACAGAACATCGATAATTTAATGTGGTAATAAATATGGTCACGCCAAATATTGAGTTAGACACGGCCCCAGTCTGCGACCAGATGGTCACGGACTTGGGCCGTGACCCATTGAGCGTGACCATTCGAATGATTTGGTGTAGTGCTGGGGATGTCGTGGGATCTTCTATACAAGTGCAATGGATTCTTATGGGACCCATGTTTATAAGCACTTACCTTGAATAAGAAATTGTACCAATTGAACTCCTCACGCCAGTTATAGAAGCCATGTTGGTCATGTTGGCCTAGGGTAACGCACAACATGGAACGTTCGTTGAGTATTTTACATTTGTTACTCCATTTTTCTCTCCTCTCTGAAGAGGACGTTGAGGAGCTTCATGTATCAATCTGTAAAATAACTTAGAATATTTGAACATTCTCACGGATTCTACGATGCCTATTCCTCATCCAAGGCCTCGCCGAAGCGTCTTTCCTTGGGTCCGATTTGCTTAGTTAAAAAAGTCGTGTGTAGTACCTTAAAGAGTGTTAGAAGATGATTAGTCTTACACAAACAAGCTTTCATAATTATATTGCGTTAGCATAATTTTTGTGTGTGTAAATCTTTGAAAATATAAGAGGGGACAAACAACTTTTATATGGGTACCACGAGTTTTTAGTTGGAAGTTATTTTACACCCAGACTTCCTTTGCTCTCCTCATGCATGTGTTACTCATAAGAAACTTGTAGTTTTTTATACTAATGGGAAAGTCATCTGAGCATTAGAATTTTGTATATATTGGGTGGAGTCACATATTGGGTGGAGAGCCACACGCGCGTACATCGTCGTTCAATTAGCTCGGGGTATCGTCATTTGATTAGTCTGGGCAGGGCCCATGTTATGGGTTTTGGGTTGGTTGTTGTTGATACGATAGATCATCCACTAGTTATTCTCGTACCATCAAATCAAGTGTGAAATATGTAATGAGCAAATACAGCAAATAAAGAGAGGTAAAAGACAAGATATAGAGTGGTTCAGCCTCTAAAATAGGCCTATGTACACTTTGGTGCTCTATTCTCATTATACATATGTTGTTGTATAAGTTTACAGTGCCATTAGAGGCGTACAATATAATGAAGGGGAGATAATATATGATGATGGCTAAGCAGGAGACCTAGATGTGGCCTGAGGGGTGATAGGCACAGATGTGGCAGGGGGTCAGCCCCCAAGTCTGGTGCTCTAAAGAGAGAGAGTAGAGTTGGGCAGGGCTTCGCCTATGAATTCTCTATTTCTGTCCCCTAATAATGAGGTGAGTGCCTCTATTTATAGGAGGTATAAAGGTGTGGCACGCGCTCAAGTCACGTGACATATGGATGAGTCTGACAAGTAGGGAATCCTTCTAAAAGATGGAGACCTATCAAGTGGCCATGCCTATGTAAAGGCTGCGGCTTGTAAGAGGGGGTGCGACCTGTTATAAGGTGTACGGCCTGTAAGAGGGGGTTCGTCCTGTCATAAGGTGTGAGGCACCCTGTGATGTATGCTGGCGAGATAGACTGTCTTGGCCTATAACTTCTTTCGTATGTAGGAAGGGTTCCCCGACTGAGGTGTTATATTTGTCATATCAATAATCCCCCAATCCGTAGTGTCAAGAGATAGCGATTGGGTCTACGGCTGAGTAGGATCTAGGTGCCGCAGAGTTTTCAAGGCGACGCTTCGTCTTCCCGCGCCATCTTATATAAATTGTTCCAACCGTGAACTTCATTACGTTTCCAAAAACTTTGAGAGCAAATCGAAAGTTGAACTCTGTTAGTTCATCCTCTTACTTTTTTTGGTGACTTTTCAAGCCAGCTGGTGGGGGTTCTAAGGCATTTGACGATGGTTTGTGGCTAATCCTTGGTGATTTCTTCATTTCCATGTATTCTTTCAATCGCCTCTCTCCGTTTATACCCCATTTGTGTATTGGCGTCATATGTCCTTAGAAAAATTCCACTCGACTGATTAAACTCGCATATCTGTTAATTTTTAAGATTTAAACTCGTTCAAATATGAATTCTCATCTGTTTGATTGTTGCATATAAATGCTATTAAACCTTGAATTCCATCTTCACAATAGGAGAGGTAATGAACATCTGAATGATAGATAACTGTAATTTTTGCCAATTTGTTGAATGAATCGATATTTATATGATGAAAAAAACCCTCAATTTTCCAATGTTCTTATCGTTCTTGAGTAAAACCCTAGAATTCAGGGTTTTTAATCTTTAGACTGGATTATTGTCAACAAAAGGATGTTCGTATGCGTGGTTATGGAAGTTATCCCATTACTATTTGAGTGAGTTACCGCAGCATGGATTATTTAAATCCATTTAGTAATTTAGGTCTTTCTTGAATCAATGCCTTTAAATATTGTTCTATAGCATAGAAAATGTTGTTGCGATAGGTAATAAACATAATGCTGCAGAACGCAGTATAGCCAGTGACATGTAGTAACTTAGGGCATCCTTACTTTTCCCTTGAACTAAATCTTCTAACACTTTAATCAACTAGATGCGGCAAACATGATGGGGGGAAACCAAAATTTCAATAGGATGCGACATATAAGAGTCTTTCCCAAAATGTGTAGGCCGCGACGCGTAAGAATATTAATAATTTCTTCCCCAAGATAATATACCGCGACAGAAGTTGAATTATTAGAATTCTAGAGCCCAACACATGTAGTTAACTAAATTTTCTAAGACATCAATTAATGTTCTCAAACTGACCGCGGCCTTCAAGAGGCTCGTCTGATCATACTGACTGTGGCACCTAACCACGGACCCTTTTTGCCTTTCAGGTCTTGCTGCATCCATATGAGTTGGGATCCTGATGAATTTCTCAAGGACTTTAGGAACAAACATTTTGGAGTCTCCTCCCCCCCTGAACTTTCTTTTGTGATCCCTTTAAAGGCAGTGGGGCCTTGTCATCTCAAAGATTGCCCAAACTATCTCATTATAGACTCTGATCCCGTGGGCTCTGCTTGTAGGAAGGATTTTGAGACCACTTCAATAAAAGAGGAAATCAACTCTAGTAACAACCCAACGGGTATTGATGCTGTGGCCACTGGGCCTTCTGAGGCTAGGGACGCACCTGCTAGTCCATCCAGTAGATCCGAGGGCACTCCTACAGCTTTAAATATCCGCGACAATATGACTCGGGAGTGGGTTGACCAAGTGGCTGAAGCGTTTGAGTTTCTCGATAATGTGGTCTTCACTGCCCCCGTCGCGGACCAAAGACCTTGCTCAGTTATTGCTGATGGCGTAGTTTGCTTCCCCCTTCACACATTTGTGTATGGGTTGCGGCTACCCATCCCAGTTCCTGTTAGGAAAATTTTCCACACGATGAAGTTAGCCCCAGATCAGCTAGATCCCAATGGCTGGAGGGCAATTCTTGCCTCAATAGTATTATGGAAACAAAAGTTAAACAGGGACATAACTCCCACGGAGTTCTTCAATTTTTAGATGCCGAAGGAGAACTCCGTGAAATTCGTGTGGTATTACTACCTTACTGTCCGCAAAAATGATAAAACCCTCTACTCTGGGAGGCCCACCAGTGTCAAAAGTTGGAAAGGTAAGTATTTTTTATATTTCAAGAGATGGATGGGAGGTTCATCCAGAGGATACTGAGAGAGAAAAATCACATAGGACGCCGTGGCAATGGGGACGTACATCCAAACTAGGTACATAAAGCTATATCCTTGATAACATGACGCGCCCCATTTTTTAATTCACACGGTTCCTTTTATTGTATTGCACTAACATAATCCTCTTGTGCAGCTCTTGATAATTTACAACTCAGTGAGCGGTAGGAGAGAAGAGTGGGAAGGGTTGCGGCCATCAAGGATAAAGAGAAAAGATTCAACACCTTAGTGACTTTTATCCCCAAATTTAAGGCAGGCTACTTCCCCAGTAAGTCTCGGCCAATAAAGATGGCACCTTTCTTTAGTATTTCGAAGTATTTGTCTTCAAATCATAAGTACTTAGAATTTTTACTTTGTTTTTTCTTCAAGTGAGGAGATAGGTAGGGAGATTTTGAAAGCTTAATTAGCAGAGATGGATCAGGATGCATCTGCCCTCAATAATGCTGCTAAGAAAGGAAGAAGGAAGAGAAAGAGGGCACCTACCATGGACTCAAACAATGTTGAGCCTACTGTCGTAGATGAGGCATATGTGACAAATCCCACACTTGGGAGGGCTGTGTCACATAAGGTGTTTGTGGACAGTGTCGCAGCGTCACAAAGAGAGTAAGTCGATGACAACATCGACGAATATCTGTCAGCGACAGGCCTACTGCCCTCTGAGAATGAGGACATTGGTGGACGCGAACCTTCACCTATTTTTTATGCCAATTCTCCTCATCCACGCACTATTGTGGCTATAAATGCCAACCTTCCACCTCCACAAGTCAGGCCAAGAGTTGGGCCTGATGGTCGTCCACACCCTCAACTTAGGGAAGAAAATCCCAATTCCTCCTGGGATACAACTGTGAGAGCTGTCCACAGAATAAGGAAGGTTTCAGAGAATGTGGACCTTGACCATCTTATTGAGGAGGACTACGAAGACTTGGAAGAGTATTCTCTCCACAACCTGTTGAGGGTAATTTCTTCACCACTTTCTATTTATTCCAATGTTTTTGCCAAAAGTTAATGAGCAATGACTTTTGTCTTTCAGGCCGCGGACGTTGTGGTGTCTCGGAGGATGAAATACAATGGGCTTTACAAACTCTATAGGGTTATGGAGACTTCCCACCATAATGACCTGAACGTAGCCAGGTCGTCCTCCTTTCAAGCGAACAATGATTCCTCTGCTGCGGCGCTTGAGGCGGCTAAGCAAGATTTGGAGGCTGCCACTAAGGCTAAAAATGAGACTGAGCAGAACTTCTCTCAGGCCGTAGAGTCTTTGTTAATTTCCAAGGCTTAAGCTCTTGAGGCTGCAGAACAAGCCACTACTGCTCAAAATAAGCTTGCTGCGGTAGGAAAGCAAATGGAGAAGATGGCTGCTGATCATGCCATGGCCCTCAGAAGTCTTGAGAGTCGACATGCTGAGGCCATCGGACTAAGAGAAGAGAATCATGCCACAACCTTAAGCCAATTTGCGAACCTTGTTGTGGCCAATTTTAAGAAGTCCAAGGACTTTTTTCTAATTAACAACAAAGCCTACCTCCGCGGATTTCAAGAGCTAAAGCACAAAGTTGTTAAGAATTTCCTAGAGTTTAAGGACCAAATCATGTCCTGGAAACTGGGTGATGCTGAGAACGACCAATGTGTAGCTGAGATTAGGGCTACAGCAGAGGAACGAACATGAAAGCTTATTGAAGAGGCTGCGGCCGAGGACGAGACTGAGACTGCTGCGGAAGGTGAATGAAGGAGATGTCAATGACGATTCAGCCTCATGAGAGTTGTACCTTTTAATTTTCAATTTTTAAACTGTCGATGCAGGGCTGCGTCCCTCTTCATTTAACTTTTGATATTCAAGGTTACGACCATTGTTTGTATGACTTAATCTATGATCTTTTAACATTTGGGTATACCTTTTTAAACTTCAGCGGACCTTATTATTAAGGCTGCGACCACTTTTGCATGCTTTATACTTCCAATGCTTCATCACTTTAATTCTTGTTTTCTTGTTTGCTTGATTGACTGTTCGAAAGTGGTTGTACTCTTCTTGAACATGATCGCGGTACCTTTGAGCGTTTGGAGCCCATCTAATGTAGTTTTATGATTTTAGCTTTTCTTAAACATGGCCGCGGTAGGTTAACAATCATGCCTGCCTTTATCTGTCGCTTCTGAATGAATTGACTTAATGGTCGTAGCCATATATGTAAGGCTGCGACACCTTTTTATCCCTTAAGGAAAATAAGGTCGTCCTTCCGTGTCTTTGTCATGCTTCGTGATCACAACAACACAACCTCCTTTAGTCACTTCAATTTCCTTTCACGACTCTCCTTTAGTCGCTTCAATTGCCTTTCATGGCTCTCCTTTAGTTGCTTCAATTGGGTTATTATCAGGCCCTCTTGGGCTAGGTATTATAAAGCTTCCCCAAGCTTATATGGATATATATAAATCCTTCCCAGGTTATAATAGAATCATTCACAGATAATTAAGTCTTCGTCCCCTTCAAATATAGGATTATCCGTAGGCAAGTAAGTCTCAGGCCCTTGTGGATTATTTTCAGGCCTTCCCGGGCTAGGTATTATGAAGATTCCTCAAGCTAATATGAGATCACCAAGTTAATGATGTTTAGTCTCATATTCACCAAGTTAATGATATTTGTCGGGGGAGTAACCTCCCCAGGCTAATGATGCATCCTGAAAGCTAAGAACGGGCATTGGAAGCCCTCGTGGTCAAATGACGCATCCTGATAGGCAATTTTTAAGAAGGTAATCATTGTACGCTGAGATATAAGTTAGTTCGTCTGTCGCTCTCAATAGTTTCTTTTGTTATTTCAAGTTATCATTTTGCCTCATATGGTTAGGCATATCGACGGGCGTTGATGGACCATTTAGATATAATCATTCCCAATATAATTCAATGTCCCCATATAGAATCTGTTTAAGGCAATAAGTCTTTCATAAGATATCACTTAATGGAATCGAGAAATTAGAATATTATATTCATTAATTCTCATAAGAATGGACATAAAAAGTTAGAAGGAAATAAAAGATAATGCCCGCTATGAACTGATGAGTGCATTATTTTGTATGAATTATGCCCAAATCTAGGCCTTGTTAGACCCATTGTATCTTAAATAATGAGTTTTTAGAGTCGTTTTCAAAAAATAAAAGAAAAATGCAGGTTTGAATAAAATCCGAGTTAAAAATATAATTTTAATTACTCCGGGGGTAAAATTGTAATTTCAAAAACATTATGGGCCTGAAAATAATTTTTAAATATTTATCTAGGCAAAATAAAGTTCCCTGTGAAATTTGGTTGAATTTGGAGTTAAAATGGAAAAGTTATGAATTTTGGGGTTAAAAATGCAAATAAGGGTAAATTCCTAATTTCCTTAACTTTATGGGGCTGAATTTTAATTAATATCATTTGTTTTATAATTTTGCAGGTACCTCTGAATTTTGGTGAAAATCCGAGGTCATTTGGTGAAGAAATAAAAGGTTTTGGAAAAAATTGAAAGAAGAAAAAGATTCCAGGGGCCAAAGAATGAAAGAAAGGAATTTCGGAAATTGGATGTGTATATAAATTATTGAAGCAGTATTACAAAAAAGAAGGCTTGGTAGCTTGGTGGTTGAGCGTGTGAAGTAATATGCAGGAAGTCTGGGGTTCGATTCCCAGCCTTTCTTGATATTTTTTATATAAGAGTCAACGCCACATCAGTCCCAGTCAGCGCTACATCAGTCCCAGTCAACAGTCAATCTGTCATGTCATCTTTGACCAGTTAATGTCCACCTCATCTGGCCACATCATCAATCTGCCATGTCATCGGTCAACAATCAAAGCTACCCTATCATTCAAAGTTATCACTTATTCAGTCAAAATCTTTTAAGGATGAGGATGGATTTCAAATACCAAATAGAGAGAAGATTCCTTATATGTCGTGAAAATTGATTTTTACGAATGAAATGGGTGTTTTACACCAACTCAAATATCCTAACCTTAAGTCTATAAATAGGATCCTTGTGTTCATTATTTTAGAGAGTTTTTTTTTAGAGAGAGCTTTAGAGAGGGCCAATAATTATTTTGTGAGTGGAATTTTTGTCAAGATTATTTATGACACATCAATTGTAAGTTTGTTTATTTAATGAAATTGAGTATTTATTCTTGAAATTTTATTATGTCTACAATTATGCTAGCTTAATTTCCTCACTAGGACTAGGTGAAAGTTATCATGTGTGATTAATATTGTGTGTGATTTAATTTCGTCTTTATTTCCCGATATGTGCTAAACGTTTTAAAAATCCGGTATTCATTTAAAACGACACGAGAGTGCGTTTTAAACCTTCGGCATTATTTGAAAACAAAATCATTTTTATATTTTAAGCATGAGTACTTTTTGATGGGTTATTACTAAATTTAGAGACGTTAAATTTTATTTTGGACTTCTCACGTATTATTTTTCCGAATTAAATACGACGAGAGTCGGTTTAATTTGAGTTATAAAATCGGGAATGACTAATTTAAATTATTGCACGGTGTTAGTTTAATGTGATAAATGGATCCAACGTCCTAGTTTTCACGCTACATTGATTATATCTCTCATACTCCTATTTCTTGTTTGTGTTGCTTAGTTTAATATTACATCTCATCTCCACCCAATTTAGTCTAGTTGGACAGTCACAATTATTTTTAAAAGAAAAAATTGATGAATCTCAGTGGGTTCGACCCGTACTTACACTCGCTATTCTATAATAGCCCGTGCACTTGAGGTATTTTATAAATTGACAACATGAACATAAATAAAAGGAGATATAAACTAAATCATAATGATTAGGGGAGTATGGCCCATCAGGCTAGGCTGCATCCCCTAAGCATCTCTGAGGAACCTCTGCAGTATTCCTTGCCCAATCAGCCTTTCAATTTTGTCCTTCAGAGCATAGCATTGCTTAGTGTCATGGTCATGGTCCTGATGAAATCTGCACGAAGTAGCTTTGTTCCTCTTGTAGGGTGGTGCTCTCAACTTTTCTGGCCACCTCAACAGCTTATCCTCTTTGATGAACTCAAAGATGTCTTCAATTGGGAAGGCCAATGGAGTGTAAGCCTCAGATATCCTCTCTGCCTTCTCCATTCTCCTTTTTAAGGCCCTGGACTCAGCCTTACCTTCTGTGTCCAGTGCTTTTAGCTGGGATGCTTCCTCGGGTGGAATTTCTAGAGCTGCAGCAGCGATGATCCTGGGTGCTGCATCTATATTGGGTGAGGCTGCATCCTCAAGCATGAGGACCCTCTGGGTTAAATAGTTGACCTAGGTTTAGAGTGAGGCGTGGCTGTCGTAGAGATGGTTGAGATGGTTGTACAGCTTCACAATCTCATCTTTGACTTCTGCGCTCTGACTGGATTCTCCTTCCATTTTCTACTTTGTTAGTCTTTACAAAATATATAATCTGAGACAAAACTAGTGGAAGTGAGTAATCATAGAATTATTGTATTAACCAAGTAGGAAATTGGGATGCAGCGTTTTAACTGTTGAATGATATTTTACTGAGGCCATTTCCAGTAAGGCACACAAGTGCACTGCCGCATCCCTTGAGTGATATTCACCGAGGTTGAGCTGAAGACTATTTGAGTCCTTTCATCGATGATTTGAAGCTATTATAATAGAACCTCACTAGTAGGGGCCGCGGCAAGGATGGCAGTTGAACTACCAGGCCGCACCCCTGTCTAGGCAGTAAAAGGAATAATCCCCAAGCTGGTACCCAAAAATAGATTTTTTTCTCCCCTGAAACATGAAGAACATACCAACTAGGGTATGTTAATTGAGAGAATTCCGTCATGGTGAACAAAGCGACACTGTTTCAATGACAAACCTTAGATCATAGGTCAAGAACAACAAAAAAGGAGGTAAATACAACGCTTCCCCAATTATTCATCCTTTCGAGATCAATGCCCATCATGCTTTTCAGTACTATCTAGATGAAATGATATCACAGGGTTACGTAAAACTGCTCTAAGGTCATAAAACCAAGACCTCAAAGCAGATCTAAATATATGAAATACCCACTTAAGGGTGTAAATATAACATCGAGCTCAAAACCCAAAGTTTAGTTGTAAGATGATGATCCAAAGGATCCCCACGAATAAACTAAGGTATTTAAGAACTTGAAACATAGAGAAACAAGATTGAAACATCTTAGTTCCCACAGACGGTGCCAAATTTTTGATACGAGAGATCATCCACTAGTCGTTCTCATACCATCAAATAAAGTGTGAAATATGTAATGAGCAAATACAGCAAATAAAGAGAGGTAGAAGACAAGATAGAGGGTGGTTTAGCCTCTAAAATAGGCCTACGTCCACTTTGGTGCACTATTCTCATTATACATATTCTATTGTACAAGTTTACAGTGCCATTAGAGGCGTACAATATAATAAAGGGGAGAGAATACATGCTAATGGCTAAGCAGGAGCCCTAGATGTGGCCTGAGGGGTGATAGGCACGGTTACGGCAGGGGGTCAGCCCCCAAGTCCGGTGCTCTAGAGAGAGAGTAGCGTTGGGCAGGGCCTCACCTATGAATTCTTTATTTTCATCCCCTAATAATGAGGTGAGTGCCTATATTTATAGGAAGTATAAAGGTGTGTCACGCGCTCAAGTCACGTGACATATGGATGTGTCTGACAAGTAGGGAATCCTTCTAGAAGATGGACAACTGTCAAGTGGTCATGCCTATATAAAGGATGCGGCCTGTAAGAGCGGCCTGTCATAAGGTGTGCGGCCTGTAAGAGGGTGTACGATCTGTCATAAGGTGTGCGTCACCCTGTGATGTATGCTGGCGAGATAGACTGCCGTGGCCTATAACTTCTGTCGTATGTAGGAAGGGTTCCCTGGCCGAGGTGTTATATTTGTCATATCAGTTGTGATTTAATTTTTTAGACATTTATGCCTTGTGTAAAACTGCGAAATCATCTGACGGATGACAAACCAATTGTTTCTCAAAACCATGATTTACAAAAATGTTTACACGGAATTATTCCTAAAGGAATGGAACTAGATGAGAAATTTCAAGTTTTGATCATGATTGATAAATTGTCTTATGCTTGGAAAGATTTTAAAAATACATTGAGGCATAAATCCAAAGAGTTTTCACTTGAAGGTATAATCATTCATTTGAGAATTGAGGAAAAATCCTAAAAACATGACTATAAAGATGAAATTCTAGGTGTGTTTATGTTTGTTAAATTTTAAAAATTTCCGCAAGTGCATGGACTATTGTAATATAGCTGGTATAAGTATGAGTCGAACCCACGAGGATCTGATCAGTTTTTACTAATTACCGACTTTCCAACTAGACAAAAATGGGTTTAGATATAAGATGAAGAAAAGAAATAAAATAAACACAAATAAAGAATGAAAATATAAGATATGTAACAAGTATGGAGAGACTACTAGAATTTTGGATCTATGTACGATTTTTACTAGACTATGATTCATTAGCCTGACTAAAAATTCCCTTTTATAACTCAAAATCATACCGACTCTCGTCATGTAAATTTCGAAAGATGAAAATGTTAAAGTTCAAACCAAATATTTTATATCTCTTTTAGATAGAAAAATAGCATTCCCATAAAAGTATCACTCCTAAGCATTAAATGTTAAACATGAGCATGAATTATCAATTGGCTTTATATAATCATAACCCATCAACCATAAACACATCTAATTATAGGATATGAATAAACTTTATCACTTCTAAGCATTTTATGTCAAACTTAAGCATGGACTTGTAACACCCCATAATTTCGAGGATTTAGTATTTAATTATTTTTGGGAGAAATAAATTATTTAAATTAGAGGAATTTATGATTTGGAAAATTTATTTGAGTGGGAAGGATTATTTTAATTTTTAGCAATTTAAGTTTAATTATTCGAATTTTCTTGCGTCGCATTTTGAGGTAAAAATTAGGAGAATGATATAAAGTATTTCGGATGACAAGTCTGAGTGTCCGGTTGAGTCTGAATGGGCCGAGATAGTCAAAAAAGAGTACCCGGGGGTAATAATCGGGTCTGGGGGCATTTGGGTTATTTTAATTAGGCCCATGTGACAAAAAATGAGATTAGGATTTTTAAACCTAATTGAGGGAGTGTTGAACAACAGTTAACACAATTCTAAACCTAGAACTTGAGAGGAAATTAGGGGAAGAAAATCAAGAGCCAATTGGGATCTTTTGGATTCAAATTAAGGGACAAAGTGAGTGTTCGTCATCAACCATCCTCTGCACCAACGGATCAGAATCTACTAACAATTAGAGGCAAGTGGTTAACTGTTGTGATTCTTAAATATATGATAACTAATTCATATTATAGGAGGTGTAAACCGAAATTCGTTTTTGACTGTGGGATTTACATGAAAATGGGTTTCTAATGAATTGGGAAAATTATACGGATTTGATACTCAATTAATGTTTGTAAATGGGAATGAAATCATGAAAATTGAATTGTAGTATGAACCAGTGTTTATTGGGCTTCTGATTTGGATCTATGATGATGAATTGAAAATCGAATGAGTAAAATCCGGAAAATACCCGAATCGATAAAGTTCAAAATTATGAAAACCAATTATAAATTTAAGGTCTCTAGGAGGTTTAGAACCTTTTTCCATGTGTTAAATATTATTGGTTGTGATGACATAATAGTGGGACAGTGGATAAAAATCTTGGTTGTGCGTTAATGGTGGAAACAGATTCGGGGAAGAAGATAAATATCTGATCGATCGACCCAAGGGGTAGATCAACCGACCCTTTCAGTTATTGTAAAGCATTAGACTGTATATCTTTTTCGTCACGTTCGCGTGGGCGCCAACCTCGTATTTTTCAGATTTGTTTTGAATTTATAATGATTTTTCTACGAAAGGGTGCGCGAGATTGACAACGTTAGGAAGAAATAAATTCGGGTTATTTAGAGATAACCGGGGATGAGTGAAGGACTTTGGAAAAATACTAAGGACATTATTTTATCCTTGGATTAGATAGGTATGAATCAGGGGTATGAATTTGGGAGTATTTAGAATAAACGACACATGAAAATATATGAACGTATTCAAATGGGAATTTCGGATGAATTTACCATACGGGTTGGTATCTTAAGGAGGAATTTAATTGATAGAAATTGAATAGAATTTAATACTTGGAGTCTTATGGGATGAGTATTAAGTAATATTAAATTTAATAAGAGTGTCAATATTATAAACAATATATATATATACATATATACATATATATACATATATATGTATATATATATATACATATATATGTATATATATATATATGTTGGGGTTTATAATATATACGGTGTGGTGATAGTATATATATATATGTTGTGTGTGCTATCAAATATCAGTGACTAGATATTTATTTAATTTATATACTCTAGTGATATCAAGGGAGGTTGCGCGATGTGGGTGAATCCCCTAGCTTGAGGAGTAGGGCGAGTATATCCCCAGGTCATAGCGTCTGGTATATGGGTGAGGGGATTATCTCACTTTTAGGGAAGGAATATGACCGCCTCCAGTACGTTGATATTTTAGTCCAAGTTGGTGAGCGATTCCGACTTGGGTAACTAGGTTAAGTGAGCATACCTAGTATGATTGTACTTTAGAGGAAATCATTTGGCGAGGTTATACTCAGAAGGATGGATATACAGATGACATATATGTGGATGTTGTAGTAAAGATACATATATAATGTTATTAAATATTATATGCAGGTAATAATACAGTGTGTGATGTATTTACTTTATATAACTTGTGTCACGGTTATATGATATTATTTAAAAGGAATTAATTAGGTTAATTTGAGAGATAACTTATAACCCGTGAATAATAATACTCGGTTTAGAGTAGAAAGGCAAGGGAGGACTATACTAGGACTAGTTGGACAGGGTAGTACAACTAGGTGGGGTTAAAGTAATCGTTAGGTGTGCATATTAGTGGAGGGGTGAGTATGTCCTCAAGAGAGTGCGACACTAACTTCAATATGAAGCACATCCATACATTTTTATTTACTGCAGTTAATTCACTTGCTAAATATTTTCAAAATGTTTTGGGTTCTAACCCTTGCTATAAAATTATTTTCAAAATCTTTTAGGTGTCCAGCCATAGGGACGCCAGATTTTATATTCTATTCCAGGGACACGTAGCTGCGGCACATGTGGATGCTAGTAGGAGATTGGATTAGACGCATTGTTTATTCTTTCCTAGAGTAGGAATCATCTATCCGTTTCAGTTTTACTTAGGGTTTGTCGCTCTATCTTCAATACACCAAAAACAGGAAACTGACACGGTTTAAAACAATGCCAAACGCAATCTGGCACTGTTTTAAACTGTGCCAGAATCAGGGGTGCCAAATTTCCTGGCTCGGTTTAAAACTGTGTCAGATTCCCCAAACTGGCACGCTTTTGGCATGCTTTTAAAATGTGCTAGTTTTTTTAATCTGGCACGCTTTTGACACGCTTTTAAACCGTGCTAGATGTTAAATCTGGCACGCTTTTGGCACATGCCGAAACCATGCCAAATTGTCTATTTTCTGGCATGGTGATAAAGCGTGCCAACTTGTTTTATAAGCATTCTCATTTTTATAAATTGGCACGGTTTTGGCACGGTTTAAAATCGTGCCATATTTTTCAATTAATAAAAAAAATAATAATAGGAAACAAATCTGGAAAATCTGCAAATTCCAAATCTGATAGGATAAATATTTATTATTTGCAAAAAAAAATCAAGAAAATTCACAAATTATGAATATCGTATGTTATTGATAAACTAATGTGCATACAAACTTCAAAAAATTACAAGAGCTAATAGTTCCCAGATAAAAAAAAATTGGGCAAAGTTTCCTCTATTTTTGTAGCATTCCAAAACCTGCTAACATAAAATCTTCCCATATAAAGCCCACACGGTCATAAAAGTCGATAATAAAACTACTATAGCCAGTACGGCCATAAAAGTAAAGCATAAAACTACTAAAGCCTGCTCGGCCATAACACAAAAAATAGAATCCTGAATATTAACGACACTAAATAAATAATCCCCTTGTTGTAAAGCATTGACTTCTTCGTGCGTTCCAAGTGGATAAAAGCTAGTGATCAAATGTCATCCTACAAAAAAAATAAGACACAACAAAGATATGATATTAGTAACCAAGTCATTTAAAAAAAATCGTATTCAAGCAGAAAAATCGCATATACGAGTCACAATTATTATTATATTCTCAACGGCCTGTTTGAGAGTTGGTTTGAGTTTTCACCATTTAACGACCTGTTTTTTAGTTGAAGTGTTGATTTTTGAAAATTATTGTCAAATTCACAAATCTGGAGACCCGGGACTACGCGATCAGTTCGTACAAGTTAGATTGGTCACGTGCGAGGTGTTCGTGACTCTTACGGGTCCGTTTGGGGGCTGGTTTGGGTTTTTACCCTTTAACGGCTTGTTTTTAAGTCTAAGTGTGATTTTTTCAAATTATCATCATATTCTCAAACCGCAAGACCCGGGACTACGTAATCAGTTCCTACAAGTTACATTGGTCCCGTGCGAGGTGTTCGTGCCTTTTACGGGGTAGTTTGGGGGCTGGTTTGGGTTTACACCCTCTAACGGCTTGTTTTTAAGTTTAATTGTTGATTTTTATTCTCAAATCGGGAGACCCAAAAGTACGCGGTCAGTTCCTACAAGTTACATTGGTCCCGTGCGAGGTGTTCGTGCCTCCTATGGAGTCATTTGGGGGCTGGTTTGGGTTTTCACCCTTCAACAGCTTGATTTTAAGTTTAAGTGTTGATTTAAGCAAATTATCATCATATTCTCAAACCGAGAGACCCGGGACTATGCGGTCAGTTCCTACAAGTTACACTGGTCCTATGCGAGGTGTTCGTGCCTCTTACGGGGTCGTTTGGGGGCTGGTTTGGGTTTTTACCCTTTAACGGCTTGTTTTTAAGTTTAAGTGTTGATTTTTGCAAATTAACATCATATTCTCAAATCGGGAGACCCGAGACTATGCGGTCAGTTCCTACAAGTTACATTGGTCCCGTGCGAAGTGTTCGTGCCTCTTACGGGGTCGTTTGGGGACTGGTTTGATTTTTCACCCTTTAATGGCTTGTTTTTAAGTTTAAGTGTGATTTTTTGCAAATTATCATCATATTCTCAATCCGGGAGACCCGAGACGACGTGGTCAGTTCCTACAAGTTACATTGGTCCCGTGCGAGGTGTTCGTGCCTCCTTCGGGGTCGTTTAGGGGTTGGTTTGGGTTTTCACCCTCTAACGGCTTGTTTTTAAGTTTAAGTGTTGATTTTTATTTTCAAACCGGGAGACCCGAGACTACGCGATCAGTTCCTACAAGTTACATTGGTCCCTTGCGAGGTGTTCGTGCCTCTTACGAGTCTGTTTGGGGGCTGGTTTAGGTTTTCACGCTTTAACGGCCTATTTTTAAGTTTAAGTGTTGATTGTTGCAAATTATCATCATATTCTCAAACGGGGAGACCCAGAACTACGCGGTCAGTTCCTACAAGTTACATTGGTCCCGTGTGAGGTGTTCGTGCCTCCTACGGGGGCATTTGGTGGCTAGTTTAGGTTTTCACTCTTTAACGGCTTGTTTTTTAGTCTAAGTGTTATTTTTGCAAATTATCGTCGTATTCGCAAACCGAAAGACCCGAGACTATGCGATCAATTCCTACAAGTTACATTGGTCCCGTGTGGGGTGTTTGTGCCTCCTACAGGGGCGTTTAGTGGATGGTTTATGTTTTCACCCTTTAATGGCCTGTTTTTAAGCTAAAGTGTGATTTTTACAAATTATCATCGTATTCTCAAATCGGGAGACCCGAGACTACGCAGTTAGTTCTTACAAGTTACATCTGTCCCGTACGAGGTGTTTGTGCCTCCTACGAGGTCGTTTGGGGGCTGGTTTGGGTTTTCACCCTTTAACGGCTTATTTTTAAGTTTAAGGGTTGATTTTTGCAATTTATCATCATATTCTCAAATCGGGAGACCCGGGACTATGCGGTCAGTTCCTACAAGTTACACTGGTCCCGTGCGAGGTGTTCGTGCATCTTACGGGGTCGTTTGGGGGATGGTTTGGGTTTTCACCCTTTAACGGCTTATTTTTAAGTCTAAGTGTGATTTTTGTAAATTATCATCATATTCTCAAACCGAGAGACTCGAGACTACACAGTCAGTTCCTACAAGTTATATGGGTCCCGTGCGTGGTGTTCGTGCCTCCTACGGGGTCGTTTGGGGGCTGATTTGGGTTTTTACCCGCTAACGGATTGTTTTTAAGTTGAAGTGTTGATTTTTATTCGCAAATCGGAAGACTCGAGACTATGCGATCAGTTCCTACATGTTATATTTGTCCTGTGCGAGGTGTTCGTGCCTCCTATGGGGTCATTTGGGGGTTAGTTTGTGGTTTTCACCCTTTAACGGCTTGTTTTTTAAGTTTAAGTTTTAATTTTTCAAATTATCATCAGATTCTCAAACCGGGAGACCCAGGACTATGCGATCAGTACCTACAAGTTACATTGGTCCCATGCGACGTGTTCGTGCCTCCTACGGGGTCGTTTGGGGGCTGGTTTGGGTTTCCACCCTCTAACGGCTTGTTTTTAAGTCTAAGTGTTATTTTTGCGAATTATCGTCGTATTCTTAAACTGGGAGACCCGAAACTATGAGGTCAGTTCCTACAAGTTACATTGGTCTCGTGTGAGGTGTTCGTGCCTCCTAAGGGGGCGTTTGGTGGCTGGTTTAGGTTTTCACCCTTTAACGGCCTGTTTTTAAGTCTAAGTGTTATTTTTGCAAGTTATCGTCGTATTCGCAAATCGAAAGACCCAAGACTACGCGGTCAGTTCCTACAAGTTATATTTGTCCCACGCGAGGTGTTCGTGCCTCCTACGGGGTCGTTTGGGGGCTGGTTTGGATTTTCACCCAATAACGACTTGTTTTTAAGTTTAAGTGTTGATTTTTGTAAATTATCACCATATTCTCAAACCGAAAGACTCGGGACTACATGGTCAGTTCCCATAAAATACATTGGTCTCGTACGAGGTGTTCGTGCCTCTTACGAGGTTGTTTGGGGGCTCGTGTGGGTTTTCACCCTTTAACGACTTATTTTTAAGTCTAAGTGTGATTTTTGCAAATTATCATCATATTCTCAAATCGGGAGACCCGAGACTACGCGGTTATTTCCTACAAGTTACATTGGTCCCATGCGAGGTATTCGTGCCTCCTACGGAGTCGTTTGGGGTCTCACCCTCTAAGAGCTTGTTTTTAAGTTTAAGTTTTGATTTTTATTCACAAACCGGATGACCTGAGACTACGCGGTCAGTTCCTACAAGTTATATTTGTCCCCCGCGAGGTGTTTCTGCCTCCTACGGGTCGTTTAGGGGCTAATTTGGGTTTTCACCCGTTAATGACTTGTTTTTAGGTTTAAGTGTTAATTTTTTCAAATTATCGTCATAATCTCAAACCGAGAGACCCGGGACTATGATGTCAGTTCCTACAAGTTACATTTGTCCCGTGCGAGGTGTTCGTGCCTCTTACGGGGTCGTTTGGGGGCTAGTTTAGGTTTTCACCCTTTAACGGCTTATTTTTAAGTCTAAGTATGAATTTTGTAAATTATCATCATATTCTCAAACTGGGAGACTCGGGACTACGCGATCAGTTCCTACAAGTTACATTGGTCCCATGCGAGGTGTTCGTGCCTCCTACGACGTCGTTTGGGGGCTGGTTTGGGTTTTCACCCTCTAACGGGGCTTGTTTTTAAGTTTATGTGTTGATTTTTATTCGTGAACCGAAAGACTCGAGAATACGCGGTCAGTTCCTACAAGTTATATTTGTCCTGTGCGAGGTGTTTGTGCCTCCTATGGGGCCTTTTGGGGGCTGGTTTGGGTTTTCCCCCTTTAACGGCTTGGTTTTAGGATTAAGTGTTTATTTTTGCAAATTATCGTCATATTCTCTAACCGGGTGACCCGGGACTACGCAGTCAGTTCCTACAAGTTACATTGGTCCCGTGCGAGGTGTTCATGCCTCTTACGGGTCGTTTCGGGGCTAGTTTGGGTTTTCACCCTCTAATGGCTTGTTTTTAAGTCTAAATTTTATTTTTGAAAATTATCGTTATATTCTCAAACCGGGAGACCCGGGAATACGCGGTCAGTTCCTACAAGTTACATTGGTCCCTTGCGAGGTGTTCGTGCCTCTTACGAGTCCGTTTGGGGGTTGGTTTAGGTTTCGCCCTTTAACGGCCTGTTTTTAAGTTTAAGTGTTGATTTTTGCAAATTATCATCATATTCTCTAACGGGGAGACCCGGGACTACGCGGTCAGTTCCTACCAGTTACATTGGTCCCGTGTGAGGTGTTCGTAGCTCCTATGGGGGCGTTTGGTAGCTGGTTTAGGTTTTCAGCCTATAACGGCCTGTTTTTAAGTCTAAGTGTAATTTTTGCAAATTATCGTCGTATTCGCAAATCGGAAGATCCGAGACTACGCGATCAGTTCCAATAAGTTATATTTGTCCCGCGCGTGGTGTTCGTCCCTCCTACGGGGTCGTTTGGGGGCTGATTTGGGTTTTCACCCTTTAACGGCTTGTTTTTAAATTTGTGTTGATTTTTGCAAATTATCGTCATATTCTCAAACCGAGAGACCCGGGACTACGCGGTCAGTTCGTATAAGTTACATTGGTCCCGTAAGAGTTGTTCGTGCCTCTTACGGGATCGTTTGGGGGTTGGTTTGGGTTTTCACCCTCTAACGGCTTGTTTTTAGGTCTAAGTGTGATTTTTTCAAATTATCGTCATATTCTCAAACCGAGAGACCTAGGACTGGACGGTCAGTTCCTACAAGTTACATTGGTCCCATGCGAGGTTTCGTGCCTCCTACGGGGTCGTTTGGGGGCTGCTTTGGGTTTTCACCCTCTAACGACTTGTTTTTAAGTTTAAGTGTTAATTTTTTTCTCAAACCGGGAGACCCAGGACTACGCGGTCAGTTCCTATAAGTTACATTGGTTCCGTGCGAGGTGTTCGTGCCTCTTATGAGTCCGTTTGGGGCTGGTTTAGGTTTTCACCCTTTAACGGCCTGTTTTTAAGTTTAAGTGTTAATTTCTGCAAATTATTGTCATATTCTCAAACAGGGAGATCCGGGACTACGCGATTAGTTCCTACAAGTTACATTGGTCCCGTGTGAGGTGTTCGTGCCTCCTATGGGGTCGTTTGGTGGCTGGTTTAGGTTTTCACCCTTTAACGGCCTGTTTTTAAGTGTAAGTGTGATTTTTGCAAATTATCATCGTATTCTCAAATCGGGAGACCTAGGGCCTATGCGGTCAGTTCTTATAAGTTACATTGGTCTCATACGAGGTGTTCGTGCCTCTTACGAGTCCGTTTGGGGGCTAGTTTAGTTTTTCACCCTTTAACGTACTGTTTTAAAGTTCAAGTGTTTATTTTTTTCAAATTATCATCATATTCTCAAACGGGGAGACCCAGAAGTACGCGGTCAGTTCCTACAAGTTACATTGGTCCCGTGTGAGGTGTTCGTGCCTCCTACGGGGGCATTTGGTGGCTAGTTTAGGTTTTCACCCTTTAACGGCTTGTTTTTTAGTCTAAGTGTTATTTTTACAAATTATCGTCGTATTCGCAAACCGAAAGACCCGAGACTATGCGATCAATTCCTACAAGTTACATTGGTCCCGCGCGTGGTGTTCGTGCCTCCTACGGGGTCGTTTGGGGTCTGGTTTGGGTTTTCACCCTCTAACGACTTGTTTTTAAGTTTAAGTGTTGATTTTTATTCGCAAATCGGAAAACTCGAGACTACGCGATCAGTTCTTACAAGGTATATTTGTCCCGCGCGAGGTGTTCGTGCCTCCTAAAGGGTCGTTTGGGGGCTGGTTTGGATTTTCACCCTTTAACGGCTTATTTTTAAGTTTAAGTGTTGAATTTTGCAAATTATCGTCATATTCTCAAACCGGGAGACGCTGTTAGTTCCTACAAGTTACATTGGTCCCATGCGAGGTGTTTGTTCCTCTTACGGGGTCGTTTGGGGGTTGGTTTTGGTTTTCACCCTCTAACAACTAGTTTTTAAATCTAAGTGTTATTTTTGTAAATTATCGTCGTATTCTCAAACCGGGAAACCCGGGACTACGCGGTCAGTTCCTACAAGTTACATTGGTCCCGTGCGAGGTGTTCGTGCCTCTTATGAGTCTATTTGGGGACTGGTTTAGGTTTTCACCCTTTAAGGGTCTGTTTTTAAGTTTAATTGCTGATTTTTGTAAATTATCGTCATATTCTCAAACGGGGATACCCGGGACTACGCGGTCAGTTCTTATAAATTACATTGGTCTCGTGTGAGGTGTTCGTGCCTCCTACGGGGGCGTTTGGTGGCTAGTTTAGGTTTTCACCCTTTAACGACCTGTTTTTAAGTCTTAAGTGTGATTTTTGCAAATTATCATCGTATTCTCAAACTGGGAAACTCGAGACTACGCGGTCAGTTCCTACAAGTTACATTGGTCCCGTGCGTGGTGTTCGTGCCTCTTACGAGTCCGGTTGGGGGCTGATTTAGTTTTTCACCCTTTAACGGCCTGTTTTTAAGTTTAAGCGTTGATTTTTGCAAATTATCGTCATATTCTCAAACGGGGAGACCCGGGACTACGCGCTCAGTTCCTACAAGTTACATTGGTCCTGTGTTAGGTGTTCGTGCCTCCTACGGGGGCGTTTGGTGGCTGGTTTAGGTTTTCACCCTTTAACGACCTGTTTTTAAGTCTAAATTTTATTTTTGTAAATTATCGTCATATTTGCAAACCGAAAGACCCGAGACTACGCGGTCAGTTCCTACAAGTTATATTTGTCCCGCGCGAGGTGTTCGGCCTCCTACGGGGTCGTTTGGGGGCTAGTTTGGGTTTTCAACCTTTAACATATGGTTTTTAAGTTTAAGTGTTGATTTTTGCAAATTATCATCATATTCTCAAACCGGGAGACCCGGGACTACGCGGTCAGCTTGTACAAGTTACATTGATCCCGTGCGAGGTGTTCGTGCCTCTTACAGGGCCGTTGGGGGCTGATTTGGATTTTCACCCTTTAACGGCTTGTTTTTAAGTTTAAACTTGATATTTTCAAATTATTGTCATAATCTTAAACCGAGAGATCCGTGACTACGCTGTCAGTTCCTACGAGTTACATTGGTCCCGTGAGAGGTGTTCGTGCCTCTTACGGGGCCATTTGTGGGCTGGTTTGGGGTGAAATCACCTATAACAGTCCAATAGCTATACATCTCATAACCACATGAGTATAAAACTCATGTCCATAATAAACTATACTTCTATGTGAATATGGACTCACTGCGAGGGGTCATTAATTGTTTGTACTAAATCTCAATAGCGTATGGCATAATTAATATCAACAGGCATAATTTTGAAAAACTAACACATGTTATTCAAACTCCATTCTTTAGAACTCCTATCATTTGAAGAGGTATGATGATGTGGGAATGCTCACACAACTAATTTTTTTTTTTTACTTCAATTAATAAGTAAATATACTTATAGAGTTTCTCATAGTTGAGCCAATTACGTCTTGATTAATAACATAAGATCACGTCACTTTAGTTTTACTTCCATAACAAAACTAAAAATATGAAAACACTTGATTTTAAAAAAAAAAGTGTTAAACCCCATAACCATATATACACTAAAGGACACGCATATATAAAGTACTGCACATATATAAAACTATATATCTTATTAGAAGTAAAATATAATACTAGAGCTTTACCTGTCCAGTAGTGGGTTAGTGAGATTCTACATGTGAAAGTTACATTACTTGTAATTCCTTGACCTTGGCCTTGCTCTGAAGCTACTTTTACATATTAACCGCTAACATCCTGACCTACAATACGTTAATGTGATCAAAATTAACCAGAGAATAAACTAGAAAGAAGTCAAGTCCTAAGGGTATGAACAATAAGCTTACCTTTGTATCCATGCTAACTTGATCCTTAGCACCAACCAACTGCCAAAAGAAAATTTACAAACGGCCTTTCATGCATGTTAGAAGGCTTTTCATATGGTGCACTCAATCAACCCACAATAGAAGCGAACCTACCCAAAATATGTCATTGCACTTGTGATGGAACAACATGCCTTCTCTCTGTTTCTGAAACATAATTGTCCAACAAACAAACTGACAGATAAGAAAAAAAGAAAAAAAAGTGAGAGATAAGTATAATCCAAAAGAATCAAGTATCTACATCATTATATATAATTCAATTACAGAAATTTATTGAATGGTTTCTTACTGGACAATAAAAAGAAAAACAAATAAAGAATGGAAAAAATAAAGAAAAATTCCATATAGTGAATACTTACTTACAATTATTGATATGCCCCCAAGCCCCCGGTGATTGCTCACAACAACATTTTGGCCACGTTTTGCAACAAAGTTTAGCACTATTTCATCAACCAAACATAGAGCTAATAAATTTAAAGTGTATAATTACATGTATATACATACATGTGTAAATATACATATTCATACCAATCAAAAGCTGATCTTTAGTGCACTTCTTCCCTTCCACCTTCAAGTACACACACTATGTGCACGCACACATATATACATAAATAATCAATTCATTGATGAGACACTAAGGTGCTAAAATGACAATACACACACACACACACACACACACACACACACACACACATATACGCGTTTTGGCAATTAATTCTAATTCTAATTCTAAATTTCTCTATAGACCTTTATTTCTCATTTTTTTTCCTAAAGTTTTAGTGAAATAATCTCATTTTTATTTCATTTCCACCCTTCCAGCTCCAAATCTACACACACAGACAATCAACTCATCAACGAGGCACAGGGCTGTAAAAAGGAAAACATACAACTATACGAACACGCACACACTGCGTGTGACAATTATTTCTAAATCTGGATTACTCTATAAGCCTTAATATTCTGATTTTTCCTCAAGCTTCAACGACAAAAATTCTATATGTATTTCATTTCTTCCCTACCAACTCCACACAATGTGTTTGCGCACACATACATGAACAATCAATTCATCAACAAGTCACAAATGAGTTAAAAAGCAAATCTATAATCACACACACACATATATATATATACACATACACACGTGTACGCATCCTGACGATTGAAATACCTGTGTTGGTTTGATTTCATAGATATTGTGGATGATGGAGGCGGCAATGAGGATGAGGCGTCGGGTAGTGTGGATCGTGGAGTACGGAGGCGGCGATGAAGAGGCGGCGGCGAGAGGCTGCGATGAAGAGGCGGTGACGAGTAGCGTGGATCGGGGTAGTCGGGTAGTGTGGATCAGGGAGTCGCCGGGAATAGAGAGAGAGAGAGAGAGAGAGAGGGAGATTTAGTCTTGAAAAAAATAACGATTTGGTCTCTTGAAATTTTGGTTCCCCCCTCAAATTTTGGGGTGTTATTTTTTTAATGAACTGTACTCATATTAGGCACGATTTAGAACCGTTCGAGAATGTGACACTATTTTAAACCGTGCCTGTTTATGATTAAACCGCACCAGATTCTGGGACGATTTAAAATCGTCCCAAAATCTCCTTCCCTCAGCGTGCCAGATTAGCATTTTTGGTGTAGTGCTTGTCAGTACAGTTTACTGATTTATTTATTTAGTTGTTGGATGATTATTGTTGGACTATTTACTTTAGTAGCCGATGGTTTATTCGGCAATTAGTTTAATTATTTATTCAGTTAATTTGATTCAGTTGTTGTGAATGGTTTATATGTACTTCCGCATGTTAATGTCTTGTTTAAATAAAAAGTTTAAAATTTGGGACCGCCTTTTTGGAATACTAGGTGGTTAGTAAGTTTAAAAAAGTTTTCGACAGTGATGTTAAGAATGAACCAACTGGGATTCCTATTTTAATTTGATATAGGAAAGATCACCTGGTATTTTATTAGGTGGGTTATCACAGATGGTATCAGAGCATCAGGTTCTAATGTCCTTAGGACCTGTACAGCTTTTCACGTTTATCTTAGCGTTCTTTGACATAGAGCCCTATCATAGGATTGTTGTATTCTTATACGTATGTGCATTACGACCTTTTGCCAATTACTTTATATTTGATGATGAACTCATACGATTCAATTCTCATTTTAGATGCCGCCCAAGAGAGAGAGAGCAGCTAGGGCAGCAGGGGGAGGTGAGACTAGAGAGGCTCATCAGGAGTCAGAGTTACCACAGTAACTATCAGAGATGATTTCGGTTGCACAGGTTACTGAATTAGTGGCACAGGGAGTTCATGCGAGGATAATCGCAATGGCAAGGTACTTTCCAAGAGATCATCCACATGCGTTAGTGGTACCAGTTGTTCAAGCCCACCCGGGGCTGTCGAAGTAGCAGCAAGTACGAGAGGTATTTTAAAAGGCCATCCACCAGAGTTTCGAGGGGGTTCAAATATGGTGCTAGCGTGTTAGTGGAAGAGAGATATTCAGCGTCACCTACGCATGGTAGATTGCAATAAGGGGCATAAGAAAATTCTATCCACTTTTAGGTTAGTGGGAGCAGCGCTACAGTGGTGGGAGTCGATCACCACAGTTGAGGAAAGGGATACATTAACTATTGTAGAGTTTTCGGTTCGGTTTGACCGACAGTATTTCCCGCCAGCAGTTGAGGCTGAAATAAGGAGAAAATTCAGTGAGGTGACTCAGGGGGACCGTTCAGTGGTCGATTACGAGGAAGAATTCACTCGTTTGGCAAATTTTATACCGGATGAGGTATGCAACGAAGAAAGAAAGAAGTCGAGGTTCATGAATGGGTTAGTCTGGAGGATCGGAAAACATTTGATTGGTAATCTCACATTAGTAGCTTATATAGACGTCATTAATGCATCACTCCTGCACTGCTAGGAATATCGCTTCCACATGAATGGAAGCAGGAGGGGAATGTAACCCAACCAGTCGGATAAAACAAGAGGGAAAAGTACCAGTGGGGTATCCAAGCAGCAGACAGGGGGACATCAGGGGTAGGATTCCCAGCAGGGGAATCAAGTCAAGCAATTTTTATCTGGGGGCTGTCGATAGGATGTCCAGGATTTCCGATAAGGCTAGCAAGGAAGGGATCAGTGGCAGGGTGAATTTATTAGGAGGTGTTTCATTTGTGGGGAAGCGGGACACGTGAATAGATATTGTCCTAAGCGAAGAAGGGGTCAACTATAGGACGAGGTTCTGAATGTACAACCACTACAACAAGTCATGGGTGCGTTCGGGCAGGGGGAAGCCGCTCAGGAACCCAAGGATCATCCATTGCAGCTAGAGTATGGAGGTAATTATCTTTTTATTCTATAGTCATGGGGTATGTTTTGAGTGATAGTGAGGGTGTCACAATATAAAGAAATTATTTTCACTAGATTTCGCGGGTAAATCGAATTTAGTGGGTGCGCTGGCTATAGCGGCCATATTACATATATATGTTTCTGTGGGGTAGTGGATTTCCTTGGTGTTAACCACGAGAGAGTGGGGGTGTACACAGAGAGAAAGCTTGAATTTTACGAGGGGTCACTACTTTCGAGAATTATAGGAGTAAGGTAGATGATTTTTTCAAATATTGGTTGGATAGCGATGAATTTGAACTATTGTGGATAGTGAGGGTAAGTTTTGGTGTTTGCGACATGGGGGTACGAATGAATTTTACTAGGTATCCCCTGAGAAGGCGTCTAGCCTATATATTATACACACATAGGGCGTCTAGCCTATGTGTGTATATATGTTGTATTGTGTGGTGCGATAGACACATAAGGATGCCTTGTGTTATTATATTTCCTCCCGGTAAGTAGGGGCGTTTACTGTATTGAATCATGATAGTTAGATTTATTTTCGAGCAGGGAGAGATAGCTCAGGGTTTATTTTGCACAAGAACTTAGATAGTAAAGGCGCGGTATTTTATGTTGCCTTCTGTAGCATAAGAGTAAGCGTGTATGCTTTTGTGTTAAGAGACAAGTATTTGGGAGTACCTGCTATGGACTGAGGGCCTAAAAGATCTCAACGACCGACAATGTTAGGTAGTAGTGTATTTGGGGGTTTCTTGTTTGGATTCCGATTTGCGAGACGTCCCACGCATGAAACTTAGCCCGACGTTGGAAGTGGGGAGATGTTTGTTCGTTAGTACATGGGTTGGGTACCCCGGCTATTCTTCATATATGTGATATGACTACGGGTTGAAAGTTATATTACGGGTTACGGCTGGCATAGTTGGGTAAATTTTGTGCGGTTAAGCACGGGGACAGGGTGTATGGGAACCCTAGTTAATTGGGGTAACTTTCGTGCGGTTAAGCACATGTACATGGTGTATGGGCGCCCTGGTTAATTAAAAAACATATTTGTGCAACTCATATTTAGAATCGGGAGAGATAGATGTGGCGAGCTTAGAGGCACAGGACTAGGGAGTGATATTCGAGGTTTGGAGCACTAGGCTTATCTTAACTTCGAGGACGAAATTCCTTTGTAAGGGGGGGAGTATGTAACACCCCGTAATTTTGCGAATTTAGTATTTAATTATTTTTGGGAGAAATAAAATTATTTAAATTGGAGGAATTTATGATTTGGAAAATTTATTTGAGTGGGAAGGATTATTTTAATTTTTAGCGAATTTAAGTTTAATTATTCGTATTTTTCGTGTGTCACATTTTGAGTTCAAAAATTTGGAGAATGATATAAAGTATTTCTGATGATAATTCTGAGTGCGCGGTTGAGTCCGGATGGGTCGAGATAGTCAGAAAAGAGTACCCGAAGATAATAATCGGGTCTCGGGACATTGTTAGGCATAGTCGGGCCCACACGAGGGGATTTGGGCCATTTTAATTAGGCCCATGTGACCAAAACGAGATTAGGGATTTTAAACCTAATTGAGGGAGTGTTGAATGACAGTTAACACAACTCTCAATCTATAACTTGAGAGGGAATTAGGGGAAGCAAATCAAGAGCCAATTGGGGATCTTTTGGAGTCAAATTAAGGGATGAAGTGAGTATTCATCATCAACCATCCTCTGCAACAACGGATCAGATTCTACGAAAAATTAGAGGCAAGTGGTTAACTGTTGTTATTATTCAATAGATGATAACCGATTCATATTATGGGAGGTGTAAACCGAAATTCGTTTTTAGGTGTGGGATTTACTTGAAATGGTTTTTTAATGAATTGGGAAAATTATATGGAATTGATACTCAATCAATGTTTGTATATGGTAATGAAATCATGGAAATCTAATTGTAGTATGAACCAGTGTCTATTGGACGTCTGATTTGGAACTATGGTGATGAATTGAAAATCGAATGAGTAAAACCCAAAAAATACCCGAATCGGGAAAGTTCAAAATTATGAAAACTAATTATGAATTTAAGGTCTCTAGGTGGTTTAGAACCTTTTCCATGTGTTAAATATTATTGGTTGTGATGACATAATAGTGGGAGAGTGGATAAAAAGCTTGGTTATACGTTGATGGTGGGAACAGATTCGGGGAAAAAGATGAATATTTGGTCGATCGATCGATCGACCCCTTCAGTTATTGTAAAACATGAGATTCTAGATCTTTTCATCGCGTTCACGTGGGAGCTGACCTCGTATTTTTCTGATTTTTATATTGAATTTATAATGATTTTTCTACGAAAGGGTGCATGAGACCGACACCTTTAGGAATAAATAAATTCGGGTTATTTGGAGATGACCGTAGATGAGTGAAGGACTTTAAAAAAATACTGAGGAACATTATTTTATCCTTGGATTAGATAGGGATGAATCCGGGGTATGAATTTGGGAGTATTTATAATGAACGACACACACAAATATATGAACGTATTCGAATGGGAATTTCGGATGAATTTAGCATACCGGCTAGTATCTTAAGGAGGAATTTAATTGATAGAAATTGAATAGAATTTAATACTTGGAGTCTTATGGGATGAGTATTAAGTAATATTAAATTTAATAAGAGTGTCAATATTATTAACAAAATTTGGTGAAATAAATTCTAAAGGGTTAATTTTCGGAACGAGGGAAAATGTCCGGGTAATGTAGTTGAACGACGCTACTTTAAATGAATTAATTATAGTGAAACTAATTAATTAAATTAGAGTCGGACCACAGACTCGGGTATATATATGCTCGTGTTACGGATTTTAGTACACAGTAAATCCGGAGTTTATAATATATATACGGTGTGGTGATAGTATATATATATATATATATATATATATATATGTTGTGTGTGCTATTAAATATCAGTGACTAGATATTTATTTAATCTATATGCTCTAATGCTATCAAGGGAGGTTCCGCGATGTGGGTGAATCACCTAGCTTGAGAAGTAGGGTGAGTATATCCCCAGGTCATAGCGTCTAGTATATGGGTGAGGGGCTTATCTCACTTTCTGGGAAGGAATATGACCGCCTCCACTACGTTGATATTTTAGGCCAAGTTGGTGAGCGATTTCAACTTGGGTAACTAGGTTAAGTAAGCAGACCTAGTATGATAGTACTTTAGAGAAAATCATCCGGCGAGGGTATACTCGGAAGGATGGATATACAATATTTACTTTATATAACTTGTGTCACGGTTATATGATATTATTTAAAAGGAATTAATTAGGTTAATTGGAGAGATAACTTATAACCTATGAATAATAATACTCGATTTAGAGTAGAAAGGCAAGGGAGGATTATACTAGGACTAGTTGGACGGGGTAGTACAACTAGGTGGGGTTAAAGTAACCGTTAGGTGTGCACATTAGTGGTGGGGTGAGTATATCCTCAAGAGAGTGCGACACTAACTTAAATATGAAGCGCATTCATACATTTTTATTTACTGAAGTTAATTTACTTGCTAACTATTTTCAAAATATTTTGGGTTCTAAACCTTGCTATAAAATTATTTTCAAAATCTTTTAGGTGTCCAGCCACAGGGACGCCAGACTTGATATTCTATTCTAGGGACACGTAGCTACGGCACATGTGGATGCTAGCAGGAGCTTGGATTAGACGCATAGTTCATTATTTCCTAGAGTAGGAATCATCTATCCGTTTCAGTTTTACTTAAGGCTTGTCGCCCTGACTTTTCAGTACTGTTTTAAGATTTATTTATTCAGTTTTTGGACTATTTACTTTAGTGGCCGATGATTTATTCGGCAAGTAGTTTAATTATTTATTCAGAATTTGATTCAGTTGTTGTGAATGGTTTATATGTACTTCTGCATGTTATTGTCTTGTTTTAATAAAAAGTTAAAAATTTGGTACCGTCTTTTTGGAATACTAAGTGGTTAGTAAGTTTAAAAAGGTTTTCGATAGTGACGCTAAGAATGAACCAACTGGGGTTCCTGCTTTAATTTGATATAGGACTGATCACACGGTATTTTATTAGGCGGGTTGTCACAGGACTATCAAATAATTTAACGTAAACATAATCCATCAAACCTAAGTACATAAAATCAAAGAATATGAATAAAACAATTAATTATGAAGGTTTTAAATATCACTCTCATTACTACTTTAATGAATGGAGAATTTTTAAAACGTTTTTAGAACAAGTGGGGAATTTAAATGAATTGAACAAATTAAAACATGCACTAAGTAATCATCGGTAAATTTCACCTAATCCTACAAATTAAATTTAATCTAGCATAATGAATAAGAATATATTACAATATGAAGATAGAATTATCATTACTATAATCAACTTACAAAAAATGCTATTATAATCACGAACAATCCTCTCCAAAAAGTGGCACACAATAATCTCACAAACACTCGTATTATATTTTGACATAATATCGGTGCTAAAAAATTTTCCACCGAACTCTACTTAAACCTGGTGTCTTCCTTCTATTTATAATTATGAAGGGGAGAAAGATGTGTTGAAGTGAGTCTTTCTTTGATTGGTGAAAGAGATTTGTAGTAACCCAAATAACTGTGTTGAAACCGAATAGTCCACCTTCTCTAGTATTGGATCGGAATGAGGTATCCAATTTTTCCTCATCCATGACCCTTATTTTTTCTTGCCAAACACCCTTGCTGAATTTCATCCAATTCGGAGAATAAAAATTTTGACCATTTTTTTCATTCAACTTTTTTCGAACGACCACAGCTTTCTCACGCTTTTCTCCTTTTGATTGTCAATTTTCACCAAATTTCACCATTGTTTGTAAAATTTTAACTAGGCAATTTTTTTCACAAATTATCTAAAGAAGATTATTAAAAAATTTGAAATGTCGATTTTTGCCATAAAATTACCGTTTTGAATCTGAATTTAACTTTTCTTGCATTTTTTCTTTATTTAACATAATCGTCCTAAGAACTTAATAACTTGAATAAAATGGGTCTAATAAAGTATAAATTTGGGTATAAAATATAAAAAATAATGCACTCATCAGTCTAATGACAACAAGAATTACAATAAGAACCTTACTCTTGGTGTTCTGAACTTGAATGGGAAGAATATAAAAATTATAACCAGAAAACAGATTCATAATAGTCATACTTATAATAAGAATCTGAATAAGTATAAGAATAAGAATGACCCTTCTGGAAATGGTCAAACTCGTAACAAGGGGTAGTTTACCTATATCAATTGTAATAATCTTGGACATATAACTCATAACTGTCATAATAGGAATCGTCCTACTTCATAGGTGAATTTAACCAAAGAGGACCTATGTGCTATGGTTTCTAAAGTCAATAAATTGAGTGCGGCCGAAAGGGGGTGGGTGAATACTGGTTGTTATTATTGTGATATGTTTAAGACTTATTATGATGCTGAAGATAAGAAAGTGTTATTGGGTAATTCCCATTTCACTAAGGTTGTTATTACTCGATAGGTTGAACTGAAGTTTACCTTGGAAAGACTGTTGTTCTTAAAAATGTGTTGCGTACTTCTCATATGAGGGAGAAATTTGTTTTTGACTATCTTCTCAACTAGGTTGGTTTCACTCAAACTATTGGACATATATTTTACAATGACTAAAAATGAATTTTATGTAAGCAAGGGATATTCCACTGATGGAATGTTTAAATTCAACGTTGATTTAATAATATTTCTCCATCTGTTTATATTGTGTGTTATTTTAATGCATGGCATGCAAGACTTTGTCATATTACAAATGACACGTTAAAAAAATGAGTAGCTTATGATTAATTCCAGATTTATCCCTAAATGATTTTGAAAATTATGAATGGTGACAAAAGTAATAAAGACCCTACATTAATCTATTTTATAGAAAATTTGAACCACTTGACTTAATTCAATTCAATATACTCGAATTTGATTGAGTTATGACTAAGAAATAAGATTTTTGTTGAATCAATAGTTGTTATATTATTAAGATCGTGTGTTGCTTCATATTGGTGGGAACACATTATTTTAACTATTAGTCACGTGCTTAATTGAGATTCTAATGCTAAAACGAAAATTTCTCTATATAAAATTTGGAAAACTATTAAGCCTAACATGTCATATTTTAGAACGTGGGGGTGTTTATCCTATTTATGTATTACTAACCCTAAAAGGCCAAAATTGTAAGTAAAGCTTATGAGTGTATTTTTGTTGGCTATGCGGTTAATAGAAAAGCATACAAATATTATGGTTTGAAAAATCAAGTAATTATTTAATCAAATGGCTTGGATTTTATGAAAATATATTTCCTTTTAAATTGAGAAATAGTGTGGGCTCGACATCCACTAGCGTGTCATTTCAATAATTTCATAACTTAATAAATCTATTTTAGAACTAGGAAAAATTAAAGAAGAACATGTTGAAAAATATTTTGGACCCGACTTTTATGCTTACACCTTAGAGAAGGACCCAAGTACACTTCGAGAAGCCTTGTCTTGATGTCGATTTATGGAAAGAAGATAGTAAAGATGAAATGGAATCTTTAAAAAATAATAAGACTTTACATTTAGTGGATCTTCCACTCATGTGTAAAATAATTGGTTCCAAATGAATTCTTAAAAATAAATTAAAACCGGATTGTTCTATTGAAAAATATAAGATCCATCTTATGGATGAAAGTTTTAGACAACGTGAAAATGTGAACTTTTACACTTTTTTTCACCCCTGACTTGAATAAATTTATACATGTACTAATTGCTAAAGTATACCTAATAATCTTTTTGTGCATTAAATGTATGTTAAAACTACTTTTTTCAAATGGTGAATTAGAAGAAACGATTTATATTGATCAACTTGAAGGTTTTATCATTCTTGGTCAAGAAAATGAATTTTGTAAATTAGATAAATCTTATTACGGGATAAAACATGAATCTAAGCGATGGAATGATATATTTGTTAATTTAGTCATCTCTAATGGGTTCAAAAGTGTTTAAAGCAGCAATTGTATCTATGATAAACATGAAAGTTAGATTTTCACTAACATTTTCACTATCGTATGTCTTTACTTAGATGACTTGCTTATATTTGGACATAATATTCATGTCTTAAACAATGTTAAATATTTTTTATATTTCAATTTTGATATGAAAGATTCAGGTGAAGCTAGTGTATTATTGGAAATTAAATTTACTAGGTTTGAAATGAAACTTCTTTTGGACTTATCTCATTATATTGAGAGCACTCTAAAGAAACACAATTATTTATGTAAACTTGCTATTGGTGCATTTGATTTTAGTGTAAAGTTTTTTAAGAACACTATTGTGACAACTCACATATTCTCATATTAGGCGGCCAATCCTCTACTAAAATAAAATAGAAATCTCAAAATGGTTCATTCTCAGCATCACTGTCGCAACTACAATATAATATGAATAATACAAATAAAACCATACGACACTATGAATAAAATAATCATCATGCATAGATAAATAATAAATATGAACCGAATAAACCATCGGTCCCCAAATAATAAATCAACCGTGTGAAACAAAATAATAAAAATGAGTTATGGAAAAAAAACTCTGACAAAAATATAAAAGTATATCCATCTACAGGCAACATGCCCAAAACTGAAACTAAAATGAAATGATCCCATCTAGATAGAATAAGCAGAGGCATCTAAACAAAGATGCAGTATCCACAGTAATGTATGGCAAGCATGGATCTACCCTTGTGATCCCGGAAGTTGATGCTGCAAACCTGGGGTATAAAAAATAAGGAAAAATAATTGCCCTAGGGTTAAAGCCTGAAAAGTAGAAAATATCTTTCAAGTAGATAGTTGTTTTAAATAAATTAAAACTAATATATTACTTTCACAATTAATCGGTCATATTCACATGAGATAAACCTCGCTTCTCAATTATAGTGTGGACCCAACGTGTTCACTTATTATATAAGTTAAACTGCTCGGTCTAAGTAGGACATTTAACTGCTATCCAAGCTCAAACCAGCTAACACCCTCAATTATCTAGGTATAACAACCTTTACTAGGTATATGTTCATATATAATATTTAAGGGTCCGTTTGGTTGCAAGTGGGCAAAAGAGTGGGCATGGCAAAATTTTCCTAGGAAAATTTTGCCTAGGCAAATTTTACCTAGGCAAATTCAGATGACGCTATCAAACAACATTAGGCGAAATTAAAGTCAATCCAATTAATTTATTTAAAAACAATTTTTATATTATATTCAAAAATGTTAAAAATAGTTTTTGCAATATTTTTATATTACAGCTTTAAAAAAAATTGTAAAACGTTTTCTTAACAATTTTTTTTAATACAAAACAATTTTTAAATATTCACAACAGTTTTTTTAACTATTTAAAATATTTTTCAATTTTGTTTTTAAACTTTAAAACTGTTTTTATATTATATTCAAAACAGTTTTTAAAATTGTTAAAAACTATTTTTACAATATTTTCATATTACGTTTTTTCAAAAAATTTGTAAAACATTCTCTTAACAATTTTTTATAATATCAAAAACAGTTTTTAAAATATTACAAACAAATTTTAAACATTCACAACAGTTTTTTAAAACTATTTAAAACAGTTTTACAAAATATTTATTTAAACTTTAAAACAGTTTTTATAATATATCCAAAACAGTTTTTAAAAATATTAAAAACTGTTTTACAATATTTTTATATTACGGTTTTTCAAAAAATTTGTAAACATTCTCTTAACAATTTTTTATAATATTAAAAGCAGTTTTCAAAACATTACAAAACAGTTTTTAAATATAGTTTTTTTAAATATTTAAAACAGTCTTTAAAATTATTTTTTAAAACTTTAAAACTGTTTTTATAATATATTCACAACAGTTTTTAAAAATGTTAAAAACAGTTTTTACAATATTTTGTTAATACGATTTTTTTAAAAAATTATAAACATTCTCTTAACAATTTTTTATAATATTAAAAACAGTTTTTGAATCATTATAAAACAATTTTTAAATATTCATAACAGTTTTTTAATTATTTAAAACAGTTTTTAAATTATTTTTTAAAACATTAAAACCGTTTAAGAAGTTGGCAAATTTGTGGGCAAATATTTCCCACTCAAATAGGTAAGCAAAATTTGCCCACAGATTGTGCATAGGAAGTGTTGTACATTGACCAATAATGCCTAGGCAAAATTTTGCAACCAAACAGCCAAAATGTGGGCAAATTTTCATATTTGCCAACTTTTTGGCATTTGCCTAGGCAAATTATGCCAATCAAACGGACCCTAAGAGACACACTTTCTATAAATAAATATTCACGTAATAAACATAACATAGCTACGCCCGTGCTACAAATAGATATATATATATATATATATATATATATATATATATATATATATATATATATATCACTCGCTATATACGTATAATTGTATCCCCAGAGCATAGACCTCGTGGATACATCCCTCATGTGCTATCCGACTCCAGACATCTCACCACTGATCCCAAACGTAAACACATACAACGGAAGCGGGCATAGACATACGTTCGGGGGTTGCAACCACACCATATCCCACCCACCCACCCACCCACCCGATATCCAAACCAATATCTATCCTCACCAGAGAAGGACCAAGGGTGGCCATGGACCCCTCCAAACCTTTTCAAATCTTTACTGTAATTAGATTTGTATTTTATGGGTCTAGCTTTTTTTTGTTCTTCTAAAAGTCAGCGGAGTCTTGTATTTCTTTTCCTTGGAGTTTTGGGTTTGACTTATCCAATTGAAAATCTCCATGTTTTTATACACATCTCCATTTTAGAAACATGTCCTAAGTAATCGCAAGCCTAAAATTTAGCCCCCCATTCACATTATTATTTCTCTCTCTCTCTCTCTCTCTCTCTCTCTGTAGCTAACTATTAAGAAAACCAAAGTGAGGCATATCACAACACACTGCATGGATAAATGTCAAGTTTTACAGTTCTTTTGAATTAAGTTGCATAAAGTAAGACCCCCATTTCCCCCCCTAAATTTGTTTTGAAGTAATAATTTCAAACTTTTGACTTTAATGGTTAAAAATCTGATTTTCAATCTTAACGTGAAATTTAAGAGATAATTGTAAATTCAATTTTTAACATGTATTATTTATTCTATTCACAAACATAGACTTGGCTTAAAAGTTTTAGCAAAAGTCAAAGTTTAAAGTGCGAAATTATAAGCAGAATATTCCTCATTATTAAACAATTAAAATTCGTAGTTATTTAATTTCTTGTTTTTAAAATACATTTTTTTTTTTTACAAATTACAAGAAATGAGCCATTTACATTGAAACATTGTAGTTTGACTATTTATATTAATACTATTTATATTGGTTTTGTCCCTCATCCTCACACATGGATAATGGCCATGCAATAGTCCTATGACTCGAGGAATCAATCCGACACCTATTGGTCAACGCCACCCTGCCCACTAAGCGCAACCTCCTACAATAACACTTTTGAGTAGGTATGCTTAATACAATAAGTACCATATGAAAAGACCTAACGGCACTAACGTGTCTAGTTATTGAAAAACTCTTTTAACTCTTTGATATTAAACCTATGGGAGTTAATAAATTAAAACACTCACACACGCTAGTTAGAAAAACTGATGATGTTTGATATAAATACCCTTTCAGTATGAGATGATGAAAAGTATAAAGAACATAATATTTATTCTCGAGAAAACTAACAAGTGCAAAACCCCAAGTCCTTTAGTCCCAGGACAACTCACACACCCAAGTCCACTAATACCAATGTTTAAATACAGATTACAACAATACATTGTGTAAATGAAATAGTTTGGCCAATACAGACAAGTACACCAAGCCACAAACTAAACAACCCCACAACAATCTGAATCTTACTAAACAACCAAGGTAGTGATAACTTGGAACAGACATACGACTACACACTCAACATTAGAGTACCAGTGAAGTTGTACACAAAAGCAATGAATAATAATAAGGTGAGATTGCAATAATCAGTACATAAAAGAATGATTAACTATTAAGTCACGAGACACATGTAAGGTCTTCCTTAATAATTAATATTCAAAAGTAAAGATTAATTTCTAAAAAAAATCAGTTTTGTGTAAATGGACACAAACAAAATAAGAAATAAAATTCCAAAGATTGTGTCACATGACTGAAATAAAAAATAACCTAACACCAGATTTAAAGTACGAAAAAAATTAAGCAGGTATTATGTTACTATAACCAGTCTAGGTAAATGAGCAAACACATAATAGTGTATAACCTAGCTCATATAAAATCAGCACTGGTTTGAAGTCAACAAAAGAAAGTTACTAATTTTGAGTTAAGTCCAAATGCAGAATTAGTAATAAAAATTATTAACACAAAGTTTAAAGCCCAGTTTTAGTCTAAAACAACAATATAATAAGGTTTTGATTTAACACTCAAACATACATTGAATCCACCTAAATAAAAAGAACACAACAAAAAGTATTCAATCTAAAGGATATAAATTGCTATGAGTAAAACTAGATTAACCCTAACAAAAAATTAATCCTAAATAAAATCAGAAAAAAAAATTAAACCTAAACTAGATTTAATATTGTTGAGATTAAACAGGTTGTAGGTTTATATAAATAAAATTGACTTGACAAAATCAAACACAAACCAACTGAGTTCGATTTAATCAACACAACAAACTGACTTAGTTTTAATAAAAAAAAGTTTCGATTTATGATCTCCAAAATAGAGGTACACTCAAAATTTTATTTAACAATCTAAATAAGTCAGATTTGAGCAATATTTAAAAGAAAATGTTTTGAGCCCAAAACTAGACCAGGAGATGATATTACTAGCGGGAACACAAACACACACTTGCACCAGAAAATACCAAAAACCAGTTTAAGTAAGCTCAAAACAAATGTGTGTTAGACTGAAACAAATTTGGGACAGAGACACGCACACAAGTTCCAACAAAATCCTCAATAAAATAGATAACACACTCGTAGACCAATGCGACAAACAAATTAAAAGAAACACCAATATTTAACAGATCTAACCCAAAAAAAAAATAGTATACGTTTTGGACAAAAAAAATGAGTTCTACTTTAATAGATCTAAACAAACACCAACTCAGTAGAAGTTTTGGTTTTAAACAAAACAAAAAAAAAAATCTGTTTTAGACTCTTTGTATTATTGTATTTTACAATTTTTTTTTAGTCTTTTAGGAATCCTTGTTGTTAGTTGAGTTATTTACTCTTCTATTTTTGTTTCACTACACCAAATCTGTCGGTTTGTCATGGTCATTGACCGTGACAAGTCCAACTTATCAAGGTTAATGACCGTGGCAAGTCTGGAGGTGATAACGTTTGTTGTCACGAACTTGTCACGGTCAGTGACCGTGACAAGTTCATCAGACTTGTCACAGTCATGTCACAGTCTTTGACCTTGACAAGTTTTGTCACGATTAATGACCGTGACAAACCCGTGGCAATGTTTAAAAAATTATCATGGTCATTGACCGTGATAAGTTCGTGACAATTATCCTTTGTCACGGACTTGTCACGGTCAATGATCGTGATAATTCTAGGAAGAATTGAAAAAAATCTGCTGGGCAGTATGGCCACTACCACTTCCCAGCAGTATATTTGTACCTATTCAAACATATATTATCCAAATAAAATAGAGATAATGCAAATATACATTCAAAACAATATGCATCACGATATAATCCAAATATAATTCAAATGTAACAACTTAAAATAATTCAATTCAAATAATGTCACTATATGTCTAAGGTAGGTCTGAGGAGGTGAATAGGCCACACGATATACAAATTAGTACACCCAAAAATGTGCATCGTGTCGCATTGTTCGCGCAACCACAACGGGGAGTTCTCCTTCCCGGGTATCACATGCATGACGAGCACCTTGGCCTCGATGTCTTGAAGCAAACGTCCACGAACTGGCGTACCCTGGATGGTATTCGGGTCCCTTAACCCCTGCCCTATCTGCTGGCCATCAAATATGTCCTGTATAAACACGCTCGTCCAACCAAGTGCCGACATCGGTTGGTCGAAGGGAGCCAAATAGGGGACTGGATCATCAGAGTCTGCACGTGTGGGCGGTGAAGCAACGAAGTCCACATCCTCGTCCTCCTGCACCTCCTCCTCCACCACCACATTCTCCTTCCCTTTTCCCTTACGGTTTTTGCCCAACGAACGCTTAATTAATGAGAATATATCTTGGACCATCGCCTCTAAATGGGACAACTTTGTGTCATGTGAGTCTACTGTTCGAGCCAACCCGGTGTCGCTCATCTCCAATCCAATGATCCTATATTTAGCCACCCGTGAGCTCACCCCTTTTGTCCTCCCCTTGCGATCAACGCTAAGCATTTGGATGAGTGTGTCTGTGGACATGGATGCCTTGTCATTATTAGACTGCGACTCATGTACTTCTTTAAGCTTTGCCTGAAACGACAAAAAGCACATGATTAGTTAAATAAGTAAATAAAAAATTATAACGTAATTACAAAAAGTAAATTGTCGAATTACTTACAATCTTGGTCGCGACGCTCGGGGACACCTCTTTATCCTTCCCCTTCAATGTTCGAATAGCCACATAAGTATCAAGCCTATTTGGCCTACCCCTAGGGCCACACCCCGTCCCCTGAAATAAAATAATGCAAAATGAGTATCGGCCCCGCAAAGTAAAATAATGCAGAATAATATATTTCTGTAATTATCGGAAAAATTAAATCTTACCATCATCCTATGCTCAACCTCGGCGTAAGATGTCCATCCGGAGTAGTGCACATCCATCTTTTTCGCCCGATTTTCCCTTCCCGATTGGCGAGATGCCAATTGTCGCTCCCCGATCTCATTATCAATGAACTTTTGCCATTGTGCCAATGATATCATCTCCTTCGGTGGGACGGAGTCATGCATTCAGTTAACGGACTCTCGGGTCTTCCCAAAGTACCGATTCCGCATATTTTTTCCCCGTCTTGTGTTGCTCCCTCAACTGCTCCAAAATGGAATCGCGTAGTTTTAGATCTAGGCTGAATTGTTCCTGTCCAACAAATTCAATGCTAGTTGCGAATAAATATAAATATAAATATAAATATAAAATGAAATCGAAATCGAAATCGAAATCGAAATTGAAATTGAAATTGAAATTGAAATATTCATACAAATATAAATATATATACATTACCTGTAGTGCCGCCCAAATAGCTAACTTGAGCTCATTTGGCAGCTCCCTCCAACTAGTGTACCCCGGGCCGATATGATTGTCTTTACCAGCTCGAGGGATCTAGCTAATAACCCCATCTTGTTCTCGAAGGCCATCCCCAATTTGCAATATTTGGGGAGCCTATGGTCCGAGGATCCCTCATAGCTTTCGCTACCACCGAGATCAGATGACATCATCATAATCAACATCATCATCCTCGCCTTAATACCCAAAGGAGACATTTTCTGTAAAAAAAATGTTGTTATTGGTACAAATCAAAATAAATTAAAAGAAGACATGCAAATATGTACAATTACTACAAATCCAAATGAATTATTACTGTTTACACCTCAATTCTGAATTCCAAAACAACAACTTCGAGATATGTACAATTTCTAAAAATTCGAAACATCCCCACCCCCACCCCCACCCCTACTGCCCACACACACGCACACTACACAAGAGTGAAAATGATAAAGTGCAAATCAATTAAAAGAATTAAAAGTGGATTGATAAAGTATAAATTGGAATATTTATTACAAATTGAAAAATTGTTTCAAATTCGGGTTATCATAAAAAACGGATTGATATTCGGTAGGAGCAGCTAAGTCATCTGCACTTCTATTTAGACGCTTTGGGTCATGTAGGACAGTTGACCACGGCTCGTCGTTGATATACTCCGAGTAAAATACTTGGTTGAACTTTTGAAATTCACAAAAAAATGGCTCATCGCTCACGTGGTCGTTGCTCTTCAACTTAGACATGTCAACCATGATCAAATTGGTGCCAGGATCAACTTTACAAGAATTTTTATCGTCAACTCTTATCCAGTCACAGTAAAACACAACCTCTTTGAAGCTTATATAATCCAATTCAAATATATTTCGAATTACACCATAGTAAGTCATTTTAACTTCAACGAGGTTTTTATCTTTTGGGCTAGCTCGAAAGAAAGTAAGTGCCTTGTATGAAATACCCGAGCTCTGTACATTTGTACTTTCCTCGTACACTTTTGCGCCGAATGCGTAACCATTCAATTGATACTTTTTGTACTCTTATGCCATGAACAAGGGTCCAGTGGCTAGACGAGCAAGCCTTCATGTCGCATCACTCGTCTTTAAGAGATGAGAGTATAGATAAATTAATTTGATTAGTTGTAAAGTTTGAGTGTAATGTAACGTTATATAATGACCATTTTCATTATAATTACCTCTTGTGACAACCACAGCCTAAATTCGTTGTCTGATTGTACCATTGTTTTTTGTCTTTTATTGTTCTCACAGGCTTCATATTTTCTGCATGTTACAAAATTAATCATGTATAAAATAATCTAAAATATTCTAAAATAAAGTAAAATCTAAAATAATTTAAACTTACTTTTTCCAATCTTCAACATCTTCATGTGTGTCAAATAAATAACGAGCTACTTGTTCATGTTGCAAACTCGTTAATTTCATTCGTTTTCCCATCACATGACCACTATCATCAATGAACTCATCAATGCCATCAATGTTGGTCGAGTCAGGCATATATTCTTGAGTGTAGATTGATTACTCCACTGTTATGTATTCCTCTGCAATTGATCCTGCAATATATCGCGTATTCTTTACGTAATCTTTAAAAACTTTCATCAATCTTTCAAACGGATACATCCACCGATATCTAACTGTACCACAAAGAAGTGCCTCGTCGCATAGGTGTACCAATAAGTGAACACTTATGTCAAAGAATGCTGGGGGAAAGTACTTCTCCAACACACAAATCGCTTCAGCCACTCCTAATTTTGCTGCCACTATGTATTCTCGATTGACTACCTTCTCATACAAAAGTGAGAAGGTAATACTAATTTTCATAATAGCCCTTCAAAAATCCTTTTGCTTGGAGAAACAGTTCTTAAACAATAGAGGAACCAATTGTAAGATCACATGCCAATCCTGGGACTTACACTTATGTAAATCATGAGTAGCATAATTCGAAATCCTTTGCAAGTTGGACGAAAAATTAGATGGGCCCTTCAAATTATATATTGTGTCTAAAAGCACCTTCCTTTCCCCACTCGTCAAAGTAAATGCACCGAGGGAATTATTGTCCTTCCCCAACTATCTTCTTTCAACCATAGTTATGGCTTAAGTTTCAACGATTTAAGCTCTTTTTGTGCATTTTCTCCATCCTTTGAATGACCTCCCAAGGCAAGTGCCCATAATATGTTCAACGAGGTTCTTCTCTGCATGCATCACATTAAATACACGGGGAACCGGGTTATTCTTCCAATAAGGCAAGTAAAATAAAATTGACCTCCTAGACCATGCCTTTCTTGTCTCAGTTTCATTCCCATTTAGGGTCTTCTTATGCTTGACATTCTTAAATTTGTGATTCTTACATGGCATATTAGGGCCACATTCACACGATTTACTTTCAATTTTTGAACCTGAAAGTTGTCTTAGCGGTAGCCTATGTTCAACCCCGTCCAATAAAAAATTGGAACCTTTCTCAAATCAGAAACTATGAGCTAGGGGTAAAAACCTCATATGTCAATGGTATACATTTTTTGAGCTAGCGGATAGACGAAGAGATTCAGTCTCCTCTTTATAAATAGGACACCCCAAATAACCATGTACTATACAACTGAATAATGTCACATAAGCTCGAAAATCATGAATTGCCCACATCAACATAGGTTTCAGCGTAAACTCTTCTTTTCTAAAAGAGTCAAATGAATGCACACCCTCTTCCCACAACTCATTTAATTCTTATACTAAAGGATCCAAGTAGACGTCGATGTCATCACTTGGTGCCTTTGGCCCAGGTACCAATAAAGACAGCATCAAAAATTCAGGTCACATACACTATAAAGGAGGGAGGTTAAGTGGGGATAGGATCACTTGCCATACACTCTGATTGGTGCTTAGATTTCCAAATGGATTGAAACCATCTGTTGATATAGCCAAACGAATGTTGTGCTGTTCTCGAGCAAAATCAGGATACTCATAATCCATCCTCCTCCAAGCTTTAGAATCAATCGGATGACGCATGAGATTACCCCATACTTATGCCCTAGCATGCCAAGTCATTGCCTCCGCTATCCATAGTACTATGAAAAATCTCTTTAATCTAGGCGCAATGAGAAAATATTTCAACACTTTTTTGGGCACTTTTACGCTTGTGCCTTCCTTTCCAGTAGATTGGACATAGCTAGGTTCATCGCATACCGGACAACGATCGAGATTTTCATACTCCTTTCGGTATAGTATCCAGCCATACACACAAGCATGAGTCAATTTATACTTCATTACCAAACCTTTCAAATTGTTCTTCATAGCAGGATAGCTATTTGGAAGCGTATTCTCCTTGGGTAGTAAGCCCTTCACCCAATTTAGAATTCCTATCTTGCTATTGCCTAACCAACCGTACTGCGTCTTCAAATTGTGCAAACCAACCATGGCATGTAAAGTTGTTTGATCTTTTTCACAGTCAGGGTATAATGGTTGGGTCGCCTTAAATTTTAAACATTGATAGTCATCGTCAAGGTTTATCGTGATATCTTCACGAGCACTTGAACCTTGTACATCATCAGTAACCTCATTCTCCTCCGCTTCATTAACTCCGTACGCATCATCAACTAAATCCTCTAACATATTATGATCTACATTGTCCCCTTCTACATCTATCCTACTTGTTGAAGGCTGTTGTAAAGGTTGTTTGAGGATAAAATGAACTTTTAATTCACCATGAAAACTCCAAAATCAATAAATATCTTGCCTATCCCATCTTAAAAAATGTAGTTCAACTGTATTCCACTGAAACACCTTACCATTCTTACACCTATAACATGGACATGAAAACTCTTCATCATTATGACATCTCTTTGTCTATTTCAGAAATTCATTAGCACCACTACGAAACACATCCCCCATTCTATTTGTCTCACCCATCCATTCTTTGTATTTAGGATATCCCATCACAACTACCACAACTAATAACCTATTAAAGGTAAGAAGCGTATATTCATGGATTAGTATAAATAAGACTTATATTTATAGTATGTTTCATTTAATTATGTCTTATTTATATTCGATTTTAATTTCAAATTCAATTTATAATAGAAATTCCTATTTCCTCCATCTCCTCTAAAGGGTGAGTAGTCCTATCCCATTCAAGACTGCATATTTCTGTAATATACTTAACAACTTATGCACATTATTACGATTTGGTAAAAATTCGACAGCATATCCCCATAGTTCTCCAAGTACACAATGTATATTGGCAAGTGTGAGCGTTATTTCAATTGACCAATTGAAATAACATTCACACTTGTCAATCTAGTATGTACCCAGAGAATATTAGGATACGACTGCAGAACTTCCTCCAAAAGTAACAATTTTAAGCCAATAAGAATATTATTATAGAGACAATTCGAGAGATCTCATTATAGGGTTAATGACTCTCGAACGGGTTTAAGGGATATTGAATGCGTACACACAAGAACTAGAAGGCTAGTACCTATGTGCACTATATGTAATTTCAAGTATGTTTCATTTAATCATCATAATATATATATATATATATATATATATATATATATATATATATATATATATATATATATATATATATATATATATATATATATATATTATTCATGATACAAAGTAATTTTTAAAAAAAAGTTGAAAAATACCACCCCCATATGGACAATAATCTAGTGGTCATGCCACTTTTAAAATTAACCAACCGAACATCGATCCACTACAAAACAACCGCAATGGCAATAACAAATGTGTATCCCGTACTCTTTCTAATTCATCTACTCAATTAATTCTTTTCACCAATTAAACTAACAATTAAAGTATACAATTATTAATTTACAATGAGGGGCAATCCTACCGGCATATGAAAGGGGCACTAATTATTAATTTACTAAAAAAATCAACAACCAATCAATATTTAATCACTCAATTCTTTTACAAGGGGCACTACAACATGAGGGTCAATATCTAATAAACCAATAAAAATTTAATTAAAACAAATACACACACGCACTTATACACACACACAGGCCCCTCTGCCGACCCCCACCCCACCCCCAGCCCTGCCCCCTCCCCCCACTGCCACTGCCCACCACACATGCACACACACACACATATACACACACATGCACATATCCACACACGCATATATACACACACACACACACGCATATATACACACACATTTCGCCCTCCCCTCCCCTCACCCCAACCCTGCCCCCCCCCCCCCCCCCCCACACGCATATATACACCACACACACACGCGCGCACACATTTGCACACACACACATATATATATATACACACACACACACATATACACAGATATACATAAATGGAAGAGAAATAGAGAGATAAAATGTACCAAAAGCGTAGAGAGAGAGAGTGCAGTCGCTTATAGAGAGAGAAATGGAGGGAATAGAAATCGGTGGAAAAACAGAAGAGGGAAGGTTTTTTTACTGACAGAATTATCATGGACATGTCACGGTCATTGACCGTGACAACATTATAGGTTTTTCACGGTCAATGACTGTGACAAGTCCGTGACAACTGTACTTGTCACGGCCTTCTCACGGTCAATGACCATGACAAGCCTTTGTCGTGGTCTTATCACGATCATTAACCGTGACAATGCTGGTTGGTTTAAGGGTGTCAATTTGACCATTTTGGAGTAGTGTTTAGGATGTCTTGTGGTTAGTTGAGTTATCTACTGTTCTATTTTTAGGAATCCTTGTTGTTAGTTGAGTTATGTACTCTTATATTCTTAGGGCTCATGTGTGTAGTTGAGTTATGTAATTTGTGTTGTTTCTTGTCTTTGAGTCTCAATTTAGTTTGTCTCAAAATAGGACAAAGGGGGAGATTAAAAATCTCATTCTTTTTGTGTTGGCTCAATTTTGAGACAAACATTTTTTATATGCTCCTAAATTTTTTTTTAAATCTATTTTTATAAATCTTAAATCGTATTTCCTTATTTTGATTTATTACATAACCTATTTTTGATAAAATACTTCCATTATGTATTTTTACCTTAAGTAAATTTTTATATTAATAAATTTTTTGTTTTAATTTTTTTAAGAACATTTTAAAAAATTTCATGTGTTTATGTAATTTTATTGGATTTTAAAATGATAAAGATATATTTTAATTAAACATGCTAATTGTTTAGTTAAACATTCTTTGTCAAATATTAAAACGACAGTGTTTTAATTTGTTGGGAGTTATTTTGGTTTTATCCGATTTGATGACTTGACCATTCAGAGGGTCGCGTTATTTCATCTCACATACGCTCTGTGCGTTAGTTGTGGTTTGTTTGATGTTTTGTGTATATTCTACCCCTGTTTTTGCCATGCGTTATTATGCATGTGCCCTTGGAAATATGATTCCAAGGGCATTCACGGGCAACCCATGAATCATATTTCCAAGGGCACATGGGTAATAACGCATGCCTAAAATAGGGGTAGAATAGACACAGCATAACAAACAAACCACAACTAACGTACAGAGCCTACCAGATCTATGTGAGATGAAATCAAGCAACCCACTGAATGGTCAAGTCATCAAATCGGATAAAACCACAACGACTCCCAACAAATTAAAACACTGTTGCTTTAATATTTGACAAATAATGTTTAATTAAACAATTAACATGTTTAATTAAAGGATTTCTTTATCATTTTAAAATTCAATAAAATTACATAAACACATAAAAAAATTTAAATGTCCTTAAAAAAATAAAAACAAAATTTATTAATATAAAAATCACTTAAGGTAAAAATACATAATGGAAGTATTTTATCAAAAATAGATAATGTAATAAATCAAAATAAGGAAATACGATTTAGGATTTATAAAAATAGATTTTAATAAAAAAAATGCAGGAGCATATAAAAAATGTTTGTCTCAAAATTGAGCCAACACAAAAAGAATGAGATTTTCAATCTTCCCCTTTGGCCTATTTTGAGACAAACTAAACTGGGACTCAAAGACAAGAAACAACATAAATTGCATAACTTAAGTACACACATGAATCTTAAGAATAGAAGAGTACATAACTCAATTAACAAGAAGGATTACTACAAATAGAAGAGTACATAACTCAACTAATAAAAAAAGATTCCTAAAAGACTTAACAAAAATGGTAAAATACAATAATACAGAGAGTCTCAAATTCTCCGCTTGTTGGTCTCAAATGGAAAAAGGGTGGGGAAGAATCCTACTAAATAAACGTTAGTTCAACCGATAAAATAACTAAAAAGTACTAACAAACAAACTAAAACAAATTAGTTTGGGAAATTGGTACACCCTATTTGATAATCCAAATATTGTTTCTTGATCCACCTACTCTTAACGTTTGACACAAAAGTTGTTAAATGGACAGAAGCAGAATTAAATTTGGGTCGATTCACCACAAAGTCATATTCAAATGGGATCTTAGGCATATTACTAACACCACTTTGTTGTCTATTTAAACGCTAATAACCAATTTGTTAGAGAAAAATTGCATTTGTAAATTTGCCTAACATTCATCTTAGTATTAACGGGAATGTTCACATGTTTAACATTCTCTTATTTTCTAGTTAAATTCAAAAGTTTAAAGCAAAACTGTTCTAAGTGATATGATTCTGAACAAAAACTACACTGAAAATTATTTTTACCACCATATTTGACATTATTACACGACCTGGTGGGCAGATTTTTATGTTCAAAATTTAAGTTTATATTTAATATTTTATAATAGAATTTCTCTAAATGTCCCTTCTTGGAACAAAATCCACATTTAAACACAGGTTTATGAGTTTGATTATTCCTAACATTTTTAGTTTGCCAAAATTTGACAAAATCAAATTTATTCTATCCTAATTTCTTAAAATAAAATTTTTCTAAGATGCCATTTTTAGAGAAAAATACAAAATGAAAAGTAGGTTTGGCAGTTTGAATGTTCCCAACATTTTGAGTTTGCCCAAATTTGCCTAAATCAAATTTATTATGTCCTAATTTCTTAAAACATAATTTTTTTATTTGTCCAATTTTATGACAAAAGCTACATAAAAATATCAGCTTAACAACTGCGGTATCACAATCCACATTTTAATTTCATTTGAATCGGGAAATTGTAAACTACAACTTACAAAATTAGTTTTTTCGAACATTTCTCAATTAAAACCAATTGTTTTTAAAGGAACCAATTCGTCCAAATATTTATTTATCGATTAAACAATTAAACTAGAATTTGAGAAGTTGTTTACCTTTTTCAAAGCAACCTTAAGTTCTTTTCGACATTCGTCGTATTTATTCAAAATAACCTTAAGTTCAATTTGAGATTCATCAAAGTAGGTTAAGTCATCCTCATGTTGATTTTCTAGTAAGTGATTAGTTTCCATCAACATACAAATCCTTTTCACAAGTAAAACAATATCCGATTCTAGTTCATCAACATGAAAAGAAGATTCTTCAGTTGTCAATTTTATTTCATTATTTAAAACATCAATTTTAGCCAACAACCTAGAATTAACTTTGCCTAAATCAGTGTTGTCATCAAGTGTGCAATTATCAATAGAATTATTACATACACACCCTTCTAAAATATTAATTTCCTCTATATCATTAGATTCATCTAAATCACCATAAATATTGCCAATATCAAATAAAGAAGTTGTGACATTAAAGTGATTTTGGGCAATAAATATATGAGACAAATTTAAAAAATCTAACTCACAATTATCTACACGCAAATTCGAATCATCGGATAAAATAGACAAACTATCAAAAGTATCATTAGATTTAATGCCACAAATAGAAGTAAAAACTAACAAATTATCTAAATCATCCTCATTATCCCTATCAGAAATTTTATTCCAAAATTTAGACAAATGTGCAGAAAATTTTGAAATGTCCCAAGCCTCTAAAGATGTGGTGCAAACTTAAGTTCCTTTAAGTTCAGTTGCACCCATCGCTTGACAAATAGCATTACTACTTTTCGTGTTATATTGAGAATAAAACTTTTCCTCTTTAGACGATTCATAAATGGATTTTCTCAAAAAAATTTATTATCACCAATTTGGTTTCCCATATAAAAATTAAATTTTAAAATGATTTTAGGAGTTTGTGGAATAAAAACTTTTAAAAAGTGAATCCTGAAGCTCTGATACTACTTGAAAAGAACTAACGGCACTAACGTGTCTTGTTATTAAAAAACTCTTTTAATTCTTAGATATAAAACCTATGGTACTTTATAAATTAAAACACTTACACACAATAGTTTGAAATACTTGTGAGGCTTGATATAAATACCCTTTCAGAATGAGATGAGAAAAAGTGAAAAGAACATAATATTTGTTCTCGAGGAAACCAACAAGTGGAAAACCCCGTGTCTCTTAGTCCCAGGACAGCTCACACACTCAAGTCCACTATAATACTAATGTTTAAATACATATTACAGCAATACAATGTGTAAATGAAATAGTTTGGCAAATACAAACAAGTACACCAAGGCACAAACTAAACAACCTCACAACAATCTAAATCTTACTAAACAACCAAGGTAGTGAAAACTTGGAACATACTCAACACCAGAGTACTAATGAAGTTGTACACAAAATCAATAAATAATAATAAAATGAGATTGGAATAATCTGTACATAAAAGAATGATTAAATATTAAGTCACGAGACACATGTAAGGTCTTCCTTAATAATTAATATTCAAAAGTAAAGATTAATTCTAAAAACAAATCAGTTTTGTGTAAATGACCACAAACAAAATGGGATAAAAATTCCAGAGATTGTGTCACACGACTGAAATAAAAGATAACCTAACACTAGATTTAAAGTACGAAAAAAATGAAGCAGGTGTTATATTACTATAACCAGTCTAAGTAAATGAGAAAACAGATAATAGTGCAGAACCTAGCTCATATAAAATTAGCACTGGTTTGAAGTCAACAAAATAAAGTTACTAATTTTGAGTTAAGTCCAAATGAAGAATTAGTAATAAAAACTATTAACACAAAGTTTAAAGTCCAGTTTTAGTCTAAAACAACAAGATAATAAGGTTTTGATTTAAAGCTCAAACACACATTGAATCCACCTAAATAAAAAGAACAGGACAAAAAGTATTCAATTTAAAGGATATAAATTGCTATGAGTAAAACCAGTTTAACCTTAATAAAAAAATTAATCCTAAATAAAATTAGAAAAAAAAACTTAAACCTAAATCAGATTTAATATTATTGAGATTAAACAGGTTGTAGGTTTATACAAATAAAATTGACTTGACAAAATCAAACTCAAACCAACTGAGTCCGATTTAATCAACACAACAAACTGACTCAGTTTTAATAAAAAAATGTTTCGATTTATGATCTCCAAAATAGAGGTACACTCAAAAATTTATTTAACAATCTAAATAAGCCGGATTTGAACAAGATTTAAAAGAAAACGTTTTAAGCCTAAAACCAGATGAGGAGATGATATTACTAGTAGGAACACAAACATGCACTTGCACAAGAAAATACCAAAAACCAGTTTAACTAAGCCAAAAACAAATGTATGTAAGACTGAAACAAATTTGTGACAAATGTGGCACCTCGACTAATTAAATACCTGTCACAACCCGCCTAAAATAATAACGGGTGGCCATCCCTATACTATATTAAATCAGGAGTTTCAGATGGTCCAGTCTCAACATCAACTGTCGTTCCTATATAATATAGAACTAACTACCCGATATCATATAAGCGGGATGTTAAAATTAAAATAAAAACGCAACAGACAACAAACCAACGCTATAACACTACTACTAAAGAAAAGAAAGACGCATGAAAGAACTAAGATAAATGAAATGCTAGAAATAAAATGAACTAAATAAATACAACCGAATGTACTACACAAAATAGACCCGAATAAGCTGTCGGGTCACAGCCAATAGAATAACTGAAATGGAATAAATATAAACATGTATATAAATATCCCTTGGGTACAAACCCGATGTACAACAAAAATCCTACCTAGAATTTTGAAAGTAAGAGGCGACTACCAGTTATATCCCGCGACAGTCCGCACCTGTCACGGCTCCCAAGACTCTGGATAGAAAGTCATCCGGCATCCTGTGACAACCCGCTCACCAAAATAAGGGGTGGCCAGCCCAATACTCCAATATAACGGAATCATGGATGGAATCATTCTCAGCATCATAACAAAAATATAGAGTATCTAGGATAACCACCCAATATTTCAGAAAACGGGTTGCCAAAAATTTTGATTTGAAAGTAAATAAATGAAAACAAACAACCCAATTCCTGAAAGATAAGAGAAACCCCAGGACATATATAAATAATACAACAAGAATACGATAAAAAGACCGAATAGGTAACCGGTCACTAACTGATACACCAATAATACGCAAGTACAATAAGTTACTTATTACATTACATTAGACATTTACAAAAGCTTGGGCCTCTCGCCCGAATAAAAGACTTGATCTTAACTAGAATAAAAAGTGAAAACGTCTATACCAAATGTATCCCATAATACCCGCAATGCATCACGGCTCGTCGAAAACATCGGAATCGGAATTCAAATCAGGCATCCTTGAGGCGGAGTACCTGAGCAGAGACAAGATGAATATGCAACAAGAAAAGTAACCAGGTCAGGGCCCGATTCTATATGATTACCAGATGAATAAAGAGTATGACAGTTATGTATAATAAATCGTGAAGAAAGAGAAATAAGAAGCAACCTATACAATTTAAAACATAAGCTAAGCAGGAACAAAAATAAGAAGCATTAAACTAAAGACTTCACCAAAGGTGCCAATTATTTCATATATCTTTTCCTTAGCAGGAAGTATATATATATAATCAAAATCTTTTACTCTTTAAGGAGATTTTATCTCAATTTTACCTTTTGTAAAAATCCTTTCCTTATCAGGAAAATAATCATTTTCAAATGCTCTTTGTGGCATTTACATGTGCTCTTTGTGGCACTCCATCATGCTCTTATGGAATATCAAATACATCAAGTCCCACTTGATTATGAACTGTTATAATTATATACATATAACGAATTCTAAGACCGCCCGTCCGGGTTTCCCTACTGTGCGCGCCCCTAAATGACCATCATCTTCCAGGGCCTATCATTAGACAACCTGGGCACCTATATCGCAAGACGTCGGGAAGCGGCCATGAGCCTGCGGGGTAGTCAAGACCACACCCGGAATCTCCTACCCATTGCAGAAAAATATACAACAATCAGCGCTCCCATGGCCTAGGACTATATCCACCCTGCATTCATTAGCCAGGGGGCTTCACCTCGCGTGCGGACTTCCCTTATGATGTCATTTAGAGAGGTGTGTTTAAGCCATTTTATTTATCATATCGAAAATCAAGTAAACCATTATTTACCGATTTCATGATTAAGTAAATTATCATTTACAAATATCAATACCATTTCCATTTCATTTCCATCCCACGTATATGTTTCATTTTATTCGAAACCCTTTCTATTTATTTTGTAAATAATCTAACTTACCATCCATAGTCATACGATAGCTTATATCAACACTACAACCTCAAAGGAGTAAATAAACTCTTCATTATCTCCAAGCATTCTAGGAGGTTATTTTAGAACCCCAAGGTTATCATCTTTCGAAGGAATGAAATGACTTTCAATATTCTCCAAACTCACCTTTATGGCGTTATTATGAACCACCAAGGTTAACATAGTTCAATCAAACTTTTAAAATCTCCCAACATTCTTTTGGGGTGGTAATATAAACCATCAAAACTAGTATAGCTTAATTAAGCTCCTAAGGTCTCCCGAACATAACACTACATCTCCTAGTTTTATAATAATTAACTAGAAGAAAAGAATGCCTTATCATTAATAGGCCTAACCCCGGAAAAATCCCCACATAACCCATTCCTAATGTAGGGTAGACATCTAACTCATCTCACACTCTAGGACTCTAAGTTTACTTCATTCAAGAAGGTTCCTAGTCCCTATATTTAAAGAAAAGGATTGAAATTGAGTTATAAAATTAACTCAAAAACAACAGGAAAACGAATCGATTCGCCCTAGCGAATCGATTCACCCCAAAAGCGAATCGGTTCGAACTACTAAACCAACATTCTGCAATTGGCCAAATCGATTCGGTTTTAACCCGAATCGATTCGGGTTATGCAGACCTGCCAATTTCCCTTAGCGAATCGATTCGCCCAAGGGGCCGAATCGATTCGGACCTGCAAATCTGCCAAAAATGGCTACGAAGGGTTATGAACCCTAAATCCTCCAAACTTCAAATATCTTCCTTTTCATACACATCCAACAACAAAAATCTACCCCAAACTAATCTACATGATTATTAACCATCAAAACCCACAATTTCTTCAACATAAATCAAAACTAGGGTTTAAATCCCACAAATTCTACATTTAAGCCATAAATGTAAATACACAACTATTATACAATTTATGCATCTTAAATCAAATATTAGCAAGTAGAAAACTTGCCTTGATGTAGGGAATATCAGATTTCTTTGAGTAGGAGCATCAATCCATCTTCAATCTTCATTTTCTCTTCTTTCTCCATTCTTTCTCTTCTTTTTCTCTCTGTGTTCAAGACATAAAAATGAGGGAATGAAATAAGGGGCAAGACCAAAAATCGTGGCTTAACATAATTCTCCCAACTCAAATGGTTAATACCACATTAAAATGACTCCCAAATACGCGTATAAGCTAAAACCAGGTAAAAGTGCCTGGAACACAAAAATACAATATGGCACTTATTTTGACTGTCTCGCACCTTTCGAGACTAACTACACCCTCTAAACTGGCATCCGGAAATTTTATAAATTATTTCGAGTTCCAAAATCATTTAAACTAAAAGGCCATTTAAAATACATGACACTACAGACATGCAACCTGATGTTATTTACTTTCACATGCAGTAAATATGCATCAATCTAGTAAATATTAACGTTCAATTCATTAAATTAATATTTACTCCAGTCCCTACATTTTATATAATTACCTTATACGGTAAAATCAGTATAAAATGAGCCTCCCAGAATCGAGGGTTGTTACATACTCCCCCCCTTAAGAGGGAATTTTGCCCCCAAAATTCGGGCATACCCAAATCTGATAAGGGTATACTACTCTAAACTAGGATTCTACCATCCTAAACAAACTCCTCGTTATTGTAACACCCCAAATGGACCCGGACTAAGATCGACCCTATCGATCTCAATCTACATCATTTGTGCTCTATCATAGCACAAAGCGTTCCTCACCAACTACGGATCCTATCTTCCTACGGCGAAAGGTGATGTCCTCGCGACTCGGCAAAATTAGCCGAATCTCTAGCATCATGTTACATCACACCTATGGCATTCGTACCAACTCTAAGTGGCTTAGCCCTAACGCTACCCAGCTATCCCCCGCCTCGACGTATCTCATCAAGGCGTATGGCTTAAAAGCCAAATCTCTAAAGAAATGTTCCGAGACCACTCCAAGTCCAAGGAACATATTACCCATTGGTTCCATCCAACGAGTATACGAATTACTAAACCGACCACGCTAGGCCACTCACGAAACCAAGCCTTAGGAAATGGTCCATAAGACCACTCCAAAACCTAATGGTTGCACGAAAATCTCCATCCATACCATTACTGCTACCATCTACTATGTATACTAAGGCGCACGTTCATAATATGCCTTTCGGCATAAGTAAATTTCCTCCATTTCATCCATCCACTTTAGGGTGGTAGGATATACGCCATTTCCATACGGTTCCCATTACTTCGCGGAAACTTTTGCTAAACCTTCGACACGAATTTCTAGTTTCGGTCCATCCTATTATAATAGGCATCTCCCACGGTTTTTACTATTCCTCCCTCGAGAACGGGGTATACTCTTCTACAAGTAGTCCGTCCATAATGGCCGGGAATGTAACAGTCTGATCAAACGATTAACCATTTTCTCAAATGGGATCATGACCAGTTCGATGTCGGTAGTTCCATGCAGGCGTCTATGAATACCCTTCTTCGTTTCACTACTACTCTCTTTACACGAGTAGGTGAAATGGTCAATCACAGACAGACACACTCTTACTACCGAGTCTTCCTATTCATGCTCATTCTACTTAGCCTTCCATGCCATTACCATCATCTCTAACGAGTTCTCTACTCGACACGTCCACTAGCCCAATCGCATTTCCTTAGCGAATGAGAAAATATCCAATCACTAGTTCTTCTGAACCCCGAGCACCAACTCAATTCCTCCCACAACATATTGCAACAACTTGTTGCTTACGAGAAGGACCAAATTTCCTGCCCAGGAAGTAGTGCCTTATCTATTTAAGGTGATCACTACCACGATGAATCTTAATTCAAGCACGGGATATTACTCTCCACAAGTTTAAGCTTGTGAGACGCATAAATAATAGGTCTATGCTCCATTATTATTACTTACCAATCCTGGCAGAAACTTACTCATTAAACTCACTCTCGAGCTTACAATCATGACTCAGGAGTGAGGATCCACCCGTCCTTATTAACTCCCCGGAAATGAAGTTACCAACGTAACCTTATCTCTAAGAAATGCCTCATCTCCTTCGGCCGAACCTACCAAACCTCTCGAGACCCCATAATCTCGCTCCTAAGGGATCTAATCTCTTATAGAGTTAACCCATAACTTATTCGTGGTCAACTCCCTACCTCTTTCCTAAACTAACACCGCCTACCCTCAAGGTCTTACATCCTAAAAATCCTAAGGTCTATTTATATATATCCTACCTAAATCGTAAGCATATAATACCAAAGACATCCCTAGTGCCCAAGACCTTACTCAACTTCCGACATTCGCTCGGGTTCATGCGTGGGACGTCTCGCCGAAGCGAAATCCAGACAAGGAACCCTCCCGTTACACTACTACCTCGCATCGTCGGTCCTCGAGATATGACGGTCTAAAACACCTGATCGGGATCGGTAAATTTAACTTACAATTCTACTAATAAGATTTTACTTCTAGACTTCACCTTAGCATTCTATACACGAAATAAGAGAAAGGAAATATGGCATCTCTCCACTCCCAACGTCATTAAGGTTCACGCGTGGAGCGTCCCGCAAAAGCGGAATCCAAACAAGGAACCCCTCCTATGCATTACTTCTTAAATTTGTTGGTCATGAAGATAAGTCATAACACCCACATACAATGCAAACAAGCAATAAAACACTCAGACCAGGTAACACATATGACACATATACATAAAAATATCATCACTCGCTTCATAACGAGTGAAGAAAAGATAGAACTTCCATACCACGGAAGTCATATAATTACCCTTCTATAATAGCGTAAATACTACTACAAGCTCAATATACACACCCGAGTCTATCGTAGACACAATACTACTAAATCTTATCCTAAGGAATATACACTACCCACCTATAAGGTAGAATTCCCTCCACAATTTGCCAAGCACTCCGGGTCAATACTAATGGTTCTCAGACTCCATATTCGAGCCTTACACATACCAACGTTATCTCCCCAACTCCCCAACCAGGCATTTTACTCTTGCCCTTGCTCTCCACTCAACGAAATTTAAAACGAGTGGTTCTACACTCCACATCATAACCGTTATTCCGACTCTGGCTAATAATAATTGCCCATGCAGTCCCTCTTACTTTCTCAGTAAAAGAGGACACGCTCTTGGCCTCCTCTTCCTCAGTTCAATGAAACCTCCCCAGGTGGGTGTCCACCAATGGGGTTTCACGATTCTTACTCCATCAGAAGTGTTAACAACACCTATTTTGGAGCCTATCACTTCATGGTGCATGGTCTCGACTCCCTAACCGTACAACACCTTATTCGCCATTGATCTTTAACCGAACGTCTTGTGAACATTCGGGAATCCACCTTCTCCTCAGTCCAGTTATCCCAGAGAAACTCGCCATTACAAGTATCCACCGGCCTTCTCTATGGGTCAAACTTCTGGCACCCACGAATATAGTGACCACATTTTCATCACCACAACACTTCTTCTATGGGTGAAGGATTTTCCTCCATTCTACTACAGGGCACTTCTCCACTTCAATATAACATCGCGTGAATTCTCAAGTTTAGTACCACTTCCTACTTCTAGCGGTACTTGGGAAACTACATCAACTGAAATTTGCAGTCGTAATAGCAAGACAAGAAAGTGCTACAAAAGGGAGCGACCTCTAAAGCGGTCCCCCTCCCCGACCAAAACTTACAGTTCTCCACACACCTTCCCATAATGCCCTTCTTCTGTCGACCTATTATTCTCACACGAATACGCAAAAGATTTTATAGATTCTACCTCATGGTAGAAGAACGAGATCTCACAAGAGAAATCAACGATCTTAATCCTAAGGCTTTACATCAAATCAAGAGCAACACTGAAAACTTAAGGCGCCCACACAGATTCCTAAGGACTCTAGAACCTGATGCTCTGATACCATCTGTGACAACCCGCTCACCAAAATAAGGGGTGGCCATCCCAATACTCCAATATAACGGAATCATGGATGGAATCATTCTCAGCATCATAACAAAAATATAGAGTATCTAGGATAACCACCCAATATTTCAGAAAACGGGTTGCCAAAAATTTTGATTTGAAAGTAAATAAATGAAAACAAACAACCCAATTCCTGAAAGATAAGGGAAACCCCAGGACATATATAAATAATACAACAAGAATACGATAAAAAGACCTAATATGTAACCGGTCACTAACTGATACACCAATAATACGCAAGTACAATAAGTTACTTATTACATTACATTAGACATTTACAAAAGCTTGGGCCTCTCGCCCGAATAAAAGACTTGATCTTAACTAGAATAAAAAGTGAAAACGTCTATACCAAATGTATCCCGTAATACCCGCAATGCATCACGGCTCGTCGAAAACATCGGAATCGGAATTCAAATCAGGCATCCTTGCGGCGGAGTACCTAAGCAGAGACAAGATGAATATGCAACAAGAAAAGTAACCAGGTCAGGGCCCGGTTCTATATGATTACCAGATGAATAAAGAGTATGACAGTTATGTATAATAAATTGTGAAGAAAGAGAAATAAGAAGCAACCTATACAATTTAAAACATAAGCTAAGCAGGAACAAAAATAAGAAGCATTAAACTAAAGACTTCACCAAAGGTGCCAATTATTTCATATATCTTTTCCTTAGCAGGAAGTATATATATATAATCAAAATCTTTTACTCTTTAAGGAGATTTTATCTCAATTTTACCTTTTGTAAAAATCCTTTCCTTATCAGGAAAATAATCATTTTCAAATGCTCTTTGTGGCATTTACATGTGCTCTTTGTGACACTCCATCATGCTCTTATGGCATATCAAATACATCAAGTCCCACTTGATTATGAACTGTTATAATTATATACATATAACGAATTCTAAGATCGCCCGTCCGGGTTTCCCCACTGTGCGCGCCCCTAAATGACCATCATCTTCCAGGGCATATCATTAGACAACCTGGGCACCTATATCGCAAGACGCCGGGAAGCGGCCATGAGCCTGCGGGGTAGTCAAGACCACACCCGGAATCTCCTACCCATCGCAGAAAAATATACAACAATAAGCGCTCCCATGGTCTAGGACTATATCCACCCTACATTCATTAGCCAGGGGGCTTCACCTCGCGTGCGGACTTCCCTTATGATGTCATTTAGAGAGGTGTGTTTAAGCCATTTTATTTATCATATCGAAAATCAAGTAAACCATTATTTACCGATTTCATGATTAAGTAAATTATCATTTACAAATATCAATACCATTTCCATTTCATTTCCATCCCACGTATATGTTTCATTTTATTCGAAACCCTTTCTATTTATTTTGTAAATAATCTAACTTACCATCCATAGTCATACGATAGCTTATATCAACACTACAACCTCAAAGGAGTAAATAAACTCTTCATTATCTCCAAGCATTCTAGGAGGTTATTTTAGAACCCCAAGGTTATCATCTTTCGAAGGAATGAAATGACTTTCAATATTCTCCAAACTCACCTTTATGGCGTTATTATGAACCACCAAGGTTAACATAGTTCAATCAAACTTTTAAAATCTCCCAACATTCTTTTGGGGTGGTAATATAAACCATCAAAACTAGTATAGCTTAATTAAGCTCCTAAGGTCTCCCGAACATAACACTACATCTCCTAGTTTTATAATAATTAACTAGAAGAAAAGAATGCCTTATCATTAATAGGCCTAACCCCGGAAAAATCCCCACATAACCCATTCCTAATGTAGGGTAGACATCTAACTCATCTCACACTCTAGGACTCTAAGTTTACTTCATTCAAGAAGGTTCCTAGTCCCTATATTTAAAGAAAAGGATTGAAATTGAGTTATAAAATTAACTCAAAAACAACAGGAAAACGAATCGATTCGCCCTAGCGAATCGATTCGCTCCAAAAGCGAATTGGTTCGAACTACTAAACCAACATTCTGCAATTGGCCGAATCGATTCGGTCTTAACCCGAATCGATTCGGGTTATGCAGACCTGCCAATTTCCCTTAGCGAATCGATTCGCCCAAGGGGCCAAATCGATTCGGACCTGCAAATCTGCCAAAAATGGCTACGAAGGGTTATGAACCCTAAATCCTCCAAACTTCAAATCTCTTCCTTTTCATACACATCCAACAACAAAAATCTACCCCAAACTAATCTACATGATTATTAACCATCAAAACCCACAATTTCTTCAACATAAATCAAGACTAGGGTTTAAATCCCACAAATTCTACATTTAAGCCATAAATGTAAATACACAACTATCATACAATTTATGCATCTTAAATCACATATTAGCAAGTAGAAAACTTGCCTTGATGTAGGGAATATCAGATTTCTTTGAGTAGGAGCATCAATCCATCTTCAATCTTCATTTTCTCTTCTTTCTCCATTCTTTCTCTTCTTTTTCTCTCTATGTTCAAGACATAAAAATGAGGGAATGAAATAAGGGGCAAGACCAAAAATCATGGCTTAACATAATTCTCCCAACTCAAATGGTTAATACCACATTAAAATGACTCCCAAATACGCGTATAAGCTAAAACCAGGTAAAAGTGCCCGGAACACAAAAATACAATATGGCACTTATTTTGACTGTCTCGCACCTTCCGAGACTAACTACACCCTCTAAACTGGCATCCGAAAATTTTATAAATTATTTCGAGTTCCAAAATCATTTAAACTAAAAGGCCATTTAAAATATATGACACTGCAGACATGCAACCTGATGTTATTTACTTTCACATGCAGTAAATATGCATCAATCTAGTACATATTAACTTTCAATTCATTAAATTAATATTTACTCCAGTCCCCACATTTTATATAATTACCTTATGCGGTAAAATCAGTATAAAATGAGCCTCCCAGAATCGAGGGTTGTTACACATCCCTGCGGTAGGACACCTATAATATATATATACAGGCAGGAGAGAAAAGTAAACAGGTCAGAACCCCGAATGTGAAAAATATTTAGCAAGTGTGTTAACCGTGCATAATAATTATCGGTGTACATTATTTCATAATTAAAGTGAGACCGCACTCTCGTGAAACCTCAACTCACCTCTCATCTAATGGCGCACACCTATTCGCGTCCTCAAATTTTAGTTAAATTACCCCCAATGTTAACAGGACAACCTAGCTTAACATAGGCCGAGCCTATACCCACGAGAGCTACTTTCCCGTCATAATCTAAGGATCCACCCTTTCTAATCCTACTAGATTATGATAACAACAATTATGCCATACTAGGCTTAAAGGATTTCGATTTATAATTATAATGAATTATAATTTTTAATACGTTACCCCTATATATATATATATATATATATATATATAGGCTAAAATATAAGAATTTATTTCTAAATATCATGCACATGGATTAATGGCAAAACTTCTCTCTAATCTCGAAATTGTACTACGTTTCGTGCGTGGGGAGTCTCGCAAAGAGAAATCCAAACAAGGAACCGCCCCGTTACACTACTCCTGACAATGTCACGACTAGAGATCCATTATGCCATATGTGTAATTACTTCTCTCAAATCTCGACATTGCACTGCGTTTCGTGCGTGAGGTGTCTCGCAAAGCGAAATCCAAACAAGGAACCACCTCGTTACACTACTCCTGGGCAATGTCGATCCTAGAGATCCATAATTCTTAACATACGATATAATATTACCATAACTACTAAACTTTTAAACTACATTAAGAAAACAACTAAAAACCTCCAATAATATCCTTGGGATGATGTAACCGAAGTATCCCTCAAATACGATACATCAACCCCCAATAAATCTGGTACACCATAATCATCCAAGATGTACCCCATAGAAATACCATATCCTTTCATCTAGGATATATAAATATATATATAGGTATTTTATTCTCACCATATATATATATACATGCCATCATCCATACCCATGACCAAGTGTACACACCATATATGATGTACAACGGCCATGCACATATAATACCCGGCTATATATAGCGCCGATAAAACTGCATCAATGCTATCATCTTCCCAGAGTCTGGCTCACGTAAAAACTGGGGACCACCTGGTGGGGATCAACGACACCCACCTCGTGGTGACTCACACACCCGACGTCCCGGGAAGCGGTCATAGTTCCAACCGACAATGAGACGAAACATACCCACCACGTCTCATCCCAAAATATATATCTATATCGTATGATAACACAAGGGACGACTATGACCTGGAGAATATCCACACCCTGCTCTATATGCCAAGATGCTCACCCTCTGCGCGGAAACTTCCCAATGATAGCATGAGCGGGGTATGCTTAACCACATAAGTATATATATCGCTCACATACGCAATATACATACATCCATATGATCCCATCATATGATCCAATATAATAAACCATCATATACGGTTTAAATATCCATACCATGTATGTCCACAACATAAATATATCCATATATTCACATTCATACATAGATATATGTACATATATTCACACATCGCTATATCAATATATATACAAACTAATTCTCGTTCATATGTATAAGATATATAAACCCGGCTATAAGTATACATAATCCTCAATATACAAGTCGTCACCACAATTTCCATTAAATGTACCTCGATATGTGAATACAATCCCTCACTTGAAACATATTCAATCATTTTTCCTATGATGAATAGTCTCCCAAAACCATATGTATATATCTATACATATATATTCAACATTAGAGTTATCACCCAAGAGTTTGTGTAGGAATCCATCACTACACATTTCATCCATATCCAAAAGTACATAATTACCTTAGTACTATTTAACCATAGGCACACACACATGACTTAATAGTCTAAAACCTCAATTTATTCCAACCTCATTTCAAGTATTGGAATCTCAGTGGTCATATCCCCATGATTACGTGTAAACTAATCCTACTAGAATTTATGCTACCGCTTATTCTAGTCGATAGTACGATCCCAAAGCGTTCTCAATGTCACCTATGGTTCGAATAAGTCTCGGTAAACCTTACTCCTATTGAGTTATCAATTGTTCCTTAGACTAAACATTTCTATCTAAGGATATGAGACCCCTTACTCTTAAAGAGTATGCAACCACTCTCTTCCATTTGGCCCCAAATTATATCTTAACCATATCCTATCCTTATAAGGATTTGACATAAATGTCGGCCTAGAAATTTCACAACATACATGGATATTTCTTATCCAATGATTCCAAGAAGTTTCCACTGTCAGATACTAAGTGAGAGACCCCCTATAAGTCACCAAAAGATATCTCTTACTTTATAAGAGAGAACCCCAAATCAACAAACCCCACCAAAAAGGGCTAGAAGTCATCTTAGGAAACCCATAAAATAGCCCATTAAGGAATCCCCTAAGAATAAACTCCAAAAGAAAAGGGGGAGGAGAAATCCAAGTTTTGGGCTAAAAACAGGGGACCGGTCGACCGGTCCCAGACCCCCGGTCGACCGCGGGTCCATATTTTGCCTACGAAGAAATGCAATAGGCTTTTCCCTTAAGGCGCGGTCGACCGGTCCCCAGACCGCGGTCGACCGGCCATACCAGTTAAGTTGGCCGATTTCCCTATCTCAGCAAACCCACGAAATTAATACCCAAATATCATCACCAAGCCCCCAAATCTTGAACCCAATAATGTTATTAACAAGAAAACCCATCCTACATCTCATCCCAACCATTTATATGTGATTAAACCATAGAATAACATTGATTTCAAGATTTAAACCCAAAAATCTAGGTTTTGGTATTTATACCCAAAAATCCATTTCTTTACCCCACAAATTATGAAATGAAATACACAAATAGCTATTTAGAAAGATTAAACACTTGCCTCGGATTTGTAGAGGTTGGATCGTCCTCGATGTCGCGGTTGGGCCGGAAATCCCCAAGCTTTTCTTCCTCTCTCTCTTCCTTTCTTCTTCTTTCCTTTCTTCCTCTCTCTCTAGGGCTTTTTCCCTTTTCTCTCAAATGAGAAATGGCTTAATCCGTAAGCCTCCAAATCCTTTAAAACAAAATCTCAATTTTAAATGTTAATACACACTTTAAATGACTCGTTTACTCCAATTCAAGTCAAAATAGCTTAAAAACATTCTGGAGCCGAAATAAGACCCAATGACAGTCATTTTGACTATCTCGACCCTTCCGAGATCGATGGTACCCGCAAAAATATCATCCGGAATACTTTAAAATATTCTCTATTTTTGGGCCTCAATTCCCAAATTTTGAAATTCTCCAATTTAATTAAATTTTATTTTCCCAAAATTTAATTTCTCAGTCTCCAAAAATCGAGGGTTGTTACAATACCGAGTAGCTACTCCTTTATTCAAATTAATACAAAATGTCAAGTTGGTTCAGTCCGTAGCATCACTGATGAAAAACATTTATTTAAAATTTTTAGCCACCTAATATTTAAAAAGTGAGTTGTCAAATTTTATTAAATTAGATTAACATGCAACCAATTAAAATTATTAACTAAATACATCACAATCACATTACAGTAACAATGTAAAGATACTGGAATAAAACTGAGTCTGGAGTAACACTCTCCTGAACAATCCAAATAATGAATAAAACCAAATACAAAGTCCGAACTATTAATTAATTAAATAAATTCAAAACTGAAATGAAACTGAGCATGATAAAGTTGTCTCTGAAAGGAAAGGGCGACATGCCTTAACAGAGGAAATAAATCTGAAATAGAGTCAAGTAGAATGTGGAGGAGTCTACAATCGAGATCCTGCAACTTCCACAGCAGCTACAGCACGCCACTGAAATGGGACTCCTAAGCTTGACGTCCCTGTGGCTGGGCACCTAAAAGGTTTTTCAAGAAAAATAGATTTGATAGCAAACGGGTCAGAGTCCGATTGTGAAAACAGTTTAAAACATAGCAAGTGTTTAATAACATTAAACAGTGAATATAAAATACATGTTAGTCATGTGCACTCACATAAGTTCCTCACCTCTCAACTAATTGTGCACATCTAACGTATCCATAACTCGTCCTAGCTATGCAGCTAACTAACTAGTTTAATTCACAACTTGACTTTACGTTATAATAAGAGAGTCAAAACAAGACATTCTAATATGACTTGTGCGTGTCATCCTTTTGATTTCTCTGATTTTCTTATAATAATTACTGTGTGAAATTCCCATTTTTATCTCTACTAAAACGTCATGAGTATTCACACTTACACTTAAATAAAGTGCCCATTTCAATTACGAGTATATTAATCTCATCATAAATATACAATTAAGCTGCGGTGCACACATACTCTGCTATCGAATCCCGGTACATCACGTACATAAGGACCACGTGTTTCGAATCTCTCACGAACCGTCTCAATAAGAAAAAATCACACATAATGGAGGAAAACATAGTTCACATACCTATAGGTCATGCACATACCTACGATCCCATGGTCAGCTGGCTTATTAACTCACAAATAAGTCATTCACAGCCATATGCCCTTAAGGTACCAATCAAAATCCCCCCGTAGGCACTTAAGGATTAGATGGATAAGTTCGAAAGCCGACCTCCTGTGATAGCAAGTATGGTGGGTATGTTATACACATAAGTCCATATTGAAAGTGAGAGTGGCCCGATATGTGTGTTTCAAACAAAACCAATTTTTCTTCCAAAAAGATCCAACTTTTAATTATGCACCAAACCAAGTTGTGAAAACCCAATTCTTACTTTAAACCAGTTTTATCTTGATTAATCTGAAACATGCATCTAGTGATTAAAGCAAGTAAAGTAAAGTAAAGTAAAGTAAAGAATACTCGCAACGCCGGATGTACGAGGAAAAAACCCAAAGCGAGAAAACAACCTCAGATGGCCCAAGCCAGACAATCACTATGAATATGGTTTTAGAAAGATAGATTAGCCTTACACTAAAGCTCGATCCCCACGGGTCTTGACACTCCTTATGATCTTCAACCGTTCGTCAATAGTGCCCACGCAGAAATTTCGTCTTCCACGATACTTTTCCACGGCACACGCATCCACGTATGTCTCGGTGTCCAATGAATGGCTTTGATTCATCAACGATGTCGAACAAGAAGTCCTTCTCTTTTCTTCACCACAAAACCCTTTGATGTTCAATGTGTAGAACAAACAACTTTGGTGTAGCAAGATCACGTAAACATATAAGAATGATAACTCAGATCTTTACAAACTCTAAGGATGTGTTTAAGACTTTTAAACCTTATAAAACATGTGCAAACAAGGTTCTGGTTCGTAAAACTATTTTTCAGAAAGTACACCTCCGAAATTATGATGAAAACACTGTTTAAATAGGATTTGAATGCCGCCTCAAAAAAATGTGTCGTTCGAACAACTTGAGCATGCCATTCGCGCGACATTGTATCTCGTTCGAACGAGATCCAATGTCGTTCGAGCGACAGTGCAAAAGTTTGACTTTCTTTGACTTTTTGATTAAAATGTCTCTTAACAAAGAGATTCAAATTAGTCAAATTTTATTTCGAGCTTATCATCATAAAACGAAGTTTAAACCTTTAAAACACTTTTAAAACATTTAAAAACATTTTTCTATATAAAAATTACATCCTTATCTTTTATAAAATAATTCCGAGCACTATTAATTATACACATTCATACCTGAGTGATATCGAAATGAAATTAACTTTGAAGACGATTAAACTTGCACCAATTAAACTTCGGCATGATTTAATTCTTTGAAGCTTTGAGGCAACGTCTTCAATTTCTTCAATACGTCATAGACCAAGTGGGATCATGACAAAATAAAATTCTCCCTATGACATATTACAAACACAATTTTGTTCGCGGAATTAAGTCAAAACAATGCAGGGACTCAATTAAAAATTTATATCCTTACAAATCTCCCCCTTTGACTATTCCGGGACAAAACTAAACTAGTGAAATGCCTAATCGGACCGTCAAGCCGTATGACGCCTAAATCCCATCCCATAAACCCAAAAACAAAAATACAGGAAATGAACTAGAATATGTAGCACCGAAAAGCATGAACTGTTAGAATGTGATGTAGACTTGAAATCTCGAATTGTTGAAATCTCGAATTGTTGAAATCTCGAATTGCTGAAAGCATACCTACACACATGAAACAGACAAACAAATACCTAGTGAAGTTTGTAGCACCGACAATCATGAACTATTTGAATGTGATGTAGACTTGAAATCTCGAATTGTTGAAATCTCGAATTACTGAAAGCAGACCTACACACATGAAACAGACAAACAGATACCCAGTGAAGTATGGAGGAACAAATGATATCAATTTATATTTCTAATAAGAACAAGTCATTTGAAACATGTGAGCAATTATTTGATACCAATTTGAAACAAATATAATAAAACAATATGTAAATCTTGCTATCAATAGAAGCTCTCAAAATCTCCCCCTACATCACATACATCTCTCCTCCTTTTTGTCTCAAATAGACAATCCGGTGAAAAGATAAACCAATATGAAATATCTAGCATGAGAATATGAAACCAATTTAAATCAAGTTCATACTAATTTGAGAATTAAAAAATGCTAAATAATCATGAAACAACCAGCTAATTATGATCAAGCAATGACAAACCAGTAGCTAGTAAACCAAGGAATCACACATAGAGTATACCAATCAAATCAAGTGTGATAAACGGACTCATATGCAAAATACCAATTTGGAACATAAAAGAACCTGCATATAAACAAAACAGTCCAACAATGCCTCCTGCAATACCAAAAAAAATACCATTTTGAACCTGAGGACTGCAAACCAATCAAAAGCCATTTTTTAGCCTGTCGTTCGAACGAGCCAGGGACTTCGCTCAAACGAGATGAGGAAGTCGCTCGAACGAAGTACAGATGTCGTTCACGCGATATGAGTTGTCGTTTGAACGACTTCGCGCGAACTCCCAAAATTTTCCAAATTCCCAGAAATAATATAAAGTATTGCCCAGTGAAAAAATTTCCACAAAACAATTCCAGGAAGGGCCTGACAGAATCAAAACAATGCTAAAACAGTAGGCTTTTAACACAAAACGCAAAGACTCATAAAAACTGAAAATGTGAGTTACATGCAAACATAGTACAATGTGCTCAAACATGGACATGGACTGAATGGGCGTGAAATTACAACAAATGAGTCACAATTCAAACACATCGAAACGATCAAGAAGCTCTAATTGATAGGGATAAATCATCAAACTTTTTCATAGCAATATGACAATTAAAGAGTGAGCTTAATGAACTAAACATACTACATGCACACACATCCAGAATTTGACGATTCAACAAACAATAATGTCAAATTGCAATATTTCAACGATAGGATTAGATGTACAAACCCGTTTAAAATTTTAATCTATCCAAACTCCCTTAATAATATCATATTTTGTAAGGACATGAATTTCCAATTGAGTCCCTATATTGTTTTGACTTAATTCCGTGAACAAAACTGTGTTTGTAATATATCATAGGGAGAATTTTATTTTGTCACGATCCCACTTGGTCTATGGCGTATTGAAGAAATTGAAGACATTATGACAAAGCTTCAAAGATTTAGTCATGCCGATGTTTATTTGGTGCAAGTTTACTCGTCTTCAAAGTTAATTTCATTCCGAGATCACTCAGGTATGAATGTGTATAATTAATGGTGCTCGAAATTATTTTATAAAAGATAAGGATGTAATTTTTATAAAGAAAAATGTTTTTAAATGTTTTAAAGGTGTTTTATGGTTTAAAATTCGTTTTATGATGATAAGCTCAAAATAGAGTTTGACTAATTTTAATCTCTTTGTTAAGAAACGTTTTTATCAGAAAGTCAAACTTTCGCGACGTCGCTCGAACGATATTGGATCTCATTCGAACGAGATATAATGTCGCGCGAATGACATGCTTAAGTCGTTCGAACGACACATTTTTTGAGGCAGCATTTAAATCCTATTTAAAGAATATTTGCATCATAATTCCGTAAGTGTGCTTTCTGGAAAACAGTTACAAACCAGAACCTTGTTTGCACATGTTTTCTAAGGTTTCAAAGTCTTAAATACATCCTTAGAGTTTGCAAAGATCCGAGTTATCATTCTTATATGTTTACGTGATCTTGCGGCACCAAAGTTGTTTGTTCTACACATTGAACACAAAGGTTTTTGCGGTGAAGAAGCGACGAACATCGTGTTCGACATCGTAGACGTATTAAAGCCATATCGGAGGACACCGAGACATACGTGGACGCGTGTGCTGTGGACAGAGATCGTAGAAGATGGAATTTCTGCGTGGGCACTATTGAAGAACGGTTGAAGATCAGAAGGAGCGTCAAGACCCGTGGGGATCGAGTCTTAGTGTAAGGCTAATATGTCTTTGTAAAACCAATGTTCATAGTGATTGTCTGGCTTGGCCCGTCCGAGGTTGTTATCCCGTTTTGGGTTTTTACCTCGTACATCTGGCGTTGTGAGTATTCTTTACTTTACTTAACATGCTTTAATCACTAGATGCATGTTTAGGATTAATCAAGATAAAATTGGTTTAAAGTAAGAATTGGGATTTCACAACTTGGTTTGGTGCATAATTAAAAGTTGGATCTTTTTTGAAGAAAAATTGGTTTTGTTTAAAACACACATATCGGGCCACTTAAACATCACGATTTCACAAATTGGTATCAGAGTTAGAAATTTTTTTTATTTGTTTTGTGATCTCGTGTGTTTTCAAAGATGAATTCTGGATATAATGAATTTTCTCGAACTCCTATTTTTTATGGCACTAATTACACTTATTGGAAGATGAGAATGAGATGTGCTTTAAAATCTATTGATGAGCGAGTTTGGCTTGCAGTTGAAAAAGGTTGGACATGCCCAGTCACTATTGTAGGTGAAGTCACTAGTTTAAAGCCTGTTGAGTCTTGGACCGAAACTGAACAAAGACTTGCACAATATAATTCTAAGGGTCTGCATGTTATTGCTTCACATGCCACTCACGAAGAATATAACAAAATTATGACTTGTGAAACATCAAAAGAGGCTTGGGATATTTTGGCACTCACTCACGAGGGCACTATCACGGTTGGGCGTCAAAAATTCAAAATCTCACTACACAGTTTGAGACCATTAGGATGTTAGAGAGTGAGACCTTTGATGAGTTTTATGCTAGGTTGTCCAATATTATCAACTCTTCGTTTAACCTAGGTGAGAAAATTCCCGACAACCGCGTCATTAAGAAAATCCTTAGGTCGTTGCCTAGTAGGTTTGATGCGAAAGTGACCATTTTAAACTCCTTGGGTAGGTTAGAGTCAACGAAACTGGAAGAGATTGTAGGTGACATACAAACCTATGAAATCGACATAATTACCTCTAAGCAAGTGCCTAAGAAAGAAAAGGGTACTGCTTTGAAAACCCAGAAGGAGGAAATTAAAGTTTCGAATTTCGATTCCAATTCCGATTTTGAGGATGTTTCTTTGTTGGCAAAGAAATTTAAAAAATTTATTAAGTTTCAAAAGCAATCGAAAGATGCCAAAAAATTTGAAAAATTCAAGAACAACAAAGTAAATTCCACCTCTAAGGATAAGTTTATGAAGCCTAAGAGAGATGAGTCGGATAAGTGTTTTGGGTGTGAGGGGTACGATCACAAGGTCAAGGAGTGTCCCACTAGAGTTAAGAAAGAGGGAAAGCAACCCATTGTCTATAATGCCACCTTAAGTGATAGTGAACCAGAAGAGTGAGATAGTTCCCCCATTGAGCGTAACTTTTTTGCGTTTATGGCATGTCATGTGAGCGATGATGATACAACTCATGTGAATGACACTTCCGAGGAGGTTTTAAGTGAATCCTATGTTAGTGAGGGTGAAGAGAGTGACGAGGAGGAGATTTATGTGAAAGAATTGCAAAATGTGTTTAATGAGTTATATGCCGAAACGGTGAAGGTGAAAAAGGCTAACTCAAAATTACAATTTAAGTTTAATGAGCGTGCCATAGAAAATAATGATAGTTTGATTGAGGATCTTAGGGCACGAGAGAAGAATTTTAGGGAGAAATTAGAGTTTGTGGAGAAAGAGAGAGATAATCTCCGTGGTTTGATAGAGTCCTTGAAAAAGGAGATTTTAGAGTTTGAGGAGTCTAGGCGCTTGCTCGAGTTTAGGATTCACGAGTTGGAGGAGAGATTGAAAGACTCATCTAAAGTCAAGTTTGATTTGGAGCCTAGGTCAAAAAAGTTAGATAAAATCCTAGGCACCGTCCAAATTAAGGGAGATAGGGGAGGTATAGGTTTTGGTGAGAGAGTTGTTCCCATTCCCCCCGCATGTGTGAGAAACACTAGGATGGTTAGAAAAGGTCCACATAAAGTTAATCATTCCCACCACCGCTACACTTGCACAGTTTGTGGTAGAAAAGGTCACCTTATGCGTTATTGTTACGACCTTAGACAAGCTCCTAGGAAGTTTAGGAATAAAGTTGCCCCGGTTCCCAAAACCCCCATGCGCCTCTTTACACCTACTTGGGTTAGGAAATCAGATTTAGTGGCTTTATGAATTAAACTTCATGATTCTCGTTTGGGTGCACTAGATTCTTCCCATGCTAAATCTAAAGGATGATAGTGTTGCCATGTTTGTCATATGCTAGTTTGCTTCATGATATAGTCATTGCTAGTATTATGACATGTGTATCATTTTGTATTATAGTTTGAGTCCTATTTGAAAAATACAGAAAGATTTTATTTTTGAGAAAACTTTTGAAAATCCAAAAAGATTTTGCTTTTCTTTGAGTCAAAATATGTTTCAAAATTCAAAAAGATTTTCGGTTTTTGTTTTTGAGTTTACATGTTTGATGTGGCATATTGGTGTGTTTGGACCCCCCATCATTTCATTATCCTTGTGGCTAGGACATTTAGTCATTATTATCGATGCTTAGAATGATCTTAACCATTGTTTATATGGGGTAGTTTCGAAGTTTATATGCATCTTGATTCGACTTTGTATATATGCCATCATTGCACACATGCACGAGTTTATATGGATGTTTGACTTCTCTTGCATACTTGAATTTTGTGAGGCGTTCTTATCTCAATTTTTTCATCTATGCGTAAGTAAACTTAAGGAGAAGTGTGCTTGTAATAACCGTTTACCGTGAGAATTTTTATATTAAAAAAATGATGAGTGTTTCACGGGAAAGGGTTGCGAGAGTTCAAAATTAACTCGTCGTGAAATCCACCGTTTAAAAGAGCCCGAAAAGAAAATGCAATATGCTAAGTGTTGATACCAAAATTAATATGCTGATGTGGACGAATCATACGAAGACATTTGTCAATCTACGTGGTACAATAACAACGAGGAACTTCATTTCCCCGACCAACTACGTTCTCTCCGAGCAACGATGATATACCGAGGAACTTTAGTACTCCGAGGTACCTTAGCGCTCCGAGGAACTCCTGATCAACGTACAACTGAGGCGGTCCGAACTGCATCTTGGACGTAGCATTAATTGCCAGAATATCCACAGTTCAACTATTCATTGAATGTTTGAATCTTGACGCACACGCTGCATTAAATGTATTACCCTTTCATATGTATAACATTTAATGTATCAACCCTTTCATGTACAACCTAAAGGCTATAAATACCTTGAATCACCCTCATTCGAAGGGATCGGAATTTCTTGATAGAACTTGTAATCGAGAATTCCCAAACACTCAGCAATAACATAACAGTGGACGTAGGCCATTCTTATAAGGCTGAACCATTTTAAAAATCTTTGTCTCATTTTATTTATCTGTGATTGAATAATTAGAGCGATCTAGTTTTTTACATCAACAGATTGACGCCGTCTGTGGGAATCGATTGTTATCATCGTTTTTCACCAAAAATCATTCATCATCAATGGCGGACAATCCAGAGTCTAGCAATCGAAACGCTGGAAATGCTGGAAATCCTCCAAATCCCTCTGCACCTCCAGATCTGGCCGAAATTATGACGAATCTGGCTCAAGGACAAACCGCCATGCAAGATACAATGAGGCAACTCTTACAAACCCTTCATGGTGGTGCACCTGCACGTTCAGGACAGCAAAGTGGTCAGAGGCAAACTTATTTACTTTCTTCACGATCCAGGCGTACTGAGTCACGTCGCAATGAGGAATCTGATGATTTCTCTTATCAACCTGGGCGAACTTCGTCAATAAGGGCGACAGATACTGATCAAAATATCACCCTCTCTCCAGAAAGGCCTAGTGCTTTAGAAAGACTGAGTAGGGCGTCTCCTTTCAGTCGATTAGGCCCTAGGAGGAATAGGAGTCCACCTAAGACCATGTCAAGGAGTTTTCGACAACCATCAGATCTAAGAGAAGGATCAGCACAATCACGACTAGTCGTTCGTCAAGATAGATCTCAAGAAGCTACCTCAGAACGATCGATTGCTCGAACCAATAGGCCCGAGGAAGGAAATGAAGCGTGGAAAGGATCTCTCCAATGGTTGGAGGATAAATTGGGAGAAATGGCTAAAGCAAAGAACCCCCTACAACGAACTTTTGTTCGGGGAACACCATTTGTACAGGTCATTGTGGATTTTCCTACACCATCGAAATTTAAAGCACCCGTGGTAACTCCCAAATATGATGGAAAGACAGATCCCGTTCTACACATAGAACAGTATCAAGCTGCTGCCGACATTTATGTTGTTCCCGACGAGATGAGATGCAGGGCCTTCTGAGGAACTCTTACTGGAGCTGCCCAGATATGGTACAATAATCTTCCTCGGGGTAAGATTTTAACTTTCTTTCAGTTAGCCGAGTTGTTTATTGGCAATTTCTATTTTGGGGCAAAGCCAGTAAAACGAGTAGCACACTTGCTAAGTGTTAGACAGAAATCTGGTGAGAGTACTAGAGATTATATAACTCGTTTCAATAACGAGAAGCTAGAAGTCATAGATTACGAAGAGAAGACAGCAATCACCGCCTTGATGAGTGGGTTGTTGCCTAATAAATTGTATTACACCCTAGCTTAAGATCCACCTAGAACTATGTCAGAATTGATGGCAAAAGCGGCCAAAATCATGAATGCCGAGGAGGCTATGGCTGCAAAGAAGAATATGGATAAAGGAACCAGGGTGGAAGACGACAAATCTAAGAAGAAAGAGCATAAAAGCAATGGTGGAGATAAACATTCCAAGAATAAATGGGAAGTCATGAAGAAGTATGATAATTATACTCCTTTGAAAATGGGTATTAATCATGTCTTGGAGGAAATCAAGAACAATGAGGAGGTAAAGTGGCCAAAGAAACTGAAGTCAGACCCTGATTCGAGGAGTAGGGATAAGTATTGCGAATTTCATAAAGATCATGGTCACATGACCAAAAATTGCATAGCTCTTCAAAACGAGATTGAAACACTCATCCGAAGAGGAAAGCTGGCAAAATATGTTGATCGGGGAGGTGAAAGAAAGGATAACCACCGAGCTAGAGAAAGGTCTAGATCTCCTCGTCGGGCAGAGGAGAAGAAGAAGAGAGACCATGAAGATGATCCAGAAGATGACCCCGACCTTCCCAAGAAACCAAGACAACCAGAACGAGAGGTATTTTCTATACGTTTTGGGTCATTTGATTGTAATGTCATTACAGGAGGAGATGCAGAAGGAGGAGACCTTACTGCAGAAAGAAAGGCTTACCTCGGGGAGGCTCAAGCTTGTTCATATATTCAGCGAATAAACCTGGCCGAGGAAGATCGTCCGAGGAAGGTAAACAAAGAGAGGCTGGTCATTGGGTTTTCAAAAAACGACTTGGAAGGTGTTCTTTATCCTCACGATGATCCTTTGGTGATCAAAATGAGGATGAAGGAGGTAGTGATTTCAAGGGTGTTGGTAGACAATGGAAGTTCAGCAGACATCATGTACTATTCATGCTTTGACAACTTGAATCTAAAATTATCTCAGTTGGAACCGTATCACAGACCCCTCCTGGGTTTTGCTGGCGAGAAAGTTTTTCCACTTGGGACGATCAAGTTGGATATACTCATTGGAACTTGGCCTGCTTGTCGAACAGAAAGAATACGCTTCTTTGTGATGGATAAGAATGTGCAGTCAGCCTACAACATCATCATTGGAAGAGTTGGTTTGAAGAATTTCGAAGCAGTTCCATCTACAGTGTATCAGTGCTTAAAATTCCCAACAAACTTTGGAGTAGGAGTTGTGAAAGGTGATCAAAAAGTAGCTCGGGAATGCTATTATTCGTCTGCCGAGTAAGAAGAACTTAAAGAGTCAAGGAAAAATACCACTACTTACCAAGTGGAGGAAGGTACAGAAATTGAAACTCTCGATCCCAGAGATGAATCCCAACTTGTAAAAGGACAGGTGGTGGAATCTACAGAAAATGTTATTCAAGACGACGAGCACCCTGAACGAGTAACCCAGATAGGTTCAACGTTGGATGCTTCATTAAAACAAGAGTTGATAATTTTCTTGAGAAACAGGAAGAAAACTTTTGCATGGAGTCATGAGGACATGCCGGGAATAGATCCAGACTTCTTATGTCACGAACTCAATGTGAATAAGGAGATCAAGCCTGTAAAGCAAAGAAGAAGGGTATTTAGCCCCGAGAAGACTCAAGCTATTCAAGAGGAGGTCGACAAGCTCCAGAAAGCTCAATTCATTGAAGATGTGAAGTACCCGGACTGGTTGGCGAATGTGGTGATGGTGAAGAAGAAAAACAATAAATGGAGAATGTGTGTTGATTTCACTGATCTTAACAGGGCCTGCCCAAAGGATCATTTTCCATTGCCCAGAATTGACCAGCTAGTGGATGCTACCTCGGGGCACGAACTGCTTAGCTTCATGGATGCTTACTCTGGTTACAACCAGATCAAAATGAAACCAGAAGACAGGGAAAGTACTTCTTTTATTACCCCTAGGGGTACTTATTGTTATAATGTTATGCCTTTTGGTTTGAAAAATGCAGGAGCGACATACCAGCGGCTGATGAACAAGGTTTTCACCGAACAAATCAGTTGCAACATGGAAGTCTATGTCGATGATATGCTGACAAAAAGCAAGAAAGCTGCAGATCATCTAGTTAACTTAGCTCAGACATTTGATCAACTAGATAAATACCAGATGAAGCTTAACCCGACGAAGTGCACGTTTGGAGTACGATAAGGAATGTTTCTCGGGTACATTGTCAATCAGCGAGGCATTGAAGAAAATCCAGATAAGATCAAAGATCTTTTAGGGTTGCGATCTCCAACAACAAAGAAAGAAGTGCAAAGTCTTACAGGACGAGTTGCAGCGCTCAACAGATTTGTATCCCGAGCAACTGACAAATGCCTCCCATTCTTCAAAACACTTCGAAAAACTTTTGAGTGGACTGATGAATGTGAGAAGGCCTTTCAAGACTTGAAAAAGTATTTGGGAGCACCTCCATTATTGTCCAGGCCAATAACAGGAGAAAAGTTATATTTGTATTTGGCAGTATCAGAGAATGCAGTTAGTTCAGCATTGATTAGATTGGAGAATGGAGTCCAGAAACCAATCTATTACACAAGTAAGGCTTTCCGAGGTGCAGAAATCAGGTACCCAAAGCTGGAGAAATTGGCATTGGCATTAATTGAAGCAAGTAGAAGAATGAGGCCATATTTCCAGGCCCATACCATCGTCGTTTATACCGATATGCCATTGAGACAAGCCCTTCATAAGCCAGAAAAGTCAGGAAGATTGATGTACTGGGCAGTAGAACTCGGTGAATATGATATTGTGTATGAGCCCAGATTATCATTGAAAGGGAAAGCTGTAGCAGATTTTATAGCAGAGTTTACATATCCTGATACCCCCGAGGAACAAAAGCTGCTCGCTGACCAACCTGTGGATGTTACAGGATCAACATACATAAGTCCAGACCAACTACGGTTGGTAAAAGGGCTTGTGGATGTAGAAGGATCATCAACTTCAAACTTGGATGAGCTTCGGTTGGATGAAGAACGAAAAGAGATGGTCAACGAAGAGCGAAAAGTGTCAGGGGAGGATGAAAAGAAGCAACAAATATTTCACCGAGGAACTCTATCAGATAAGAAATTTGAAGACGGGTTGCCCATATGGAGATTATATGTAGATGGCTCATCTTGCACAGCAGGTTGTGGGGCAGGAATTGTTTTGAACACTCCAGACGAAATTGACATGGAATATGCTTTGCGATTCCAATTCAAAGCCTCCAATAATGAGGCTGAGTATGAGGCCATGATAGCAGGTCTTAATTTATCAAAGATCATGGAAGCGCAACAAGTGATGGTATTCAGTGATTCTCAATTGATTGTGAATCAGATGATGAGAACGTATGCAATTAAAGGAGAATTAATGGTCAAATATCATGCCAAGGTAATGGAGTTATTGGCAGAATTTGATGCGATTCAGTTGATCAGAATACCCAGAATAGAAAATGCACAAGCAGACGCGCTGGCCCGACTAGCATCAGCTACTCGTACCGAGCTGCGAAGAACAATACCAATTGAAGTGCTGGAAAGTCGGAGCATAGATGAGGACTTGACGATGAATGTCATTGCCCTTGATTTAGGACCATCTTGGATGGATCCCATCAGGGTATATATTGAAGAGGGAGAATTGCCGGAGGATAAGCTCACTGCCAAGAAATTGAAGTATAAAGCTGCTTGGTATGTATTAACTAATGGTATTTTATATAGACGAGGAATTATGGCAGGTTTACAGAGATGTGTACATCCCTCCGAGGTGAAAGAATTGATTGAAGAAATCCATGAAGGATCTTGTGGAGCTCATGTAGCAGGCCAAACACTTTTACAAAGTGTAATGACTCAAGGATACTACTGGCCGACGATGAGGGCTGATTGTATAGCCTATGCTAAGAAATGTGACAAGTGCCAACGTTTTTCCTCCATCCGACGAACTCCACAAGCATTGTTGACACCCATAACTTCCCCTTGGACATTTGCCATGTGGGGAATTGATTTGGTTGGACCACTGCCGACCACCCGAGGAAGATTCAAGTACCTCGTCGTTGCAGTGGACTATTTTACTAAGTGGGTAGAAGCTGAGCCGCTTATAGATATGACATACGAGAAGGTATACCAGTTTGTTTGGAAGAATATCATCTGCCGATATGGTCTCCCTCATGCCTTCATCACAGATCATGGAACACAATTTGACAATGAGGAGTTTGCTGCCTATTGTCAACAATCAAACATCCTGAAGACCCATTCAGCACCAGGTCATCCTCAAAGCAATGGGCAGACTGAGGTAACGAACAGAACGCTGCTAAATGGTTTGAAGAAAAGACTAAGTGAATCTAAAGCTAACTGGATTAATGAGCTACAATCAGTATTGTGGGCTTACCGAACAACTCCCCGAGCAGCAACTGGAGAATCACCATATATGCTGGCATTTAAAAGTGAAGCTGTAATACCTGCCGAGTTGGGCCTACCAACACACAGAGTGCTGAATTTCGATTCTCCGATCAGTGACTTGATGAGAAGACTGGATTTGGATATGATCGAAGAGGTCAGAGAAGAGGCAGCCATTAGGAATGCTGCTTATCAACAACGAACAGCTCTGTTCTACAACAAAAGGGTGAAGAAATGAGATTTAAAAGAAGGAGATTATGTGCTGAAGAAGGTCATTCAGAAGCACAATAAATTAGAAGCAAATTGGCATGGACCTTACCGAGTTACAGAAGTTGTTCGACCAGGAACTTACCGAATAGCAACTCTAGAAGGAGAAGAATTCAAGAATGCTTGGAATGCTGAACACCTTCGCAAGTATTATCAATGATGTAAAATGTACAACGGGTCTATCAATATGAATAAAACGATGATGTTTTTCACAGATTTTCTCTCCTTTGTTTGAAAGTTTTTTGGGGAATATTAGTGTTGTACACCACGCTGCTTGATAGCAAGAAGAAGGTGATAGTTCAGACCCATGATCAACTCCGGTTGGTAAAAGGGCGAGAACAACTGATATACTCCTTTGGTTAGGAGGCGTACACTGGCGTGATCAACTTCGGGTGGTAAAATAACTAGTGTACAAGATAGTTCGAAAGAACACGATAGTTCAGACCCATGATCAACTCCGGTTGGTAAAAGGGCGAGAACAACTGATATACTCCTTTGGTTAGGAGGCGTACACTGGCGTGATCAACTTCGGTTGGTAAAATAACTAGTGTACAAGATAGTTCGAAAGAACACGATAGTTCAGACCCACGATCAACTCCAGTTGGTAAAAGGGCGAGAACAACTGATATACTCCTTTGGTTAGGAGGCGTACACTGGCGTGATCAACTTCGGTTGGTAAAATAACTAGTGTACAAGATAGTTCAAAAGAACCTGATAGTTCAAACCCACGATCAACTCCGGTTGGTAAAAGGGCAAGAACAACATTCTTATAACGCCAATCTCGGTTGGTTTATACTCTCAAAATGCAATTTATGTTGGTCGGGAGGTAATATTATTACAAAAGTTCCTCAGAGAACAAAATATTCCAAACTGAACCAAGTATAGTTGGTCGGGGATAAAAACCCACTAACTGTAGTTGGTCGACGAAGATAAATTATTGACCTTGGACACATTTTATGAAAATATTTGAAATTGAACCAAGTATGGCTGGTCGGGGATAAAAACCCATCAACTGTAGTTGGTCGACAAACATTATTTATCCACCCTGGTTGGTTGGAAACAGTTTGAACATTTTATACTCATTACTTTATTATTAAGTGATTGAACAACCTTGATACTTGTAACTTTTTATTAAGTTGCTCGATGAACAATATTATTGTTATCTTTTTAACAGATACATATGCACAAATATAAAGGTGTTTGATAAACACAAGACAATAGCAAAATTTGCAAACAGAAAATGAAAACAGAAAATGAAAGTTTTTTCATTAAAATTCAAAATAAATTACAGGTTACATGAATGTACTAACTATTACATTGATATCCCTATTCTATTGGTTTCTTGCCCTTTGCTTTAGAAATAGGCTCTTCGCCAGCAGGAGGATCTTCCAGGAAAAGGGGAGAATTAATAAAGTTCAAGTCCTTCAACATTCTGACATTCATTATTGAAGGTGTCTCCATTAGATGCTCTGGACGAGATACTTCGGTTTGGTAACGAAGACTGTAGTCACCAAGGTATTTTGAAATTAAGCTCCGAGGAATGGAACGAGCTTGGATCCATTCCATGTCCAATTTGTAAGGTGGTACAGGCAAGTCTAGTAGCCCAGGAGCATGATAATCCCATAAGAAATGGCCCTGCTCTAGCTTTAACACACCCAGGGCGTTCAACCATCCTTGTTTATAACCTTCGTTATTGGCACTTTCAAGACGAGCATCCAAATGACAGAGGGCCTCATTATAACCTCCCATCCAAAACTCACGAGGCTGTTTATGGAATTGGAAGGTTAATCTATCCAATTGTTCATGAAGGTTTTTGGCAAAAAGGTCTTTTGTATGCAGAGCAGACTTCGTCGCTGTAAGTTGATCTTCCAGAGACAGATTTTTATTGGACAGTTCATTCAGAGCACGGTCTTTTGCATTTAATTGGAACGCTTGAGTTTCCAGAGTAGACTGAGTTCGAGCCTCTTCAACATTACGGCTGAGAACTCTTGATCGACTCCGAGCAGCAACTGGAGAACTCTGTTCCTCGACAACACCTTGAACAGCTCTACCTCGCCCACGAGAACCTCTTCCTCATCCCCGAGCAGTAGTAGAAACTCCAGATCTTCTTAAGTTATCCAGTTCTTGCCTTAATTTGGCATTTTCGACCTCTAAGAACGAGAAACCTTCATCAGTAACTGGTACTAAAGCAGTGGAAGATGATGCTGCAGATTCATACTGAGCCAACTTTTTCTGCAAATTATTGTTCTCCTGTTCCAGCAACTCAGCAATCTGCCTGCAGGCCTCAACCTCACCTTTTAGAGTTCTTTCCCTAACATCATATCCAGCGAGGATCTTTTTATGGCCTGTTTCAGAAGAAAGCTGTTGATATCTATTTTCATATTCCTTGTGCAGCAAAGCAGCTGATTCATTATGTTGATTCTGAAGATCTTCTAAGCTACAATGAAGTTCCTCGATCAATTCGTAGTATGCCACATTATTGGCCAAAGATCTATCAAGTAGATCCTTCAGGTACCGGTAAGCCTCAATTGCTTGCTCTGAGGCATCGTGGCCAATGATGTCGACAATCTCTGATACACTTAGGTCTGTATGACCAGCTTTATAATATCCATTGCATTGTCGCATCAACTCAGTATCAGGAGCAGATATCAATTCCATTCTGGCCAAAAACTAATAAAGAAGAGAAGGCAGGAGTTAATAAATAAAAGCAGACAGAGTATCAACAATGAAGAGGAACAAAGATGTATTTTATTAGATCATCAAAAGATTACATTATTTGATTACAAATAATGAAAGATAGAAATGATACCGAACAACTTCACACCTTTTCCTTGTCTCCCAAGACTTTCTCGGGAGGCTGGGATGAGGAGCTCGGTTGCTCGGTGATAACGGCGACTTGGTCTGTAGGAGTTGAAATTTTTTCAGGAGGAGGAGGCATGGAAGAAATATCCTCGATGGCAGAGGATAGAGATGCAGGGACTTGATCACCTATGGCCACAGAAGATTCATCAGAGACAGGCTCATCTTCTTCTTCTTCCACAATTGGTGGAGGAGGACCAGGGAGGTGTAGTTAGAATAGCTCAGAGTCATCCTTGATCTTCAATTCCTGCAGAGCAGCTACCCAGCCATCGTGGAAATATTTCAACTTCCCATATTGAACTTCGGATGTCATCGCAGCAATCCCCTTATCCCATCCTTTATCCCAGCCAGCGCTGAAGGATTTTTTGACTGCGACCTTTCTTCTCAGTTTCTCCGAGGAGAGCTTCACATCCAATTCTTCTTTTTTACTTTTAATATCTCGCAGGGCGGACAATTCTTCCTCTGCCTTCTTCATTTTATCCTCAAGCTCTCCAAAATTCTTGAGCTTTTCATCATATTTCTTATGCTCAACTTCTAAATCTTTCACTTTATTCTCCAAACTCTTGGAGGTCTCAGCCATCTTCACCTTCTCGGCCTCAACTGTTGATAATTTTCTCTCCCAAACAGCTTTTTCCTCAATGTACTGTTGACGAGATTCCTTCAAGGATTGGGCCAAACCCAACAGAGCATCATCAACATCTGACGAGGAGCTGGAGGCTTTAATAGCTTCATCTTTCTTCACGATGTTATTGAAACAATTCACCAGCTGAAAGATGAGAAACAATAAAGTCAATACAAAAATTCAAGAATTCAGAGAAAGAAAGAAAATCCAGATTATGAGAAATTTACTGAAGCAAGATGACGAGTAGCTAGGGATGTCAGCATATCCCTAGAAATTTTTTCATCAATTCCTTGGACCTCGGGTATGATCCAAGTTTTTACCGAGCTCATTGCAGAGCTCGGAGGAATGATGGTTGGAACACCAGCACCACCAACAGGTAAAGAGGAGGCAGTTTCAGCTAGATTGACTGAGGATGATTTCCTCAATCTCCTCAAAGGGACTTCAGCAGCTTCAACCAAGGAAGAACTCTTGGTCGGAGAGATAGTAATCACTTCCATAAGAGCAATTTTCTTACTCGGAGCCACTGGGGGCTTCTCGGTAGCTTTGGAAGATGTAGCATCCACCTTCTTAGTCCCCTCTGGAACATCAGTTTTGCTCTTCTTGGCCCCAGCAGCAGAAGTAGTGTCATCAAATAGAGACGGAGGAGCTCTTTTCTTGCCCATTCTCTGACTTAAAGGAAGATGAGAATCTGAAGAAGAGTCCTCCGGAGTTGAAGCTGGCTCAACAGGGCGAGCAGTATAAGAGGTTGTATAACTCTTATACTGTAGAAAATATGATGCAGACCTGATATGCTCGTCTGCAACGTTCTTATGCAAACCCCAGATAAGTTTCAGATGCTTGATATTAACTTCTGATTCCTTTGGAGTTTTTCTTTTACTATCAACTGCAAAAAAAAAAATACATAATGAGATATCAGTCATACATTTTGTCAAACATGATAAAAGCATAATTTCATAAGTAAAATAAAATGAAAAATAAACCTATCCCATTGCCATATGGGGGGCATCTGGGACCGTTGTATACTCCATCTCCGATTAAAGGGGCATATTGCCAATTTTTAATAATCACCCCATGTTCAAAATAATCTCTATTTGAATCAGGGAGGTTAACTACAAGAGCTCTATTCAGAAACCTAGTTTTTAAATAATAAATATTATCTAGAGTGGCCCACTTATAGCAATACATAATTTCAGGGATCCCTATACGAGTCCCATGAGTTAGATTTAATTTGTACACCCCATTAATTATTCTCCATGAATTGGGGGCTATTTTTGCAGGGACAAGATCGAAATACTGACAAAACTCAAGACACAATGGGTTTGGTGGAAAAGAAAATCCACACTCAGCAACAAATAGACTGGGGAACCAATGTCCCTCAGCCAATCGAAAATAATCTAAAGGCTCAGAAAGAACCTCTAGAGTTACCCAGGAAGGAATGGAAAAATCCAAACGAAATTTCTCAACAGACTCCACAATATAAACCATATTGAATAAAAGAGATACAGAAGAAAGGAAGAAGATCTTACAGGAAGAAATGAGGTATGTTGACAACGAACGAAAACAAGGATGAACTCACAAGAGAGAAGAAGAGAATAGAAAGCTTAAATGCAAGAAATTGGGAAAAGAAGAAGACAGTGTGGTTACCTAAGAAGTTTAAATACTTTGCCTTGGGAAGCGGCGAAGGAAATGATTACAAAAAAGAAACTATTGAACTTCCGGCGGCTAAAAGGACAAAAAGGGCACAAAGATCGAAGCGCTCTTAAAAGTTCTAAAAAAGGCGGATTCTTTGAATTTAGAAATAAATTCAAATACGATGCTCCTAAAACCCAGGAAGATCATTCAATATTGCCATATACCGAGAAAGAATATTCCATACTCCTCAAAGTTCGAAATATGAAACATTGGGGGCTTCTGTTGATACCAAAATTAATATGCTGATGTGGACGAATCATACGAAGACATTTGTCAATCTACGTGGCAAAATAACAACGAGGAACTTCATTTCCCCGACCAACTACGTTCTCTCCGAGCAACGATGATATACCGAGGAACTTTAGTACTCCGAGGTACCTTAGCGCTCCGAGGAACTCCTGATCAACGTACAACTGAGGCGGTCTGAACTGCATCTCGAACGTAGCATTAATTGCCAGAATATCCACAGTTCAACTATTCATTGAATGTTTGGATCTTGACGCACACGCTGCATTAAATGTATTACCCTTTCATATGTATATCTTTTAATGTATCAACCCTTTTATGTACAACCTAAAGGCTATAAATACCTTGAATCACCCTCATTCGAAGGGACCGGAATTTCTTGATAGAACTTGTAATCGAGAATTCCCAAACACTCAGCAATAACATAACAGTGGACGTAGGCCATTCTTATAAGGCTGAACCACTTTAAAAATCTTTGTCTCATTTTATTTATCTGTGATTGAATAATTAGAGCGATCTAGTTTTTTACATCAACACTAAGAGAAAGGGCCAATAAGATTTTCTCTAAGTTGAGAATGCTAGAAACCTCAAAAGAACTTGAAAAGGTATGTTTATATGAGGATGTTTGGTTGGAGAAACTTTAAACGGGTTTGCACAACTAATCCTAATGTTGAAACATTGCAATTTGACGCATTGTTTGTAGAATCGTCAAAATTCTGGATTTGTGTCCATGTAGTATGTTTAGTTCATTAATATCACCCTTTAATTGTCATTTGGCTATGATAAAGTTTAATGATTTATTGCTATCAGTTAAAGCTTCTTGATTGTTTCGATGTGTTGGAATTGTGACTCATTTGTTGTAGTTTCACGCCCATTCATTCCATGTCCATGTTTGAGCACATCGGTACTATGTTTGCATGTAACTCGCATTTTAAGTTTTTATGAGTTTTTGCATTTTGTGTTAAAAACTTATTGTGTTAGCACTGTTTTGCTTCTGTCAGTCCCTTTCTGGAATTTTTTTCACGGGGCAATACTTTATAATATTTCTGGGAATCTGGGAAATTTTGGCAGGTCGCGCGAAGTCGTTCTAACGACATTGCATCTCGCGCAAACGAGTTATGTACTTCATTCGAGAGACTTCCTCATTTCGTTTGAGCGAAGTCCCTGGCTCGTTCGAACGACAAGGTGAAAAATTTCTTCCGGTTGCTTTGCAGTCCACTGGCTTAATATGATATATTTTTGGTACTGCAGGAAGCATTTTTTGGATTAATTGGTTTGTATGAAGGTTCTTTTATGTTCCAAATTGGTTTTTTCATATGAGTCCGTTTATCACACTTGATTTGATTGGTATACTCTTTGTGTGATTCCTGGTTTACTAGTTACTGATTAGTCATCTTTTGATCTTTTTTAGCTGGTTGTTTCATGTTTATCTAGCAGTTTTCATTTTTCAAAATTAGTATCAGCTTCATTCAATTTGGTCTCATATTCTCATGTTATATATTTCATATTGGTTTATCTTTTCTCCGAATTGTCTATTCGAGACAAAAAAGGGGAGAGATGTATGTGATATAGGGGGAGATTTGTTGAGCGCTTCTTTATGATATTTGTTTCAAATTGGTAACAAATTGGTATCTAATAATTGCTCACATGTTTCAAATGATATGTTCTTATTGAATATATAAATTGGTTTCATTTGTTCTTCCATACTTCACTTGGTATTTGTTTGTCTGTTTCATGTGTGTAGGTATGCATCAGCGATTCGAGATTTCAAGTCTACATCACATTCAGACAGTTCATACTTGTCGTTGCAATATATTCTAGTCTGTATCCTGTACTTTTGATTTTGGGTTTATGGGATGGGATTTAGGCGTCATACGGCTTGACGGCCCGGTTAGGCATTTCACTGGTTTAGTTTTGTCCCGGAATAGTCAAAGGGGGAGATTTGTAAGGACATAAATTTCCAATTGAGTCCCTGTATTGTTTTGACTTAATTTCGTGAACAAAACTGTGTTTGTAATATGTCATAGGGAGAATTTTATTTTGTCACGATCCCACTTGGCCTATGACGTATTGAAAAAATTAAAGACGTTGCAGCAAAGCTTCAAAGATTCAATCCTGCCGATGTTTATTTGGCGCAAGTTTACTCGTCTTCAAAGTTAATTTCATTCCAAGATCACTCATGTATGAATGCGTATAATTAATGGTGCTCGGAATTATTTTATAAAAGATAAGGATGTAATTTTTATAAAGAAAAATGTTTTTAAATGTTTTAGAGGTGTTTTTATGGTTTAAAATTCGTTTTATGATGATAAGCTCAAGATAGAGTTTGACTAATTTTAATCTCTTTGTTAAGAAAAGTTTTTATCAGAAAGTCGAACTTTCGCTAGGTCGCTCGAACGACATTGTATCTTGTTTGAACGAGATACAATGTCGCGCAAACGACATGCTTAAGTTGTTCGAACGACACATTTTTCAAGGCAGCATTTAAATCATATTTAAATAGTGTTTGCATCATAATTTCGTAAGTGTGCTTTCTGGAAAATAGTTTTACAAATCAGAACCTTGTTTGCACATGTTTTGTAAGGTTTAAAAGTCTTAAACACATGCTCAGAGTTTGCAAAGATCCGAGTTATCATTCTTATATGTTTACATGATCTTGCTGCACCAAAGTTGTTTGTTCTACACATTGAACATCAAAGGGTTTTATGGTGAAGAAAAGAGAAGGACTTCTTGTGCGACATCGTAGACGTATCAAAGCCATATCGGAGGACACCAAGACATACGTGGACGCGTGTGTTGTGGACAGGTATCGTGGAAGACGGAATTTCTGCATGGGCACTATTGAAGAATAGTTGAAGATCAGAAGGAGCGTCAAGACCCATGGGGATCGAGTTTTAGTGTAAGGCTAATCTGTCTTTCTAAAACCATATTCATAGTGATTGTCTGGCTTGGGCCGTCCGAGTTTGTTTTTTCTCTTTGGGTTTTTTTTTTCGTACATTCGGCGTTATGAGTATTCTTTACTTTACTTTACTTGATTTAATCACTAGATGCATGTTTAGGATTAATCAAGATAAAATTGGTTTAAAGTAAGAATTGGAATTTCACAACTTGGTTTGGTGCATAATTAAAAGTTGGATCTTTTTAGGAGAAAAATTAGTTTTGTTTAAAACACGCATATCGGGCCACTCAAACATCATGATTTCACATATTTTCTTTAGAATGAACTAAACAAATTTGTCCCTTTTCTTAGCATATTGCATTTTCTTTTGGGCTCTTTTAAACGGTGGCTTTCACAACGAGTTAATTTTGAACCCTTTGAGCCCTTTCCCGTGAATCACTCATCATTTTTACCATTTTTAAATCCTCACGGTAAACGGTTATTACATGCACACTTCTCCTTAATTCTATTTACATATAGATGACAAGATTGAGATAAGAACGCCTCATCAAATTCAAATATGCAAGAGAACTCAAACATCCATATAAACTCGTGCATGTGTGCAATGTTGGCATATATACATAGTCGAATCAAAATGCATATCCAATTCGAAACAACCCCATATAAACAATGGTTAAGATTATTCTAAGTATCGATAATAATGACCATATGTCCTATCCACATGGATAATGAAACGTTAGGGGGGTCCAAGCACACCAATATGCCACATCAAACATGTAAACTCAAAAATCGAAAATCTTTTTGGATTTTCAAACATATTTTGACTCAAGGAAAAGCGAAATCTATTTGGATTTTCAAAAGCTTTTTCAAAAAAACAAAATCTTTTTGTATTTTTTCAAATAAGACTTAAACAAATGAAAACTATAATACAAAATGATACACATGTCATAGTACTAGCAATGAATATATCATGAAGCAAACTAGCATATGACAAACATGGCAACACTACCATCCTTTAGATTTAGCATGGGAAGAATCAAGTGCACCCAAACGAGAATCATGAAGTTTAATTCCTAAAGGCACTAAATATGATTTCATAACCCAAGTAGGTGTAAAACGACGCATGGGGGTTTGGGTAACTGATGCAACTTTATTCTTAAACATCCTAGGAGCTTGTCTAAGATCGTAACAATAATGCCTAAGGTGACCGTTCCTTAAACAAAAGGAGCAATTGTAGCGGTGGTGGGAATGATTACCTTTATGTGGACCTTTTCTAACCATCCTAGTGTTTCTCACAGGTGCGGGGGGAATGCGAACAATTTTCTCACTAAAACCTATACCTCCCCTATCTTCCATAATTTGGACGGTGCCTAGGATCTTAACTAACTTCTCCGACCTAGCCTCGAAATCAAACTTGACTCTAGATGAGTCTATCAATCTCTCATCCAACTCGTGAATCCTAGACTCAAGCAAACGTCTAACCTCCTCAAACACTAAAATTTCCTTTTTCAAGGACTCCATCAAACCACGAAGATTATCTCTCTCTTTCTCCACAAACTCTAATTTCTCCCTAAACGTCTTCTCTCGTGCCCTAAGATCCTCAATCAAACTATCATTATTTTCTATGGCACACTTATTCAACTTAGATTGCAATTTTGAGTTAGCCTTTTTTACCTTCACCGTTTAGACATACAACTCATTAAACGAATTTTGTAATTCTTTCACATAAACGTCCTCCTCCTCACTCTCTTCACCCTCACTAACATGGGATACACTCAAAACCTCCTCAGAAGTGTCATTCACATAAGTTGTATCGTCGTCTCTCACATGACAAGCCATAAATGCAACAAAGTTGCGCTCAATGGGGTAACTCTCTCCCTCTTCCGGTTCACAATCACTTAAGGTGGCATTATAGACAACGGGTTGCTTGCCCTCTTTCTTAAGTCTAGTGGGACACTCCTTAACTTTGTGACTGTACCCCTCACACTCGAAACACTTATCCGATTCATCTCTCTTAGGCTTATCAAACTTATCCTTAGAGGTGGGATCTACTTTGTTGTTCTTGAATTTTTCAAATTTCTTGGCATCTTTCGATTGCTTTTGAAACTTAATAAAATTTTTAAATTTCTTTGCCAACAAAGCAACATCCTCAAAATCGGAATCGGAATCGTAATCTGAAACTTTAATTTCCTCCTTTCGGGTTTTCAAAGCAATACCCTTTTCTTTCTTAGGAACTTACTTTGAGGTAATCATGTCAATTTCATAGGTTTGTAAGTCACCTACAATCTCTTCTAGTTTCATTGACTCTAACCTACCCAAGGAGTTTAAAATGGTCATTTTCGCATCAAACCTTCTAGGCAATGACCTAAGAATTTTATTAATGACACGGTTGTCGGGAATTTTCTCACCTAGGTTAAACGACGAGTTGACAATATTGGACAACCTAGCATAAAACTCACCAAAGGTCTCACTCTCTATCATCCTAATGGCCTCAAACTATGTAGTGAGATTTTTAATTTTTGATGCCCTAATTGTGCTAGTGCTCTCGTGAGTGAGTGCCAAAATATCCCAAGCCTCTTTTGATGTTTCACAAGTCATAATTCTATTATATTCTTCCGGTGTGACATGTGAAGAAATAACGTGCAGACCTTTAGAATTATATTGTGCAAGTCTTTGTTGAGTTTCGGTTCATGAGTCAACAGGCTTTAAACTAGTGACATCACCTACAATAGTGACAGGGGGTGTCCAACCTTTCTCAATTGCAAGCCAAACACGCTCATTAATATATTTTAAAGCACATCTCATTCTCATCTTTCAATAAGTGTAATTAGTGCCATAAAAAATAGGAGTTCGAGAAAATTCATCATATCCAGAATTCATCTTTGAAAACACACGGGATCACAAAACAAATAAACAATGTTTGTTAGCTCTGATACCAATTTGAAAGTGTGAGTGGCCTGATATGTGTGTTTCAAACAAAACCAATTTTTCTCCTAAAAAGATCCAACTTTTAATTATGCACCAAACCAAGTTGTGAAAATCCAATTCTTACTTTAAACCAGTTTTATCTTGATCAATCCTAAACATGCATCTAGTGATTAAATCAAGTAAAGTAAAGTAAAGAATACTCACAATGCCAGATGTACGAGGAAAAAACCCAAAGAGAAAAAACAACCTCGGACGGCCCAAGCCAGACAATCACTATGAATATGGTTTTAGAAAGACAGATTAGCCTTACACTAAGACTCGATCCCCACGGGTCTTGACGCTCCTTCTGATCTTCAACCATTCTTTAATAGTGCCCATGCAAAAATTCCGTCTTCCACGATACCTGTCCATAACACATGCATCCACGTATGTCTCAGTGTCCACCAAATGGCTTTGATTCGTCTACGATGTCGAACAAGAAGTCCTTCTCTTTTCTTCACCATAAAACCCTTTGATGTTCAATGTGTAGAACAAACAACTTTGGTGCAGCAAGATCACGTAAACATATAAGAATGATAACTCGGATCTTTGCAAACTCTAAGGATATGTTTAAGACTTTTAAACCTTATAAAACATGAACAAACAAGGTTCTAGTTCGTAAAACTGTTTTCCAGAAAGTACACCTCCGAAATTATGATGAAAACACTGTTTAAATAGGATTTAAACGTCGCCTCAAAAAATATGTTGTTCGAACTACTTGAGCAAGTCGTTCGCATGACATTGTATCTCGTTCGAACGAGATCCAATGTCGTTCGAGCGACAACGCAAAAGTTTGACTTTCTTTGACTTTTTGATTAAAACGTCTCTTAACAAAGAGATTCAAATTAGTCAAACTTTATTTTGATCTTATCATCATAAAATGAAGTGTAAACCTTTAAAACACTTTTAAAACATTTAAAAACATTTTTCTATACAAAAATTACATCCTTATCTTTTATAAAATAATTCCGAGCACCATTAATTATACGCATTCTTACCTAAGTGATCTCAAAATGAAATAAACTTTGAAGACGATTAAACTTACACCAATTAAACTTCGACATGATTTAATTCTTTGAAGCTTTGCTGCAACATCTTCAATTTCTTCAATACGTCATAGACCAACTGGGATTGTGACAAAATAAAATTCTCCATATGACATATTATAAACACAGTTTTGTTCACGGAATTAAGTCAAAACAATACAGTGACTCAATTGGAAATTTATGTCCTTACACATATACTAAGCAATCACACCACTTAGATATCTTAAAATATTAAATAAGGTATATTCTACATTCCTATACCGTTATTCCAATTTGTACATCTTTAAGTCTCCAAATAATATATAATATAGACCGCTGACCCATCTCACGTCGTAGTTTCAAGTAGCTAAAGCCTAGCCGACAAAGGATACCAAGTCTCCTATTATTCCCACGTTTAAATCCACTATTACTAAGGTCCTCATTTCTTCCATTAATCTTATATTATCCAACTATCTAAAACTTACTCATCAATTCTCAATCTCAAATAGTATCACACTTTTCGAGCCTTATTAAGTTTAATATAATTCCCAATTTGACTTCTAATTATAATTCGAGTCTCACAAATATGTCTACTGGTCTCCCTTGAATCTAATAGTATTCACCAAGTCCCCACCAAAAATTCTCTAGGGTCGAAATTGTTAAAATCCAATAAAGGAAAAATATAATCAATTCTGGGAAGGTCGATCGATCGACCTTGAATGTCGATCGATCGATGGTGGTCGATCGATCGACTAGGGAGTATCGATCGATCGAACGCACTAGATGGTCTACAACCTGCTTAGTTTTTCAATCCAAAATTTGTCCCAAAACTTCATTACAAGGTATGAAAATCGAATCTAATGTTATAGGATCATCATACAACCAAAATACATCATTGTTAACATTCCAAAACCTTTTAGTCATCAAATATTGGCCTTATATGGATCAAAACATCAATAAAAACCTTAGTTTTCTATTTTCTTCAAGAACAATGATAAATCACCTCTTTAATTCATTTTTTAAATCATAAAAAGTTATATTTGGGGTACTGAATTCGTCCATAACATATCTACATATAATTCCTAACCAAAGTTTAGAGTTGTAAATCTAATTCATTGGGTTTTCATCAAATCTTTCAAGACAATCATTAATTTCTACACTAAGCATGGAGGAAATATTCATTGAACTAATGAAACCAAATCACTTGCCTTAAGTTTGATGTTCTGATTCGTTGTTGGTGTTCAAAGGATGGTTCTCTCTTCTTTTCGATCACAATTTCGTCCAAAATGGTGGTGGTGGGTGGTGGTTTTGGTTTGGAAACCCTTTTTCAACTTCTCTTTAACTCACGTAGCCCACTCTCTTGTTTTTGGCTGATAATTGCCTTAATGGCTTTTCTAATAATATATAAATAAACTCTAAAATTCGTGGGCCTTAATTCCTTAATTTTTAAAATTATCAAAATACCCTTTCGGGTTGTCGATTTGGCCTAAAAATGCCCTGGGACCCAAACTAAACCCCCGGCTAGTGTTTGATGATTATCTCGACCCCTCCGGACACGTTAGTGCACTCACAATGACCATATGGTTGATAAAAATATAATTTACTTTTTAAATCTAATTAAATTGATTTCTGACGCGACTAACATGCGCGTCCCAACTTAATTTCCCAAATTATCGTATTTATAAGTCTTGACAATTTTAATAATTTCAATACTCATATATTACCATATATACTCAATAATATTCAATATTATCATCATAATCAAATACCAACTCGCATCTCTCGCTAGTATTTAAATCCGAATTAATTTCCAATTAATTCTCATTTAATTTAATTAATCCATTAAATAAAAATCAATAAAATTACGGGGTATTACATACTTCCCCCCTAATAAAAGAATTTCATCCCAAAATTCAGAACTAAAGTATACCTGGAAAAAATAACTCTGGATAACACTCGCGTATCTCATCCTCGCGCTCCCATGTGGACTCCTCGGCATTATGATGCCGCCACTGAACACGTACTAACGGTACTATCTTCGACCTCAGTTTCCTCTCACTGTGGTCCAGAATAGCAATTGTCCCCTCCTCGTAGGAACTATCAGGCGAAAGATCGATGCCATCTAAAGCAATATGGGAATGGTCCAAATCGTTCCTAAGATATCTTCTTAACGAGGAAATATGGAACAAGTCATGAATCTTATGCAAGTGTTTCGGTAACCCAAGTCTATACGCTACTGGCCCAATCCGCTCGATGATAAGAGATGGGCCCATGTATTTAGATGCCAATTTCCTTTTCTTCCCGAAATGCATAATCCGCTTCATCGGAGATACTCTGAGTAGCACCTGGTCCCCCACCTTGAACTCTCTAAAGAATCTTTTGGCATCGGCATAACTTTTCTGTCTGTCTTGAGCTAGCTGAATACGGCTCCGTATCATCTCTATCCTCGTCGAGGTGTCCTGAATCACCTCCGGCCCAAGAAGCTTGTTATCCCCCACCTCTAACCAACATGCTGGGAATGACAAGGTCGACCATACAACGCCTCGAATGGAGTCATGCCAATAGTGAACTGGTAGGAGTTATTATAGGCAAACTCCACCAGTGGAACGTACTGCTCCCAACCACCTCCAAAGTCTAGGATGCACATACGCAACATGTCCTCCAACATCTGATTCGTTCGCTAGGTTTTCCCATATGTCTGTGGGTGATATGCCGTACTCAGTCGCAACTCCGTACCCATGGCTTCCTGGAAACTCTCCCAAAATTGTGAAACAAAAATCTTGTCTCTGTCAAACACGATATTGAAAGCACCCCGTGGAGTCTCACTATCTTCGCTATAAAAATGTGGGCATACTGTCCCGTAGTGTAGTCGGTCCGGGCTGGTAAAAAATGAGCAACTTTGGTCAATCTATCCGCAATTACCCATATGGAGTCGTGACCCCTCTGCAAAGTAGGTAACCCCATGATAAAGTCCATGGAAATGCCCACCCATTTCCACATAGGAATCTCTAATGGCTGTAGAAGTCCTTCCTATGTCTGATGGTCCACCTTTACCAGCTGACAAGTGGCACATTTAGAAATGAACTCGGTAATATCTCTCTTTATCCCGCTCCACCAGTAATGTCACCTCATATCCTGGTACATCTTATCCCCACCCGGATGTACAGCGAACCGCGAACCGTGTGACTCTGTCATAACTTCATGTCGCAAGTCTTCCCCTGCAGGAACAACCAGTCTCCCATTGAAGCGTAAGCCCCCGTCTGAACCAACGGTATATGACTCGACTCCCTCTGCTAGTAGAAGAACTATCTGCTCTTGACAAAATGAGTCATTTTCCTGGGCCTGTATCACTCTTGTAACAATCTGGGTCGTAACGGTCATTATTGACATGAATGATCGGGCCACTGCATCCTGGTGTCCCAACTCTTTCCACTTTACTCTCCACACTTCGGCCACCTTACCTACTGGCCTACGGCTCAATGCGTCTGCTACCACGTTAGCCTTCCCTGGGTGATATTGGATATAGAACTGATAATCCTTCATGAATTCAAGCCACCTACGTTGACGCATATTTTTGTTCCTTTTGCGTGAAGAGGTATTGTAGGGACTTGTGGTCTGTGAATAAACAGAATTTCTCCCCCAAGAGATAGTGTCTCCAAATTCGAAGAGCAAATAATACTGCCGCTAACTCCAAGTCGTGGGTGGGGTAATTCTTCTCGTGAGGCTTAAGATTACAGGAAGCATAAGCTATGGCTTGACTCTCCTGTTGCAGTACACCTCCAAGTCCTTGTAAGAACGCATCAGTGTAGACTAGATACTCAACTCCCGATCTGGGCAATGCTAACACTGGCACCGAGGTCAACTTGTCCTTCAAATCATCGAATGCCAACTGACAGGCATCGCTCCAGATGAATGGAACACCTTTGCGAGTCAGATGTGTCAAAGGACCCGCTATCTTTGAGAAACCCCGAATAAACCTCCTGTAGTATCCTGCTAGGTTCAAGAAACTACATATCTCATTCGGTGTCGTGGGTTGTGCCCACTCCCTCACTACTAATACCATCCCCGGATCAACAGATATCATTACACCAAATTTGCCATATTATCACGGTCATTGACCTTGACAAGTTGTACTTGTCAAGGTCAATGACCGTGAAAATTCAGGGCGAGACAACTTTTTTTGTCATAAACGTGTCACGGTCATTGACCTTGACAACTCCGTTAGAATTGTCCCGATTGTGTCACGGGCCATGATTGTGACACATTTTGTCACGATTAATAACCGTGACAAAGTCTTCTCACCTTTTAAAAAAATTGTCACGGTCATTGATCGTGACAAGTTCGTGACAACATTTGTCACGGGATTGTCATGGTCAATGACGTGACGATTCTGGGCAGAATTTGAAAAAAATCTGCTGGGCAGTATGGCCACTGCCACTGCCACTGCCCAGTAGTATATTTGTACATGTTATAGCAACGTTATACCTGTTCAAACATCATATATCCAAACAAACTAAAGATAATGCAAGTATATATTCAAAATAGAAACTATTTAAGAAGAAATAACATCACCATGAATTATCTCAAACTATTTAGCTGAAAAAGAGATTTTGTACCGCGATGCTCGGGGAAACCTCCTTATCCTTCCCTTCTTATCCGAATACCCACATAACTATCGAGCATATGTGGCCCACCCTCAGGGCCACTCCCTGTCCTCTGAATTGAAATAAAGTAAAATTAGTATTCGTCCCGCAAATATAGATAAATATAAATCGAAATTGAAATCGAAATCGAAATTGACATATAAATATAAATACATTACCTGTAGTGTCACCCAAACAGCTAACTTGAGCTCATATGGCACCTCCTTCCAAATAATGTACCCCGGGCAATCGTATCAAATATAATTCTCTTCATATCTAAACACTAAGAAATGCCATAATCCTATGGAGTTATGCACTGCAAATTCCTTCCAACTGTTGTGTAGCCAAAAATCAGCAGTTGAAGTTGTCAATTCCACCTTTCAATGGTCTCCCATATTTTTCTACAGGTTCCAAGTGGTGGGGTATGGAAAGTGGAATTGACAACTTCAACCGGTGATGTTTGGCTACATAACAGTTGGGAGGAATTTGCAGAATATACTCCATAGGATTATGGCATTTCTTACTGTTCGGATAGATGAAGAGATTCAGTCTCCTCTCCACAAATAGGACACCCCAAATAACTATGTACTAATCACCTATTAAAGGTAAGAAGCGTATATCCAATACACAAATCGCTTTGATCACAGCCAATTTTGCGGCCACTATGTGTTCTCGATTCACTACCTTCTCACACAAGAGGGAGAAGGTAATACTAATTTGCATAATAGCCCTATGCAAATCCTTGTGCTTGGAGAAACAGTGCTTAAACAATAGAGGAACCAATTGCATGATCACATGATAATCGTGGGACTTACACTTATATAAATCATGAGTAGCATAATTCACAATCATTTGCAAGTTGGACGAAAAAGTAGATATGCCATTCAAATTATATAATGTGTCTAGAAGAACCTTCCTTTCCCCACTCGTCAAAGTAAACGCACCAGGGGGAATTATTGTCCTTCCCCTACTATCTTCCTTTCCCCACAATATGTTCAGCGAAGTTCTTCTCTGCATACATCACATCCAATACTTGGCGCACTGGGTTATTCTTTCAATAAGGCAAGTCAAATAAAATTGACCTATGAGACCATGCCTTTCTTTTCTCAGTTTCATTCCCAGCTGGGATCTTCTTATGCTTGACATTCTTAAATTTGGGTTTCTTACCTGGCATATTAGGTCCACGTTCATAAGATTTACTTTCAATTTGTAAACCCGAAAGTTATCTCGGCGGTAGCCTATGTTCAACTCCGCCCAATAAAAAATTAGAACCTTTCTTAGATATGAAACTATGAGCTGGGGGTAAAAACCTCCTGTGGCAATGGTATACATTTTTTAAGCTAGAGGATAGACGAAGAGATTCAGTCTCCTCTCCACAAATAGGACACCCCAAATACCCATGTACTACAAAATCGGATAATGTCCCATAAGCTGGAAAATCATGCATTTCCCACATCAACACAGCTTTCAGCGTAAACTCTTGTTTTCTAAAAGAGTCAAATGATTGCACACCCTCTTCCCACAACTCATTTAATTCTTCTACCAAAGGAGCCAGGTAGACGTCAATGTCATCACTTGGTGCCTCTGGCCCAGGTATCAACAAAGCCATCATCGAAAATTCAGGTCTCATACACTGTGAAGGAGGGAGGTTGAATGGGGCTAGGATCACTAGACATACACTCTGATTGGTGCTTATATTTCCAAATGGATTGAAACCATCTGTTGATATAGCCAAACGAATGTTGCGTTGCTCTCGAGCAAAATCGGGATACTCAATATTCATCCTCCGTCAGGCAGTAGAATCAATAGGATGACGCATGATATTATGCCCTACTTCTGCCCTAGCATGCCAAGTCATTGCCTCAGCAATCCATGGTATTGTGAAAAATCGCTTTAATCTAGGCCAAACGGGAAAATATTTCAATACTTTTTTAGGCACTTTTGCGGTTGTGCCTTCCTTACTAGTAGATTGGAAATATCTAGGTTCATCGCATACCGAAAAATAATCGAGATTTTCATACTCCTTTCGGTATAGTATCCCGTCATACACACAAGCATGAATCGATATATACTTCATTACCAAACCTTTCAAACTGTTCTTCATAACAGGATAGCTATTTGGAAGTGTATTCACCTTGGGTAATAAGCCCTTCACACATTTCAGAATTCCCGTCACGCTATTGCCAGACAAATCGTACTGCGTCTTCAAACTGTGAAAATAAACCATGGCATGTAAAGTTGTTTGATCTTTCTCACAGCTAGAGTATAACGGTTGGGTCGCCTTAAATTTTAAATTTTGGTAGTCATTGTCATGTTTTATCGTATTATCTTCACGAGTACTTGAATCTTCTACATCATCAGTAACCTCATTCTCCTCTGCTTCATAAACTCCGTACGCATCATCAACTAAATCCTCTAACATATTATGATCTGCGTCGTCCCCTTCTACATCTATTCTACTTGTTGAAGGTTGTTGTGAAGGTTGGTCGGGGACAAAAAGAACTTTCAATTCACCATGAAAACTCCAAATTCGATAACTATCTTGCATATCTGATCTTAACAAATGTAGTTCAACTGTTTTCCACTCAAACACCTTACCATTCTTACACCTAGCACACGGACATGGAAACTCTTCATCATTATGACATCTCTTTGCATATTTCACAAATTCTTTAGCACCTCTGCGAAACACATCCCCCATTCTATTAGTCTCACCCATCCAATCTTTGTATTTAGGATATCCCATCACAGCTACCACAACTAAACACCTATTAAAGGTAAACAAAACATAGATTTATAGTATGTTTTATTTAATTATCCCATCATTTAATTATCCTATTAAAGGGTGAGTGGTCCTATCCCATTCAAGACTGCATTTTTCTGTAATATACTTAACAGCTCATGCACATTGTTATGATTTGAAAAAATTTCGACAGCATATCCACGTAGTTCTCCAATTACACGACGTAGATTGGCAGGTGTGAGTGTTATTTCAATTGATCAATTGAAATAACAATCACACTGGTTAATCTAGTGTGTACCCAGAGAACATTAAGATACGACTACAGAACTTCCTCCAAAAGTAACAACTGTAATCCAATAAGAATATTATACAGTCTCAAACTGTCTAGACGGGACAATTCGAGAGATCTCATTACAGGGGTAATGACTCTCGAACGGGTCTAAGGGTTATTTAATGCGTACGCATAAGAAATAGAAGGCTAGTATCTATGCGCACTATATTTAATTTCAAGTATGTTTCATTTAATTATCATACTATATATATATATATATATATATATATATATATATATATATATATATATATATATATATATATATATATTGTTCGATATACAGAGTAATTTTCAAAAAAAGGTTGAAAATTCCCACCCCCATATGTACAATAATCCAGTGGTCATGCCATTTTTAAAACTAACCAACCAAACATTTACTAAACAAAATAATCCAACAACAATGTCAACAACAAATGTGTATCCCGTACTCCTTCTAATTCATCTACTCAATTAATTCATTTTATGAATTAAACTAACAATTAACGTATAGAATTATTAATTTACTAATTTACACTGAGGGGCAATCCTACTTTCATATGGTACTTGCACGATATTAAGAGAATTACAATTAATTCATTTCATGGGGTAATTCAAATACAAAAATAAATTCATGGGTTAATTCAAATACAAAAATATAAATTCATGGGTTAATTCAAATACACACACACACACACACACACCCTGCCCCACCACACATGCGCACACACACACGCACCGTGCCCCACCCCCCAAATACAGTCCCCACCCTACCCCACCCCCCACACACGCACACACACACGCACATATATACACACACACATATATATACACACAAACATATATATATATATATACACACATACACACACACACACACACACACACTGCCCCACCCCCCAAATAAAGCCCCCTGCCCCACCCCCTACTCCCACCCTGCCCCACCCCCACACACGCACACACATATATACACACACACATATATACACACACACATATATATACACACAAACATATATATATATATATACACACACACACACACCCTGCCCCAGCCCCCAAATACAGCCCCCTACCCCACCCCCTACCCCCACCCAACCCTACCCCACCCCACCCCCCACACACGCACACACACACACACGCACATATATACACACACACATATATATACACACAAACATATATATAAATGGAAGAGAGAGAGAGAGAGAGAAATAAACCTGAAAGTAGAGAGAGAGAGAGAGAGAGCAGCGTAGAGAGAGGGGGGGAGGGAACGACATGAGGGAAAAAAAGAAGGGTTAAGGGTTTTTGCTGACCAAATTGTCACGATCGTGTTAAGGTCATTGATCGTGATAATTATTTAAAGAATTATCACGGTCAATGACCGTGACACGACCGTGACAAGTCACTTTGTCACGGTCTTATCACGGTCATTGATCGTGACAATTCTTTGTCACGGTCGTGTCAAGGTCAATGAACGTGACACAAAACGCGAGATTTGTGTCACGGTCAATGACCTTGGCAAAGTTGGCCGGCTGAAAGGTGACAATTTTATCATTTTGGTGTAGTGTATCCCCCTGTCTGAAATGATATGCCCCAAAAACTGAACCTCCTTCAGCCAAAACCCACACTTCTCATACTTTGCATATAACTCGTTCTAACGTAGTGTCTGCAAAACCTGCCTCAAGTGCTCGGTGTGTTCCTCCTCTGTCTGGGAGTAAACCAAAATGTTATCAATGAATACGATGACGAACTAGTCTAGGAACTCTCTGAGTACTCTATTCATCAAATCCATAAACACGGCTGGGGCATTGGTTATACCAAAAGGCATAAACCGGAACTCATAGGAACCATATCTCGTCAAGAAAGCAGTCTTCGAGACGTCCTATTTCCTAATATGCAACTGATGGTAACCCGATCTCAAGTAGATCTTTGAGAAGAATGCCGCTCCTCTCAACTTGTCGAATAAGTCATCGATTCGGGATAATGGATACTTGTTCTATATCGTGACTTTATTCAACTCCCGGTAATCTACATTCAACCTCAAATATCCATCCCTCTTCTTCATGAACAGCACAGGGGCACCCCATGGCGAAGTACTCCTACGGATAAACTCCTGACCCAACAGCTTCTCTATCTGATCCCATAGCTCTCTCATCTCCGCTGGAGCCATACGGTAAGGTGGGCGGGCTATAGGCCGAGTGCCCAGCGTCAAATCGATAATAGAGCCTATTTCTCTACTAGGAGGTAATCCTGGAATATCCTGGAATACATCAGCAAACTCCCTAACGACTGGAATCGAATCGAGTGGTATCACCACTTCCTTAGAGGTCTCTTCCTCTATATAGTACAAGTGAGTGGATGATCCTCCCTCATGATGAGGCATCGCCACTAAGAACATCTCTTGCCCGGGTATGGTAAAAATAATACTCCTACTGAAACAATCAATCATGGCTCGATACGCAACTAGCCAATCCATTCCAATGATGGCATCGTACTCAGTCATATCTAACACTAACATATTAGCAGGTAAAGTAAACCTCCCGATCTCGATACCCACACCTCTACATATAAGGGAAATCACAGAACCCCTACTCAATGGTGAATCTACGCAAGTAACTGTGCTCTCTGTAGTGTCTAACAACCCTATAGTGCACGCAAATCTCATGGAAATAAAACAGTGTGTGGCCCCCGTATGAAATAAAATATGCCCCATAGTCCCCTGAATAGAGAACATACCCTCAATAGCGGGTGGATCGTGTGGGACTGCAGCTTGCTGGAGCTGATAAACTCGCCCATACTGAAGCTGTCCCTGCTGGACTGGGATGATTGGGATGGGTGGTAAAGCTGGAATCTGGGTGGTGCTGGGAGGGCGACGGGAAACATAGGTCTCTGGGGCTCGTTTCGAGCACCCTGTTGCTGCTGCTACTGTGGGGCCCTGCCCCTTTTAGGACACTCCTGGAATTTGTGGCCAATCTTGCCACAAATAAAACAATTCCCTGCAATGTTTCCTCCTCTCTGACCCTGCTGCCCACGGCCTTGTTAGCCGTTGCCATTCCTCCCTTGACCATGATGGCCCTGCTGAAACTGCTACTGTTGGCCATACTGGCCATGATGAAAACCTCCCTGACCATTTTTGAAACCTCCAGATCGAAACCTCTTAGAATCCCCCTGCTGGGAACTTTGATCACCCTGCCTGTGCTGACCCTGTGCTGACTGTGCCCCGCTGGCACCATTCCCACCTGTCCTGCCCTAATGGTTGGACTCTCCGGATCACTTACCCTCTGATAAGTGAAAGCGGTGGTCCTGGCAATGAAGCAGTTCTACGTTAACCACATCAGAATAAGTGGCTAACGAGAGATTTCCTAGCAAGTGATGACGGATCCTCCAAGTCAATCCATCCATGAATTTCTGGATCTTCTTCTCTTCAGTCGGAATCTCATCGGGAACGATATCTAGAAGATTGGTGAACTTGGTCTCATACTCTGCCACTATCTTCCCCTCCTGTTTGAGGTTCATTAACTTCCTCCTCATCTCGGTATGAACTGCCGAGGTAAAGTACTTGCGGTCAAACAGAACCCAGAACTCCTAAATGGTAAGAACATCTCTATCCTCCGCAGTGGTAATGGACTCCCACCACTGCAACGCTGACCCTACCAGCTTAAAAGTATCCAATATCTGTCTCTGTACATCCGTACACTCGTACATCCTCAAGTGTCTTTGGATATCCTTCTTCCACTGACTGGACATAACGACGTCGGAGCTACCCGTAAACTCCGGAGGGTGTGCCTTCTAAAGGGCATCACGAACATGTTCCCAAGAAGATGGGAATGCATGATCCTGGACTGGGGTGACCATCGGCGCCTGAGGTGGTGCCTGCTGCACAACTGCTAAAGCGGCGTTTATCGCTTGGGCTACTATGGCTGCAACCTCTGTGGCGTTCATGGAACCCTGAACTAGTGCAGGCTGTGGCTCGGGCTGGGCACCCCTGGGAACTTTCTGTGTACGTCATGGAGGCATCTGAAATATATCAAGTCTCCTATTATTCCCACATTAAAATCCACTATTACTAAGGTCCTCATTTCTGCCATTAACCTTATATTATCCAACTATCTAAAACTTACTCATCAATTCTCAGTCTCAAATAGTATCACACTTGTCGAGCCTTATTAAGTTTAATATAATTCCTAATTTGAGTTCTAATTATAATTCGAGTCTCACAAATATGCCTACTGGTCTCCCTTGAATCTAAGAGTATTCACAAAGTCCCCACCAAAAATTCTCTAGGGTCGAAATTGTTAAAATCCAACAAAGGAAAAATATAATCGATTCTGGGAAGGTCGATCGATCGACCTTGAATGTCGATCGATCGATGGTGGTCGATCGATCGACCAAGGAGTATCGATCGATCGAACGCACCAGATGGGCTATGGCCTGCTTAGTTTTTCAATCCAAAATTTGTCCCAAAACTTCATTATAAAATATGAAAATCTAATCTAACGTTATAGGATCATCATACAATCAAAATACATCATTGTTAATGTTCCAAAACCTTTTAATCATCAAACATTGGCCTTATATGGATCAAAACTTCAATAAAAATCCTAGTTTTCTATTTTCTTCAAGAACAATGATAAATCTCCTCTTTAATTCATTTTTTTAAATCATTAAAATTTATATTTGGGGTACTGAATTCGTCCAGAACAGATCTACATATAATTCATAACCAAAGTTTAGAGTTGTACATCAAATTCATTGGGTTTTCATCAAATCTTTCAAGACAATCATTAATTTCTACACTAAGCATGGATGAAATATTCATTGAACTAATGAAACCAAATTACTTTCCTTAATTTTGATGTTCTGATTCGTTGCTGGTGTTCAAAGGCTGGTTCTCTCTTCTTTCCGGTCACAATTCCGTACAAAATGGTGGTGGTGGGTGGTGGTGTTGGTTTGAAAACCCTTTTTCAACTTCTCTTTAACTCACGTAGCCCACTCTCTTATTTTTGGCTGATAATGGCCTTAATGGATTTTCTAATAATATATAAATAAACTCTAAAATTCGTGGGCCTTAATTCCTTAATTTTTAAAATTTCCAAAATACCCTTCTGGGTTGTCGGTTTGGCCTAAAAATGTACCGGGACCAAAACTAAACCCCCGGCTAGTGATTTCTAACTATCTCGACCCTTTTTGGACACGTTAGCGCACTCAAAATGACCATGTGGTTGATAAAAACATAATTTACTTTTTAAATCTAATTAATTGATTTCTGACGCGACTAACATGCGCGTCCCAACTTAATTTCTCAAATTATCGTATTTATAACTCTTGACAATTTTAATATTTTTAATATTCATATATTACCATATATACTCAGTAATATTCAATATTATCATCATAATCGAATACCAACTCGCGTCTCTCGCTAGTATTTAAATCCGAATTAATTTCCAATTAATTCTCATTTAATTTAATTAATCCATTAAATAAAAATCAATAAAATTACGGGGTATTACAACAGAGACACGCACACAGGTCCCAACAAAAATCCTCAATAAAAATAGCTAAGACTCCCGTAGACCAATGTGACAAACAGATAAAAAAAAACCAATATTTAATATATCTGATCACAAAAAAAATAGTATACGTTTTGGACAAAAAAAATGAGTTCTACTTTAACAGATCTAAACAAATACCAACTCTGTGGTAGTTTTTGTTTTAAACAAAAAAAAAATCACTTTGAGACTCTTTGTATTATTGTATTATATAATTTTGGTTGAGTCTTTTAAGAATCCTTGTTGTTAGTTGAGTTATGTATTCTTCTATTTTCGTTTAGGATGTCTTGTGGTAAGTTCAGTTATGTACTCTTCTAATTTTAGGAATCCTTGTTGTTAGTTGAGTTATGTACTCTTATATTCTTAGGACTCATGTACGTAGTTGAGTTATATAATTGGTGTTGTTTCTTGTCTTAGTTGAGTTATATAATTGGTGTTGTTTCTTGTCTTTGAGTCTCAGTTTAGTTTGTCTCAAAATTGACCAAAGGGGGAGATTGAAAATCTCATTCTTTTTGTGTTGGCTCAATTTTGAGACAAACATTTTTATATGCTGCAGTATTTTTTTTAATTAAAATCTATTATTATAAATCGTATTTCCTTATTTTGATTTATTACATAACCTATTTTTGATAAAATACTGCCATTATGTATTTTTACCTTAAATATATTTTATGTTAATAAATTTTGTGTTTTTTATTTTTTTTTAAGAACATTAAAAAAAATTCTTGTGTTTATGTAATTTTATTGGATTTTAAAATGATAAAGAAATCTTTTAATTAAACAGGTTAGTTGTTTAGTTAAACATTATTTGTCTAAGATTAAAACGGGTAGTGTTTTAATTTATTGGAGTCGTTTTGGTTTTATTCGATTTGATGACTTAACCATTCAGTGGGTTGCGTGATTTCATCTCACATAGACCTGGTAGGCTATGTGCGCTAGCTGTGGTTTGTTTGTTGTGTTGTGTTTATTCTACCCCTATTTTTTGCATGTGTTATTATGCATGTGCCTTTGGAAATTCTCCCCCTGTTTCTCTCAAAGGGACAAATGGTAGGGAAGAATCCTACTAAATAAAAGTTAGTACAATCGATAAAATATCTAAGAAGTACTAACAAACAAACTAAAATAAATTTGTTTGGGAAAATTGTACACCCTATTTGATATCCAAATCTTATTTCTTGATCCACCTAGTCTTAACTTTTGGCACATTAGTTTTAAAACGAACATAAGCAGAATTAAATTTAGGTCGATTCACCACAAAGTCAGATTCTAAAGAGATCTTGGGTATATTATTAACACCACTTTGTTGTCTATTTAAACATATATAACAGAATTGTTTCAAATGACCAGTTTAATTCAAAATTTTCATTTGTAAACTTCCCTAACATTCAGCTTAGCATTAACAAGAATCTTCACATGTTTAACATTCTCTTGTTTTCTAATTAAATTCAAACGTTTAAAGCAAAACTGTTCTAAGTAACCTGATTCTGAACAAAAATTATAATGAAACATCTTTTTATCATCACATTGACATATTATTACAAGACCGGGGGGCAGATTTTTTATGTTCAAAATTTATGTTTATATTTAATGTCAACCTCTAAATGTCCCATCTTGGAACAAAATCCACATTTAAAAACAAGTTTAGCAGTTTGATTGTTCGTAACATTTTTAGTTTGCCTAAATTTGCCTAAATCATATTTATTCTGTCCAAATTTCTTAAAACATAATTTTTTTAAGCGACCATGTTTAGTGCAAACTCCACATTGAAAAGTAGGTTTGGCAGTTTAAATGTTTCCAACATTTTGAGTTTGCCTAAATTTGCCTAAATCAAATTTATTATGTCCTAATTTCTTAAAACATTTTTTTAAATGTCCAAATTTATGACAAAAGATACATAAAAATACCGACGTAAGAAATGCGGTATCACAATCCTCAATTTTATTATGTTTATAGCTTATTTCAATTTCAGTTGAATCGGGAAATTGTTCACTACAACTTACAAAATTAGTTTCATCAAAAGTTTCTCCATTAAAACCAATGCTTTTAAAGGAACAAATTCATCCACATATTTATTCATCGATTCAATAATTAAACTAGAATTTGAGAAATTGATTGCCTTTTCCAAATCAAACTTAAGTTCTATTTAACATTCGTCATATTTATTCAAAACAGCCCTAAGTTCAATTTGAGATTCACCAAAGTTAGTTATGGAAGCCTTATGTTGATTTTCGAGTAGGTGATTAGTTTTCGTTAAAATACAAATCATTTTCTCAAATAAAACAATATTCAATTCTAGTTCATTAACATGAAAAGAAGATTCTCCAGTTATTAATTTGATTTCATTATTTAAAACATCAATTTTAGCCAACAACCTAGAATTAACTTTGCCTAAATCAGTGTTGTCATCAAGTGCACAATTATCAATAGAATTACTACACACACCCTTCTAAAATGGTAGAATCCTCTATATCATTCGATTTGTCTAAATCACCATAAATATTGCCAATGTCAAATAAAGAAGTCGTGATAGCAAGAGATATACGAGACGAATTTAAAAAAATCTAATTCACAATTATATACACACAAATCAAAATCATCGGATAAAATAGACAAACTATCAAAAGTATCATCATATTTAGTGCCACAAATAGAAGTGAAATCATTCTCATTATCACTATCAGAAATATCATCCCAAGTTTTAGACAAATGTGTAGAAGATTTCGAAATGTCCCAGGCCTCTAAAGATGTGGTGCAAGATGAAATTCCTTTAAGTTCGGTTGCACCAATCTCTTGGAAAATGGTATTACTATTTTTAATGTTATATTGCGAATAAAAAATTTCATCTTTAATCCATTCATAAAGGGATTTTCTCAAAGAAAATTTAGCATCACCATTTTGGTTTCCCATATAAAAGATTGATTTTCAAAAGAGTTCCGGATCTTTACGGAATAAAAACTTTATAAAAAGTGAATCTTGAAGCTCTTATACCACTTAAAAAGACCTACCAGCACTAACGTGTCTAGTTATTGAAAAATTCTTTTAACTCTTTGATATAAAACCTATGTTAGTTTATAAATTAAAACACTCACCCATACTAGTTAGAAAAACTAGTGATGCTTGATATAAATACCTTTTCAGAATGAGATGAGGAAAAGTGAAAAGAATACAATATTTATTATCGAGGAAACCAACGAGTGGAAAACCGAGTGTCCTTTAGTCCCAGGACAACTCACACACCGAACTCCACTAATGCCAATGTTTAAATACAGATTACAACATTACAATATGTAAATGAAATATTTTGGGGAATACAGACAAGTACACCAAGGCACAAACTAAACAACCCCACAAAAATATAAATCTTACTAAACAACCAAGGTAGTGGCAACTTCGAACACACACACTCAACACTAGAGTACCGGTGAAGTTGTACACAAAAGTAATAAACAATAATAAGATGAGATTAGAATAATCAATACATAAAACAAGTATTAACTATTAAGTCACGAGACACATACGGTAAGGTCTTAATGTATAATTAAGATTCAAAAGTAAAGATCAATTTCTAAAAATAAATTAATTTTGTGTAAATGACCACAAACAAAATAGGAAATAAAATTCCAGAGATTGTGTCACAAAACTGAAATTAAAAAAAAATAACCTAACACCAGATTTAGAATACGAAAAAATTAAGCAGGTGTTATGTTAAGTAAATGAGCAAACAGATAAAAGTGTAGAACCTAGATCATATAAAATTAGCATTGGTTTGAAGTTAATAAAACAAAGTTACTAATTTTGAGTCAAGTCCAAATGCAGAATTATTAACAAAAATTATTAACACATATTTTAAAGTCTAGTTTTAGTCTAAAAAACAATGTAATAATATATTTATTGAAAACTCAAACACTCATTAAATCCACTTAAATAAAACGAACACAACAAAAAGTACTCAATTTAAAGGATATAAATTGCTATGAGTAAAACCAGATTAACCTTAATAAAAAAATTAATCAAAAATATAATTAGAAAAAAAAACTTAACCTAAACCAGATTTAATATTGTTGAGATCAAATAGGTTGTAGGTTTATATAAATGAAACTGACTTAACAAACTCAAACACAAACCAATTGAGTCCGATTCAATCCACGAAACAAAATGAATCAGTTTTAACAAAAAAAAATGTTATGATCTCCAAAACAGAGGCACACTCAAAAATTTATACAACAATCTAAATAAGCCGGATCTGAACAAGATTTAAAAGAAAATGTTTTGAGCCTAAAACTAGATCAGCAAATGATATTACTAACAGGAACACAAACACACACTTGCACCAGAAAATACCCAAAACCAGTTTAAGTAAGCTCAAAACAAATGTGTGTTAGACATAAACAAATTTGGGATATAGGCACACACATAGGTCCCAACAAAAATCCTCAATAAAAATAGCTACCACACCCGTAGGCCTATGTGACAAACAACCCCCAAAAAACACTAATGTTTAACAGATCTGATCAACACAAAAAAAAAAAACAATATACATTTTGGACAAAAAAAAATGTGTTCTACTTTAATAGATCTCAGCAAACACCAACTCAGTAGAAGTTTTCGTTCTAAACAAAAAAACAAAAAAGTCAGTTAAAATAATTATATCTGAACAACAACACAACCTTCAAACAAACTGTTTAAGAAGTTTTAGCAAAATAAAAAGTTCTACTTACAGATCTTAAACAACCAACACACGTTTTTGGTGTTAAGCAACAAAAACCGTCAACAATTGATTTTAACGTAACAAATATGGGATATATACAGAGAGAGAGAGGGGATCTCATGAGATCTCTTAGTTTGAGGTCCCAAAACGAGGTCTGTTTTTATAAAATAGTAAAAAAAAATATTGGCCTGATTTTTTTATGAGTTTTAAACATTTTAGTATGGTCATGTAAAAAAATCAGATCAAAATGAATATTTTTACTATTTTAAAAAATTATTCAAACTTTGTTATTTTTAACATTTTAAAAACTGAAATAATTTGACCATTTTTTAAAATAGCAAAAAAAAAATATTTTGAACTAATTTTTTTGTGATCTTACTAAAATGTTTAAAAATCATAAAAAAATAACCCAAAAATATTTTTTTTACTATTTTAGAAAGATGGACCTCATTCAGGGACTTCAAACTGAGATCTCATTTGATCCTTTTTTTGTGTGTGTGTGTGTGTGTGTGTGTGTATCTATATAATAAAGGATGAGGGTTTTTTTAAAATTTACCCCAATGATATTCGCCCAAAAATATCTCTGAGCATTAATCCTTCAAACGCTCCAAAAAATTACACTCACAATGTTTATGGTTGAAGCTATCAATTGTTGAATCAGATTAACGAAGAGACAATCCAAATGATAGCAGCAAAAAATCCCCAATTCGCATGAAAACACCAAATTAGGTAATGCCCCATATAAAATTTTAACACAAAAAAAATCCAATCTTGAATCTTTCAAATCCTTAAACTACAAAGCTCAAACCTCAAAACCCTCAAAAATGTAACAACCAGATGACTCTTAAATGGGTAGAGGAAAACTCTCAAAAGATCTTCAAGAAATCAAGAATCTAGAGAGAGAAAGAAAATGGAAAATTTTAGCAGTGTTTATGTGTGTTTCACAAAAAAATCCCCAACTTCTTTACACGAGTGACCCTCATATATATAGGCTCCTACAACAAATCCTGGTACAGGCCGTAAAAACCTCAATCCATAAGGAAAAAATAGTAATAGACTAAGGGCATCCACGGACAACCCAAGAATAATATTTACAAGGGCACATGCGTAATAACGTATGCCAAAAATAGGGGTAGAATAGACACAACACAGAAAACAAACCACATCTAATGCACAGAGCCTACCATGTCAATGTGAGATGAAATCACGCAACCGAGTGGATGGTCAAGTCATCAAATTGGATAAAACCAAAACGACTCCCAACAAATTAAAACACTATCATTTTAATATTTGACAAAGAATGTTTAACTAAACAACTAACATGTTTAATTAAAAAAAAATCTTTATCGTTTTAAAATCCAATAAATTACATAAACACATGAAAAAAATTTAATGTTCTTAAAAAAATAAAAACACAAAATTTATTAATATAAAAAATATTTAAGGTAAAAATACATAATGGATGTATTTTATGAAAAATAGGCTATGTAATAAATCAAAATAAGGAAATACGATTTAAGATTTATAAAAATAGATTTCAATAAAAAAATATGCAGGAGCATATAAAGAATATTTGTCTCAAAATTGAGCCAACACAAAAAGAGTGAGATTTTCACTATACACGCATAGATATATATACACGTCACCCTAATATGTATATATATAAAGTACCGAACTCGTACGCATATCCCACAACACACGGTTCACCTAATCTCTAAGTTAAAACAAACTTTTCGATTAATTATTTAACTAGTCCCTCACTTGAATCTGTAACAACCCAGGTTTTTGAGCGACTATTTTATACTATTTTGCCTGATGGGCTAATTTTATAAAATAGGGGATGTGGGAGTAAATATTATTTTTCGTGAGACTTAAGGATAATATTTACTATGTTTTGTCTATTTACCGTTATGAGAAGGTAAATAGCGTTATATTGTATATTATTGCGTCGTTATATGTAAAACGACGGTTATGACCTATATTTAAATTTGGGTATAATTAATGAAATAAAATGAAATTGGAACGTAAAAATAGTTCACATTATTCCAAATGCCAAAATAGGGGGTGCGGTTGTTTTTAGAATAATCGTGATAGTCGAAATAAGTGCCACGTTGTATTTTTGGGTTTCGGGCACTTTTTACGCGTTATGGCTCTATTATGTGGTATCGAGTCTTTTTAATGGTGTATTAGCAATTAAAGGTGGGGATTTATGTTTTAGAACCCGTTTAAGTTCCCCTACCCCTTTTTCTTTCTTCATTTTGTGAGAGAAGCCAAAGGAGAGAGAGAAGAGAGAGTTGGGAGAAATGGAGAGGAAGAGGGAAAATGGAAGATTTGGGCCGAATTTTGTCGCTACCGGAGGTGATCAGAGACTACGAACCTCGAGGCAATTTTCTTACTTGCTAGATATTGATTTAATGTGATAAATCTGCATTTGTAGTTAATTTTGGGAGGTTTAAACCATAAATGGGTTTTTGGTTGATGTTGGTGTTTAATTCTAAATCTTGTAGTTTAATTTGATTTGAAGAGAAATAATTGATTATTTGATGTGTAGAAATGATTTTATAGTAGTATTTGTTGTTGTGGTTGGGTGAAATAGCGAATAAAAGCTTTGAGGTTTCGTCAATGGCCGAAACAGCTTCTCAGAGAAGAAGTTGCCCGCCAGGATCGATCGATCGAGCCTGGGGGATCGATTGATCGAGGCCTTCGATCGATCGACGGCCAGGGGTCGATCGATCGACCCTTTCTGAAAAAGTGAGATTTTTTTTCTATTTTTATTTTAGCCCTTTTCTTTTAGGTTCGAGGTTTAGGAACCTTCCTTTGGGAAGTAATGGGGAGTCCTAGAGGGTTGTATTGGGTAGACTAATGTCCTAGGCTAAGAGTGGATATTTGGGTTTACCCGAGGGCTAGTTTGTATAGGTTAATGTCCGATTGATATAGGAGGTTAACCTAAAGATAAATTGGAAGTTAAAATATTAATGTTGAGCTTTTGGGAGACACTCCATTATGGAGACTCACTTTGAGGGTTTATGAAATAATATGAACTCTTGGAGGCTATTTTGAGGTTAGTGGCACTTTGGGTCATAGGTCATTAATAAAATATGACTTAATAAGAATGAAATGCACATTCTAAAACTTGGTGCTTAATGGCTAAATGAATGATTTTTGGAAAAGTAAAATTGGAAGTTTTCAAAAGGAAAAGTAAAGTTTTTCATAAATGATAATTTATGGATTACACACCTCCCTAAATCGCTATCATAAGGGAAGTTGCGCGCGTTTTGGTGAAGCCCCCTGGCTATTGAGCAGGGTGGATATAGTCCCTAGGCCATATGGGCATTTATATTACTGCGCTGGTTAGGGGATTTCGGGTGTGGTCTTGACTTTCCCGTAGGCAATATGGACGCTTCCCGACGTTGGTAGGTTCCCAGGTTGTCTTGTATAGATAGGCCCTAGAAGATGACAGCCATTTAGGGGCGTGTCCAGTGGGGAAACATGGAGGGTCGGTCTTAGATTTATTAAAGCAATTCATGATAATGGATTGGCTTTAATTACATTTCCCGGATGTAAGAAGGGAAATGGGATATGGTTTGGCTTCGGATAACATTTTTCGGATGGAAGAAGGGAAATGGAAGCATATGGTATACAAAAGTATTTTTATGCTAATAAAAATGACTTTTGATTACACTTCCTGGATGGAAGAAGGGAAGTGGGATTTTATGAAAAAAAAATGGGTAAAGCACTTTTTATGATAATAAAACTTGCTTTAAATTATGTATTCTTCCTGGATGGAAGAAAGGAAATAAAATTGGTAAATAAGTTTGACTTGGTAAACATTTAATAAAATGTTGTACCATTTATGTATATTCCTAAAGAAAGAAATTAGGAATTGTGCCATTAGATGATGGATGGGTTTATTTTTATAATCCTTGAGTAGCTGTAGATGTGACCTCCCACACTTATGCACACACACATACATTTGTTGATTATTTCGTGCTACGGATATAATGGACCTCGATGATCAACCTGACCTAAGTAGTAGTGTATCGGGGTGGGTTCCTTGTTTGGATTTCGCTTTGCGAGACACCCCACGCACGAATATGGCATAGTGTTGAGACTGGGGAGAAGTTAGCCCTTAGTACATAGGGTTAACTAGAACATCTCACGATATTGCGCTAGGTTTCTGCTAGATTGAGAGGTGAGAAATATTACTGTTATCTGCGAGAGAATTACGCACTTAACTGTCATGCATTTTTAGTCACATGGTAATCATATCAAATTGGGCCCTGACCCGTATCTATATTTCTTTGTTTCTGCATATACTCCTTGCCGTACATGTGCTCTTCCTCATGGACACCTGAATTTACATTTCCATTCCAGTTGTCATGGGGCTACAGCATATTATGGATGTTGTAGGTTATTTGTATTAGACGTTTCTCCCTATTGTATTCTAGTTATGCTCAGTATTTATTCGGGCGTGTTGCTCCAGTGTTGCATTCACTTATTATATTGTAAATATTGAATTTTAATACTCGGTGTAACTATTTGTATTAGTCTGTGCACCGACAGCTTATTCGATGATATTTATTATATTGTCATTCTTCATTCATCGATTTTTGATACCCACCGTTTTTACAAATGGGATTGTCTAAGTGTTTTTCGTTTATTTTTAAAATTTTAAATTTGACAGTCCGTTTTTTAAAATGATTGGTGGTTATCTCATACTATTATTTTAATCGACAGTGATGCTGAGAATGGACCATCTATGATTCCTGTGATTATTAGAGTATTGGGTTGGCCACCTATTATTTTAGTAGGCAGGTTGTCACAGATGGTATCAGAGCATTAGGTTCTAGAGTCCTTAGGAATCTGTACGGATGTTTTACGTCTTCTGCGTTTCTTTCTATGTGATGTAGAGCCCTAAGATTAAGATCGTTGAATTCTCTTGTGAGATTCCGTTCTCCTGCTATGGTACGAGAATCCCGAAGATCTTTTGCGCGTTTAGGTGAGACTTATAAGTCGTCCGATATAGGGCTTCGAGGTAGGCTGCGGTGAAGGCGTCATAGGATGGGATTACTATAAGCTGTAGGTTGTGGTCGGGGATAAGGGCCGCCTTGGAAGGTCTCTCCCTTTGTGGCATTATTTTATATTACTGCCGTGACTACTAAGTACAGTGGAAATAGTTTTCCAAGTACCGCTGTCGGTAGAGAGTGGTACTATGCTTGGGATTCCAAGCAATGTCAGTTCGGAGTTGAGAGGTCCTTGACAAGGACCACATGTTGAAGTTCGGTTGGATAGAGGAAGTGTAACCTCGTTCGGTGAGAACATAAGGCCCGAGAGTTTTGGCCTAGAGATGGGTATAGAAGCGCCCAGGTGTGAGGATTGGAGGAAAACCTTTCACCCATTGGAGTAAGGTTGAAGTGGCAAAAATGGTAGTCGCCTCTTTATGGTGGGGCAAAATGTTTTGCCCATAGAGAGGGCCTTTCAGTGGAAATGATAGGCTCGTAAGTAAGTGTTGGTAACACTTCTAGAGAAGTAGTGTTCATGAGACCCCATTGGTGGACATCCACCCAGGGAAGACTCGTGGAGCTAAGGCCGGGGAGGCTGGTAGAATGTCCTCTTTGCTGAAGAGGTTAAGGGAACTATGCGTTCTGATCTTGTCGATTGTAGAACAAGGGCGAGATTTGGATGCCTAGTTGGGACATTGATGGAAGTAGTTTGGTTCGGAGAAGACTAGAATGACGTGTCTTGGAACCAGTGGTAGAGGCCAAGGAAGTTGGCTAGTATGTTGGTGGGACTTTCCAACTTAGGTGTGAGAGGTGCATTCCTTAAGATAAGATGGAGAAGTGTGGTATTAACCCTAGGTCCGGGCGTGTATATCAAGCTTGTGATAGTATCGGTATTTTTTTTTATATATAGTAAGTATATCTATATGGCTTCCATGATAGGGAGGTTCTGTATTTTCCTTTTCACTCGTTATGGGGCGAGTGGTGATATGTGTAGTACGTGCTACTTGTAATATATGTAATATACGAGTAGAGATATTTTTGGTTGAGTTGGTGTGATATCAAGCGAATAACGTGCGGGGCTATCCTATCTCTAGTTCTAGAAGAAGGACTAATTGTTCAATAATATCTCCCCTGGATACAGGTCGAGACTTTATAGAGGTGGTTTACGGCATGTAGGTAGTTTTCATTTTTTATTTTATTTATCATTTGTTTGTCTTTATTTATTCTTTTTCCTTGATTGTTTGCTTGCTTTGTTTGCTTTGCTTGTGTATGATGTGCCTTATCTCCACGACCAGCTAGTTAAGGGGATTGTGTGGAGGGGTTCCTTGTTTGGATTTTGCTTTGCGAGACGCTCCACGCATGAAACTTAACGACGTTGGAAGTGGAGAGATGTGCAATTTGTTTCTTTTCTTTCTTTCTGTTGGTTAAGTGCTGGGTTGGAAAGTTTAGCCAAGAATCACGTATATGAGTGATTAAGGACTCAGTTGATGTGCGGTATATGAGCACTATGATAGTTTTCCTCTGATAGATGTGGGGAAGACTAAGATTATGAAAGTCCGATAGAGACTTATGGTTGTGCCTTAATGAGAAGGCTATTTATAATGACGTATATGTGTATTTTGAGATAAAGTATTTGTGGCATCTTACAAAAAGTAAATGCCTCAGTTGATTGTTATGGTAGAACTTAGAAGTAAATATGTATTAGTAGAGTTATAAGTTAGGATTTGAGTGGTCCCGATCATGTGTCTTTGGCCGTTACTTCTCGACGATCGACAATGCGAGGTAGTAGTGTAATAGGAGGGTTCCTTGTTTGGATTTCGCTTCGGCGAGACGTCCCATGCATGAAATCGAGCTAATGTCGGAAGTCAGGAAAGGTCTTGGACACTAGGGATATATTTAGTATTATACTTATACGACTAGATTGGGATAGATAGATCGGCTTTAGGATACTTAGGATGCTAGGCCCTTAGGGCATGTGACGTTATTTTCGGAAGGTGGTAGGGAGTTGACCACAATAGGTTTGTGGGTTAACTCTAAGTAGGATTTGGTCCCTAGAATGAGAAGTAAAGGATCTCGAGAGGTCCGGGATGTTGGGCCAAAGGAGATGAGGCCTTTATTAGATAGATTATTACGTCGATAACCTACCTTTTGAGCAGTTGAAGTATGAGCTGACTTTTTCTCCTGCACTCGTGTTGTTATGATCGAGAGTAGATTTAACGTATGAGTATTTTCCAGGAACGGGAAGTATTAATACGGGAGCATGGACCCATTGTTCATGTGTCTCACACTTTTATGAAGTGTCATCCCACGCTTGATTTAAAGTTCATAGCGGTAGTATTCGCCTTAAAGACTTAGAGGTATTACTCCTGGGCAGGAATTTGGGTCTTTTCATGAGTAACAAGTTTAAAATCATGAAGGACTATCGATAGGATATTCCCTTTCGCTAAGGCAATGCGGATGGGAGTAGTATAGGCGCCGAGTACAAAACCGTCAGAGAGTTTAGTCGTGGCATGGAATGCCAAGTGGAATTAGCTTAACCGAGGGGACGCTATTGTAAGAGCATTTATGTCCTTGATTGACCCTTTCACCTACTAGTGTACAAAGAGTAGTGTGGAACGAGGAACGGGTATATCCATGGACATCTCTATCGAATTGCCGATAATGCAATGGTCATGATTCTCGTTGAGAAAACTGTGGATCATTGGACCAATCGCGGCTTACTCAATGGAAACGGGTGGGCTAAGTGCAGAAGTGTACGCCCAGCTCTTCGTATTGTAGTTATAGAACTATTTGCGATTCCTAGCAACAGTGGTGAACTGAGAGAGACATTCGTGTCAAGGTACTGGTAGAGTTTCCAGGAAGAAATGGGAACCGTGTGGATATGGGGTATATCCTACCACCCGTAAGTGGATGGGTGGGTTTGATTTAAAGGAAAGATCGGAGTAGTAGCTTTTATGGATCTAATTTCCATACAATAGTTTGGATCGTTTCCTACGAGTTTGATGTCGTGTGTGGCTTAGTGTAGTCGGCTGAAAATTTGCCTGTTCATTGGAATGGAACCAGTGGTCACTATATTTCTTGGACTTGGAGTGGCTCGGGAGCATTTTCTAAATGATTGGGCTCATTGAGCCGAATTCTTTTGAGGACTACGCCAATGCGAACAGGGTTTGTAGTATTGGGGTGAGCGATTATAAGTTAGTGTAGTTATTCCCTAGTAAGGGTGTAACGTGTTTCGAAAAGTACGGCAATTTGTGCCGAGATTGTGTAGGTATCTCCTCCCGTAGTAGAAGAGTAGGATCGATAGTTCATGAGGAACGATTTGGCACTATGTTATAGCATGATGATGTGGACTGAGATCGAATAGTAATGACCTTAGTCCGAGTCCTATGGGGACGCTGCACTGCAGAGGGGTTTGCTAGTATGGTAGCACAGTTTTTGGTATAGTATACCCTTTATATGGTTCTGGGTTATGCCTGAATTTTGAGGGCAAAATTTACCTTTGAGGGGGGAGTATGTAACAACCCAGGTTTTTGAGCGACTATTTTATACTATTTTGCCTGATGGGCTAATTTTATAAAATAGGGGATGTGGGAGAAATATTATTTCCCGTGAGACTTAGGGATAATATTTACTATGTTTTGTCTATTTACCGTTATGAGAAGGTAAATAGCGTTATATTGTGTATTATTGCGTCGTTATATGTAAAACGACGGTTATGACCTATATTTAAATTTGGGTATAATTAATGAAATAAAATGAAATTGGAACGTAAAAATAGTTCACAATATTCCAAATGCCAAAATATGGGGTGCGGTTATTTTTAGAATAGTCGTGATAGTCGAAATAAGTGCCACGTTGTATTTTTGGGTTTCGGGCACTTTTTACGCGTTATGGCTCTATTATGTGGTATCGAGTCCTTTTAATGGTGTATTAGCAATTAAAGGTGGGGATTTATGTTTTAGAACCCGTTTAAGTTACCACACCCCTTTTTCTTTCTTCATTTTGTGAGAGAAGCCAAAGGAGAGAGAGAGAGAGAGAAGAGAGAGTTGGGAGAAATGGAGAGGAAGAGAGAAAATGAAAGATTTGGGCCGGATTTTGTCGCTACCGGAGGTGATCAGAGACTACGAACCTCGAGGCAATTTTCTTACTTGCTAGATATTGATTTAATGTGATAAATCTGCATGTGTAGTTAATTTTGGGAGGTTTAAACCATAAATGGGTTTTTGGTTGATTTTGGTGTTTAATTCTAAATCTTGTAGTTTAATTTGATTTGAAGAGAAATAATTGATTATTTGATGTGTAGAAATGATTTTATAGTAGTATTTGTTGTTGTGGTTGGGTGAAATAGCGAATAAAAGCTTTGAGGTTTCGTCAATGGCCGAAACAGCTTCTCGGAGAAGAAACTGTCCGCCAGGATCGATCAATCGAGCCTGGGGGATCGATCGATCGACGGCCAGGGGTCGATCGATCGACCCCTTCTGAAAAAGTGAGATTTTTTTTCTAGTTTTGTTTTAGCCCTTTTCTTTTAGGTTCGAGGTTTATGAACCTTCCTTTGGGAAGTAATGGGGAGTCCTAGAGGGTTGTATTGGGTAGACTAATGTCCTAGGCTAAGAGTGGATATTTGGGTTTACCCAAGGGCTAGTTTGTATAGGTTAATGTCCGATTGATATAGGAGGTTAACCTAAAGATAAATTGGAATTTAAAATATTAATGTTGAGCTTTTGGGAGACACTCCATTATGGAGACTCACTTTGAGGGTTTATGAAATAATATGAACTCTTAGAGGCTATTTTGAGGTTAGTGGCACTTTGGGTCTTAGGTCATTAATAAAATATGACTTAATAAGAATGAAATGCACATTCTAAAACTTGGTGCTTAATGGCTAAATGAATGATTTTTGGAAAAGTAAAATTGGAAGTTTTCAAAAGGAAAAGTAAAATTTTTCATAAATGATAATTTATGGATTACACACCTCCCTAAATCGCTATCATAAGGGAAGTTGCGAGCGTTGTGATGAAGCCCCCTGGCTATTGAGAAGGGTGGATATAGTCCCTAGGCCATATGGGCAGTTATATTACTGAGCTGGTTAGGGGTTTCTGGGTGTGATCTTTACTTTCCCGCAGGCAATATGGACGCTTCCCGATGTTGGTAGGTTCCCAGGTTGTCTTGTATAGATAGGCTCTGGAAGATGATAGCCATTTAGGGGCGCGTCCAGTGGGGAAACATGGAGGGACGGTCTTAGATTTATTAAAGCAATTCATGATAATGGATTGGCTTTAATTACATTTCCCGGATGTAAGAAGGGAAATGGGATATGGTTTGGCTTTGGATAACATTTCCCGGATGGAAGAATGGAAATGGAAGCATATGGTATACAAAAGTATTTTTATGCTAATAAAAATGACTTTTGATTACACTTCCTGGATGGAAGAAGGGAAGTGGGATTTTATGAAAAAAAAATTGGTAAAGCACTTTTTATGATAATAAAACTTGCTTTAAATTATGTATTCTTCCTGGATGGAAGAAAGGAAATAAAATTGGTAAATAAGTTTGACTTAATAAACATTTGATAAAATGTTGTACCATTTATGTATATTCCTAAAGAAAGAATTAGGAATTGTGCCATTAGATGATGGATGGGTTTATTTTTATAATCCTTGAGTAGCTGTAGATGTGACCTCCCACACTTATGCACACACACCTACATTTATTGATTATTTCGTTCTAAGGATCTAATGGACCTCGACGATCAACCTGGCCTAAGTAGTAGTGTATAGGGGGGGTTCCTTGTTTGGATTTCGCTTTGCGAGACACCCCACGCACGAATATGGCATAGTATTGAGACTGGGGATAAGTTAGCCCTTAGTACTTAGGGTTAACTAGAACATCTCACGATATTGCGCTAGGTTTCTGCTAGATTGAGAGGTGAGAAACATTACTGTTATCTACGAGAGAATTACGCACTTAACTGTCATGCATTTTTAGTCACATGGTAATCATATCAAATTGGACCCTGACCCGTATCTATATTTCTTTGTTTATGCATATACTCCTTGTCGTACAGGTGCGCTTTCGCATGGACACCCGAATTTACATTTCCATTCCAGTTGTCATGGAGCTACAGCATATTGCGGATGTTGTAGGTTATTTGTATTAGACGCTTCTCCCTATTGTATTCTAGTTATGCTCAGTATTTATTCGGGCGTGTTGCTCCAGTGTTGCATTCACTTATTATATTGTAAATATTGAATTGTAATACTCATTGTAAGTATTTGTATTAGTCTGTGCACCGACAGCTTATTCGGTGATATTTATTATATTGTCATTCTTCTTTCATCGATTTTTGATACCCACCGTTTTTACAAATGGGATTGTCTAAGTGTTTTTTGTTTATTTTTAAAATTTTAAATTTGATAGTCCGTTTTCTAAAATGATTGGTGGTTATCTCATACTATTATTTTAATCGACAGTGATGCTGAGAATGGACCATCTATGATTCCTGTGATTATTAGAGTATTGGGCTGGCCACCTATTATTTTTGTAGGCGGGTTGTCACAGAATCCTCGGTTCTCACCCTTGTCTCAAGAATTAACAACCTGATTAATTATTAAATTCCCCAAATAATGAATATCTACACAAAACTATTTTTAGTTAAAAATCCGCTCACTTGGATAACCTCCGACATACTCTCTTGAGTTCAGAAAAATTCCTTGAACGTTTCCATGATCCAACCTTGACCCAACCCAGGAGCCGAATCGATTCGCCATGATGAATTCATTCGCCCTGGAGTCCAAATCGATTCTAAATATATCAGAAGCCCAGATTTATTTGTTTTCTCTTCATGAGTTTCATTCTCAAAAATCCAATTTCGTTTCTAAGGTTCTTCCTACTTAAATTCCAAGAACTATAACCCTAATATAGTCAAGAAAACACGATTATATCCTTGTATACTCAATCCTCGCATGGTAACCCTCCATAAATTCAAGAAATCGGATCTTAACATTAGAGGTTGTCTAACTTAATTCAAGATCATAATTTTTATCTAATTGATTTTTAAAGATTCAATCTTTCTATCCAAGTTGTACGCGTTCATCCTTTATCCTAGAATTAATTTCGAAATACAAGTGTGATTAATCTCAGTTAATAATCAATTTAAAATCCGCAACCCCTTATCATTTAGATCTCTACAAAAATCAACCAAAGTTTAAATCTTCAATGATTTAAATCTCAGATTTCTATCTCTAATCATGAAAGTAATTAACTACACTTAATTTGCTACATAAAGAAAGTTACTATTTGTCTTGGTGGATTAGAACCCAATGTTCTCTACGAGTTTGATGATGGGTTGAGTCCTCTATCTTCTCCTCTCCAATCTTTCTTTTATTTTCTTCCTCTTTCTCCCCTCTCTTGATTTTCTCTCTTAATCTCTTGTGCAGAATATCAAAAGTCAGCTCCCATCCACCTTCCCCGTCTCTTAAATATCCTATTAATTACCCTAATCTCTCTTTTTCACTTAACCCTAAGTATAAAATGGCACTCCAACTCTTATACGAGTCCTGCTATGTCTAAACAGTTTCCAGAACCCTATAATAACACCTGAGTACCTATTCTGGACTATTGTGACCCTTCCTGGATCACCAGTGCACTCGAAAAGGTCATCCGAGTCACCCAAGTCCAAATATTCTAACATCTCATTAACCTAGCCTGACATGTACGTACCATACGTATCACCCATAAATATACCTATCCGCCGATATAACACTCTATCGATATATAATAATAAACCGTCACTTCCACTCATACGCGACATATAACAAATCACATGTTTATTTACTTAAGACACACAAGTAAATAATAATAATAATAATAATAATAATAATAATAATAATAATAATAATAATAATAATAATAATAATAATAATAATAATAATAATAAATATTAATCATTTATCTCGCTATTTATTTTTTACTAAAATCCAATTTAATTTTCCTTAGTTAATTTAATAATCTATAGCACACCAAAAATATTTAATAATAAAAGTATTGGGTATTACATTCTTCCACCCTAATAACTAAATTTCATCCCCTAAATTAGAACGTACCTACCACGAAGAGCTCTGGATACTTTTCACGCATGGCTCGTCACCTTCCCATGTCGACTCGATAATATTGTGGTGTCTCCATTGTATACGCACTAACGGTACCACCTTTGGCCGAATATTTTGCTCGCTACTGTCCAAAATGGCAACATGTCTCTCCTCATATGAAATATTTGGTTGCAAGTTAATCTCCTCGAACGGTATATGCCAATAAGCCACGCCATCCCTGAGATATCTCCTTAATGAAGACACAAGGAACACGTCTTGAATCCGCTGCAAATGCTTTGGCAAGGCGAACCTGTACACAATCGTCAAACCCTCTCAATAATGGGAAAAGTTCCCACGTACCCAGGTACCAACTTCCCCTTATTCCTGAACGGCATCACCCCCTTCATGGGATATACCCGCAATAATACTTGATCACTCATGCCAAACTCTGAAAATCTTCGATTCGCATCGGTGTAATTGTAAAGCCCCGACTCGAATTTATGGGTTACCCGTGGGCCAACCCGGTTCTACCTGAGCGTTAGGTGTGAAGTGCAATGGAATAACCTATATAATGTTTCCAGTCCAGTTTTATTTTAGTTACCATTTCACTTGAGGGATCCATGGGGAGCACCCTGAAGTTCAAGTAAACAGAGCTACTAACGTAGATATAAATAAAATATACTTACCTGTATAATGCCCTCAAAATACGAAACCACTCCCAACCTGCCGTAACAAAGCGAGGGTGTGAGCTTATGCCCAATGGAATTTATACAATCAGTATAGAAACGAACGACAACAAGGAATACTCACACACTATGACCACATGCATGAAAAAATATGTATATATGTACATACGTATAGCTTTTAAAAATACACATTACAATGCATCTACCGTTCTACTTTCGAAAACCTTACGCATCCAGATTAATTTACCTTAATCTTGTAAAGACTTTCTTTATTCATACTTAGCATTTCTCACTTTATTTAACACACCCGATTTACACTTAAAACCACTACACTTAAGTTATCCAAACCCTTTCCTTTACCGGAATCACCATTTTTATTCATGAAAATATAATTTAGTATTTTCATTGACAAACATCATTTCAACATACGTGTTCACCGTGTTAGAAAATACTTATATAATCTTTGAAAATACTTTTCACAACATATTCTTGTGTTAAAATATATGTTTAATCATTTATGTTGCTTAACCACCCAATTACCCACTTTCCTTATCTTATGAACATTAGTATATTTACGTATTAGCTGGTTCATTTTACCTTTCTCGGAACATTTATTATATTCATTAAAGTTAGGTTGTCTTAACACATTTTACCACACAACCAATTTCTTTATATGTTACATGTTTTCTTTATCTTTTCTTGGAATCTTCATATACCACATACTTCCACGGGCTCCACATCGTCGGCTATGCGCACCATATGCTCTGGTCAGTGATTTAGGATTTTTCACCCAAGGGCTCTGGGCCCTTCTTGCTTTATGCCGGTGTCATCCGAGTTCCTTTTAATGTGTTTTAACATTTTACAAATATCCACATTATTACACTTATCCTTTTTACCCAGCGGAAGCCAAAACCCGGGACTTTACCGTCCCATCTTGTGTTACACTTTGAAAATTTACCATTTCATGTCCTTTACACTTTAACCTTGATTTTTTATTCCAAAAATCATAGTCATTTAGGATTACTTTATGTAACACCATTTTCAATATTTTTATTTCATAAAAATGTTCCACTTTAAGTAAAATTACCAATTTACCCATTTATTTCCAAAATCACCTTTTACTCCAATTTCACAAATGTTAATTTTCCAAAAACACAATTTAGTCATCCACACTAACTTCTTAAGTGTTTTTAACCCTTTAACACCTTTTCACACTTGGCGTAATCTTTTACTTGATTGAAAATATTTTTACACCTTTAATCCCTTTTTGATTCCATAAGTGTTAATATCTCACAACATTAGTAAGTTACACTCACTAACCATTCCATGTTTACCCATTAACACTTAATGAATACCTTTAATCAACCCTTTCCCAAACATACATTTCTTTACTTCTTCATTTAAGAAATACATTCACGCTTAAGACTACTTACCTGAGAAAATTTCTATTTCTTTTTACTTAACATGTAGTCATTTAACCTCATTCTCATCATATCTTTTAGTCCCAATTACCCATACTTTGAAGACTAAAATTCTAACCTTTATCATTTCTTGTTTAAATCCAACAAAACCTTCTGTAAACTTGTTTATACATTTAATATCAAAATATTACACGTTTATATGCATGAGAAGACATATTTTAAATAAAAAATCCTACTAAATGTTTTAAACATATATTTCACCAAATATATACCAAAGTAAATCATTATTTCTTTCATAAAATGTTTACTACCAATATTTCTAAAAATGCCCATTTTCATAAAAATTTCATCTTCAGTATTCCAAAACCTTGAAATATTTACTTATTCTTTAATTAAATATCATTTTCCAACAAATCACAATATTTGCAAACATTTTATTTTATAAAATGTTTTTCATTAACATTACTAGAAAATACACCATTTTCATAAAACATCAACTTTTACCATTTCAGAGCCTTGAAATATTTATCCACTCTTTATTTTCAATAAAATAGTGACAACCCGAATATATTTACGATTAATTATGTTTGAATCATGTTTAGATTATGTGATATGGGTAATGTTTCATTAATACAAATAATGTTAAGCTATTATTCTTATTCTAATCCTACCTTCATAAGGCATGAAATATCGAATTAGTTGCAAACAGAAAATTTTGAAGTTTTCGGTAGGAATGTTCATGTTGAAGACTAGTTTTGACTTGGGGTATAAACTATATAGTTGTAGGTATATGAATTAGGTTTATAACACAACAAAATTTTCATCAAACAGACATTCGAGTGAGAAGATATCATATTTTCACGAACAGGGGGTAAAGTAGTCATTTAGCATTAAATGATAATTTGTCTTACATGGTGCCACGTGTTATATTTTGATTGGACCAAGGGGAGGTCCCTTATGCCAACTTATAACCCTTAAAAATAATCCCCTTTCATAATAAAAATTAGACTGGTTTCAGTTTTGAGAGTTTAGCTTGAGGAAAAAGAGTCGAAAAGTTCGGGAAGAAGAACGTGAGGAGAAAAATTGGAAAACAGTCCATAGAAATTACGTAAAAGTCCCTAAGTTAATTCTACCATTAAATATTGTTATATTTTTTGTATTATTTATTGAAATTATAGAAATCATAATTTTGTTACTAAACTTTCATGTCTTGTGGTATATGTATGGATAGATGCAAGTTTAAGCAAAGTTGAACGTGTAAATCATGTATATTTCTTCGATTGAAAACCTTGTGTATTCAAACTTCTATATCGTTTTGTCTATTTATTGGAATTGAATAATTCCAGTTGAATATGAAAAGATATCATATAGTTATAACATATCCAAAAAATATGAGAAAAAACCAAGAAATGAATCTTTGGTGATAGTTTGAAGTTCAGGTATAAAATCTGCCCTAAAAGTGTAAGTATGCACACCATGTGTTCGATATTTTGCTTGACATAGCAAATGAACCTCAAAAATTATGAAACTTTAATTTTATATTTTTAAATATGTTTATTTATGTTGGGTGAAATATCATAGAAAGTTACATTATAGAAAAATTATGAAAATTCCTGGTAGTTGACTGAACAATAGAGGAGCCTATAGGGCAGATTTGCTATGTAGTAAAGAAATGGGTATATCTTGCTCTAGAAAAGTTGAAATGATGTGTCGTCTTTTGTATTGGAACATAATATGATAAGGATTGTATTACCAAGAATAAATTAAATTATGTTTGGGATATGATTTGGATATGTCAAATATCTTAACATGAATTTGAATGGAACTTCATTTATGATAAATGATTTGAATAGAATCATATAATGCTTATGAATTAGGTTACGCTTAAGTTATTATTTGGATTGTTGATATTCTTATGATGATACTAATATTTTAAGAATGATAGGAAGGGAAGAAGAACTTATTGAACAAGAATCGGACAAAGGAAAATGAAAAGCCTAATAAGTGGCCAAGGTGAGTGTACTTATAATTATTTCATATATACAGATATATGAATGATATGATAATATGAATGTAGCTCTAAGAGCAGGATTGGTTTGAATACTTCGGTATTCACTATTTATTTGGATATTAAAATATCCCTGATTGTTTGGGTCTTCGGATCCATTATTTTTTTAGATCTTATGATCCAGGATTGGAATTGGACAAAGATCCAATGATTTCATTTTCTTTATGACAAGGATTTGTTGGAACTTATGTTCCAGGATTTGTTATTGCCAATGGGTAGGATTGTTTGGATGTTATATTGATAGGTTTGATATACAACTATTATTTTTTAGCAGGTTAGGATTGTTGGGTTGTTATATCCACATATTTGATATAAAATTCTTATTTCATTGCCAATGGGAAGGATTGTTTGGATTTTATATCCACAAATTTGGTATAAAATTGCTATTTCATTGCAGGAAATTATTTTTTGGATTTTATATCCAAAGATTTGGTATGGAATTGTTATTTTCTTGCAGGGAAGGATTGTTTGGATTTATATCCAGAGATTTGATATATAATTGTTATTTCATTGCCAATGGGCAGTATTGTTTGAATTTTATATCCACATATTTGATATAGAACTGCCATTTCATTTCAGGTAAGAAGTACCTCACTAATCTTAATGCTTACAGTTTATATTTTAACATTTTCAGGCTTGTATGCTGCCAACTAGGATATCATATGATCAGTGATTTGAGAGTTGCACCGTTATAAAGAACTGGGGATTTTGTCATTGTCACACTGAGGTTTCACTACACTCGCACATCTTATATATTGAGTTAGCATGGGTTGGTTTGATGATTGTAATATTTAATCATAGATAATCATTGTATTGTATGTTCGCTTAATTATAACTATGATGTTAATTATGTTATGGTACAAAGAATATGATTATGTTTATTGTACATGAAAAATAAATATTGATAAATGAATTATATTTTGAATGGACTAAAGATTATTATTTAATTATAATATAAATGAAATGATTAGAATGGATTTTAGTTTGGGGTGTGGCAATTAGTGGTATCAGAGCATCTAGATTATTAATTTTGGACGTGTGTGATGGTTAGATGGCAGTTATTGAGTTAATTTGATATTTATGAATTGTTTATGTACTAAACAATAATTTAGTATTATAAACTGTTTGTGTTGGTTGTTATAACTCGATTATTATAGATGGAACATGGGGAATGGGACAAGCCAGTGGTTCCAGGCCAGGTGGACTAGTCTTTACGAAGAAAGAGGATCATGTTACTCCAGATATGGTTACACGTACACTTTTTGTTACTGATAGAAATGATTATGTTTTGATTGATCCTGGTTCCACACTTTCTTTTGTGTCATATGAATTTTCTATATATCTGAATAAACCATGTACTCGTTTAAATGTGGGTTGGGTATTTGTATGTCTATGGGGGATATGGTTGCAGCAGAATATGTTTTCCGAGATTGTCTTTTGACTGGGGGGGGGGGGGTTAGAGATACAGTTATAGACTTATTTCCATTGGATATATCTGATTTTGACATAATTCTGGGAATGGATTGGTTATATAAATATCATACATCTATGGATTATTTTCGTAAAGAATTCGTTTTTTGAATGCCTGGTGAGTCTGAATTTAAATTTGTAGGGGAAAGGAAAATTGTTCCCAGTTGCATTATTTCTACTATTCAGACAAGGAAATTATTGAGTAAGGGTTGTGAGGGTTTTATTTCATATGTTCTTGACACTAGGAATGGGGCTTTATAATTAGTCGATGTTCCTATTATACGGGATTTTCCAAAAGTGTTTCCTTGTAAGTTTCCTGGGTTACATCCAGAGAGAGAAGTTGAATTTAGTATTGAATTAGCACTGGGGACAACCCTTATTTTTATGGCACCGTATATAATCACACCTATTGAATTGAAATAACTCAAGATTCAGTTACACTGTTTACTTAATAAGGGGTTTATACAGCCTAGTGTATCTCCATGGGGTGCACTAGTTTTATTTGTGAAAAAGCGAGAGGGTACTTTGTGTTTGTGCATTGCTTATAGGCAACTGAATAAAGCTACAATTAAGAACAAGCACCCTTTACCTCATATAGATTATTTGTTTGATCAGTTGCAGGGTGCTAAAGTGTTTTCAAAGATAGACTTACTATCAGGCTATCATCAGTTGAGGGTGAAGGAGAGTGATATTTCTAAAACTGCTTTTCACACTAGGTATGGTCATTTTGAGTTTCTGGTGATGCCTTTTGGGGTGACTAATGCTCCAACTGTATTTATGGATCTTATGAACCAGGTACTGCATCCTTTTGTTGATTCATTTGTGATAGTTTTTATTGATGATATTCTGATTTATTCACGTGATATGGTTGAACATGAAAAGCATCTCAGAACTATTTTGAATGTATTGAAAGATAAGCAGTTGTAGGCTAAGTTTAGCAAATATGAATTTTGGCTATCAAAAGTTTTATTTTAAGCCATGTTATTTCTGGAGACAGTATATGTGTTGATCCCAAGAAAGTAGAAGTTATTGTAAAGTGGGAGAGGCCCAATAATGTAACTAAGGTGAGGATTTTTCTGGGTTTCGCTTGGTATTATAGAAGGTTTGTTAAGGTATTTTCGTCGATTGCCTTGCCAATGACTAAATTGAACCGGAAAGATATTAAGTTTGAATGGAATTCTGATTATGAAAATATTTTTGAAGAACTGAAGAAGAGGTTGGTAACTGCACCTATTCTTACTATTCCATATGGTGGAGATGGTTTTGTTATTTATACTAATGCATCACATCAGGGGTTGGGTTGGGTTTTTATGCAGCATGGTAAGGTTATGGCTTATGCTTCTAGGAAGTTGCGTACACATGAACGTATTTTCCTACACATGATTCTGAACTTGCTACTATTGTGTTTGCTTTGAAATTATGGCATCATTATTTATATGGTGGGGTATGTGAAATTTTTACTGACCATCAAAGCCTTAAGTATTTATTTACTCAGAAGGAGTTGAATTTGAGGCATAGGCGGTGGATGGAGTTAATTAAAGATTATGATTGTACAATTCACTACCATCCGAAAAGGCGAATGTAGTTGCAGATGCTTTGAGTAGAAAGACTTTGAGCAGGTTATCTTACATTAAGTGTGCTAAAGTTTCTCATATTATGGAGTTGAGATTGATGGGAGTGGAGTTTGAGCTAGCAGATGGGGACAAATTATTTGCTTATGTAAGCGTGAGGCCTTTATTTGCTACCCGTGTTCATGATTTGCAAAGTCATGATCCTTTTCTTAAGAAGAAACAGCAAGATGTCCGAGATAGTAAGTCTGATGATTTTTATGTTGTTAATGATGGAAATTTATTGTATAAGAAGTGATTATGTGTGCCTATTGTGGATGGATTGAAAGCGAAAATTTTAGATGAGGCTCATAATTCCATTTATGCTATGCATCCTAGTAGCACTAAAATGTACAGGGATTTGAAGGATAATTATTGGTGCAATAATATGAAGATGGAAATAGCTGATTTTTTTGCTAGATGCCTTATATGTCAGTAAGTAAAAGTGGAACATCAGAAACCTGTGGGTTTACTTAAACCATTTCCAATCTGGAATGGAAATGGGATCATATAACGATCAATTAGGTGGTTGGGATTCCTCGATATCAAAAGGGTTCAAATTAGATTTGGGTAGTGGTAGACAGGTTAACCAATTCAGCTCATTTTCTAGCAGTCAAGACTACGTATACAGTTGATATGTATGCAAGATTATAAGTTAATGAAATTGTTCGATTGCATGGATCACTTGTTTCTCTTGTTTCAGATAGGTACCTTACTTTTACATCCAGATTTTAGGATAGTTTGCAGTATGCTATGGGTACTAACTTAAAGTTTAGTATGACTTTCATCCTCAGACAGATGGGCAGTCTGAAAGGATAATAGAAATTTTGTAAGATATGCTTAGGGCTTGTGTGCTTGATTTAAAAGGTATTTGGGATGAATATTTGCCTTTGATAGAATTCGCATATAATAATAGTTTTTAGTCTACTATTGGTACGGCTCCATACGAAGCATTTTATGGTAGATGGTGTCGTACACCGGTATATTGGGGTGAAGTTGGTGAAAGGAAGATAAAGGGTCCAGAATTGATTGAAGTCACCACTGAAAAAGTGAAGATTATTCAAGATAGAATGAGAATAACTCAAAGCGGACAAAAAAGTTACGCGAATAAATGATGAAAATATTTGGAGTTCCAGAATGGGGATTTTTTGTTTCTTCGGATATCGTCATAGAAAGGAGTTATGAGGTTCGGAAAGAAAGGGAAATTAAGTCCATGCTACGTTGGACCTTATGAAATTCTTGAGAAAGTCGGGATGGTTGCCTACAAGTTAGTATTACCACCAAAGTTAGCTCGATTACATGATGTTTTCCATGTTTCTATGTTAAGAACGTATGTATCGGATCCTTCACATGTATTTGTGGAACAACTTATTAGTTGAAGGAAGACTTGAGCTATATGGAAGAGCCACTTGCAATCATGGATAAGAAAGAACAAATATTGAGATCAAAAGTGATCCCACTTGTGAAAGTTGTGTGGAGAAGGAATTCCATGGGAGAAGCTACATGGGAAAGAGAGGATAGCATGAAAATGCGTTATCCGTATTTGTATGATTCGAACAGCCAAGGTATGTCCATTTCGAGGATGAAATTTCCCAACGGGGGGAGAATTGTGACAACCGAATATAACAATGATTAATTATGTTTGAATCAAGTTTAGATTATGTGATATGGGTAATGTGCCATTAATATATATAATTTTAAGTTATTATGCTTAGTCTAATCCTACCTTAATAAGGCATGAAATATCGAATTAGTTGCAAACAGAATATTTTGAAGTTTTTGGTAGGATTGTTCATGTTGAAGACTAGTTTAAACCATTGTAATATAACAATTTACTAGATGTATAAACTATATAGTTTTAGGTATATGAATTAAGTTTATAACACAACAAACTTTGCATCAAACGGGCATTCAAGTGAGAAGATATCGTCTTTTTACGAACAGGGGGTAAATTAGTCATTTAGCCTTAAATGATATTTTGTCTTACATAGTGCCACGTGTTATATTTTGATTGGACCAAGGGAAGGTTCCTTATTATGACTTATAACCCTTAAAAATCTCCTACTTTCTTCATAAAAATCATACTTGGTTCAGTTTGGAGAGTTTAGCTTGAGGAAAGAGAGTCGGGAAGTTCGGGAAGAAGAAAGTGAGGAGAAAAATTGGAAAAAATTCGTAGAAGTTACATAAAAGTCCCTAATGTAATTATACCCGTAAATCTTGTTATTTTTTTGTATTATTTATTGAAATTATAGAAATCATAATTTTTTTAACTAAACTTCCATGTCTTGAGGTATATGTATTGATAGATGTGAGTTTAAGAAAAATTGAACGTGTAAATAATGTATATTGCTTTGATTGGAAACCTTATGTATTCAAACTTCTATATCTTTTTGTATATTTATTGGAATTGAATAATTCTAGTTGCATATTAAAATAGAATCATATATGTATAGCATATCCGAAAACTATGTGAAAAAACCAAGATGTGAATCTTTGGTGATAGTTTGAAGTTTAGGTATAAAATATGCCCCAAAAGTGTAAATATGCACACCATGTGTTCGATGTTTTACTTGACATAGCAAATGAACCTTAAAAATTATGAAACTTTAATTTTTTATTTTTCAATATGTTTATTGATGTTGGGTGAAATATCTTAGAAAGTTACGATATAGAAAAATTATGAAAATTCTTGGAAGTTGACTGAATGATAGAGAAGCCTATAGGGCAGATTTGTTATGCAGTAAAGAAATGGGCATATCTTGCACCAGGAAACTTGAAATGATGTGTCATATTTTGTATTGGAAACCTAATATGATAAGAATTGTATTACCAAGAATAAATTAAAGTATGTTTGGGCTACGATTTGGATATGTCAAATATCTTAACATGAATTTGGATGGAACTTCGTTTATGATAAATGATTTGAATTGAATTATATGATGCTTATGAATTAGGTTACGTTTAAGTTATTTTTTGGATTGTTGATATTCTTATGATTATGCTAATATTGTAAGAATGATAGTAATGGAAGAAGAACTGATTGAACAAGTATCGGACAAAGAAAAAGGAAAAGCATAATAAGTTGCCAAGGTGAGTGTACTTATGATTATTTCATATATACAAAGATATGAATGATATGATAATATGAATATAGCTCTAAGAGGAGGATTGGTTTGAATACTTCGGTATTCATGATTTGTGGGGATATTAAAATATCTAGGATTGTTTGTTTGGGTCTTATGATCCAGGATTAGTTTGAATACTTTGGTATTCAGGATTTATTTGGATATTAAAGTATCCAGGATTATTTGGGTCTTCGGATAAAGGATTTGTTTGAATCTTATGATCCAAGATTAGAATTGGACAAATATTCAATGATTTGATTTGTCTTATGACAATGATTTTTTGGAACTTATGTTCCAGGATTTTTTATTGCCAATGGGTAGGATTGTTTGGATGTTATATCCATAGGTTTGATATAAAACTATTATTTCATAGTAGGGCCTGATTATTGGGATGTTATATCCACGTATTTGATATAGAATTGTTATTTCATTACCAATGGGCAGGATTGTTTGGATTTTCTATTCACGGATTTGATATAGAATTGCTATTTCATTGCAGGAAATGATTGTTTGAATTTTATATCCACGGATTTGATATATAATTGCTATTTCATTATAGGAAATGATTGTTTAGATTTTATATCCAGACATTTGATATAGGATTGTTATTTCATTGCAAGGAATGATTGTTTGGATTTTATATCCAGAGATTTGATATAGAATTGTTATTTCATTGCCAATGGGCAGTAGTGTTTGGATTTTATATCCACGGTTTTGATATAGAATTGTCATTTCATTTCAGGAAAGAAGTACCTCACTAAGCTTAATTCTTACGGTTTATATTTTAATATTTTCAGGTTTGTACGCTGCCAGCTAGGATATCATATGATCAGTGATTTGAGAGTTGCACCATTAAAAAGAACTGGGGATTAGACATGGGGATTTTCTCATTGTAACACTGAGATTTCACTACACTTGCACATCTTATATATTGAATTAGCATGGGTTGATTTAATGATTGTAATATATAATCATAGATAATCATAGTCTTGTTTGTCCTCTTAATTACGACTCTTATGTTAATTACGTTATGGTACAAAGAAGATGATTATGTTTATTGTACATGAAAAAAAAATTATTGATAAATGAATTATATTTTGAATGGACTGAAGATTATTATTTAATTATAATATAAATGAAATGATTAGATTGGATTTGGGTTTGGGTTTGGGTTTGGTGTGTGACAAAGATGACAATTTCAACATTTTTACTCCATAAAATACTTAACGTCAAACTTGTAGAAAATACATCATTTTTAGAAAATATTTAATATTTCAAATCTTGAATTATTTACCCATTATTTACTTTAACAAAATCACATTTCTTGCATTTTTATTCCATAAAAATGTTTATTATTTCTTTCATTACAAAACCCATCATCATTTTCATAATAACCCTACCCTTAACATTCAATAATAACAAGACTACAATATACACTAAATAGAGTCTTAAATGTAAAGAGTATGACAACCTCCCACATCCTAAGGTGGACTTAAGATGGGTTGTCTAGCTCCACCAAGTTAGCCTCTAAGAAAGTCCCAACAAAACCCCTTCAAACTTCCTGACCACTCATCTTTATTTCCTTCAAATACCTCCAACAGCATCTAATATTTCATAGCTCTTTCTTATTAATGGGGAAATAGGTATTTTATGGTGTGGATATAGTTGTTACAACCTAAAATGGTGGAAAACATGCATGGAGGGGAGAAAGAGGTGTTAAGAGTTCTTGAGAATAGGAGAATGGCAGTGGGTTTCTCTAACCCCATGCCTCACTGTTATCCCCCAAAACAAAGCGCTCAAAACTTCCTTAAATCAGCCATTTGATTTCTCTTAAATAGCCAGGCTCCAAGAGTTGGCATTAAATTAATCAACGAGTCACAATTTGACAGCAAAAATGGGAGATCTGCAAAACATCAGGTGTCATTCGAACGATAATTGTTGTCATTCGAACGATAAAAGATTCCTCGTTCGAACGACCCCTTCATGTGACATATATTATTGTTCGAACGACATCTATTGTCGTTTTAACGGCCTCTTTTCTTTTATTTTTCTCGAAATTTTCACTCATAATTCCTCCATATTTATAATTAACTCCTCCTTAATTATAATTAATATATATAGTTTAATTAATTTACTGGGACAGGATATTACAGTAACTCTTCTGCCTGTCCTGAGCTACCCGAATGCGACTCCTGATCAACTCGATCTTTGTTGACGTTTCCTGAATCAAATCCAGCATAAGAAGCTTGTTGTCCCCTGCCTCTAACCAATAATGGGGTGAACGACAAGGTCTTCTGCACAAAGCCTCAAACGTTCCATGTTTATAGTGAATTGGTACGAGTTGTTATACACAAACTCTACCAAAAGCAACAACTGCTCGTAACTACCCTTAAAGTCCAGAATACACATCCTTGGCATATAATCAAACATATTTCTCCTCTCCGTCTTCCCATCAGTCTGTAGGTGATAAGTTGCGCTCAAACATAACTCCATCCCCATCGCCTCCTAGCATAACTCCATCCCCATCGCCTCCTGGAAGCTCTGCCAGAAGTGGGACACAAAGATCTTGTCCTGGTCTAAAATAATGTTGAGAGGCACCCCGTACAATCTCACTATCTCTGCTATGAACAATTGTGCATACTGCCATGTCGTGTAATCCACCCGAACTGGCAAGAAATGAGCTACCTTGGCCAACTGACCCACAATGACCCATATAGAATCGTGATCCCACTGTGATGTCGATAACCCTGATATGAATTCCATCGAAATACTCTATCATTTCCATATCGGAATCTCCAACGGCTGTAGATACCCAGTTGGTCTCTAATGATCAGCATATACCATCTGACAAGTGGTTCACCTAGAGAAAAACTTTTCTATGTCCCACTTCATATCGTCCCATCAATACTGTCACCTTATATCCTAGTACATCTTATCCTCTTTGAGATGCACCAAAAATCGTGACTCGTGCATCTCTCCCATCACTGTGCGTCGTAGGTCCTCATCGTCTGGGACTATCAACCTCCCATTGAAGAGAAAGCGACCCTCAGAACTGACTGAGTAAGGCGTTGTCCACATGCTACAAACTGTTGAATCCTATCCTAACAAGATAGATCCCCTATATGTTCCTTCATAACCCTTAAAATGATCTCGGGTGTGACGGTCATCACTGTTATGTATGCTCGGACTACATCATCCTTGTGATGCAACTGGACCCACTTTGCCTTCCATATTATTATTGGCATAGAGCTCGATGCATCTGCCACTACATTAGAATTCCCTGAATGATACTAGATATCAAATGGGTAATCCTTCACGAACTTAAGCCACCTACGCAGCCTCATATTCAGCTCCTTCTGCGTGAAAAGATACTGAACTGACTTGTGGTTCGTGAACAATCAAAACTTCTTCCCCGGTAGATAGTGCCTCCAAAGCCTCAAGGAAAATACGACTGCTGCTAATTTCAAGTCGTTAGTGGGATAGTTCTTCTCATGGTATTTAAGCTTGCGGTATGCATAAGCTATGGCTCATTCCTACTTCTTTAGAGCTCCCTCAAGTCTTTGTAAGGACACATTAGTGAAAATTAAGTACCCCACTCCTCCCCTAGGCAATGCGAGCACTAACAGTGAAGTAAATTTGTCCATTATCTCATCAAAAGCTAACTGACACTGGTTATACCATACGAATGGTACTCCTTTACGAGTCAAATTCATCAAGGGACCTGTAATCTTCGAAAACCCTCGGATGAACCGGCAGTAGTACCCTACTAACCCCAGAAAACTGCGCACTTTCATTGGTGTCATGGGTTAGTCCCACTCCCTTACCACTGACACCTTACTCGAATCTATAAAAATCCCTCTCTCGGTGACAATGTGACCCAAGAAATGCACCTCCCGTAACCAAAATCCACATTTCTTGAACTTGGATTATAACTAGTAGTCCAGTAAAGTTTGAAGAACCATACACAAGTTCTTTGCATGCTCGCCCTCTATCTGAGAATAAATCAAGTTGTCATCTATGAACACAATGACAAACTGATCCAAGAAATCCTTGAACACCCTGTTCATGATATCCATGAAAATTGTTGGCACATTGGTTAGCCCGAATGGCATAACCCTGAACCTGTAAGACCCGTATCTCATTAAAAATGCGATCTTACGGACATCTTTCCCCCTTATATGTAACTGATGGTACCCTTATCTCAAATCAATCTTAAAGAAGTAGGTTGATCCTCTCAACTGATCGAATAAGTCATCAATATGCGACAATGAATACTTATTCCAGATCGTGACCTTGTTCAACTATCGATAGTCGATACACAATCTGAACAACCAATCCTTCTTCTTCACAAACAGAACTGGGGCACCCCAAGGAAAAGTACTCCTACGAATAAAAATCTATCCCAATAATTGTTGAATCTGATCCCTCAACTCCCATATCTCTAAAGGATCCATACACCAAGGCGCTCGTGATATCTGCATAGTCCCCGGTGCTAAGTTGATTACAAACTCAATCTCACGACTCAGCGGTAACCCGGGTATCTCCTAAAACACATCAGCATAATTCCTAACAATAAGGATCGAATCCAACGAGATGAATACACTCTCCAAACTCTCCTCCTCAATATAGTGTAAGTGTGTGCTCGACCCTCCCTTCGAATGAGGCATCGCCACAAGAAGCATGTCATGCCCTAGAATAGTGAAAACGATAGTCCTACTGTAATTGTACACCATCGCTCTATACGTCACTAACCAGTCCATACCCAAAATAACATCATACTCGTCTAAGTCTAAAATGAGCAGATCCTCTACTAAGCACAACCTACCCATGTTCAAACCCGCCCCTTGCAGGTGGAACGAATGAGAGTCCCACCACCCAATGGTGAATCTACAATCATAATAATATCTAATGCAAAGTGAACTAAACCCATCACATATGAGAATCTAGTGCAAACGAATGAGTGTGACACTCTCATGTCCAATAAAACCCTCCCCATGTGCCCATGGATAGAAAACATACCCACGATCGCTGGCGGTGTTGATGGTAAAATCGATCCTCAGAGGTGATACACATTCCCAAGATGCCCCTACGGAGGCGACAACTCTACAACTATCGGTGGGGATGGAAGTTGCTGTAATCGTTTTCCCCTACAGGGCACCCTTCTCCTGACCCCTAGACCTACTCAGACATACATATCGCATGTAGACCTTCCCCCGCCCCCCCCCCCCCACACACACAAAATATCTCCGAGTGAAATGGGTCTGCCTCTAGCCCTGTTGACCCTGATGAGACTGCCCCTACCTTTGGCTCTGGTGGCTCTGATAACCCTGGCATTTCTACCCTAAGGGTTATGCTATTGGCCCTTCTTGCCCTACCTGAAGTTGTCGTTACACGACCTGAATCTCTTAGTAGAGTCCCCCTGCTGGTAACCCCACTCATGTTTCCTCTGTTGCTATTGTGGCTCCCTACTGGCACTGCTACCCCCAGTCTTTCCCTGTTGACTACCCTCTCTTGTCCTCTTTTCTCCCCTCAGATGGAAGCGATGTCCTGGTAGTGGAGAAATGAGGCGTTGACGACTTCAATGTAAGTCCACAATGTTGGGTTCCCCAAAAGGTGTAGGCGAATCCTCTAAGTGAGTCCATCAGTAAACTTGAGGACCCTATTTTCCTTAGTGTTCACCTCGTCTGGCACAATATTCATGGGGAGTATGAACTCTTTCTTGTATTCGGACGTAGTCCGACCCTGTTACGAAAGATTTAGGAACCTCCTCCTCATCTTCGTTTGAACTTCCGATGAAAAAAAACTGGCGATCAAACTGCACCCAGAACTTTTTTATCGTTATAGTATCTCTCTCCTCTGTCGTGGTAACCGAATCCCACCACTGAAATCCTAACCCTACTAACTTAAACTTATCCAGTATCTGCTTTTGAGTGTCGTTGCACTCAACTGTGTGTAAAGGTTTCTGGATATCGTTCTTCTATTAGTTAGCTGCAAACACATCCTCACTCCCTTGGAACACTGGTGGATGGCACATTTGAAAGGCCTCTCTGATGCTCTCCCAAACTAATGACACTGGGTGAGCATGAACTAATGCTTCCATTGGCTGATGTTGTTGTGCCTGGGGAAATTGTTGTGTTAAGGCAGTCATCGCAGAATTAACTGCATGTGCAATAATAGTGGCGACCTCTTCTGTGGACACCGTCCCCACTCCGTCTGGGCCTCCTGCTCTGTGACCCTCCTAACGGCACATGTTGGTCGACCTCTCTTGTTGTTTGGCATCTATAACCAAACCGAAATTGTATAAGATTCACTTCAATCATAAATAATTGCAGAAGAACGTAAATGCGCAATACGAAACAACAGTCTTATATATAGGGCTCTGCATTAAAAAAAATGCATCACAAACAACGTAGAAAGTTCACACAGACCCTAAGGACACTAGAACCTGGTGCTATGATACCAAGGATGACAACCCGCCTATTCTAATAACTGGTGGCCACCCCTCTACTAAAATAAAATAGAAATCTCAATATAGGTCATTCTCTGCATCACTGTCGCAACTACAATATAATATGAATAATACAAATAAAACCATACAACACTATGGATCAAATAATCCTCATGCATTGATAAATAATAAGTGTGAACCGAATAAACCATTGGTCGCCAAATAATAATATCCACTGTGTAAAACTGAATGATAAAACTGAGTGCTGAAATAAAATCTCTAACATAAATATAAAAGCCTATCCATCTACGGGCATCACACCCAAAACAGAAACTTAAATGAAATGATCCTATCTAGATAGAATAAGATGAGGCGTATAAACAAAGATGCATCATCCAAAGCTACTGTACAACAAGAATGGATCTATCCCATGTGATCCCGGCTACTGCCGCTGCACACCTGGGGTATAAAAAGAAAAATAAGGAAAAATAATTGTCCGCGGGTCAAAGTCTGAAAAGTTGAAAACGTTTTGCAATTAGATAATTATTTTAAATCATTAAAACAGTAGTATATTACTTTCAAAATTATCTGGCCGTACTCACATGAGATAAATCTCACTCTCAACTATAGTGCGCACCTAACTTGTTCATTTATTAACCTAATTAAACTATTCGGTCTAACTAGGACATGTAACTGGTACTCAAGGTCAAACTCGTTGAAAAACTTTATTATCTAAATATAACTACTTTCACTAGGTATACATTCATAAACAATATTATAGTGACACACTTGCTATAAATAAATATTCATGTAATAAGCATAACATAGCTACACTCGTGCTATAAATAGATATCTACACTATATCGTATAAACATATATATATCTCTCTCTATATATACGTATAACCGTATCCCTTAAGAATGGACTTTGAGGATACATCCCTCGTGTGCTATTCGGCTCCAGGCATCACGAATCACAATGAACCACCGGATCGGAATATCACCACCGATCACATATATAAACACATCATATACATACATCCGGGGGTCGCAACCATACTAGGGTGGACTACCCACTACGCGCAACCTCCAAAGATAACACTATCGAGTAGGTGTGTTTAATACAACAAGTAGCATACAAACATATATGTATATACACATCACCCTAATATGTACATATATAAAGTACCGAACTCATATGCATATCCCACAATGCACGGTTCACCCAATCCTAAAGTTCATACCAACGTCTCGATTAATTATTTGACTAGTCTATCACTTAAATCCTCGTTTCTCACCCTTGTCTCAAGAATTAACACCATGGTTAATTATTAAATTTCCTAAATAATGAATAACAAGACAAAACTATTTTTAATTAAATTTTCGCTCACTTGAATAACCTCTCACATACTCGCTTGAGTTCATAAAAATCCCCTGAATGTTTCCACGATCCAACCTTGACCTAGCCCAGGAGCCAAATCGATTTGCCTTTCAGAGCCGAATCGATTCGCCGGGCCGAATCGATTCGAAATACGGCAGAAGCCCATATCTGCTTGTTTTCTCTACCCCAATTTCATTTACAAAAATTCAATTTTGCTTCTAAGTTTCTTCCTACTTAAATTCCAAGAACTATAACCGTAATATAGTCAACAAAAAACGATTGCATCTCTATATACTCAATCCCTACATGGTAACCCCCCATAAATTCAAGAAATCGGATCTAAACATTAGAGGTTGTCTAACCCAATATAAGATCATATTTTTTATCTAATTTATTTTAAATATTCAATCTTTTTATCCAAGTTCTATACATTCACCCTTTAAATCCCATAATTAATTTCGAAATACAGGTGTGATTAATCTCAGTTAATAATCAATTTAAAATCCGCAATCCCTTATCATTAAGATCTCTATACAAATCGACCAAAGTTTAAATCATGAATGTAATTAACTACACTTAATTTGCGACAGAAAGCAAGTAACTATTTGTCTTGGTGGATTATAATTCGATGTTGTCTACGAGTTTGATGACGGGTTAAGTCCTTTCTCTTATCCTATTTAATCCTTCTGTTATTTTCTTCCTATTTATTTCCTCTCTTGAATTCTTTCTCAATCTCTTGTGTAGAATATATAAAATGGGCTTCCATCCACCTTCCCCTCCTCTTAAATACCCTCTTAATTACCCTAATCTCGTTTTCCACTTAACCCTAAGAGTAAAATGACCCTCTTACCCCTATACGGGTCTAGTTATGTCTAAAAAGTTCCTGGAACCCAATCATAGCATCCAAGTACCTATTCTGGAATATTTCGACCCTTCACAGATCACCGGTGCACTAAAAACGGTCATCCTAATCACTCAACTCCAAATATGCTATCTCACTAAGAGGGTCTAACACGTACGTACCCTACATGTCGCTCATAAATTATATTGATCCACCGATGTAACACTCCATCGACATATAATAATAAACTGTCGCTTCCACTCATATGAGACATATAACAACTCACATATCTATTTACTTATCACACACAAGTAAATAATAATAATAATAATAATAATAATAATAATAATAATAAAAATAATAATAATAAAATATTAATCATTTATCTCGTTAATTAATATTTACTAAAATCCAATTTAATTTCTCCCAATTAATTTAATAATATAAAGCATATGGAAATTAATTAATAATAAAATCATGGGGTGTTACAACTAGTGACATTGTTATACAAACTAAGTATGCAAGAAGCATAAGTAGCTTATGTTATGATATTGACTGAAATAGTCCACACATATCTTATGTTGTGGGAGTATGAAGATTTACTAGTAGACCTAGTATGAAGTTAGCGAATTTTAAAAAATTTCAAAAATTTATATTGCGAGTTTTTTTATTAAATACGAAGAAATTTTTTATGTTATAATTTTTTCACAATTCGCTGACTTCGTTCAAACGAGAAGTCATTTTCGTTCGAACGAGAAATCTAAATCGTTAGAGGGCTCATTTTTACATTTTATCTAATGTGCATCTAACGAGGGCATATTGCTTAGCCTCATCCAAAGCTTGTTTGAAGCTCGTTCAAATAAGATAGTGTTTTCGTTCTAACGACCTTGTTGTCGTTATAATGAGATGCTTTTCTATTTCGAACGAAGCTTATTTCCGTTCGAACGAATGTCTACGCCTCGAATTTTTATCGTCTTATATATACCTTCTTCATACAGTTTTCATAGAGACTTTTTGGAAATCCAAAACTGCATACCTGCCGTAAAAGTCCTCATTTAATTTAGGTTTAAAACACCTTTTTATTCACAAATTTCATCCAAAATATTTGTGTGAATCCATTTGAAACCCTAAGGTATTTCATATCTGAAGTTACTTTTGTGGAGAGACATTCTTCACTGTTGACCTTATGGTTCTTGGAGGGATCACTGTTGAAGGAAGACAACAGTTGTTCGGTGGATACCGAGGGTGAACCGCCACCTATGGATGACTCAGTGTTGAGCCATATTCTTTAGAGATTTTGTTTGTCGTGTTCTTGTAAAACTCTAAAGTGATGAAATAGGTTTTGCCTTTTTTAGGGATTTTTCCTCATATCAATTTGCTCTTGCATGCGTAGTTAATTTACTGTGTTTGGAACGATCATCACATGCAAATCAAAACTAATCAAATTAAAATTTGGTAATAATTTGGATTTGTGTTTAGTGTATATTTAATTATATACATATTCCATTAAGATCACGAAAGCGCACTATCACTTTACTATTTTTTCCTTAGAATATAAGGCTAGTAGTTGTAAGACTGTTTTTGGGTTAGTAATTAAAGTGTCCCAACAAGTGGTAACGTACCATAACTTTTTATAAAAAAAATCAATTGGAATCCTTTAATTAAAAAAAATAAGCAAAACCTTGCATATATATTCCCAACTAAGACATAAAACCTATTTTGTATGCTTTCACAACTGTTATGAAAACCTAAATCAATGTAATACCATAAATATTTAATTTTAGAATGAAATGAAATATGCAAACCTAAAGTCACATGAAATATGATAATGAAACATTATGGTGTGAAAAAATTCAAATAGTTTAAAGTCTCAAACAGTTTGTTACATCCAAATACAAATTAGCATCAAATACTTCCAAAATACAAATCAACATCAAATTGTTCAAAATACAAATAAACAATCTTTTACCAAACTTGTAATGCGTCCTCCTCGTCGAATGGATTGTGTTTCTTCCTATCAAATTCATTCAAATAAAAAAAAAGGCATCTTTCCAAGTAAGGGTTGTCTTAAGCATTAATGAGAAGAGTATGCGCGTGCGTTCAAACAAGAAATTATATAATTAAATTCTGTTTAACACAAATAAACCCTAAACATGCAACTAGGTGTGATTGAATCAAGAAGTAGATCATGAAGATTAATCAAACACACATAAGTGAGGAAAAATCCCCCAAAGGGGCAAAACCATTTATTTTCATTATAATATTGTAACGTACAATTTCATATTACAATGAAAATACAAGTGACTAAGAATTACCCTCAGGTGTCGGATTCTGTAGTCGCCGGCTGGAGATATCCCTTTCCAGTAGGGCAACAATGAAGAAGAAAAACGGTATTCTTCACAAGGGTTGAACAGCAAAGGTTTGTGTTCTAGGGTTACCAAAAGTGATTCACAAATGTATGAGAGGTTGTGTGAATCAAACCATGAGTTTTGTACTCACAAAGATGAAGACTTTTGAGTTTATGAACTCTGAAAATCGTGTAAACAAGTCTTAGAAACAAACTCCCCGTAGTGGGTTTATAAAAGAAACTTTTAGCCTAAAAAATCTGACCACGATCTGGTTGAAATTATCCCAGGCGGATCGGTCCGGGTCTGAGGCGGATCGGTCCGAGTAGGCGGATCGGTTCGTTTTAATTTTGGCATAATCGATTCGCTTTCGGTCCGGGGTGTACTGGATTTTCAGCAAGCGGATCGGTCCGGTACAGGGGCGGACCGGTCTGGGGTCGGATCGGCTCTTTTTTTTTTCTGGGCGGACCGGTCCGGCCTGTCAGACTTTTGATTCCTCCTCTTCTTTGATATTTGGATCCGTTGATGATGATATGAACCTTGAATTTCTTCAACGGTGTAACGGCGTATGACATAACAAATGATAATGGACAAAAATGTCCTTACAAATCTCCCCCTATGTCTATGCCGGTACATACATAAAAACAAACATCCGAATTATCAACGAGCAAAAATGCCTATACAAATCTACCCTTCCATGAACCCAAAACTGGAACGATACATTTGAATAAGACTTCATCGTTTGCTCTTCGAATCTTCAGCAATCTTCAACGCTTTTCTCATCAGGGTGTGCAATCAAATGATAATCCATGTAGTACCCTACACACATGAGAAAAAGCAAAATACCAAGTGACGTATCGAGTTTGAAATGAGATAAACATAGATACCAATTGATGATTTACGATAAACGCGCAAAAATGTTCAAAACTTCAAAACTCCCCCAAAATAAGATAATTCATTCAAAACTTCAAAACTCCCCCAAAATAAGATAATTCATTCTCCCCCTTTTTATGATGTCCCCAAATAGACAAATTAGAAGAATAAATCAACCAATCAAAGCAAGGGTGTCACAAGGAATAAACAACTATTTTTTAAATTTTTCAAAATTTTTCCAAACAAACAAGAAACACACTATGAACAAACACAGAACAACCAAGTCGATAATAGCGTAAATGAATGGGTGTGATCAAATTCGATAGGAAAATCAATGCATACAAACATGACATATGTGCACGATGAATATCGGATACTCCTAACGAATGAACTCAAAGTCTTCCTTTGGGGTAAAAAGGTGGAAATATAGGACATTGACTCAATCAAATCAACAAATCAAAGCTTAAAGTGATTTCCACACCAATAACGTCCAGAGCGATTTCATGCTTTTTTAGGACTTTCAAGGAAGTGCAAACCCGTTTATATTCTCCAACCAAACTCCCTCAGATTATAATTTTGAATAGAGGCTTTTTAAATTCTCAAACTTTGGAGAATTGATGTTGAAACCTAGTGGCCCATATTTGGCATGTATTTCTTTTTATTGCCTTAAAATTTTTCGGGCTCTTTTAACCTCTTTGGACCCCGGATAATAAAATTCCTCGATTTTTTAGGTCCTTTTGAATGGTGGATTTTGCGCAAAGACGAGATAATTACCTTTCGTAGCCCCTCCCCGTTCTTAAACAAACACTCAGTCTCACAAAAATGGTTTTTACATGCATTCCAATCTTGTCAAGTTTTATCGCATATTATAAGTTGTATAGACAGAATTGAGATGGAAACACTCACGCCAACATGTGATAGACAAGGGCAATAATCAAATAAAGTCGTGCATGTGTGCAGTAAAGGAGATAGGAGTCAAATATGTAGGAAAATATCATTAATTACATCTCAAAGACTCCATACTATGTAAAGCACATGGATGAAATGATGTAGCGTCTCAAATCTCTATCAAACAGTCACATGGATAAACGGAATGAAGGTGTGACTTGGCTATCTTAAATGTTCATCCATAAAAGGTGAAAACAAAATACAAAAAATCTTTTTGGGCTTTTCTGAAATTTTTATATACAAAAACAACAAAAAAAAACTTTTTTGGATTTTTCAAAAGAATAAATAAATAGTTGTACAACAAAGGAATGATACATATAAAACATACTAGAAATAGGAAGAATATGATTTGAACATGAAAAAACATCCTATTCTAGACATGGACCAACCCCTCAGTCAACTGTGCAAATCCCCAAAGACTTCCTAAGACTCTCAAATCTAAGGGCATCTAAAGGTTTTGTGAAAATGTCGGCTAACTGACGGTCGGTGGGAACGAAACTCAGGGATATGATTTTCTCCTCAACTAGCTGTCGTATAAAGTGCTCGTGTATCCTGATGTGCTTTGTGCGCGAATGCTAGACTGGATTGCGGGATATGTGTATCGCGCTCGTGTTATCACAAGAAATGGTCATGGTGTCCTGTGAAATCCCATAATCCTCCAGCATTTGCTTCATCCACAAGAGTTGCGTGCAACAACTCCCGGCGGCTATGTACTCAGCCTCCGCAGTGGACAAAGAGATGGAATTTTGCTTCTTGCTCAGCCAGGAGACAAGAGAAGAACCAAAATAGAAACACCCACCAGAAGTGCTCCTACAACCATCTACATCCCTGGCCCAATCGGCATCTGAATAGGCAGACAATCGGTCATCAGTATCAAAGGAATACCAAATACCGTATGAGAGAGTCCCACTCACGTATTTAATAATACATTTTAGAGCAAGTAAATGTGACTCTTTCGGGGACGTCTGATATTGCGCACAGACTCCAACACTAAAGGCTATGTCAGGACGACTGGCAGTCAAGTAGAGAAGACTACCTATCATACTCCGATACAAGGTTTGCTCTACGTCCTTGCCTGAAGTGTCCTTACTAAGCTTGGTAGTGGTACTCATAGGTGTACGTGCATGCTTAGCGGAGTCTAAACCAAATTTCTTCACTAGGTCTCTTGCATACTTGGATTGGGAGATGAACATCCCATCCTCTAGCTGACGAACCTGGAGACCAAGGAAGAATGTAAGCTCACCAACCATGCTCATCTCAAACTAACTTTTCATCTCCTCCTCAAAATGGTGAGCATGCGGGGAGCATATGGATCCAAAGTCTATGTCGTCCACATAGACCTGGGCAACCAAAATAGCACCGTCATCTCTCCTGACGAACAATGTCATATCTACTCCCCCTCTCTTGAAGCCACGATCTAAGAGATAGGAAGTAAGCCTCTCGTACCAAGCACGGGGTGCTTGCTTCAAACCATACAAGGCTTTCCTTAGATAATAAACGTGCTCAGGGTGCTTAGGGTCTTCAAACCCTTTTGGTTGTTCCACATAAACCTCCTCCTGTAGAATGTCATTCAGAAAGGCACTCTTGACATCCATCTGATATAACTTGAAGCGCAAATGACATGCGATGGCGAGTAGTAGACGGACGGACTCAAGCCTCGCAACAGGAGCAAATGTCTCCCCAAAGTCTACACCCTCTATCTGTGTGTAGCCTTGAGCGACCAACCTAGCCTTGTTTCGGATTATGGTACCATTTTCATCCATTTTATTCTTAAAAATCCACCGGATACCTATCATATTAGTCTCACTAGGTCGGGGGACAAGTTCCCAGACATTATTCTTTTTAAACTGAAGCAACTCATCCTGCATAGCAGATATCCAGTGTTCATCCTTGAGTGCTTCTTTATGATTCTTGGGCTCGACTTTGGACGTGTAGCAAAGATGGCTGACAACGTTCTCTAGCTGAGCACGAGTCTTGACCCCAAGAGTGGGATCACCAACAATGGCAGAAGGGTCATGACTCTTGTGAACCAAAGAAGGTGTGTCCCCTAGCACAGGAGTAGGGTCCACAGAGTGTGCAAGAGGGACAAGTAAATCACTGTCAGAAAAGTCCACATCCTCACACTCAAGGTTAGGATCAATAACCGTCAGAGGTTCGTCATCTTGCACAGTGACGTTTATTGATTCCATAACCTTAAAGCTCTTCAGGTTAAAAACCCGGTATGCTCTACTAGTCGATGAATATCCTAGCAATATTTCCTCATCGCTCCGGGAGTCAAACTTTCCTAATTTCTCTCTATCCCATAGGATGTAGCATTTACTCCCAAAAATACGGAAATATGCCAGGTTGGGCTTCTTGCCAGTCCATAACTCATAAGGTGTCTGAAGTGTGTGTGGACGCAGATAGACCCTATTCACCGTGTGGTAAGCAGTAGACACTGCATCTGCCCAAAATCTCCGAGAAACTTTATGACCTAGAAGCATAGATCTAGACATCTCCTGGATCGTTCTATTCTTTCTCTCAACAATCCCATTTTGCTGAGGAGTCTTCACAGAAGAAAACTCATGTTTGATCCCAAGGCTATCATAATAAAAATCGACCTTTGCTTCCTTAAATTCAGTGTCGTTGTCACTACGTATCCTATTAATAGTGACTCCGTGTTGATTTTGCAGAACACGACACTTGGTCTTTAAAAAATCTATAGCATCGGATTTCTCTCTCAAAAAACCTACAATGGAGTATCTGGAGAAATCGTCTACCATCACTAGGATATACCTCTTACCACCCAGACTCTCGGTACGAGTAGGACCCATAAGGTCCATGTGTATAAGCTCAAGAACACGAGAGGTGGTAATGGAATGCAACTTCCTATGGGGACTACGAATTTGTTTTCCCATCTGACAGGGTCCACAAACCGTCGAAGTTGGCCTTCCAAGAGATGGTAAGCCACGTACTAGGTCCTTTCTAGCTAAGCGAGTGAGATCTCTAATATTTATGTGGCCTAGACGTTGGTGCCACAGATCCATAGGAGTGATCGTGGCGCTGTTGCAAACAAGTGAGGAAATGGGCTCAGTCCCATAACAATTATCCTTTGTCCTCACTCCTTGCACTAAAAGTTTGCCGGCTTGATTATAGACCTTACAAGCATCCCGGTAAAACTTTATGGCAAAGTCAGCGTCGCACAGCTGGCTAATGCTGAGAAGGTTTGCTTTCAAAGCTTTGACGTACAAAATATTTTCTAGCTTAGGAAAATCAGGTAACTCGACAGTACCTCGTCCTATAATGCTAGACTTGCTCCCATCTCCAAAGGTGACTCTTCCATCCTGATAATCCTCAAAAGATGTAAAAAATGAGGAATCATCTATCATATGTCTGGATCACCCACTGTCAAAATACCACTGTGAGGTATTATGTGCTTTGAGAGCAATATGAACAACAAAGGCCTTTTTATCTTTCTTAGGTACCCAAGAGGTGGAGACCTTTTGTTTGCCTTTGTTGTTGTTGGTTTTAGCTGGAATGTGAGAAGCATTCACTGACGACAAAGGCATCCGTCGGAATTCCTCCATCAAACTCTGAGACGTGGCAGCTAAAAGCTCAACTCACTCTCTTAGACTAGTAAAATCATTAGTATGCTGACGTGGAGAAGTAGTACGTCTTGTCCGACCAATGCTATAGAAAAACTCCCTGAGGTGGCCTTTTCTTTTGCAATAGGTACAAAAGAACATAGTCAAGGGTGGACCTTGGTTTTCTTTTCTCGGTCGAACTCTCCTTCAAGGTTTTTGATGATGGCCATAAGGAGTAGTAGTAAACTCAGGAACTGGTTCAGGTGCAATTTGAGAGGTGGAGCCACCATCATAACCAATTCCCTGCCTATCACCAAAACCTAAAGAGGGGCCGAGGAGCATCTTTCCCATTTTCCCTGATCTGTCCTCGATTTGTACCTTGACTTCCCGTGCTTTCTCAAGATCATGAGTCAGCTGGGCAACAAGGGCTTCAAGTTTCTTCCGAGACTCCACGGAGGAGTGGAGCTCACTCGTAAGACTAGCCTCTTATTTAGTCAAGTCCCCTCTCTCTTTCTCAAAAGTACTCTCTCTCTCTCTAAACAAACTCTCTTTCTCAACACAGGCAGATTCTCACTCTCTCAGGGCGGTGCAGGTGGAGGACTATCTCTCTCTCGCTTTTCTTAAATCTTCCTCTAATCCGGCGATCTTAAGAACTAACGCTTTATTACGTTTTTTAGTTTTAAATGACTCGAAATATAACTCAGCGTAGGCGCGTTGAATATCACTCTCCCTCTCACTTGAGTCATCCTCCCCCTCACTCACATCGATCTCACTGTCGAGGTGTCCCTATGAAGCATCATCCTCATCATCGTGAGGAGAACTAGGAGTGATCACATGACAGGCCATGAATGCGGTGAAGTTGCACTCATGCGGTGACTCATCTCCCGAATCCACCGTCTCGACCTCACTGTCGTCGGTAAGAGTAGCATTAAGGACAGATTTCCCTTTCTCTTTATTCAGACGAGTGGCACATTCAAAGGCTCTATGACCCCTACCGTCGCACTCAAAGCATCTCTCACTTTCTTTCTTAGGAGGATTTTTGGAATCTTTTTCATTTTTCTTTTCAAACTTATTTTTCTCAAATTTCTTTTTATCTTTAAAATTGCCATTTTTCTTAAATTTGAGAATCCTCTTGAATTTTTTTGCAAACAGAGCCAAATCATCTAAGTCAAAATCACAATCAGAATCTGACGTGTCAATCTCTCTCTTTCTAGATGACTCTACTCTCTTTCTAGCCGACCCCTCACTCTTTCTCTCTTGGGCATTAAGTGCAATTCCCTTATCTTTAGACCTAGCAGTTTTAGGGAACATATCAATTTCATAAGTTTGCAAATCTCCTACAAGTTCTTCCAATTTTAGCGTATTTAAATTACCCATAGAATTTAGCACAGTGACTTTAGGGATAAAACGCTTAGGCAAAGAACGAAGAATCTTTTTAACAACTCTAGCATTAGGAATATGTTCACCAAGATTAAAGCTAGTATTAACAATGTCAGAAAGTCTAGCATAGAAATCATCAAAACATTCAGTCTCATGCATGGTGATGGTTTCAAAGTGAGTTGTCAAATTTTGCAATTTAGACTCTTTCACAGCATTTGTTCCTTCATGGGTGAGTTGTAAAACATCCCATGCCTCTTTTGACGTGGTGCACGTCATTATGCGTTTGAACTCATCAGGTGTGACAGACCCAGAAATAGCATTTAGACCCTTAGAATTGAATGATGACCATTTAAATTCGTCTTCAGTCCAAGAAGTGACAGGTTTTAAATTGATCACGTTATCAACAGTGACGGAGGGAGGAGTCCACCCTCTTTCAACTAAAATCCAAACCCTTTCATCTATGGCCTTTAAAGCAAATCTCATGCGGGCTTTCCAATATGCATAGTTTGTTCCTTAAAAAACTGGCATTTTATTATATAACTTCTCCATGATGAACACACTCATTTTCAAAAATCAATTTTTTAGAAAATTGATATCTTAGAAAAATTTTGCGGAAAATTACACGGTAAAATTGTGTAACTGGATCTGATACCAATTTGAGAAGAGTATGCGCGTGCGTTCAAATAAGAAATTATATAATTAAATTCAGTTTAACACAAATAAACCCTAAACATGCAACTAGGTGTGATTGAATCAAGAAGTAGATCATGAAGATTAATCAAACACACATAAGTGAGGAAAAATCCCCCAACGGGGCAAAACCATTTATTTTCATTATAATATTGTAACGTACAATTTCGGATTACAACGAAAATACAAGTGACTAAGAATTATCCTCAGGTGTCGGATTCTGTAGTCGCCGGCTAGAGATATCCCTTTCCAGTAGGGCAGCAATGAAGAAAAAAAGCGGTCTTCTTCACAAGGGTTGAACAACAAAGGTTTGTGTTCTAGGGTTACCAAAAGTGATTCACAAATGTATGAGAGGTTGTGTGAATCAAACCATGAGTTTTGTACTCACAAAGATGAAGACTTTTGAGTTTATGAACTCTGAAAATCGTGTAAACAAGTCTTAGAAACAAACTCCCCGTAGTGGGTTTATAAAAGAAACTTTTAGCCTAAAAAATCTGACCACGATCTGGTTGAAATTATCCCAGGCGGAGCAGTCCGGGTCTGGGGCGGATCGGTCCGAGTAGGCGGATCGGTTCATTTTAATTTTGGCATAATCGGTTCGCTTTCGGTCCGGGGTGTACTGGCTTTTCAGCAAGAGGATCGGTCCGGTACAGGGGCGGACCGGTCTGGGGTCGGATCGGTTCTTTTTTTTTCTGGGCGGACCGGTCCGGCCTGTCAGACTTTTGATTCCTCCTCTGCTTTGATATTCGGATCCGTTGATGATGATATGAACCTTAAATTTCTTCAACGGTGTAACGGCGTATGACATAACAAATGATAATGGACAAAAATGTCCTTACAATTAATAGGTGGAATTCAACCTACTTTGCACATCCATATGCATTTTCTTCTAGCTTTTTAACTTAACTTGATTGGATGCACTATCAAAATTTTGTTTTCTGTAGGGAGACTTACTTAAATACCTCACGGTATCTCAAATTTTACTACGTAGTCCTCTATTTCCCTCTGTGTCCATCCTGAAATCTCTCCCTTCCTTTCCCGGTGTGGGGGGCGAAGAAGGAATGAGAAAAAGGTCTCGCACCCTGCTTTCTCTAAAAGTGTTTCAATCATCCTTAGTGTGGGGTTAATGTAAAGATATGGAGTCACCAGTCTATTTTGCACAAAACAAGCAAAAGAACATATCGTCGCCTCGAGAGAGCGGAATCAAAGACGAATTGATGCTTACGAAATCAATAGTTTGAAGGTTCGGGAGCTAAGTTACGGAATGGGAAGGTGTTATGGACCCATCCCACCCTTTTGGTCTTTCGTGGGCTTGTGTTACTATTTTCCTTAATTTTGAGTCTCGAATTTTTATTCGAAACGCCTACGTAGCCTATAAAGGCATCAAAGTCCACGTAGTTCGCATGTGAAATAAGGGTAGGGTTTATCCCGTAGATTCAAATGGGAATTTATTATATCTGTGTGTGTAGAAAATGTATTTTATTTTTGAGAAATTATGGTGGATAATCCCGTTGGAATTTATAGGTGTAACCCTCTTTTTCTTTATTTTGGTTTTTTTTATAGAAAATAAATTGTGCGCAATATAACTAATAAAGGATGAGATATTAATGTGTATGAATTAAACTAAAAGCTAGATTAAGAATTTATTTAACTAATAAAAAAGTAAAGAAATTAAAGAGACAGAGGGATTTTTGGACCTTCATTGGAGGATTGAGGCTTGATCTTGATGATCTCCCTTGAATGTTGAGATGAGTGTTGGATGTGAGAGAATGAGATTTTGCTAAATTGGGTATGAAAATGATGGGAATAAAAGATGGAAATTTTTTGTTCACACAAGGAAACTTCACTGACTACAAGAGAATATTGTTGATATCACTGATATTATTGAATCTGAGGTATGATCTAGGAGTCAGGTCATGCCCCCTATTTATAGGGTAAGGGGGTGCCGATCGGCATAACCCCAACCCTGCCAATCCGCAGTCTCGTGCAGATTTTTTTGGAAAAATGGACATAAAATGCAATTCGTTAATTTAAATCGCGCATTAGGCATACCGTTAGAAAGGTAATTCAGATACCTTTAAGAGTTCTTAGGTCCACTCCTAGGTCCGAGAGTTGACTGTGGGTCAAACGGGGCTCAAAAGCGCTCATCAGGCCTTTGGATGGGAGATCGTCGAACGAAAATAGATCATTCATCCAAATGGTAAGTCAGAATCGTGCACGGGGCAGACTGTTGGAAATATTATCCAAGTTAATTCGACATTTCCAAAGAGCTTTGCTCGGTTTGGAGAGTTGACTTTGTTCAACCGGGGCCGAAAGCTCCCAGTGACCTTTCGGAGTAAAATGGGTCGTTCATCCGTACCGTGAGCCTGATTCACACACGGGGTTGGAAAGGGTATTTAGTGCTATTGTAAGATTCATTCAGCCTCATTTGAGATTAAGAGTTGACCCTGGTCAAACTGAGCCTGGGAGCGCCCGGTGGCCTCCGGATCAATTTTTAGGGGAAAATGAATTGTTCGTCCAAATGGTTATACCATTTTTGTGCACGGGGTGGACCATTGGAAAGAGGTTTCATTGCACTTTGAATATTAAAATAGATTTCACTCTAACATTGAAGCTGACTGGGGTCAAATTGGGTCTCGAGAGCACCTGGTGGTATCCAAATCAAGTTTTGGTGGTAAAATGGTTCGTTCTTCTGAACCATTATGTCGATTCGTGCATGGGGTAGACTGTTGGAAAGGGTATTCATAGCCCTTCAAAGATTCATTTATCTTTCACTATGATGATAGAGTTGACAAGAGTCAAATGGGGCCCGAGAGCGCCTTGTGGCCTCTAGATCGATACTTAGAGAATGACCTAGGATTTGTAATGAAATGGGGAGATGATAGGGACCTAAGGAGAGACTTAGGGGATCATAGAATGTGGTATCTACACCCTCAAACCATGTTGTGTAATTAAATTAAGGATATGTGCACTGGAACACACATGAAATGTCTCACCACCCAAAGGGGTCAAACCCTTATCACAAAGCCAATGTTGCAATTGTCTAACCATTACATCATTTGTTGTTGCATTATCCACAACCATTCAAATAATTTTTTATCTATATTCCTCTCTAAAAGAAAATCATAAATGAATCTAAAAAGGGTTTCACCAGCATGTGCATATTAACTGGATTTGTAGTTAATGCTCTTATTTTTCAATTGCTAATCATCATCAATGAAATTTGCGCTAAGACGTGCCTATGCAATATTTTGATGATCACTAGTTCATAAATTCGACGTAAGTGTAATCCTGCAAGAAAGTTTATCTAAAAGAGCATATATTTTCTCTTCTCCTTTTGGTGAACAGTAATGATATTTTATCTAAAGGTATTCTGAGATACAAGTTTGAATTCGGGGTTAAGACCCTTAATAAATATCTCAACGAATTTGTGTTCCACTATGTTAAATGGCCATTTGTTTTTAATAATCATAATTGCAAGATCTCTCTTACTTTATCTTGATTAAATTTATAATTTCAAGTTTTATACTACCATTGGCAACTCTTTTTGAAACTTGTAAAAGTTGTTGACCTACATCATTTCCCTCTTTTTCCTTTATGAGTTACAAATTAGTGTTTTCTCAAATGGATTGTTCCCTTAATACTATGTCCACACAAATAGTTTTTTTACAATGATTACATTTCGTAATATCTTCACCATTGGGAGATTTAAATTTAGTAAAGTTATTCTATACTAAAGAAGTTCGTCGTCTCTGCCTTTGCACAATTTTAGCCTCGAGACTTTCTAGTGCATTTTCATTAGTTGCATCATAACCACCAGTATCGCCTAAGCTCCCACCAACACCAAGGGAAGGATCCGTAGACATTTTTTGTTCTACAAAAAATAAACAAAAAAGGGTCAAAATGGGGGAAGAAAATAAAAAAATCTCAGTTAATTGAATTGTTATGATTTTCTTAACAAAATCTCAGGAAATAACAAATCTCACCAAATAAAAAAATGGAGGCAGCAAAAAAATAATAACACAAGTCTCATTTTATTGAAGTTATAATAAAAAATAAAAAGAAAATAATTAAATAAATGTCACAAAATAAACTTTTATAAAAAAAAACTCAGTATATTGAACTGTTTGTTAAGTTACAAGGAATAAAAAGCCTACATAAAGATGTTGTGAGAGGGAGGGGTTACGAGGGAACGGAACCCTGAGGGAGCGATAACGTGAGGGAGAGGTATAAGAGGGAAAGGTGTGAGGGAGAGGGTTGTGATGGAGGGGTTGTGAGGTAAGAAAGGGAGCCGTCAGAAATGAGATATGAATATAAGATAAGAGATCTAAGTTGACTTAGATTTAAGTTAGAAATGAGAGAGATGTGCATCAGAGAGGGCTATTATGTCATCTGAATTCTTAGCTATTAGATTAAAATAATCTAATGGTTGATATAAAAGTCAAACACGTATATATAGAAAGAGAGGGGGAGAGAGGATCATAGGTGAATCTAAAAAATGAAAATTTTAATGACCCTTAAAAAAAATGCTCCTCAACTAATTTTACGAAACGAAAAATGCACGCACAAAACCCATTCCTCGTTTTAAACACCAACACACGCATAACGAGAACCCACACATTTACCCATTACTAACCATTCGGTTACCAACCCCCAACTCATTTACCCCAATTTCTAAGCCACAGCTCTTCTTCAACCAACTCCACTGCTGCATCCAATTCTTCCAACCCCCAACTCCACTCCATCCATCCACTTCGCACCATACAGAAGGGTAATCTGACACCAAAATGTGTAAAATTAGTCTTTTTAACGGTCAAAATTTGCGATAAACTCCCCATTATTCCGAGTAACATATTATTTATCCTCTCTTTTAGATTTTGTTATTTTGTTATTTCTAGCTCGAGTGTTATTTGTACTAGCTGATCAAGAGTAGAAGCCCACTAACTCAAAATGGCGACTAAGTTCCAAATATTGACCCAGAATCAACCATAACTTTATATTTCAAGCAGTTCATACAAAAGTGCTTGTATAATTTGAAGATTCATCCAATTTTTGCGCCTCCAAATTTTGTTCCACCTCTAAGGTAACTGCCAGCTTGAATCACATTACTAGATGTCACTATAATGAAACCTGAGAGAAATGTTGTTCTATACTTATAATATATTTAAGTGAGATTAATGTTCATTGTGGCTCGATTTTATATATAATTAGTTACATGACATAGATGTTGATCACTAACGAAAATATGTCGACAATTAAATACTAATTATAAAATGACTCTTAAACATATATTTTAATTTCTTGTTGTAATTGGTCCGCGACAGCGACAACGGACAGGTGCGTCGATCGACGTTGACCAAGGACAACGAGGAATTTAAATTAACTGGGTTATGAAATTGGGTTGTTGCAAAATCTTCTTGAATTGGGTTTGGTTTTAGAGTCATTTTGACAAAATTTAGGTTATTTTTGCGATTTCTCATTTTTATTAGTCATATCTTTATTTTACTTATTTTATCGCATTTTCATTTTTATTTATAGGTGAAAATTGATAATGATGAAATTGATTTTAAAAGATGATTTGCGGGTAATAAGATACGACAAGGTATTAGATTTTTGCTACTTGCACTTGTAGAAAAATTGAGTCAATGGGGATCCCGTGTAGACATCTTATTTGATATTTCAATAAAATGCATAATTATGAAAGGTTGCCCGAGAAGTACATTTCTAATAGGTGGACCAAAGCGACAAAATCGGAGTTGGTTGTAGATAAGTGTGGTCGTGAGATAGTAAATGATAGATCGTATTTTCTAAAAAGGTCGAAATTAGTCCAAATGGCAATAGATGTTGATGATGCCCTTACTAGTCAAGACGCAACGATAGCTTATGTTGATGGTTTAGGACTAGTGCATCAAAATTTAATTGCAATTGTCAACGGGAGTCAAAGGAGGTTAACAAATGAGATACTAAGTGTAGCGACATCGAGGAATGTTAGTAGCAATTTTTATGCTGAACCGAAAAAAGTGCGTGCAAAAAGATGCGGCAAATGATTTAAAAGCGACAAGGAGAAAGCATTGGGTAAAGGAAAAAAATCAAGGCAAGAAAGTGTAATGGTTGCGGTTTGGTTGGCAAATCACATGATAAAAAAAAAATTGCCTGTTGCTAACAAATCGGTAAGTAATTTATCATTTTTGATTGAAATGCTAATGCATTTGTAGACGCATTTAAATTAACATGATATTGTGCTATTATAGGTCATCTCATCAAGACCTGAACGATGATACGGATGATGAAAGTTATTCTTCTTCTATATAGGCAATTATTTTATCAAACTAATTATTTAGTTGGTCACTTCGTAATGTTGTAAATAAGACTTGATTTAAAATATTTTAGCATGTTATTTTTCTTTTCAGGTGCATTGTCAGTTAGAGGAGATTTTGAAGCGATTAGTTGGACACATTATTTTTTTCATGAGACTATTTTTTTAATATTATAATTTGGAGAACTTTTATTTTGTGAATATTTTATTGTAATAGCAACTAGTTAAGGTTAATATTTGAAAGTGAAATTGAATGTTATATTTGGTCCACTATTTATTTGGCCAAGTTAACCATATGCAATTTTAAACAGTGAATGTTAATAGTAACTGATTGTGTTTTGGGTTCTAAGATGCTATTTTAAACAGTTGGTAAATAGGTAATGACTTGGTCCATTGTTTATTTGTCCAAGTTGATAAGATGCAATAGGAAGCGTTGGCCATTAAATCAGTTGTCATTTTAAACAGTGGGTTCATTTTTAAGCGTTGGCCATTAAGTCAAGTTGATCAGTTGTTGTTTTAAGCTTTGGCCAATTTCTAAGCCACAATCAATTGTGCGTGCATTTGCTGTGTCATTAAATTAGTTGAGTAGTGGTTTTTTTACGGTTCATTAAAATGTTCATTTTTTAGATTCACATGTGATCCTCTCTCTCTCTCTCTCTATATATATATATATATATATATAATTTAATCATTAATAAAGTTAATCGGGTATTCGGGTAATTGGGTCGAGTATATTAAAAATAAAACCCAGTCCATTTAATAACCGGGTATTCGAATAATTGAGTAATCGGGTATATGGGTCTAAAAAACTTACTCTGCCCTGTTTAAATCTCACGGGTCTGGGTCTAAACTCAACCCATTTACATGCTTATATGGAGAATTTTCATGTTATTGAGAGGGTTATACGCTACCTAAAAAGGACGATGAATCTCGGATTACACTATCCAAATTTTCCCGTTGTCTTTGAAGGATTTAGTGACGTTGATTTGAATACCACTAATGGATACATTTTTAGTATAGTTATAGGTGAAGTCTCATGGAAGTCTAAAAAATAGACTATTTTAGATCAATGAGTGATGGATTCGAAGATGATATCATTGGCTACAAGTAGCGAAGAGGCATGTTAGTTAAGAAACCTCTTGTCAGATATCCTACTATGAAAAAGACCGATACCATTCGTTGTTATCCACTACTATAGTACTACGAATATTAAAAATGTAGGGAACCATTATTATAATGACAAGAAGCAACAAATAATTTTCAAGGATAGTACTATTACAGAGTTTCTTTCTACATAAAATATAAGAGTGAATCATATATAGTCTGAGGAGAATTCGGTTAATCCTTTATCAAAGGGACTAACAAGAGAAAATGTGTGAAACACCTTATAAGGGATGGAACTAAAGCCCATAGATAGTTGAGTAATTTGTCAGCGTAGACCTACGTTTGCAAAAGTATATGTCTCGGTATCTAAGTCGGGTTAATTAATTACATTTAAAAAAAACCCATGTTTTTAATTGAACCAAATTTAATCTTATTTAATACAATTAATTAATTCCAACTAACATGTGGGTGATGCAATAAAGCATGCAAAAAAATAGGAAGGAAAAAACACAAAAGAAACATGTGATTTAAAGTGAAAACCCACAAGGGAAAAACCATTATCGCATTTAACCCAACAAGTCCACTAGTATTGAATACTATTTTATAGGACTTATAGAGAGACAAACCCGAATTACTTACAAAACGATGATTTGATGTCACAAAGTCTTATCCCACATGATATGCTCTAATGCCTTTGCATGTACTAACAATTACATATCAGATATTAAGTTTTAGAATAGATTTTAAGGTAGAATAGCTTAGGGTTTGGGAGTTGAGAGCTATTTTCTTCTTTTTCATTTGGTGTGACAACATTTGGGTTTGTAAGATTGTACTTTTGTCTTCCCTCTCCATTAATATAGTGTGTATTTACTTATTTCTTGCTTTCTAATTTAGGTTTACATGCTTTCTTTACATGCTTTGATTTAATCGCTTTCTAGTGTAGATTTACCGCATTTATTTACCGCTTTATTTATCGCGTTTTTAACATGCTTTCTAGCTAATTTAAATTAGGTTCTGTTTGAATTGAACTCACTCGGGTTGACGTGTTGCTTTGCTTTGGTGATGGTGTTTACGAGTCTATTTAGGGTGCGTTGTCCTAGTTATTGCGCCTAGGAGATTCGACGGGGCATATTATGTATGTCCCATGCTTACGACCTTGCGTGCGCAATTTCCGTGGTATTTGTTGACGCCAAAATTTTATTAGGCTTTTATGCAGATTTAGGGGCGTGACAACCCTTGATTCAATTAACTGTCGAAATAAGACGCATTCGTAATAACTCGTCGATCCATGTATCCATTTTATACAAATTAACTCGGGTGAGGGATAGTCGACGCAACCTATAGTTTTTACTCGCTTTGTTAGCCTAGTTTCAATACACTCGCCTAGTTTAACATTTCCCTTTTATGCATCTTTTCCTTTTTAGTTTGTAATCATATTTTACACTTTTATGTAGGAGTATTAAATCGTATAAATTCTAGCAACTCGTCTCAGTGGATATTTCAATACCCGACGTACCGCTAGACTTGCCCCGCAAGTGTAGCCGTAATTTAGGTTTGTTTGTATTGAGGATATGAACATAAAGTAGCGATCAGCATTTGACACGCGCTACTTTTCACCCTCGATCAAAATGGCATCGTTGCCGGGGACTTGTTGTTTTAGACTTTATTTGATTTAATATTTATAGTATTTTCTTTCTATTTGTATTATTTGCTAACCTTTTTGCAGGACTTCCACATTTGAGCACTTAGAAACGCTTGAATTTTTTCCCGCGCGCACTTACTTTGTGGAATTCGCCACTTGAGCCATTTTTGGGGTAAGCATGTCTTATTCTAATTCTTTCGGTAATCATTGTTATAATTTTCAAAATTCTCGACTTTCGGTGAATACTTAGAATCCTAAAGAATTTCAAATTCAAATATGACTTTGGGCGAGTGTAACGAAAGTCAAAACTTGGGTTATTGGAATTTTGATGATGATGATAATGATTTTGGGCCTTTACCTCCTTATAATTGGAATTTTAAAACGAATTGCAATAGTTTTCAAAATTCCTAAAATAATGAGTTTTCGTTTAAGTCCAATGGTAATTTTCAAATTTCCCATTTTCATGCATCCGCACCTCGACCTATGACATTCGGTGAGGGCTTGCGTATGTATGAGAATGAGAAAATTGAAAACTATTATCGGGAAGAAATCGTTGCTGGGAACATGAATTGGATTTATTATTTGAGTCCGACGACGATTTTGCTTCCGAGACTTTTGAAGTCAAAGAATGTTTAGAACCAAATGAGGTGCTTTTACCTACTTTGGAACAAACCATTCTAGACTTTGCCCATTGTGTAATAGATTTTGAAAGTGAGGATGAAAATGACGTAATATCTATTTGCAATGAAATGATTTCTTCTTTGGCTCCCAAAGAAGAACATTTCATTGAAAATGATATTATTTCCTTCGAAACTCAATCTTCATGCGATGATGATTTATCTCATGAGTTTGAATTTCTTTCATCCCCATTTTCATTCTCTATTATCACACCGTCACAAGTACCCAATGATTCGGTTTCAAACTTTAATGTTTTAAACCTTTTCGCCGATGAAGAGTACTTGCTCGAGTCGCCTTCCATGATGGCATCTTTGCCTTTGTGTGCGCCACCTCCCATTCAAATTTTAAAATCATTGGGAGGATATTTGGCTTTTCTCGGTCCCCACATATTTTTGTCACCCGTTGAATCCAAACCCCCCATCGTCCCTCCAAAAATTTTAATTGGCGATGGTTCCTTTCTTATGCCTTACACATACCTTCCGTTGTTCAAACGTAATTCATATGTTTCGGAGGGCATGCTTTTATGTGAGGGTACACCGGTTATCCTCCAAATTCAAATCGTTCTCATGGTGTACCCTCAGCTATTTAGACTTCTAATGTATAGTTATTGTGAAGCCTAAATAGTAGGTTGTATATAGTTAGCTTTTTATTCTTTTTTTCTTTTTATTTTACTCCCTTTTTAATTTAGTCTAGTGTAATTAGTTAACTTTTTGTTATTTGTTTTTGCTATGCTCAGTACTAACTTGTTTTGTAGATTCTTTGGACTTGTTCTTATGGGGATCACTCCAATTTTGGGTAATATCGCTATTTTCCTCTCTTTAACTTGGTTATTAATTCACATTGAGGACAATGTCAGGTTTTAAGTTAGGGGGTGTGGGATATTCTATCCGTTTATTTATTTTAGTCCATGTTTTTGCTCACATGTTAGTTACTTAGTATGCGTTTCTTAGAAAAATTGAAAATTTCAAAAATATTTTCTTTCTTTTTTCTCCTTTTTTGGGCATTTTGCCTTTATTTTCGATGATAAATTTCAATAATTACCCGATCCAATAGACAACCCAATGATGCATGTTCTCGATTTTATAAGTTATTAGACTTTAGTCTCAATTATTGATATTATGAATAACTTCATGAATTAAACTTTAATCCCATGAGCACATGCACTTTTATTGTTCTAATTGATTTGGTTTAAGATTTTTATAACTCAGTAATCTTTTGTTGCATTGTATATACTTACACCGAGTAAGCTTTGTAACTTTCGTCGTTTGTGAGTGTATACACTATTTTTTTCTCATTGAAGTCGTTAGTAATCTCTCTTTTCTTTCATTTCATCATTCATTAATTGAGTTTATATATGAAATGTGTTACTTAATCATGATTTTCATATATTGTTTTGACTCGAGAATTGCGTAAACTTTGTGAAATGATCATAAGCCCTCTTTGTTATATCACCCATATTAGCCTTGACCTCACCCTTATATGTTTTCCCTCGTTAACCCCTTTGAGCCTAAATATAGCCTTTCGTTTCATAACCCAAAATGCCATAACCAACTCTAAATTGGAGTTTTAAACCATTCATACACTTTCCATACCTTTATTTGGAATGTTGCTTGTGATTGAATGTTGTTGTTGTGTTGCGGTTGCAATTTAGGCATATGAGAGTATGAAAAGTAATGTAAACAAAAAGTGAAGAAAAAGAGAAAGCAAAAAGCAAAAGAAAACAAAAGAAAAAATGAGAAAAAGAAGAAAAGAAAGAGAAAGAGAAAGTTTTGTATTTTGTGTATATAGTTCAATAAGATTTGACTACTCTCCCTGATGATATATCTAATGCCTTTTTGGAACGTGTTTTCCAATTTTGATATTTCCCGCATTTTCCCATTATCCCGAGTTTTTATTTTCGAACACTTTGAATTCGTACATACATTCCTTCATTTTGTACCCTATCCTAGCCTACATTACAACCCTAGTAAAGTCCTATGTGATCTTAGGTTGATGTAATTGAAAAGTCATAATAGTGTTGATAATCTGTGAAAGTACTTTTTGCCTCCCCTAATGAGCGGTCTCTTTCATTGAGATTATAATTTTTCAGTTTATATATAGCGTTCTTCATTTGTGACATGTGTGCGGCCTAGTTTCCATTTACATTTAGTCTTTTACCCGCATGTTCCTTGTGTTACCTCCCTGTTTCGAGTGAATTCACTTGATGAGTGTAATGCCCGTGAGGATTGAATGTATGCTTGTGTTAATTTAGTATCCGGTTTGTTTAAGTTTTTCGTCAAATCACACTTTGCATGTGCTCGCTCCCCTTCCCATATTTTAAGGTTTCAATTCTATGAGGTGCATTCTATAATGTTAATGATTCGAACTTTTGTGTGAATTCATTCACTTTGCTAATAATGAGTATGAAATCTTTTTCGCCATTTTTGGGCCTGTCGCATGTAAGTTTGGGCATATTTTGAGGAAACCATGTGATGTTTGTGAATGTCATCCCTGAAAACCCTCACGAGATGACACTCGTCCACTAGGGTGACCTAGGGTTTTAATGGCATATTGCAAATGCTAAATGCAATCGAATCCCCCGCGAAAGTGGCCTTTTACTTTTATACCATACTTTTGTACTTATCCTGCTTTTTGTTTTATTTTAGTTCTTATTTCATCCTATTTTATTTCTAGGGACTAGCAATGTGTAAGTTAGGGGGTGTGATACGACGCAAATATTGCGTATTTTATCCCTCGAACCTACGCATTTTAGCCCCCTCAGGTATCTTATTCCCTATATTTATGCTCGTTAACCAGAGAACCTCGGATTTCTACGTTAACATGTTTTGCAGGGGTTAATTGAGCTTTTATAGGCATTTGGATGCTAAGTGTGAAGTTCGGACGCATTCCGCTCGATTTTCGTACACGATCGCACGTTCAAGGGCATTTTAGTCTTTTCACAGTTTGGGCACCTGGCCCAACATCTACATGAAAATTGTAGCCCTCCTCGCAAGCTTTGCGTGACCATGAACAGTGTGCGATTTCGATTCAGAACGAAGAAGTTACAGGGATTTTAGCGGAAGAGAAAGACAAACATGCCAAAACAGCAAGCAGCTTGGTTGATACCTGCTTGATCGATCGATCGATCGATCAAAAGGATTGATTGATCGATCCTTCATTTTTCAGCCATCGTGGGGAGACAGTGGGCTATGATTTTCAGCATCGATCGATCGACAGTTTGGGTCGATCGATCGATCCCCTGTTTTTAGGAGATATTTTGCTTTTCTTTTCTTTCTTCTTTTCTTTTTTCCCACTTACTATAAATACCAAATTTTGTGTAAATATCAGATATTAAGTTTTAGAATAGATTTTAGGGTAGAATAGCTTAGGGTTTGGGAGTTGAGAGCTCTTTTCTTCTTCCTCATTCGGTGTGACAACATTTGGGTTTGTAAGATTGTACTTTTATCTTCACTCTCCATTAATATAGTGTGTATTTACTTATTTCTTGCTTTCTAATTTAGGTTTACATGATTTCTTTACATGCTTTGATTTAATCGCTTTCTAGTGTAGATTTACCGCATTTATTTACCATTTTATTTATCGCATTTTTAACATGCTTTCTATCTAATTTAAATTAGGTTCTGTTTGAATTGAACTCACTCGGGTTGACGCGTTGCTTTGCTTTGGTGATGGTATTTACGGGTCTATTTCGGGTGCGTTGTCCTAGTTATTGCACCTAGGAGATTTGACGGGGCGTATCATGTATGTCCCGTGCTTACGACCTTGCGTGCGCAATTTTCGTGGTATTTGTTGAAGCCAAAATCTTATTAGGCTTTTATGCGGATTCAGGGGCGTGACAACCCTTGATTCAATTAACTATCGAAACAAGACGCATTTGTAATAACTCGTCGATCCATGTATCCATTTTATACAAATTAACTCGGGTGAGGGATATTCGACGAAACCTATAGTTTTTACTCGCTTTGTTAGTCTAGTTTCAATACACTCGCCTAGATTAACATTTCCCTTTTATGCATCTTTTCCTTTTTAGTTTGTAATCATCTTTTACACTTTTATTTAGGAGTATTAAATCGTATAAATTCTAGCAACTCATCCCAGTGGATCTTTCGATACCCGACTTACCACTAGACTTGCCCCGCAAGTGTAGTCGTAATTTAGGTTTGTTTGTATTGAGGAGGTGAACATAAAGTAATGATCAGCGTTTGACACGTGCTACTTTTCACCCCCGATCACAATTATCGAGTGTTCTTTCACAAAAAAGGATTTTTTTTCCATCTAGACTAAAAATTTTGCACTCTTATTTAGAAAAATTAACATTGTGACTAGTGTCGTAAAATTGACTTATACTTAACAAATTGATTTTAAGTCCTTCCACTAGTAAGACCGCATCCAAGATAGGAAGCCATTCACCTTTAGTTGTTCCCTTACCTATGATTCGGTACTTTTTTCCATCTCCAAAAGTGATATCTCCTCCAACAAAAGTTTTTAAAGATGAAAACTTTATTTTGTCCTTAGTCATATGCCTAGAACAACCAGAATCAAGGTACCAGTGAGAGTTTTTTTAATAAACAATTAATGATGATACAACAACATTACATCTCAATTGGTAACTTAATTATTCTTGGTGTAGGTTTCTTAACGGATTTTGTCTCAATAGCTATCCTGGGTCTACTAACATCCCCACTTTTTCTGTTTAGATTTAATTTTTTATAATAGAACTGTTCTAAATAACTAGTTTTTCAACAAAAAAATGTAGTGATAAATCTGCTTATTAGGGTAGTGAGCTTGAGTCTATTTTTATTTTGAAAATGCGGAATAGACATACGAATTTTTGAAGATTCTGGACAGTCTACAATGGGGGATACAAAATTAGTTTCAAAGATTTATTTTCCTTTAAAATAAATTCCCTCTTTATCATTAGGGGAAGAGTTTTCAAAATCAAAAAGTTATTTGACCTTGATGCCAAAAGTTTTGAAAGCACTCAATTTGTTCAATGCTTCTTTTAGTTGACATTGTGATTCTTTAAAATCATTTAAGACAGCTTTGTGTTTTTCCTCTAAAAAAATTGCTTTCAGTTAATTTGGAATATTTATCTCTAGCATCAAGTATTCGTCTCAAGCTCTTCTACTTGCATAGAAGATTCATCATAAATTAGGCATATTGGATTATGCAAAACATCAGTTTTAGATAAAAGTCTAGCAATGATTTTTGGATAAATGTGTACAGTTTTTAAATAAGACTTGTAAAGTTCATTAAAGTGTAGAATATCATCACCAGATTCACTATCAACAGATTCAGTCCTAATGGATGGTCCATTATGCATATCATTTTCATTATCCCAGTTAAAGAGTTTTAGAGATAATAGTAGCAGTATTATTATATACATGAGTCTTAGCATGTAAAGAGTTATTAACAACATGTCAATCATAATTACCTATGAATAATTCAAAATCATTAGAGATAATAGACAAATTATCAATATCAATATCAGAATCATATAAACAAATAGAGGTAAATGCCACAAGGTTATTATAACTCTCACTGCTATCACTATCAGAACTACCATCCCAAGTTATAGATAAATGGGCCTTGTTAGAATATTGCCATTTTGTTTTTGAAAAAGATTTGTCAGCATTATGAGCAAATTCGTTACACTTTTCACATTGAATATGACTTAAATCTTTATTGTTGTCATATTTTGAAAAAGTTTTATGTTTATACTATTTCTCATGAGGCCTAGTAGTATAAAGAGGTTGGACTTCTTTGAAGGAAAATTTGTTCCTAAACTTAAGTGTTTAGATAAGAAGGCAATTTCACTATCTCATGACCCAACAGAAACAGAAGAGTCATCCAAATTTGACAGAGAGGAAACAAAAGTAATATTGTTTATGCTAGATTTATACATTAAGGAAGGTTTTGTAGTGTATACTTTTTCTTTGCCTCTTTGATTTTCACTTACGGTATTTTTTAATTCAAAGGTTTTCATTTTACCATACAACAATTCAGGTGTCATGTTAGGGTCAGCCATTTCATTTATGGCATGTTTCATCATATCAAATGTATAAGGTAAAGATCTAAGTATCATAGCACATACTTCAGAATCAGCATAAACAATACCAATTGCATGTGATTGATTAACTATGTCTTGTAGTCTAAGATAAAAATCCTCAAATTTTTCATCATCTTTCATAAACATAGTGTTGTACATATGTACTAAAAGTTTTGACTTAGCCTTTTTAACCTAGTGTCACCTTCCTTAGTAGACATTAAAATGTCCCTCGGGTTTCCTTAGATGTAGTGAAGGCTGATATTCTTTTAAACTCAAACTCACCCATGGCTTGGTAAAAGGCATTTATGCCTTTATATATATTGTGAACTTTGTTTCTCCTCTTTGGTCCATACAGAAAGAGGTTTTCTTTCAAATATTTGAGCATCACCTTCACCAGTTGGTTTAGTTGGTATAGAAAATCTAATTTCAACCTTGTCCCATACATCATCTCCTAACTATTGGATATATGCAATCATTCTTACTTTCTAGTAATCAAAGTTTGCGCCATCAAACGTAAGAGGACGTACAGAACTACCACTACGGTCTACCATTTATAATAAGTTTTAAAAGAGTTCAGGATCTTAAAGAGTAAATAAAATATTTTAAAATAAAGTAATCATGTAGCTCTGATACCACCCTAAAGATATCTAATACACTTAAGTGTCAAGATTAATAAAATTCTCTTTTAACTCTTTGGTAAAAAACTTTTTAAACGTCAATGGTTGTAAACACGCACACAAAAAAAGATTGGTTCTGGATGGTGTGATGTTAAAATTAAAATAGGATTTAGATTTGAAACAGAGTGAGATGAGGAGAACTGAATTAGTACATAATAGTTTGATAATGAGGAAACCATCGTAACGGAAAACGTCGGGTCTTTTAGTACCAAGACCACACACACACCAAGCCCAAATAACAACAATTTGAGTACAAATTATAAAATACAATGTATAAATGAATAAGTACAGCCAATACACCCAGTACACCAAGGCTAATACTAAAAAAACCCACAACTACTGAAATTATACCAAACACCACAAATAGTGAAACTTAGAAGAACAAACAAACAGAGTTCCACACTCAAGATAAGAGTATCATTGAAGATGTAAAGAAGAATAAGTTTTTATATGTTTTTGGTTTTAACAGAAGGATGAAAATTTTAAACCCTGAAGACCAGATAAAAAGAGTCTTTACTTTAGAGTTTTATGTTTCAACCGTAAGAAAACCTAAAGGAAAGTTTTGTGTAAGAAGAGATTTAGATCAAAAGTATTAACAAACTATGGATCTACACAAGTCTGAGGGAAAAATACAATCAAATCTTGTTTCAAAGGTATAATAGTTCCAAAAAAGGATTTGGTTCATAAAACAAGATCTTGGTAAACATGCAAGATACATAAATTTATAAAAGAGGTTTAGTGAGATCTGGCCAAAAATAAGAAGAGGACAAAGATAAGGTTTCAAAGCAAATAAGTTTTACTTTAACACATGTTATAATGGATTAAACATGCAAAACCATAAACTCGTATAAACCATATTATATAGAAATATATCTATGTGTTTATATGTAATAAGGAGTTAAGAAGTGATACCCCATAGACAATCATAAAGCCATACAAGGAATAGTCTTGTAAGTTCCAAAATAGAACCCCACAAAAGCTTTAAACCCAAAAATCTTTAAATTGTTTCAAAGGATCAGGGTCCATAAAGCTTAAACACTTTCAAACACACATACCACCAAACCAGAAAAAACTAGAACTCTCAAACCCTCAAATAAGATCTAAACACACAGGCTCACATATATGTTTTGAAGAACAAAATGGTGTTTAGAAGTGTTTGGGTTTAAGGAAAATAACTCTCAATAGATAGAAAAATAAGTTTTAGAAATTTTGGCAGAGTTTTGGCTAAGTTTTTTTTTTATTTTTGTTCGACCTTTTAGAACTAACCCCAAGCCTGCTATTTATACAGGCAGATGACATGTCCCTGGTTCATATATAATTCCCAAACAAATAAGGGCACTTAAGTAAACAGCCAAGGGGTTCAAGGGGTAAGATGGACAACAGAATATAAGGAGTTCAGTGAGGGTAAAAAAGTAATTAGCCAAGCCATTATGGAGGGTAAAAATGTAAAACAGCCCTCGATAGCCAGCCGTTTCCAGAAACAATCCCTAGGTTCACGCACGATTGAACCGCGTGGGATAAACTTACACTCTCATTGGCCAATACCAGTTCACTTGAATCGACACAAAACAACCCGCAAAACTTTAAAACTTTGTCATTTTGTTTTTAACTAATTTTAATTTAAGAAATAATTAAAATGTTTAATTTATTTCTTTTAAATGTTTAATTCAACAATTTTGATTTCCAGATAATTCATAAAAGTTATGAAAATTAATTTAAAAATTCTAAAAAATATAACACCATAAAATGTTTAATATAAAAAGTATTTAGTTGTAAAATACATATATAAAGTATATATACAAAAATAAATAATATATTCATCAAAATTCAATTTAAGGTTTTAAAAATATAAAATTGAGTTAAAAATCTTTTTAAGAATGTGTTTAGTGCGTGCAAAGGTCCGAATGTATATGTAACTTTTGTTACAAAATTGAGCCAAACAAAAATCTCATGGGATTTAAAGTGGGTATTTTCATATAAAACTTAATAAATGATGATACTAAGAATAACTGAACTGGCATAAAACTGAAACTCCAAAACAAAAAATCCACTACAAATCTCTTTTATGCAAAAGTATCTACTGGTAAAAGAAATACAATAGTAACCACCTCTGATCACACGTCCTTAATACAAATGCCTACGAAAATGAAACAGCAACCCCTACTCTAAGGATAATGACTGAATCTTCAATCGATGCAAGTCTGACCTCTCAGACTTGCTAATCCTATAAAAATATTAATGATATATGTGGGGGAGAAAAGGATTTTACATATTTGGGTCAACGCCATAAAGTTGCAAGAAATATCTTACAATATCAAAACAATAATAATCGTGCGACTCGTTTACGAAAAACTTACCATCCCGAACACACTAACATGCAATAGATACCCCACCCATCATCATAAGTGAAATACTATACGATTGTCCCAACCAAAGGCATAATAAATACTAAAAAGTATTTATCACTAGACTATAAAGTACTAACACGTAACGAAACACTATCATAGGATACAACAAACTAATTATGTACGTAATACACCCCAACTACCATATATACTCATTCAGATATACATGATCTCAAAATATAACACTTTATCTTATCTTTACATAGTTTAACTAAATGTGGTCGTCACTTAACTATAACGTATTTATACAATACGATCTCGAATCAACCCTCGCTCATGTCACCTGCATAATAATATATACGCAATCTCATAATAAATTACATAAATGTGACATAGTGCTAAATAAAAATGTCCATCACCGGACTAATATCACATATATGTATGTAAGACTCATATCAACCACCCTAAAGTAATTAACTTTGAGGGACCCTCTCATGCTTCTATCGATAAATCTATAAGAGTCCCTCAATGAAAGGATTTCAAAACAAACACACATAAAATAATGGGGGATCACTAAGAAATCACACCACAGGGTAGTCCTATACCAAAACTCGACCGATGGATCGGATCACCCGCCTATCTCATCAGGAAGCATAAATCAACTGAACGTATGATCTAAACGTGTCAACACACAGTAACACCAAAAACCAATTCGGCTGATGGATCGAGTCATCCGCATCCCACATCGTGAGGTGGTGGTTGTCCTGAATATGTGATCACAGCACATCGAACTCCACGAAGTCGTGCGTCATCATCAAAGCATGTGGTACACGGTCACAGCCACTTAAATACATAACTTTGACCGATTGATTCACCACGAGTAACAGGAATGTTCACATAATCAACCAATATATATATATATATATATACACACACACAAACACACAATATATATAGTACATGATAGTGCTTACTCTCTAGCGTACCCGAACCATTTTGATCCCAAACGTCGGATTGTCCATTTAATTACAGATTTATCGTCTCTAAAAAACGTTAATTAAACCCAACCTTACAACATATCAAACATATACCACAAGATAGGATATCGTGTACTCTCAAGTATATCCAAATTGTCCCAATCCCCATCATCGAATTGTCTATTACATTTTTTAGGTCTATTAACTCTCAAACCTTATTAAAGTCCTTCTCTTAGTTTAACGCACTCTAAACTACGAGTAACCAACTATATATATTATCTCATAATATATGTATAAAGTCCCACGAGTCCTATCAAAAATATCCAAACCCGAACCATACCATAAAAATCTGACCTGTCAAACCTATAGGAGACACGTCGATTTGAGCCAGGGTAGCTTGGCACTTTTTCTCCAAAAATCGTCCAAAACCTTAAAAATGGCCCCAACCTCCATTGTTAACCCATGAAGCTTTCAACCAACATTCAAAATATCACTATGATCACAATCAAGTATGGATTCATGATCCTAAACAATCTTTATAATTATCGATGTCTTTCAAACATAAATAAAGGTTCAATTATGTAAATCCCCAAATTAAACCTAGTTCATCCTTTACCTAATATATTGTCAAATACATATACGATTTCAAATCCCATTCACAAATTAACATATGGATTCAATTTATAAACGAAATTATATCCTAAACATGAGTTCTAATCACAAAATCATATCTCAACACTAATCAATTTATGGTTCCCAAAAAAATTCCCAATTTTAAGTCAGATTACAATCCAAACAATGATTTAGTTAAACAACTTGATTAAACCCCATACAAATATAATTAAGATAGAAGATTAAATCTCTAAACATGCTTTTAAATCCCAAATCAAATCCATGACAATAATAGCATAAACAAGTTACATATTACATAGTGACTCGAGAAAATATTTCTTGCCTAAATGGTACAAACGAGTGATTCCTCCTATTGATCCTTTAACCTCCTCCTCAAAGATCTTATTAAATTCTACCAAATATCTAGGGTAGTTAGGGCTTATGTTTGTGTGTAAAGTGTTCAACTAATGAGGGTTAACATCCCTTAAAATAAGTCTAAACATATGTGTTGATACCAAATTTAGTCTGCTGACATGGACCAATCACTCGAAGACACGTGTCGGCCTACGTGGCAATTACAAATATTTCCAACTAATAACATACTGCCACCGAGCTACTCAAGCGCCCCGAGCAACTCAGGCATACCGAGAAGCTTGGGCGCCCCGAGGAACTGAAAGTACCGAGCAACTCAGAGCTCCGAGCAACTAGAGAGTACCGGGCAACTTAAGCGATCCGAACAGCTTGGCATGCAAAGCATCCAAATCAAGAGAATCAAAAAGACGCCTGGGCATTAAATACTCATTATTATCGTACAGATGTATATGTCTACTAGATAACGACGCATTGTCCTTTCACATATACAGCCTCAAGGCTATAAATACATTGTAACCTCCTCATTAGAAAGGGACTCTGGATCTCTTGTAAACCACTTATCGAGAATTCCAGGAAAACAGTTCGCAATACAAAAATAGTGGATGTAGGCCATTCTCATACGGCTGAACCACTTTAAAAATCTTTTGTCTTATTTATTTAGTCATTTTTTATCTGTGATTAAAATAATTAGATCGAATCTAGTTTTTTACATCAACAGATTGGTGCCGTCTGTGGGAAACGACTGTACTTACGTTTTTCACCAAAATAATTCATCATCAATGGCTGATAATCTAGAATCCAGTAATCGAAACATTGGGCTCCCTCTAAACCTTTTTAATCCCCCAAATGTTCAAGATATGGTGGATATAATGGCTAATTTAGCCCAAGGCCAAACGGTCATGAAAGAAACCCTGCGTCAACTTATACAAACTGTTCAAGGCGGAGTGCCGGCCCAATCAGGACAATGAAGTGTTCAGAAAAATACCCGTTTACCCTCATCACAAACTAGGCAAATGCTATTCCCAGAGGAATCTCAATCTAGACGCAGCAAATCATATCGTACTGAGAGATCTAATGATCCTTCTTATCAACCTGGTCGGACTTCATCAGTACGAGCTATAGATTCTCAACGAAATGTCACTCTATCTCCAGAAAGGACTATGCTCTAGAAAGGTTAAGTAGAGTCTCTCCTTTTGATCGTTTGGGCCCTAGGAGGAATAGAAACCCTCCTAGGATTGCATCGAGTAACTCCCCATGACCATTCGATCTAAGGGAAGGCTCTACCCAATCACGACCAGCAGCTTGATCCCAAGAGGAAAACTCAATGCGATCAATTGCTCGAACAAATAGGCCCGAGGTGGGAAACAATGCATGGAAGGACACTATTCAAAGGTTGGAGGACAGATTAGGGGAAATGGTTAAGGCCAAGAATCCTCTACAAAGAAATTTTGTCCAAGGGACACCATTTGTACAGGCAATTGTGAATTTTCCCACACCATCAAAATTCAAAGCTCTTATGGTGATGCCTAAGTATGATGGAAAGACTGACCCTGTCCTTCATATAGAGCAATACCAAGCTACTGCTGATATCTATGCAGTTCCAGACGAGATGAGATGCAGGGCATTTTCAGGAACTCTTACTGGATCAGCTCAAATATGGTACAACAACCTTCCTTGGGGAAAATTGCGACTTTCTTTCAACTGGCAGAGCTCTTTATCGGGAACTTCTATTTTGGAGCGAAACTAGTCAAACGAGTAGCACACTTGCTAAGTGTTAGACAGAAGGCAGGTGAAAGAACCAGGGACTATATTACTCATTTCAATAACGAGAAACTTAAAGTAATTGATTACGAGGAGAAAACAGCAATTACTGCTCTGATGAGTGGACTGTTGCCAGATAAATTGTACTACACTTTAGCCAAAGATCCACCCAAAAATATGGAAGAACTGATGGCAAAAGAAACCGAAATCATGAATGCCGAGGAAGCCATGGCTGCGAAGAAGAACGCAGATACTAAGGAGACCAAGGTGGAAAATGGTAAAACCGAAAAGAAGGATCAGAAGAATAATGGTAGCAACAAGCAGTCGAAAGGAAAGCAAGCACTGGAGCAGATGAATTTTTTTTGAAATTACACTCCTTTAAAGGTAGATATAAATCACATTCTGGAGGAGATCAAGAGCAGCGAGGAGCTAGCCTGACCAGCGAAAATGAAGGCAGATCCTGATAGAAGGGATAAGTCCAAATATTGCGAATTCCACAAAGACCATGGCCATATGACCAAACGTTGTATAGCTCTCCAGAATGAAATTGAAGCACTTATCAGACGAGGAAAATTGGCTAAGTATGTTGATCGCCAAAATAATGGAAAGACCAACAACCGAGGAAGGTAAAGATCCAAATCTCCTCATCGAGTAAAAGAAGACAATAAGAGAGACCATGATGATGATCCAGAAGATGACCCCGATCTCCTTAAAAGACCAAGACAGCCAGAGCGTGAGGTATTTTTAATCCATTTTGGGTCATTTGAATGTAATGTTATTACAGGTGGACATGTAGGAGGTGGAGATCTTACTGCAGAGAGGAAAGCTTACCTCAATGAGGCTCAAGTCTGCTCATACATACAGCGAATAAACTTGGCAGAAGATGATCGCCCGAGGAAGGTGAATAAAGACAAACTAGTCATTGGTTTCTCTAAAAATGACCTGGCAAGTGTACTATATCCTCATGATGACCCATTGGTGATCAAGATGAGAATGAAGGAAGTGGTTATTTCACGGGTACTGGTGGATAATGGTAGCTCGGCAGACATCATGTTTTACCCATGTTTTGATAGTTTGAATCTGAAATTATCCCAATTAGATCCCTATCATAGACCCCTCCTCGATTTTATTGGAAAAAAGGTTTTTCCACTTGGGATGATCAAGTTGGATATGCTTATCGATACATGGCCTGCTTTTCGAACAGAAAGAATATGCTTTTTTATAATGGATAAAAATGTCCAATCAGCTTACAATATCATCATGGGAAGGGTAGGACTGAAGAAGTTCGAAGCAGTACCATCTACTGTACATCAATGTTTAAAATTACCAACCAACTTTAGAGTAGGAGTGGTGAAAGGCGACCAGAAAGTAGCTCCGGAATGCTACTATTCATCTGCCGAATAAGAGGAACGCGAAGAATCCATAAAGAATACTACTATTTATCAAGTGGATGAAATAGAAGATGCAGAGATTGAAACGTTAGACCCCAGAGACGATTCTCATCTCGTGAAGGGACAGGTCATGGAGGCTACCGAAAATATCATTCTGGACGACGAGCATCCAGAACGAATAACTCAAATTGGTGCATCACTGGATGCATCAATAAAACAGGAATTGATAGCATTTCTAAGGCGCAGAAAGCAAACTTTTCATGGAGTCATGAAGACATGCCAGGGATAGACCCGAGTTTCTTGTGCCACGAGCTCAACGTGAATAACGAAATCAAGCCAGTAAAGCAACGAAGAAGGGTGTTCAGTCCTGAAAAGAACCAAGCTATACAGGAAGAAGTAGAGAAACTACAAAAAGCCTTTTTTATTGAGGATGTCAAATATCCTGATTGGCTAGCAAATGTGGTGATGGTAAAGAAGAAAAATAACAAGTGGAGGATGTGTGTGGACTTCACTGATCTTAATAAGGCATGCCCAAAGGATCATTTTCCTTTACCCCAAATCGATCAACTGGTGGATGCTACCTCGGGGCATAAATTGTTGAGTTTCATGGATGCTTATTCTGGGTACAACCAGATTAAAATGAAGCCTGAAGACAGGGAAAGTACCTCTTTTATCACCCCAAGGGGAACTTATTGCTATAATGTTATGCCTTTTGGACTTAAAAATGCAGGTGCAACATATCAGCGGCTGATGAACAAGGTGTTTACGGAGCAAATTAGTCATAACATGGAGGTTTATGTTGACAATATGCTGACGAAGAGCAAGAAAGCCGCTGATCATCTAGTTGACTTAGGTCAGACCTTTGATCAACTAGAGAAATATCAAATGAAGTTAAATCCCACAAAGTGCATATTTGGGGTACGAGAAGATATGTTTCTCGGATATATTGTTAATTAACGAGGTATCGAAGCAAACACTGAAAAGATCAAAGCCCTATTAGAGCTGCGATCTCCAACTACGAAGAAGGAAGTGCAAAGTCTCACAGGGCGAGTCGCAGCACTCAACAGATTCGTGTCATGAGCAACAGATAGATGTCTCCCATTCTTCAAAACACTCCGAAAAACTTTTGAGTGGAATGATGAATGTGAAGAGGCCTTTCAAGAATTGAAGAAATATCTGGGGACACCTCCACTATTATCTAGACCAGTGATGGGAGAAAAACTATACTTGTACCTGGCAATTTCAGAAAATGCAGTGAGCTCAGTATTGATAAGAGTGGAGGACGGAGTATAAAAACTAGTCTATTATACCAACAAGGCTTTCCGAGGACCAGAAATCAGATATCCAAGGTTGGAGAAGTTGGCACTAGCGCTGATCGAAGCAAGTAGAAGGATGAGGCCATACTTCCAAGCCCATACTATAGTGGTGTACACCGATATGCCATTAAGACAAGCTCTGCATAAATCGGAGAAATCAGGAAGATTAATGTACTGGGAAGTAGAACTTGGTGAATATGATATAGTTTATGAGCCTAGATCTTCGCTCAAAGGGCAGGCAGTAGCGAATTTTATTGCAGAGTTTACTCAGGAAGATGCCTCCGAAGAACAGGAGTTGAATACAGACCAACCTGTGGATGTTACAGGATCATCATATGTAAACCTCGACCAACTTACGTCGGTAGACGAGCAAGAAAAGATGATCAACGAGTAGCGAGAAATGCCGGAGGAGGACAAAAGGAAGCACCAAATATTCCACCGAGGAACTCTGTCTGCTCAAAAATTTGATAATGAAGTACCTGTATGGAATTTATATGTGGATGGATCTTCATGCACTACAGGCAGTGGAGCAGGAATTATTTTAAACAGTCCGGATGAGATTGATGTGGAGTATGCTATGCGCTTTCAATTTAAGGCTTCTAATAATGAGGCTGAATATGAAGCAATGATTGTGGGTCTAAGTCTAGCCAAAACCATGAAAGCAGAGCAAGTCGTTGTGTTCAGTGATTCCCAGTTAATCGTAAATCAAATTCTTGGGGTGTATGCAGCAAAAGGAGAATTAATGGTCAAGTATCATGCCAAAGCAATGGAGGTTGTATCAAGTTTTACTGCAGTTTAGTTGATTAGTATACCAAGACTGGAGAATGCGAGAGCAGATGCCCTAGCTCGGTTAGCATCTATCATACGCACCGAGCTACGAAGAACAATCCCAATAGAAATCCTGGATGGTCGGAGCATAGATGAAGATATGATGATAAATTTCATTGCCTTCGACTTGGGACCATCTTGGATGGACCCCTTCAGGGCCTATATTGAAGAGGGGGCTTTGCCAACTGATAAACTCACAGCCAAAAAACTGAAGTTTAAAGCTACTCGTTATCTATTGCCAGTGGCATTTTATATAGAGGAGGAGTTATAGCAGGGCTACAAAGATGTGTCCATCCCTCCGAAGTGAAAGATTTGATCGAAGAGGTTCACGAAGGGTCTTATGGAGCCCATGTAGCGGGTCGGACGCTTTTGCAAAGAATAACAACGCAGGGGTATTACTGGCCAATGATGAGAGCTGATTGCGTTGCTTATGCTAAGAAGTGTGATAAATGTCAACGTTTCTCTTCCATTCGAAGAACTCCCCAAGCATTATTAACACCTATAACGTCCCTTTTGCCATTTGCCATATGGGGGATAGACTTGATAGGACCACTTCCAGCGACCAAGGGAAGATTCAAATATCTCATGGTTTCTGTGGATTACTTTACCAAATGGGTTGAAGATGAGCCTCTCATTGATATGACATACGACAAAGTCTATCAATTTATTTGGAAGAATATTATCTTCAGATATGGTCTCCCACATGCATTCATTACTGACTATGGAACCCAATTTGATAACGAGGAGTTTGATGCGTATTGTCATCAATCCAATGTACTGAAGATCCACTCTGCACCAGGCCATCCCCAAAGCAATGGGCAAACTGAGGTGATAAACAGAACGCTACTGAATGGTTTAAAAAAACGACTGGATGATGCAAAGGGAAATTGGATTAACGAGCTACATTCTGTGTTGTGGGCTTATCGTACCACACCACGAACAGCAACAAGAGAGTCTCCATACATGCTGGCATTTAGGAGTGAGGCTGTCATACCTGCTGAATTGGTTCTACCCACGCATAGGGTGCTTAATTTCAATTCTCATATCAGTGATTTGATGAGAATATTAGACCTGGATATGCTCGAAGAAGTTAGCGAAGAAGCAGCAATCAGGAATGCATCATATCAACAACGAACAACTTTGTTCTATAACAAAAGAGTGAAGAAGTGTGATTTGAAGGAAGGGGATTATGTGCCGAAGAAAGTGATCCAAAAGCATAATAAACTGGAAGCCAGCTGGCATGGACCCTACAGAGTAACATAAGTTGTTCGTCCAGGGACATACAGGATTGAAACCTTGGAAGGAGAAGAATTCAAGAATGCATGGAATGCAGAGCATCTGCGCAAGTATTATCAGTAATTGAAATTCCTATGTAATGCAGTTTCTTCAATATGAATAAAGTGATGTTTCACCCAGTTTCTTTCTTTGTTAAATTTTTTTTGGAATATTAGTGCTACACACTACACACCAAATTCATAGCAATTACCACCAACTCCGGTTGGTCAGTAATCAATTACCACCAACTCCGATTGGTCGGCAAATCAAATACCACCAACTCCGATTGGTCGGCAATTCAATTACCACTAACTCCGGTTGGTCGGGAACTCATTACCACCAACTCCAGTTGGTCAGGAATCAATTACCACCAACTCCGGTTGGTCGGCAATTCAATTACCACCAACTCCGGTTGGTCGGGAACTCATTACCACCAACTCCAGTTGATCAGGAAATCAATTATCACCAATTCCGATTGGTCGAGAAATCAAATACCACCAACTCTGGTTGGTCGGCAATTCAATTACCACCAACTCCGGTTGGTTGGAAACTCTATACCACCAACTCTGGTTGGTCGGCATTCCAATTACCACTAACTGCGGTTGGTTGGGAACTCTATACAACCAACTCCCATTGGTCAGCAAACTAGGCAAGAAGTTGGACGACCTCCCGGGGCATCCAGTGTCTAGGCAACAAGGTAATCCACACGAGATTACTATAACTAAGCAGGAACATGGGATGCAAATCATTCCATTGCTTAGGCCCAAAAAGTGGCAAGTCACTATAATCACATATTCACAAATGAATGAACAAGGGCATTCTACAAATTGTTTCGAAGAAGATAAAATGGCAAAAGACTAAAAAAATTTCATTCAAATCAAGTAAAATTACATATGATGTGAAAAATGTGATTCATTACATAAAAAATATCCTACTATATGGGGTTCTTCCCCTCTACTTTTGAAACAGGTTCTACCCCGGCGAGAGGATCGTCTAATGCATAAGGAGAATTTATAAAGTTTACATCTCACAGCATTCTAACATTCATTACAGATGGCCGATCAAGCAAATGTTCTGGGCGAGATATCTCAAAGTTGGCATGAAGACTATAATCACCGAGATACTTGGAAATCAGGCATCGAGGAATTGCACGAGTAGGAATCAAGTTTAAAAGGAGGCACGGGAAAATCGAGCACTCCAGGCTCATAATAATCCCATAAGTAATGTCCATGCTCCAATTGTAGCACACACATAGCATTCAACCATCCCTGCTTGTACCCCTCATTATTCGACTGTTGTATCCAAGCATCTAGATGGTACAGAGCTTTATTATACCCAGCCATCCAAAATTCCTTGGGTTGTTTATGAAACTGATAAGTTGACCTCTCAAGTTTCTCGTGGAGTTTCTTCACTAGAATTTCTTTACTTTCCCGAGCAGAGCTTTGATTAGAGAGTTGTTTGGTGAAGTTCAGAATCTTCTTAGACATTTCTGCCAAGGCCTGGTTCTTCGCCATCAACTGAACGACTTGATTCTCTAAAGATGACTGCGTTCTCGCATCTTCAATGGTGACTCGACCAGCCCTAGCTCATCCACGAGAAGATTTTTCTCTACCACGAGTAGATGTGGAGGGTCCATCTCATTTCAAAGTTTCTAACTCATCTCATAAGTTAGCATTTTCTACCTCTAATAATGAAAAACCATCATCATTTACTGGGACCAAGGCTCCCGAAGAAGAAGAAGAAGATTTGAGTTGCTTTATTTCCTCTTGCAAAGCAATGTTCTCCTGCTCCAACAACTTGGCGATATGCCTGTGATCTTTAACTTCGAGCTTCAGAACACTCTCTTTCTTCTCATGAGCAGAGATGAATTTGTCATACCCTTTGTCAGCACTCAATTGTTGATATTTTTTCTCGTATCCTTGATGCAAAAGGGTAGAAGATTCTTTATACTGTTATTGAAGTTCCTCGATCGTTCCTTGGAGATCTTCAATCATCTCATAGTAGGCCACATTATTGGCAACAACATGATCGAGCAAGTACTTCAAGTATTGGTAAGCTTCAACTGCTCGGTCAGAAGCACCTGATCCGAGGATGTTAATTATCTGGGTCTCATTAAGATCTGCATGACCAGATTTAAAATAGTCATTGCATTTCTTCATCAATTCTGTATCATGAGCTGAAAAGAGTTCCATCCTAGCCATAAACTAGCAAAGAAAAGAAATAAAAAGAATCAATAATGATGCAAACAGGGCAAGTAAAAGAGAAATTCAAGACGAATAACCAAAGTTCGAATTTTTATTCATCATAAGAGAAAATACATAGTTCAAGGTTACATTCAAGAGAACAAAAAAATAAGAAGTCCGAACAACTTTACACCTTCTCCTTATTTCCTACGACTTCCTCAGAAGGTTTGGATTAAGGGGTTTGTTGCTCTAAAGACAATGGTAGCTGCTCGACATAAGTACTAGTTGGTTGGAGTTGCTCGGAAGGTTAAACAACAGGAACAGTGGGAACCTGATCTCCAGTCATCATAGAAGATTTATCTAAAGCAGCTTCATCAACTTCTTCTTCTCCAGGAGAGGGAGGAGGGCCATGAGTGTGCTGCTGGAATAACTCAGAATTCTCAGCAACCTTCAGCTCCTGCAAGGCTTCTACCCATCTGTCCCGAAAATATTTGACACTTGCATATTCCATTTGAGAAGACATAACGGCCAGACCCTTATTCTAGCCTTTGTCCCAACCAGCACTGAATGATTTTTTAACTGCAGCTTTCCTTTTTGCCTTCTCTGAGGAGGTCCTTTCCCTAAGGAGCTCGTCGGTGGACATTAACTTTTCTTCCACCTCCATTTTCTGTCGTTCAACATCTTGAAGTTTAACAATTTTCTCTTCAGCAGACTTAAGCTTAACCTCAAGCCCCTTGTTGCTCTGTTCAGACTCCTTCAACTTCTTCTCAAATTCCTTGGAGGCATTTACAGCTTGATCTCTATCTAGCTCAATGGACTTAAACTGCTTCTCCCAAGCACCTTTATCTTCCTCGTACTTTTGATGAGAATCTTTCAAAGATTGAGTCAGCCCAACAAAAGCTTCCTTTACACCACCCGAGGAGCTTGAAGCCCTGATAGCTTCATCCTTCTTCAAAATGCTGTTGAAACACATCACCAACTGAAAAAAGAAATAACTTTAAGTCAATACATGAACATAGTATTAAAAAATAAAGGGATCAAGCTAAAGATACTTACTGAAGAAATGTGTTAAGCAGCCAGTGTAGTAAGTTTCTCGTGAGAAAAGGTGTCTTCAACACCTTGAGATTCTGGAACAGTCCAGGATCTTACCAAGCTCACAGCAGAGCTCGAAGCAACAAGAACTGGAACACTACCTTCAACATTTGAAGGTTGAGAGACAGGTTCAGCAGGTCTCTCAGAAGAACTTCTTTTTAATCTCCTCAGAGGAGCAGGAGCATTTTCAACTAAAGATGTTATATTTATTTTTGATATAACAACAACATCACTCGAAGGAGAGATAGCAACGGTCTTACTAGGAGGCACAGGGGGCTTTTCACCAGCCTTCTTGGCAGCAGCGGGAGGGGGTACCTCTATAGTCTTTGTCCCTTCTTCTGGGATATCTTGTTTACTCTTCTTTGCCTCCATATTGGCAGAGGCAGACTTATCAAAAAAGGCAGGAGCTCTTCTCTTCTTCATCAGATCAGTGATAGGAATATTCAATTCAGAAGAAGAACCTTCCACACTAGTCTCAGAGGCTGGTACTTGGTCAAGATCAACCACCACTGGACAAGGATGAGCAGTGAAAGATGAAGTGTAGCTTTTGTATTGCAACAAGTAAGAAGAAGATCTAATATGCTCCTCAGCAACAGATTGGTGCAAGCTCCAGATAAGTTTTAAATGCTTTATATTAACATCAGTTTCCTTTGGAGGTTTTATTTTACTGTCAATTGTAACAAACAAAATCAAATGTCAGTGATGCATTTTATCAAATACAAAGAAAAAAAGATATCAAAAATAAAAACAACCTATCCCATTGCCATAAAGTGGACACCTAGGACCTTGGAATACATCATCTCCATTTAATGGAGGGTGTTACCAATTTTTCATCACAACCCCATGATCAAAATAATCCCTATTGGCATCGAAAAGATTGACAACTAACACTTTATTCAAAAACCTAGTTTTTAAGTAGAATGTGGTATCACTGGCAACCCATCTATAGCAGTACATAATCTCTAGAATCCCTTATTGAGTTCCATGAAGTTGATTCAACCTATGTACGCCATTAACTATACTCCATGTATTTGGAGCTACTCTTGCAGGTACAGCATCAAAATATTGGCAAAACTCCAAACACAGGGGATTTGGTGGGAAAGAAAAGCCACATTCGGCCATAAAAAGACTTGGGAACCAATGTCCCTCATCCAAAGAAAAATAATCAGAAGGTTCAGAAAGTTCTTCCAAAATAACCCACGAAGGGATTGAAAATTCAGACCGAAATTTGTCCAGCGATTCAACAAGATAAACCACGATGAACAAAGTAAATAAAGGAGAGGGAAGAAAATATTACAGAAAAAGAGAGATCAGTTGACAAATGAACGATGGAAAGAACGAAGGCACAAGATAGAGAGAAAATTAAGAGTTCAAAGATACAGATTTGAAAAGTAAAAGACGATAGGATTTCTGCCGCGTTTAAATACTTTATCTCAGGAATAAAGAAAGGCAATGATTACAAGGGAAGACGTTTGCATTTCCAGCGGCTAAAAGAAAAAAAGGGCATAAATATCGAAGTGGTTATGAAAATTCAAAATATTTATGAAGCCTGATACTATGCGCTCAAAAAGGAGTTATATACAACGAAAATTTTCCTAAAATCCATTAAAACCAAAAATCTAAGGTGTTTTCAAGCAGAATGTTCCCCAATTTTCTTCAACCTCAAAACTATGAAACATTGGGTGCTTCTGTTGATACCAAATTTAGTTTGCTGACATGGACCAATCACTTGAAGACACGTGTCAACCTACGTGGCAATTATAAATATTTCCAACTAACAACATACTGCCACCGAGCTACTCAAGCTCCCCTAGCAACTCCGGCATACCGAGAAGCTTGGGCGCCCCGAGGAACTGAAAGTACCGAGCAACTCAGAGCTCTGAGCAACTAGAGAGTACCGAGCAACTTAAGCGGTCGGAACAGCTTGGCATGCAGAGCATCCAAATCAAGAGAATCAAAAAGACGACTGCACATTAAGTGCTCATTATTATCGTACAGATGTATATGTCTACTAGATAACAGCGCATTGTCCTTTCACATGTACATCCTCAAGGCTATAAATACATTATAACCTCCTCATTAGAAAGGAACTCTGGATCTCTTGGTAAACCACTTATCGAGAATTCCAGGCAAACAGTCGGCAATAAAAAAATAGTGGATGTAGGGCATTCTCATACGACTGAACCACTTTAAAAATCCTTTGTCTTATTTATTTAGTCATTTTTTATCTGTGATTAAAATAATTAGATCGAATCTAGTTTTTTACATCAACAATATGGGTCACTAAAATGCCTAATTTTGGGCCTCTATATGAGCCCAAAATACTATCCAAACCACTAAAAAAAACTTATCCCAAAGGTATACCCACCCCATATGCCCAATTTAAGCTACTAAAAATACATGTACGAGGCTCCATGACACTCCAGAGTCTAATCCAAATGGTAGTATCTCTCACACACACGATATTACCTCACATCGTAAATAAAATGCACACTTATTTATTATAAGCATAACACATAGTCTAATATCATTAGGGATGTAAACGGATATTCAAAAATCCGCATCAGTCCGATATTCGAATTCGAATTTGTAGATATTTATCCAAAAATATGGAAACAGATACGAATATGGATACTCTATAAAAATATCAAAGAAAACTAATACGAATACGGATATTACTAGTATGCGATACGGATAATCTGTATCCGATGCGGAGTATCCATTTTATCGGATATCCGTTTTACCGGATATCCGTATCCGTTAAACATATGTTTAAAATATTGCTAATAATATTAGTATTAGTATTACTAATAAAATAATATTAAAAAAACCTTAATCTTTCCCTAAAATAAAATAAACACATACTCCACTCAAAACAAAAACACCCTAAAGTTATTATTTTATTGGGCATATTATAAAATGTCATGTATTATTATTTTATTGGGTATATTATCATGGAGTTATAATACACTGTATCACACACAACATACACCCATTAAAGAACATATACTCCACTCAAAACAAAACAAAAAACTAACTTCATTTCATTTCTCTTTCATATAAAACAAGAGAAAAGAAACCATCATGTGGTTGTTCGTTAGTTTCCTTAATTATGAATAAATGTAAGAGAGAAACAGAAAAGAATGTAAGAGAGAAACATAATAGAATGTAAGAGAGAAACAAAAAAGTCAAGAGATGGTTTTGATTGTGATGAGAACTGAAGTTAACAACATGCATATTAGCATATTTATTTCTACTGTCATGAAATGCGAGTGTTATATTTTTTTGGATGGCTTTAAGCTTATATGGTTGTAAAGTATGGATGGTTTTAAGCCATATTATCATTATGGAATGATACTATTATTATGGAATCCATAATTGAAGATGTTAGGAGGCAGTAATTTTGTTATATATTTATTTGGATTGGATTGGATTTCATTGGATTAGATATTTTAATAGTTATTTTTTATGATGGCTAAAAAATGTAAAGGGATACGGATATTATCCGAATTCGAAGTATCCGAGCGGATACGGATATGGATAGTTGTTTTAACTATCCGGGCGGATACGGATACATATAGTACATTCAGATAGAGAATACGGATATGGAAACATGGTATCCGATCTGTATCCGTCCGTTTACCACCCCTAAATATCATATACTTAATATTGCCAATTAATTATTTATAACACGCGATACGAAATCACATCACATGAAAATTTTAATTACCATCTAAATTATGCATTTTTTATTACCAAATAACATAAGTAATAATCAATCCCATTTATTAATTTATTTCTCAGTAAATAAATAATAAATAAAATCCACAAAAATATGGGGTATGATACAAAAATAGATAATCACCCCCTTAATTGTATCTGACCCAACTTGAGAGATCTATCCTCTAAATCCAACTTCAAAGTGGATGCAGATAGCAACTCGATCTCTAGAACGAAGATTTTGTTGAAAAAAGAAATCCAATAATTTGCACTCTCCTTCCTTAAGTACTTAATGCAAAGTAATCCACTACAACCACCCTTTATGCCAAGTGGTCTACCAAAAACTATGTTTTGAGCATCTAAGTCTTTCTCACAACTATCACTCACCAAAGCCATTTGTTCTTCAATGTTGGTTATCATGGTGGAGAGTTATATATTCTTCTTCTTGAATTTTATTTACTGCTCGAAGAGATGAGCATATCAATTTATGATGTCATAATTCGCAAACTTACCATCATCAAAAGAGGTATTAGTAGTAAATAAACACACGCATGAGGAGAATTAAATTCCTACAAATCATTCAAATAATCAAAATTCCCTTAGGTCATAAAAGTCGTATAATTATTGCTAGGAGTTTCTTGATCAAACTTTGAGTCATCATCATCACTAAAAGTGGATTGATATAAAATTATCCCACTACCTTGACTTAGTTCGATATGACATTACTTGGAATAATATTCATTACCACCACATGTGTAACATGCAATCACACTTGGTGAATTTGGTTTCTTCTCCTCACTTCCTTGACTGGACTCAAACCTAGGCATGTATAATTTTAGGTTGCCTTTGGTTTGAAACAAATTTTACCATGTCTTGGAAAATTTCCTAGTGAATAAGGTCATATCTTATTCAATAAAGTCAAGGGAACTTGATGGGGGAACCTTGTGAGATTTTGCTTAAAAATTTATGTTCTTTTCTTTAATGAGTTCTCTGGGGAGATAATTTAAATATGCCTCATATATTTCAAGTAATCATACTAATTCATTTACTTTCATAAGAGTTTGAAGTAAGGCTCAAACTTATTCGATGGAATTAAGCTTTCCATGGAACTTAGTAGGCAGGCATCTAAGAATCTTATTGATGACTATTTTCTCTTTGATGACCTTTTTGAAAGTAAACATCGAATTCACGATGTCACTTAATTGAGTGTGGAATTCGTCAAAAAATCCATTCTGCTTCATGGTAAGGCAATCAAAATGGGCGGTGAGGCATTGAATATTCTCATGTTTCGCAGTGGAGGTGCCTTCATAGGTCGTTTCTAAAACTTCATGTCCCTCTTTCAATGTAGTGCATGTCAAAATGCCCCTGAATACGCTTATGGTTAAGAAAATATAGATCGAGTTCGCATTCATAGCATTACACCTACTCTCCTTGATGTCATTATCATCCTAACTACATCAAATTTTGGGTAGTTGAACATCATCGACTATGGTAACTGGCGATTTCGAACCTATCAAAACACATTTCCAAATTTAATCATCCACATGACATCGTGTGTTTCATCATACATATTTTCCAATAGGAATAGTTACAACCATCATAATGCAGAGGTTAGAGAGATAAACCACCATCTATATCGCAAAATAAAGGATCTACTCTAGGGTATTAAATATAAAATGATGAGACCCGCTATCATAGTAGGTGAGATTACGATCTTTTGACGATAATAATAAAAATGAAATTATCATTTGAAAGATAATTTTCCTTTTAAATCAACGATGGGTAAAAAGCATCCTAAAATTCTGTGTGATAAAATGTCTTTTCATTATCAAAATCTAATGAATTTTATCTTCAAGTTAAGACAAGTGATTTTAAAATTGCAAAAAGATAAAACAGTTCCTATAACACTGTTTACGAGGAAAAACCCATCAAAAAGAAAAAAACTCGGGCCGAAATGGACAACAAATGCATTATGGTGGAGTTTTATAAAAAGAAAAAGATGAGTTACAATCATACAATGCACCAACTGACTATGTACTTTTTCACATCATATTCTCCTGGGAGAGTGCCAACAGCTGGAGAATGCTACACAACTGCGATCGATTCTGGACTCCTCCAATGTCTTCAAATATTACACTAATAAATCGTATTTAAACCAGAAGAATAATTTGTTTTGAGGTATCATAACCGCCTACTACAATTGGGATGTGTGAGGATATCCTACATTTGAAAATATATAGTAAAAGGTTTATATTTGAGGTATAAATATGATTATCACTCACAGCATAATAATAAAATGTAATAACAGTGATGGAGTAAGTGAGCAGTAAAAATAATGAACTTCGAATATACATGGGTTGGCTAAACAAACCTACGTCCACAGGGCAAAGGGAGGGGAGTAGTATTATTTATTGATTAAGGAGATTATAGAGGATTTTGTATGAATTGATATTCATTCATTTATCTCAATGCTGCCTTTGGATTTATTTACACATCCTTACAATCTATATCCTTTTATTCATTAAACTTTCACCCTTACAATTGATCCTGAATGCCTGGTGGATCTTAGTAGGGTCCATGGTACACTTCCATGATTTGTTCGAAGTCAGTCACAAATGGTTGTGGTTGAATTGCTGACCATTTACAAACTCATGACCTCACAAGTGGGGTGGTACACACTTGCCTACAGAAATAAGAATGAACGTTTTTTTACCTCCCTTTCTTCCTCTAACCACAACTGGAGGCATCACTTCATCTTCGTTCCTAGTGATGGATCGGGGTGTCACGAAAAAAATGACCTTACAAGTCATCTTTTTATTGTTCCACTTATTTGGAACAAATTGGATATGAGTGAGTCTCATACTTATGTAAATTTATGCTTCATTCTTTGCATGTAATCTATTTTTATTGATAATTTCACTCTTTGTCATACACAGGAATTTCTCTGACCTATCGGAGATTAACGACAATTGCAAGGAGATAGTTTGGTTGGCCTTATATAAAGCTCTCCCTTTTAAACATAATTGTGACCTTTAGAAGTTGAAGCATCTTAGTTTTACTCGTGACACCATTCGTCTTCGAGCCAAAATCGAAGGACATTTTCTTCTCCTCTGATTCCAGCCTTAGTATTTTCCAAAGTCTTCAGGTACAACTGCTTACATGAAAATCATTTATCCTAAACATTCGAACTTATTAACTTTATATGACTATTTTTCTAGATGTTGGGACAATATCTAATGCATCTTACCGAGCGGTATAGGTGGAAATTTTTTACCTGATAACCCGTTTATGGTAATAAACCGAAATGACCCGAACATGACCTGATTAACTTGTATAGATTTAAGAGTACCCAAAACTTATACAAAATAAAAATTAATGCGACCCGAAAATGACACGACTAACCCGAATTGCCACCCCTACCGAGCAGCCCTTCAAAAGAATTACTTGGCACCAAGCGTCCTTGGATATTCAATCCCTACCATCTCTAGATCGAACGTCCCCACTACAGCTACAAACTCCGAATACCTTTGCCTGTGATTTTTTGTGGTACTTGTAAGACAAATGAGGTTCAAGATACCTCTTCCGTTGAACTAGTGGAAGAAGAACACCTACATAGGCACCAAGGAAAAAGGCATGTGGAGACTGAGACCACTCTTACCAATACCCTTAGAAGACTAGTTATCGAAGACGAGCCTATTGAGGCTGAAGGGGGAAGCATACCACCTCACCTCCATTATCTGAATTTTGAGGAGAACTATTTAGCTTTTCTAGACACCTTGGGAGAAAGGGAAGTGAACGGAATAAGGGTGAACCGATCGGGTGTGCCAAGCAGATGATTCAGCTGAGTTCTAAGGTAAATATGAGTTTTCTTTTATTTTCCTCAAATTATTTCTTGTTTCGTGATTACCCCCCCCCCCCCCCCCCAAATTCTATTTTAGGTGAGTATCCTTGGAGATTTCATGGCTAAGAGGCGGAAATCCCATAAACATGAGGCCAAGGTCATCCTGAAACTGACCACTGATTCTTTACTCTTTAATTATAGTATCTGGTGTATTTTTTAGTTCCGTCCAACTTAAGCGTCTCTTCCTCTCTTTATTCTTCAAGAGATCAAGGTTGGCCTCCAATCGCTCATTATTATCCCTCCTTTCAAAATAGTGCACTCGTGGAGTGGGTATTTCAAGTTCGATCGACACCACGACCTCAGTTTCATAAGTGAGAACTAAGGGTGTTATTCCTGTGGGTCCCCTCGTAGTTGACATATATGTTAGTTAAAATAAAACTAGTTTCTCCACCCATAGTCCTTTGGGGTTCTCCAGTTCGATTATTATCCCATGTAGCAGGGTTTGGTTTGTGACCTCTACCTAACCCTTTCACCTTGGATACTTGGGGGTGGAGAAGTAATGCTTCGCCCAAAATTGTTCGCACAACTTATCAATCCTCGTGATATCAAATTATTAGTTATTATCTGAGACTAAGGCGTATATGACGCCGAGTTGACTGATAATGTATCTTAAAATGAATGGGTGCACCTTCTGGATGGTAATCCTTTTTAGGGGTTCAACCTCAACCTATTTCATAAAGTAGTTGATTGCCACTAGGATAAACTTACATTGACCATTCCCGATTGGGAATGGCTCGAGGATATCTATTCCCGTAGAGAGAATGGCCACGGAGACACAAATATCGATAACTCTTCAGTGGGTGTTGTGAATATAGTGCGCAATTCGTTGGCATAAGTCACATTTCCTTCCATACATATACGAATCCTTGCTCATATTCAGCAAACAGTAACCCTGTGTTAGTGCCCTTTTTTGATAGACTCCCTATCCTCGGATGTCCCCCACAGATGCTTTCATGAAGGCTCCTCAATATTGTTTCTACTTTCGATGGATGAACACAATGAATGATTAGGTGGGCATACCCCATTTCGTATAAGATCCCATCATGGATAATGTATTTTTTTTCCTTGATTTTTACCTTCTTGGCTTTCACCCGATATTTTGGTAGGTCTCCCTCTTTTATGTATTAGACGTATTTATCCATCCAATTAGGCTATCGATCTTCCATGTTTACTATCTCTACTTCCTCTATCTGATTGTTTAGTTGGTCTAGGATCTCCATAAGGGGATTCCCTTGGCTATCCTGGCCAGGTGATTGGCCTTTGCATTATCTTCTCATAAAGTATTCCTAATAATGAATGCTCGAAATCGACTTGCCACTTCCTAGAACCTTTTAAAGTATGCCATCATTTTCTTTACCTTGGCTTCAAATTCACCCATTACTTATTGAACGACCACATTTGAATCACTGAATAACTCTACCTAGCCTTCTTTGATGGATAGTGCGAGTTATAGTCCAACGATCAGGGGCTTATACTCGGCCTTGTTATTCAATGCCCTGAAGTTAAACATCAGTGCATATTCCACACATGATCCGCCTAGCATTTCAATATTCAGTCCTGCTCCACAAATATTTTTATTAAAGGATCCATCTACACGAATAACCTATACTTGCTTTCCTTCATACATGTCCTGAACTTTCTCATTGCTTTCAATGCTCATAAGCTCTGCAATAAAGTCTGCCATCGTTTGCCCCTTTACAGCTACTCTTGGCTTTTACTATAAATAAAAATCTCAATGATCAACTTAACACTTCATCAACCGTCATGAGACTTCTGCTTGTGGATAACTTATCTAAGTGGATAGTCCATTAGGATGACTATAGTGTGAGCTTGGAAGTGACATCTCGGCTTTTGGGGTAAGATGACAAGTGTAAAGGATAGCTTTCTCAACATCAGGTACCTTGATTTATATCCCCTGAACACCCTGCTAACATAGTATACTGGTGTAAGGATATTTTTGTCCATTATCAATTTGTATGTCGTACGCCGTTCCACCGCTGAAGAAATTCAAGATCGTATCTACATCAACGGATCCAAATATCAAAGCGTCTTCAACATCATAACCTCTGCGAGAATGAACTTGGTAAAGTTTTTTTTAAAGTCCCTTAAAGTTTCATACTTAGTATTGGGAAATTTTTATAAACTGATTTTTAAAAAAATAAGAAGTAAGTTTTTCCAAGCAAAATGAGGTCTTTAAAAAGAATTTTTATTTTCTGGTAAACCGGATCGGTCCGGCCATATTAAAAACGAATCGATCCGCCACCGGACCGATCTGCCTCCATAACAGATCGATCCGCTTTGCATCAGAAACAGTAAACCCCGGATCGCAGGCAAACCGAAGAAGCCTCTTTCAAAAATGAACCGATCCGTGGTCGGACCGATCCGCCTCCAAAAGCAGACCGATCCTCTTTTGATAAATTCAATCAGTTCTGTGGGAATTGTTTCCACCAACTCATATTTCCTATAAATATACCTATTTCGGTGGTGTATTTTTTAATTCTTTGAGAAAACGTTTCCTAGAGTTCAAACACAACAAGACTTCAATTTTTTGATGTGCCAAACATCTTTTTGATTCACACATAAAAATCCCAATTACTTTTGTGAATCTTTTGGAACCCTAGAACACAAGCTTTGTTATTATTCAACCTTTGTGGGGAGATCTTTACAACCGAGGGCTGTGTGTCATTGCTGAGGGAGTCTCTACAAATTGTTATGACTGCGTGTCATTGAGGAGAGATGCGGTTCTTCCTTTGTTGTTTGGGCTGCGAGTTTTTACAGGGTGCTGCGTGTATTCTCTTGCTGAGTTCAAGACTGCGTGTCTTTGTGGGTTGGTTGCACGTTGATCCATTGCATATTTCTCTGTGTAATTATAAGTTGCAATTTATATATTCATAGTGAAATAAATGTTTTACCCGAAAAGGTTTTTTTCCTGAAATCTGTGTCTCAGCATATTTACTATGTTGCATGCTTTATTTTTGATGAGTTGATTTAGATGCATGTTTAGGGGCTGTATTTATTTGATTTAAGAGTAGACTCTAATTAAATAAGGTTTATTTGGAAACTTGCGAATTAATTTAATCAAGTATCACACCGCCGTTATTCTGGTTTTTCAAATTGGTATCAGAACAGGTTACACTAATTTATCGCGTATTCCTATTTTTCGCAAAATCGTGTGATATTGATTTTTTTTTGAAAAATCAGTTTTGTGAAAATTCGCATTTTTTCCTATGGGGCACTTATATAATCAGATGCCTATTTTTGACGGGTCTAATTATGCCTACTGGAAAGCTCGTATGAAATCCATTTTAAAATCTATTGATGAGCGTGTTTGGTTGCTTTGCGAAAATGGTTGGACTCCTCCCACGGTCACAGTTAATAACGTCACCTCTCTAAAACCCGTGTCAGCATGGACTGAAGATGATTATAAATTGTCCAATTTTAATTCCCGTGGTCTGAGTGCTATTTCTGGAGCTGTCACTCCTGTTGAGTTTCGCCGAATTATGACGTGCACCACGTCTAAAGAGGGTTGGGATGTTTTGAAATTGACACATGAGGGTACGAACACTGTTAAAGAATCAAAATTACAAAATTTGGCCACCCAATTTGAGACTATCACCATGTCTGAGTCCGAATGCTTTGATGATTTTTATGCACGTTTGTCGGACATTGTTAATACATGTTTTAATTTGGGTGAGGTGATTGATAACACGCGTGTCGTTAAAAAGATTTTGAGATCTCTCCCAAAGCGTTTTATTCCTAAAGTCACTGTTTTGAACTCTTTGGGAAATTTGAAATCCCTTAAGTTGGAAGAACTTGTAGGAGATCTTCAAACCTATGAGATTGACATGTTTCCCAAAACCATTAAGGCTAAGGATAATGGCATTGCTTTAAAGACTCATTGTAAGAAAAAGAATGAAAAAGTTTGTGAATCCGATTCTGAGGGAGACTTTGATTTTAATTATATGGCCTTATTTGCAAAGAATTTTAAAAAGTTTCTCAACATGAAGAAAAATAATTTTTCCAACAAAAATAGATTTTTTGAGAAAAATAAAAAGAAAGGAAAGGCCAAAGAAAGCGATGAGAGGGAAAAAGAGAATGACTCTGATGAGGAGTGCGAGGAAGATTTTGAGAATGTGACTTGTTTTGAATGTGGGGGTAAGGGGCATAAGTCGTTTGAGTGTCCTACGTGGCTTAGAAAGAAAGGAAAGAAAGTAGCCATGCCCGCCACACTTAGTGATAGTAGTGAAGGTGAGGGTAATGAGACTAGTGGTGAGAAGTTTGTATCATTTTCTAGTCGTGTGAGCACACCCACTTTGTCTCACAAGAGTGCACACGAGAGCGATAATAGTGATTTGTGTTCTTCGAGTGAGGAAAAAAGCGAGGAGAGTGGAGATGAAGGTGAGCTCCAAAAAGCTTTTAGAGATTTGTACACCGAGACCCTGAAAACTAAGATATATAATCGTGATTTAGGCCGTCGGGTTTTATATTTGGAGAGAGAGAAGGAGGTTTTGAGAAAGGAGAAGTGTGATTTGACTGGCACGTTGTCTAGTCTGACAACACGTGTATCCCAGCTCGAGAGTGATCTCGAACGTGCCAAGAGGTCAAAGTCATGTTTGAGAACGCACCTAAGAAGGTGGAAAATGTGGTTCTTAAGGGTAACGGTGAGAATTTAGGAATAATTCATGACGGTGCTTCTTCTTCCCAATTAGCACCCAAGTCGGTTCCCACTTTAGTGGTAGATTCACATGAGTCTCACCCTAACCCACCTAGGCGTACCATTCCTATTAGGAGAGTGCGTCCTAGAGATTTTGAGAGAGGTGTTCATAGGCCTATTTATGTTTGCTCACATTGCAAGGGGAGAGGGCACCTTAGGGAATTTTACTTTAAGTTGGGTTATGTGTCACGTTTTGCTTCTACACATGTTTTTAACACACATGCACCCACACATGATACTTTACATGCTCCCGGAGACTACATGAGAGAGTTGGCACATTTAGGAGAGCAAGTTAAGTTTTTAGTCAAAACTTCACAAGAATTGATGGAGGTTTTTCATAAGTTGTCACCACCTTTGGAAAAACCCTCCGCACCTAATGATTAAGGTTTGACTTGTTTACTAGCATAGGGTGATTTTCATAATGACATTGTTTGCCTATTGCTAGTATGTATCATTTTTGTATGCTTTTTTTTTTTTGAAAAATTTTGAAAAATACAAAAAAAGATTTTATTTTGAGAAAATCCAAAAAGATTTTTGTATTTTGTTTGCACCGTTTATGGATGGAAACTTAGGATGACCGAGTCACAACATCATTCTATTATTTTCATGTGACTATTTGATAGTGTTTTGAGACAATAAGTCAATTCATCCTTGTGCTTTATAATGTTTGGAGTCATTAAGATGTAATTAAGTGTTACTGCCTACATGTTTGACTCATGTTTCCTTTATCGCACACATGCACGGATTTGTTTGATTATTGTGCTTGTCTTATCACATGTTGGTTGGGTGTTTTCACTTCAATACTGTCCTTAAAATGAACCAAGCGTGATAAATTTTGATAAGGAAATTGTGCATATAAAAACCGTTTTGTGAGTTTGTGTGCTTTGTTTGAAAATGGGGAAGGGCTGCGAAAGGTGCATTTTGCCTTTGCGAATACTAAACCACCATTAAATTGGACCTAAAAAATGAAGGAATTTTATTATCCGAGGTCCAAAGAGGTTTAAAAGAGCCCGAAAAAAATTTAAAGGTAATAAAAATAAATTCATGCCAATTATGGGCCCTTTAGGTTTTTGCACCAATTCTCCAAAGTTTGAGAATTTAGATTACCTCTAAAAGAAAATATCTATGAGGGATTTTGGTTGGAGAATTAAAACGGGTTTGCACGTCCTTGAAATGCTTGCAAATGCGTTAAATAGTTTTGGACGTTATTGGGGTGGAAATCATTTTGAGTTTGATTTGTTGATTTGCATAAGACGATGTCATCTAAATTCAACAATCTTTTCACCTAAGGATACTTTTGATGTTCATTCGTTAGGGGTACACATATGCACCGTACACATATGATTGATTGAGTTGATTTACCTATCGAATGTGTTCAAACCCATTCATTCCATTTCCATGACTTGGTTGTTTGAGTCTAAATCCATGGTGTGATTTTTGTAGCATATTTTTTTTCAAATGTATCTTATTTTTCTATGAAAAATTGAAAAATCAAAAATAGTTTATGCATTTGTTTTTTACCATCTCCTTACAAGAGCACGTTTACCATATTGTTTAATGCCCTGTTTTGTGTACCGTGACACCCCGATTTTGCTTATTTGATTCATTCTTCTCATTTGTCTATTTGGGGATATCATAAAAAGGGGGAGAAAGAATTATCATATTATGGGAGAGTTTGATTTTTGGGGGAGTTTTTGACATTTATCTTATGTATTTATCATAAATTGGTATCTATGTTTATCTCATTTCAAACTCGATATGTCACGTGGTATTTTGCTTTATCTCATGTGTGTAGGTACAAAGATTGAAGATCAATAACAAACGATGAAGATTTAAACATTTGTATCTTTACATCTTTAGGGTTCATGGGAGGGTAGATTTGTATAGGTCATTAGTTGATAATTCGGACATTTTTTATGTATGTATCGACATAGACATAGGGGGAGATTTATAAGGACATTTTTGTCCATTATCAATTTGTATGTCGTACGCCGTTACACCGCTGAAGAAATTCAAGATCGTATCTACATCAACGGATCCAAATATCAAAGCGTCTTCAACATCATAACCTCTGCGAGAATGAACTTGGTAATGTTTTTTTTAAGTCCCTTAAAGTTTCATACTTAGTATTGGGAAATTTTTATAAACTGATTTTTAAAAAAAATAAGAAGTAAGTTTTTTCAAGCAAAATGAGGTCTTTAAAAAGATTTTTTATTTTCTGGTAAACCGGACCGGTCTGGACATTAAAAACGAATCGATTCGCCACCGAACCGATCCGCCTCCATACCAGACCGATCCGCTTTGCATCAGAAACAGTAAACCCCTAATCGCAGGCAAACCGAAAAAGCCTCTTTCAAAAACGAACCGATCCGAGGTTGGACAGATCTGCCTCCAAAAGCGGACCGATCCGCTTTTGATAAATTCGATCAGTTCCGTGGGAATTGTTTCCACCAACTCATATTTCCTATAAATATACCTATTTCGGTGGTGTATTTTTTGATTCTTTGAGAAAACGTTTCTAAGAGTTCAAACATAACAAGACTTCGATTTTTTTATGTGTCAAACATCTTTTTGATTCACACACAAAAATTCCAATTACTTTTGTGAATCTTTTGGAACCCTAGAACACAAGCTTTGTTATTGTTCAACCTTTGTGGGGAGATCTTTGCAACCGAGGTCTGAGTGTCATTGCTGAGGGAGTCTCTACAAATTGTTATGGCTGCGTGTCATTAAGGAGAGCTGCGGTTCTTCCTTTGTTATTTGGGCTGCGAGTTCTTGGAGGGTGATGCGTGTATTCTCTTGTTGAGTTCAAGACTGTGTGTCTTTGTGGGTTGGCTGCGCGTTGATCCATTGCAGATTTCTCTGTGTAATTGTAAGTTGCGATTTATATATTCATAGTGAAATAAAGGTTTTATCCGAAAGGGGTTTTTTCCTGAAATCTGTGTCTCAGCATATTTACTATGTTGCATGCTTTATTTTTGATGAGTTGATTTAGATGCATGTTTAGGGGCTGTATTTATTTGATTTAAAAGTAGACTCTAATTACATAAGGGTTACTTGGAAACTTGCGAATTAATTTAATCAAGTATTACACCACCGTTATTCGGGTTTTTCAACTGGTCGTTGAACCCCCTATCAACCCTAATTAGAATTGAACTGACCGTCCTGGAAGAGACGATCAAGTAAAGATATAATTATTCCTCTGGGACTTGCTTCAAAAGGAGTAGGACCTCTGATAAATAGGTCTTCGGGTTTTGGAAATCCTTTTAACATTTATCGATCGAAACGAATGCCTTTTTAAATGTTCTGAAGAAAGTGATGCACTTGTCGATTGCCCTGCTAACGAATATGTTCAATGTCGCCACCTTCCCCATCAGTGACTACACTTATTTAATTATCTTTAGACTCCTTATGTCTAACACTGCTTGAATTTTGTCTAGGTTCACCCCTGTCCCTCTTCAGGTAACTATAAAATCCAAGAATTTCCCTGATGCAACACCGAAAGCGCATTTCTCCAGGTTCAGCTTTATGACACCCCATATATTTTTAATAATTATGTTGATCAAATCTAATTATTAAAATTATACAGGTCATCTAAATAATTAATTATCATCCTTAGATTGTAATAAAAAAACAAGGATTTGAGTCAAAATGATATAAATAACGATATGAGTAAAACTCAAACTTTGATAAATGAAAATCAATTACATTTAAAATTATTTTCTAGTACTCAATGTGTATTACATCTTTCAACTTACAAAAGTGAATACAACTGTTAGATACGTTGCATCACTCAATGTAAATGAAATACATCTAAAAGGGGTCCTAACGTCTAATGTTCAAGACTTAGCAGTGATTGCAAAGAGAAACCGATGTGCTTAAGTAGAATGTTATGCCCGTACACTGGAGAACCTGAAATAATGCGAAGGGTCAAGCCCATCGCAACAAGATAATAACTATGCACTCAAGTAGTAAAACTATCAAACATGAGTGTGAATAATAATTCTACAATTATTAAGTTTTATATAAAACTTCTACAATTATTACATTGACCATTAAACTCTACCCTTAACGGTGTCAAAAACATTAAATAAATTTTATCTTTACAATCCCCACCCTTATCGATGTCAAAACCATTAACTGATATTTTTAATAAACTCATCTTTAAACCACTGTTGTTTTACATATAAGGGAGAAATAAACAATAGTTGAAATATCCATACATCATAAAGAAAACAATATACAAACATCTATGCCACCGACATATGAGCATAACTATATATAGTCTACACATTCCTTCTTTCCACATCCACTGTAAAGTATATTCAAAATCATGACTTTACATGCAATATATTGTAATAATTCATACTAGGCCCATAGTGTGTAGCCTAAGAGAGTATAACAATTTAATAAATCAAAAAATCAATATTAATCCACCCCTTTTTAGTAAGGGAAATAACGTAGAGTCTATCTACGAAAACTAACTCATTTATAATTTATCATATGGAAGTGTATAATCTTTCGAGAGTCTATAACTTGAATTCAACAATCAAATCCCAATAACTGACGTCTAATCCCAATATCTAATCATTATCAGGTCATTCTCCTCGTAAAATACCAAGGGACTAAAATTAACATTCATATATGGGAGTATTCTAATTAACTTAGTTTTAGTATATTATGGAGAATAGATGATGTATATACATTTCACTTGAATATTTAAATTTTCCTTACACTTTTTTCGGATATAAATCCTTTTTTAAATTCCACATTTTCCATTTTTATTGATAATAGTTCACCAAAAAATTCATACCCAGATTCTAGATTTGCGCTTAAAGGAAAATTCCAAATTTCATAACACAACGATAACTCCAATACAGAATTATAATTATAGAGAATTTTATAATTATAATTATCTAAGGAATATAAAAAATTTCAAATTAATCCCATTATAACAATCTGATCTAATTTATCAAATATTAAATTTCATGAATTGAATTCATTAATTTATTACCATTTATAAAGATGTGATCCTTTTAAAATAAACCCTAATTCTCTCTACACCAAATTTTATAATTTATAAAAACTTGTTGAGGTGGAAGATATTATATAACTCGTGAGAGGAGAGGGCGGAATTATTTTGCCTCAATTGAAGAGAATCAATACTCAAAAGTGTTGAAATGCTATAGAGAAAAGCCTCTTTGATTTGGTTGAGTTGTCTCTCCAATTGCCCCTCCAAAAGACCCTTAAAATTTACCCAGATGTTGTCCCAAAAATTCTTCCTGAAAAATATAATTTTTTAATTGAATGAAAGAGTATATTTTTAGCGTTGGGAATATATAATTCTGTAGAATGTTGTTTAGGTTTGAGGGTCAACTTATGTAGTAGAAATGGGAAACTAATAGGTTTTTGACAAAATAGGAGAATGAAAGTCTCTTTAAAACCAATTCACTGTCGCTTCAAATTTTTTTATATTTTTATTTTTCTATAAAAATGCTACCCTTTTAGTTTTAAAATTTTCTTTCTTTTTCCTTTATTTTTATTTTATTTTCCATCTTTAATTTTACATTAATTCCTTTCTCTTTCTTTCTTTAATAATCCTAACCCTAAACCTTTCTATAAGTAACTACCTTATTACCAAAGTACCCTCTATCTTAAGCCATTATTCCTTTTGTGCCAAACCTTTCATTTACTTTCTATAATTACAATTAAGGCAAATTCGTTTTTTTTACAATTAGGCATAAACATTTTATTAATTCACAAAATAAATTCTATAATTTATAATGAATTCTATAATTCATCATATGAATTCCATAATTATAATAACTCTTTTAAATTATATTTTAGCTTCCATTAACACAAATAAGACTTTATTCTTCACTTAAATAATTTTAAAATTTCACTTAAAATATTTATTAAAATTTCTCCAATTTCCACATTAATTAATTGTTTTAATTAATTTAAATTCCTTAAAATTACGTGGTATTACAAGCTTCATCTCGTACGATTGAGAATTTTTATGGTTTCCTCCAAGTTGGCAATATGATCCTCCCCCCTCAAACTTTTCACTAGCATGTCATCAACATATACCTCCATCGTTATCCCTCTCTATTTTTTAAACATTGCGTTGACGAGCCTTTGGTATGTAGCTACGGCGTTCTTCAATCCTAATTGCATCATTCGATTGTAGTATGCTCCCCAATCCATTACGAATGAGGTTTTCTCTTCATCTGCTAAATGCATCTGGATCTGGTTGTGTACGGAACAAGTATCCTTGAAGGACACCTCTTAATTGGTAGTGGCATCTACAAAAGCATCAATTCTTGGGAGCAGATATGAGTCCATTGGATAAGCCTCGTTCAAATCTGAAAAATCTATAGAGAGTCATCATATACCATTCGGTTTCCTGACAATCATGACATTTGGCAACCATTCGGGGTATTTAACGTCCCAAACCAAACATGTGTCAAGCAGTTTCCCTTCTTCTACATAGGTCGCTTAATTTCTCTCTTAGGAGAACGCCCTTTTCTTATCTCGTATTGGTCGGATGGTTGGATCAACCTTTAGTTGGTGGGTCATTACCAAGACATCGATGCCCGACATGTCCTCATAGCTCCATGTAAACGTCTTAATGGTGCCTTTTTAGGAATGAAATCAGTTCATCCCTTCTCCTATTAGTCAGCGATGATCCAACATAAACTACCTTCTCTAAGCAGTTGTCATACAGTGTGTAAGGATATTATTTTATAAGTTCATTATCAATTAATTATGTCGTATACCGTTACAACCGTCGAACAAGTTTAAGAGCAATCTACATCAAGACGGATCCGAATATATCAAGGTTCTTCATAAAAAAGACTCCGCAAAGTTTACTTTGGTAAGGTTATGTTTTAAATACCTTAACTTTGCACTTAGAGCTTTGGGATATTTTTTCAAAATATTTTCTAAGTGTTGGAGCGGACTTCTTTGTCAAAATTTGAGAATGAGTAATTTTTCTAAGTCCTGTAGCGTTCCTCGATTTTGACGCCCAGGTCGTTCAAGCGAGATCTCATCTCGTTCGAGCGATATGGAGATGTCGCGTGATGTCGTTCAAATGACACGTGTACTTTGTTCGAGCGAGATCCAATTTTCGTTCAAAGGACCGAGGCGGTGCGATTTTCTATAAATACTCATTAAATGATTTCGTTTTCATTAAGAAGTCCCAGCATTTTGAAAGATAGAAAACTTCGAATCTGCAGAATTCTTTTTGACTTCTTCTTTTAAGGTTTTCATCCCTTTTGTTTTCAATTCACAAAAATCCCATATGCTTTGGTGAATTATTTTGGTGTTCAAGAATACACTTTGCTTTTGTTCATTCTTTGTGGGGAGAACTATACAACCGGAGAGTTGCGTGCTATTGTGGAGGGAGTTCTTGTGAAGATTTAAGACTACGTGTCGGGACTGCTTATCCTTGTGGTATAGCTGCGTGTGAAAAACTGCTGATTTATTTCTAAACGTTGCTTTGGAGGTTTGACGAAGACACCGTGCATTACTCTTGTGAGCGAAAGCAAGATGGTATGTAAGTCAATGGTCTTGTAAACTTGTCAGAGTTCTAGAAATAAAAGGTTTTGCCCTTCAAGAATTTTTTCTGAAATTTGTGTCGCCTGCTTTATTTATTTATGGTTTGACAAACGCGCACACGTAGTTGCCTGTTTAGGGGATGAATTGATTTGGCTTAAAAATAGACTCTAGTTAAATAAGTGTGCCAAATTAGAAATTTGCGAATTTAATCAATTATCACACGATCAGACGTTTTACAAATTGGTATCAGAGCGGGCTACGCTAATTTATCGCATGATCCATATTTTTTAAGAATTTTTTTTTGATACAATTTGACTTCTCACGTCGACAAATTGGTATCAAAGCGGGTTGCACTATTTTATTGTGTATTCCTATATTCCGCAAATTTGTGTGATATTGATTTTTTTTGAAAAATCAGTTGTGTGAAAAAAAATCGTAATTTTTTCAATGGAGCACTTATATAATCGGATACTCCCCTTTGATGACACGAGTCAGAGTTTTGATAATGTAAATCATTGAATTTGATGTTTGCTAAAAGAATTGATTTTTTAGAAAAAGAAAATTCTCGTTTTAAATCCACGATGGATCTTTTGCAAACGGTTCAAAATCAAAGAGATTTTTATCGTGAGAAACTTATTTCTTTGGACCGAGACTTTAATGATTTAAAAATGTCCAAGAAGGAGAGTGACGATAGAGTATTATTTTTACAAAAAGAATTAGAGGACTTTAAAAATTCTAGTGGTTGTTTTTGTGCCAAAGAGGACAAAAATATTTTAATCAGCGAGTTTATGGCACGTGAAGAAACTCTTAGGGAAAGGTTTGCTTTAATTGAGGTGGAGATAAATACCCTTTTAGAAATTGTTGAAAATTTGAAAAATAAATTCCTGTCTTTGGAAGAGTCTAATTTGTTGCTTGAATCAAATATTTTAAAGTTGAAAAATGATTTAAACGATTCAAGTAGGTTTGATAGTGATGGTAATCGCTTATCTTGTTCTCATGCTTCTAATGCTAAAGCCAAAACCATTATTTGTTTTAGAGGGTCAATTAATCCCAAGGACGTTAGAAAATATCACACTTTAGGTAACATTCCTTCCGTTTACACATGTTCATATTGTGGTAGGAAAGGTCACCTTAGGAATTTTTATTTTGATCTTGGAAAATGTCCTAGGAAGTTTATGTCTAGTGTTCCCTTGGTTCCCAAATCCCCCACATGACGTTTCACATCTATTTGGGTTAGGAAATCACTTTTAGAGGCACTAGATTTTAGACAAGTTGATTCCTGTTTGCTTGCACATGATTCTTCTCTTGCCATATCATATAAATGATTGTGTTCGCATGTTTGTCATACGCTAGTTTTTTGTTTCATGATATTTATGTTTGCTAGCGTTGTGACATATACTTTTTGTATTAGATTTTTGTTTTTTGAAAAATTTGAAAAATACAAAAAGATTTTATTTTGATAAAAATTTTGAAAAATCCGAAAAGAGTTTTGTATTTTGTTTTCACCTTTTATGGATGAACACTTAGGATGACCAAGTCACAAATTCATTCCATTTATCCATGTGACTATTTGATAGTGTTTTGAGACAATAGGTCAATTCATCCATGTGCTTTATAATGTTTGGAGTCATTGAGATGTAATTAAGTGTTACTTCCTACATGTTTGACTCATGATTTCCTTTATTGCACACGTGCACGGATTTGTTTGATTATTATGCTTGTCTTATCACATGTTGGTCGGGTGTTTTCACTTCAATCCTATCCTTAAAAGGAACCAAGCGCGATAAAACTTGATAAGAAAGTTGTGCATGTAAGAGCCGTTTGTGAGTTTGTATGCTTTATTTGAAAATGGGGAAGGGCTGCGAAAGGTTCACATTTGACCTTTACGAATACTAAGACACCGTTATATCGGACCTAAAAAATTGAGGAATTTTATTATCCGGGTTCCAAAGAGGTTTAAAAGATCCCGAAAAAATTTAAAGGCAATAAAAAGAAATTCATGCCAAAAAGGGGCCATTAGGTTTTTGCACCAATTCTCCAATGTTTGAGAATTTAGATTAGCTCTAAAAGAAAATATATATGAGGGATTTTGGATGGAGAATTAAAACGGGTTTGCACGTCCTTGAAAGTACATAGTTTTGGACATTATTGGTGTGGAAATCACTTTGACTTTGATTTGTTGATTTGCATAGGACGATGTCATCTAAATTCAACAATTTTTACATCTAAGGATACTTTTGATGTTCATTCGTTAGAAGTATTCGTATTCATCGTGCACATATGATTGATTGAGTTTATTTACATATCGAATGTGTTCGCACCTATACATTCCATTTCCATGACTTGGTTGTTTGAGTTTAAATCCTTGGTGTGATTTTTGGTATCTTATTTTTGTACGAAAAATTTGAAAAATCAAAAATAGTTTGTGAAAGTTTTTGAGATATACCTTTGCATGCGCGTAGTTTGATCCATGTTTGCTATGCTTCTATCGTGACACTCCATGTTTTGATTGTATCTTCTTATCTGTCTATTTGGGGACATCATAAAAAGGGGGAGAAAGAATTATCATTTTATAGGGGGAGTTTTTTCATTATGGGGGAGATTTGATTTATTATTGGTTTATTCTTATATCTGTAAGAGAGTAGTCTAATTTTGGGGAAATACTCGATTTTAGCACGTGTTTGACTTGAGCAACTTCGGTTGCGCCTACGTATCCGTTATGCTCGGAATCAAAGTCAGCGTAGTTCGTGGGTTCGTACTATTCGCCGGAAAACTCATTGTGGTGGTTTTTCGGAGAGATGGGAGGTGATGCCACTCTTCTCAAAGAACTCATCTCAAAACTCTCTCTAAAACCTCATAAGATAAGAAAATCACCCTCCTCTTCCAAGAGATCTCCCTCAAATGTATGGGGGGAGGGCTTATTTATAGAAAAACCAACCCAAGTGGGTCGCCACATGTCAATTAACTCGTGGTGACACATGTCCTATTTTAAGTGGCATGTGTCCCATAACATATGTCAAAACTCTCAATACTAGAATATTGTCTAGTTAATATGTAAATGATACACAAATACGCGTGATATGTCCGACGCGCATAATAATACCTCAGTCGCATAAACACATGGACTTTTGTCAATATTAATTATCTCTAATCTCATTTAATAATTTAATGAAAGGCTTATCATTAAGCCCCTCCTACATTTGCCCCCTCGTACATATAGTTGATATATTGATATATGTCTGAAATATATCGACTGTATGTACGAAATAACTTTAGTCAGTTTTCATATGTTCAATCGACCTGTGGATCGTGGGTAATAATCTCTTATCTCATTTCATCTTGATGATGTACTTTTACCTCATATATCACATTTTATGATATAATGCAATCTCATATTTCATATCTCAGTTATATGATATACATCAATTTCATATCTCATATCTTAAATCCCATTTTGAGGCTTTGATCTCATAGGTTATTCCGAAGGACCTCGTTTATCATTATTTTCATACGAATGATATACACTGAGTGTTGCCCCCATTCCTACTTAAATGAACATGCATCCACATTTTTATTGCGATTGTCTGTAACTCTGCTTTGGTAAAGATTATTATCATGGACACATAATAACTACCTCATCATTCTCTTTCATCATTCTCAACCAAGCTTGGTGAAAGTATTATTACGTTTTACATAATAACTACTTCATCGTCCTTGGTTAATCTTTTAGTGCATGCACATGTTGTTTGACTCGCTCAAATGACCACTTTTTAATGTTTTTCACAAACTCACACCTATAAGGTGACTTAATGATGAGAACACACTTGTCAAGGTTTCTCGTAAACTCCACCGTTAGAGGTGACTTAACAATGAAAACACACTCGTTAACGTTTTTCACAAACTCCACCGTTTAGAGGTGACTTAACAATGAAAACACACTTGTTAAGGGTTTTCGTAAACTCCACCGTTAGAGGTGACTTAACAATGAAAACATACTTGTTAAGGTTTTTCGCAAACTCCACCGTTAGAGGTGACTTAACAATGAAAACATACTTGTTAAGGTTTTTCGCAAACTCCACCTTTAGAGGTGACTTAACAATGAAAACACACTTGTTAAGGTTTTTCGCAAACTCCGCCGTTAGAGGTGACTTAACAATGAAAACACACTTGTTAAGGTTTTTCGCAAACTCCACCGTTAGAGGTGACTTAACAATGAAAACACACTTGTTAAGGTTTTTCGCAAACTCCACCGTTAGAGGTGACTTAACAATGAAAACACACCTGTTAAGGCTTTTCGCAAACTCCACCTTTAGAGGTGACTTAACAATGAAAACACATTTGTTAAGGTTTTTCGCAAACTCCACCGTTAGAGGTGACTTAACAATGAAAACATACTTGTTAAGGTTTTTCGTAAACTCCACCGTTAGAGGTGACTTAACAATGAAAACACACTTGTTAAGGTTTTTCGCAAAATCCACCGTTAGAGGTGACTTAACAATGACAACACACTTGTTAAGATTTTTCATAAACTTCACCTATAACGGTGACTTAACGACGAAAATGCTTGTTAAGATTTTTCATAAACTCCACCTATAACGGTGACTTAACAACGAAAATGCTTGTTTAAGATTTTTGTAAAACTTCATCGATAACGGCACACCTATGACGGTGACTTAACAACGAAAACCCTTGTTAAGATTTTTCATAAACTCCACCTATAACGGTGACTTAACAACGAAAACGCTTGTTAAGATTTTTCATAAACTCCACCTATAACGGTGACTTAACAACGAAAACGCTTGTTTAAGATTTTTGTAAAATTTCACCGATAATGGCACACCTATGACGGTGACTTAACAACGAAAACACTTGTTAAGATTTTTCATAAACTCCACCTATAACGGTGACTTAACAACGAAAACGCTTGTTAAGATTTTTGTAAAACTTCACCGATAACGGCACACCTATGACGGTGACTTAACAACGAAAACACTTGTTAAGATTTTTCATAAACTCCACCTATAACGGTGACTTAACAACGAAAACGCTTGTTAAGATTTTTCATAAACTCCACCTATAACGGTGACTTAACAACGAAAAATGCTTGTTAAGATTTTTCATCAACTCCACCTATAACGGTGACTTAACAATGAAAACACTTGTTAAGATTTTGTTATAAACTCATTCTTCTGTATCTCTTTTCATGACAGGATCCCGTACCTGACAAACTGAGCGTGGTCCTTCGTCTGTTTGCCTCCATGACCAACTTCTTCGGACGAGTTAAGTCATAACGATCGTGGTTCAACTACCAACAATTTTGATACACCTTTATAGAAGACTTATCTCAATGCTCGCAAAGTTCTCGTAATATGATGTCATATATGAAGGATGACTATGACTTTGTCAATTTCTGAGTGACAACTAATTAACCCGTTTGAACTCTTTGCGAAAGAAACTGAAGAAGCTTTTGTAATGACCTGCTTGGATGTTACTATACTCTGAAGGTTCATCAATCTAACCTTGTCGTGGAGGATGTCGAAGAATCTTTACACTACAAGCTATGTTACATCATAATATCCATTTGCCCCCTTTATTTTATTTTATTTAATGTAGTTAAATAAAATAAATAAATAAAGTTTGGGGATAATTGTGCAAATGAATCATAATCACTGATTCTCATAGGTGTATCCTGCACAATTTAATCTCGTTTAAGTGCCAGTCTTATCAAACTCAAAGAGTGTGTAATTTTGGGGAAATACTCGATTTTAGCACGTGTTTGACTTGAGCAACTTCGGTTGCACCTACGTATCCGTTATGCTCGGAATCAAAGTCAGCGTAGTTCATGGGTTCGTATTATTCGCCGGAAAACTCATTGTGGTGGTTTTTCGGAGAGATGGGAGGTGATGCCACTCTTCTCAAAGAACTTATCTCAAAACTCTCTCTAAAACCTCATAAGATAAGAAAATCACCCTCCTCTTCCAAGAGATCTCCCTCAAATGTATGGGGGGAGGGCTTATTTATAGAAAAACCAACCCAAGTGGGTCGCCACATGTCAATTAACTCGTGGTGACACATGTCCTATTTTAAGTGGCATGTGTCCCATAACATATGTCAAAACTCTCAATACTAGAATATTGTCTAGTTAATATGTAAATGATACACAAATACGCGTGATATGTCCGACGCGCATAATAATACCTCAGTCGCATAAACACATGGACTTTTGTCAATATTAATTATCTCTAATCTCATTTAATAATTTAATGAGAGGCTTATCATTAAGCCCCTCCTACAATATCATTTCAAACTCGATATGTCACGAAGGTTTTTGCTTTATCACATGTGTGTAGGTACAAAGATTGAAGATCATTATGTTGCACACCCTGATGAGAAAAGTTTTGGATTTGATGAAGATTTTTGAAGAACGGTTTGAGATCTTGCAAATTTATTCATGGGAGGGTAGATTTGTATAGGCATTTTGGTATTTGATAATTCGCATGTTTTTATGTATGTACCGGCACAGACATAGGGGGAGATTTGTAAGGACATTATTTTATAAGTTCGTTATAAATTAATTATGTCGTATACCGTTACAACCATCAAAGAAGTTCAAGAGCAATCTATATCAAGACGGATCCGAATATATCAAGGTTCTTCATAAAAAAGACTCCGCAAAGTTTACTTTGGTAAGGTTATGTTTTAAATACCTTAACTTTGCACTTAGAGCTTTGGGATATTTTTTCAAAATATTTTCTAAGTGTTGGAGCGGACTTCTTCGTCAAAATTTGAGAATGAGTAATTTTTCTAAGTCCTGTAGCGTTCCTCGATTTTGACGCCCAGGTCGTTCAAGCGAGATCTCATCTCGTTCGAGCGATATGGAGATGTCGCACGATGTCGTTCAAACGACACGTGTACTTTGTCCAAGCGAGATCCAGTTTTCGTTCAAAGGACCGAGGCGGTGCGATTTTCTATAAATACTCATTGAATGGTTTCGTTTTCATTAAGAAGTCCCAGCGTTTTGAAGGACAGAAAACTGCGAATCTGCAGAATTCTTTTTGACTTCTTCTTTTAGGGTTTTCATCCCTTTTGTTTTCAAATCACAAAAATCCCATATGCTTTGGTGAATTGTTTTGGTGTTCAAGAACACACTTTGCTTTTGTTCATTCTTTGTGGGGAGAACTATACAACTGGAGAGCTGCGTGCTATTATGGAGGGAGTCCTTGTGAAGATTTAAGACTGCGTGTCTGGACTGCTTGTCCTTGTGGTATAGCTGCGTGTGAACCACTGTTGATTTATTTCTAGACGTTGCTTTGGAGGTTTGACGAAGACACTGTGCATTACTCTTGTGGGCGAAAGCAAGATGGTATGTAAGTCAATGGTCTTGTAAGCTTGTCAGAGTTCTAGAAATAAAATGTTTTGCCCTTCGGAGATTTTTCCTAAAATTTGTGTCGCATGTTTCATTTATTTATGGTTTGACAAATGCTCACACGTAGTTACATGTTTAGGGGCTGAATTAATTTGGCTTAAAAATAGACTCTAATTAAATAAGTGTGCCAAATTAAAAATTTACGAATTTAATCAATTATCACACGGTCATACATTTTACACAGTGAGATTAGGGTCAAATCTTTCATTAATGACCCCGTAGTTCATTTTTCTCTTAGGTTTAACCCATCCTCATTGAACGTATCTTTCTTCTTCTTTAGCGATGAAAAGTAATAGAGATCGGAACACAACTAGCTCTCGTGCACTGTCCCCATCCCGTTAGGTATTGGGAACCGAAGGGTAAGGGATTTGATAAATAAAATCGCATCTAGTCTACTCAAGTTTGTCCTCCCAATCAAAATGCTTAGGCTAAAGGCGACAAAACTACTAAAAACTCCACCTATAATGTATTCAAACTTCGGGCTCCTCCAAATTTTGAATGGTAATTTGATCGATCGTTTCCGGATACACTTGTTATCCATAGAATCCCAAGAATGAGACTTTCACTGGTTTTAACCCCCACCCACGGCTTCATCTGTTCAAAGCAATAATGATAAATGATTTATAATAAACTCCCTGTGTCGACCATGATCCTTTCGATCATATAGTTTGATTATGATGCCTCAATCGGGAGGGGATCATCATGCGAATCCTTTAGTGTGAAAGTAATGTCCGCCCAATCTTCCTGTAGATTCTCCATTTGGACATCCATTAACTCCCTTTTTTACTCTTATATTCTTTTTGGGCCGACGTTGATTCCCCTTGGGTCATGAATCCACCTGAGATCATGTTAATCATCAACTCCATATCTATAGTTGCTAGCCGTTTATTCCCTTCACTCATTTCCTCATGTTCTTTTAATTGTCTTCTGCACTGATCCTCCCTTCATTCGGTATACCATCCATTCTATCTTCTGATTCTTCCACCCACAAACTCTCGTAGGTTCCCCTTTTGAGCCAACACCTTAATCTCTCACTTCACATGAAAATATTCATTCGTATTGTGGCCATTATCATGATGGAACTGGAAATACGAGCTCAACTTCAACTTAAAAGGTACGTTCTTAGGAATTTTCGGCCATCTCGATATCTTTAAGTCCTCCATGGTACTCAACACTCATCTTACGATCGTCATAAGTAAAGTAAGCTACTCGGCGCGGGCTTGCTTCCCCTTATAGCTCCCCTTCGGGGGAAACCTTTGCTTATTCTGATTGTCTCTGAATATCGGGTCTCCCAAGTTTCCTACCCTCTGATTGGGCTATCGATTGTTGATCGTGTCTTCTGCATGGATATATTTATTCACCTTCTTCATGAGATCCGACATATTGGTGGAAGTGTTCTTTGAGAGAGATTAAATAGTGTTATTATTATAAAGGATATGTAACAATACTGAGACATCCACTCTCTCATTCGACTGGTCAATTATAACTCATCGTTGAACCTCTTCATGTATTCCCTGAGGATCTCATCCTTAGTCTTGAGGACGTTGAACAAGTGATCAGTAGTTTTCCTATGAACCCTGCTTTCGATGAAATGCCTGACAAACCATTCAGAGAGTTCTCTAAAATAAGAAATGGAATTTGGTGGCATCTGACTAAACTAATTCCTCATCAACCCCTTCAGTGTTATGGTGAAGGCCCAACATTTGATTTGGCTCGAACAGGCAAGAAAATCCATGTGTGCCTCATAATGATCAATGTGATCCCTAAGATTCGATGTCCCATCAAATGAATTAATCTTTGGGAGCTTAAAATTTGAATAAATTAGGCAGACAATCTCTTCCCAATAAAATGGAGATACGCGCCTGGCGTCTTCGACATTCACGATGATTGGAAGGGGGTCAATCCCCCTTGCCACCAATTCTCTGTTAATGGTGGACGAGAGGGCCAGTGGAGGTGGAATAGGGTAGGTAACCTTGTTCTATAGGTTTTACTCTACGGTAGTATCTTGATCCACCTACAGCTCTGATGCACGTAGCGGCTTAGGTTGTAGGCAATTTAAGATTTTAGGAAGTTGGCCTTGGAGGGTTTGTTATTGATCCATGACGTTGTTGATGGTCTGAGTCACTTGGTTCTTGCTCATTTATGACGTTGTTGATGGTCTGAGTCATTTGGAAACAGACGTTCCCACAAACGGGGGCAATTACCTTGAGGTAGAAATATGATTCTCAGTCACAACACGATAATAAAATGCAATAACAGTTATGGACTCAATGAATAGTAAAAAAGATGAACATCGGATATACGTGGTTTGGTCAGATTGGTCTACGTCTATGTAGCAAAAGGAAAGGGAAGTATAATTTATTGATTTAGGAGATTACAGAGGAATTTTTTATAGATGGAACTTGATTCATTTATCTCAATGATATCTTTGGCTATATATACACAATCTTACAACATATCTCCTAAAATTTCACCCCATAGAGGGATTGGGACACATGTTCATCTCCAACTCTTTCGCTAACCCCCAAGTTTCCTATTTTTAAGGTTAGTGGTACTCCTTCATAGGGAACGTGATGACCATTTTAAAAAACGGCTAATTCACTAAGTGTTAAGGATTCAAATGAACGATCATTTCTCGGTTAACGAAGAGGAGTGTTCAGTTGTTCACTTAGTCAGGATACCACTGAATTGTTGGTCACCCGATTGGAGGAAGGTTTTTGGCCAACTCCTACGATGATTTTGTTCGGACTCAACCGATCATAAATAACCCTCATCAGTTTGTTTTCTATAAAAACTCACCAATATGTTTTTTAGTATTGAAAGAAGACCATACTCATGAAAAACTATTTTAGAAAATGATTTGTCATAACTAAATTGATTGAGAAAGTCTTACTTTCAAGGAATTAATAATGAATCACAAACTTTAAACACGCACATGAGATAAACTTCTATGAATATGTGTGTGTGTGTGTGTGTGTGTGTGTGTGTGTGTGAGATAATAGATTTATCATGTGTAGAATTGTTATGCATATACATCATTTCCTAAACCACTCAGTTATAACTTGAATATTTATAATTCATTCGCATGTATGCTCAACACTTTTTTCATGAAGTTTTATTCTTCCTTGAAAAATCTAATAATATGTGAGATTTGTTATATGTCTTTGTCTTCTTTTCTTAGATGAATGAACCTTTTATTAGATTTGGTTTTCTTTCTTATATATGTCTTTTTTCTTTGAGACTAACTTGGATGAGTAAGATGAGTTAATGTTTTGATTTTATTTTATTTCTTGTTCTTGTCTTTCTTGATGATGAAAATTTTGTACATACTTTTAATGATGTAGACTTCGTTTTTGATAATCTTTGGATCTCCTTGATGTTGTAGTTCTCTTATTGAATAGCTTTAGTTTCATGAATGTGTTGCTTTCTTTAATTGTTATTATCAACATGTCTCAGAAGTGCGTACTCTCTAGGCTCAAGTGCAAGCCTGTCGCTCAAGTAATAATCCGACAAGTTGGGTATCGATCCTCAGGGAAAAAGGACAACGAAGTTGTGACGACGGGAAAGATGAGTGAATCCTGACTCTAACTCTAAAAAGAAAGGAAAAATGATTTGGTTTTGAAAATTGATTACAACTAAATGCAATTATGAAATTATGAGAAGATGCAATTACACTAAATTACCTAAAATATGATTGAAAGATGCTTTGAAACTTTTGAACTAAGTGATGCTAAAAACAGGACAGGAATACAATCCCCCAACCCTAGTGTATTGCGGTTATAATACTAATCGTAAATTTAACTGATTAATTAGACCCAGAATTTAGTACTCCCAAGCATTATGTATACGAGGTTCAAGCCCGCGTCATACTTAATCTGAGGACGAGTAAATCGGTATCGCGATAGTGACATCGAATTGCGTTCTAAATCATCCCGGTTACCCAAAGGCAAATGAGATATAAAGATCTACAATTGTTGTGTTCCTACGCAATATGGTCTTAATCAATCACTAAATTCAGAGGACTAATTTTATACACATGCAACTAACACATCAGGCTGGGTTCATGTATCCCGGCCTTAGAAAATCTAGCCTAGCATGCTAAAAGTAATGAAAACAGTGTTTGATGTGCAGAAATTCATGATTAATCTAAGAAAAACTTATGAATTGATGTAAAACGGAATAAAACGGATGAAATTACTTACTAATCTTACCAAAGCAGTAACAACAACAATGAAGAACACAGAATTCTGAAATAACCTTCAATCGTTGGAATTAAAGTGTGAATTATACCTAAACTAGGGTTTCTGAAAAAGAATGGAAAATTATCTAAAATTCTCCGTCCAAATAATAGTAATAAAATGGGTTTTTATACCCTACAACAATTCAAGAGTTTCAGTTGCACTAGGATTCTTTTTCGGAGAACATAAGATTTGGGAATCTCGATAGTCGGACCAATCCGGGCCTTAGGCGGACCGGTCTGCCTCCCATGCGGATCGGTTCTTTTTATTTCCAGGCGGACCGATTCTTTTATTTTTCACCCTTCTTCAGTTTGCTTTTGATCCGGGATCTTCTGGAGTTCTGCAACGCAGACCGATCCGGGGTAGGGGCGGACCGGTCTGCCTGTTTGACTTTTTGCTCATCTTTGACTGCTCATATCTTTTGTTCCGGGACTCCGATTGAGGTGTCGTTTCTTCCTATGTGCTCATGAGTGTGATATCTTCAACTTCTCTTTAGGTACGTCATCCAAATTCTGGGTGGAAATTACACTTTTTCCCTTTTGACTTTCCTTCTTATCTTTCTTGATTCTTTCGGTTTCCTTCATCCGTTTCTTGACATCAAATACCTGTAAAATCACTACGAAATACCAGAAGTGTACTCGTTAGGATAAGTCAGTAACAAGATTATGAGATAAATTCAAATCGATTATGTTGTTCGAGGTGCTAAAAGTACTCAAATTAAGGGATAAATTAGGAAGAATTTATGCCTAATCAAACCCCTCTAACTTAGAACTTTGCGCGTCCCGAGCAATGTAAAAGAATCCTAGCAAGGCTCAATTCTTGAAAAACATTTTATTGGGATAGAATACCTTTTTCGCGGACAAGAGGTTTCATTTAGCGTATGCAACAAGCCTTTAAAACCCTAGGTCACCCTAGTAGGACGAGTTGTGTCTCGTGAGGGTTTGCGGAGAATATACCCACAAAATTCGACTCAAAGAAAATTCAAAATACGCAAAAATTGTGTAATTTAAACTTTTCCAGAAAATAGTCATCATCAAGTCATATTTACAAGTCTCAAACCGTAGTGTGTGTGTGTGTGCGAAGCCGTAAATATAACCGCCAATTTCCACCGATTGATCATTACGTTACTTATTCAAAAATTCGTTTTGATTTCAAATTCTCACGGAATGCTCTCTCAAACGAATCACTCGAAATGTGGCTATTCTCTCAGTATGCGTGATATAAAGAGTAAATGTAATGGACGCAAAATCATGCATACGATTAGAAAGACGGAAATTTTATAGTGATAGGATCTCATCAATGGAATACGGTTTTTAAAACGGGAACATTGCCTCTTTTTCGCGCATTCAATCTCTTATATTATCTTTTGGTGTATTAGCTCTCCACGCGGTAATCAATTTCACAATTTAGACTCGGTTAGGACTTTTTCGGGTTTTAAGGTATATGGGGTAAAAATAAAATGGTAGGGAAGTTTGGAATTGGAACAGTCCTTTATGATGTCCATTTGTGCTTTTTCCGGGATATTGCTCATTTTTTCTTCTTCTTCTTCTTTTTTTTTTTTTACACTTCTTTTCTTTTCTCACTATTTTTGTTCAACATTTCTATTTTTTTTTTCTTGCCCCTTTTTATGTACTTTTCGGACTTAAATTCTGAATTTTTCCATTTTTCACAATTCCGGTATATTTGGGTTTTTCGGGTTGTCAAGCGAAAGGAAAAATTTATTCGGCTCAATTTGGGTTGCAAAAGGGGTGGTTTTTTTTTTGCATCTTTTTCTGGCCAATATTTTTGGGTGACAAACGAGGGCCTACTTCATTGTCCAAAATACCAATTGTGTTACCATATGCGTTTCTAGATGAATTTAACTTTAGAGATCAATTTTGGCACGTTTTTCAAGGCAATATCACACACGTTTTTCATAACCGATCAAAATGAACGGATTGAGATCCTCGATGACTTTTTAGGCGCTGTAAAGAACTTTGAGTTAACAATTAACTCGGATTGATTTAAAAAACTCGCAAAAAGTGATAATCTCTAATATCACCGGGTTTGTTAATCTCCACACTTATTCGTTAAGTCGTCAATTTTCGCTCAATTTCTATCTTTGGTCAATTTTGTCTTAGTGTTTGTTGAATTTTACAACTTGAGACTTCAATTCGACTTTTAATGATATTTTTGAAAATTTTGAATTCCAATTTTTATTTATTTTGAACAAAAATGTTTTTGGGTTTTTCAAAATTTTATGATTTTTTTTGGAAATTTCTGGGCATTTTTGAAAATTTGTGAAGTTTTAGAAATACACACTTGTGACCCCCCATAACTTAGACTTTTGCATTGTCCTCAAGCAAAAAGGACTAAAATCTAAATAAGTCAAAATAAGAAGTGCGATAAATAAAACAAATAAATGGAGAAAATGCAGTTTTTTATAACAAACAAGACTGTGGTACAATTACAAGCAAAAGCATACAAAATGTGAACAGGAAAAATAATTAAAAAGATGCCAGAACCACATCAAGCTTCACCGGGGCGGGGGATGGGAAGAACCGGGCGCGTCGGGGCCATAGGGGTCAGGTAATAGGATGGCAGTGGCTCATTGGGCTCTCCTTGGCGTCGATAGATGTTCGCTTGAAAACGGAGTATTAAGCTCGTATCGCGACGGTAATCGGCCAAAAAGTTGTCGAAGTTCGTTTCAAGTGCCGCCATTCGGTTTGAGAGGTCGCTTCCCGCCCATTCAAAATCTGGATCGTCCTCCTCATCTGCCGACTCTTCATCCGGACCGACATCCCCCATTTCGATATCCTCACCGGCTGCCTCTTCTTCTTCTTCGCTCTCGCTCGAGGCAGCCTCTTCTTCACTATCACCACCCCGCCTCGCCCGGAGGATAGCTAGCTATTTGGCGCTCTTAGTGCGGGACCCTTTTCCAAAAGGACCAGGAATGCGAGTATGATCGAGCGACGCCGCTATGCCAGCATCTTTAAGGATAGAAGTGATCAAACGGGCATTGGGAAGTGGGGTCGTACCCTTCTTATCCAAGGACGCGTTGATGATATCGGCGTATAAAGTGCAAGCCAAGTGGATGGAAGTGTGTGGGTCGAAGAGGTGATAGGTTAAAGTGGCTTGCCGGGGCCGCATGGCGGAATCGTTGGACGTTTGCAATATATTGGCGCACACAATTTGAAAAGTGAGGCACGCCTTCTCGTTAAGGCGTCCAACGATGACGGTTTGCCCCGTCCAAGCCACATTTGATGCAATGCGGGCCATGATAACTTCCTTATCGATCGGGGGGACGTTTCGTGGATAGGTGAATTCTTGAACATCCGGAACATCGTACTCGGCCAACTTGGCCGTGAGAAGAGCCAAAGAAAAAGGGATGACATTCCCATCCACGTAAGCTTGGGCCTCGAATTGGCCCGTCCGAACTAGGGTGCCGTAAAAGGATCGGACTTCGGTTGCCCAAACCGCTTCATAGGGTTCGTTGAGGAATCGGCACCAGCCCCTAGCCATGAATAGGGCGGTGATAGAGTTGGGCATCCCGGTCCATTGGACAGCGCGCTCTATATGGAGTTTGCGATCCAAGCCGAAGAACCGATGGCACCATCGCTCCTCTTGGCGGGAGCAGAACTCGCTATGACCGTAGGGGTGGATGTCGGTGGAGTCATACTTGGTGGGGGTAGCGCATTGAGCCGTGGAAACAAGAGGGATTTGTGCTTGTAAAATGAGGGAGGGAGAAGAGAGGATTTTAGTTGAAGGTGTGGAGGGAAAGGGAGGGTTTGGGTATGTATTTATAGGTGAAAGGGTGAGTGTAGGGGTAGGATTTTGAGGGAAAAGGCATGGAGGGAAAAGGGGTTTGGGAGTTGGGAAAATGGATTGGAGGAAATGAATGGGATTGGGAAAAAGGGGGGTGAATCTTGGGAAGGGAAAAATCAGATCTGCAGAAGGCGGACCGATCCGGGGTAGGGGCGGACCGGTCCGGTCTTTTAATATTCCAAAAATCCGACTAGCGGACTGGTCCGCCTTAAAATTAAAGGAACCGGTCCGGGGGCGGACCGGTTCGGCCTTAAATTAAAGGAATCGATCCGGCTCTGGGTTTTTTAACTGGATTTTCCTCGAACTGAATTTTGATCTCTCATCTCCGAAAATTTTCACTTTCACAACATACTCCCTATCAATCTAGACTAAAACCCTCTCGATTTCGCTGGTCAACGCCCTTTGACTCGATATTCCCAAAACATGAATGCTTTTTCCCGAATGTACCCTAATCCTATTGACGCTCACAACACATGTGACTCTCACAACACACTCGACGCTCACCCCATACGCGTCGGGGGTGCGACGACCTCGCTGTAACAGCTCACTCTACCCCGTAAACGGGGTCCGACAACCAGACGGTGTCGACTTCTTCCGTACACGCCTCTAGATATGGCTTTAGGCGTTGTCCATTCACTTTGAATGTATTTCCCCCTTTTAAATTGTCTAATTCAACAGCTCCATGGGGGAAAACATTCTTCGTGACGAACGATCCAGACCATGTGACCGCGACTTGCCCAAAAATAGATGAAGCCGAGAGTTATAGAGAAGAACTTTTTGCCCGGGAAGAAACTCTTTGCGTCGAATGATGTTATCGTGAGCGAGTTTCAACCTTTCTTTGGAAATTTTAGCATTCTCATACGCAGCATTGCGTAGTTCTTCTAACTCATTCAATTGAAGCTTGCGGGCTTCACCGGCCTCATTCATGGCATAATTCAATTGCTTAATTGCCCAATACGCCTTGTGTTCTAGTTCAACGGGAAGATGGCAAGGTTTTCCATACACAAAGCAGAAAGGGGACATGCCAAGTTGATTCTTATATGCGGTACGATAGGCCCATAGCGAATCATTCAATCTAAGTGACCAATCTTTCCGGGTAGGATTGACGGTCTTTTCAAGAATGTTCTTGATTTCTCGATTTTCTAGTTTGGCCTCCCATTCGTTTATGGGTGATAAGTCGTTCCAACCTTGTGAACGACACCATACTTTCTTATGAGCTTAGCAAATGGCCTATTGCAAAAGTGTTGGCCATTATCACTAATTATCGCTTTCGGTGCACCGAAGCGGGAAAGTATGTGTTCCTGCAGGAACTTTATCACCACTTTGTTGTCATTTGCCTTGGTAGCTATAGCTTCCACCCATTTAGAAACGTAGTCTACCGCGACAAGGATGTATAGGAAACCAAAGGACGGGGAAAGGGCTCATGAAGTCAATACCCCAACAGTCGAAGATCTCAATAATGAGTATAGGGGTAAGAGGCATCATGTCTCGTCGGGTAATGGCCCCCATCCGTTGGCACCTATTGTAAGAATTTCAAGCAGCGTTCACATCCTAGAATATTATGGGCCAATAGAGGCCGCATTGCAGAATTTTTGCGGCCGTCTTTTTCGTCGAAAAGTGGCCTCCACAAGCTTTCGAATGACAAAATTGGATGACTTTCGGGATCTCGTCATCCGGTACACATCGTTGAATGATTTGATCAACGCAATATTTAAAAAGGAATGGATCATCATAGAAGAACATGCGCGATCAAGTAATAAACCTCTTCTTATCTTGCGGTGTCCAGTCGGGAGGGACGGCTCCCGTAACAAGATAGTTCACTATATCTGCAAACCAGGGCAAAGAAGAGGTAGCAAAAAGTTGCTCATCCAGAAAGTATTCATATATGGGTACGGGGTCACTAGGTACGTCGGACGAAAGCCGTGATAAGTGGTGGCAATGACGTTTTCTACTCCTTTCTTATCTTTGATGGAAAGATTGAACTCTTGTAGGAGTAGGATCCACCTTATGAGGCGCGGCTTGGCATCTTTCTTTGCAAGTAGGTATTTCAATGCCGCGTGGTCGGTGAAGTAAGTAATAGGGGAACCGATAAGATATGATAGGAATTTATCAAGGGCAAAGACTACGGCTAGCAACTCTTTCTCCGTGGTCGAGTAGTTGAGTTGTGGTCTGGTAAGAGTCCGGCTAGCGTAGTAGATGACATGAGCTTGCTTATCCTTTCTTTGACCCAAAACAGCCCCTATCGTATAATCGCTAGCATCACACATAAGTTCGAATGGTAAAGACCAATTCGGAACTTGCATGATGGGAGCGGACACAAGCATGGTTTTCAGTTTTTCAAAAGAGTTTTGGCATGCTTCCGTCCACTCGAATGGGGTGTCCTTCATGAGCAGGCTGCTTAAGGGTCTAGCGATGACGCTAAAGTCCTTAATGAACCTTCGATAAAACTCCGCGTGGCCCAAGAAAGAGCGCACGTCCTTAAGCGATTTTGGTGGGGTAAGGTCAGCTATGACATCTATCTTTGCCCTATCAACTTCTATCCCCTTAGATGATACTATGTGGCCAAGAATTATTCCCTAGGTGACCATGAAATGGCATTTCTCCCAATTCAGCACTAAGTTCTTCTCCACACACCGGGCAAGTACTTTTTCCAGTTTTTTGAGACAAAGGTCGAAAGAGGTGCCAAAAATGCTGAAATCATTCATGAACACTTCGACTCCTCTCTCGACCATGTCGCTAAATAAGCTCAACATGCACCTTTGAAAGGTCGCGGGTGCATTACACAAACCAAATGGCATACGTTTGTAGGCAAACGTACCAAAAGGGTAAGTGAAGGTCGTTTTCTACTGGTCAAGTACATCTACCTCAATCTGGTTATATCCGGAATAACCATCAAGGAAGTAATAGTAAGGGTGGCCCGCTACTCTCTCAAGCATTTGATCAATAAATGGTAAGGGGAAATGGTCTTTCCTAGTTCCCGTATTGAGTTTTCGATAATCAATGCAAACGCGCCACCCGGTGGTGGTAAGTTGGGGAATTAGCTCTCCCTTGGCATTCTCAATCACTGTCATACCCGACTTCTCCGGGACGACTTGAATAGGGCTCACCCACTTGCTATCCGAGATTGGGTAGATAATCCCGGCATCCAATAACTTGATAATCTCGGTTCTCACAACTTCTTTCATGTTAGGATTTAGTCTTCTTTGTATTTCTCTAGAGGGCTTGACATCCTCTTCGAGATGGATCTTGTGAGTGAAAATCAAAGGACTTATCCCTTTCAAATCAGCAATGCACCAACCAAAAGCACTTTGGTGCTTCCTCAGAATTTTCAACAATTTACCCTCCTGCTCTTCGTCTAGGCTAGAGGGGACAACAACAGGAAATGTATCATCCTCTCCTAGGTATGCATATTTAATATGGGAGGGGATTTTCTTTAAGTCAAGGGTTGGAAATTTGTCACTGGAGGGAACCATGCGTGTATCCCTCGAAGGTAACTCCTCGAATCTAGAAACCCAGTTAACATCTCTCGTGTCCTCGTCCGACGCACTCTCATCGAATAACTCTCTCAACTCCCTAACCTCCTTCTCGAAGTCGGTGTACGTCCCCTCACTCTCGTGTCTCGCCACTAAATGGGACTCTAAGGCGTCGCCATAATAATTCTCCTCAAAGTACTCTTCTACAATCTCATCTATGAAGCTTACTGCGTGAAGATCATCTTTTTCCCCCGTATGTTGGGCTATGTGGAAGATGTTGGTCTCTAAGGTCATGTTCCCAAAGGTGAGTTGCATTCGCCCATTCCGAGTATTGATGATTTCGTTAGCTGTAGCTAAGAATGGGTGCCCAAGGATGATGGGAACATGGTTGCTTGAGTGGAAGGAGGGCTCCGTGTCCCAAATGACAAAATATACTGGGAAGTAGAAGGTGTCAACTTGGACGATCACGTCTTCCACTATGCCTATTGGGATCTTCACGGTTCGATCCGCTAATTGGAGAGTGACCTTTGTGGGCTTGAGGTCGCCCAAGTCAAGTTGCCTATAAATGGAGTAAGGGAGGATATTGACACTTGCTCCCAAGTCAAGTAAGGCTTTTTCGATTTTGTTTTCTCCAATGATGCAGGAAATGGTGGGTGCACCGGGAACTTTGAATTTAGGCAGGAGATCATTTAGTAGAATAGAGCTCACGTTTTGTGATAGAAAGACATTATTCTTTACCTTTATCTTTCTCTTTACCGTCAACAAGTCTTTGATGACTTTAGCATAAGCTGGAATTTGCTTAATGGCATCGAGGAAAGGTAAATTCAGCTTTACCTGCTTTAGCACTTCTAGCACGTCTTCACGTGGGTTTCCTTTATGGGAGGGAATCAACCTTTGAGGAAACGGTGCCGCGGAGGGTGGTTTCACTACTACCTCTGGCTCACTAGCGTCTTCTTTGTCACTCTCATTCAAGGGGACATCTTCGGCCTCTTTCGTGCCGGGCAAAATCTCCTTGTCTTTCATAATGTCGTGTGGGGGAAGTGATAAATCAACGACTCTCCCACTACGAAGAGTGGTCACATCTTGACATTGCTCCTGATGTTCAGTAGAGGTGGAGATAACACTAGTTTGACCTTGGGGAGGTCTTTGGCCTTGGTCAAGAAACTTTCCCTTCTCTTGGACACTCAACGAGGATTGTATCTTTGACAGACTCGCATTTATGTCGCCAATCAGACGATCATATTTGGCATTGGTTGTGGTCTGGCTTGCGATGAATTAATTCATGGTATCCTCGAGAGTTCTCTGCAGTGGCGGGATATAAGATCCTTGAGGTGGTGGTGCTTGCACATGTCCATGCATGTGTGGAACTTGTTGAAAGTGTTATGGTGGAGGAGGGTCAACATGAGAAGTAGGGTTCATCACAGCATGTTGTTGCCCATAGCTAAAACCAGGATGGTTTTTCCATGAAGGGTTATACGAGTTCTCGTGCGGTGCACCGAAATTACCCTTAAAACCTCCTATACCACTAACCTGCTCCTGAAGCATCACTTTATAGGCGGGGATGGTTGGGCATTCCTCAGTTGAATGACCCGCCTCATAAATCGCACACACCTTTTCGACGGGGTTTGGTATGGATCCAGTTTGTCCTCTTCCACATATCCCACATAGGTCTCGCACTTCTTTCTCAAGTATATCGATCCGACTGTCCGCTATAGAACTCTTTTCTACATGAAATAGGTCGGACGCTGACGGAGTGGTGGTCACTTGACGATTTCAATTTTGAGCATTAGGGTCAGATGTATCCCAGGATTGGGTAGTCTCGACGACATACCTCAGGTGAAGCTCAGCATCGTGGGCGTCTAAGTCGTCAAAGGGACCACTTCCCATGGTTTCAACAAGTTGCTTGGAGTTAAGATTCAGCCCATTATAGAGAAAAGAAATGATTTGCGCTGAATCAAATCCATGATGGGGGCATGAAGTAATTAACTTGTTGAAACGCTCATAACATCGATGAAATGGCTCATTTTCAGATTGTCTGAACGCTTGAATTTGAGCCTTTATGGAGATTGTTCGATGTGTTGGGAAGAATTTCTTGAGAAATCTCGATTGCAACTCGTTCCAAGATGGGATCGAGCTTGGAGGTAAAGACCATAGCCAGGTCTTAGCTTTATCTTTGAGCGAGAAAGGGAAGAGTTTGAGGCGGATCACCTCTTGCGTGCAAGTTTGATCATTGAGAGTATCGCACACATCCTCAAATTCCCTAATGTGAAGATATGATTTTTCAGAATCCATACCATGGTAATGTGGTAACATCTGGATCATCCCATTGTTGAAACGGAATTTCCTGGTATTATACGGGAGTATAATGCATCCCGAAGTGACAGTGCACTCGGGATATAAGAATTCTCTCAGCGGGCGATATGGGGGATCTTCCTCACCAGCGGTTGCACTGTCGTGTTGCGATATCTCTCTCTCACTTAACGACTCGGTGCTCTCACTTGGTGTGCTCGAAGTTTGTTCGGAGGTGTGTTCTAAGAAGGAAAATGGAGTGTTATTGGAGATTGAGTGTGACGGTGTGGGAGGTGGAATTCAGAACTGTGGGGCGTTTGGAGTGTGGGGGCTATCGGGGTTATACTCAACTATTGGATTTTCGTGAATGCTGGTTGGAGTATTATAGGGTGTGGGAGTGAGTTCAGAATTTTGCATTAATGGATTATGAGAGATAATGGTGAATATTTTTGTGCTTTTTGAATTTTTTAATGCTTTTGGATTTTTGGAAATTTTTTGTCAAAGTTTTAGATTGACTTGATCTAATCCTAAGTCTACCTAATTCCCCGGCAAGGGCGCCAAAAACTTGACGCGAGTCAGAATGTGTCTCAGAAGTGCGTACTCTCTAGGCTCAAGGGCAAGCCTGTCGCTCAAGTAATAATTCGACAAGTCGGGTATCGATCCTCGGGGAAAAAGGACAACGAAATTGTGACGACGGGAAAGATGAGTGAATCCTGACTCTGACTCTAAAAAGAAAGGAAAGATGATTTGGTTTTGAAAATTGATTACAACTAAATGAAATTATGAAATTATGAGAGGATGCAATTACACTAAATTACCTAAAATATGATTGAAAGATGATTTGAAACTTTTGAACTAAGTGATGAGAAAAACAGGACGGGAATACAATCCCCCAACCCTAGTGTATTGCAGTTATAATACTAATCGTAAATTTAACTGATTAATTAGACCTAGAATTTAGTACTCCCAAGCATTACGTGTATAAGGTTCAAGCTCGCGTCATACTTAATCTGAGGACGAGTAAATCGGTATCGCGATAGTGACACTCGAATTGCACTCTAAATCATCCCGGTTACCCAGAGGATAACGAGATATAAAGATCTACAATTGTTGTGTTCTTACGCAATACGGTCTCAATCACTAAATTCAGAGGACTAATTTTATACACATGCAACTAACACATCAGGCTGGGTTCATGTATCCCGGCCTTAGAAAATCTAGCCTAGCATGCTGAAAGTAATGAAAACAGTGTTTGATGTGCAGAAATTCATGATTAATCTAAGAAAAACTTATGAATTGATGTAAAATGGAATTAAACAGATGAAATTACTTACTAATCTTACAAAAGCAGTAACAACAGCAATGAAGAACACAGAATTTTAAAATAACCTTCAATCTTTGGAATTAAACTGTGAATTATACCTAAACTAGGGTTTCTGAAAAAGAATGAAAAATTATCTAAAATTCTCCGTCCAAATAATAATAATAAAATGGGTTTTTATACCCTACAACAATTCAAGAGTTTCGGCTGCACTAGGATTCTTTTTTGGAGAAGATAAGATTTGGGAATCTCGATAGCCGGACCGGTCCGGGCCTTAGACAGACCGGTTTGCCTCCTATGCGGATCGGTTCTTTTTATTTCCAGGCGGACCGGTCCGGGGGCGGACCGGTTCTTTTATTTTTCACCCTTCTTCGGTTTGCTTTCGATCCGGGGTCTTCTGGGGTTTTGCAACGCGGACCGGTCTGCCTGTTTGACTTTTTGCTCAGTTTTGACTGCTCATATCTTTTGTTCCAAGACTCCGATTGAGGTGCCGTTTCTTCCTATGTGCTCATGAGTGTGATATATTCAACTTATCTTTAGGTACCTCATCCGCATTCCGGGTGAAAATTACACTTTGCCCTTTTGACTTTCCTTCTTATCTTTCTTGATTCTTCCGGTTTCCTTGTTCCGTTTCTTAACATCAAATACCTGTAAAATCACTACAAAATACCAAAAACTCGGTGTACTCGTTAGGATAAGTCAGTAGCAATATTATGAGATAAAGTCAAATCGATTACGTTGTTCGAGGTGCTAAAAGTACTCAAATTAAGGGATAAATTAGGAAGAATTTATGCCTAATCAATGACCGTTTTAAATAACGGCTAATTTACTAAGTGTTAAGGATTCAAATGATCGATCATTTCTCGGTTAACGAAGAGGAGTGTTCAGTTGTTCACTTAGTCAGGATACCACTGAACTGTTGGTCACCCGATTGGAGGAAGGTTTTCGGCCAACTCCTACGATGATTTTGTTCGGACTCAACCTGATCAGAAATAACCCTCATCAGTTTGTTTTCTGTAAAAACTCACCAATATGTTTTTTAGTATTGAAAGAAGACCATACTCATGAAAAACTATTTTGGAAAATGATTTGTCATAACTAAATTGATTGAGAAAGTCTTACTTTCAAGGATTTAATAATGAATCACAAACTTTAAACACGCACATGAGATAAACTTCTTTGGATGTGTGTGTGTGTGTGTGTGTGTGTGTGTGTGTGTATGTTTGAGATAATAGATTTATCATGTGTAGAATTGTTATGCATATACATCATTTCCTAAACCACTCAGTTATAACTTGAATATTTATAGTTCGTTCACATGTGTGCTCAACACTTTTTTGATGAAGTTTTATTCTTCCTTGATAAATCTAATAATATGTGAGATTTGTTATATGTCTTTGTCTTCTTTTCTTGGATGAATGAACCTTTTATTAGATTTGGTTTTCTTTCTTATATATGTCTTTTTTCTTTGAGACTAACTTGGATGAGTAAGACGAGTTATTGTTTTGATTTTATTTTATTTCTTGTTCTTGTCTTTCTTGATGATGAAAATTTTGTACATACTTTTAATGATGTAGACTTCGTTTTTGATAATCTTTGGATCTCCTTGATGTTGTAGTTCTCCTATTGAATAGCTTTAGTTTCATGAATGTGTTGCTTTCTTTAATTGTTATTCTCAACGTGTCTTGATTATATTGTTCTTTACTCAAGTATATTATAAAATACATATACTGAAGTTCTTAATTATCAGTTGAATTATTGTCATCGAAAAAAAATTATTTATTCTTCTAAAATCTCTTGATTTCGTATTATAACTCTCCCGAAGACTCTCTTATCCTCTCACTCTCTCAATGTATATATAAAACACAAGTTGGTGAAAACTTGGATTAAAAGTCCAAAACATTCTGATGGACATCATGAACCCAAGCGGGGCGAGTGCTCGCTCGGATCCCACGGTGGGGGTTCACCCACTCGAGGTCATCTTCTCGCACATGCATGTTCTTTTCCTTCTCAAATGTGAGAGGGATAGAGGATATCAACCAATAATGTGTGCTAATTTTATGTGTGAGAGTGTGAAATTCATTTTGGCAGGCATATTTTACCAATAGCATGCAAGAGAAAACACATCATCATATTAAGGGACTACATGGCAAATTATAAAAAAAAAATGATAATAGGAACAGTGACCAAGTTATTGACAGGGGAGGTGTTATCCACCTCCAACCCTTTCGGTCTCCAATGGGTAAAGGAAATTATATATTGCACTTGTGCATGTGGATGAAAACGAGAGAGAGTGTGCATGCATGAGTGCATAAATAAGTGAGTGTATGTGTAAAGTATGCCAGAGTTTGGGTATTAAAGTGTATGCATTTGGAGCATATGCGAGAATCAAGGGCATTCCTTAACATCATTATGAAAAAATTAGGACAAATTGTCAAATGGAAAATAAATATGAGAGGGGTTATTATTATTACTAGTTTTAAACCCCGCGCGATGCGCGAGCGTAGTATAATTTTATTCGTAAAATATATGCCACATAAATAATATTATCATTACATTTAAACTAATGTTAATATGAGATGAAAAAATGAATAAAAAATTTGGGACATATGAACATGCCTTTATTTTAAAATTACAAATTAACTATATATTTATATTTTTTAGTACAGATGGTAGTTCTATGATTAGTATACACTAAACACCGAGATACTTTTTTTTATTTAAGACATAATTATATTTTTATGTCTATTTGACACATTATATAAGTATTAATTAATAATAGATGGAGAGAAAATGGACACTCATATATAATCACGATAATTACTATCATATATATATATATATATATATTTCAAAATATTTTACTTAGGCACTTAATCAACTTTACATAAATTATACTTTAACCCCTAATTTTTAAAAAATATAATGAATAGTATCATGGATATGATAGACAGAAATGACAAACAATTAGAAGTTGTGTGTTAAGAAAATAAAGCATAAAGGGTATAATTTGTATAAAAAAATCTGAAAATGAGTCAAAATAAAAATATCAAACCTTATAACAAAGCACAAAAATAATTGTGCAATCACAATATAAAAAGAGAAAAATCCAAAAAGGAATATTATATATTTTATTTAAAAAACAATGTTATTAAACATGGAAGTATACCTCACTTCCTTTAAAATAGAGCAACATACACCATATGCTTCTAACTAACTAAATTCACATCATATGCTTCTAACTAATTAAACTCACATTTCTATATAAAGATTCAATCGAAATTATCTTAAGAAAAACACTATTTCAATCTTCACATAACACATTCTACTTAAACAAAATCACAGTCTATTCTATGGCTCCTTGTCAATTTTGTACGGATTTTTTACTATTTGGGATCCAATTGTTATTTAGAGTTTTATTCCATTTGTTTACATTCTACTCGTTTGGAATTCAAAATTGACAAAAAACGTTAGTTAGCTAGTTTGATGGTCAGTTGACTCATTTTCCAATCAAAAAGACTATTTTACCCATTAGTATAAGTATTTATTAGTGTATTAAAACAAATTTTACATTATATCTTATTGTTTTAAATAGTAAAACTTTTTTTCCTAACACTTTTTTATAAAATGAGAGTTTTATAAAATGAAAAAGTTTTATACACTTTTTTTATTAAGTATTTTTTTTTTAAATCAAAAAGTTTTACAAAATCAAAAGTTTTTTTTATAAACTTTTTTTAGCACTTTTTTTTACAAACATTAAAAAATATTGTTTTTAACTGTTTTTATAAACGTTGAAAAAATTTTATATAAAAACAATCTTATAAAAAACAGTTTATGAATGTCAAAAGTTTTTTTGTAAATTGTTTTCAACTTTTTTCATAAAACCAATTCTTTATATGAATAAATTAAAAACGTAAAAAACACTATATATAAAAACATTAAAAACACTGTTTTTTTAACAGTTTTTTGTATAAACGTTAAAAAAAATTATGTAAAAACACTGTTCTTAAAAAAAAAAATAACTCTTTTAAAAAAATATTAAAAAATGGTTTATATAAAAACAACATTTTTTTAAAGAGAATTATAAAACTGTTTTTGAATGTTTATAAAAAACAGTTAAAAATTCAGTGTTTTGTAACGTTTTTTAAAAATAGCGTTTTTTCCTTAAAAAAATAGTGGTTTATATAAACAGTTTTTTAACATTTATAAAAAATAGTATTTTTAACATTTTTATATCAACTGTTTTTGAATGTTTTACGTAAAAAAATAATTTTATAAAAAAAGTAGAAAAAATTGTTTATAAAAAACCGTTTAACGATTATAAACTGATTTTTTTTTTAAAACATTGATTTTATATAAATTGTTTTTTGATGTTTATAAAAAATAATTTTTTTTTTAACGTTTAAAAAAAGTGTTAAAAAAATAATCCAAAAAAGAGAGAAAGTAAGAATAAGAGAGAGAAAAGCTCTTATAGTTTATATAAAAACACTTTTTGTTAAAAACATTGTTTTTTAAAAAGGTTAAAAAAACACTATTTTTTTTAGTGTTTTTTATATACGTTAAAAAATTGCTTATACAAAAACCCTTTTTTTTAAACAGTTATAAACATCAAAAGGTTTTCTAATAAACTCTTTTTAACTGTTTTTTATAAAATCAATTTTTTTTTATAAAAAGACATCAAAAATGTTAAAAAAAAAGTTTTTATCAACTATTAAAAACAACTTTTTATATGAACAGTTTTCATATAAAATGTTAAAAACGTTAAAAAAACAGTATTTTTCAACGTTATTATATAAACTGTTTTTTAATTGCTTTTGACTTAGTTTCGTAGTTGGATTAAATTGAAGGAGAGAGAGAGAAAACTCAATAGTTCAATGCATCTATTAAATTGCTTGTATAGTATTTTATAGAAATACAAGCATGAAGGCCACGCGATGCGTGGCCGAATATATATATCTATGTCATTATAGAAACTGCATGAACACTATACGTAATGTGGTAAAAAAACTTCACACAATGAAAAGTTTATTATGTTGCCAAATGACTAACTAAAAGATAAATATAAAAGATGTCGAAAATTGTTCTCCTCACACAATAGTTAAGAGCATGGGCTTTTAAAACATACTAGATGTGCCCACGTGCTTTGCACGTGTGGGCAAATTCAAATATTCAATTGGATTAGCTGAATAAATGAATAAGAAGCTATGAATTTAAAAATTATTCATATAAAGCATAAAAACTATAACAAATTATGTACAAGTAATGAAGTAAATGAAATCAATGTGTAAAACAATGAAGCGATAATCACATAATAAGATATGAAATCTCATGAAATAGTAAAAATCAATGTCAATGAATCCGAGTTATTTAAAATGTAAAATGCAAAGGAAGAGACAAATTATTTATGGAAGAACTAAGATAATAACAAAGTGTAATGATAAAATATTAAAATATAATCGTCAAATATTAGAGGTGGCAATTCGGGTTAGTCGTGTCATTTTCGGGTCGCATTGATTTTTATTTTAGTATATGTTTTGGGCACTCCGAAATCTATACAAGCTAATCGAGTCATGTTCGCGTCATTTCGGGTTATTATCGTAAACGGGTTATCGGATAAAAAATTGTCAGCTCTATCAAATATGTTGCTTTTGACATTTATTAGAATTCGATGTGTCTTATTCATCTTCAATTTGATGAGCGACAAAATGTGCAGGCTTTCGATTAGAATCTCTATGCAATTTTCCTTTAATGTAGAATCTGTTAATTTTGCCAATGCACGTATATAACTTTCAAATATAGTCCGAGTGCACAATCCCCTGTGGAATAAATTAACATAAAAAAAATAAGTATATGAAATTAGTATAGAACGTTTGAAATGTATGCATGAATTTTAAGTTTTAATAAGAATGATAGTACCTTTTCTTTAGAAACGATGAAAGTTTGAATGTTGCAAGCAATGAAAGACTATGTTTCCTTGAACAACGTGACTGTTGCTCTTTCGTTGTCATCTTGAACCATTAATTGAAGTAAGTACCTTGTGTTTGGTTGAACAATGAGTCAATATCCAATAATGGTAATATAGCGTGCCCAAATTATGAACAACAAAAATTGAGCTTATAGATATTTGTTGAAAACGTAAGACAAACTTATCTGAAAAGTTGGAACAGCGAGGTTGTAAACATATGTTAAGGTCCAATCCTAAGATTAAAAAATATATTTTTTAAGATTTCATATTTTTTTTAAAACGGTAAATTTTAAAACATATTATTTTATAAAAATATATATATAAAAAAAAAATATATATATATATATATATATATATATACTTATATATATATAAAGAAAAAGACACACTTTTTTTTAATAAAAATTGTAATTTTTTTAATAAAAAAACTCTTGTGTATAAAAGTTGTATTACTAAAAAACTTAATTTTTAAAACAAACTGTATTGTTAAAATTTGTATTCATAAAAAATACAATTAAAAATGCATTTATAAAAATACTGTTTTTTATAAATAAATAAAATACTATTTTTTTTATAAAAACAAAAAAAAATTATTGTTTTTTATATAAAAAAGTAACGTTTTTTAAAAATACAATTTATATAAAAAAAAATACAATTTTTTTCTATATATTTTTGTTTTTTTCTTTACATATTTTTAAGAATACAATTTTTTCTTATAAGAAATGAAGTTTTTAATTAAAAAAATAAGGGTTTTATAAACAATATAGTTTTCATAAAAAAATTGTACCATTAAAGAGGAAATCATCTCTTTTTATGTATAAGAGAGAGAGATAGATGTGTATTTTCAGAGATGCAGAGATCATGAAACCCCAGAAAACAATTAATATGAAATCTAAAGATCTCCATCCGTGTTTTTTTACAATTATACTCTCTCGAGTTAATAATAAGGATTAAATGTCATAATTTTAAATAAGAACATAGTCAGATGAACCAGATTCTCTCCATACGTGTATTTTTACTCTAAAAATGAAAAAAATACATTGGTCAGTAATACTGACAAAGGGAGTATACACACAAAGAAATAAATAAAGATAATGCAGATGAACCGGAGTCTTGATTAAAAATCGAATAACGTCTTCACCCGTGTAAATTTCATACCAAATATGTTCCAAGTGGATTCATGTTCAGGTATTATTTAAAAAGTATCAAAATCAAAATCCTTATTTTAACAGTCTCAAGATCAAAATTCAACATACTAAATTACAGTCTCAAATTTTAAAAACTCAATAAATTGTTAAAAGATCCATTTTCAAACAGTTTTTGTTCTTAAAACTGTTAAAACCTATGCACATGAATTAAACCTATATACACCACTACACCAATTATATAATGTAAACTAATAAAAAAAAGATAAATTAATGTGTTCAAATTTGGAGGCTTTAAACAGGTTATTATGTAACATGAAACATATTAATCTCTAAAATAAAATAAACAACGTGATAAACAGATCTACACAAAATGATCACAAATTTAAATGTAAATTCGAACCTCATATTTGAGTTACCTTCCACAATGGCATATATGTTTGGGATGGTTTAGTGTTGCTAAGATTATTTCTAGTTCACCTGCTTTTTTTATGATTAGTTAGAGGATGGTTTAGTGAGAGAGATGAGATATTTTGAGAAGTGGGTTTCACTTGGAAAATCTTCATAGCAAAAATTGGGCTTTTTCGTGTATTGGGTTGGAAGTTGTGCATAGGAGGTCGTGGTCAGTGTACAAATTAAAGTGCAGTGTATGTGGGTGGGATTAAAATACAATGTATAATATATTCTTGAATGAAAGAGACAGATAGAAGGGTATTGATGGGGTTTTAAATTGTATGAGGGTAAAATAGTCTTTATATCATTAAAGAGAAACTCTCCTCTTTTAAAGTAGTAGAGATATTAGGGAAAACATGAATGTATAATCCAAACATAATAAAAAAAAATTAGAAAAATCAATCGGGTAAAAATTGTTCTGAAGAAAACATACTGCTAAATGAATCATCTAAATGAGTCCTTCATTAAGGTTGATGTAGCACAATGGAGCAGCACCATTTTCCTAGTTGCCCAAAGCTACTTTCATGATAATCAGCGTCTCTGTTTTTAGCATCAGAAAAACATACAAACATAATGAAATACCAAATATTAAGTATGTCACACTCAAGAAATTATTAGAGACAAAACATGAGCTAATGTACCCCCGTGCTTATTTTTTCAAAAGTAATTGCGCATAAACTAACTAATATAAAATGGATGGTAGCCATAATTTTACAAATACATTGAATGCGTCAACCAATATTATTTATATAGAATACAAAATAAAGCTATAAATTTCTCCAACAATCAATTCAAATACATTCATATTTGAAATTACTTGGACACCAAATAAGGTCTAAAAAGTAGCAAGCCAAAAGAGAAACTGTGATCCAAAAGCCTGGGCAAATCCTCCAAGTTATACAACTTCTGGACTCCTTCCCTAACGCCCAAATCACTTACCGAAAACACATCCGGCCTGTGTAACGAAAAAATCATAAACACGTGAACAAAGAAAGACCCTATTTCATTTACCATTGAGAGCATTGTGAAGAGTGATCTGTCGTCCATTTTTCCAACGGTGTCGTCAGATAAAATCCCAGTGTTATAGATCCGAGGCTATAAAGCCCTTAAAAAATAACAAAATGAAAAAGCAAGAAAAAAAATATATACCATCACTAAAGTTTATTGTAGGGGACTATATCCATATCTCAAAACCAAGCAAAATTAAGCAATGTTCAGAGAAACAAAAAAGGGTTAAGAATGATTAAAATAATTCCTTGAACTGTTCATTGTTGAAACCCACCTAAATACAAATTGGACAGCTACAAATTGGAACCCACCCAAATAGAAATCAATCCATAAAAAATCAGACTAAATTAATGGAGATCCTGAGATTTCTAAACCGGGGTTGGGGGAGGGGGAGAACACAATGTCATTTCTATTCTCTTTCAGAGTTGATTTCTAGAGATCTACGCATAGAGAAAAAAATAAACAATGAAAAGAGAAGATAAAATAAAATGGAAGGAATCACATTATATAGAAAGGAAACTCATAAATTAAGTACACACCTTTCTTCTATTGATGTATCCAGTGCAATTGTTATTGTATTGAAAATCAGTACTATTATCACCATCAGGAATGGTGTGATGGGTTGAGTTGAAATTATGGAGAAAAGGAGGAAAGAGTTTTTTTATGATGAATAAAAGTTATCAATGGAGGTTGTGATGAAAAAAGGGTTCCATTTGGTTTTGTAGAGAGAGAGGGTTCAACATTCGTAGGAGGTTTTGTAACCGCTGGCCTCTAGAACATTAATTGATGGGAAAAAACCGGAAGGCCTCTACATGAATGATGATATGGAAATCAAATGGTTAGCGTGAGAAATAATAAATGGTGGGTACTTCAACGAAGATTAGTCTTCTTCTATTCTGTGCTAGAGAGAGAGAGAGAGGAAATGAATAGGTTGGAAATGATAAAACTTCGAATGGTTAAAAGAAAGAGGAGGAAATAAGAGGAGTGAATTTGGCATTACCACGTGGATAGTATAAGAAAAGACGATATTTAATACCCCTTCCACGTGTCAGCTTCACATAATTTGGGTTTACAATTTTTAAAATATAGAGTGTCACGTGGACACTCTCAATGAGCAGGAGTCTTAAATGCTCATAAATGTCTTGTTTTGCATTTTATAGTATATAGAGATTATTGCAATGTCACTATGTATAAGTGATTACGACTAAATAAGGAGCCATTAATCAAATTTGTGCACAAAAGTGGAATTGGACGAAATCATCTATGATCTTCAGTCTAGCAAAGGATCTAATATTTTCCATTTCAAATCCCATTATGTTGCTTATAGGCTACTTGATTGGTTACCGAGTTCACATAATAACACCGGGAATTATATACTTGCATTTTATGGATCCATTTATGCAGGGGGGTGGACTACAAGTGTTACACTGTGCATGTGATGATTGTCTCACCTCGTAATACTACGACCATTTATTTTTATTGTGATCATCCATTCCATTATGTCAGCGGTTTATATTTACTACGTGCATATTCATATCACAAAACGAAACCTAAGGATTACCAAGTAAACTTTCTCGATCTCAACACTATTTGGAAGATAATGACTCTTTTTGACGTCACCCACATCCTCCTTGGCTACGAGCTCACGATGAGTTTGTATAATAATTTTATGGTAATTTCCTTAGATACTGGTAAGTAACTCAAGTAGTCTGTTTGCTCGCTTGGTTACAAATATAAACTCATCCCCCCAAGTTATTTCCACTAATTTAGAGGTGACCAAATCGAATAACCATTCATCTGCTCAACCAGAGAGCGAGTTTTTTGCCTCAATTTCTTTTGATAAATCCTACCCGTTCAGTTCAACTTGGTATTGGGAGGAAGAAAAATAAGGTGAAATAAATTCCCACGTGATAGTAAGTAAGAGACCAAAAATGAGGAAGACATGAATGGAGAGTATCACTCCTCACCAGCCCAGTTGCGACCCTAGTCCATTACCATTGTCGCTGCAGAATATCCTATGACTGCTGATGACTAGGCCCATTGGAATGACGATGACATCTTTGCCATCAGCAGGGATGCAATGTTATCGAAAGGCATATCGCCTCTAAAAATCAAAAGGACGATCCTTTCCTCGAGGAGGGGATGAAATTATTAGTCTTTACAATTGATGCATTTATTATATTTTCTTGATTTTACTTTAATAAGTTCTTAAACCGAATGGTTATCTTTTTATGCCCTACCAATCCATGTAGACTTTTCAAGAGTCGGCCAACAGGGTTGGCCAATTAGCAAAGTGTAATAATTATTTGCATGAGTAGGATAATCAGATGATCAAACATCTCTCGAAAAAGATAACATAAAAGTCGTTCTCAATGACCAATAGAAACACATATATACTTGTAAGCAGGAGATAAAAAAAACAAGGTGAAGTCTTACAACTTACGTACAGTTCAATTGACCATAAATACATGGATTTGAAGAAGGATCATATATAGTTGTTGGTTGAGCATGCCTCTTTGATCCAAGAGAGGGACAATATGGTCAAGGAGAAGGTATCCTTAAAGGAGGAGGCTGACAGTGGCGCCTTTGACAAGGCCTACAACTATGACTATGATGAGCGCCATCGTAAATTGGACTACCACCCATCTATCTCCTATAACATGGTATGGATAGCTGCTGTTGATGTAAAAAAACTAGATCGCTCTAATTATTCAATCACAGACAAATAAATAAGACAAAGATTTTTAAAGTGGTTCGGCTAGGAATAAAGCCTACGTCCACTGTTATGTTATTGCTGAGTGTTTGCAGAATTCTTGATTACCAGTTCTCTCAAGAAATTCCGGTCCCCATTTGAATGAGGATGATACAAGGTATTTATAGCCCTTAGGCTGTACATGAAAGGGTCGATACATTAAATGATATACATATGAAAGGGTAATACATTTAATGCAGCGTGTGCGTCAAGATCCTAAACATTCAATGAATCATCGAACTGTTGAAGATCTGGCAATTAATGCTGGAGTCGAGGTGCAGCTCGGACCGCTTTAGTTGCTCGTTGGTCAAGAGTTCCTCGGAAGGCTAGAGTACCTCGGAGCACTGGAGTTCCTCGGAGCGCATGTAGTATCTCGGTTCCTTGGAGTATCCTCCTCGTTGCTCGGAGAAAATATGTAATGGTTGAAGGAATGAGCTTCCTCGGTGTTATTGTGCCAGGTAGGTTGACACGTGTCTTCATATTATTCGTCCACATCAGCATATTAATTTTGGTATCAACAGAAGCCCCCAATGTTTCATATTTCGAACTTTGAGGAGTATGGAATATTCTTTCTCGGTATGCAATAATATTGAATGATCTTCCTGGGTTTTAGGAACATCGTATTTGAATTTATTTCCAAATTCATAGAATCCGCCTTTTTTTCGATCTTTTAATAGCGCTTCGATCTTCGTGCCTTTTTTGTCCTTTTAGCCGCCGGAAGTTCAGTAGTTTCTTTCGTGTAATCATTTCTTTCGCTGCTTCCCAAGGCAAAGTATTTAAACTTCTTAGGTAACCATACCGGCTTCTACCTTTCCCAATTTTCTGCTTTCTATTCTCTCTTTCAGTCTTGTGCGTTCGTCCTTGTTTTCGTTCGTTTGTTGTCAGCAGACCTTCTTCTTTCCTGTAAGATTTTCTTCCTTCTTCTTTTTTCATCATGGTTTACATTATTGAATCTCTTGAAAAGTTCCGCTCTGACTTTTCCATCCCATCTTGGGTAATCTTGGAGGAGCTTTCTGAACCTCAAAATTATTTTCGTCTGGCTGAGGGACATTGGTTCCCCAGTCTTTTTATTGCTGAATGCGGTTTTTTCTTTCCACCAAACTCATTGTGTCTCGAATTTTGTCAATATTTTGATCTTGTCCCTGCAAAAATAGCCCCAAATTCATGGAGAATAATTAATGGGGTGCATAAATTAAATATGACTCATGGGACTCGTATAGGGATCCCTGAAATTATGTAGTGCTATAGATGGGCTGTTTTAGATAATATTTATTATTTAAAAACTAGGTTTCTCAATAGGGCTCTTGTAGTTAACCTCCCCGATGCGAATAGAGATTATTTTGAACATGGGGTGGTTATCAAAAATTGGCAATATGCCCCTCTGGTTGGAGATGGAGTATACAATGGTCCCAGATGCCCCCTATATGGCAATGGGATAGGTTTATTTTTCATTTTATCTTTTTTTTGAATTTATGAATTCATTATGTTTGATAAAATGTATGACTGGTATTTTGTTATGTGTTTGTTTGCAGTTGAGAGTAAAAGAAAAACTCCAAAAGATTCAGAAGTTAATATCAAGCATCTGAAACTTATTTGGGGTTTGCATAAGACCATTGCAGACGAGCATATCAGGTCTGCATCATATTTGCTACAGTATAAGAGCTACACGTCCTCTTATACTGCTCGTCCCGTTGAGCCAGCTTCAACCCCAGAGGACTCTTCTTCAGATTCTCATCTTCCTTTAAGTCAGAGAATGGGCAAGAAAAGAGCTCATCCTGCTCTATTTGATGACATTTCTTCTGCTTCTGGGGCCAAGAAAAGCAAAACTGATGTCCCAGAGGGGATTAAAAAAGTAGATGCTGGGTCTTCCAAAGCTGCCGAGAAGCCCCCAGTGGCTCCGAGCAAGAAAGTTGCTCCTGTATAAGTAATTACTATCTCTCCGACCAAGTCTTCTTTGGTTGAAAATGCTGAACTCCCGTTGAGGAGATTGAGGAAATCATCCTCAGTTAATCTGGCTGAAACTGCCTCCTCTCTACCTGCTGGTGGTACTGATGTTCCAAGCATCATTCTTCCAAGCTCTGCAATGAACTCGGTCGTACCCGAGGTCCATGGTATTGATGAAAAAATTCCCAGGGATATGTTGACATCCCTAGCTGCTCGTCACCTTGCTTCAGTAAATTTCTCATAATTCTGATTTTCCTTTTTTCTTTTTTTTTTCTTTGAATGCTTGCATTTTGTATTAACTTTGCTATTTTTCTCATCTTTCAGCTGGTGAACTGTTTCAATAATATTGTGAAGAAAGATGAAGCTATTAAAGCTTCCAGCTCCTCTTCAGATGTTGATGATGCTCTGCTGGGTTTAGCCCAATCTTTAAAGGCATCTCGTCAACAGTATGTTGAGGAAAAAGCCGTTTGGGAGAAAAAACTGGCTGTGGCTGAAGCTGAGAAGGTGAAGATGGCTGAAACCTCCAAGAATTTGGAGGATAAAATGAAAGGCTTAGAGGTTAAACATCAAGAATATGATGGCAAGCTGAAAAAGGCAGAGGAAGAGTTATCTACCCTGCGAGATATCAAGGTCAAAAAAGAGGAATTGGATGTAAAACTTTCCTCGGAGAAATTGAAGAGAAAGGTTGCCGTTAAAAAATCCTTCAGCGCTGGCTGGGAGAAAGGATGGGATAAGGGAATTGCTGCTATGACATCCCAAGTCCAATATGGGAAGTTGAAATACTTCCATGATGGCTGGGTAGCTGCTCTTCAAGAGTTGAAGGTCAAAGACGATTCTGAGCTATTCCAACGACACCTCCCTGGTCCTCCTCCAGCAATTGTGGAAGAAGAAGAAGATGAGCCTGTCTCTGATGAATCTTCTATGGCTATAGGTGATCCAGTCTCTGCCTCTCAACCTTCTGTCACCGAGGACATTTCTTCCATGCCTCCTCCTCCCGAGAAGATTCCTGCCGATCAAGCCGTTGTTACCACCGAGCAACCGAGCTCCTCGTCCCAGCCTCCCGAGAAAGTCTTGGGAGACAAGGAAAAGGTGTGAAGTTGTTCGGCATCATTTCTGTCTTTCATTACTTGTAATCGAACAATGTAATCCTTTTATGATCTAATAAAATACATCTTTGCTCATCTCTGTTGTTGATGATTTGTTTTTGTTGATTGTTGTCTTTTTCTCGTCCTTAGTTTGTTGCTAGAATGGAACTGATATCTTCACATAATACCGAGCTGATGCAGCAATGTCACCAATACTATAAGGCTGGTCATACAGACCTTAGTACATCAGAAATTGCTAATATCCTTGGCCATGGTGCCTCAGAACAGGCAATTGAGGCTTATCAGTACTTGAAAGATTTACTCGACCGAGCAGTGGCCAACAATGTCGCCTACTATGACTTGATTGAGGAGCTTCATGGTTCCATAGAGGATCTTCAAAATCAACACAATGAATCAACTATTTTGCTGCACAAGGACTATGAAAATAGATATCAACAGCTTTCATCTGAGACAGGTCATAAAAAGATCATTGCTGGATATGATATTAGGGAAAGGACCCTAAAAGGTGAAGTTGAAGCTTGCAGGCAGATTGCCGAGATCCTGGAACAAGAAAATAATAATCTGCAGAAAAAGTTGGCTCAATATGAATCTGCTGCCTCATCTTCCACTGCATTAGTACCAGTTACTGATGAAGGTTTCTCGTTCTTAGAAGTCGAAAACGCCAAATTAAGGCAAGAACTGGATGACTTAAGAAGATCTGCCATTTCTGGAACTGCTCGGGGACGAGGAAGAGGTTCTCGGGGACGAGGAAGAATTGTCGAGGAGCGAAGTTCTCCAGTCGCTTCTCGGAGCCGATCAAGAGTTCTTAATCGCAATGTCGAAGAAGCTCGCACCCAATCTACTCTGGAAACTCAAGCGTTCCAACTGAATGCTAAGGATCGTGCTCTGTCTGAATTGTCCAAGAAAAACTTATCTTTAGAAGATCAACTGGCTGAGACAAAGTCTGTTCTTCATACTAAGGATCTTTTTGCCAAAAACCTTCTCGAGCGATTGGATAGATTAACCTTTCAATTTCATAAACAACCCAGAGAATTCTGGATGGCAGGATATAATGAAGCCCTTGTTCATTTGGATGCTCGTATTGAACATGCCAACAATGAAGGTTACAAGCAGGGGTGGTTGAACAAACTGGGTGTGTTAAAATTGGAGCAAGGGCATTATTTATGGGATTATCATGCTCCAGGATTATTAGACTTGCCTGTACCACCTTTCAAATTGGACATGGCATGGATCCCAGCTCGTTCCATTCCTCGTAGCTTGATTTCAAAGTACCTCGGTGATTATAGCCTTCATTCTCAGGTTGAAGTGTCTCGTCCTGAGCATCTCTTGGATACACCTTCTGTGATGAACGTCAGAATGCTCAGGGATGTTAATTTCATTAATTCTCCTCTTTGCCTAGAGGATCCTCCTGCTGGCAAGGAGCCTGTTTCAAAAAATAAAGGAAAGAAACCAATAGAATATGTTTTCAATGTAACAGTTAGTACATTCATGAAACTTGTAATTTATTCTGGATTTTTAATGAAAAGACTTTCATTTTCTGTTTGCCAATTTTGTTATTGTCTTGTGTTTATCAAACACCTTTATATTTGTGCATATGTATCTATGTATCTGTTAAAAAGATAACAATATTGTGCTGTCCATCAACCAACTTAAAAATTTACAAGTATCAAGGTTGTTCAATCATTTAATAATAAAGTAATGAGTATAAATTGTTCAAACTGTTTCCAACCAACCAAGGTGGATAAATAATGTTTGTCGACCAACTACAGTTGATGGGTTTTTATCCCCGACCAGCCATACTTGGTTCAATTTCAAATATAAAAATGTGTCCGACCAACTAAGGTCAATAATTTGTTCTCGTCGACCAACTACAGTTAGTGGGTCTTTATCCCCGACCAACTATACTTGGTGTATTTTGGAATATTTTGTTCTTCCTAACCAAAGGAGTATTTTTTGGCTCCTTAGAGCTTTTGGCTCCTTAGAGATCTTCCTAACTAAAGGAGTATTTTTTTGGCTCCTTAGAGCTTTTGGCTCCTTAGAGCGCCTCCTAACCAAAGGAGTATTTTTGGCTCCTTAGAGCTTTTGGCTCCTTAGAGCGCCTCCTAACCAAAGGAGTATTTTTTGGCTCCTTCGAGCTGTCCACTAGATATCTTACCAACCTTAGTTGGTCACACTAGTGTCGCCTCCTAACCAAAGGAGTATTTTTTTGGCTCTTTCGAGCTGTCCACTAGATATCTTACCAACCTTAGTTGGTCACACTAGTGTCGCCTCCTAACCAAAGGAGTATTTTTTGTGCGTAGTGTATTACACTAGTATTCCCCGAAAAACTTTCAACCAGAAAGAAAATGGCGAAACATCCTCGCTTTATTCATAATGAAGGAAATGCTTTACATTTTACATTACTGATAATACTTGCGCAGGTGTTCAGCATTCCATGCATTCTTAAATTCTTCTCCCTCTAGAGTTGTTATTCTGTAAGTTCCTGGACGAACAACCTCTGTAACTCGGTAAGGTCCATGCCAGTTTGCCTCCAACTTATTTTGCTTCTGAATGACTTTCTTTAGCACATAATCCCCTTCTTTTAAGTCACATTTCTTTACCCTTTTGTTGTAGAATAGAGCTGTACGTTGTTGGTAAGTTGCATTCCTAATGGCTGCCTCTTCTCTGACTTCTTCGAGCATATCCAAATCCAGTCTTCTCATCAAATCACTGATCAGAGAATTGAAATTTAACACCCTGTGTGTTGGTAGGCCCAACTCGGCAGGTATCACAGCCTCACTTCCAAATGCCAGCATGTATGGTGATTCTCTAGTTGCTGCTCGGGGAGTTGTTCGGTAAGCCCACAAAACTGACTGTAGCTCATTAATCCAATTTGCTTTAGCCTCACTTAGCCTTTTCTTCAACCCATTTAATAATGTTCTGTTCGTCACCTCAGTCTGTCCATTGCTTTGAGGATGGCCTGGTGCTGAATGAAACTTCAAAATGTTCGACTGATGACAATAGGCAGCGAATTCCTCATTATCAAATTGTGTTCCATGATCTGTAATGAAAGCGTGGGGGAGACCATATCGACAAATGATATTCTTCCATATGAACTGATACAGCTTCTCGTACGTCATATCAATTAATGGTTCAGCTTCCACCCACTTAGTAAAATAATCCACAGCCACGACGAGGTACTTGAACCTTCCTCGGGTCGTCGGCAATGGTCCAACCAAATCAATTCCCCACATGGCAAATGGCCAAGGTGAAGTTATGGGTGTCAATAATGCTTGTGGAGTTCTTCGGATGGAGGAAAAACGTTGGCACTTGTCGCACTTCTTGGCATAGGCTATACAATCAGCCCTCATCGTCGGCCAGTAGTATCCCTGTGTCATTACTCTTTGCAAAAGTGTCCGACCTGCCACATGAGCTCCACAGGATCCTTCATGGATTTCCTCAACCAATTCCCTGACTTCTGATGGATGTACACATCTCTGCAAACCTGCCATAATTCCTCGTCTATACAAAATACCATTAGTTAGTACATACCGAGCAGCTTTATACTTCAACTTCTTGGCAGCTAGTTTGTCCTCCGGTAATTCTCCTTCTTCAATGTATGCCCTGATAGGATCCATCCAAGATGGTCCTAAATCAAGGGTAATAATCTTCACCGTCAGATCTTCTTCTATGCTCCGACTTTCTAATACTTCAATTGGTATTGTTCTTCGCAGCTCGGTGCGCGTAGCTGACGCTAATCGGGCCAATGCGTCTGCTCTAGCATTCTCCATCCTCGATATCCTCACCAATTGAATAGCATCAAATTCTATCAATAACTCCATCACCTTTGCATGGTACTTCACCATCAACTCTCCCTTCACTGCATATATTCCCATCATTTGATTCACAATTAATTGAGAATCACTGAAAACAATTACTTGCCGTGCCTCCATGACTTTCGCCAAATGAAAACCTTCTATCATAGCCTCATACTCAGCCTCATTATTGGAAGCTTTGAATTGGAATCTCAAGGCATACTCCATGTCAATATCATCTGGGGTGTTTAAAACAATCCCTGCTCCACAACCAGCTGTGCAAGATGATCCATCTACATATAATCTCCATGTAGGTACCTCGTCTTCAAATTTCTTATCTGTCAGAGTTCCTCGGTAAAATATTTGCTGTTTTCTTCCATCATCCGCTGGTATCTTTCGCTCATCGTTGGTCATCTGTTCGCACCCTTTTACCAACCTTAGTTGGTCTGGGTTTGAATATGATGATTTTTCTACATCCACAAGTCCTTTTACCAACCTTGGTTGGTTTGGACCTGTTTTTATTGATCCTGTATCGTCCACAGGTAGGTCAGCAAGCACCTTTTGCTCCTCGGGGGTATCAGGGTATGTGAACTCTGCTATAAAATCTGCTACAGCTTGCCCCTTCAATGATGATCTGGGTTCATACACAATATCATATTCACCGAGTTCTATTGCCCAATACATCAATCTTCCTGATTTTTCTGGCTTGTGAAGGGCTTGTCTTAATGGCATGTCGGTATACACGATGATGGTATGGGCCTGGAAGTATGGTCTCATTCTTCTACTTGCTTCAATTAATGCCAATGCCAATTTTTCTAGCTTTGGGTACCTGATTTCTGCACCTCGGAAGGCCTTACTTGTGTAATAAATTGGCTTCTGGACTCCATTCTCCAATCTGATCAACGCCGAGCTAACTGCATTCTCTGATACTGCCAAATACAAGTACAACTTCTCTCTAGTTATTGGCCTGGACAACAATGGTGGTGCTCCCAAATACTTTTTCAAGTCTTGAAAAGCTTTTTCACATTCATCAGTCCACTCAAAACTTTTTCGTAGTGTTTTGAAGAATGGTAGGCATTTATCAGTTCACTCAAAACTTTTTCGCAGTGTTTTGAAGAATGGGAGGCATTTATCAGTTGCTCGGGATACAAATCTGTTGAGCGCTGCAACTCGTCCGGTAAGACTCTGCACTTCTTTCCTCTTCATTGGGGATCGCAGCCCTAAAAGATCTTTGATCCTTTCTGGATTTGCCTAAATACCTCGTTGGTTGACGATGTATCCGAGGAACATTCCTTCTCGTACTCCAAAGGTACACTTCGTCGGGTTGAGCTTCATTTGGTATTTATCCAGTTGATCAAAGGTCTGGCCTAAGTCAACTAGATGATCAGTAGCTCTCTTGATTTTAGTGAGAATGTCGTCGACATAGACCTCCATGTTGCGGCTGATTTGTTCGGCAAAAACCTTGTTCATCAACCGCTGATATGTTGCACCTGTATTTTTTAAACCAAAAGGCATAACATTATAACAATAAGTTCCCCTTGGGGTAATAAAAGAAGTACTTTCCCTGTCTTCAGGTTTCATTTTGATCTGGTTGTAGCCAGAATATGCATCCATGAAGCTGAGCAGCTCATGTCCCGAGGTAGCATCCACTAGCTGGTCGATTCTGGGCAATGGAAAATGATCTTTTGGGCATGCTTTATTGAGATCAGTGAAATCAACGCACATTCTCCATTTGTTGTTCTTCTTCTTTACCATCACCACGTTTGCCAACCAATCTGGATATTTTACATCTTCAATGAATTGGTCTTTCTGGAGCTTCTCGACCTTCTCTTGTATGGCCTGGTTCTTCTCGGGACTAAACACTCCTCTTCTCTGCTTCACAGGCTTGATCTCCTTATTCACATTGAGCTCATGACATAAGAAGTTTGGATCTATTCCAGGCATATCTTCATGACTCCACGCGAAAGTTTTCTTTCTGCTTCTCAAGAAAGTTATCAACTCTTGTTTTATTGAAAAATCCAGCGACGAACCTATCTGGGTTACTCGTTCAGGGTGTTCGTCGTCCAGAATAACATTTTCTGTAGATTCCACCACCTGTCCTTTTACAAGTTGAGATTCATCCCTAGGGTCAAGAGTTTCAATTTCTGTACCTTCCTCCACTTGGTAAGTAGTAGTCTTTTTTCTTGACTCTTCAAGTTTCTCCTGTTCAGCAGACGAATAATAGCATTCCTGAGCTACTTTTTGATCACCTTTCACAACTCCGACCCCAAAATTTGTTGGGAATTTCAAACACTGATGTACTGTAGATGGAACTGCTTCGAACTTCTTTAATCCAACTCTTCCCATGATGATGTTGTAGGCTGACTGCACATTCTTATCCATCACAAAGAAGCGTATTCTTTCTGTTCGACAAGCAGGCCAAGTTCCAATGAGTATATCCAACTTGATCGTCCCAAGTGGAAAAACTTTCTCGCCAGCAAAACCCAGAAGGGGTCTGTGATAAGGCTCCAATTGAGATAATTTCAAATTCAAGCTATCAAAGCATGAATAGTACATGATGTCTGCTGAACTACCATTGTCTACTAACACCCTTGAAATGACCACATCCTTCATCCTCATTTTGATCACCAAAGGATCATCATGAGGGTAAAGAACACCTGCCAGGTCATTTTTTGAAAAACCAATCACTAGCTTCTCTTTGTTTACCTTCCTCGGACGATCATCCTCGGCCAGGTTTATTCGCTGAATATATGAACAAGCTTGAGCCTCTCCGAGGTAAGCTTTTCTTTCTGCAGTAAGGTCTCCTCCTCCTGCATCTCCTCCTGTAATAACATTACAATCAAATGACCCAAAACATATGGAAAATACCTCTCGTTCAGGCTGCCTTGGCTTCTTGGGAAGATCAGGGTCATCATCTGGATCATCTTCATGGTCCCTCTTCTTTTTCTCCTCTGTACGACGAGGAGATCTAGATCTCTCTCTAGTTCTATCATCATTCTTCCTCTCGCCCCTGCGATCTACATACTTTGACAACTTTCCTCTTCGGATGAGCGTTTCAATCTCGTTCTGGAGGGCTATACAATTTTTGGTCATATGGCCATGATCTTTGTGAAACTCGCAATATTTGGCTTTATTCCTCAGATCAGGATTTGTCTTCAGTTTTTCTGGCCATTTGATTTCCTCGTTATTCTTGATCTCTTCTAAAACATGATTAATACCCATTTTCAATGGAGTATAATTATCGTACTTTTTTAGGACTTCCCACGACGTCCTATTATTCTTGGAATGCTTGTCATCACCATTACCTTTCTGATCTTTCTTCTTAGACTTGTCGACCTCCACCTTAGTTTCCTTATCCATATTCTTCTTCGCAGCCATAGCATCCTCGACATTCATGATTTTGGCCGCTTTTGCCATCAACTCCGACATAGTTTTAGGTGGATCTTTGGCCAAAGTTTAGTATAGCTTGTTAGGCAGCAAACCACTCATCAAAGCAGTGATTGCTGTCTTTTCTTCGTAATCTATGACTTCCAACTTCTCGTTATTAAAACGAGTTATGTAATCTCTAGTACTTTCACCTGATTTTTGTCTAACACTTAGCAAGTGTGCTACTCGCTTTACCGGCTTTGCTCCAAAACAAAAATTGCCAATGAACAACTCGGCTAACTGAATAAAAGTTGAAATCTTACCCCGAGGAAGATTATTGTACCATATCTGTGCAGATCCGGTAAGAGTCCCCGAGAATGCTCTACACCTCATCTCGTCAGGGACGGCATAGATGTCGGCAGCAGCTTGGTATTGTTCTATATGAAGTACAGGGTCTGTCTTTCCATCGTACTTGGGGGTCACTACAGGTTCTTTGAATTTCAATGGCGTAGGAAAATCCACAATGGCTTGCACAAAAGGTGTCCCTTGAACAAAAGTTCTCTGTAAGGGGTTCTTTGCTTTAGCCATTTCTCCCAATTTATCCTCCAACCGTTGGAGAGATCCTTTCCACGCTTCATTTCCTTCCTCGGGCCTATTGGTTCGAGCAACCGATCGTTCTGAAGTAGCCTCCTGAGATTTATCCTGACGAGCAGCCGGTCGTGATTGTGCTGATCTTTCTCTTAGATCTGATGGTTGTCGAAAACTCCTCGACATGGTTTTAGGTGGACTCCTATTCCTCCTGGGGCCTAATCGACTGAAAGGAGACACCCTACTTAGTCGTTCTAAAGCACTGGGTATTTCTGGAGAGAGAGTGATATGTTGATCAGTATCTGTTGTCCTTATGGATGATGTTCGTCCAGGTCGATAAGAGAAATCATCAGACTCCTCATTGTGACGTGACCCAGTATGCCTGGATCGTGAAGAAAGTAAATAAGTTTTCCTCTGACCACTTTGCTGTCCTGATCGTACAGGTGCAGCACCACCATTTAGGGTTTGTATGAGTTGACGTATTGTCTCCTGCATGGTGGTTTGTCCTTGAGCCAGATTCGTCATAATCCCAGCCAGATCTGGAGGTGCAGAGGGATTTGGGGGATTTCCATCATTTCCAGCGTTTCGATTGCTAGATTCTGGATGATCCGCCATTGTTGATTAATGATTTTTGATGAAAAACGATAATAACAATCGATTCCCACAGACGGCGCCAATCTGTTGATGTAAAAAAACTAGATCGCTCTAATTATTCAATCACAGATAAATAAATAAGACAAAGATTTTTAAAGTGGTTCGGCTAGGAATAAAGCCTACGTCCACTGTTATGTTATTGCTGAGTGTTTGCAGAATTCTTGATTACCAGTTCTCTCAAGAAATTCCGGTCCCCATTTGAATGAGGATGATACAAGGTATTTATAGCTCTTAGGCTGTACATGAAAGGGTCGATACATTAAATGATATACATATGAAAGGGTAATACATTTAATGCAGCGTGTGCGTCAAGATCCTAAACATTCAATGAATCATCGAACTGTTGAAGATCTGGCAATTAATGCTGGAGTCGAGGTGCAGCTCGGACCGCTTTAGTTGCTCGTTGGTCAAGAGTTCCTCGGAAGGCTAGAGTACCTCGGAGCACTGGAGTTCCTCGGAGCGCATGTAGTATCTCGGTTCCTTTGAGTATCCTCCTCGTTGCTCGGAGAAAATATGTAATGGTTGAAGGAATGAGCTTCCTCGGTGTTATTGTGCCAGGTAGGTTGACACGTGTCTTCATATTATTCGTCCACATCAGCATATTAATTTTGGTATCAACAGCTGCTTTAAATAGGGAAATGTTCATAAGCCGGAAAAATATTATGAACAGAATCGGGGATAATATTTCATTTTTTCCATTTTTGGTTAAGCATGTAAGGCCTTGGGAAATTTTTGCACTTTTCATTTCATACTATTATCGACTTGTGTCCATATTATTTATAAATAAAAAATTTATTTTTCCAATATCTTCAATGTACATAATATGTGCTTGGATTACTCTGATGACTGAAATAAATAAACCAAATTTATAAGACTCATATTTTGAAAGTGAGGTGTCAGTCTATGGCCAACTTCACACACTTGTGGTAGTTTGTAACTAAACATAGTTAATGTTATTATTAACTTGTTAATTCATAAATTTTATAGTGAGTTAAGTGTTAATATTCTATTAATTTATAACAATTACGTTTACATAACCAACTTAAGCATTCCATGACAGGCTTAAAAGTTTACGCTTAGCCTAGAAAATTTATTATCAAGCCAGACGATATTACGAACTTGTGTTATTTTGATGGATTTATGTCCTTCTTAACCATAAGTGTTCAATTTCTCATTGTTTTTCAAGTTTGTCTTTTTTTGGGGGTAGGCCTTCTTCAGGCCAATACGCTATACTTATGTTTTTTTAGAAACCTTGGTTCACTCCGACCTATTCTAGGTGGATTGAGCCCATTTAGGCGATATGTTTTTAATCAACCTTGTATATTCTAAGAAGGCTTGGCCTTAATTGGGTCAATCGAATCCATCATAGAACATTCTTGCTTGTTTTAAGAAGGTTTACCCATGCTAGGGCGATTTGACTTATTCTAATTCGATGTTTCATATTCTAAGTAGGTTTGCCCCTCTATTGGGCAATATAACTTATTCAAAGTCATTTATGATTATTTTAAATCCTACATATTCTAAGAAGGTTTGCTCCTCTTTAGGGAGATATAGCGTATTATAAGTTAGTCTCTACGTATTCTAAGTAGGGATGTCCCACTTTAGGGAAATCTAAATTATTTTAAATAAGTTCTACCTATTATAAGTAGGTTTGAGGGAGATCTGACTTATTTGAAGTTATACATGTCTATTTGAGTAAGATTACCCCCACTTTAGGCCAATCTCACTTATTTGAAGTGAGCCCTTCCTATTATAAGCATGTTGCAAAGGCTATGTGTGTGATATCAATTTCAAGGTTCGCAATTTTTTACGGGCTTAAACTTATTTAATTAGATGTCAATCTCAAAAAAAAAATCAATTTTAATTAAACCCTAAACATGCATCTATGTGATTCAAAATAAGCATGTAAAGAAATCACAGATTCAGAAAAAATGCTCGCAGGGTGAAATCTTTATTTCACTAATAATTTGTAAATCGCAGCCTACAAACTTATAAGTGAAATACAACAATAAATTACCTTGAGAACTCACAAAGACCGCAACCTTACATTAGCAATGGCTTCCCTAGAGAACCCACAATAACCGCAGTCAACAACAATGGCACCCTCGATAATCACAAGAACCTCATTCCTCCTCTTCAGTAGTGAATACCCTCGAGTATCCCCAAGATCAGCACTGAAGAAAGCTCTCCACAAGATTAACTTTGATAAAGAAGTTCTTTGATTTCTAAAGATGATTCACAAAGTATTTTGGATTGTTTGTGTGAATCTGTGAAAGTGGTGATCCCTTAAATAAGCTCTGATACCAATTTGTGAAAGCGGTGTGATACTTAATTTAATCAAATTCGCAAATTTCCAATTTAACCTTATTTAGTTGGAGTTAATTTTTAAACCAATTTAATTCAGCCCTAAAACATCCATCTACGTGGGTGAAATCAAACCAACACAAATATAATTGCTGACACAAAGATTTCAGGAAAAAAAATCCTTTCGAGTAAAGCCTTTTATTTCACTATGAATAATAATTCGCAACTTACATACACAATGAAATACGCAATGAATATCGCACAGATACTCATATAAACACACAGCCTAGAGTCAGCAATGGAACAATCGCAGCAGCGCATAATAACACGCAATCCAATTCAGCCAGGAACACCCACGAGCACTCCAAATTAACACGTAGTCGTAGTCAACCGTAGAGATAACACTCCACAAAGAAATTACTTCACCAAAGTTGAATCTTGGGTTCCAAAACAATTCAGTAAAACATATGGGATTTTTATGAATTGAAAACAAAAAGGGTTAAACCCTTAAATGAAGAAGAAAAAGTATTCTGCTAGTTTGCAATTTGTGCAAAATGAAAAACGTCAGGTCGTCTCCTTAACAAAAACGGAGTGATTTAACACGCTTTATATAGAAAAGTTGAGTCGGCGCGTCACTTGAACGAAACAACGATGTTGCTAGAACGAGTTGTGCAGTCGCTCGAACGATACTTCACACGCCAGGCCAATGTCGCTTGAATGACAGGCCTCTTTCACTCGAACGACCAGCGTAAAACAATAAAAAATTTATTTCGTTAAGTACTCTGCCTCAATACTTAGAAAAAATGCTTTGATGAAAAGCTCTGCCTCAACACTTAGAAAATATTTTAGAAAAAATATCCCAACACTTTAAATGAACCGTTAAGGGATTAAAACACAACCTTACCAAAATTAATCTCGCGGAGGCATGTTTGTTGAAGAACGTTGATATTCGGATCCGTCTTGACGCATGATTGAACTTGAAAAAGTCTCCGACGATTGTAGCGGTATATGACATATAATAATGTAAACATGATAATAAAATAATGTCCTTACAAATATACGCCTATGTTTATGCTACTACAAAATAAAAATATCTGAATTATCAAATCAAAATGCCTATACAAATCTAATACCCTCCCATGAACCCAAAAATGAAAAGGTATCATAAATGCAAGTCTGAAACTTTCTTCAAAAATCTTCAACATCAAATCTTCAAATCTTTAGCTTTTCTCATCAGGGTGTGCAAATAATGATCTTCAATTTTGTACCTACACACAGGAGACAAAGCAAATACCTTCATGACGCATCGAGTTTGAAGTGAGATAAACATAACATCAAAACATATATCGAATCTAAAATCTCCCCCATAGTGTAAAACTCCCCATAATTCGTTCTTCCCCTTTTTATTTGTCCGAAATAGACAGGAAAAGAATAAACAAATAAACATGGAGTGTGTAATACCCCGTAATTTTAATGACTTTTAAAATGGGTTATATTTTAAATTAATGGATTAATTGGATCTTATTATAAATTAATTCATTTGGGTTTTATCCGAATTGTGGATATTAAAATGGATGATTCTAAATATTACTTAAAGATATTTAGGTAATATATGAATGTGATGTCATTGATATGACGGTATGATATAAATTCGGTAATTTAAATTTTTAGTCAGACGCGGTATGGGACGTATCGGGACTAATTTATTAAATTAAAAAGAAAATTTATTTTCTATCGACCTTATAGTCATTTTGACTGCGTCGTTGCGTTCGGAAGGTTCGAAATAGTCAGAAAATTCTATTTGGATGTTAATTTTGAGTCTCGGGTCATTTGGAAATGAAAAGACAACCCAAAAGGGCATTTTGGTTATTTTTACAAGGGGGATGAATAGTGATTTCGGGTTTTGTCTTATTATAAGTATTTGGAGATTAGTGTATGTAGGTTCATTTCATCTCTTCTACCCAAAATAGAAAGGTCATCTTCTTAGAGAGAGTGAAAGGTTGCTTGGGAAGAAAAGAAGTTTGCTTGGGAAGGAGGAGAACCAAAGGTCAAAGGTCACCACCACCATCACCACCTGTGTTATTCAACTCAAAAGGATCAGATCTTCATTAGAGGCAAGTGTTTGATATTTGTAATTTAAGTTCGTATATTGTCCATATTAGGATAGTTATAAAAAGAGATGATTTTCATGCTTGGAAGATGAAAGGATATAGTTGTTAATGGATTTTTGGAATCTAAAAATATATAGGAATTAAACTCATGTTGTAGGTAGTTAGTAATCCAATAAATATTCATCAATCTGTGGAAGAAATTCTGAAAATAATTTAGTGTTCTTGAAGATAATATGTTGATAATTTTCTGGAAAAAGAGGCAAAAACGAGTGGAATGAGAAGAGCCAATTTGGAATGTTTAGATCTTCTTTTTTAGTGCATTTGGATGAGATTTAAGAAAAACTCAAAACACATACCTGACTCAATTTTTCGTGTAGAATCCAAATCTGAAGTCAGATTGATGATTTGAATAATTTTTGGATCTTATTTTTCTGAGTATTTAAAATATGAGAATTCATGATGTTGTTTCTTCTTAATGTTGGTTCTTATCCCAAAACTTTTGTAGATCTTCGGTGATTATTAATTGGATATTATGGGACTTAGAGAAGATCAGTAAGCCCTAGTTAAGATTTGAATTAATTTGATTGGGATTTAATTGATTAGAATTATGATAATTAAAGTTAAAGAGATTTCGGTTTCTAGATTCATGTGTTGGATTCTAATCTGTTTGTATGAGGATTAAGGATAGTTCAAGTAGGGGAGATTTAATATAACACCTGGGTAGCCTTAGGGTTACAATTTAAACTTCAAGGACAGAGTTTAAGCTCATTATTAATTTCGCAAGGGCTGAGTGTAGTACAAGAGCGTAGTGGTATGGCTCCTGGATAGAGATGGGAGTTTAGAACACATTTGGTTGAAAGAGGGAATGAGGTTATTCCGATCGCATATTTGAAGTTGACGAACCTCCTCGATCGACAAAGTTAAGTAGTAGTGTATTGGAGGGGTTCCACTTGTTTGGATTTCGCTTTGCGAGACGCTCCGCGTATGAACCTTAACGACGTCGGGAGTGGAGAGATGTTATAGGATGCGAGGATAATTAAATTATGAAGTAAAGATATGATATTTTAATACGTGGAATTTAAAAGAGATATAATGCTACGTATGGGAATTATCTTAGGGTAGTGATATTACCTTATTGATATTATATTATAGGTATGATAATGCCTATTTGATTGATTGATGATTTTTGTGTATGACATACCTAGCTTACTTGCTATCGGTGGGAGGTTTGCGCGTGAGGGCAGTCATATCCTGATGAATCCATGGGATCTTTGATTTGTCGCTCGAGAACATAGGTCTATGAAAGACTTATCGGGGAGTTGATAAGTCCGTTGACTGTGGGTACGTAGGTATGTGCGTGACCCATGGATACGAGAACTATGTTCGCCTCCAATGTTTGTGTTGTTGTTTATAGTTCGAGGAATCCTTACCGAACCTTTTGTCCACTATTCGGCGACCAGCGATGATGGGACATGATAGCAGAGTAATGCATTGCACTGCAGCTGTGACTCGGGGTGCCGTATTATATATGAATATATATATAATGAATTAAATGATTGAATGGTTATATTATGGTTAAGTCATCTACTGTGTGATAATTGTAGATAAAGGCGAATTGAGAAAAGAATGGAAGTAAGTTAATGAATGTTTATTCTTATAGAATTGAAAAGCTTAATTCATATTAATGAGAAATGATTCATGTTAATGAGCAACGATTCATATAAATGAAAAATCTATAAGAATGATTATATAACGTATGGTATGGGACATACGCGGTTATGATATGGGAATGGAATTATATTATGGAATTGTTAAAGAGGAATCATTAACTAGGAGGTTAATAGGAAACGTTAAGTGTGCACTCTAGCTGAGAGGTGAGAATAGCAAGTGAGAGTTGGATCTAACATGTATATAATAAATGCTTTATTGCACTTGTCACGACAAATATGCATAGCAAACATGAATCAAACTACGCTCATGCAAAGGAGTAACCCAAAAGCTTTCACAAACTATTTTTGATTTTACAATTTTTTCATACAAAAATGCAAAAAATAATTTTAAATAAAAATCACACACCATGAATTTACACTAAGATAACCAAATCACGAAAACGGAATGAATGGGTGTGAGCAATTCGATAGGCAATGCAATCACGCATAACATATGTGCACGATGAATATGTGTACTTCTAACGAATGAATCTCAGAATCGTCCTTAGGTGTCAAAAATGTGAATTTAGATGACATCGTCTTAATCAAATTGACAAATCAAAGTCAAACATAATTTTCACACCAATAACGTCTAAAACTATGTAACGCTTTTTCATGACTTTGTCAGGACGTGAAAACCCGTTTTATATTCCATCCAAACTCCCTCATAAATAATAATGCTTTTTATTTTTCTTCTTGAGGTGATGAAACTAAATCCTATTGGCCCACTTTATGGCATATTTTTCTTTTTATTACCTTTAAATTTTTTCGGTCTGTTTTCAACCTCATTGGACCTTGGCTTCTGTTTTTGTGCCACACTTTTTCTAGGTCCAATTTAAACGGTGGCTTAATCGCAAAGGATAAATGAGTATCTTTCATAGCTCTTCCCCATTTTTCATAAATATCACACAAACTCACATCAATGGTTCTTACATGCACTACTTCCATTGTCAAGTTTTGTCGCGTTTGGTTCGTTTTAAAGACAGAATTGAAATGAAAACACATCGACAACCATCTGATAGACAAGAACAATAGTCAAACAAATTCGTGCAAGTGTGCAATAAAGGAACTCGTGAGTCAATCATGTAGTTAGTATCAATAATCACATCTCAATGACTCCAAATATTGTAAAGCACAAACATGAAATGATGACGCATATTAAAACACTATCAAATAGTCAAATGGTTATGGAATGAAATTGTGACTCGGTTATCCTAAATGTCCATCCATAAACGGTGTAAACAAATACAAAAATCTTTTTGTCTTTTTCCAAAAAGTTTATCAAAATAAAATCTTTTTGGCTTTTTCAATTTTTTTCTCAAAAAATGACAATATTTTTGTATTTTTCCAAAAAATTTCAAAAACAAAAATCTTTTTGGTTTTTCGAAAAATATATCAAAAAGGGAAAACATAACTACAAAAATGGTACACGCTAGAAATAAGCATAAAATATCATCATGAAAATCATCCTATGCTAGCAAACAGGTTTAAAACTCACCCGTTAGGTGCGGTGGAGTTTTTCAAAGGTGGTGTCACCCTATGAAAAACATCTATCAAGTCATGTGATGTGATGTTTTGATAAAAAAATTTACTTGCTCCCTAATATGTGCAAACTCTCTCATGTAATCATCAGGAGCATCCAAAGCATCACGTGTGGGTGTGTGGGTGGGAACACGTGTAGTAGAAAAACGTTACACACTACCCCACTTAAAATAAAACTCCCTAAGGTGTCCTCTCTTTTTGTAATGTGTGCAAACATAAACAGGCCTAGGAACACCTCTCTCAAAACTTTAACGGCACACTCTCCTATCAGGTACGGGACGCCTAGGTGGGTTGGGTTGAGAGCCATATGAATCTGTCACTAACTCAGGAACCGGCTTGGGTGTAACGTGGAAAGTGGATGCACCATCATGACCTATTCCTAGTCTCTCAACATCACCCAGAACGGGATTGAGAACTATCTTTTCAACCTTCTTAGATGTGTTCTCTAAAGGGACTTTGACCTCCCGGGCATGTTCAGGATCACTCTCGTTGGAATACATGTGTCGTCAAACTAGACACGGTCTTGGTAAAATCACTATTTTTTTTTATCTAAAGCAATCAACTCTTCACTCAAAGAAATCTTCACCTTCTCGAGTTGACTTACTTTCTCCTCAAACTCCCTCAAAACCTCTAACTCTCTCTCCAAATCTCTCACCCTAAGACCTAACTCCTTATTCAATTTCTTAGTCTTTAAGGTTTCAGCGTACAAATCTCTAAACGCTCACTATCTCCCTCACTCAAAACACTCAAACTATCATCCTCCTCATGGGCTCACGTGCACAAGTATCCTCATCATTGTGGGACAAACTTGGTGTGCTCTCATGACTAGCTATAAAGGCGACACACATCCCATATGAAGACTCATTCCCGGAATCCTTCACCGCTTCCTCACTATCGCTAAGAGTGGCTGGCATGGAACTTTTTTGCCCTTTCTCTTTAGCCTAGTAGGACACTCAAACACCTTATGCCCTCTACCTCCGCACTCAAAATATCTCTCTTATTCCTCTTTCTCTTTCTCACACTCTTTCTCACCACTCTTTTTGCGTTCATCTTTTTTTTTTTTCTCTCAAAAAAAAAAATTTAGTGGAAGAATTTTCTTTTGAAAATTTGAGAAATTTTTTCAAAAATTTCGCAAGAATGGCCATATCAAAATCAGACTCGGACTCACAAACTCTCACTTTATTTTTCTTCTCACTCTTCGACACTTCCTTTAGCTTCCTAGACTGGGATCTAAGTGTTATCCCTGTATCCTTAGGTTTGACAGTGTCAGGGAACATGCAATCTTATATGTCTGGAGGTCTCCTAACATCTCTTCCAATTTTAAATTGCTCAAATTACCTAAGGAACTCAAAACAGGCACTTTAGGGATAAAACGTTTGGGCAACGATCTCAAAATATTTTTAACTACTTGTGCATCAGGAATGTGCTCATCAAGATTGAAACTAGTGTTTACAATATCAGACAAACGTGCATAAAACTTATCAAAACACTCAATCTCAACCATGGTAATGGTTTCAAATTGAGTAGTTAAATTTTGAATTTTAGACACTTTGACCATATTTGTGCCTTCGTGGGTAAGTTGTAAATTGTCCCGCACTTCTTTTGACGTGGTGCACGTTATAATACGTAGGAACTCCTCAGGAGCGACGGCACCTGAAATTGCACTCGGTCCACGTGAATTAAAAGTGCTCCATTTAAATTCGTCCTCAGTCCAGTCTGTCACGGTTTTTAAATTAGTGGTATTATTTGCGATGACAGTGGGAGGAGTCCAGCCTCTTTCACAAACTACTCAAAAGCGCTCATCAATGGACTTTAACTGTGATTTTATACGTGATTTCCAGTAGGCATAATTAGACCCGTCAAAAATGGGTATCCGATTATATAACTGCTCTATAGGAAAAATTGCGATTTTTCACAAAACAGATTTTTCAAAAAAAATCAACATCACACAATTTTGCGAAAAATAGGATCACTCGATAAATTAGAGAAACTCGCTCTGATACCAGTTTGTGACAGTGGTGATCGCTTAAATAAGCTCTAATACCAATTTTTGAAAGCGGTGTGATACTTAATTTAATCAAATTCGCAAATTTCCAATTTAACGTTATTTAATTGGAGTCAATTTTTAAACCAATTTAATTCAACGCTAAAACATGCATCTACGTGGGTGAAATCAAACCAACACAAATATAATTGCAGGAAAAAAAACCTTCCGGGTAAAACCTTTTATTTCACTATGAATAATAAATCGCAACTTACGTACACAATAAAATCCGTAATTAATATCGCGCAGATACTCACATAGACACGCAACTTAGAGTCAACAATGGAACAACCGCAGCAGCCCATAAGAACACGCAGTCCAATTCAGCCAGGAACACCCACGAGCACTCGTAATCGACACGCAGTCGTAATTGACCGTAGAGATAACACTCCACAAAGAAATAACTTCACCAAAGTTGAATCTTAGGTTCCAAAACAATTCACTAAAGCATATGGGATTTTTGTGAATTGAAAAAAAAAAAGGATTAAACCCTTAAATGAAGAAGACAAAGTATTCTGCTAGTTTGCAATTTGTGTAGAATGAAAAATGCCAAGTCTTCTTAATGAAAATGGAGTGATTGAACACGCTTTATATAGAAAATTTGAGTCGACGTCTCTCTTGAATGAAACAACGATGTCGCTCGAATGAGTTGTGAAGTCGCTCAAACGAAACCTCGCGTGACTGGCCAATGTCGCTTGAACTATAGGCCTCTATCGCTCGAACGACTAGCATAAAAAAAAATTATTTCGTCAAAAATTCCGCCTCAACACTTAGAAAATAGTTTAGAAAAAATATCCCAACACTTTAAATGAACCGTTAAGGGATTAAAACACAACCTTACCAAAATTAATCTCGCGGAGGCGTTTTTGTTGAATAACGTTGATATTCGGATCCATCTTGACGCATGACTGAACTTGAATAAGTCTTCGACGATTGTAGCAGTATACGATATATGATAATGTAAATATGACAATAAAATAATGTCCTTACTGAATCAAAAACAAATTTTTCCCTAAAAAGTGAAAACAATTTTGCTGTTTGCGTAAAATAAAAGTCTTAAACAAAAATCTTCACGAAACAGGTTTTTATAGGCAAACACAAATTTCGCGGCGACAGAACGTCGTTCGAACGACTTCATCATGTCATTTGAACGACATTGAGATGTCGTTTGAATGACCAAAGAGACGACCCATTAAAAATCAAACCAATATGGGTTCATTTGATCCAAAAGAGAACCAAGCCATCAAATGACCTATCTAACGACATGCTAATGTCATTTGAATGACATAGACATGTCGTTTGAACGACAAAAATGAAAAATGTTTTATTTTTAAAGTCCACCTACAGGTATCTCAGAAAACATTTTAAGTTTGAAAAATGTCTCATTTTGAAATAAATCATTTTAGAAAAGTATCCCAGTACTTAGTAAAAAATCTAAGTAACACAAAACTATATCCATACCAAAGTATACCTCATGTCGCGTAGAAGTTAAAGATACTTGATATTCGGATCCGTCTTCTTGAACGTGTGAACGTGAATTGCTTTGACGGTTGTAATGGGATACGACATACTAAATGTAAACTAGGGACTATAAAAAAATATGTCCTTACAAATATCTCCCTATGTCTATTCTGGTACAAAATAAAAACATCTGAATTATCAACAAATATAGTATACAAATCTAATACACTTCCATGAACCCAAAAGTGGAAAGATACTAAATATGCAAGTCTTCAAAATCTTCAACTTTTAAATTTCCAATCTTTTTGCTTTCCTTGCTCTTCTTTTTGTGTGTTTTCCAAATGATCATCAAAGTCCTACACATAATAAGCAAATAAAATACCTTCATGACGTATCGAGTTTGAAATGAGATAAAACATAAATCAAATATCCCCTATAATCAAACTCTCACTCCCCCATAATTCGTTCTCCCCCTTTTTATTTGTCCGAAATAGACAAGGAAAAGAATAAAACATATAGACCGGAGTGTGTCACAAGAAGTAGAAAATTATCATCAACATATATCAATTAAGCTTGTGCAAGGATAAACTCAAAAGGTTCCACAAACTATTTTTTATTTTTCAAATTTTTTCAAGTAAAAATAATTTACAAAAATAACACACACCATCAATAACACTAAGATAACCAAATCGTGGAAACGGAATGAATGGGTGTGAACAAATTTGATAGGAAAATCAACACAAACAATCATAACATATGTGCACGATGAATATTTATACTCCTAAAGAATAAACTCAAAAACGTCCTTAGGTGTAAAAATGTCAAATTCATATGATATCAACTCAAACTAATTAACAAATCATAGTCTAAAATGATTTCCATACCAATAACGTCTAAAACTATGTAATTCTTTTTCGAGACTCTTGTCAGGACGTGCAAACCCGTTGATTTCTAACCAAAATCCCTCATAAATAATAATGCATTTTTTATTGAGGTTCAATCAAACTAATCTATTTGGCCCCTTTTTGGCATATTTTCTTTTTATTGTCTTAATTTTTTTTCCCAGACTCTTTTCAAACAGTGGATTTCACGACGAGTCAACAGGTCTCTCGCAGCCCTTTTCCGTGTACACTAATCATTTTTTCAATATTGAACAAACTCGCATGGGCAACGGTTCTTAGATGCACTACTTTTATTATCTCGTTTTATCGCATTTGGTTCATTTAAAAGACAGGAATGAGATGAAAATACTTTAACCAACAAGTGATAGATAAGTACAATTATCAAATAAATTCTTGCAAGTATGCATTAAAGGAGACTGTGAGTGAAGCATGTATAAAGTAATCGCTAATCACATCTCAATGACTCCAAACATTATAAAGAACGTTGATGAAATGATGTTGCATTTCAAAACACTTTCAAAAAGTCACATGGATAATGGAATGATATTATGACTTGGTCATCCTAAATGTCCATCCATATATGGTGTAAAAAAGAAGTACAAAAATCTTTTTGTGCTTTTCCAAAAATTTTATTAAAATAAAATCATTTTGGCTTTTCACTTTTTTCTCAAAAAATAGAAAATCTTTTTGTATTTTTTCAAAAAATTTCAAAAACAAAAATATTTTTGGGTTTTTTGAAAAATATATAAAATGGAAAACGACAAATACAAAGGTGGTACACACTAGTAATAGACATAAAATATGATCATGAAAAACATCATATGCTAGCAAATAAGTCTAAACGTCAATCATTAGGTCCGGAGGAGTTTTCCAAAGTTGGTGACATCCTATTAAAAACATCCATCAAATCATGTGAAGTTTTGACCAAATACTCAACTTATTCACGGAAGTGCTCAAAATCTTTCATGTGGAGTAACATGTGTGGGAGTGCATGTGGAAACACGTGTAGTGGTATAAGGTGGTAAATACCTAGGAAGCACACTACCCAACTTAAAGTAAAATTCCCTAAGGTGTCCTATTTTCTTGCAATGGGAACAAACATATACGGTCCTAGGAACACCTCTTTCAAAGCGTCTAGGACACGCTCTCTTATGGGGAAACGGGCGCCTAGAAGGGTTAGGTTAAGAGCCATATGGACCTATCACAAAGTCGAGAACTGGCTCAGGTGAAACATGGGAAGTGGACGCACTATCATTACCTATTCCTAGTCTCTCAACATTACCCAAAAAGGGGCCGAGGAGCATCCGTCTTACGTTTTTAGAAGTGTCCTATATAGTGACCTTGACCTTCCGGACATGTTCGAGATCTCTCTATAGTTGGGACACACGGGCTTCAAGTTTCTCATGAGTCTCCAATAAAGATTGAAGATCTCCCATAAGACTAGCCACGGTATTGGTCAATTCACTCTTTTCCCGACCTAAGACGATCAACTGCTCACATAAATAAACCTTCACCTTCTCAAGTTGACTCGTCAACGCCTCACACACCCTAAAAAATTCTCTCTCTTTCTCTCCCCAAATCTAACACTTTAAAACCTAATTCTTCATTCAACTTTTTAGTTTTTAACATCTCGGTGTACAAATATCTCAACGCTTTTTGGAGATCACCTTCACCCTCACTCGCGGTCTAATCCTCACACTCACTATCCCCCGAGTGGCTCAAAACATCATCGAGGCGCTCACGTATACAAATTTCCTCATCATCATGGGACAAACTGGATGTGCTCATGTAACTAGACATGAGAGAAACACACTTTTCATGTGGTGATTCATTCTCAAAATCATCCAACTCGATGCCACTATCGTTAAGAGTGGTCGTATGAGCAATTTTCTTGCCTTTTCTCTTTAGCATACTGGTACATTCAAAAGCATTATGCCCATTGCCCTCGCACTCAAAACATCTCCCCTCTTCCCCTTTCTCACCGCTATCCTTGGCCTAATCTTTCTTTTTATTTTTCTCAAAAACCTTTTTAATGGAAGAATTTTCTTTGGAAATTTTTTAAATTTTTTGCAAATAATGCCAATTCGTCGCAATCGTACTCTCCCTCAGAATCAGACTCACAAACTCTCCCAATGAATTTAAAACGGTGACCTTAGGAATAAATCATTTCGAGAGTGACCTCAAAATCTTTTTCACGACTCTCGAATCATCAATCTTGTCACCCAAATTAAAACTCGTGTTAACAACGTCCGACAACTTAGCATAAAACTCATTGAATGACTCAGAATCTAACATAGTAATAGTCTCAAACTAGGTGATCAAATTTTGCAATTTTGACACCTTAACAGCAATGGTACGCTCATGTGTCAATTGGAGGATATCCCATGCCTCTTTTGACGTGGTGTACGTTATATTACGTTGGAACTCGTTGGGGGTGACGGCTCCGAAAATATAACTAAGTCCTAGAGAGTTATAGGTACTCCACCAAAACTCATCATCAGTCCAATCAGACACATGTTTGGGAGTAATGAAATTATTAACGGTGATAGTGGGAGGAGTCCACCCACTTTCACATACGAGACAAATTATTTCATCAATAGCCTTTAAAGTGGATCTCATTCGGGCTTTCCAATATGCATAATTAGATACATCAAAAATTTGCATCCTATTATATAAGTTCTCCGTCGAAAAAATTACAATTTTTCAAAAAATAATTTTTCAAAACGATTGATATCATAAAAAAAATCCAGAAAAAGGATTACTCGATAACTTTGAGCAACCGGCTCTGACACCAATTTATAAAGGCGATGTGCGTGATATAAATTTCAAAGTTCGTAATTTTATAAGGGCTTAAAATTATTTAATTAGATGTCAATCTCAAAAAAAATTCAATTTTAATTAAACCCTAGACATGCATCTATGTGATTCAAAATAAGCATGTAAAGAAATCACATATTCAGGAAAAATTATGATAGGGAAAAACCTTTATTTCACTAATAATTTCCAAATCGTAACCTACAAACTTACAAGTGAAATACTACAATGAAGTCCCTCGAGAACTCATAAAGACCGCAGCCTTCCATCCGTAATGGCTTCTCTCGAGAACCCACAATAACCGCAGTCGACAACAATGACTCCCTCGAGAATCAGAAGAACCTCAGTCCACCTCTTTAGCAGTGAATACCCTTGAGTATCTCCAAGATCAGCAGTGAAGAAAGCCCTCCACAAGAATAACTTTGACAAAGAAGTGCTTTCGGTTCCAAAGATGATTCACAAAGTATTTGGGATTATTTGTGTGAATCAAAAATAAATTTTGCCCTAAAAAGTGAAGACTATTTTGCAGTTGTTCTGTAATTTGTGTAAAATAAATGTTTTAGAGAAAAATCTTCACGAAACAGGTTTTTATAGGCGAACACAAATTTTGAGGCGGTGGAACGTCATTCGAATGACTTCATCAAGTCGTTTGAATGACATTGAGATGTCGTTTGAACGACCTAAGAAACGACCTATTAAAAATCAAACCAGTACGGTTTCGTTTGATCCAAAGAGAACCAAGCCATCAAACAACCTATCTAAGGACATTCTAATGTCGTTTGAACGATATAGCCATGTCGTTTGAACAACAGAAATGAAAAATATTTTATTTTTTGAAGTCTGCCTAGAGGTATATCATAAAACATTTTAAGTTTGAAAAATGACTCATTTTGAAATAAATCATTTTAGAAAAGTATCCCAATACTTAGTAAAAAATCTAAGTAACACAAAACTAAATCCATACCAAAGTATACCTCATGTCGCGTAGATGTTGAAGATGCTTGATATTCGGATTCGTCTTCTTTAACGTGTGAATGTGAATTGTTTTGACGGTTATAATAGGATACGACATACTAAATGTAAATTAGGGGCTATAAAAAATATGTCCTTACATATATTTTCCCTCTTTAAGATGATATGACTTATTTTAAGTTAATTTTGCCTATTTTAAGAAGTTTTGCCCCTCTTAGGGAAATATGAGTTAAACCAAAGTTATGCTCGCCTATTCTAAGTAGGTTTGCTTTTATTTACGGTGTTTAACTAATTCTAGCTCCGTCATTCTTATTTTAGTAAGGTTTTTGAACTAAGTATGCGCTTTGTTAAAAATCGATGATCATCATCAGCATTGTCAAAAACAAGCACATTAATGAGGCTAAAAGTATGGATTTTTACCTTTTATTGCTAATTTAACTTGAATAATATTATTCTTCTATCAATTAAACTAAAATTAACCAAGCTTATAATGATAATATTTCCTCATATTTATAGAATTTTATGACTTGGGCACAGTTATTCCATCAAGTTTTTATAAGTGGTATGATCATGTCCATCCTAGTGAACTCATTTGGTTTGTCCCTTCTTAATTTGGGGTCAGGTTTTGGTTGGAAGGTTTCCTTGATCCTGTAAGAAAATTTATGATCAGTGAGTGTCTACCATCAAATCAAAAATCCTTGACCTTCTTGTTGTGCTTCTTATCTAGCTCATGTTGATATATTGCTAATAGGATAAGAGTTTGCTCTATCTTCTCCTTTGCTAGGTCCAGCTCCTGGAACATTCGATATTCATTATGGTTATCCTCATAGATCTCGAAACTAAAAGTATTTAGGTCAATATCTAGAGGCATGAATGCCTCTATAACACATGTTACTACATAATAGGTTTCCCCAATTTATTTTCTTAGAGTGGTCTAGTAAGCCCATAGAATAGAGGGGATTTCGCATATCCAATTACCATTATCTTTCTTTAGTAGGCACTTGATTCCAATAAGAATTGTCTTATTGGAGATCTCTAACTACCCATTTATTTGAGGCAGGTTCATTGAGGTATAGTGGTTACGAATCCCGTACTTGGCGCATAAGGCTCTAAACTGGTCATTATCAATTTGTTTCCTATTTTCTAATGCAATGGCTCTAGGCATCCCAAATTTATAATGATGGTTGTCTATATAAACCTCCTTATATCTTATAATCTGATGTGGATCAAAAATATGCTATCATCCCCTTGGTGAAGTAGTCGTTCATTGTGATGAGTAAATTAGGATAACCTAAGGGCCCTCGGTAACGGGTTGACTATGTTCATGCCATATTGGTAAAATAGACAAGAACTTATTAGAGGTTTCAAGTCTCATGTCTGTTTATTGATGATTGGGGTGAAGTCCTAGAACTTTGGATAATTTTGTACAAACTTGATTGAATCTTTCTGCAGAAAGGCCCACCGATAGCCCTGTGAAATCACCCACTATGCTAGTGAATGTCCACTATTATAAGCTTTATAATTTCCTTTGAGCATTTCAATAAACATATCTTCCACCTTTTCTAGAGGAACGTGTTTTAAAAAATGGCCAGTGAATTAATATTGGTAGATATTTCCTTCTGAATTCAGACAGAATCTAGTTGAATTCACTTTTAGCCTGTGAGTTTCCTTTGTGTCTACAAGGAGCTCACCTCTCTCGAGGTATGTAATGCTTGGATCCATCCATGTGCATGTGTGTTCAATCTATATAGCCACTATCTCTATCTTTAGATCTTCTATACTCGGTGATTCAATGAACTCTATTTCAAATGTCCTCCTCAAGTTGGTGTTAATGGTTGAGGATAAGCTATCTAGGGAGTTAACATGATTATTCTAGTTCCTAGACAACTGTTCAATTGACATCGATCTGAAGGTATTTAGTAGGTTCCTTAATTTGTTATAATAGCCCATCATCCTTCAATCCATATCTTCATATTCATCATTTAACTAGTTAGGGATTAAGTCATAGTAGATGGAAATCTATTTTCCCCCTTCGAAATTAATCTCTATAATCCATCTATCACGGCATCGATCATATCCTTTAACGACATGGTTTTACACTCCTCTTCTTTTGGTTTTGGTTCATTATGTAACAAATTTGAATGTATATTTATTAGTGTCTTTTGTCTTGTAAATGGCATATTATTGAAGATAGTGACAAATAAATATGACGAAGATCTACCGAATCGTACATATTCCGAAATTTAGATAGTCGGAGGATTGGTAAGAATTTGAGGTTTTTGTAATTTTCTTAAGTTTATTTTTATGTATGAAATTGACACAACAAAAGCTTTTTAAAATGTGAGGATTTTTTTATTTTTACTGCATTTTTTGTAAGAGGAGGAAATTTCGTTCTCTTGTGTGAATGAGAGAAGCCTTAATAACCTCTTCACCCTCTTTATCCAACTTTCTTAAACGCCTTAGCAATCTCCTCACCTTTTTAATCCACCTCATCACAATATTAAAAGATGATGTAAAGAATGTATAAATGTCCAGATCAAGAAACATGGTTGGAACCTTAGCCTTGTAGCCTGTAAAGCCCGTGGAATAACATTTGTTGATATAGGTAATGTATTCCTTTAACTTGAAGTAAAATGATAAGTTGGGCTTGATCATATCCTTTAAATAAGATGATAAGTTGGGCTTGATCGTATCCTTTAAATGTCCCTCGAGCTTAGCATATTTGGTAGTGACCTCAACTAGCTTATCCTTATAATATAAAGCTTGAGTGCAATATTCATCTCGATACATCTCGACATCAAGAAAAATGGTATTCAAGTAACCACAACAGTTGTCGTTGCATATGACTCCATCCTCTCCTTCTCCTTCTCAAGTAAGTCATACTTTAGAGCATCACATCTCACCTTTAATTCCTCAAAGTTGGTGAAGAGGTCTATGCATCCCTTCCTTCGACTCTTTAGAAGATCGAACTAAGACCTTTGAAGCTAAACAATTACTATTGGGCCTCGATCAAACTAGAATTGCATTCCTTAACATATTTACCCTAAAAGTCGAATATCTTATTTAAGGTAGATAGTTGAGGCTTCAGATGCACTTTCTCGATCTCTACTTCCTTTAGATCAATCTATAAGTCGTTGAAGTCTTTATCTTAATACCTCTTATAGTGGTCCCAATCACTGGTATATGCAAAAAAATTACTTCATACTCCCCCTCCCTCTGCGACTGAGGCCATTAACATCACATGTTATCAGTATTCACCACTACCAGTAGGCGCTCCATGATTATTCCTTTAAAAGAGGATAACATCCTAGCAATTAAGCCAAATATCTTATTAGGAGTGAAATTACCGGATGTAATACAAATGTTGAGCCTAAAAAATAAACACATTATATAAATACAAGGCAGTTGAAGTTTAAAAGGAAGCAAGACTGATAAAAGAGAAGAGTGGAAATTCAAAATTAACCCATGATGTGGATCAACTCCTTCACATACACCTCTAATCCCCTAGATCTCAAAACATCAACCATCGAAGAACAATTTACCTTCGTTAGGGCCCAAAAATAATCCGCAACAGAGGCATAGATGTTAAAATATCCATAGACATGGGATTTATTATAAATGAGGATGTTTTATAAGAATATATAAGGGAATGCACTTATTCATTCTGCCCTTTATCGCTCTCTGAGCTATTCGAAAGCTCAACCACCATCACAACTTCTTTGGCCACCACATCTGATGTCCCAAGATTATTATTGTTGGCCCCTGAAGATTTAGCGGGAGAGTCTAACACAAATACCTCTTTGTCGGAGGTCCTTTCTACACTTATATTTTTTCTATAAGGCTTGGGGTTTATAAGTTCCCGGGAATAGAAGATGTGTTTGGACCTAAGTCAAGCGATACACCAACCCATTTTTCCACTTACACTAGGGGTTAAAAATTTTCAGAACAAAGGGTTTTGCAATAATAAATGAACTTTTACTCTTATCTCGAATGGTTGATAAAGTTATAAGAGGATGGGAAAACTTCAAACGCTTCACCGCGTTGGTCACCCTCCCATTTTTAAGCCTTGGTGAAAAAACATATCATACTCGAACAAATAATAAACACTCCTCACTTGGTCTCTCTAGTTCAAAACTATAGACAAAGATAATATATCCATTGAAGCAGAAGTCAAATAAAAAGATAGCATCGAGATCAAAAGATAGATATTATCGGGAATAGGCCCTAAAACATCAGTGGGTAATAACAACTTGTCAGAGATCTTATGCTTCGTGGAATCAAAATCGATCGGCTTTGAAGAATTACCTTCAACCCTGATATCTTCTCCCTCGATTATCACTCATCTCTATGCTTTAAGAAAATACCTATCTTACATAATAGAGAGATCAAAGTCGTGTTTGATCTTGGCCAAAGCACAGACTTCATCACGACCAACATCACTGGAAGTTGAGGTAAGTTGAATTGACAAATTGAGGACAGGCCCTAACCCATCAATAGAAATCATAAATGGAGTCAACAGTAACTTAAATGGTATATTCATCCACTTGTTAGACTATCTTAGTATAGCATCTAGTCAGGGGTAATAGAAAAATCCTTTACTGAGGGATGATCATTCCAAAAGGTAGAAATCTTAATTCTCGATCCACTCCTTTCATCTAATCGTCTCTGACAAAGAATAATCTCTTACTCCAATTATTGGGGGATAATTGTTATCCTTTATAAATTAAGGGGATTTGTTCTTGGGTGCTCCTTTTTCTCTCAGCTTGGCAGTAATTCATATAAAAGAACTTAGTAGGGGTGTTGGCATATTCCCCATACTAGATTCCTTAAATTATAAAACGGTTTCCATTACTGACCTATGGGAATTAGCAACAAGATTAGAGATCTAGGGGTAAAAAGGATCTGTACTCCAGGAAAAGCTCATTGAATCACACAAAATCAATAACTCGAGACCATGCTCTCTCATAAGCCTCGGTGACCCTAAAGACTAAAAAATTAGGAATTTGATATGTTGGCCTATGATTCTCGATATCCCTAGCAGATAGGATAGGTACTAAGGCCCTAGGTAATCTATGGTAATTATGCTCGTTGTCCTAACCAAAAGATTGACTTTAGTAAATTAAGGAATATAAATCACTTCTACCTAAGATAATTGGGTCACCACCCCCATTGTAGGGTCAACCACAGTTAGGGGTTAAGGGTTCAAAACTCTGAGAGAATATATTTTAGGGGACGTGGGTTTATAAAAAAGGTAAATTGAATATACTGAAGGTAGAAAGTTAGAGGAAATGTGAATTTTAGATTATTTGAACGCGTGAGTGAAAATGACTATATATATAGTTATTTATAAGCCCAAAGGTGACCAACTTGCTTCCTCAGTCATGCCAACAATCCTGTCGATCTGACTGCCCACATTTGTCACTGTAATGGTTAATGACTCCTCAGAATTCTACTTAGAGCAGACTCGTCATGTAAAATACAACAATAATCTTTCATTTATTCACTAACCGTTGTTCCTTCTATGTCTTTAAAGAAACGATAGGGGTTACTAAATATATCAAATATTATCATGAACCTCAAATCATAAGAAGAAGGCACTTGTCCTCCAGTTAGGTTCAAGATATGGGTTGAAGGACCTGAGTCCAAAAGTTCTTAGAATGTATGTATATAGTATAGATCTGAACCTAGAAGGGGGGAATATGTTTTAATTCAATTTATCCTAATTTTAAACATAACAACCTAGATTTATGTCATTTTTAACATTAACAAGTAGATGTGGGTTAACTATATGATAAACAAGCATAAACAAGAAATTAATGCACAAAACAATTACACAACATTTATTTACGAGGAAAAAATCCTACCTGGGGGTAAAAAAACCTCAGTGCATCCTATTATCTCATTATATTTGAAAAGGTAATATTACATAACGCAGGAAAGTACCTCTTATAATGCCCCGACCAGGATTTAACGACCGACTGTGGATCAACCTCTTATATTTGAAAAGGTAATATTACATAACCGATACGACTACGTTAAGTGTGGAGTGATGTGAAACAACCTAAATAATGTTTCTAGTCTATTTTATTCAATTAATTTAACCGAGTGAGCATGAAATTCTATTTTTCAGACATATCAATAAATAATAACAAGTGCAGAACACATTAGGCAATGCCTTAGGATTTGTGTAATCATATCAGCTAACATAAATAGTAAGAATCACTTACTTATGAAGAGCTAACAAAAGACAAAATATCGCTTAACCTATCGTAATAAAGAGAATGGGGTAAAAAAATGCCTAGTGGGGTTCCCATCAACAATGAAGTATAGAAATGAATGACAAAAGTATATGCATCGATTATGTTTTCATAAAAAACATTTCCTTTAAACTGTGGTTAAAGATCATTAACCTGTATGTCCAATACTTTACCTCTCCATTACGAAAGCAATTATGTTGATATTTTGTCATCACATTACCGTGTTAACTTAATTTACTCTTTAATCCAGTATGCCATGCATTTATCAATTATCTCAGTTTCACAACTTCCTAAAATTAGATTATGTACCGTTTAAACTCGGATCATCATATCCGTATACTGTTATTTACCTTTGTTCTTCCTTAAAATTTTACCAATTCTATGTCATTAATTTTCTTTTACCCTTTTTATACTTTAAAGAGCGTTATGCTCAAAATAGACTTTTCACTTTATTAACTGGAGTTCACCAAATCCCATTTATGTGTATAGATTTGCATCAATTGCCATAAATTCTGCAATATGCTTCCATGACCAGTGATTTTGGATATAATCCAAAGTTGCATCCTAGGGCTCTGCGACCTCCTTAAACTTTACCAGTTGCTCAGAGTATCTTTTTCACTTGTTACTGTAACAACTCGCGTAATTTTGGGTTATTTTAATTAATTTATGGAAAATGGAGGAAAAGAAAGTTTTTGATAAAATTATTTTTATTGCTCAAATATGTTGGTTATTATTTTTAAAGGCGAGAATTTCAAACGGTTTCGAAAACGGAGTTAAAACGGATTTTAAAATGATTTTTAAATGTTTTTAACTATTGGAGTTGTTTTGACTTCCAACTCTTCATTTCTTTGCCTTATTTAAAGGAGTATTTTGGATTCCAACTCTTCATTTCTTTGCATTATAAAAGGAAGTTGTGGGCAACCTTTTTAACCTACTTTTGGCACAAATTTTGGCAGCAAATATATTTTATATTCCTCTTCTTTTTATATAGACATTGGCCCTTGAGATTTGTGAGTTCCAACCTTAGATTAGAGGTGTTCTTGGGGCTATTTTGTTGGAGGTTCTTGGAGGAGCTTTTGTAGATCTTTTGCGTTGATCTTGAGGATGTGATCGTTGATTTCTCATCATGGTTTGAGGTATGGGGTTTTACACAATATGCTCCTTAAATCTCGCGAGTGTCATTCTCTTTGAATTCTTGTTAATTGAACTCATATTTGAATTGATAAATTCATTGAAATCTGGAAAATAATTGTTGAAATTTTTTTGATTCATGTGGTATCATTATATTGTTGATGAGAACGTTGTCATGAGATTTTAATATGGCACGAATGTTGGGCATCCGCCAAAATTCCTGTTTCCCGGGCTATGGCTTGATAAAGCATATACGGATGTGGTGAGGCCTGGTGACCCAGTTAAAGTGTTGTTGAGAAATTATATTGATAAATGCTTTGAGATTTGCATTTTGATTTGAATATTCGTACTCGTGTTGTTACGTTTTATTCATCGCTAATATATATTTGTTGAGCATCTTTCCTGTCGTATTGTGTACTTCCCCATATTTTCTTTTAGTTGGCAGGTTAGCGTGGATTGTGACGCTATGGACCAATTGGGATTATTTTAGCATGGATTATTTTGGGAAGAATATTTTTGGAAGATTTGTATTATTTATTTTGTTGTATAGAGCATTGGAGATTTGTATTTTATTTTCGAGTTAGTTGTTATATGTAATTCGAGAGATTTGGTATTTAATTTGAAGAGATTGAGATTTGTAGTTTCTCTTTTGTTGTTGTGGGACTTAGATGCTCTATACCTTATCACTTGTAGATTTGGATTTATTTTATCGCATTAGCGCTCCGTTCGCTCTCCCCGGGCGGGCGGGGTGTTACAAATGGTATCAGAGCTTAGGTATACGGCAACCCTCGAGGCTTGGGTTTTGGGTTCATTGCGTGGTTAGCAATTTTTGGAGATAGAAAATTTTAGGTGATATTCGTGTTAGGTTTTGATATTAGAGATGAGGAAATTATTTTTGGAGACGAAATTATTTTTGGAGATTGTTTGCCTGATTTTTTGAGAGTTAGGCATTCGGCGAATTTCGAGGGCGAAATTCCATTGTTAGTGGGGAAATGTAACAACTCGCGTAATTTTGGGTTATTTTAATTAATTTATGGAAAATGGAGGAAAAGAAAGTTTTTGATAAAATTATTTTTATTGCTCAAATATGTTGGTTATTATTTTTAAAGGCGAGAATTTCAAACGATTTCGAAAACGGAGTTAAAACGGATTTTAAAATGATTTTTAAATATTTTTAACTATTGGAGTTGTTTTGACTTCCAACTCTTCATTTCTTTGCCTTATTTAAAGGAGTATTTTGGATTCCAACTCTTCATTTCTTTGCATTATAAAAGGAAGTTGTGGGCAACCTTTTTAACCTACTTTTGGCACAAATTTTGGCAGCAAATATATTTTATATTCCTCTTCTTTTTATATAGACATTGGCCCTTGAGATTTGTGAGTTCCAACCTTAGATTAGAGGTGTTCTTGGGGCTATTTTGTTGGAGGAGCTTTTGTAGATCTTTTGCGTTGATCTTGAGGATGTGATCGTTGATTTCTCATCATGGTTTGAGGTATGGGGTTTTACACAATATGCTCCTTAAATCTCGCGAGTGTCATTCTCTTTGAATTCTTGTTAATTGAACTCATATTTGAATTGATAAATTCATTGAAATCTGGAAAATAATTGTTGAAATTATTTTGATTCATGTGGTATCATTATATTATTGATGAGAACGTTGTCATGAGATTTTAATATGGCACGGATGTTGGGCATCAGCCAAAATTCCTGTTTCTCGGGCTATGGCTTGATAAAGCATATACGGATGTGGTGAGGCCTGGTGACCCAGTTAAAGTGTTGTTGAGAAATTATATTGATAAATTCTTTGATATTTGCATTTTGATTTGAATATTCGTACTCGTGTTGTTACGTTTTATTCATCGCTAATATATATTTGTTGAGCATCTTTCCTGTCGTATTGTGTACTTCCCCATATTTTCTTTTAGTTGGCAGGTTAGCGTGGATTGTGACGCTATGGACCAATTGGGATTATTTTATATGGATTATTTTGGGAAGAATATTTTTGGAAGATTTGTATTATTTATTTTGTTGTATAGAGCATTGGAGATTTGTATTTTATTTTCGAGTTAGTTGTTATATGTAATTCGAGAGATTTGGTATTTAATTTGAAGAGATTGAGATTTGTAGTTTCTCTTTTGTTGTTGTGGGACTTAGATGCTCTATACCTTGTCACTTGTGGATTTGGATTTATTTTATCGTATTAGCGCTCCGTTCGCTCTCCCCGGGCGGGCGGGGTGTTACAGTTACATCATTGTAAACAATTTTCTTGATTGCACCTTTTAGTCCTTTATGTTACTGTAGCCGTTTTACCAAACTCGAAGGGAAAAACCCAAGGTAAATACCAGCTTTTCATCCTTGTTATACACTTGAATATGTTTTACTGTTTAGTCCTTGTTAAACATTTTAGATGTATTTACGATATCTTTACCTTTACAAAGTCTTATTCCATTTCCAAGTTTAAGGCTCATTTACATAATTTAGTGCTCACTTAAAGTCTTTTATGACAAGGTCCATTTTAAATCACAAACTATCATGTCAAGGGGCAAAAATCACAATTTCATCCTCTTTAGGGTTCATTATGTAAATTATCCCTTTTCAATTTTTACTTACATGTCATCACTTTAATCATTACATATTTAAAGATTTACCATTTAAACCCATATATACTACATTCCACTTTATGCCCCTCAAAAATGGTTAACAATATTTTTACACTTTTTTTACCTTAAAATCACAATATTTTATTTACACCACATTTCAAAAATGTTACCCGAATAGTTTCATGTAATTAAATCTTGAAACATGTTCATCTTAAGTCCAAAGTGATAATATGTGATTTTTGACACGTAAAATATCAAACCTCTTTGTTAATTATCTATCTTCATCAAATAATATATTTATATATCATCTCTACTCGTAATTTTATTAAGCATGTAGATTCCAATGTTCTGAAAATTATCTAAACAATATACACTCATATTTTCATGAAAATATCAATTTTTGCACACTAATAGCTTTTTTATTACATAAAAATCATTACTTTATATTCTGAAAATGAACAATTTGACACTGTATTTAAGATTTACTTTTAACACTTCACTTCCCATGGAATCATACCATAAATCCATGATCTTACCCATTTTATATTTTGAAAATATTAAAATTTGCAACTTATATTAACATTTGTTTCACATGAAATTATTCCCTAATCCCATATATAAATATCATGTATATCATCATACACAAATATATTCATTGTTATCATCTAAAACCAGCATATGGAATTTTGGATCTTAGCTATGATATACTAATAATAACTAATAACAAATAAATAAATTATCACTACCAATGATACCTAATTGGGAATAGATAGAAAGAGATGAGAGGCAAAGAAGGAAACTAGGGTTTAACATGGTTCGGCCCAATATGGTGCCTACGTTCACATGTTCGGTGCAAGTTATCTGTATTTCAGGTGGCAATCATCGTGAAAGGGTAGATTACAAGCTCTATAAGTACTCTCTAGGGTTTTGTGTAGAGCTTTCAGGTTGAAAAAATTATTGGATCCCTTATCACATGGGATTGAGCACTATTTATAGATAGTTACTAGTGTATGTCAGGCAGTTACACCTTTTACATTCCAAGGGGTGGATAATCATTAGTTTGTTACGGCCCAATAAAAAGAGAATATTTCCTCACGTGTGCAATGGGGATTATTTGACTGTACACATTCCATCACGTGATATAAAATGGTGTCAGACTGGCTTGGACAGCATTTAATTAACTCCCTCAACTAACACTAAGTGAGCAGTGTTTAAATAGGTAAAGATATTGTTGGTCGAGGACCTGGAGACCTGAGCCGATATCATTTTCTACGTCCGAACAGAGTATAGTCATTCCAACCTCTCTCTCTATCCTCAATGGACATGTGTCCTCTCCCGAGTGGCTAAAAAATGTCCCGTATTTTGGGTATAATAAAATCCCCCAAGACTTGATTCATGACTAGAACTTTTAGTAAGTCCTCTGGGGTATTGTATCTTCGAAGTAGTTGCTAGGTGAAATGAATGGATGGAGTATTAAATAATAGGATTTTGTCGGCCTTTAAGAACCTGGTCATCTTAAATTCTTCTCGGCGTGTGCAAAGCAATACACTTGTAACCTTTTAGATTTGTCCATGGACTTCCACGTGTGAAATGACTTGGACCATTGATGTGTAATCATTACGTGCGTATGGGGTAGCGTGTACATCCATTCATTGAACCTGCTGCCTATTATCTTTTCGAGTGTGACATCATCAGTCATGATTAAGCGAACTTGCTGCCAAAAGAAAGTATAAAAGGACTAGAATTACCCATTGCTTGAATTAGCATAACATTTCAAAAATTTTGAGCTTCTTAGAGAGAGAGATCATCAAATTCCCTAAAGCTTCATCACCCCCATCTGATTTTCTCAACTAGGTTTCTGTTTTTCTTTTTTACCTTCTTATCAGAGTATCAGCTCTTTCTCTACTGTTTGTATCCCTCTTTAGGAGTTCCGATACGTCTCTGCTTAAGTTATAAGAGTTTTAGGGTTTTCATCTCTCTCTTCTTGTTTTTTCTTTCTTCTTTAATTTCTTCAAAAAAATTATATTTATTATCCTTTGGTTGTTGAATCGAACGATATTTGGTGTTGATTTTGGTGGATTAATCATTTAGGTGGCCACTGAGTTGGTTGGCTTAGGATCACGCTATTATTATGGCTTTTTTGAGTTTTGGGGTTTGGGCCTTGTGAAAAACCCTTGTTTACAATACTCCTATAGCCCCCAAACCCTTTCAATACCTTTTTTATGTTGGTATGATGAGTTACGAGTCCCACATGCGTAAGTGGTTAGAATTGATAACTTAAACTTTTATATGTGTCGTCGTTGTTGCAAGCCAAGTTAATCAAAACCTTAAAATACCTACAAAATAATATCAAACTCAAGTGTAGCGGTAAGTAAGGATGTTAATCCACATCAAGGGGGTAAGCTAGAGACAAACTCAATTGTAATTCAATTTTTATTTTCTTTTTGGGATTTTTCTTTTCTATTTTTTTTTAGATTTTTCAAATATTATAACAATTATCAAAGGTGAATGAAACTATACTAAACTAAATGAGAGATGAAAATAACTAACTAAAAAAATGAGATAAAAATGAAGCTAAGTAAATCTAACTAAATAAAAATCTAAAATATGAGACTAGTGAGAAAATAAAAGTGACAACAATCAAGGGATAAGATGACTCAAAATATTTTAGTTAATAAAAATTAAATAGTTCATTAAAATGAATTATCCCAAGTTAGTATAAAAATAACAAATCAACTCTCGTTGCAAATGTAATTTTAATAATAACATTTTAGTTAATTAAATTTAACACTCCTACAACTCTTAAAAAGTAGATCTAAACATCATTTAATAGATCACCCGCTAGGATCGATCGATTAAAATTTGTATAAATCATAGAAAATGAAATTAGAGTTGAAATTTAAGTCATAATACCGCACTTGAGAGACCCCTATCTCTAGTTTGAATCTAAAATGGGTATTATAACTAGAATTTCAATTTTCTCTCGAAAATCATTTACCCTCTCTCGAGGCGTAAATACAAAAGTAAGAGTGCAAAATTAATCATCAAAGAGATATTTAATTTAAATCAACTAATTAAAGTAAGATTAACATCAAATAATGGTCACCCCGTCCCTTGAAAGGGTACCTAGCCTAACATGATTTTATCATTATGAACAAATAATCAAGGCTATAAACAAATAAAATAGAAGGGTGACAGGACAAATCTTCAAACAAGTCTCCTTGATTTACAAAATTGGACTCTAATCCTCCATAGAAATTGAGCAACATCCATTCAAATTGAGATTTTCACAATATTCAATTACATACAAACACTCAATTGAATCACTCAACAATTAATCTCTCACAATTCTCTAAAAAAATAAAATAAAAATAAAAACTTACCCAAAAAAAATTAAAAATATAAAGTGTTTCTCTCTCTAACTCTCTAAAACCCTCAATTTTATATTTTGATGATGAATGAATTAAACTATATCAATCTATTTTGAAATAATTGCTAAAAATTATTCATTATAGATGGGTGGGGTGGAATTCATCCTAGAGATAAATTTCTCTACGCACCTCTATATTGAGATATTTGCTAAAAATGTAAATACTCTCTAAAAAGGGGTGTAGAGAAATTTATCACACAAGGTGTAAAAACTAAATTAGTGATCCTCTTCAAAATGGTCATATTCATCCTATTTATATGCACATGGAGCAAAGGGGTATAGTTGGAAGAATTAAGGTGCAAGAGCATGGGGTGTGTGCACATGGGGTCAAAGTAGGAAAATGCACAAATGTGCACGGGTTGTGTGAGGTAATAAGAGACAAGAGGGAAATGGGGGAATAAAAATCAGATATGTTTGAGGGGTAATTTTAGAAAAGGAACATGAGAGCATGTGGGAGAGGTGTTGGGGATAGTTTGGGAAAAAAGGGTTAAGTGGTTCATTTAACACATGTGGGTTATTCTTTGGTTCTTGTTTTTATATGGGACTTTACTGATAGAAATCGTTTTTGGCTTTGTTTAGGAAATGGGTCATGAAAAATGGAATGAGTTTTAAAAAATGGGACATGGGTAAGCATGGGTTTGGAGCAGGATCGGTGTCGCGAGTTGGAGAGCCACCGGAGATGGGGTCGGACAGGGTGGAGATCGGGTTAGCAGCAGTTCGGAAGTAGGTCTTCGGAGGTCCGGGGGCGTCTCGAGTTGTAGGGTCGCCGACGCTGATAGGTTCGGGTTAGTGGGTAGGATACCGGTGACGGGGTTTGGTTCCAGTCGGAGGTATAAGGTCAAGGTGGGGTGGTCTCGGTGTAGGATATTGGGGATAAGGGAGGTCGGGTTTCATGACTTAGGATCGGGCAGGAGCTGCAAATGGGTAGGGGAAAAGGGATGGAGATTTGAGTGGGTTCGGGTTAAGGGTTTGCGGTTCGGAGGTGGGCGAGGGGGTTGACAGGTCCGCTTAGTGGGAGGCCACCACCTGCTACTGGTGGCAGGTGGTTTATGGCATAGACGGGTTTAGACGCGGTTTGGGGGTTAATGGGGTGTTTGCTGGAGGTTTAAGGTTGTAGATGGGTGGAGAGAGAGAGAGAGAGAGAGAGAAAAGATGTTGGGTGTTTTTGGTTATGGAGGGAGGTGAGAGAGTGTTTGTTGGAATGGTGAAGATAGGTTGGGTGGGGTTAATGTGTAGGTGAGTGTATGGGAATTGGTGTGTTTGAGTGTAGGGTATTTGGGTGTGAGTGAGTTGTATTAATTGAGTGTGAGTTTGATTTGGACCAAACAAAATAAAATTAAAACTAAAAACATAAAATTTATAAAACTAAAAAAATATCTAATTAAAAAAAATATTAAAACTTAAGAAAATAAAATCCTAAGCTATTAAAAACTAAAATAATAAAACAAAAGAAATAAAAACTAAAAATCTAATAAAAATGAAAAGTAAAGTCCTAAAAAAATGTAAAATCAATTAAAACTAAAAATAAACTCCTAAAAACTAATCCTAATAAAAAACTAAAAACTAATCAAAATAAAAATAAAATAAAATTATACTAATAAAAATAAAATAGAAAATAAAATAAAACCTAGTAATTCTAAATAAATCCTAAAAATAAAATGACTCAAACTAAAAATCTAAAAAAAATAAAAAGGCACAAACTAAACACACACGAGCTTCGGGGAAGGTTTAGGGACAGGTTTAGGATCGGGTGAGGTTACGGGACAAGGGAATTAGCTCCATTTGACTACAAATTACCTCGAAATAATGATTTTGACACCGCAACTGCAATCAAGCCTGCACATTGAACAATTAAGCGCATAACACCTAAATTATCAAGAATTAGCAACTAAAAATTATTTATTCGGGGTATAAAATGTACACTTTTGGGTGCTTATCATACCACCCCCAAACAGAGCGTTGCTAGTCCTCGAGCAATAAGATAAAGAGAAAAAGAAAGATAAGTAACCAAAAGTGTACCACTTTCACGGGCACTTGCGATTGTACTTAGCATGTGCAACAAGCCTTTAAACCTATAGGTTGCCCTACAGGACGAGTTGTGTCTCCTGAGGGTTTGCAGGGAATATACCCACAAAATTCTTATTTACAAAGATTTATTGAAAGGCAGTCAATCTCTTATTAGACGTAGAATGATTGCACAATTTATCACAAGAAAAATATTTTCAGAAATACAAGCTAGAAGCGTAAAAAGTTTAGGTAAGTGAATACACAAGGCACATCCTTCCTAGAACTCAACGTGTGTAGTGTGAATCAGTCAAAACGGGTCGAGTATCACAAGAGTAATTCCTAGATTTCCTCTTTGGAATCAACGCTTCAACTTCAAAATCTCCAGAATATATCTCTCTCAAACAAACTCTCGAGATTAGGGTTAGTGTATCGATCTTGTGTGTGAGGAGGTGAGTAAATGTAAGTAAGTTCAAACGTCTCACACACACATAAGAAAGAACGAACATTTTGAAAGAAAAGTGGCCTCATGAAAGAATTCTAATCACTATAGTGACAACGTCGAGTTATCCACACGTTGACTTTCATTGGGTGAGGGGGAAATGAAATGAGAAGGATGGGATATGAGGTTGGATGGTGATGTATGGATGAATGATGAGTGATGGATGTGTGATGAATAAAAGTAGGATGCGATAGAAGAGTGTTCTATACTTGAAGAACAAATGTCTTTATTTCAAAATAACTAACTACAAACTCTCTTTTTCTTTTTCTTTTTTTTCATTTATCTCTTTTCCTTTTTTTTTTCTTTTTGTTTTTTATCAATTTTTTTTCTTTTTTCTATTTTTCTTCTTTTTTTTCTTTTTTTTAACTCTCAATCACTGAAGACATTTTACATTTAGAATCAACACTCTTTTATTTGACAATGAAAGATGATATGGAGATGATAGGTGATGGTGTGGGGAAATATGTGAAAATATAGAAGAGCTTGGGAGTGTATTGAATGAAGTTTATGGGTGAAAACCTAGTGATCGGGACAAATTTTAAGACACGTGTTTCTTACAACTCGAAAGTGATGCCGTTCTCAGTAATCAAGCCAAAATTTTAATGAAAAATAATGAGATCATACAATGATTAAGTGCGGACCCAAAGGAAGTTTAATCAACTTGTGACTCGGAGATTGCGTAAAACTCTCTGAAATAGTGAAAGGCACGAATCTCACAAGCTAAATTCTCTACTAGTGATCCTTAAGGTTCTTTTGAGAATTGTAATACTCTTCAACTCTAAACCATAGTGACGTGATAAGTGCGCAAATTTTGTTGAGTGTAGAAATTCATGGTGCAACATGCCTTAGGACGTATTACATAAGATATTTAGAAAAAATATTTTCTAGCTTGATTCCTAGACTTAAAAAGTTGGATGATTGAAAATTCACATCAATAAATGAGATGAAAGAAACTGACGAAATTTTAAAAAATCAGGTTCAAAAATAAAAAAAATTCAAAAGAGGTACGATTTTGATAAAATTCCCCCCCCCCCCCCCCCCCCCAAACAAAAAGGAACATCATCCTCAATGTTAACTAAAATGATTTCTAAAATTGAGAGCATAAGGGAGGAAAGAGATTACCAGAATCAACAGCTAATGAAGTGGACAGATGAAACCAAGAATAAACCTGAATAAGAAAAAGGTTGTACAAGTCTACAAAGCATGGTATAGCATTGGGTGATGTGAAACACCACCCCCAAACAGGATGAGACTCGTACAAGAAACGACGGGCTGCCTCCCGATAGCGCTAAGTTTAATGTCTTCAGCGAGACCGAAGGAATCTCACCCTAAAGATAGGAAATAAGAAAGCTCGGGGTGGCAGAAAAATTGGGTGATGAGAATCACCCCCAAACAAGACTGAAGCGTCAGTCTTGTTGGATAATTTGACAAAGGTGAGGGTGAAGAAACACTGATCACGGCCTTATTTTTTATTTTCAAGATGTTCTCTTTTTTGTGTGTGTGGTTTTCGAATAATTTGAAAAAGAAAGGAAATATTTTTGGGATTTTTAAAAAAAAAATCTAAAGGAAAGATATTTTTTTGGATTTTTCTGAAACAAGTAAAGGAAGAAAATATTTTTGGATTTTTTGAAAGAAAATAGTGGGAAAAAAATATTTTTGGATTTTTTAAATTTTTTTCAAAAGGAAAGAAAATATTTTTGGATTTTTTTGGAGAAAACCAAGGAAAAAAATATTTTTGGATTTTTTTGGAAGAAAATAGTGGGAAAAATAGGTGGACTCTTTGAATTTGTACAAACTCACTAAAACTCGACTATCAAAAAAATTGAATTGGACACACACAAGTCAAGGATAAATCCTAACTAGCACATAGACAATTTTCATCTTTAAATATAATGAAAGGGTAGTCAAATTTTAATTAAGTTCGCGGGCGATAAAAAATCACGGAAATTATCTTAGTGATCGCCTTTGCAAAATTTTCTCCTAGTGGGCTACCTAGTTGATTGATTTTAAATTTAGTGATGGCTAGGGTAGCACACAATGGTAAGCGAGTGAGTCGGGTGATGAAATCCCTTCTCGTGAGTGACCGGATGTAGGTCTTAGTCAAATAATTCATCACACCATTCGAAAATAAATGCGAGAATAAAATCAAATAAGAGCACACAAGCACACAAAAGAATTGACTCGCTAATAAGAGAGGCGCGAGAGTTCAAGATATGTACCTCCCACGGTTTTTACGCCGTGGGGTGCCGAAAAATTTGAGTCGATCGGGGAACGATCACGCCTATCTCAGTCGGCCTCGGGAGTCCTACCGATCCAAGGTCGAGAGGCTTCGTTTCCTCGTCGTGTACGCCCTCTCTCTACCTTGTCCGGTTTCCCTATCATGCTTGTCTTCGATTTACAAATTTAAAATGAAAAATATGGTGTCTCTAGGCACCGCAATACAAGCCAAGAATAGAATAATCCTAAATACAAGCCTTCTAAAAATATGAAAATGGTACAAAAAAATAATAAAGTGCAAAAAATAAATGAACTACAGTATGAAATCCGCTCCAAGTGCTTCACGCTCTCAAGAACGGCAACGACGCCAATTGATAACTTAAACTTTTATATGTGTCCTCGTTGTTGCAAGACAAGTTAATCAAAACCTTAAAATACCTACAAAATAATATCAAACTCAAGGGTAGCGGTAAGTAAGTATGTCAATCCACATCAAGGGGGTAAGTTAGAGACAAACTCAATCGTAATTCAATTTTTATTTTAGTTTTGGGATTTTTTTTTTCTATTTTTTTTTAGCTTTTTCAAATATTAAAACAATGATCAAAGGTGAATGAACCTATACTAAACTAAATGAGAGATGAAAACAACTAACTGAAAAAATGAGATAAAAATGAAGCTAAGTAAATCTAACTAAATAAAAATTTAAAATATGAGACTAGTGAAAAAATAAAAGTGATAACAATCAAGGGATATGATGACTCAAAATATTTTAGTTAATCAAAATTAATTAGTTCATTAAAATGAATTATCCCAAGTTAGTATCAAAATCACAAATCAACTCTCGTTGCAAATGTAATTTTAGTAATAACATTTTAGTTAATTAAATTTAACACTCCTACAACTCTTGAAAAGTAGATATAAACATCATTTAATAGATCACCCGCTAGGATCGATCTATTAAAATTTGTATAAATCATAGAAAATGAAATTAGAGTTAAAATTTAAGTCATAATACCGCACTTGAGAGACCCCTATCTCTAGTTTGAATCTAAAATGGGTATTATAACTAGAATTCCAATTTTCTCTCGAAAATCATATACCCTCTCTCGAGGCGTCAATACAAAAGTAAGAGTGCAAAATTAATCATCAAAGAGATATTTAATTTAAATAAGCTAATTAAAGTAAAATTAACATCAAATAATGGTCACGCCACCCCTTGAAAGGGTACCTAGCCTAACATGATTTTAACATGATGAACAAATAACCAAGGCTATAAACAAATAAAATATAAGGGTAAGAGGACAAATCTTCAAACAAGTGTCCTTGATTTACAGAATTGGACTCTAATCCTCCATAGAAATTGAGCAACATCCATTCAAATTGAGCTTTCCATAATATTCAATTATATACAAACACTCAATTGAATCACTCAACAATTAATCTCTCACAATTCTCTAAAAAAATAAAATAAAAATAAAAACTTACGTAAAAAAATTAAAAATATAAAGTGTTTCTCTCTCTAACTCTCTAAAACCCTCAATTTTATATTTTGATGATGGATGAATTCAACTACATCAATCTATTTTGAAATAATTGTTAAAAATACAATTATTCATTATAGATGGGTGGGGTGGAATTCATCCTAGAGATAAATTTCTCTACACACCTCTATATTGAGATATTTGCTAAAAATTTAAATACTCTCTAAAAGGGGTGTAGAGAAATTTATCACACAATGTGTAAAAACTAAATTGGAGATCCTCTTCAAAATGGTCATCTTCTTCCTATTTATATGCACATGGAGCAAATGGGTATAGTTGGAAGAATTAAGGTGCAAGAGCATGGGGTGTGTGCATATGGGGTCAAAATAGGAAAATGCACAAATGTGCACGGATTGTGAGAGGCAATAAGGGACAAGTGGGAAATGGGGGAATAAAAATCAGATATGTTTGAGGGGTAATTTTGGAAAAGGGACATGAGATCATGTGGGAGAGGTGTTGGGGTAGTTTGGAAAAAAAAGGGTTAAGTGGTTCATTTAACACATGTGGGTTATTCTTTGGTTCTTGTATTTATATGGGACTTTGCTGATAGGAATCGTTTTTGGCTTTGTTTGGGAAATGGGTCATGAAAAATGGAATGAGTTTTAAAAAATGGGACAAGGGTAAGCATGGGTTTGGAGAAGGATCGGTGTCGGGAGTTGGAGAGCCGCCGGAGATGGGGTCGAACCGGGTGGAGATCGGGTTGGCAGCGGTTCGGAGGTAGGTCGTCGGAGGTCCAGGGGTGTCTCGGGTTGTAGGGTCGTCAACGTTGGTAGGTTCGGGTTAGTAGGTAGGATGCCCACGACGGGGTTCGGTTCCGATCGGAGGTATAAGGTTGGGGTGGGGTGGTCTCGGTGTAGGATATTAGGGATAAGGGAGGTCGGGTTTCATGGCTTAGGATCGGGCAGGAGTTGCAAGTGGGTAGGGGAGAAGGGATGGAGATTTGAGTGGGTTCGGGTTAAGGGTTTGCGGTTCGGAGGTGGGAGAGGGGGTTGATAGGTCTGCTTGGTGGGAGGCCACCACCTGCTAGTGGTGGCAGGTAGTTTACGACATAGACGGGTATGGACGCGGTTTGGGGGTTAATGGGGTGTTTGCTGGAGGTTTAAGGTTGTAGATAGATGAAGAGAGAAGTTGTTGGGTGTTTTTGGTTATGGAGGGAGGTGAGAGAGTGTGTGTTGGAATGTTGAAGATGGGTTGGGTGGGGTTAGTGTGTAGGTGAGTGTATGGGAATTGGTGTGTTTGAGTGTAGGGTATTTGGGTGTGAGTGAGTTGTATTAATTGTGTGTGTGTTTAATTTGGACCAAACAAAATAAAGTTAAAACTAAAAACATAAAATTTATAAAACTAAAAAAAATCTAACTTAAAAAAAATCTATTAAAACTTAAGAAAATAAAATCCTAAGCTATTAAAAACTAAAATAATAAAACAAAAGAAATAAAAACTAAAAATCTAATAAAAATGAAAACTAAAGTCGTAAGAAATGTAAAATCTATTAAAACTAAAAATAAACTCCTAAAAACTAATCCTAATAAAAAACTAAAAACTAATCAAAATCAAAATAAAATAAAATTATACTAATAAAAATAAAATAGAAAATTAGAAAATAAAATCTTGAAATTCTAAATAAATCTAAAATAAATCCTAAAAATAAATCGACTCAAACTAAAAATCTAAAAAAAATAAAAAGCACAAACTAAACACACACGGGCTTCGGGGAAGGTTTAGGGACAGGTTTAGGCTCGGGTGAGGTTACGGGTATCCTTGCGAGGAGTTTTCCATAACCATTTAAGTTGTTCGCCCCGAAGACAAGACTGGTCACCCAAATTACACTCCCAAAGCAGTTTCTTCAGGTAGCTTTGTCATTTACCAATTGTATTAGCATTTAAATGTCTTGAATTTGAGGGTTTCAGAGGTATCATACCCAGTTGACCAGCAGACAAGTGTTAAAAAGTTGACAAACACCGTGTTAATGTCTATCATTGATTTAGACTCCTCTCCTAAGAAAGCCATGTCCGATAAAGCAGCGTCTATGAGGTCCATCCCTTCTCCTTCCCCCACCGAAGTGTAAACAGGTGAGAGGAGTGCTTCAGGGGGTCCTTCAGACTCTTATGACCCTTTTACCTCAGATTCTAGGTGGTACGCTTGTGATATTTTAGAAGACGAGTTGGATGACCTGAGGGAGAGGTATGGCATCCCTATTAGTATTTCTACTAGGTTTCCTAATAGTGAAGAGAGGGTTTATGATGTTTCCTGATCGGATGAGGTCTGCCTAGCCTCGTGGGCTCTTCAGGTAGGACTCCACCTACCTCTACATCCTGTTATCCGATCCATTTTAAATGGGTATGGATCCACCCTCACCCAGATTCCTCCCAATGCTTATAGGATTATACTAGGGGCTGTGATGTTCTGAAAATGATGAACTGGGTTCGATCTCTCTAGGGACATATTTAGGTATGTTCACGGGCTTAAGGACAAATACAAGTCCCTTAGGTATTACTACTTTTCCCCTAGGAAGTTTCATCGTAGGATGGTTAAGATCATCCAATCTTGAAACTATAGCTAGAAAGGTCAATTTGTGTTTGTGAAGGGAACTAGGAGTGTAGGAGCCACGAAAAAGGATAAATCTTGTGAAGTTCCACGCAAATAAAATGGGCCAAACAGAATTGGAAAATATATATTCTTTCTTGTATATCGGTTTCTTCTCTATATTGCACTATTTTGATGGGGTTTGTACAATGATGTTATTGATATTTCAGTGAATAAGGCTCTAAAAGTTCCAGAAGCCATACGAGATTTGGTTGAGACCTACTGCATGACTGACCCGCCTAAGTTTGAAGATTTATTTTATGTCGCGAAGTTCATAAGTTCTGGTCATCATACGCCTCATGACGGACTTCCTCCAATTGAGATAGTTATTCCTATGGAGGAGGGAATGTTATTTGAAGAGACTTTAGACGCTGACGTTGAGGATAGTGCTGAAGTCGAAGCTAAGAGAAGTAATGACCTTCATAAAAAGTGCTCGTCCTTTCTGTATTTATGGCATTTTGACTAACTTTTCCTTCATTTATGGTGCTGCCTCCACTAAACCAAAAATAACAATTTGGCACACCTTGATATTAAAAATCTAGCACAGTTTTAACTGTGCCAAATTCTGGCATGATTTAATGACAATCTGGCACACTTTAAAACAGTGCCAAAATTTGCCACTGTTTTTAAGTGTGCCTGACGCGACTAAGAATGTGTCTCAGAAGTGCGTACTCTCTAGGCTCAAGTGCAAGCCTGTCATGCTAGTAATAATCCGATCAGTCGGGATCGTATCCATGGGGAAATAGGACAATGGAATTGTAACGACGTTGGACAGATGAATGAATCCTAACTCTGACTCTAAAGAAAAAGGAAAAGATGATTGGTTTGAGAATTAACTACAACTAAATGCAAATTTTGAAAATGTTTAACTCATGAACTTAAGTACGAATGAAATGCAACTATTCTAAAATACCTAAAGTACTAACGATGAATGATTTAAAAATTCGAACTATGTCATGAGAAAAACAGGACAGGAATACAATCCCCCAACCCTAGAGTATTGATGATATAAAACTAATCGTAAATTTAAGTGATTAATTAGACCCAGAACTCAGTACTCCCAAGCAATACGTATATAGGTTCAAGCCCGCACCATACTTAATTAGAGGACGAGTAAATCGGTATTGCAATAGTTACACTCGAATTGTATTCTAAAGCATCCCGGTTATCCGAAAGCAAACGAGATCCAAAGATCTACATTTTTCGCGTTCCTATGTAATACGGTCATAATAAATTCATTAAATTTAGAGGATTACTTTTATACACATACAACTACCACATCGGGTTGGATTCATGCATCCCGACCCTTAAAAGTCTAGCCTACCATGATGAAAGTAATGAAAACGATTTTTGAATTGCAGGAAGTCATGATTAAACTAAGGAAAAATTGAAGAATGATGTAAACGGGAAATTAGACGGAGGAATTTAATCACTAATCTTACCAAAGCACTTGAAGCATTAACTACAATTACTTATAATCACAGAAATCTGAATAATCTTCAATCTTGGAATTAAAATTATAATCGATCTTCAAACTAGGGTTTTTCTGAAAAGAATAGAAAATTTAGATAAATTCTCCGTTCCTCATAATGATAATAAATTGGGGTTAAAAACAATACAAAGCTCCAAGAGTTTTAGCTGAACTAGGACTCTCCATTAGAGTAAGAGTAACAAAAATCAAAATTCGACAATCGGACCGGCCCGGGCCTTCTTCGGTTCGGTCTGGCTGGAATTCGGATCGGTTCATTTATTTCTTGGCCAGATCAATCCGGTACGGATCGGTTCATTTATTTTCCTTCAACTTCGATCCATCTTCGGTCCGAGGTTCTCTCGAAATTGGCATTTTGGATCGGTCCGATCCGGATCGATCCAGATTTCCTTTGGCTTTTTCTTCTACCTTTGACTGCTCATAACTTTCACACCGGGACTCTGATTGAGGTGTCATTTCTTCCTATGTGCTCGTGAACTTGATATCTTCAACTTTTATCCGAATTCCAGGTAAAAATTACAATTTTTCCCTTTTGACTTTCTTCTTTTCTTTCTCGATTCTTCCGATTTATTTCTTTCTTTAATTGACATCAAATACCTGTAAAATAAGTACAAAATACCAGAAACTCGGGGTACTCATTAGAATAAGTCAGTAGCAAGATTATGAGATAAAATAAAATCGATTACATTGTTCGAGGTGCTAAAAGTAACTAAATTAAAGGGATAAATTGGGAAGAATTTATGCCTAATTAAATCCCCCTAACTTAGAACTTTGCACGTCCCGAGCAATGTAAAAGAATCCTAGCAAGGATCAACTCTTGAAAATCATTTTATTGGGATAGAATACCTTTTTCGCGGGCAAGCGATTGCATTTAGCGTATGCAACAAGCCTTTAAACCCCTAGGTTACCCTAGTAGGACGAATGTTGTCTCGTGAGGGTTTGCAGAGTATATACCCACCAAATTCGACTCAAAAAAAATTCAAAATACGCAAAAATTATATAATTCAAACTTTTCCAGAAAATAATCATCATCAAGTCATGCTCAAAAGTCTCAAATTATAGTGCATGTGTGGGAAGCCGAAAATTTAACCGTGGATTTTCACAGATTGACCATTACGTTACTTATCCGAAAATTCGTTTTGATTTTAAATTCTCACGGGATACTCTCATAAACGAATCTCTCGAATTATTGCTATTCTCTCGGTATGCATGACATAAAGAGTAAATATTCTGGAATCAAGTTCACGCACACAAGAAGAAAGACGAAAATTTTATAGTGATAGGATCTCATCAACGGAATACGGTTTTAAAAACGGGAACATTGCCTCTTATTCACGCATTTAATCTCTTTTATTATCTTTTGGTGTCTTAGCTCTCCACGTGGTAACCAATTTCGTAATTTTGGACTCGGTTAGGACTTTTTCGGGTTTTAAGGTATATTGGGTAAAATGAAAATGATAAGGAAGGTTGGAATTGGAAAAGTCATCTATGATGTCCATTTGTGCTTTTTTCGGGATTTTGCACATTTTCTCTTCTTTTTCTCTATTTTTGTTGAGCATACCTATTTTTTTCTTGGCCCTTTTTGTGCACTTTTCGGACTTTATTCGATAAATATTCGATTTTCATAATTTCGAGCTTTTTGGGTTTTTCGGGTTGTCAAACGAAAGGAAAAATTATTCGACTCAATTTGGGTTACAAAAGGGATAATTTTTTGCTACTTTTTATGGCCAATATTTTTGGGTGACAAATGAGGGCCTACTTCATTATCTAAAATACTAATTGCATTACCATATGCGTCTCGAGATTAATTTAATTTAGAGATTTGTTGCGCGCTTTGTACGGCAATATCACACACATTTATCAAAACCGATCAAAATGAAAGGATTGAGATCCTCGACGACTTTTTAGACGCTGAAAAGAACTTTAAGTTAACAATTAACTCAGACTGATTAATAATTTTCACAAAGATGAAAGGCTCGAATCTCATCGGGTTTGTTAATCTCCACACTTATTCGTTAAGTTGTCAATTTTCGTACAATTTCCATCTTTAGTCAATTTAGGCTTTGTGTATCTGAATTTTACAACTTGAGACTTTAACCGATTTTTAATGATATTTTTAAAAAAATTGAATTCCAATTTTTATTTATTTTGAACAAAAATATTTTTGGATTTTTGAAAATTTTATGGTTTTTTTTTAGATTTTTTTTGGGGGGCATTTTTGCAAATTTGTGAAGTTTTAGAAATATGCACTTGTGACCCCCCCTAACTTAGACTTTTGCATTGTCCTCAAGCAAAAAGGACTAAAATCTAAACAAGGCAAAATAAGAAGTGCGATAAATAAAACAAACAAATGGAGAAAATGCAGATTTTTATAAAACAGGATTGTGGTACAATAACAGGAAAGAGCATAAAGCATGTGCTGTCACAAACAAACAAAGCTTCACTGGGGCGGTGGGTGGGAAGAGCTGGGCACGTCGAGGCCATAAGGGTCATAAAAGTCGGATGGCAATGGCTCATTGGGATCCCCTTGGCGTCGGTACAAATCCGCTTGGAAACGAAACATAATGTTTGTATCGCTGCGGTAGTCGGTCATAAAGTTGTTGAATTGCGTCTCCAGGGCTGACATACGATTAGTGAGGTCGCTACCCGCCCATTCGAAATCTGGCTCGTCTTCTTCTTCGGCCAACTCTGCATCCACACCCACGTCTCCCATCTCCATATCAGCACCTGTCTCTTCTTCTTCATCTTCCTCACTCGAGGCAGCATCGTCCTCGTCATCACTTCCACGCCTCGCCCAAAGGATGGCTAGTTGTTTGGCGCTCCGAGTGAGGGTGCCCTATCCAAAAGGATCGGAGAGGCGAGTACGGTCAAGCGGAACCTCAATGCCAACGTCCTTGAGAATGGAGGTAATCAGACGTGCATATGGAAGTGGGGCTGCACCTTTCTCATCCATGGTTGCAACGAGGATGTCAGCGTATAGGGTGCGAGCCAGGTTAATTGAAGTGTGGGGATCGAAGAGGTGGTATGTCAATGTGGCTTGACGGGGACGCATCGTGGAATCGTTGGACCTTTGCAAAATGTTAGCATACACAATTTGGAATGTGAGGCATGTTTTCTCGTTAAGTCGGCCAATAGCGATAGTCTCCCCCCTTCATGCAACATCGGGGGAAATTCGCTCCATAATCAGTTACTTGGCTACCGGGGCTACATTCCTTGGGTATGTGTAGTCTTGAACATCGAGAATGTCGTATTCGCCCAACTTGGCAGTGAGAAGGGCCAAAGAAAATGGAATGACGTTACCGTCAACATAGGCTTGAGACTCAAATTGGCCCGTTCGAACAAAGGAGCCATAGAAGGAACGGACCTCGGTAGCCCAAACTGCCTCGTAGGGTTCATTAATGAAACGGCACCAACCTCTAGGCATGAAGAGAGCGGTGACGTAATTGGGCAGCCCTGCCCATTGGACTGCGCGCTCCATGTGGAGTTTGCGATCCAGACCAAAGAAACGAGTGCACCAACGCTCCTCTTGGCGAGAACGGAATCCACCATGGCCGGAGGGTAGGATTTCAACTGAGTCGTATTTGACGGGGGGCCTCTTTGGGTCATTGGGAAAAGGAGAGGTTGCTGGAAAAAAAATAAGTATAGAGGAGAGAGGAGGGATGTGGTTATAGGTGTGGAGGTGTGGAGGAAAATGGGGGAATTGAGTGTGTATTTATAGGTGAGGGGTGGGTAGGGTTTTGCAATTGGAGGGAAAGGGTTTGGAGGGAAAGAGGGGATGTATTTGGGAGGGAAATTGAAGGGTTGGGTATGGTGGGACGAATTGGGAGGGAAGGGAAGGGATTGGGAAGGGGGTGCACCTAGGGAAAGGGGAAAGACTGCAGAAACTGGACCTATTCGGCTGGTACAGGACCGGACCGGTCCAGTCTTTTTAATTTTTGAGCTTTTTAATTACCAGAGCGATCCGGATCTAAAAGAAACGAATCGATCCGGTCCGGTCCAAAAATAAAAGAACCGATCCGGTTCTTGCATTAAGCTGGAATTCTCCCCCTAACTTAATTTCGAGCACTCTTCTCTGAAAGTTTTCGACTCTACGCACTGCTTCCTATCAATTTTGGTTCAACACCCTCTCGATTCCTATGATCAACGCAATTTGATTCAATTTCTCGAAACTTGTGAATGATCTCACCTTAATGCACTCTAATCCTAAGGACTCTCACTACTCATATGACTCTCGTCTACTATACACAAGAATTCACCCCATACGCGTCAGGGGTGCGACGACCTCACTGTAGCAGCTCTATCTACCCCGTAAACGGGGTTCGATAACCAAACGGTGTTGACTTCTTCCACACACGCCTCTAAATATGGCTTTAGACGTTGTCCATTTACTTTGAATGTATTTCCCCCTTTCAAATCGCCTAACTCAACAGCTCTGTGAGGGAAAACATTATTCACAATGAACGGGACAAACCATCGTGACCGCAACTTGCCCAGAAAGAGATGAAGCCGAGAGTTATAGAGAAGCACTTTTTATCCGGGAAGAAACTCTTTGCGGCGAATGATGTTATCGTGAGCGAGTTTCATCCTCTCTTTGGAAATTTTTGCATTCTCGTACGCATCATTGCGTATCTCTTCTAACTCATTCAATTGAAGCTTGCGAGCTTCACCGGCCTTATCCATGGCAAAGTTCAACTCCTTAATCGCCCAATACGCCTTGTGCTCTAATTCAACAGGAAGATGGCAAGGTTTTCCATACACAAAGCGGAATGGGGACATGCCGAGCGGATTTTTGTATGCGGTATGATAGGCCCATAGCGAATCGTTCAATATAAGTGACCAATCTTTCCGGGTAGGATTTACGGTCTTTTCAAGAATGTTCTTGATTTCCCGATTTGCTAGTTCGGCCTGTGATAACTCTTTATTTGTGTCTTCCATCAGTTACGGATTTGGAATGTCGCTGCGGTCAAACTTCGAGTATCAAAATTCCTGGAATTACCTACAAAACTTGTTAAAAATTCAGTATCGTGGCAAATTCGGGTATCAATCCAATTTCTAGTGTTGAAACTATAATCGTGAAAACTTGCAATTCCAATTTTTATTAAAAATCTTTTTGTGTTTTTTTTAAAAAATAAATCTTTAATCTTTTTTTTATATTTTAAAAACAATTTTCAAGGGAGCAAACAACAATTTATGCAACTAAAATAACTATGAAAAATCAGAAAGTAATCTAGTTGAGAATTTATGAGAAGAAACAAGAGGTGGGATTACACAGCGTAGTCAAATTAATTTAAAGCCCTAATCATTCAATTGAATAGTTCGAAATAATATTAAATTTAAAATTTATCTCTCGTTACAATCCTAAATTCAATTTTATCTTTTTCAGCAATTCAATCGGGAATAGTCACAACATAAAAAAAAATTAAGATTCACACTCGTTTCAATAAAATATCCGCTAAGATTAATTTATTAAAATTTGTTTGAATCTTTGAATTGCATACACAAAATTAATATTTAAATTTAAGAATAATACTTATCTCTAAGTGAAATTTAGAAATCAATTATTAATTTGCACCATTAATTTATAAACTCTCGTTACATAAATTAATGTGTGATTTTTCCCAATTTAATTAGCCTAGAGCACATCAATGAATCATTATTCAAATAAAACAACTCAACATACGCGTTTCATCTCACATCTTGAATGGGGTGTTTAGCCACACATGATTAGAATTTTAGCACAATCACAATTCACAAACATGAATTAAAGAGAAATAGTAAGAAATACGATACGCAATAATTTCTTGAGTCAATTGTGTGCATGAACACGCGTCCCAAACTTATCACAAAATCTGACTGGATTATAAAACTAAAAGTAAAAAAAAATGAACCTACAAATTTTTCTAGACCTAAAACTATATTTTTCTCACTATTTTTTTGACTATTTTTTCTATCCTCTTTTTTTCTTTTTCTGTCTCTCCGTTCTCTCTCTGTATATCTGTGTATTTTTTCTTTGCTGAGAGAATCCCTTAAATGAGTTGCCATCCCCTTATTTTCAAAGTCCACGAATTCATTTGGTTGGAGAGATTTTTATGGGATTTTCTTGGCTTGGTTTTGACTCCAATATTGCTGGGATTTGAGATGGGATTTCGGGTTGGAGAGTGCTGATTTGGGACCGGTGCGAGTTGGACACGGGTTGTGGTTCGGATGTGGAGTTCGCGGATCAAGTCAAGCGGGTTTGGTCTTGGGCGCGGGTTGGGAATCCGACGGGGTTAGCTCCGGTTTTGCAGGTTCTCGATTCCGGCGGTAGTAGGGTCGGAGGGTGAGCTTGTCGGCGCTGGGAATCGCACCGGAGGTGGGAGGCTAAGGGGGCAGTGGGTTAGGTCGTCGGCAATTGGTGGTGTTAGGGGTATAAGTGGTGATGGTGGATGATGACAGAGAAGAGTGAAGGTTTGTTGAAAATGGAGGTAGATGAGAGATAGTATCGTGGGTGATGAGGGAAGAAGATGAATGGAGGGGATGGTTAGGTGTGTGCGTGAGTGTTTAGTTTTGGTGTAAATGGGTGTAAAAGGGGTTTGTGTGTTTAATTGCACCCCTAAAAAAAATGACACTAAAAAAATAAAACTAGAACGAAAATAAAAAATAAAAACCTAGAAATAAAACTTTAATTTATTACTAAGAGACTAAAAAAATATAAAAAGAAATAATAATAAGTAAATAAAACTCTATAAAAACTAAAAAAAACTAAAAAACCCTAACTAAATAAATTAAAACTAAAAACTAAATGAAATAAATTCCTAAAAATTTATCCTAAGAAAAATAAAATTAAATAAAGATTACAAATTGAAAACTAATAAAAATCAAAATAAAGAATTAGAAAAATAGAAAATAAAACCTAAAAAATTCTAAATAAATACTAAAAATAAAATGACTAAAAATAAAAATCTAGAAAAATAATAAAGGTACAAACTCAACACACACGGGTCTCGGAGAATGGTTTGGGCTCGGTCTGGGCTAGATTAAGGTTACGGGACTGGTTCGGGACATCGGAACACATCTCGGCATGCTCAAATAGGACTCCAGACTTCGCGGTCTCCTTTAATTTCTTTGATGCAAGCATTTGACCGCTATTGAGTCGCAATTGTTCTGATTTAGCATTATTTGTACCCCAACTGCGTATTGACCTGGAAAATGATAAAATACGAACATAAGGCCAATTTTATTAGAAACGAGCGACTAAAATGCATCTATTCAGGGCCTAAATTATACACTTTTGGGTGCTTATCACACCACCCCCAAACAGAACATTGCTAGTCCTCGAGCAAAAATTAGAGAGAAAACAGAGATAAGTAACCAAAAGTGTGCCACTTTCGCAGGCACTGTCGATTGCACTTAGCATGTGAAATAAGCCGTTAAACCTATAGGTTTCCCTACAGGACGAGTGGTGTCTCTTGAGGGTTTGCAGAGAATGTACCCACAAAATTCAAAAACTTATTTAAATGCAATATCTGAGTAGATGATGAAATTCTATACAACCCAACTTTAAAAGGACATCAAGGAACACCGTATTCAATTATCAAAATAAGATTTAAAATTACTTAATACCAAAAGCGTAATCCTTCATAAAACTTAGCATGTGTAGTGGGAAACAATCTTCAGTATCATTAGAGTAATTCCTAGATTGCCTTTATAGAATCAACACTTTAACTTCAATTCTCACTGGATATATCTCTCTGAATCGAACTCTCTGAGAATTGGGTAAGTGTATCTCTCTAGTGTGTGAGGATGTGAGTAAATGTAAACAAGTTCAAACGTCTCACACGCTTTATAAGAAAGGCCGGATACATGACAAAATCTGATCTCATGAAGGGATGCTAACCACTATGTCGAGAATGTTGAGTTATTCACCATATAATCTTCTCGTTTTCCCGAACACTTTACCGAGGGTGAAAATGGGGTTTATGTAAGGTATGAGGGAATAATGAAATGAAGAAGATGAATGATAGGTTTTTTTTGTTTTGTTTTTTTTATTTTTTTTTTAGAAGAGTGTGACACACTTTGATTGACTATTATCTTCATCTTTTGAACTTATGATCGCATCTTTCTTTTTCTACTTTTTTATTTTTATTTTCTTTCTTTACTTTTTTTTTATTATTTATTTATTTATTGCGATACATTTTTCTTTTCATAGCACAAATGAAGACAATTTACATGAAAAATTTCAAACACTCTTTTTCTCAAAAATGATGCCAATGATGGATGGTATTTGGGACATATGGATAAGGGTAATATGAAAAATGATAATGGGTGAATGATAATGTGATAGATAAAATGGTACGTGTATGGAAAAATCGGTTTAGTGCTCGGGACAAACTACAAGACACATGTTTCTTATAACTCGAAAGTAATGTCATTCTCTATGATTATGACAAATTTGAAAAAATGATGAGATCATGCAACGACTAAATGTAGTACCCAAAGAAAGTTGAGTCAACTTGTGACTCGGAGATACGTAAAAACCCTCAAAAAGGTGAAAAACTCAAATCTCATGGGTTTTAAGTCGCCACTAGTGATCTTTTAAGACTCTCTTGAGAATATAATTACTCTTCAACTTTTGATTGTAAAAGTGACAATGCAAATTGCCGAGTTTAAGAATTCATAGTGCAAGTACGCTTTTCAGAGGCATTTATTAATTTCATGGAGAAAGCGTAACTTCAGGATCAAACACATCTATTTCGAGATTTCTAAAAGAGGGATGATAGACAAATCATATCATAAAAATTTATTTTTAACCGCACAAAAAGTTTAAAATCACTTGTTTTTGAAAATTTTCAAAAGAGGTACCATTTTGATAAATTTCCCACCCCCAAACAAAAGAGAACATCGTCCTCGATGTTTAAAACCATATATAAAAATGAAAAGCACAAGGGAGGAAAGATGTTACCATAATGAACCACTAGTGAAATGTACCTCATTCTAGAGGATAGAAGAAACCTAAAGAACAGATGTGATACAAAAAGATGTACAAGTCTATAAAGCATGTGAAAATCATTAGGTGGTGTGAAACACCACCCCCAAACAGAATAAGGCTCATACTCAGAAATAGGGAACGACGAGCTGCCTCCCGGTAGCGCTAAGTTAAACATCTTCAGCTAGACGGAACCAATCTCACCCTAAAGATAAGATCTATGAAAGCACAAGACGGCAGAAAAAATAGGGTGATAAGTATCACCCCCAAACACGACTGAACAGTGAATCTTCATAAATGGGGTCAACAACGTCAATTTCTTCAATGTGAGAGGGGCCTAGCTCTAAGAAAGGCTTCAATCGTTGACCGTTGACTTGAAAGAGGCTACCATCCTTAGGATTTTGAACTGTGATGGCACCATAAGGAGTAACAGATTCAATAACAAAGGGTCCAGACCAACGGGTTTTTAACTTCCCGAGAAAGAGATGAAGACGGGAGTTATATAACATCACTTTCTGACCAGGGTGGAATTCTTTGCGGAGGATGCTTTGGTCATGGATCCACTTCATTTTGTCCTTGTACTTCTTGGACAAATCATAAGCATCATTTTGTATCTCCTCTAATTCATTAAGTTGGAAGTTTCGATGAATGCCAGCCTCGTCAATATCAAAATTAAGGGCTTTGACAGCCCAATAAGCATGATGTTCAAGCTCGACAGGTAAGTGGCATGGTTTACCAAAGACCAAGCGATAAGGAGATATGCCAATCGGAGTCTTAAAAGCAGTACGGTATGCCCACAAAGCATCATTCAAGCGTAAGGACCAGTCTTTCCTATTAGGATTAACTATTTTTTCTAAGATTTGCTTGATTTCGCGGTTGGAAATCTCAACTTGACCACTAGTCTTAGGGTGGTAAGAGAGACCAACTTTGTGGGTAACTCTATACTTTTTGACGAGATGTTCGAAGACTCGATTACAGAAATGTTTACCCCCATCACTTATGATAGATTTGGGAGTTCCAAAACGTGTGAAGACATACTCCCTAAGAAACTCGACCACAATGCGATGGTCATTGGTGCGGCAAGCTATGGCTTCAATCCACTTAGAAACGTAATCAACTGCAACCAGTATATATTGGAAGCCATGAGATGAGGAAAAGGGACCCATGAAATCAATGCCCCATACATCGAAGATTTTGACGATGAGAATGGGTGTGAGGGGCATCATGTGACGACAAGAGATACGCCCAGATTGTTGGCATTTGGCACAAGCCTGACAGTAGTTGTGGGCATCTCGAAAGAGAGTGGGCTAGTAAAAACCACTTTGCAAAATTTTTGTGGTGGTTTTCTTGGAGCTAAAATGGCCACCACAGGCACCATCATAACAAAAGGAGAGTATACTTGACTGTTCATGGTCAGGAACACAGCGTCGAATGACTTGATCAGAGCAATACTTAAAAAGGAAGGGATCATCCCATGAGTAAAATTTTACTTGGGCCATGAACTTAGAACGCTCATATTTCGACCAATGATCGGGCAGTTGGTCGGTAACAAGGAAATTAATAATATCAGCATACCAAGATGAAGTGGAGATAGCAAAAAGTTGCTCATCAGGAAATGTTTCAGAAATAGGGACAGGATCAAATGTAGACGTAACAGTGAGGCGAGAGAGATGATCCACAACTAAATTTTTGCACCATTTCTTATTACGAATTTCGAGGTCAAACTCTTGAAGCAAGAGAATCCACCGTATCAAATGTGGCTTAGAATCCTTCTTCTGAAGAAGGTGCCGTAGGGCAACGTGGTCAGTGTAAATGATGATTGGGGAACCGATGAAATAAGATCAAAACTTATCGAGTGCAAATACGACAGCTAGCAACTCCTTTTCGGTGGTTGTGTAATGAAGTTGAGCGTCATAGAGGGTTCGACTAGCATAATAAATAACATGCTGGCGCTTATCAAACCGCTGACCAAGTACAGCACCTACAGAAAAATCAGATGCATCACACATGAGCTCAAAGGGTAAAGACCAATTAGGAGGCTGAATGATAGGAGCAGAAGTGAGCTCAGCTTTAAGGCGCTCAAAAGAAGCAACACAAGCGTCATCAACGACAAAGGGAACATCTTTGGATAGAAGGGTTGTTAAAGATCGAGCAATTTTAGAAAAGTCCTTGATGAAACGACGGTAGAAGCCCGCATGTCCTAAGAAGGAGAGAATGTCCTTAACAGACTTAGGAATGGGAAGCGAGGAAATGATGTTAACTTTAGCTTTATCTACTTAAATACCGTCGTGAGAGACTATATGACCTAAAACAATCCCCTTTTTGACCATGAAATGACATTTTTCCCAATTGAGGACCAATTTCTTTTCTTGACAACGTTTGAGGACCATAGTGAGGTGAGAAAGGCATTACTCGAAGGAAGAACCAAATACAGAAAAATCATCCATAAATATTTAGAGAAAACGTTCAACCATATCGCTGAAAATGCTAATCATACACCGTTAAAAAGTCGCAGGTGCATTGCAAAGGCCAAAGGGCATGCGAGAGTAGGCAAAAGTGCCAAAGGGACAGGTGAAGGTAGTTTTCTCTTGGTCTTCAGGGGCAATTGGAATTTAGTTGTATCCTGAATAGCCATCAAGGAAGCAGTAATACGCATGACTAGCTAAACGTTCGAGCATTTGGTCGATATAAGGAAGAGGAAAATGGTCCTTACGAGTGACAGCATTTAGCTTTCGATAGTCAATGGAAATACGCCAACCCGTTTGTATACGGGTGGGAACAAGCTCATTGTCACTATTTTTATGACGGTAACACCGAACTTTTTCGGAACCACATGAATGGGACTGACCCACTGACTGTCTGAGATAGGGTAGATAATACCATCATCGAGCAATTTTAAAATCTCAACGCGCACGACTTCTTTCATAGCAGGTTTGAGTCGATGTTGGGGTTCACGAGAAGTCTTGTCGTTCTCCTCTAAATTAATGCGATGACTACAAACATTGGGGTTCACACCGTGAATATCTGAAATGGTCCAACCAATAGTAGTGCTATACTGAGTAAGAGTGTGTACTAATTGCTCTTCTTGTGCAGGGGTCAAATCAGAAGCAATGATGACAGGTGATGGTTGTTGGGGCCTAAGAAAGTATATTTCAACTCGAGAGGTAAGGGCTTAAGATCCAAACTAGCAGGTGGCGCAGGAGTTACATCGGACTCGGACGTAGAAACGAAGTCCGAAGAATTCTCGGTGCATAAAGTGGAGGAATCTGATGTGGTCGAAAGTTCAGACAGTGGAACAGGGTGATCTAGAGAGTAAATAGTATCATCAAAGAAGGGCTCGAAGGGAGGATTCCAAGAATAAGTGTCCATCAGTGGAGTGGAATCTAGTAGGGCATTGAGTTCAGAGATGAAGGAGTCAATGTCAAAGTCGGATCCAAAATGAGCCAAACATTGTTGGAGAGGATCGGCAAGGTAAGTTTGGGCCAACATTTCATTAACTAAGGAGTCAATAACACACGCCTCATTAATAGAATCGACATCAGCCGGTTTGTGCATAAGGTGGAATATATTGACTTCTACAGTCATGTTGCCAAAAGAGAGATTCATGGACCCGTCACGATAATTAATGATGGCATTAGCAGTGTCCAGAAAGGGGCGACCCAATATGATAGGAGTATTGGTTGGGTCGGGCGCAGGAGTGTCTAAGATGATGAAATCCACAGGATAGTAAAAGTCTGAAACTTTCACCAAAACATCTTCAACAATACCTTTAGGTACTTTCACGGAACGATCAGTAAGTTGAAGAGTAACTCATGTAGGTTTCATGTTTTGTAAACCTAACTCAAAGTAGAGGGAGTAAGGTAACAAATTAACACTAGCCCCAAGATCAAGTAAAGCACTAGTAGTGAACTTGTCTCCTAACATGCAAGAGACAGTTGGACTACCAGGATCTTTATACTTTATAACACCGTTATTAAGGAGAAGGGACGTAGCTTGCTCAGTGAGGAAAGCATCTCGCGAAACATTTATCCTACGCTTAATAGTGCACAAGTCCTTCAAAAATTTGGCATACGAGGGGACTTGTTGAATCGCGATGAGGAAGGAATGTTAATGTGAACATTCTGAAAGACTTTCTTGACCTCATCAAATTGTTGGGCTTTCATAGTGGGAGCCAACCGATGAGGGAAGGGTGCCTTAGGCACATAAGTAGAGGTGGGCTCAGGAGGATTGGTCTTAGTGTGAGCTGGGGATTTAAAAGGTGGGGTAACTTTGGGGATAGGTTCTAAATATGGTATGGTCGGTTGTGGGATATCAGTGGGAGCATGAACACCATTATCAACTTGTTTCCCCGAGCGAAGAGTAGACACCGCTTTCATATCCGCTTGGTAATTGGGTGGATTAGAAGTGGAACCAACCTCGTAGGCCGATTCTTTGCCATTCCCCTTAGGGTTAGCAATGGGTTGATTGGGAAAATGACCTTTCTCTCGCTCAGACTCGAATTAGTTGAAACTCTGCTCAAGCCATTGGAGGGCTTGAGTTTGAGTGCTCATAAACTGAGTGAGAATATTCTCGAGAGAAGAGGTGGAGGAATTGGGCGGAGGGGCATAAGATGGTTGGGGAACCAACTCGCGCTGGGAATTAAGCGGTTGTGAATACTCAAAGGAATGAGGGGGAACAGGAATAAGCTGATTATTGTTGTTTGAATGTCCGCCGTGGGGGACAAAGGAAGATGGAAAGTGCGATTGATGGTAAGGAGCAGACTGATGTGGGATAGGAGGGCGAGGTTGCCTTTGTGGGTTGTGTGGAAACCTAGGGGGACCACCAACATGTTGTTGGGGTTGGGCAAGAGCGGAGTTGTTGTCGTACTTATAAGAGAAATAGGGGTGATTCCTATTATTAGGATTGTAAGTAAACGACGAGGGAATGGGTTTCCTAGTGGTATCAAAAGCACATGCTTGGGCCATGGTGGGTTCGGGATCATCTTGCAATAGGGGACACAAATGAGCTAAATGATCTTGACTTAAGCATACACCACAAGATGAAGGACTAGAATCGTTGACAATCATTGCTTGTTTAGAAAGTGTAACATTATGTTGCATAGTACAACTGAGAGCGTCAACGGTTTTAGTCAAAGAGTGTAAGCTGTGTAACAAAGTTTTAAAATCAGGATCATTTTTTACCTCAGAAGTGTTCCCTACACGTAGACGATCGGATCTCAAAAATGCATTGGTGCCCTCCCAATCTTGGGAGTCATCGCCTAATTCAAGGAGAAAATTATAGGCGGTAGTGGGAGTCAAATGCATAAACTTTCCTTTATTCGTGGATTCAATCATGGTGCGAGAAGAATGGATAAGACCATTATAAAAACTATGGACTAAATGACTTTTCTCGAGACCGTGATGTGGGCAACTATTAATATAGTCTTAAAAACGACCCCATGCTTCATAAAACTGTTCAGTAGGCTTTTGTCTAAAATCCTGAATTGCTTGGCGCATTTCATTTATTTTGCAGACATGAACTTCTTAACAAGTTGTTCCCAAGTGAGGATAGAATCCGGAGGCAAGGAATGGAGCCACATGGATGCATTATCGTGAAGAGAAAAGGGAAACAACCGAAGATGAGCATTCTCTTCGTCTAAGTTTTGATTTTTGAAAGTAGCGCACACAGTGAGAAATTTTCGCAAGTGAATATAAGGAGACTCGCGTTCAAGGCCATGAAAACTGGGCAACATAGAAATAGCCGCGGGGCGAATTTCAAATTGCACGGCCGAAGTGGGCGGAAGAACGATACATGAAGGCGGAGTGGCCGTAATCGGGGCAAAGTAGTCCCTTAAAGAGCGTTCGTCGGACATGATGGGTGGGGTAACAGAACCAGGGGAAGTGGGAGAACTAGGCATCTCCGAAGAAGAACACAGATCAGAAAAATAAGGAACAACGATAGGAACACGAGCACCTAAGAGGGAATTTAGAGATGGAGCACTAGGCGAACGTGTCAATCGATGATCAAGGTGTTGCCAATGTGGCATAAAAGCAAAAAAATATTGTTGGGATTTTTGGTTGTTTGAAAAAGAAGAAAATATTTTTGGATTTTTTGGAAAATAAGGAAGGAAAAATGAAAAATATTTTTGGAGTTTTTTGTGAGAGAAAAAAAATTGAGGCGGAAAGAAGGAAAAATATTTTTAGAGTTTTGGGTTTTGTGAAAAAAATTGCAGAAAAAACGGGAAAAGGGGAGATGGACGAACGGTGGAAAAACTGACAGGTGGAGCAAAAATTGGACTACCTAAAGGAATAACTTAGGCACGTACACAAATGGAACAAGTCCGAAAGAGCACATAGCCAAATTATTATCTTCAAGTTAAGTGATTGGGTAGTCAATTTTAATTAATTCGCGGGCGAGAAAATCACGGAATCTTAGGCCTCGCCGATAAAAGTGTGCTCCTACTTTCTTCCCGAGAGACAAGTGGCTTACTAGTTAAGGCTCACAGCACTAGCTACTACAACACACAACTATCCGGTACCACGCTGGGGAAAGCACAAACCCGTTTTACTGGGCGGCCTTACTTAAAACCCAGTTTCCCTAGACCAAAGTCTTAAGATAGTTGAATGAAGATTTGCAGGTGCGGAAAGGACTCACTAGAGTATCCTACGAGGGTCTCATTCCGAAAGGGTCCTAATGAACACCGTTCCTACTTGGCTTGCTAGTGGATTGATTTTAATTTAAGTGAGAGCACGGTTAACAAGAAAAGGAGATGTGATTGAGTGGGGATGAAATCCCAACTCGTTGCAATGACCGGGTATAGGTCTTAGGTAAATGTATTCATCAAACCATCCAATTTAAGTGCGATACTGAAATAAAAAGCATATAGGAGCAAGTAGCACACAAAAATTGACTCGCTGGCAGGAGATTCGCGAGTGATAAAGAGTTTACCTCCAACGGTTTTTACACACGTGGGGTGAAGACCGAGTTGAGTCAACCGGGGGGAAGTACGCCTACTTCAGTCGTCCCCGGGAGTCCTACCAACCAAAGTAGAGAGGCTTCTAAATCCTCACCTTTGGACGCTCTCTCTCTACCTTGTCCGGTTTCCCTTTTCGCTTTTTTTTTTTAGTTTTTTTGGAAGAAATATTACAAAATTAAATCGGTGACAAAATACACCCAAATTAATTACAAGGCCTCAATAATCCTAAACAACCAGTCTAAGAAGGGAGTGGGAGGAATAACTATACAAAAAAATTGAAAATTACAAATCTTCACGGGCTTCAATCTGCAAAAAAATCGGCAACGGCGCCATTTGATAACTCTTTATTTGTGTCTTCTTTCAGTTATGGATTTGGAATGTTGCTGCGGTCAAACTTCGAGTATCAAAATTCCTGGAATTACCTACAAAACTTGTTAAAAATTCAGTATCGTGGTAAATTCGGGTATCAATCCAGTTTCTATTGTTGAAACTGTAATCATGAAAACTTGCAATTCCAATTTTTATTAAAAATCTTTTTGTGTTTTTTTTTTAAAAAAAATCTTTAATCTTTTTTTTATATTTTAAAAACAATTTTCAAGGGAGCAAACGAAAATTTATGCAACTAAAATAACTATGAAAAATCAGAAAGTAATCTAGTTGAGAATTTATGAGAAGAAACAAGAGGTGGGATTACACCGCGTAGTCAAATTAATTTAAAGTCCTAATCATTCAATTGAATAGTTCGAAATAATATTAAATTTAAAATTTAACTCTCGTTACAATCCTAAATTCAATTTTATCTTTTTCAGCAATTAAATCGGGAATAATCACAACATAAAAAAAATTAAGATTCACACTCGTTTCAATAAAATATCCGTTAAGATTAATTTATTAAAATTTGTACGAATCTTTGAATTGCATACACAAAATTAATATTTAAATTTAAGAATAATACTTATCTCTAAGTGAAATCCAGAAATCAATTATTAATTTGCACCATTAATTTATAAACTCTCGTTACATAAATTAATGTGTGATTTTTCCCAATTTAATTAGCCTAGAACACATCAATGAATCATTATTCAAATAAAACAACTCAACATACGCGTTTCATCTCACCCCTTGAATGGGGTGTTTAGCCACACATGATTAGAATTTTAGCACAAGCACAATTAACAAACAAGAATTAAAGAGAAAGAGTAAGAAATACGATACGCAATAATTTCTTGAGTCAATTGTGTGCATGAATACGCGTCCCAAACTTATCACAAATTCTGACTGGATTATAAAACTAAAAGTAAAAAAAATGAACCTACAAATTTTTCTAGACCTAAAACTATATTTTTTTAGTATTTTTCTGACTATTTTTTCTATCCACTTTTTTTCTTTTTCTATCTCTCCGTTCTCTCTCTGAATATCTGTGTGTTTTTTCTTTGCTGAGAGAGTCCCTTAAATGAGTTGCCATCCCCTTATTTTCAAAGTCCACGAATTCATTTGGTTGGAGAGATTTTTATGGGATTTTCTTGGCTTGGGTTTGACTCCGATATTGCTGGGATTTGAGATGGGATTTCGGGTTGGAGAGTGCCGATTTGGGGCTGGTGCGAGTTGGACACGGGTTGTGGTCCGGGTGTGGAGTTCGTGGATCAAGTTAAGCGGGTCTAGTCTTGGGCGCGGGTTAGGAGTCCGACGGGGTTAGCTTCGGGTTTGCAGGTTCCCGATTCTGGCGGTAGTAGGGTCGGAGGGTGAGCTTGCCGGTGCTGGGAATCGCACCGGAGGTGGGAGGCTAAGGGGGCAGCGGGTTAGGTCGTCGGCAGTTGGTGGTGTTAGGGGTATAAGTGGTGATGGTGGATGATGAGAGAGAAGAGTGAAGGTTTGTTGAAAATGGAGGTAGAGGAGAGAGAGTATCGTGGGTGATGAGGGAAGAAGATGAATGGAGGGGATGGTTTGGTGTGTGTGTGTGTGTATGGAATATGTGTGCGTGAGTGTTTAGTTTTGGTGTAAATGGGTGTAAAAGGGGTTTGTGTGTTTAATTTGCACGCCTAAAAAAATGACACTAAAAAAATTAAACTAGAACTAAAATAAAAAATAAAAACTTAGAAATAAAACTTTAATTTATTACTAAGAGACTAAAAAAAATATAAAAAGAAATAATAATAATAATAATAATAATAATAATAATAATAATAATAATAATAATAATAATAATAATAATAATAATAATAATAAGTAAATAAAACTCTATAAAAACTAAAAAAAAACTAAAATTTCTAACTAAATAAATTAAAACTAAAAACTAAATGAAATAAATTCCTAAAAATTAATCCTAAGAAAAATAAAATTAAATAAAGATTACAAATTGAAAACTAATAAAAATCAAAATAAAGAATTAGAAAAATAGAAAATAAAACCTAAAAAATTCTAAATAAATCCTAAAATTAAAATGACTAAAAATAAAAATCTAGAAAAATAATAAAGGTACAAACTCAACACACACGGGGCTCGGGGAATGGTCTGGGCTAGGTTAAGGTTACGAAACTGGTTCGGGGCATCGGAACACATCTCGGCACGCTCAAATAGGACTCCAGATTTCGCAGTCTCCTTTGATTCCCTTGATGCAAGCTTTTGACCGATATTTAGTCGCAATTGTACTGATTTAGCATTATTTGTACCGCAACTGCGTATTAACCTACAAAAATGATAAAATACGAACATAAGGCCAATTTTATTAGAAACGAGCGACTTAAATGCATCTATTCGGGGCATAAATTATACACTTTTGGGTGCTTATCAGCTTGCCTATTCGTTTGTGGGTGATAAGTCGTTCCAACCTTGTGAAGGACACCATACTTTCTCATGAGCTTCGCGAATGGCCTATTGCAAAAGTGTGTGCCATTATCACTAATTATCGCTTTCGGAGCACCGAAGCGGGAAAGTATGTGTTCCTGTAGGAACTTAATCACCACTTTATTGTCATTGGTCTTGGTAGCTATAGCTTCCACCCATTTAGAAACGTAGTCTACCGTAACAAGGATGTATAGGAAACCAAAGGACGGGGGGAAAGGGCCCATGAAGTCAATACCCCAACAGTCAAAGATCTCAATAATGAGTATGGGGGTAAGAGGCATCATGTCTCTCCGGGTAATAGCTCCCATCCTTTGGCACCTATTGCAAGATTTACAAGCATTGTTCACATCCCGAAATATTATGGGCCAATAGACGCTGCGTTGCAGAATTTTAGCGACCGTCTTTTTCATCGAAAAGTGGCCTCCAAAAGCTTTCGAATGACAAAATTGAATGACTTTCGGGATCTCGTCATCCGACACACAACGTCGGATGATTTGGTCGGCACAATATTTAAACAGAAAAGGATCATCATAGAAAAACATGCACGACCAAGTAATAAACCTCTTCTTATCTTGCGGTGTCCAATCGGGAGGGACGGCTCCCGTGATAAGATAGTTCACGGTATTCGCAAACCAGGGCAAAGAAGAGGTAGCAAAGAGTTGCTCATCTGAAAAGTATTCGTCTATGGGTATTGGATCACTACGTACGTCGGACAAAAACCGTGATAAGTGGTCGGCAATGACATTTTCTACTCATTTCTTATCTTTAATGGAGAGATTAAACTCTTGAAGGAGTAGGATCCACCTTTTGAGGCGCGACTTTGCGTCTTTCTTTGCGAGTAGGTATTCCAATGCCGCGTGGTCGGTGAAGCAAGTGAAGGGAGAACCGATAAGGTAGGACCAAAATTTGTCAAGAGCAAAGACTACCGCTAGCAACTCCTTCTCGGTAGTGGAGTAATTGAGTTGTGGTCTAGTAAGAGTCCAGCTAGCGTAGTAGATGACATGATCATGTTTGTCTTTTCTTTGGCCCAAAATAGCCCCAATCGCATAATCGCTAGCATCACACATAAGTTCGAATGGTAAAGACCAATCCGAAACTTGCATGATGGGAGCGGACACAAGCATGGTTTTCAGTTTTTCAAAAGCTCTTTGGCATGCTTCCGTCCACTCAAATGGGGTGTCTTCATGAGTAGGTTGCTTAAGGGCCTTGTGATGGCGCTAAAGTCCTTAATGAACCTTCAATAAAACCCCGCGTGGCCCAAGAAGGAGTGCACGTCTTTGAGCGATTTTGGTGGGGGTAGTTCGACTATGAAATCTATCTTAGCTCCATCAACTTCTATTCCCTTGGATGAAACTATGTGGCTAAGAACTATTCCCTCAGTGACCATGAAGTGGCATTTCTCCCAATTCAGCAATAAGTTCTTTTCTACACACCGGGCAAGTACCTTTTTCCAGTTTTTTAAGACAAAGATCGAAAGAGGTGCCAAAAACGCTGAAATCGTCCATGAACACTTCAAGTCCTCTCTCGACCATGTCGCTAAATAGGCTCAACATGCACCTTTAAAAGGTGGCGGGTGCATTACACAAGCCAAATGGCATACGTTTGTAGGAAAATGTACCAAAAGGTCAAGTGAAAGTTGTTTTCTCCTGATCAAGTACATCTACCTCAATTTGGTTATATCCGGAATAACCATCAAGGAAGCATTAGTAAGGGTGGTCCGCTACTCTTTCAAGCATCTGATCAATAAATGGCAAAGGGAAATGGTCTTTCCTAGTTCCCGCATTGAATTTTCGGTAATCAATGCAAATGCGCCACCCGGTGGTGGTACGTTGGGGGACTAGCTCTCCTTTAGCAATCTCAATCACTGTCATGCCCGACTTCTTCGGGACAACTTGAATAGGGCTCACTCATTTGCTATCCGATATTGGGTAGATAATCCCGGCATCCAATAGCTTAATAATCTCGGTCCTCACCACTTCTTTCATATTATAGTTTAGTCTTCTTTGCATTTCTCTCGAGGGCTTGACATTCTCTTCGAGATGGATCTTGTGGGTGCAAATCAACGGACTTATCCCTTTCAAATCAGCAATGCACCAACCAAAAGCACCTTGTGCTTCTTTAGAATCTTTAGCAATTTACCCTCCTGCTCTTCATCTAGGCTATGGGAGACAACAACAAGAAATGTCTCATCCTCTCCTATGTATGCATATTTAATATGGGAGGAGAATTTCTTCAATTCGAGGGTTGGAAATTTTTCGCTGGAAGGAACTATGCGTGTTTCCCTCGATGGTAACTCCTTGAATTGAGAAACCCAACTTACATCTCTCGCATCCTCGTCTGACGCTCTCTCATCAAGTAACTCTCTCAACTCCTCAACCTCCCTCTCGAATCCGGTGTACATACCTTCACTCTCGTGACTCGACACTAAATAGGACCCTAAGGCGTCTCCATAATATTTTTCCTCAAAATACGACTCTACGATCTCATCTATTAAGCTCACCGCGTGAAGATCATCTTCTTCCCCTGTCTGTTGGGCTATATGGAAGATGTTAGTCTCTAAAGTCATATTCCCAAAAGTAAGTTGCATTTGCCCATTTCGAGTATTGATGATAGCATTAGTTGTAGCTAAGAATGGGCGCCCAAGAATGATGGGAACATGGTTGCTTGAGGTGAAGGAGGGCTCTATATCCTAAATGACAAAGTCCATCAGGAAGTAGAAAGTGTTAACTTGGATGATCACGTCCTCAACTATGCCTCTTGGGATCTTCACGGTTCGATCCGCTAACTGGAGAGTGACCTTTGTGGGCTTGAGGTCGCCCAAATCAAGTTGCCTATAGATGGCGTAAGGGAGGATATTGACACTTGCTCCCAAATTAAGTGAGGCTTCCTCAATTTTATTTTCTCCAATGATACAGGAAATGGTGGGTGCACCGGGATCTTTGAACTTGGGTGGAAGATCATTGAGTAGGATGGAGATCACGTTCTGTACTAGAAAGATATTTTTCTTTACCTCCATCCTCCTTTTTACCGTCAATAAGTCTTTGATGACTTTTGCATAAGCTGGAATTTGCTTAATAGCATCGAGGAAAGGTAAATTTAGCTTCACTTGCTTTAGTACGTCTAGAACTTCATCACGGAGGTTTCCTTTGTGGGAAGGAATCAACCTTTGAGGAAATGGTTTCGCGATGGGTGGTTTCACTACTACCTCAGGCTCACTAGTGTCCTCTTTATCACTTTCCTTCAAGGGAACATCTTCGGCCTCTTTCATGTCGGGAGAAATCTCCTTGTCTTTGGTTGCGTCATGTGGGGGAGGTGATAAATCAATGACTCTACCACTACGAAGAGTGGTCACCGCTTGACATTGCTCCTGATGTTATGTCGAGGTGGAGCTAACACTAGTTTGACCTTAGGGCGGTCTTTGGCCCGGGGCAGGAAACTTGCCTTTCTCTTGGATACTCAACGATGTTATGTCATTGTTCATGCGCTGATGCCTAGCATTAGTTGCAATCTGGGTATTGATAAAGTGGTTGATCGTATCCTTGAGATTTCTCCGTGGTGGAGTGATATATGATCCTTGAGGTGGTGGTGCTTGCACATGTCCTTTCATGTGTGGAGTGTTGAAAGTGCGGTGGTAGAGGAGGGGAAACATGTGAATTAGGATTCATCGCAGCATGTTGTTGCCCATAGCTAAAACCAGGGTGGTTTTTCCATGAAGGATTGTAAGAATTCCCATGCGGTGCACCAAAATTACCCTTGAATCCTCTTATACCACTTACTTGTTCCGGAAGCATCACTTTATAGGCGGGTATAGTTGGGCATTCCTCAGTTGAATGATGCGCCTCACAAATCGCACACACCTTCTCAATGGGGTTTAGGATGGATCCAGTTGGTCCTCTTCCATATACTTCACGTAGGTCTCGCAGTCCTTTCTCAAGCATATCGAGTCGACTGTCGCTATAGAATTCTTTTCTACATGAAATAGGCCGAACGCCGATGGAGTGGTGGTCACTTGATGATTTCGATTTTGAGCATTAGGGTCAGATGTATCCCAGGATTGGGTAGTCTCGGCGACATACCTCAGGTGAAGCTCAGCGTCGTGGGTGTCTAAGTCGACAAACGGACCACTACCCATGGTTTTAACAAGTTTCTTGGAATTAATGTTCAGCACATTATGGATAAAGGAAATTATTTGAATTTTATCAAAACCATGATGGGGACACGAGGCAATTAACTCATTGAAACGCTCGTAGCATCGATCGAATGACTCATTTTCTAATTGTCGGAAAGTTTGAATTTGAGCCTTGATGGAATTCGTTCGATGTGGAGGAAAAAAATTATTGAGAAATTTGGATTGTAGCTCGTTCCATGATGAAATTGAGTTTGGAGGTAAAGACCATAGCCATGTCTTAGCCTTATCCTTTAGCTATAATGGGAAGAGTTTAAGGCGGAGCACATCATTTGTGTAAGTTTGATCGCTGAGAGTCTCGCACGCCTCCTCAAATTCCATGATGTGGGCATATGGCTTTTTTGAATCCATTCCATGGTAAGTGGGAAGTATCTGGATCATCCCATTCCTAAAGTAAAATTGCCCAGCATTGTACAGGAGTAAAATGCATCCCGGAGTGACAGTGCGCTCGGGATATAAGACGTCTCTCAAAGGGCGATACGGGGCCTCTCCCTCATCGGCGGCTGCACTATCGTGTTGTGACATGTCTCTCTCTCAAAGATTCGGTATCCTCACTTGTTATACTCGGAGCGTGCTCTGAAGTGTGTCCTAAGAATGAAAACGGGGTGTTATTTGAGATTAAGTGTGACGGTGTGGGAGGTGGAACCCAGAATTGTGGAGCGTTACGAGTGTGAGGGCTATCAGGGTCGTACTCAACTATTGAATTTTCGTGAATATGGGTTGGAGTATTATGGGGAGTTGGAGTGAGTTCAGAATTTTACATTAACGGGCTTATGAGAGATGATGATGAATATTTTTGTGCTTTTTCAAATTTTTATATGTTTTTGGATTTTTGAAAATTTTTGGTCAAAGTTTTGGATTGACTCAATCTAATCCTAAGTCTACTTAAATCCCCGGCAACGGCGCCAAAAACTTGACGCGACTAAGAATGTGTCTCAGAAGTGCGTACTCTCTAGGCTCAAGTGCAAGCCTATCGCGCTAATAATAATTCGATAAGTCGGGATCGTATCCACAGGGAAATAGGATAATGGAATTGTAACGACGTTGGACAGATGAATGAATCCTAACTCTGACTCTAAAGAAAAAGGAAAAGATGATTGGTTTGAGAATTAACTTCAACTAAATGCAAATTTTGAAAATTTTTAACTCATGAACTTAAGTACAAATGAAATGCAACTATTCTAAATTACCTAAAGTACTAACGATGACTGATTTAAAAATTTGAACTTTGTGATGAGAAAAATAGGACAAGAATACAATCTTCCAACCCTAGTGTTGATGTAAAAAATTAGATTATCTAATTTTTTAATCACAGATAAAATAAAATGAGATAAAGAAATTTTAAAGTGGTTCAGCCTTATAAGAATGGCCTACGTCCACTGTTTCTATTATTGCTGACTGTTTGGGAATTCTTGATTACCAGTTTAGTTAAGAAATTCCTGGTCCCCTTACAATGAGGATGATACAATGTATTTATAGCCCTCGGGTTGTACATGTGAAAGGGTAATACATAGCTATCCATTAGGCGTATACATCTGTATGATAATAATAAGCATTTAATGCGCAGTCAATCTATTGGTTATCCTGCTATTAATGCTCTGTTCGAGGTGTAGGTCGGACCGCCTAAGCTGCTCGGACCGCCTAAGTAGCTCGGTACTCATAAGTTGCTCGCTGTATTAAAGTTCCTCGGAGAAATCTTATTGGTCAGAGCATCTGAGTTGATCGGGGAAGCAGAGTTCCTCGTTGCAGTATGGTTCCTCGGAGAGCATCTATTGCTCGGAGTATCTGAGTGGGTCGGGGAAGTTGAGTTCCTCAAAGTCAAGGTGTTGTTCGGAAGTGTTTGTTATTGCCACGCAGATTGCCACGTGTCTTCACTCAATTGACCAATGTCAGCAGACTAAATTTGGTATCAACAGAAGCGCCCAATGTTTCACAGTTCGAAATTTGAGGAGTGTGGAACATTCTTTCTCGAAATATGGCGGTTTTAAATGGTCATCCTGAAACTTAGGAGTATTTTCTTTTGTATTTATTTCTCCTTCCAAATTCGTAGAATCGGACTTTTTGAATTTTTATAACCGCTTTGATTCTCGTGCCCTTTTTGTCTTTTTAGCCGCTGGTAACGTAACCATCTCTTTTTGTAATCATTATCTTTACCCATTCCCAAGACAGGATATTTAAGCATTGCAGAAAATTCCCTCGTCTTCTCCTTTTTCAAATTTATCTCTTTGAGTTTTCCATTGTCTCTCTCTCCTGTGCGTTCATCCCTTTCATCATTCGTTGTCAACAAACTCATCCTTTTTCCTGTAAGATCTTCTTCTTTCTCTTTGATTTCCTTTACTCATCATGGTTTACCCTGTAGAGTCGCTTGATAAGTTTCGTTCTGATTTCTCTATTCCTTCATGGGTTATTTTGGAGGAACTTTCTGAGCCTGCAGATTATTTTCGTTTGGCTGAGGGACATTGGTTCCCCAGTCTCTTTGTCGCTGAATGTGGCTTTTCTTTTCCCCCAAACCCTTTATGTCTTGAATTCTGTCAATATTTTGACGTGGTTCCTGCAAGAATATCCCCCAATACGTGGAGAATAGTTAACGGAGTTCATAGATTAAATCAAATTCATGGAACTCGTATAGGAATTTCAGAAATTATGTTCTGTTATAGATGGGCTGTTGGTGACAATACTTTTTATTTAAAACATAGGTTTTTAAATAGGGCCTTAGTGGTCAATCTCCCAGATGCCAATAGGGACTACTTCGAGCACGGGGTTGTTATGAAAAATTAGCAACACCCTCCACTGACTGGAAATGATGTGTACCAGGGTCCTAGATGTCCTCCCTATGGCAATGGGATAGGTTGTTTTTATTTTATTTTATTTTTGAAATTATGTTTCCTTTGTGTTTGATAAAATGTGTCACTGATATTTTAATTTTCATTTTTTTGCAGTTGACAGCAAAAGAAGGTCTCCAAAAGAGACAGAAGTTAATTTAAAACATCTAAAACTTATCTGGGGTTTGCATCAGACTATTGCTGACGAGCATATCAGGTCAGCTTCATATTTGTTGCAGTATAATAGTTACACCTCATCTTTTACTGCTCGTCCGGTGATAAGTGAGGTAGAACCAGTACCTGCTTCTGTAAGTTCTTCACCTGAGTCTCATATCCCTCTAAGTGAAAGAATGAAGAAAAGAAGAGCTCCTGCCATCTTCGAGAAATCTGCCTCTGTTGCTGGAGAGGCAAAGATAAGTAAACATGATGTTCCAGAAGAGGGGATAAAGAAGATTGATGCACCCCCTACGGCTACTACTGTGAAGGTTGCCGAGAAGCCCCCAGTGGCTCCGAGCAAAGCCGCTGTTCCAAGCGAGGTGATTGTTATCTCTTCGACTAAGACTACATCGTTAGTCGAGACCATTCCTGTTCCACCGAGGAAGCTGAAGAAGAGCTCCTCGGTAAATTTGGCTGAATCCATCTCTCAGCCACCGATTACTGGAAGTGGTGTTCCCACTTTTATTGCCCCGAGCTCTGCCATGAGCTCGGTGAAGTCTTGGATCATTCCCGAGATCCAAGGTATGGAAGAAAATATTTCTCGGGACATGGTTACCTCATTATCTTCTCGTCATATAGCTTCTGTAAGTATCATTGTCCTCAACTTTCATTTTTCCCTTGTTACATCTGTGTACTGACTTGATATCATTTTTTTTTCCAGTTGGTGACCTATTTTAATACCATTTTAAAGAAAGATGAAGTTATTGAAGCTTCAAGCTCCTCGTCTGGTGTAGAGGAAGCTTTGGTGGGCCTGACGCAGTCTTTATAAGATTCTCGTCAGAAGTATGATGATGATAAGGCTGCTTGGGAGGAGAAACTTAATTCCACCGAGCAGGAGAGAAACCAAGATGTTGAAGTCTCCAAAGGTTTGGAGAAGAAAATAAAAAACTTGGAAGAGAAGAATAAAGAGCTCGATGAGAAGCTCAAAAATGCTAGGGATCTTGAAAGTAAGCTCAAAAATGCTGAAGAAGAGTTGGGTCGACTTCGTGAAGTAGGTCGTCAAAAGGAAGAAATAGAGAATAAGCTGAAGGCTACCGAGGATCTTCTTTACGAGAAGCTTTCCTTGGAGAAAGCGAAAAGGAAGTTGGCTATTAAAAAGTCTTTCAGCACTGGCTGGGATAAGGGGTGGAATAAAGGTTTGGCTGCCATGATGTCGCAGGTGGAATATGGTAGACATAAATACTTTAGGGATGGCTGGGTCGCTGCTCTGCAAGAGATAAAGGTCGATGAAAATTCTGACCTGTTTCAGCGACACATCCCGGTCCCCCCTCCAACTCCTGAAGAAGAAGAAGAGGACGAATCCGCCTCTGAGTAATCCTCCATGGTGATGGTAGATTAAATTCCTCATTCCCCAGCTATCCAGTCCACCAGCGAGCAACTTTAACCATCCATTGTTTCAAACGAGCAACTTCCAGCACTCCCCGAGAAACCATCTGTACAATCCGAGCAACCTACCTCCTCGGCCCAACCTCCCGAGAAAGTTTTGGGAGACAAGGAAAAGGTGTAGAGTTGTTCGGATTTTTCTCTCTCTTTATTTTTCTTTATCAAATGTAACTCTGAATTTTGTACTTCTCCTTCATGATGTAATAAAATTTGAAGTTTCGCCTATTCATACTGTTGTTTCTCTTCTTCATGCTCTGTTTGAACTCTTATTGATTCTTGCTTTCTCTTCCTTTACTAGTTTATGACCAGGATGGAGTTATTATCTTCTCATGATACAAAATTGTTGAGGCAAGGCAATGAGTACTTTAAAGCTGGTCATACAGATATGAGTGCAGCACAAATCGTTGACATCCTCGGTTAAGGTGCTTCAGAGCAAGCAATTTTAGCCTACCAGTATTTAAAGTGCCTGCTTGACCGTGTAGTGGCTAACAATGTAGCATATTATGAAATGATTGAAGATCTCCAAGGAACTCTTGAAGAGCTTCAACAATAATATAAGGAATCTACAGCCCTTTTTCACGAAGGATACGAGAAGAAGTATCAGCAACTCAGTGCTGATAAGGGATACAATAAACTGTTTGTTGCTTATGATGTGAGGGAGAGAACTTTGAAGGCTGAGGTCGAAGAGCACAGACAGATAGCTGAGTTATTAGAGCAGGAAAATAATAACCTACAAAGAGAGGTGTCTCAGTTGAAGTCAGCAGCTTCCACCTCAAACGCTTTGGTCCCTGTGAATGATGAGGGATTCTCTTTCTTGGAGGTCGAAAAATGCCAACCTGAGGGATGAATTAGAAACCTTGAAGAAAGCTGGCCCTTCTACATCTACTCGGGGATGAGCAAGAGCTCCTCGGGGACGAGCAAGAGCTGCTCGGATTACTGTCGAGGAACAAAGAACTCAATCTGCTCTGGAGAACCAGGCCTTCCAATTGATGGCAAAGAACCAGGCATTGGCTGAGATGTCTAAGAAGATCAAGAATTTGGACGAGCAGCTTTCTGCATAGAAGTCTGCCTTGGAGAATAAAGAACTCTTTATAAAAAGTCTTCACGAGCAATTGAAAAGGTTGACTTATCAGTTCCACAAGCAGCCCAGAGAATTTTGGATGGCTGGCTACAATGAGGCTCTTTACCATTTGGATGATCGGATCCAAAATGAGAATAATAAAGGTTACAAACAAGGGTGGTTGAATGCCCTGGGTGTACTGCAATTGGAACAAGGTCACTACTTGTGGGATTATCATAATCCTGGGTTGCTCGACTTGCCAGTGCCACCCTTCAAACTCGACATGAGCTGGATCCCTGCCCGGGCAATCCCTCAGTGTTTGATTTCCAAATACCTTGGCGATTATAGTCTTCATTCCAATGCTGAAATATCTCACCCCTAGCACCTACTCGATCGACTATCTGTGATGAACATCAGGATGCTTAAAGATCTTAATTTCATAAACTCCCCTTATGCTTTAGACGATCCTCCTGCTGGCGAAGAACCTGTTTCAAAAGCAGAGGGGAAGAAACCAATAGAATAGGAATCTTGATGTAATAATTAATTTGTATTTCATTCTCAATGTATTCTGTTTTTGGATTTAATGAAAGACTTTTATTTTTGTTCGCAATCTTGATTGCCATTGCCTTGTGGTTGTAAAACACTTTATATATGTATATCTGTTAAAAAGATAACAACATTGTGTTATTTGTCGATCAACTTAGAGTTGATTAAAACTTATTGTCGACTAGTTTGAATTTGTGGTAATCATTTGATAACTAACCAAACTTAATGATGTTTTGTTTCTCGACCAACTTGGTAGTAATTTAAAAAGTTACGAGTATCAAAAATTTTGCTCGATCACTTTCTCGTACTCATAAAATGTTTCTGACCAACCAAGGTCGGTAAATTTTCCTTCTCGACCAACTACAGTTAGTGAGTTTTTATTCCCGATCAACCATAGTTAGTGGATTTTTTCTTACCGACCAACTTTGGCACTTTTTGGAATTTTTTTTCTTCCTAACCAACCTTAGTTGGCATTTTTAGGAATAGTTTTTCTTCCTAACCAACCTTAGTTGGCATTTTTAGGAATAGTTTTACTTCCTAACCAACTTTAGTTGGCATTTTTAGGAATAGTTTTTCTTCCTAACCAACCTTAGTTGGCCATTTTTAGGAATAGTTTTTCTTCCTAACCAACCTTAGTTGGCATTTTTAGGAATAGTTTTTCTTCCTAACCAACCTTAGTTGGCATTTTTAGGAATAGTTTTACTTCCTAACCAACCTTAGTTGGCATTTTTAGGAATAGTTTTACTTCCTAACCAACCTTAGTTGGCATTTTTAGGAATAGTTTTTCTTCCTAACCAACCTTAGTTGGCATTTTTAGGAATAGTTTTGAGTAGTCTGAGTTTTGCTGAGTAGTGTGTAGCACTAGTATTACGCAAAAAATTTCCAACAAAAGGAGAGAACTGGGCAGAACATTGTCACTTTATTCATACTAACGAAATGTATTACATGAGAGTTTACATCACTGATAATACTTGCGCAAGTGTTCTGCATTCCATGCATTCTTAAAACCCTGCCCTTCTAAAGTTGATATTCTGTAGGTTCCTGGTCGAACAACTTCTGTAACTCGGTAAGGTCCATGCCAGTTTGCTTCCAATTTGTTGTGCTTTTGAATCACTTTCTTTAGCACGTAGTCTCCTTCTTTCAGGTCGCACTTCTTTACTCTCTTGTTGTAGAACAAAGTTGTTCGTTGTTGGTAAGCAGCATTCCTGATGGCTGCTTCTTCTCTAACTTCCTCGAGCATGTCTAAATCCAATCTTCTCATTAAGTCGCTGACAGGGGAATTGAAATTCAGTACTCTGTGTGTCGGGAGACCCAACTCGGCAGGTATAACGGCTTCACTTCTAAATGCCAGCATATATGGGGATTCCCCTTGTTGCTGCTCGGGGAGTAGTTCGATAAGCCCATCATACTGATTGTAGCTCGTTGAACCAATTTGCTTTCGCATCATTCAGTCTTTTCTTCAAGCCATTCAGTAGTGTTCTGTTTGTTACTTCAGTTTGTCCATTTCTTTGGGGATGGCCTGGTACCGAGTGGATCTTCAAGATATTTGACTGATGATAATAGGCAGCGAACTCCTCGTTGTCAAATTGTGTTCCATGGTCAGTAATGAATGCATGGGGAAGACCATATCTACAGATGATATTTTTCCAAATAAATTGATACACCTTCTCGTACGTCATGTCGACAAGAGGCTCAGCTTCTACCCACTTAGTAAAATAATCCACTGCGACAACGAGATATATAAATATTCCTCTGGTCGTTGGAAGTGGTCCGACCAAGTCAATTCCCCACATAGCAAATGGCCAAGGGGAAGTAATGGGTGTCAATAACGCTTGGGGATTTCTTCGGATGGAGGAAAAGCGCTGACACTTGTCACATTTCTTAGTATAGGCTATACAATCAGCCCTCATCATTGGCAAGTAGTATCCTTGCGTCATAACCCTTTGTAAAAGCGTCTGACCTGCTACATAGGATCCACAGGACCCTTCATGGATCTCTTCAATCAAGTCTTTCACCTCGGTGGGATGCACACATCTTTGCAAACATGCTATAATTCCTCGTCTGTACAGAATACCATTATTCATCACATAACGAGCAGCTTTAAACTTCAGTTTTTTGGCTGCAAGTTTGTCAATTGGTAATTCCCCCTCCTCAATATATGCCCTGATGGAATCCATCCAAGATGGTCCTAAATTAAGGGTAATAAAGTTCATCTTCAAATCTTCATCTATACTCTGACCAGCTAAAACTTCAATTGGGATTGTTCTTCGTAGCTCGGTACAAGTAATTGATGCTAATCGAGCTAAGGCATTTGCCCTCGCATTCTCCATTCTTGGTATTCTGACCAGCTGAATAGCAGCAAATTCTGATACCAATTCCCTTGCCTTTGCATGATACCTGATCATTAATTCTCCTTTGGCTGCATATACTCCCATCATTTGATTTATGATCAATTGCGAGTCAATGAAGATAATAACCTACTCTGCCCCCATGGTTTTTGCCAAACTAAGACCTGCAATCATGGCTTCATATTCAGCCTCATTATTCGAAGCTTTGAATTGGAAGCGTAGGGCATATTCCATGTCGACCTTGTCTGGACTATTAAGAACAATCCCTGCCCCACAGCCTGTTGTGCAAGATGAGCCATCCACATATAAACTCCATATACGTAACTCGTCTTCAAATTTTTGATCTGACAGAGTTCCTCGGTGGAAAATTTGTTGCTTCTTTTCACCCTCTCCTAATATTTCTTATTGTTCGTCGATCATCACTTCTTGCCCTTTTACCAACCTAAGTTGGTCTGGGCTTGAGTTTGATGATTCTGTAACATCTACTTGCCCTTTTACCAACCTAAGTTGGTCTGGGCTTGGGTTTGATGATTCTGTAACATCCACAGGTTGATCGGTGAGCAGCTTTTACTCCTCGGGGTATCAGGATAGGTGAACTCTGCTATAAAATCTGCTACTGCTTGCCCTTTAAGCGATGATCTGGGTTCATAAATTATATCATATTCACCGAGCTCTATTGCCCAATACATCAATCTTCCTGATTTTTCTGGTTTATGAAGAGCTTGCCTCAATGGCATATCGGTATATACGACTATAGTATGAGCCTGGAAGTATGGCTTCATTCTTCTACTTACCTCGATCAATGCTAGTGCCAATTTTTCCAGCTTTGGATATCTGATCTCTGCTCCTCGGAAGGCTTTGCTAGTGTAATAAATTGATTTTTGCACTCCATTCTCCACTCTTATTAATGCCGAGCTAACTGCATTCTCTAACACTTTGAGATACAAGTACAATTTTTCTCCCATCACTGGCCTAGACAATAGTGGAGGTGCTCCCAGATATTTCTTCAAGTCTTGAAAAGCCTTCTCACATTCATCATTCCACTCAAAAGTCTTTCGGAGCGTTTTGAAGAATGGGAGACATCTATCAGTTGCTCGCGATACAAATCTGTTGAGTGCTGCTACTCGTCCTGTAAGACTTTGCACTGAAGCCCTTATACTCTTGACTCACTTGAGTCTATATTGTATAAGTGTTCATCTAGTTTGGAAATTGTGACAAAATTATGTCTAACCTAGAAACCAAAGAACCTCAGAGCTTGCTTTACTATGTCATCTTTGATTGAAGAGACCTAGATTTAATTACCAACACTCACACACAGTAGAATGATTCATTTACATGTCATGTTGCATATTAGTGTGTGTATATATGTTGAGTGTTTTTAAATCCCTAAATTTGATTTTTAAATATTTTTTGGGATTTTTTTAAAACATTTTAAAATAAGGTTTTATTAATAAAACTTGGTTTTAAAAGGTTATGGGGTAAATATGCTATTTTAGAAATATTGGTTTAACTCTCTAAAGTTGGTTTGGGTAGAAACCAAAAGCGGTAGAGACTTCAGGGTTTACTTTGTAATTACTTTAGACGCGCGTTTTATCTCGTGTTATTGACCAACATTTGTCGCCCTCTGATTGGTGAGAAGTGTGTTTCTTTGAAGAGAGTAAAACTACACCTGCTTTCAACCCTTGGATCATATGTAATCAACGATCTGCATGTATTCTATCATAATCCCTGTGATTACCTTTTGAACCAATCAGAAGCGTTTTAACCACCGCTTATCGTATGCCCTTGGATCTTAGTCAATCCATCTTGACTCAATCTGGACCCTTGATTTTGGCCCTCGATCTCGAACCTTCTCAGCCTCCTATAAAAGGAGCCCTTTACTCAGCTTTCTGAGACTTTTGCTATTTTCGTCATTTGAGAGAAAAAGAAAGAGAGAGAAGAGAGAGAGAGAGAAACCAGAAGAGAGAGGAAGAGTTAGAAACCCTAACCCTAACCCTAAATCATCTACACAGTTCAAACAAAATACAAACCTTCAAACCTCTATACTTTACCAAACACAACCTTGAGTGTTTGAGTGTTTTTGAGAGATGATTTGAGAGTTGGTTTGTTGCTGTAACCTCTTCTTCTTTGGATCTTGTTTCCAACTTAATCATTTTCTTAGATCTGTTGTTCTTGTATATAGAAATTTTCAGATCTAAGTTTTTCATGATATATTACACTTAGTTTGCATGTTTGTTTCTCATCTTGAGAAATATTTTGTTGATTCGTTTTCAGTAAATGTTTTTAACTTTGAAATCAACAAAAATGTTTTCTGTTTCTAGTTCTCTTGAAACAAGACCTTAGACCTAGTTTGGAATCACACTTGGAGGTTTTCAATCTCGAAAAACTTTTCTAAACTCTGAGATTGATTAAGACCTTGACTGTCTTCTAAGCAAGGTATCCGTGGATTCTGGGATTGTTTTAAAGGTCAAAAAGGTTAAGTTTTGTAAGAAGAGAGAAAAAGAAAACTCACGGCATATAGACTTATTTGTAATTTGCTAGGACTGTTTGTACATGATAAGTGTGTGTGTGTGTGGGCATGCATGTGTTAGAAAGCACCTCCACAAACACTTTCACACTACAACACGAAAAGTGTTGGTAATAAGATCTTGAGAAAAAGAGTCGACGTAAAGAGCTTGAACAAATTGGAGTTAACAAACTGAGAGGACAACATCAACAATCAGAACTGCAGAGAAGTTATAAGGACACCAGAGGGTACATTCCTAAACTTATATAGGTCTAAGTTGTATGCATGTTTGTTATATAGTTTGTAACTGTTAAATTTGTTTATAGTGGATTTTTGTTTTACTCCGTAGAGGGAGTCGTGGATGTTTCCTCAATTGGTGAGGTTTTACCACGTAAAAATCTTGTACTTAATCTTCCTACATCTTCTCATCTCATTCTTGGTTGTGCTGGGTTTTAAAGTTTGTTTAAAACTATTTTATAAACTTGTTAGTAAAATCTTGAATAGATCTCATACATACTGTTTTGTTAAACACATCTTGTGTTCAAATAGTTTTGGTTTTTCAAGAAAAGAGTTTCTCAAAAAAACAGATCGGAGTTACTTAAATAGTTTATTTTTAGTAAACGGCTTTAGTAATAGAATTTCAATTGGTATAAGAGCGGGATATACTTCTTTTAAAGATATCATGTGTTTCTGAAATTGTTTTCTGAAAATCAAATATGGACGAGAAAAATGAAAGATTTGGTAACTTGACCAGACCTCCTATCTTTGATGGAACCAATTTTGCTTACTGGAAAGTAAGAATGATTGATTTCATTCAAGGAACTCTGGGAGATGATGTTTAGGACATTGTTGAAAACGGTTACATTTTTCCTACAAAACCAGCCACTGAAGGAAGTAATGAGAGGGTTAAGAAAGTTTTAAGTGAGTTCACACAAAAAGAGAAACAAGTTTCTCGAAATAATAACAAAGGAAAGAATGCTATATTTATGTCTATAAATGAACATGAGTTCAAAAGAATCTCATCCTGTACCACTTCTAAGGAAGCTTGGGACACTTTAGTTACTGCTCATGAAGGTGACACTAGAGTTAAAGCTGCTAAAACTCAAATGCTCATTCAACAGTATAATTCCCTAATTATGTCTGAGACTGAGTCATTCGATGACTTCTATATGAACCTGACTGATATTGTGACTAAACTGCATGCTAATGGGATAACTTATGATAGACAAGAAATTGTGTCTAAAATTCTGAGATCATTACCACAGAAATTTGATAACAAAAGATATGTTATTGAGGAAATGTGTGATATTAATCTCACTCCTGAACTACTCAGTAGTAAGTTAAGAACTGTGGAAATGGAACTGGAATTTAAGAAACAATTAACCCAGTCCCATAGGAAACAAACTAGTTCCAATCTAAGCTTCTCTTCTAAATTAATTAAGCCTGAGTTTAATACTTCCAATGATGATTCTAATGAGGAATGCTATTTAGAGAGTTTGGACAATCAGATTGCCTTAATGTCAAAGCAGTTTAAGAAAATCATTAAATTTAGAAACAACATGGGAAATAAACAAGGCAAGTCTAATTATCCAACTCCTTTCAATCAGAGACCTCATGAGAAAATCCATGATAAAAATCACAAGGACTCTCACACTAGACCTAACAGAGACCTTAAGAAGACTGAATGCCATAGATTTGGTAAACTAGGACACATTGCACAAGACTGTAGATTTAACTTGAACACTCAAAACAAACACACTAGGGCCAACATTTGTAAGACATGGGATGATTCAAGTGAATCTGAAAATGAGGAACTTGAGTCATCTGATGTTTTTTACCCTTGCATGTCTTTATTTTCCAAGATTATCTATAATGATGATATGCCTGTGTTTGTTAATGAGGATGAATATAGTAATTCTACTTTTGATGTTTCGAATACTGCTGTTACTGGTTTAGATGCTTTGATTACTGAGAATATTGCTATTTGTTCTTTGGGGTGTGTGAGTCAAAGGGAAAGCGATAATGACGATGTCAATGGGTGTGTGAGTACAAAGAATGAAGTCCTAGGGGTCACTTCACACACTACACTTAGTGACTCGGACAATGAAGACCTCCCAGATATTCACACTCTCTATGCTAAAACTCTCAAGAAAAGCACTAGACTAGAAAAGATTGTGAAAGATCTCACTAAGAAGTTAGAAGATCTAAGCCTAATGGTTAAACTAAATGCTGAAGAGTATACTACCCAATGTTTGACTCATAAAAGCGAAATCAGAATGTTTGATGAAAAACTCAGAAATTTAAATGAAACAAATGAAACTCTGGAGAAAAAATACAAAGGGACATTGTTAGAATTGGAACAAACTAAAGAAAAGACAGCAACTGTTTTCAAAAAATTTACAAAATTTGAAAATAATTCAAAATGTTTTGATGAATTTGTTGTTGAATCAAAAACCAATTCTGATGATAGAACTGGAATAGGGTTTTGCCCCAATTTGAAAACAAAAACAAAATCTTTTGAACCTATCAAGTTTGTGTCAGGAGGCAAAAGGCCTATTAAAACATGCCCAGACTTTCATTCTCTAAAAACTGAGTTTGATTCAAAACATCAAAATTTTAACATTGGGGAATCAAGTTGCTCTAAACATGAAAGTTCACCTAAGGCTAAATACGTCTGCCCCTCTATTAGGAAGAGTGAGTCTGCATTCAAGACTGTCACACCTAGGAATAGAGTTCAACCTCAAAACTTCTCAAAACCTTTGTTTAGAGACTTTCCTAAGGAGACCCCAATCTTGAGCAATCTTTATTGCTCTTACTGTGATATATACGGTCACTCTTTTGATAGTTGCTATGCTAGGAGACTAATTACACTTGTCTATAGTTCTCCTATTTATCATAACTTTAACTATTCTAGAAGGAACCGAAACAATTATGTACTTCCTAGACAACCTGACAAAAACTCTAATTATAGGAAGAGAAAGACCAAACCTAAGAGAACATTTCCTAGAAGGAATCCTAAGCACTTTTCTAAACCAAATGCTCATGTTTTTCATAAAACTCAAAATCATGCGCAAAATATTTTTCAACAAAAATCTAATGCTCGTAAATTTTATCAATTGAGAGCTAATAAGCGCAAAATGAAAACTAGAGCAATATGGATTAGAAAAGATGATTTATTGCCTCAGATGAAGTGTAACATAGTTGTTACTGCTTTAAAAGCTGAACACACATCATCTGGTTGGTATTTAGACTCTGGATGTTCTAAGCACATGACTGGGGATCAAACTAAACTTTTAAACAAAACCAACTTTGTTGGTGGTAAAGTCATTTTTGGTGATGGAGTTTCATCTCAAATCATAGGCAAAGGAACTCTCCAAGAAAATGGACTTCCTTTTCTTGAAAATGTCCTTCTAGTTAAAGGTCTTAAGGCAAATCTACTTAGCATATCGCAATTTTATGACTCAGATCATACTGTTACCTTTTCAAAGAACACTTGCAAAATTTTACATGATAAAGGTGAATGCATAATTACAGGATTCAGAACTCCTGACAATTGCTATATTGTCATGAATAAATCTGAAATCTGTAATGTTGCCAGAATGGATGACAACGAGATATGGCATAACAGAATGGGTCATATAAATTACGATAACCTTAGTAGACTGACCTCTCAGGAAATAGTTAGAGGAGTTCCTAAAATCAAATCCATTCCTAACATATATAGTCTGTGGTTCCTGTCAGGAAGGTAAAATTGCTAAGGCACCTCATAAGAAAGTTAATGATATTCTTACCTCAAATCCCTTGGAGCTCATCCATATGGACCTAATGGGTCCCTCCCAAGCTGTTAGTCTTTATGGACACAGTTATATTTTAGTTATGGTTGATGACTTCACTAGATTTACTTTGGTAGCCTTTTTAAAACAAAAGTCTGACACTTTTCAAACTTTATTAAAAATTCTTCTCCGGATTGAAAATGAAAAGGACACTCAAGTAAATAGAATCCGTAGTGACAGAGGTGGTGAATTCAAAGACACTGGTATTATTGAATACTGTGACTATAATGGTTACAAACATGAATTCAGTTCTCCTAAGACTCCTCAACAAAATGGAATTGCTGAAAGAAAGAATCGTACCCTTCGAGAGATGGCACGTGTTATGTTACATGCCAAGAATTTACCTAAGTATTTTTGGGTAGAATCTATTCGTACTACTTGTCACATCATAAATAGGGTCTATCTTAGAAAGAATTCCAAACAAACTCCTTACGAACTTTGTTACAAGAAAAAGCCCAATCTTAAGTACCTTAGAACTTTTGGTAGTACTTGTTATGTATGCAAAGATAAGGAACACTTATCCAAATTTGAGAGCCGAGGTGATAAAACTATATTTTTAGGATACTCGCCTAACAGTAGAGCCTATCGACTGTATGATCTTCGCACTAAAACCTTGATGGAATCCATAAATGTAATTGTGAGTGACACTACTGTAGAGAGTAAGACTGGTGAATCAACTACTGAGGAAGAGCCTACAAACATTTTAGAAAATAACTCTCCAGAAATAGATAATTCATTACCAATTGAGACACCTGAAGTACCTAACTGGGTTTCTAAAGATCATCCCATAAATAACGTAGTTGGTAACCCTAGTGAGCCAGTACGTACAAGATCCCAACTAAGAAACTATGCACATTATGCATGTTTTGTTTCCCTAGTGGAACCAAAGAATGTAAATGAGGCATTGAATGACTCTCACTGGATTTCTGCTATGCAGGAAGAACTTCTTCAATTTTTCATTCATGATGTTTGGTATCTTGTTCCTCGTCCTGATCACAAAAAGGTTATTGGCACGCGTTGGATTTTTAAAAATAAGTCTGATGAAAATGGGATAATCATTTGAAATAAAGCTAGATTAGTTGCTCAAGGATACTCTCAAATTGAAGGAATATATTTTAACGAGACCTTTGCACCTGTTACTCATTTAGAATCTATTCGTCTGCTCTTTGCTATAGCCTGCCACATGCATTTTACACTTTACCAAATGGATGTCAAATCTGCATTCCTTAATGGAATATTAACTAAAGAGACCTATGTAGAACAACCTAAAGGGTTCATTGACCCTCAATATCCAAATCATGTATTTCGTCTCAAAAAGGCTCTGTATGGCCTTAAACAAACACCTAGAGCTTGGTATGAGCGTCTTTCCAGTTTCCTCTTAGATAAAGGTTTCAAAAGAGATGGAAATGATCAAACTCTTTTTATCAAACATTTTGACAAACACATTATTATTGCTCAAGTTTATGTTGACGATATTATCTTTGGATCAACTTCTCCCTCAGAAGTCAAATCCTTCTCTGAAACTATGCATAAGGAATTTCAAATGTCCCTTATGGGGGAGCTACAATTCTTCTTAGGTCTCCAAGTCAAACAAAATTCAGAAGGATTATTTGTATCGCAATCCAAGTACGCTTTAGAGATAGTAAAGAAATTTGGCCTCGAGAGTGCTAAAGATGCTAAAACGCCCATGAGTACTACGTTAAAACTTTCTAAAGATGAAAATGGAAAATCCGTAGATCCTACTCTATATCGTAGTATGATAGGAACCTTACTATATCTTACTGCCTCGCGTCCTGATATTATGTATGATGTGTGTGCATGTGCTCGTTATCAAAATAACCCTAAAGAGAGCCATTTGAATGTTGTTAAACGTATCATTAAATATGTAAAAGGCACTCTAAATCTAGGACTTTGGTACACTAATGACACACCAAGCACTATCATTGGGTACACTAATGCTGACTGGGCTGGGTGTACTGATGATAGTAAAAGAACTTCAAGAGCATGTTATTATATCGGTAATAACTTGGTAGGATGGAGTAGTAAGAAACAAAACTGCACATCACTCTCGACAGTCGAATCTGAATACATAGCCGCTGGCAACTGTTGTGCTCAATTATTGTGGCTTAAACAAATGCTAAGTGATTATGGTATTCAAGAAAACCAATTACATCTCTATTGTGATAATTAAAATGCGATTAATATTTCTAAAAACCCTGTTCAACACTCGCGAACAAAGTACATAAAAATTAGACATCACTTTATACGCAAATTGGTTGAAACTAAGAAATTAGAAATCAATTATCTTCCTACTGATTTGCAACTCGCAAATATGTTCACCAAACCTCTTGATTATAATAGAGTCATTTCCTTGCGTAAATCTATTGGTATGGTTTGTGCTGAGTAATACCTTTGCTGATTATCCCAGTTTTTTCCCTTTGTCCATTTGAGACAAAAGGAGGGAGAAATTTGAGTCTCTAATGATTGTTTATATATGCTAAACAGCTTGATCTTAGTGATTATTGCAGGTTTCTGTACAGTCATACTCAACTGATGTAATAGGGTATTCAATTGTTAATAGTTGAGTTATGTACTTTTGCTTTCTAGGATTTGGGTAGATAGAATCTTTATAGGAATAGGTTTTTCTTATCTTTTTGTTGCCCTACGAGTCCTAGTTGACTCAAAGGAGATTTTGTCTCATATTTTCAAAGGGGGAGATTGAAGCCCTTATAATCTTGACTCACTTGAGTCTATATTGTATAAGTGTTCATCTAGTTTGGAAATTGTGACAAAATTATGTCTAACCTAGAAACCAAAGAACCTCAGAGCTTGCTTTACTATTTCATCTTTGATTGAAGAGACCTAGATTTAATTACCAACACTCACACACAGTAGAATGATTCATTTACATGTCATGTTGCATATTAGTGTGTGTATATATATTGAGTGTTTTTAAATCCCTAAATTTGATTTTTAAATATTTTTTGGGATTTTTTTAAAACATTTTAAAATAAGGTTTTATTAATAAAACTTGGTTTAAAAGGTTATGGGGTAAATATGCTATTTTAGAAATATTGGTTTAACTCTCTAAAGTTGGTTTGGGTAGAAACCAAAAGCGGCAGAGACTTCAGGGTTTACTTTGTAATTACTTTAGACGCGCGTTTTATCTCGTGTTATTGACCAACATTGGTCGCCCTCTGATTGGTGAGAAGTGTGTTTCTTTGAAGAGAGTAAAACTACACCTGCTTTCAACCCTTGGATCATATGTAATCAACGATCTGCATGTCTTCTATCATAATCCCTGTGATTACCTTTTGAACCAATCAGAAGCGTTTTAACCACCGCTTATCGTATGCCCTTGGATCTTAGTCAATCCATCTTGACTCAATCTGGACCCTTGATTTTGGCCCTCGATCTCGAACCTTCTCAGCCTCCTATAAAAGGAGCCCTTTACTCAGCTTTCTGAGACTTTTGCTATTTTCGTCATTTGAGAGAAAAAGAAAGAGAGAGAAGAGAGAAGAGAGAAGAGAGAAGAGAGAGAGAGAGAAACCAGAAGAGAGAGGAAGAGTTAGAAACCCTAACCCTAACCCTAAATCGTCTACACAGTTCAAACAAAATACAAACCTTCAAACCTCTATACTTTACCAAACACAACCTTGAGTGTTTGAGTGTTTTTGAGAGATGATTTGAGAGTTGGTTTGTTGCTGTAACCTCTTCTTCTTTGGATCTTGTTTCCAACTTAATCATTTTCTTAGATCTGTTGTTCTTATATATAGAAATTTTCAGATCTAAGTTTTTCATTATATATTACACTTAGTTTGCATGTTTGTTTCTCATCTTGAGAAATATTTTGTTGATTCGTTTTCAGTAAATGTTTTTAACTTTGAAATCAACAAAAATGTTTTCTGTTTCTAGTTCTCTTGAAACAAGACCTTAGACCTAGTTTGGAATCACACTTTGAGGTTTTCAATCTCGAAAAACTTTTCTAAACTCTGAGATTGATTAAGACCTTGACTGTCTTCTAAGCAAGGTATCCGTGGATTCTGGGATTGTTTTAAAGGTCAAAAAGGTTAAGTTTTGTAAGAAGAGAGAAAAAGAAAACTCACAGCATATAGACTTATTTGTAATTTGCTAGGACTGTTTGTACATGATAAGTGTGTGTGTGTGTGTGCATGCATGTGTTAGAAAGCACCTCCACAAACACTTTCACACTACAACACGAAAAGTGTTGGTAATAAGATCTTGAGAAAAAGAGTCGACGTAAAGAGCTTGAACAAATTGGAGTTAACAAACTGAGAGGACAACATCAACAATCAGAACTGCAGAGAAGTTATAAGGACACCAGAGGGTACATTCCTAAACTTATATAGGTCTGAGTTGTATGCATGTTTGTTATATAGTTTGTAACTGTTAAATTTGTTTATAGTGGATTTTTGTTTTACTCCGTAGAGGGAGTCGTGGATGTTTCCTCAATTGGTGAGGTTTTACCACGTAAAAATCTTGTACTTAATCTTCCTACATCTTCTCATCTCATTCTTGGTTGTGCTGGGTTTTAAAGTTTGTTTAAAACTGTTTTATAAACTTGTTAGTAAAATCTTGAATAGATCTCCTACATACTGTTTTGTTAAACACATCTTGTGTTCAAATAGTTTTGGTTTTTCAAGAAAAGAGTTTCTCAAAAAAACAGATCGGAGTTACTTAAATAGTTTATTTTTAGTAAACGGCTTTAGTAATAGAATTTCGTGCACTTCTTTCTTCGTCGTTGGAGATCGCAGCTCTAACAGAGCTTTGATCTTTTCAGGGTTTGCTTCAATGCCTCGTTGATTGACAATGTACCCGAGAAACATGCCTTCTCGTACTCCAATTATGCACTTCGTCGGGTTCAGCTTCATTTGATATTTATCTAGTTGATCAAAGTTCTGGCCTAAGTCAACTAGATGATCAGCAGCTTTCTTGCTCTTTGTCAGCATATCATCAACATAGACTTCCATATTGCAACTGATTTATTCTGCAAACACCTTGTTCATCAACCGCTGATATGTTGCACCTGCATTTTTCAAACCAAAAGGCATAACATTATAATAGTAAGTTCCCCTAGGGGTAATGAAAGAAGTACTTTCCCTGTCTTCAGGTTTCATGTTAATCTGGTTGTATCCAGAATAAGCGTCCATGAAGATCAACAGCTCGTGTCCCGAGGTAGCATCTACTAATTGATCAATTCGGGGCAAGGGAAAGTGGTCCTTTGGGAATGCTTTGTCTAGGTCGATGAAATCTACACACATCCTCCAAGTGTTGTTCTTTTTCTTTACCATCACCACATTTGCTAACCAGTCTGGATATTTAACATCTTCAATAAAGCAAGCTTTCTGGAGCTTCTCGACCTCTTCATGTATAGCTTGATTCTTCTCGGGACTGAATACTCTTCTTCTCTGCTTTACTGACTTGATCTCCTTATTCACGTTGAGTTCGTGACAGAAGAAATTTGGGTTTATTCCGGGCATATCCTCATGACTCCATGCAAAAGTTTGCTTTCTGCTTCTTAGGAAAGTTATCAATTTCTGTTTTAGTGAGGCCTCCAATGACGAACCTATTTGAGTTGTTCGTTCAGGGTGCTCGTCGTCCAGAATGATGTTTTCAGTAGCTTCCACCACCTGGCCTTTCACGAGTTGGGACTCATCTCTAGGATCCAATGTTTCAATTTCTGCACCTTCCTCCACTTGATAGGTAGTAGTATTTTTCCTTGATTCCTCCAGTTCCTCTTGCTCGGCAGATGAATAGTAGCATTCCCGAGCTACTTTTTAATCACCCTTCACAACTCCTACTCTAAAATTTGTTGGAAATTTTAGGCATTAATGTACCGTAGATGGCACTGCCTCGAACTTCTTCAATCCTACCCTTCCCATGATGATATTGTAGGCTGATTGAACATTTTTATCCATCACGAAGAAGCGTATTCTTTCTGTTCGATAAGCAGGCCATGTACCAATGAATATATCCAATTTGATCGTCCCAAGTGGAAAAAATTTCTCGCCAGTAAAACCGAGGAGGGGTCTATGATAAGGCTCCAGTTGAGATAGCTTTAGATTTAAACTGTCGAAGCACGAGTAGAACATGATGTCTGTCGAGCTACCATTGTCTACCAGTACTCTTGAAATCATTACTTCCTTCATCCTCATTTTGATCACCAATGGGTCATCATGAGGACATAGAACACCTGTGAGGTCGTTCTTTGAGAAACCAATGACCAATTTCTCTTTGTTTACCTTTCTCGGGCGATCCTCCTCAGCTAGATTTATTCGTTGAATGTATGAGCAAGCTTGATCCTCACAGAGGTAAGCTTTTCTCTCTGCAGTAAGGTCTCCTCTTCCTGCATCTCCACCTGTAATAACATTACAATCAAATGACCCAAAGCGTATTAAAAATACCTCACGTTCTGGCTGCCTTGGTCTCTTGGGAAGATCGGGGTCATCTTCTGGATCAACTTCATGGTCTCTTTTCTTGTTCTCCTCTGCTCGACGAGGAGATCTAGACCTCTCTCTTGTTCGATCGCTGTTTCTTCTTTCATTGCTACGATCAACATACTTTGCCAATTTTCCTCGTCTAATAAGTGTTTCAATCTCATTCTGAAGAGCTATCCAATTTTTGGTCATATGGCCATGATCTTTGTGAAAATCGCAATATTTTGCCTTATTCCTCCTGTCAGGGTCTGTCTTCATTTTCTCTGGCCAGTTTAATTCCTCGTTGTTCTTGATTTCTTCTAGAACATGGTTGATATCTATCTTCAAAGGAGTGTAATTATCAAATTTCTTCAATACCTCCCATGACGACCTTGTTTTTGATTGTTTGTCACCATCATTGTTCTTATGCTCTTTCTTCTTAACTTTATCACCTTCCACCTTGGTTTCTTTGGCGTCCATATTCTTCTTCGCAGCCATAGCCTCCTCGGCATTCATGATCTTGGTCGCTTTTGCCATCAGTTCTGACATGGTTCTGGGTGGATCTTTAGCCAAAGTGTAGTACAATTTGTTGGGCAGCAGCCCACTCATCAAGGCAGTAATCGCTGTCTTTTCTTCATAATCAATGACTTCGAGTTTCTCGTTATTAAAACGAGTTATATAATCTCTGGTACTCTCACCAGCTTTCTATCTAACACTTAACAAATGCGCTACTCGTTTAACTGGCTTTGCCCCAAAACAGAAATTTCCAATGAATAACTCAGCCAGTTGAACGAAAGTTGAGATCTTACCCCGAGGAAGATTATTATACCATATTTGAGCAGATCCGATAAGAGTTCCTGAGACTGCTCTGCATCTCATCTCATCTGGAACAGCATAGATGTCGGCTGCAGCTTGGTATTGTTCTACATGAAGAGCAGGGTCGATCTTTCCATCATATTTGGGAGCCACAACAGGTGCTTTGAACTTTGACGGTTTGGGAAAATCCACAATGGCCTGGACAAAGGGTGTCCCTTGAATAAAAGTTCGTTGTAGGAGGTTCTTGGCCTTAGCTATTTCCCCTAGTCTGTCTTCCAGCCTCTGAATAGAGCATTTCCACGCATCATTTCCTTCCTCGGGCCTGTTGGTTCGAGCAATTGATCGCGTTGAGGTGGCTTCCTGTGATTTATCTTGACGATTAGCTGGTCGCGACTCGGCAGATCCTTCCTTTAAGTCTGATGATCGTCGAAAGCTCCTCGACGCAGCCTTAGGAGGACTTTTGTTCCTCCTAGGAACTAATCGATCAAAAGGAGATACCTACTTAACATTTCTAGCGCACTAGTCCTTTCTGGAGAGAGGGTGATACGTTGTTCATTATCTGTGGCTCGTACTGACGAAGTTCGTCCAGATTGATAAGAAAAATCTTCAGACTCCTCAGTACGATATGAATCGGTACGCCTAGTATGCGAAGAAATTAAACGGGTATTTCTTTGAACACTTCGATGTCATGAATGGGTCGGTACTCCGCCATGAAGGGTTTATATGAGTTGTCACATAGTTTCTTGTATGGTTGTCTGGCCCTGGGCCAGATTTGTCATTATTCCAGCCAGATCTGGAACGTTTGGCGGAGCAGATGGATTTGGAGGGCTTCCAGTGTTTCGATTGCTGGGTTCTGGATTATCAGCCGTTTGTAATGAATTATTTTTTATGAAAAACGATATTACTAGTCGTTTCCCACAGACGGCGCCAATCTGTTGATGTAAAAAATTAGATTATATCTAATTTTTTAATCACAGATAAAATAAAATAAGACAAAGAAATTTTAAAGTGGTTCAGCCTTATAAGAATGGCCTACATCCACTGTTTCTATTATTGCTGACCGTTTAGGAATTCTTGATTACCAGTTTAGTCAAGAAATTCTCGGTTCCCTTACAATGAGGATGATACAATGTATTTATAGCCCTCGGGCTGTACATGTGAAAGGGTAATACATAGCTATCCATTAGGCGTATACATCTGTATGATAATAATAAGCATTTAATGTGCAGTCAATCTGTTGGTTATCCTACTATTAATGCTCTGTTCGAGGTGCATTTCGGGCCGCCTAAGTAGCTCGATACTCATAATTTGCTCGGTGTATTAAAGTTCCTCGGAGAACTCTTGTTGGTCGGAGCGTCTGAGTTGATCGGGGAAGCAGAGTTCCTCGTTGCAGTATGGTTCCTCGGAGAGCATCTATTGCTCGGAGTATCTGAGTGGGTTGGGGAAGTTGAGTTCCTCAAAGTCAAGGTGTTGTTCGGAAGTGTTTGTTATTGCCACACACATTGCCACATGTCTTCACTCAATTGAGCCATGTCAGCAGACTAAATTTGGTATCAACACCTAGAGTATTGATGGTATAAAACTAATCATAAATTTAAGTGAATAATTAGACCCAGAATTTAGTACTCCCAAGCATTACGTATATGAGGTTCAAGCCCGATGCATACTTAATCAGAGGACGAGTAAATCGGTATTGCAATAGTTACACTCGAATTGTATTCTAAAGCAGCCCGGTTACTTGAAAGCAAACGAGATCCAAAGATCTACAATTGTCGCGTTCCTTCGCAATACGGTCGTAATCAAATCATTAAATTTAGAGGATTACTTTTATACACATACAACTACCACAGCGGGTTTGGTTCATGCATCCCGACCCTTAAAAGTCTAGCCTACCATGATGAAAGTAATGAAAACGATTTTTGAATTGCAGGAAGTCATGATTAAACTAAGAAAAATTGAAGAATGATGTAAACGGGAAATTAGACAGAGGAATTTAATCACTAATCTTACCAAAGCACTCCAAGCATTAACTACAATTACTTGTAATCACAGAAATCTGAAAAATCTTCAATCTTGGAATTAAAATTATATAATTTATCTTCAAACTAGGGTTTTTCTGAAAAGAATGGAAAATTTAGATAAATTCTCCGTTCCTTAGAATGATAATAAATCGAGTTTAAACACCCTACAAAGCTCCAAGAGTTTTAGCTGAACTAGGAATCTCCATTAGAGGAAGAGTAAAAAAAATCAAAATTCGACAATCGGATCGGTCCGGGCCTTCTTCGGTTCGGTCTGGCTGGAATCCGGATCGATTCATTTATTTTTTGGCCGGATCGATCTGGTACGGATCGATTCATTTATTTTCCTTCAGCTTCGATCCGTCTTCGGTCCGGGGTTCTCTGGAAATTGGCATTTTGGATCGGTTCGATCCGGATCGGTCCGAATTTCCTTTGACTTTTTCTTCTACCTTTGACTGCTCATAACTTTCACACTGGGACTCCAATTGAGGTGTCGTTTCTTCCTATGTGCTCGTGAACTTGATATCTTCATTTTTTCTTTAGATGCCTCATCTGAATTCTAGGTAAAAATTATAATTTTACCCTTTTGACTTTCCTTCTTTTCTTTCTCGATTCTTTCGGTTTCTTTCTTTCTTTAATTGACATCAAATACCTGTAAAATCAGTACGAAATACCAGAAACTCGGGGTACTCATTAGAATAAGTCAGTAGTAAGATTATGAGATAAAATTCAATCGATTACGTTGTTCGAGGTGCTAAAAATAACTAAATTAAAGGGATAAATTCGGAAGAATTTATGCCTAATCATTGCCAAAATTGAGTACACTTGACTAAAATATAAAATGCCTTAAAAAATTACACTTACTCACTTTGGGGTCTCCCGTGCTCGGTCATCCCTCTTATTTTTCTAACCTTCTCGCTCGGCGTTCGTCTCTCACTTTTTGGGTGCATACCCCTTCTTCTCCCACATGAATATCTTCCCCCACACTAATGTCTTCTCGGGTACTCCCTCTTTCTCATTCTCTATATTTTTTATATTGTTTGTTTATCAATTATCCCAAGTAGGTGTTCAGATTCAACATATCAAGCTCAAATGACTTATGGTTTTATAATAGGGTTCTTGTAAGGACATATTTCTCATGTCCGATATCTTACTATTGTGTATATCGTACGCCGCTACATTTGGCACGTCTCTTCACGATCTCACACGACGACCTCAATCTGAATTTCGGGAATACCAACCATCCTAAAACGGCCCTCTTTTTAGACATCGTCATTTTAAGGCTTTAGACATCATCATTTTAAGGATTTATGCCTCTTTAAATGCACACTTGCACTCCCATTTACATGTGCAGATTTATAAACCTTCAAGAGATTTATTTTTACTCATTTAGGAGTATTTTGTGGAGAAGCCAGTCCCTTCTTCATTGCTGCTCATCTGGAATTCTTGCGAGAGATTTCAGCCAACGACATCGGAACCAACACCTACGGGTATTTCGTATGTCACACTTATTTTCATTATAATCCATGTAACCGTTCTTTACAAATTATAGTGAAAATAATATGGTTTTGCCCTGCGGGGATTTTTCCTGATTTTTTGTGTCACATGCTTTATTTATTTATTGTTTGACACACGCACACATGTAGGTGCATGTTTAGGGGTTGTATTTCTTTTGTTCAAAAATAGACTCTAATTAAATATGGTTTTCTTGGAAACTTGCGAATAATTTTTTATTCGATATCACACACTGCGCGTTTGGTTATCGCGGCTTTTCAGTTCTTTCGTGTTTCAACCTTTAGGATTTAATTTTGCTTAAATCATTTTGTGTTTTGTTTTTGCAGGTATTGATTTGGTGATTATAATTGTATTTTTAGGCTTTTGCAAATCAGCTATACTCTCATATCTCTTTATGTTTTTGAAAAACAATGGTATATTTATTTTGCATATTTGGGTCACTTTATGTCTTATTTGTGTCGCTCTACCTATTTTCGTTTTCAAAACATTGGCATATAGCGTAAAATTGTTGATATAAAAAATAGTTTGACATGAGTAGAATAAAAGATTAATCCAAAGGTTAAATCATTGGATTCATTTCTATGTCACTGTGGTATTGATGTGTGTGTGTGTGTGTGTGTGTGTGTGTGTGTTGAACATGCTCTGGTTTTCTTCTTTTGATTTTGAATTTGTTTCTTTGATTCTATTATTTTCTATGTGTATCTATTAATTGCTTTATAAGTTGTATGCTATGTGTTTGACAAAATGTCCAAGTATTTTTGGAGTTAATTTTTTTAATTTGGTGCTTTCAGTATTCATAACATAGAAACTTGAATAATACCATTTGAACTATAGATATTAAAAACATCAAGTTGCCATCAAAAACAACAATTTAGCACACGTTGATATATTTGCTTAGCTCACTGCGTTTATAATGTGAAATTATTACAAAGATATCATATAAATGATGCAACGTAATACTCTTCATCATATTTATGGGGTCAATATTAATTACACATTCACAAAAAATGATTCTTGTATGATTGTGTACGCTAAGTTTAATGTTAAATTTAATTAACTGTAAAAAGAATTGCAATGTTTTACAATCCACTTAGAAACTTGAAACTATATAAAAGCAAACTGCATCTATTATTTATAAGGGTTAGTTTAATGTGCGTTCCAAGACTTTATATTGCTTAGTTTGTTGTCTTGTTATAAAATCATTGATGTGTGATAATACGACTATGAGTATGGATCTTATATTCAGCAAATTGCGTGATGATGTAATTGCATGTAATAGTATCCATAATTTTTATATTCAATTGAGTGGGACAAAAATGTTTTCATCGCATGCTAGACTTTTTAAGTGTTAGGGACTAACTACTAGAGTTCCTTCCTTTTTTGTTTGAAGGATAAAGCATTGGGAGTCGGGACATAAAAGAGTTGCCAATTTGATTGGGTATTGTTGTGACGGTGATGAGAGGTTGTTTTTTGCTTTTTGCTTAGTATATGCCTAATGATACACTTGCAAAAAATTTGTTCCACTGTAAGTATTTACATTTGCTTCTGGTTTTAGTTTTTTGATTTAGTTGTAAAAAACTTAAGGAACAAACAAATTTATCATTTTTTGACTACCTCCACCTAAAAGACCTGACAAACTGCATAATAGATTCACTTTCCTCTTATGGATAAAATCTTAAGGAACAAACAACTTTATCATTATTTTACTACCTACCGCTAAAGACTTGGCAAACTGCATAATAGATTCACTTTCCTCTTTCGCTTCATGAGCACTTGGACTCTGTTTAGATTGGTAAGAGTGAAGGGAAAATAAATTATTTGTTCTCTAAGAAAGGAAACAAAAGGTATATGTGATTTCTGCTAACTTTGATAGGTTGTCTCAAATGGCACAGTGTTTTGACGATGGATCTATCTTGATAACTAACTTGATAGACAACTCTAACACCAAGCTTGGAATCTAGTCTAACTATATTCTAAGTAGTTTATGTATCTTGATAACTAACTTGATAGATAACTATAACACCAAGTAATGGATGCCTAAAGTAACTAGTCTATGTCTAGAAGCAAAACCGTAATTTAAGATTCACGAATAGGTCAATGTACAAATACACGCTCATTTATTTGTTGCACATTAAAATTTATATAACCATCAAACATATTAAGAATGAAATATACATTGGAGGGAGGAAAGAAAAGGTTACGAAACACATACACTTACTCTAAGTAATAACTTACTTCATTCTTTGGAGTTTGGAATTTTTTTAACTTGTTTCAATATCAATACACCTGTTTGGAGATTACAGAACACATACACTTTCCCTAAGTAATAACGTATAGGCACATATATATGAACACATATCCCGCTTGGAATTTTTTTAAACGAGTGTGTATTTACGAAGTTGTTATTGTATTTACGAATGAACGTGTATTTATGATTTTTTTGAATGAGCGTGTTTTTTTTAGTATTTATTATTATGAAGTTGTTGTATTTATTTATGCTTTTGTATGACATCAACTTCATATCTTGTTGAAGATCTTCTTTCTCCTCTGCCCACCTCGATTAAATCTCATCAACAAGTGCTTCTAGATTAAAGGATTCAATATTAATATATATTCGGCTATCTTATTTTAGTATGCATATCTTTTATCCTTTTGGGCTTTTATTTATCATTCAGAGACCCTCCCGTGTACTTTAATCGATAGGCCAATTGGTATAGTTTATTGAAAGTTGTATTATTAGTGGCATATCTTGTTTCTTATACTACACTACTAGCAAGTGTACTGGATAATAAACCTTGAAGTTGTGTTAGTAAATGATTATAATCTTCTTATATAATTATTAACAACTATATATGTATAATACTCATGAAAGATGTTCATTAATACTTGGTTTCATCTCCTTGCTTCATTTAAGTGTTGTTCTTTTTGCAAATTCACAAGGTCCATAGCTATGCTCAAGAAGCGCATCACTATGACTTCCCTGTAACATACAACAATTCATATAAGGTTTCAGTGCTATATTTTTGTGCATACTGCAGTGGTATGTCCATATTTATGCACTCAATTACACACTGAATTGGGAATAGAATGATTTCATTAAATAATGCTATTCAAATTCTCTTGCAGTATTAATTTATAGACCTAAATAAATGTGCACTAAGTTTGATTCCTTAATCTGCAACATTGCAAGTTAAAATGCTTGCAGGGAACATAATTTCCTTTTCCACTAAGTGGCGCAACAACTAATGGAAAATGTGGCAATTAATTCGGTTGTCTGCTTCGGGCGATTAAATTTCACAAACGTACATGTTTGGAATGTGTCATTGCGAATTTTATCAAAATTGCAGCTGGTTTGGCCCCATATTTGGTTGTTCCACCGTGGTGGGGCAGCAAAAACAGCATATTGACTTGGTTTTTGTATATAAATGTTTTTATCAGAGTTCATATTGGGTGTTATTCCTACTCAAATGGCCTCTTTGAAGATTTAACATGGTTTATCCTTATTATTTTATTCAATATTAGGCCAGTGAGAAAAAAGATTTGTGTTTGATGGGGTTCTCATGAAGATGGAGGATATCGTTTTAAATTTATGATCATATGCTATCTAAACAAAGGTATTTTCAATTTATTTATATTTAGCACCAATATAATATTATTGTTGATTATCTTACTTCTTTTTTAGAAGATTCTCAAAGTTCACATTCTTTCTCGAATCTTGGAGGCAGACAATGCTCATGCCAATGTCGAATAAATTCAATATTTTGGTACAGAATAATTGAATCGAGGTATTATACTTTGAAGAGTGTCTATATAGTTGCATAATGGAGAATTAAAATGAACAGAAAGATAACAGATTCACTACGATGTCTAAGCTAGATGTTGTATATACTTGCATAGTTATATTCATGTATATTGATCTGATTGTTCGTGTATTTAAGTGATGATCCATCCTCCTCCATTCAAAAGTGATGATCCATCATCCATTCAGAAGCAAAAGCCCTTCCCTGGTTCGCCTACTTGTCATTATCTCAATTCCCTCGAGGAGTTTAACACTACCATAACCACCCATGCATAAGTTGTCTGCCTTATCAACTACCATTTAGATTAGGTATGTTGTATAATTTTCATCCAATCAAACCCACTTTTAATGGATACATTCCACTCGAGTATCTACAAATGATGATTAGGCTACAAATGTTGCCACTCCCATTTTTTAGGGGAGTGGCCCTTAGCACCTGTGAATTTTCCCCCCTTTTTTTGTGTGTGTTTGTATATAACAAGTTTTTTTTCCCCTTTTAGGGATTAGTTATGCTTCATGAAATGATGACTAGTCTACCTAACTCTTGACCATCTAAGGCTATATATATATGAGCTAAGATGAACTATTGGGAATGGTGTAGTTGTGGTATGTTTTTTCTAATTTCATATTTGTGACACATGTACAACCTATTTATGGTGTAGGAACCCAATTCAGAAGGACCGAACAAGTGTGGTGGACCTCTTGTCTATTTTAATATGTTGGGAAAAAAAGGTTTCAGAACTAGGGTTAATAACACTCTCGTAGTACGTGATTGCTCTTTCCTTTTCTCTCATCATCATTAGTTCCTTTATGGATCCTTGAATTTCTTCTTAGGTACGTTAATTACCCATAAACTTCTTATATTACTTATTTTATAGAGTAAATAGGTCTTGGTCATAGTTGTCAAATTGTGAATCGAATCATGAATCGGAAACCCTATGAATCGAATCGTAAGAATCGGTTTAAACGTAAAATATGTAGGAGATAATATATAAATGCAAAGAGAACACATGAATAATATGACGATAATTTGAAAACATCTATACTTTGGCTTAAAACAAGCCTTTAAAAGGGTGAAAACCCAAACCAACCCCCAAACGGCCCTGTAAGAGGCATGGACACCTCACACGGGACCAATGTAACTTGTAAGAACCGACCGCATAGTTATGGGTCTCTTGCTTTGAGAATATGATGATAATTTGAAGACATCTAGATTAAGCTTAAAAATAAGTCGTTAAAAGGGAAAAACCCAAACAAGCCTCCAAACGGCCCCGTAAGAGGCATGAACACCTCGCACGTGACCAATATAACTTGTAGGAATTGATAGCGTATTCACGTGTCTCCCGATTTGAGGATATGACGATAATTTGAAAATATCTAGATTAGGCTTAAAAACATGCCGCTAGAGGGTGAAAACCCAAACCAACACCCAAACGGCCCCATAAGAGGCACTAACACCTCGCACGGGACCAATGTAACTCGTAGGAACTGATCACGTAGTCGTGGGACTCCCAGTTTGAGAATATGATGATAATTTTAAAATATATAGATTAGGCTTAAAAATAAGTCGTTAAAAGGGTGAAAACCCAAACCAGTCCTGAACAGCCCCGTAAGAGGCATGAACACCTTGCATGGGACCAATGTAACTTGTAGGAACTGATCGCGTTGTCATGGGTCTCTTGGTTTGTGAATATGACTATAATTTAAAAATATCTAGATTAGGCGTAAAAACATGTCGTAAGAGGGGAAAACCTAAACCAACCCTCAAACGGTCATGTAAGAGGCACTAACACCTCGCACGGGACAATGTAACTCGTAGGAACTGATCGCATAGTCACGAGTCTCCCGGTTTGAGAATATGACAATAATTTGAAAATATCTAAATTAGGCTTAAAAATAAGTCGTTAAATGGTGAAAACCCAAAACAGCCCTGTACGAGGCATAAACACCTCGCAAGGGACTAATGTAACTTTTAGGAACTAACTGCGTAGTCACGGGTCTCCCGATTTAAGAATATGATGATAATGTGAAATTATTTAGATTTTCTTAAAAACATGCCATTTGAGAGTGAAAACTCGAACAAGTCCTCAAACGGCCACGTAAGAAGCACTAACCCCTCATATGGGACTAATGTAACTCGTAGGAGTTGACCGCATAGTCACAAGACTTTCGATTTGAGATTATAATAATAATTGTAACTTGTATATGCAATTGTTCATGTTGAATAATATTTTATTAAAATTACTCGGTTATTAATATCATCTATTTTTTGTATCCTATTGTTTTGCATGATAACATTTTATCGTTAGCTTTTATCCATGTGGAACACACGAAGAAATCAGTGGTTTATAATAAGGGGATTATTTATTTAATATTGTTAATATTCAAGATTCTATTTTTTTGTTTTGGTCATGCGGGCTTTTATAGTTTTATTGTTGACTTTTATGGTCGTGTGGCCTTTTGTAATTTTATTGTTATATTTTTGGCCGTGCAGGGTTTACATTATGCGTGTTTTATATTGGCAGGATTTAGAATGTTCAGAAAATAGAGAAAACTCTGCTCAATTTTTTTGATGTGTGAACTATTAAGACTTGTAATATTTTGAAGTTTATATGTACATTAGTTTATCAACAACGTGCGAGATTCGCAATTTGTGAATTTTCTGTGACACCCCGACTAATTAAATACCGGGTAGCTACTCCTTTATTAAATTAAATCAAAACGCCAAGTTGGCTCAGTTAATAGCATCACTGTCGAAAACATTTTATTATTACTAACCACCTAGTATTTAAAAAGTAAGTTGCCAAATTTTAATTAAAGTCTGATTAACATGCAATAAATGTAATGAAGAAATAATAACCCCATTCACCATAATGAAGTAATAGAATAACCGTAACATGATATAAATAAAACTGGAGGAAAAACTCCTCATAATACAATCCCAACACTGAAGTAAATAGAGAAATACTGAATACTGAAATGAATACATGCCAAAGTCTGAAAACTGAAATGGAAATGTATCTAATAGAACTTGGGCAACATGCCCTACAACTGAGGAATAATGAATAAGGAATCCAAATGATATAAGTGTCTAAAAGCAAATCCCTGTAGCTTCCACCAGCTACAGCTCGTCATCAGAATGAGAATCCTATGCATGGTGACCTTGTGGCTGGGCACCTAAAAATGGTTTTACAAAAAGTAGATTTGAAAGCAAACGGGTCAGAGCCCGAATGTGGAGATATTTTAAAAACCTGCAAGTGCTTTAAAAACATTTAAAACAGTATATGCAAAATACATGTTAGGACGTGCTCTCACATGATATACTCACCTCTCGTCTAACTGTGCACTCATAACGTTCCTGTACCCATTCATGTGTTATCTCATAACTATCTAACTCTAAAGAGTTTCTATCACTTCTACTCGGTTCACGTTTAATTTCCAATCTTAACAATTAATTAGAGAGTTCTACTTTAATTCCCGGATTCCCAATTATTAACAAAACCATTTATTGATAAAAGTTCCCTTTTTCTTTACAAAACATTTCCATAACTATACTCACAATTTAACATAATATATTCCTTCTCATTTAACCGTATATTTTCACATCATAAATATACAATACAAGCACCCAAAGGCTAAGCTGCGGTGCACACATACTCTGCTATCCATCCCGGTACATCACGTACATAAGGATCACGCATTCCGAATCTCTCAGGAATCGTTCAGATAACAACATCACAAATAGTGGAGGCGAACACAGTCACCATCACATGGGTCACGCACATACCTACGCTCCCATGATCAGCAAACTTATTAACATCACAATAAGTCCTTCAATGACCTATGTTCATCGAGGTAACCAATCTAAATCCGGGCAACACAAGGATAAGAAGGCCCTAAGCGAACGTAAACCTCCCGTGATAGCAAGTATGGTAGGTATGTCATACACATAAAATTATATACTAAGCATTCACACATCTTAGATATCTCAATAATAATAAAGGTATACTCTACATCATTATACCATTATTCCAAATTCATATATTTCAAGTATCCCGATAATATATAAATTAAATAGTCGACACGTCTCACGTCGTAATTTCTTAACTTAAGACCTATCTCAAATAGACTATTAAGTCCCCATAATTCCCACATATAACATCTATATACCTAAGGTCTTTACTTCTGCCCCGAACCTTATTTCATCAATTTATTCAAATTTGCACTATTTGCCCAAATATAATCTTACATAACGAATTTCATTAATTTAGAATAATTCCTCAAATTCAATTCCAATTAAAGTCCAATATCAAAATCATACCTACTGGTCTTCCTTAAAATATAGGGTAATCATAATGTCTCCAATATTATTATCCAAGGGTTAACACCATTAAAATTCAATTAAGAAAAACTTTAGTCATTCTGGGAAGGTCGATCGATCGACCTTGACCTTCGATCGATCGATTGTGGTCGATCGATCGACTTATGAATGTCGATCGATCGATTAAACAGGTCTGTTACGGGCTGCTTCGTTTTGCAGTTACAGTTTCGTCCCAAATCACCATTTTTAAGCATGAAACTTCAAGATAAGGTTACTATAACATGATACTAACATCCTACAACAGTTTTAACATGCTAAGTCTCATAATTCATCATTTAAAAGCTTGGTTTAGATCAAAACTACATCAAACTATTTTCCAGAATTCTTCCATTCAAGAACATTATGAAATTCCTTCTAATTCCACTTTTAGATCATCATAGGTTCTGTTTATCACATATAAATTCGTCCAGCATATACTACATGCAATTCCTACATAATTCATGTCCTTTAACTTTCAATTCATGGGTCTAATTTATCTCCAAAAGTCAATTTCGAAAATTCCTAAACATGGGAACATATCTTGAATTAAAGGAGTTTAAATCACTTGCCTTATGTTATCTCATAATTTGATGTTGAATCTTGATAGCCAAGTTGTTCTCCCTCTCACTTTTCTGCAGAATTCTCTTCCTTCTCTCTCTCTCTCAAGCTCTTTCCCAAGGTAGAAGACAATGGAGGTTATGGAGGTATGTCTTGATTTTGGTAAGTTGGAAGTATATTTCAACTTCTCCCGTAGCCCATTAAGTCTCTAAATGGTAGTAGTGGGTTAAGTGGGTTAAGGAAATAGTCAGCTTATTAATTCCATTTTCGTCACTTTTTAATTCCCAAAAATATAAATTACCAAAATACCCCTTATGATGTCGATATGGCCCACAAATATCCCGGGACCCAAACTAAACTTCCGGCTAGTGTTTTCTGACTATCTTGACCCTTCCAGACGCGTTGGCGCACTCAAAACGACCATACGGTTAATGGAACTAAAATTCACTTTTTAATTTAATATAATAAATACCATGACGTGGCGGTCACACACGTCAAACAAAATTCCCAAATTGCCGTATTTACATCTCACGACAATTTCAATATTACCAATATTCATAATAATAAAATACTAACTCACATCTCGTTAATATTTTTATCCGGATTAATTTCCAATTAATAAACATTTAATTCAATTAATCCTCAAAATAAATATCACAGAAAATACGGGGTATTACATACTCCCCCCCTAATAACTGAATTTCGTCCCGAAATTCGGAAAGAGTAAAGCTGACTGGAAAATTTAGGTAACCCCCAGTATGCAAAACAATTAATACGAAAAGCCCAAATCAGTAAAATCTTCACAACAAGCTTGTTTGACATACTCGATACCTAATCAGAATAATCTTCGATCAATGCACCTCACGTTGTGCTCTTATTAAACAACATAGAAAAAAATACCTTATACTTCACTGGTTATATTAACTCAATATCATTATGAGTCCGCACCTCACTACGCATTAACTCCCGCGTTTATCAAAACATGAAACACTCCTTCTGGAAGAAATTAATAATAATCTGACTACTTGCTCACTCTTTGAATCTCTATTCCCGACGTTATGACCTTTACACAAGGGAAAACCACGTCAGCCTATTGGTGTTACACCAACCTTTATAAGTACCTTGTCCACTATAAATATATATGGGTGCTTTTTCCTCCCCAACACTACCATTAGGTAATAACTGTTCCTCATCACTACAATATACCTCACTAGTTATACTCGATTTGGAATTGGAAATATCGCAATGAATCCAAAATTTCTTCATACAATCAATCCGTCGTTAGTCACCTTGGAATCGTTACCCCACCGGAATTCGGATTTCGGGGATTTCATCCCAGTTCTATGTAATACTATGTCTAACCACGTGCCGGCGTGTTCACTATTTAATAGTGTAAATTACCCCAAGTATATAACAATTTCTCTCTTTCTGGACCACATGTCCCACATAATCAAAGGAACTCATCACTTATCAATAGGTTGGTTACCTCACAAGAAATTACCCAACTTGACACTCCCATTCTTGGAATCGTCGCCTGATACAAAATTATCTGGTTGCTCATCTAACCCCAACTGTTCTACTACTTACTATACCTTCTCAATGTCGATATTCACATAGAATTCTCCCCGTTAAATGCTACTTAATTATCTTATTCTTCCTACGAATACCAAAAGTTTGGATCTTTACACTTTCACCACTTTGTGCATGACTAGACTTCATACCTGATTGACGTCCTCATTTTATTTACTCTTGAGTTACCCTCAACATTCAATTGATGGGAAAAACACCCCGCCCGCTCGGGGAGAGCGAACGATGCGCTACTATCGATAAACTAAACTAATCCACAAATAACAAGGTGTACAGCATCCAAATCCCTCAATTAAACAAGAACCCACTATTCTCATCTTCAATTTAATACAATAGATCTCTCGAAATAATTACAACAATCCAACTATCTTGAAAATAAAATAAATCTCCAAATTTGAACGTGCTACACCGACTACACATGATATTCACTTACACCTTTTCTTATGACGTTTAACCTTGATAGCAATAATTTCGCCCGTCCATGTTTCTCTTCCTTTGGTTTACACTTTAGCAATTCAAGGTGTCTATGCCCCTTATAACCCAACTATACGGTTTTTAAACATTATATACGCTTCATACAAATCTCAAACTCTTTATTGTCACTGTAAATACAACGGTGCTATACCACTAAGGCGTTCTCAATCGCTTCTGAATTATACATCCTAAATCCTCCTTATCCTCAAGGCGTCCCTCAACATGCTGTGCCAAAACTAATATTATTAGTACTTACATCGTAATTTACTAACATCTGGCTCTAATGGCCTTACAACATAATTTACTCTTTGTAATTTCCCATTATAACTATATACTTCCGTATTTATAGAGGTATCCAATTCATGAACGAAGGGCCACACTTCTCCCTACTACCAATCTTATGCTAAGTTTCATGCGTGGAGTGTCTCGCAAAGCGAAATCAAAACAAGGAACCCCCCCGATACACTACTACCTAACATTGTTGATCATCGGAATTAGTTAAGCCCTGTCCATAGCAAGTACCCCTACACTCTCGTTTCTCAACAAATTTACATTTTGCCGCAATGACACTTAAACAAGGATCTCCCTTCGAATGTCACTTTCTCTTGACACTGATGGTAATCGCATTTCATATACACCACGTAATTAAGATCGGGGTTCTCAAAATCCCGTCCCCAGACATACAACTATGAGTATAAACTCCCAAATCTCTAACGGGGAATAAGACAATGTACTCCTTTTTTTTACTACCTCTCTATCGTTAATTATAAAAACCAATTAACTCTTTGTTGACTAGAAAAGTAATTACATACTACTCATAATAATGAAATCCCTACGCATAATGGGATTCAATATCTGAGACCATAATATCTTTTCGAAATCACAACACTTTGATCGAGTCACCAGGCCTCACCACCTCCGTATATGCTTTATCAAGCCATAGCCCGGGAAACAGGAATTTTGGCGGGTGCCCAACATCCGTGTCATATCAAAATCTCATGACAACGTGCTCCTCAACCATATACTAATACCACAAGGATCAAATAATAACAACAGTTATTTTCCAGATTCCAGTGAATTTAACAATTCAAATATAAGTTCAAATAATACGAAACTAAAGAGAATGTCACTCGCGAGATTTACGGAGCATGCTATCGGTATAATCATATATATAGAACCATAATTAAAGTCATAATATACCTGCTTATTACATCACTAAACGAGTAATTTTAATAAAGCCTAAACCGTTATTCATATACCAATTCATCCTCCGCGGATGACAATAAAAGTAACCCTCACACTATAAGGAAAAAGATATCTTTGTATATGACGAAATTATTGATATACTTACCAACCTCGACTCTCAAGTGAAAATAGTAATAGTGGCAATTGTAGCAACTCATTCACGCCATAAATAACATGCATCATCATCTGAGAATGTAACTCATACTTCTATTTTATCAATTGACCTGGCTACTCAAATGGTTCCTGGACATATCGCACATACTGTCCCACACCGACTTTTTCAATAATTGTTGTTCTCGCCAGGCACAATACTTTGATCCCTACTCTTGTATCGGGAAAAATATTTTATAACGCACGGGTTTCACTCCCCACAGAAATACTTCTACACATACTCCTCTTATCTCTTGTCTCACCAATCAGGTTAAGTTGGTTCATCTCTTGGACGTTGGTAGTCTCGACTCAAACGACTATCTCTGTTGTTTCCTTAGTGTTGGCGGCCCTAAGGATCATGCTACTAATTTCCCACCTCCTTTACTGAAATTACCATCGCTTGGTAGTAATTCCTCTATCGGATTATTTTAACGGTTTCTCCATTGGGTCTTCCCATTGTGGTGCTTCTCCAACACCAGTTTTCCCTCAGTCTTACTTTATGTAAGGTTCTCGATTCTCGTGTCTCCCCACTCGGGGATGTTTACCTCCAAATTAACACTATGCAACAATACCATTTGCTTTAATCGTCCAAGCAGAATCCTGCCCGAAGGACTTGCGATTCTTCTCTGTAAATTCTTTCTTTAATAACCCCTTTTCCGTTTTACCTACTTCACCCAGTGTAGGGTTCACTAAATAATTTTATTTCTCTTCACCAAGTGACCTCTGTCCGGACCTTTCGTGTGAGTTCAGAACGACATTCGCTTCTCACCCTAAACATTTGATCACGGAACTTACGGTCAAACCATTCGTGTACTCCTTCTCTCGACGTTACATCCCACTATAAGTGTGGTGATTGTTTCTCCCCATAGGAACTCCGCTCTTACGGGATAATAAAATTTTTCTTAAATTTTCATTCTCGATTAGCCATACTCCGACACAAATCCAAACCTTTGGATACTTTGCGTTAGGTTGGCTAGCACATGCCGTCTTCTCCCTTCGAGTATTGCTACTGCTGGTTCACCTCAATGTTATATCTAATTCTAACTCTCCTATTCCAACCCTGTTGGATTAGTCTAATTTGACCCCATTCCTACTATAGCCGTACCTGGGAGTCTCAAGTCGCGCCTTAGCCTTCTATATCTTCCAGGACTTTCGTGCCATAATGTCGGTGACTCTAACTAGGGTCATCCCTCTTTAAATAAATCAATTAGCCTCAATATATGTTTGCCTCCTGCTGTTCACCCAACTGTCTTCGCCTGACGTACTGCATTGTTTGGCACACTACTACACCCGATCATAATAAGATTCACTACCATAGGTAATAAAGCAGGAGAACGCAATCTCAACCAAGATATCAACAATCCTAAGCATAGGCTCTATATCAAAGAAAGCTCAGCGGAAACATAATAAGCCGTTCAGATCCTAAAGGACACTAGAACCTGATGCTCTGATACCACCTGTGACACCCCGACTAATTAAATACCGGGTAGCTACTCCTTTATTAAATTAAATCAAAACGCCAAGTTGGCTCAGTTAATAGCATCACTGTCGAAAACATTTTATTATTACTAACCACCTAGTATTTAAAAAGTAAGTTGCCAAATTTTAATTAAAGTCTGATTAACATGCAATAAATGTAATGAAGAAATAATAACCCCATTCACCATAATGAAGTAATAGAATAACCGTAACATGATATAAATAAAACTGGAGGAAAAACTCCTCATAATACAATCCCAACACTGAAGTAAATAGAGAAATACTGAATACTGAAATGAATACATGCCAAAGTCTGAAAACTGAAATGGAAATGTATCTAATAGAACTTGGGCAACATGCCCTACAACTGAGGAATAATGAATAAGGAATCCAAATGATATAAGCGTCTAAAAGCAAATCCCTGTAGCTTCCACCAGCTACAGCTCGTCATCAGAATGAGAATCCTATGCATGGTGACCTTGTGGCTGGGCACCTAAAAATGGTTTTACAAAAAGTAGATTTGAAAGCAAACGGGTCAGAGCCCGAATGTGGAGATATTTTAAAAACCTGCAAGTGCTTTAAAAACATTTAAAACAGTATATGCAAAATACATGTTAGGACGTGCTCTCACATGATATACTCACCTCTCGTCTAACTGTGCACTCCTAACGTTCCTGTACCCATTCATGTGTTATCTCATAACTATCTAACTCTAAAGAGTTTCTATCACTTCTACTCGGTTCACATTTAATTTCCAATCTTAACAATTAATTAGAGAGTTCTACTTTAATTCCCGGATTCCCAATTATTAACAAAACCATTTATTGATAAAAGTTCCCTTTTTCTTTACAAAACATTACCATAACTATACTCACAATTTAACATAATATATTCCTTCTCATTTAACCGTATATTTTCACATCATAAATATACAATACAAGCACCCAAAGGCTAAGCTGCGGTGCACACATACTCTGCTATCCATCCCGGTACATCACGTACATAAGGATCACGCATTCCGAATCTCTCAGGAATCGTTCAGATAACAACATCACAAATAGTGGAGGCGAACACAGTCACCATCACATGGGTCACGCACATACCTACGCTCCCATGATCAGCAAACTTATTAACATCACAATAAGTCCTTCAATGACCTATGTTCATCGAGGTAACCAATCTAAATCCGGGCAACACAAGGATAAGAAGGCCCTAAGCGAACGTAAACCTCCCGTGATAGCAAGTATGGTAGGTATGTCATACACATAAAATTATATACTAAGCATTCACACATCTTAGATATCTCAATAATAATAAAGGTATACTCTACATCATTATACCATTATTCCAAATTCATATATTTCAAGTATCCCGATAATATATAAATTAAATAGTCGACACGTCTCACGTCGTAATTTCTTAACTTAAGACCTATCTCAAATAGACTATTAAGTCCCCATAATTCCCACATATAACATCTATATACCTAAGGTCTTTACTTCTGCCCCGAACCTTATTTCATCAATTTATTCAAATTTGCACTATTTGCCCAAATATAATCTTACATAACGAATTTCATTAATTTAGAATAATTCCTCAAATTCAATTCCAATTAAAGTCCAATATCAAAATCATACCTACTGGTCTTCCTTAAAATATAGGGTAATCATAATGTCTCCAATATTATTATCCAAGGGTTAACACCATTAAAATTCAATTAAGAAAAACTTTAGTCATTCTGGGAAGGTCGATCGATCGACCTTGACCTTCGATCGATCGATTGTGGTCGATCGATCGACTTATGAATGTCGATCGATCGATTAAACAGGTCTGTTACGGGCTGCTTCGTTTTGCAGTTACAGTTTCGTCCCAAATCACCATTTTTAAGCATGAAACTTCAAGATAAGGTTACTATAACATGATACTAACATCCTACAACAGTTTTAACATGCTAAGTCTCATAATTCATCATTTAAAAGCTTGGTTTAGATCAAAACTACATCAAACTATTTTCCAGAATTCTTCCATTCAAGAACATTATGAAATTCCTTCTAATTCCACTTTTAGATCATCATAGGTTCTGTTTATCACATATAAATTCGTCCAGCATATACTACATGCAATTCCTACATAATTCATGTCCTTTAACTTTCAATTCATGGGTCTAATTTATCTCCAAAAGTCAATTTCGAAAATTCCTAAACATGGGAACATATCTTGAATTAAAGGAGTTTAAATCACTTGCCTTATGTTATCTCAGAATTTGATGTTGAATCTTGATAGCCAAGTTGTTCTCCCTCTCACTTTTCTTCAGAATTCTCTTCCTTCTCTCTCTCTCTCAAGCTCTTTCCCAAGGTAGAAGACAATGGAGGTTATGGAGGTGTGTCTTGATTTTGGTAAGTTGGAAGTATATTTCAACTTCGCCCGTAGCCCATTAAGTCTCTAAATGGTAGTAGTGGGTTAAGTGGGTTAAGTGGGTTAAGGAAATAGTCAGCTTATTAATTCCATTTTCGTCACTTTTTAATTCCCAAAAATATAAATTACCAAAATACCCCTTATGATGTCGATATGGCCCACAAATATCCCGGGACCCAAACTAAACTTCCGGCTAGTGTTTTCTGACTATCTTGACCCTTCCGGACGCGTTGGCGCACTCAAAACGACCATACGGTTAATGGAACTAAAATTCACTTTTTAATTTAATATAATAAATACCATGACGTGGCGGTCACACACGTCAAACAAAATTCCCAAATTGCCGTATTTACATCTCACGACAATTTCAATATTACCAATATTCATAATAATAAAATACTAACTCACATCTCGTTAATATTTTTATCCGGATTAATTTCCAATTAATAAACATTTAATTCAATTAATCCTCAAAATAAATATCACAGAAAATACGGGGTATTACATTTTCTTATTTCAAAATAATTAATTTTTTTCTTTGATACAAAAATTTGGCACAGTTCAAAACCATGCCAAAAGTGTATCAAATTTTGGCACGGTTTTGAATGGTGCTAAAAGTGAACCAAAATGTACTCAATTTGGCACAGTTATAAAGTGTGCCAAAAGTGTGCTAGAAATATCAAATTCTGATACGATTTTAAAGTGTGCCAGAAATATTTTTGTTTGGCCAAATCGAGTACACTTTTAAACCCTGGCAGAAAAAAATGGCCATTTTGGAACACCTGATTCTGGCACAGTTCAAAACCAAGCCAAATTGTTATTTTGGGTGTAATGCTCCCCTAACACTTCCGAACAATCTTCAGAATCTTCATTTGGAATGGCTCCCAGAACTCTAGACAGGACACAGGTTGAGTTGGCCCATTGTAAGAAGTTAGCGGCTAAACAAAATCGAAATTTTGAGGTTGATATGAAGGCAAACAAGAAATTCGATATCAAAAAGAGAGTTAAAGTTGAGGAAAGGAAGCAGGCCGAGGTGACTGCTCGGTAAGCTGTTGAGGTCGAGGTTATTGCTAAGGCCAAGGCCAATGGGAAATCGCTCATATTCTCCTATCCTGTTGTGGGAGATAAGAGACCTCTGGAGAATCTAAGACCAGAGGGGTGAACCCAAGGCTCCTAGGGTCGGTGGAGCTACTGATAGGGTTCAGATCAAGGGGCGTCCTGCTCGTCGACTCTTCCAGGCACAAGGATCGGCTTCGTGTTATGGGGACGTGGAAGAGTTTAAGTTTGACCCCAATCACATGGTGACTTCTGAAAATCTATGGAGGAACCCGAACTCCATTTTCCAGCACATGGACAACGCCACTGATTTGCTCGGGTACTATGTCCATAGTAAAGATTTCGAGTTTTTAATATCTATAACCCAGATGTAGTATCGAGATTGGTTCAGCATCACCTAACAGTTGTGAGCTTTTTGAAATTCATTATGTTTTATGTGTCATTTACCATATTATTTTTTTGATTTTCTGTTTTGTTGCAGAGTTCCATGGTAACCATAGTTTTGGGAGAAAAGGCGGTTGTTAACCAAGAGACATATGAGGAACACAGGGGCTCTATAGACAATCTGATCAAGGAGAATACCGAGCTGAAGGAGATCTTGAAGGAGGCCAAAGATGACCTGTAAAAGACAAGTAATCAGCTCCAGCTGAAGGATGAGGATGTGGTCGCCAAAATAATTTCCCTTAGTTAGGCCGAAGAGGAGGTCCGCAACTTGAAGGACCAGGTTGAGATCCATGCTGTAAAATTCAAGAGCTTGGAGGAAGATATAAATAAGGCTAATGAAGATTTGGCAGCATCCAATAAAGCTTTGGTTAATGCTAATCATAATCTTGTAGAGATCGAGGAAGCTTTGACTAAGGCTGAGGAGACTGGTAAAGAAGTACAAATCCTATGTGGACTATAACTTGGATAGGATATCTTTCTTCCTGGATGGCTATGAGGAGTTAAAGAAGAGGATTATGAAGCATTACCCTAATAAAGCTGAGGAAGGAAGGAAGTGTCAAGGTGATGACGATGAGGCTATGGCTCTGGCTGTTGAGCAATTGATGGAAGTAGAGGAGACTATAGCTGAAGTCAACTGAACTAACGAGGCTGGCCAGGTTCCTGACGCTAATACTTATCTTCTTCCTATTGAAGATAATGATGTTATTGATGCTCCTCGTGCTTGAAGCCCTTATTCTCTTTCATGTGAAACTCCCGAGATATATTTACTTCTATTTTGGATATTTTATTTTTTTTCTTTCAATAAACATATTTGTAATCAATGAAGAATATTTTCTTTTTTATATATGTAGTTGCTCATTTTCTTCTCGTATGACTATTCCCATTGTGACAATTTCATGGTGTGTCTATGATCAGTAAAAATTCGAAAAATGCTTTTCACAAGTAAATATGATCACAAGCAAACGTGATCAACCAAAATTTTTACTTAGGTTAGTTTATAAGTAAATGTTATCGGCTAAATTTTTTACAACAGTTAGTTTTAGTTTTAACTTACTAACTGTTAAATGTTTGAGCTAGGTCTGCTAACAATTTATCCTTATGATCATGTGGTTAGCCTATCTCCTACACAATCTTCCTTGTTAGCTACTAATTTTGGACAAACCTGGGTTGTCCTTATCTTAGGTTTTATTGACGCTTATGCCAACATATTGGTCATTCGGATGGATCGTGTCGTCCTGACCAAGTGTTAGTGTCAATTACTTGAGATAACCAAATATACTATGATATATCCGAGCATTAATCGATTATGGTCTGATCTTGTCATCCATATGACTGCGATAGATTTTCTAAATTTGGCAAAACTTCTTGTTCGCGATCTGTCATAGGACGAGATCATACATGAAGTTGTGACTCCGGAGACGAAGTCATACATGAAGTTTTTTGGTGAAACACATTGTTGTGAATTATTCTTGATATGTTTACATATGTCACACCCACAAAACATAGAAAAATGGAAATGGCATCGTTCTTGAGAAAATCAATTTTTTTATTCATCACCAAGTGGAATTACAAATAAGAAAAAAGGTGGAAAAGGTTTTACATTTCGTCATTGGTAGTACTTCCTTTAGTGATTGACTTTCCATGGATTTTTGAACTGTTCTCCTTCCATGCTTTAAATTTTATACATTCCTGGCCATACCCCAGCAGATACTCAATACGGACCGTGCCAATTAGGCTCCAGTTTGTAGTCCCCCTATTTTAAAATGCTCGATTTTACTCTTTTATTGTAGAACTGAGCATTCCATTGTTGCTACACCACCATTCTAAGTGTTACGTGCTCTCTGACTTCTTCCACTAAATCAAAATCTAATTTTCTCACTCTATGGTGAGTCAAAGTTGAGGACGTGACTAAGTAGACCAATTTCTGTTGAAACTACTACCTCCGTGCCAAAAGCAAACATGTAAAGGGTTTCATCAGTCGTTGTTCATGGCATCACTTTATAAGCCCAAAGGACACTTTGTAGTTCGTTAATCCAATTTCCCTTGGCATCATCCATCTTTTTCTTAATTCCATCCAGTAATATTTTGTTGGTCACCTTTGTCTTCCCATTGCACCGTGGATGACCTGGTGCGGAAAGTAGTTTCTGAATTTTGGAGCGGATACAATAATCTTTGAATTCTTGGTTATAAAATTATTTACCGTGGCCAATGATGAAGGCACATGGAATCCAATATCGACAGATAATGTTCTTCCAAATGAAGTGGAAGACCTTTTCATATGGCATTTCTACTAAAGGCTCAGTTTATATCCATTTGGTGAAATAATCCGCTGCTACCACCAAATATTTAAATCTTCCCCTGGTTTTTGGTAAGGGGCTGACCAGATCTATTCCCCACGTCACAAATAGCCAAGGGGAATTGATCGGTGTGAGGGATGACCTTGGATTTTTGTGGATATATGTATATATCTGCACTTGTCACATTTCCTGGCATAGTCTGCGCAATATACCTTCATGGTGGGTTAATTATAGCCTTGCATTGCCACCCGCTTTACTAGTGATCTACCTACGAAATGAGATCTAAAAAAGCCTCCATGCACCTTTTTGCTAATGCGTAACAACACGAGTACGAATATTCAAATCAAATGCAAATCTCAATAGCATTTTATCAATATAATATCTCAACAACACTTTAACCGGGTCACCAGGCCTCACCATATCCGTATATGATTTATCAAGCCATAGCTCGAGAAACAAGAATTTTGGCGGGTGCCCAACATCTGTGCCATATTAAAATCTCTTGACAATGTGCTCATCAACAATATAATGATACCACATGAATCAAAATAATTTCAACAATTATTTTCCAGATTTTAATGAATTTATTAATTCAAACATGAGTTCAACTAAACAAGATTTCAAAGAGAATGAAACTCGCGAGATTTAAGGAGAATATTGTGTAAAACCCCGTACCTCAAACCATGATGAGAAACCAATGATCACATCCTCAAGATCAACACAAAAGATCTACAAAATCTCCTCCAAGAACCTCCAAAAAAATAGCCTCAAGAACACCTCTAATCTAAGGTTGGAACCCACAAATCTCAATGGCCAATGTGTATATAAAAAGAAGAGGAATATAAAATATATTTGCTGCCAAAATTTGTGCCAAAAGTATGTTAAAAGGATTGCCCACGACTCCCTTTTATAATGCAAAGAAATGAAGATTTGGAATCCAAAAGACTCCTTTAATTAAGGCAAAGAAATGAAGAGTTGGAATTCAAAACAACTCCAAGAGTTAAAAACATTTAAAAATCATTTTAAAATCCGTTTTCGAAACCGTTTGAAATTCTCTCCTTTAAAAATATTAACCAACATATTTAAGCAATACAAATAATTTTATCAAAAACTTTATTTTCCGCCATTTTCAAGAAATAATTTCAACAATTATTTTCCATATTTCAATGAATTTATCAATTCAAGTATGAGTTCAATTAAACAAGAATTCAAAGAGAATCACACTCGCGAGATTTAAGGAGCATATTGTGTAAAACCCCATACCTCAAACCATGATGAAAAACCAACGATCACACCCTCAAGATCAACTCAAAAGATCTACAAAATCTGCTCCAAGAACCTCCAACAAAATAGCCCCAAGAACACCTCTAATCTAAAGCTGGAACTCACAAATCTCAAGGGCCAATGTATAATTAAAAAGATGAGGGATATAAAATATATTTGCTGCCAGAAAAGTTAAGCCAAGATGATGTTAAAAGGTTTTCCCACGACTTCCTTTTATAATGCAAAGAAATGAAGAGTTTGAATCCAAAAGACTCCTTTAAATAAGACAAATAAATGAAGAGTTGGAAGCCAAAACAACTCCAAAAGTTAAAAACATTTAAAAATCATTTTAAAATTCGTTTTAACTCCGTTTTCGAAACCGTTTGAAATTATCGCCTTTAAAAATAATAACCAACATATATGAGCAATAAGAATAGTTTTATCAAAAACTTTATTTTCCTCGATTTTCCAGAAGTTAATTAAAATAGCCCAAAAATTACGCGAGTTGTTACACTTCCCCACTAACAATGGAATTTCGCCCTCGAAATTCGCCGAATTCCTAACTCTAAAAAATCAGGCTAACAATTTCCAAAAATAATTTCGTCTCCAAAAATAAATTTCTCACATCTAATCTAGATGCCTATCACGAATATCACCTAAAATTTTCTATCTCCAAAAATTATTATCCACGAAATGCTGGATGGACACATCTGAGAAGTGATATAATGAACCCTCTTCTGAATAGGACTCCGCCTTCCAGCAAATATCTTGCAACCTTATACCGTAATCTTCTTGCTTCTTTAGGGTCTGTTGGGATAGCACCGATTTCCAAATATTCTCGTATGGGATCCATCCAAGATGGTCCCAAGTCCATATCCATCACATTAATATTTTCCTCGTCAGTACTTCGGTGCACAAGGATTTCCACCGGGACAGTTCTCTTCAATTCTGTCTTGGTGGCGAAAGTCAAAGTATTTTTAGTCTTTAGCATGCTAACTATCCGATCTGCGGGGTATCCCGTTAACAAAATTTTGGCTTTAGCCAAGTATTTTGCAATAGATTCTTCCCTAGACTTATAAATCCCCAGCACTTAGTTCATTATGAGATGAGAATCACTGTGTGCCAATATCTGCTTGCCAGCTCAAATCCTCGAATAAGCGCCTCATATTCGGCCTCTCAATTGGAGGACTCAAACTGAAACCTGCTTGGAGGTAAATATGTCAAGCACATAAGTTTGTAAGTCACCTACAAGCACTTCTAGTTTCGTTGATGCAAGCATACCCAAGGACTTTAAAATGATCACTTTAGCGCCAAATCTACTAGGCAACGACCTTAAGATTTTTTTTATAACTCAGTTGTCGGGTATTTTTTCTCCCAAGTTAAATGACGAGTTAAAAATAGTAAACAACTTAGTGTAAAACTCATCAAACGTATCACTTTCTAACATTTTAATCGTCTCAAATTAGGTAGTGAGGTTTTGAAGTTTCTAACCGTGCTAGTTCCCTTGTGAGTGAGTGCAAGAACATCCCAAGCCTCTTTTGAGGTTTCACGCATCATGATACGATTATACTCTTCTATTGTGACAAACGAGGAAATAATATGTAGACCTTTAGAATTATAAAGTGAGAGTTTGTGTTTGGCTTAGATCCATGACTCAACAGGTTTTTAATTAGTGGCCTCTCCATCTCTCGTGACCAGTGATGACCACCCTTTTTCAACCGCTAACCACACATGCTCATCAATTGATTTTAAAGCACTTTTCATTCGCATTTTCGGCCCAAGCCAGACAATCACTATGATATGGTTTTACAAAGTACAGATTGTAGACTTACGCAATAACTTGATCCCCACAAGCCGTGACGTTCATCTATGCTTCAACCACTCCTCCACAGTGCAACGCAGAAATCCTTCCACGCCAGGTCCACAACGCATGAGTCCACGAGCATCTCGGTATCCACCGATGCAGATTTGGCAACATCTATGATTAGAAATACGGAGTCCACCGCTTCTTTAACGCAAAACTAGATGAAATAATTTTTTTTTAATAAAGATGAACAAACTCCAGATGGTGCAAACACAAGATCTCTATAACATATATGTATGAAAGATCGGATCTTAAAACACAAAGGATGTTTTTTATATTTATAAACTAGTGTAGAAAAACGTAATTGTTCTGTTTTGTATTTTGGTTCTTCACTCCACGAAATTCAGAGAGAAACATGCCTTAAATAAAAAACTTAAATCGACAAGTCGTTAGAACGGTATCCCTATGTCATTTGAACGTCACTAAGATGTCGCTTGAATGACATCAAATGTCATTTGATCCTCCAAATCATAAGGAAAAGATCCATACGACTCTAAACAATACTTATCTCAGAATAAACGAGTTAAAAACATTTTAAAATCATTTTTAATAAAAATAACACCCTTAAAACAATTATTGAGTCCCATAAACATTATGCATTCATACCTGATAGATCAGAACATGATGAAGATGTGATACGTGCACTAATAAACACGGCATGGTATATCTTTGAAGCTTGGCCGCTACGTCTTCAACCCAACATCATAGGCTTATGTGGATCATGACAAGAAATAAAATCCTATGACCTAAACTTTTATTTTTGTCCGGAATTAAGTCAATTACATACAAATTGACACAATTAGAAATTTGTCCTTAAAAATCTCCCCATTTGACTATTTTGGGACAAAACCAAAATAGTGAATGCTAAGTCGGGCCGTCAAGCCCAATGACACCTAAATCCCATCCCATAAATCCAAAATAAAAAATTATATTACATGATCTAGCATATGTAGGACTGGCAGCACGAAACGTGTGAATGTGATGTAATTGTAAAATCTTGAATCGTTGAAGAATACCGATACACATGAAACAGACAAATACCCAGTGAAGTGTGGAGGAACAAATGATATAAAACCTTATGATATCAATTTGTAAAACAAACCTTTGTTAAACATGTGAGCAAAACATATGATATCAATTTGTATACACTTTTTCAACATAACCCAAATCAATGATACCAATATGTAAGCAATACGATCAAAATATGATACCAATGTATAAGCATGAAAACATATGTGCTCAACTCCCCTACATCACATACTATCTCTCCCCCTTTTTGTCTCGAATAGACAATAAGTGAAAAAGATAAACAAACAACATCGTATCTAGCTCAAGAATAATCATATGAAGCATATCTAGATAAACATGATGTAGCCAGCTAATAATAATCATAAGATACCAAATCGTAGCTAGAAAAAAGTATCATGAATGAAATCATCAATATATGCAATAATGTGACTAAACGAAACAATGCAGCGTATGAATAAATCATGAAAAATCAAAGTCTACTACATATAAACTGTCCAAAACAACCCAGATGTACCAACATAGTATGATATTAACATATATACAAAGCAGGTACTAAAATAGAGAGAATGGCAAAAATCCATCCAGGGTCGTCCGAGCGACATCGTCAGGTCATTAGAACGACTAAGGTATGTCGTTCAAACCAGGCAAGAAGTGACTTGCAACGATAGCCTGTCGCACGAAGCATCTAAGAAACAACCTATCTCACGCCCTAAGAAATGACCAGACCTGGCATTTTGAATACCTCGATACTAGTGTCGCGCGATCCAGTCTTCGAACAACTTGGGCATGTTGTTCGAACGACAGCTAGAAACCATTTGAACGACTTCAAAATTTTCATATTCCAGTACTAAAAATATGCAGGATTTGCCCACTAATTTTTTTTCTCAAAAAAGCAACTAGAAATACGAAACAGAAGCAAAATAAACTCAAAACATAAGTTTCATGTTAAGATAGTATGGATGTGCCTAAACATGGTTATGGAATGAATGGGCGTGAAGAACAACACATAAATCACAACATAACACATCGAAACGATCAAGCAGCTCTAATTGATAGCAAAATTTCATCAAATTTAGTTTTAGCCATATGTGACAATTAATATATTGAGCTTAATAAACTAAACAAACAACATGCACACAAATTCGGAAGTTTGATGATTCTACCAAACAAGTAGCGTCATGACTCGACTTTTCAATATTAGGATTCGTGATGCAAACACATTATACTTTTTCCATCCAATCTCCCTCAAATATTCATAATTCTTCTAATTCTTTTGAGGTTTTATGTTCTCTCCTTAGATAATTCCTATTGTCCCCTTTTTGGCATATTTTTTTTTATTGCCTTAATTTTTTCTTGGGCTCTTTTAAACGGTGGCTTTCACGACGATATTATTATTCTCTCGCAGCCCTTTCCCATGCACACTCATTATTTTTTAATTTAAACCATATCTATCCTCACGGGCAACGGTTCTTACGTGCACACCTCCTCCTAAGTCTAATTGCGCATAGATGACAAAATTGAGAGGATAATGTATCACCAAACTCAAATATGCATTAGAAGTCAAACATTTATAGAAGCTCGTGCATGTGTGAAATGATGGCATATATACAAAGTCGAATCCAAAAGCAAATCAACATCGAAACAATCCCATTAATCAATGGTTCAGATCATTCTAAGCATCAACAATTACGGCCAAATGTCCTAGCCACATGGGTAATAAAATAATGAGGGTCCAAGCACACAAATATTCCACATCAAGCATGTAAACTCAAAACTCCAAAATCGAAAATCTTTTTGGTTTTTCAAAAAAATATTTTTGATCCAAAAATAAAATATTTTTGTATTTTTCAAAAATATATCAAAAGCAAAATCTTTTTGTATTTTTCTCATAAGACTTACTAAGAAAGATATAATACAAAGAGATACACGTGTCATAACACTAGTAAGATATATATCATGAAGCAAAGACTAGCGTATGACAAACATGGTAACACAATAATCCATTAGATCTAGCATGGGAAGAATCAAGTGTAACCAAACGAGAATCATGAAGTTTAATTCCTAAAGCCTTTAAGTCCGATTTCCTAACCCCAAGTAGGTGTGTAACGACACATGGGGCTTTTGGTAACCGAAACGAATTTATTATTAAACTTCCTAGGAACATTCTTAAGGTCATAGAAATAACGTCTAAGGTTACCCCTCCTACCGTAAAAAGTCCAAGTGTAATAACGGTGGGAATAATTACCTAAATGTGGACCTCTCCTAACGTTCCTAGTTGGTTCTCTCACACAATTGGTATTGGCGTTGGGAATGGTAGCAATACGATCATCGAAGCCTATACCACACCTATCATCCTTGATTTAAACGGTGCCTAAATTCATATCTAACTTTTCTGACCTGGACTTCAAATCAAACTTTACCTTACTCGAGTCCCTCAATTTCTCCTCGAGCTCACTAATCCTTGACTCAAGCAAACGCCTAGACTCCTCAAACTCTAAAATCTCTTTCTTCAAAGCCTCCATGAAAACACGAATACTATCTCTCTCACCCTCAACGTATTCTAGTTTCTCCGAAGATTCTTCTCCCTTACCCTAAGATCCTCAACTAATGTATCGTTATTATCTACGGCACCCTCTTTCAACCTATCTCGCAACTTCAAGTTTTCCCTTTTCACCTTCATCGTTTTCTCATACAAATCATTAAAAATAACTTGCAACTCTCTCACATCTATCTCCTCATCCTCACTAGCTTTACCCTCACTCACTTGGGATTTACACTCAACGGCTACGGAAGTGTCATTCGCATGACATGCCATGAATGCTACGAAGTTGCGATCAATGGGGGAACTCTCTCCCTCTTCCAGTTCACTATCACTTATAGTGGTATTATATGATATCGATTTCTTTCCCTTCTTCGTAAGTCTAGTGGGGCACTCCGTAACCTTATGGATATAACCCTCACAACCAAAACACCTATTCGACTCATCCCTCTTAACATTCTCACTACGATTTTTAGGGACTTGATCTTCCTTGTTGTTCTTGAATTTCTTAAGTCTTTTGGCATCTTTTGATTGCTTTTGTAAATAAGAAACTTTTTGAACTTATTTGCTAACAAAGCTACATCCTCAAAGTCGGAGTCGAAATCATCATTCGAAACTTTTGTCTTCTCCTTTCGGGCTTTCAAAGCAATGCCCTAATCTTTCTTTGGCACTTGCTTGGAGGTAAACATGTCAAGCTAATAAGTTTTTAAGTCACCTACAAGCTTTTCTAGTTTGTTTATTCAAGCATACCCAAGGAGTTTAAAACGATCACTTTAGGGTCAAATCTACTGAGAAACGTACTTAAGATTTTCTTTATGACTCGGTTATCGGGTATTTTTTCTCCCAAGCTAAATGATGAGTTGACAATAGTAGACAACCTAGCGTAAAAATCATTAAATGTCTCACTTTCTAACATTTCAATCATCTCAAATTAGGTAGTGAGGTTTTAAAGTTTAGACGCCCTAACCATTCTAGTTCCCTCGTGAGTAAGTGCAAGGACATACCAAGCCTCTTTTGAGGTTTCACATGTCATGATACGGTTTATACTCTTCCGGTGTGACAGGCGATAAAATAACATGTAGACCTTTAGAATTATAAAATGAAAGTATAAGTTGGGCTTCGATCCATGACTCGATAGGTTTTAAATTAGTGGCCTCTCCATCTCTCGTGACCGGTGGTGACTAATAGACTGGGTTTTACCACGACACGAGAGTCACCTACGCGCCGATCATTTTTAATTCGGCTCACCTGAACTATACAAAAACCTAAACTTATGACTACACTCAACGGGTGAGTATAGCGGTCAAGTCCGGGTATCGAAAACTCCACTGAGAAGAGTTGCTAGAATTTATATGATTTAATACTCCTAAAATAAAACTCTAAAAGATAAATAACAACAAAAAGGAAAAGATGCGAAAAAGGGAAATATTAATCTAGGCGAGTGTATTGAAACTAGATTAACAAAGAGGTAAAAACTATAGGTTGCGTCGAATATCCCTCACCCGAGTTAATTAGTATAAAATGGTTACATGGGTCGACGAGTTATTACAAATGTGTATCGTTTCGACAGTTAATTAAATCAAGGGTTGTCACGCCCCTAAAATCTCGTAAAAGCCTAATAAGATTTTGGCGTCAACAAATACCCCGAAAATTACGCAAGAAAGGTCGTAAGCACGAGACATACATGATATGCCCCGTCAAATCTCTGAGGTGTAATAACAAGGACAACGCACCCGAAATAGACCCGTAAACACTATCACCAAAGCAAAGTAATGCGTCAACCCGAGTGAGTTCCATTCAAACACAACCTAGACTAAATTAGCTAGAAAGCATATTAAAGAAAGCGGTAAATAAACGCGGTAAATCTACACTATAAAGCAATTAAATAAAAGCATGTGAATCTAATTAACAAAGCATGTAAATTAATATATAAAGCAAGAATAAAGGAAATACAAGCTATATTAATGGAGATGGAAGATGAAAGCACAAATTATAAACCCAAATGGGTCTCAATCGAAGAAGAAATGAAGAAATAATCTCTCAAACCTCCAAAACCCTAACCTAAACTATCTAAAACGAATTATATCAGTTATTTACAATAAAATGGGTTATATAGTAAGTGGGAAATAAAATAAAAAAGAAAAGGAAAAAAATAAATAAATAAATAAAAGCCAAAATATCAGTTGGAAATAGGGGATCGATCCCCTGTGATCGATCGATCGATGCTTGAAAATCATGCCCACGGTCTCAGCTAGATGGAAAAATATGAAGGATCGATCGATCGATCCTTTTTATAGATCGATCGATCAAACAGGTATGCATCACAATTCCACCTATTTTGGCATGTTTGCATTTCTCCTCCGCTAAAATCGCCGTAACTTCTTCGTTCTGAATCGGAATCGCGCACCGTTCATGGTCACGCGAAGCTTACGAGGAGGGATACAACTTACGTGTAGATATTGGGCCAGGTGCCCAAGATGTGAAAAGACTAAAATGGCCTTGAACGTGCAATCGTGTATGGAAATCGAGCGAAATGCGTTCAAACTTCACACTTAGCATCTAAATACCTATAAAAGCTCAATTAACCCCTATAAAACATGTTAATGTAGAAATCCGAAGTTTTCTGGTTAACGAGCATAAATATAGGGAATAAGATACCCGAGGGGGATAAAATGCGTCGGTTCGAGGGATGAAATACGCAATATTTGCGTATTATCACACCCCTTAACTTACACATTACTAGTCCCTAGCAATGAAATAGGATGCAACAAGAACTACAAGCAAACCAAAAGCAGGAGAAGTAAAAAAGTATGGTATAAAAGCATAAGGCCACATTCGCGGGCGATCCAATTGCATGCCGTTAAACCCCTAAGTTACCCTAGTGGACGAATTTCGTCTCGTGAGGGTTTTCAGGGATGATACCCACAAACATCACATGGTTTCCTCAAAATAAGCCCAAACCAACATGCGACAAGCCCAACAATAGCGAAAAAGATTTCATACGCATTATTAGCACATTGAACTAATTCAAACAAAAGTCTAAAATCATTTACATTATAGAATGCGCCTCATAGAATTGGGCTGTCTATTGGATCGGGCTGTCTATAATGTCTAACAACTTCTAAGATTGGGCTGTCTATTGGATCGGGCAATTATTGAAATTTTTCATCGGAAACAAAGGCAAAATGCCCAAAAAAGGAGGAAAAAAAATAAAATCTTTTTGAGATTTTTAATTTTTCTAAGAAAAGCATACTAAGTAACTAACATGTGAGAAAAACATGGACTAAATAAAGAAATGGATAGAATATCCCACACCCCCTAACTTAAAACGTGACATTGTCCTCAATGTTAATTAAGAACCAAGTTAAAGAGAGGAAAAGAACGATATTACCCAAAATTAGAGCGTTCCCCGTAAGAACAAGTCCAAAGAATCTACAAAACAAGTTAGTACCGAGCATAGCCAAAACAAATAACAAAAAGTTTACTAATTACACTAGAATAAATTAAAAAGGAAATAAAAAGATAAAAATAATAAAAAGATAACTATATACAACCTACTATTTAGGCTTCGCACTAACTATACATTAGAATTCTAAATAGCTGAGGGTTCACCGTGAGAACTATTTGACTTTGGAGGATAATCGGTGTACCCTAACTCTCAAGCATGCCTTTCAAAAAATATGAATTCCGTTTGAACAACGGAAGGCATGTGTAAGGCGAAAGAAATGAATCATCGCCAATTAAAATTTTTAGAGGGACGATGGGAGATTTGGATTGAACGGGTGACAAAAACATGTGGGGATCGAGAAAAGCCGAATATCCTCCAATTGATTTTGAAATTGGAATGGGAGGTGGCAAACACTAAGGAAAAGATGCGTTCATGGAAGGCGACTCGAGCAAGTACTCCTCATCGGCGAAAAGGTTTAAAACATTAAAGTTTGAAACCGAATCATCGAGTACTTGTGACGGTGTGATAACAGAGAATGAAAATGGGGAGGAAAGAAATTCAAACTCATGAGATGAATCATCATCGCATGAAGATTGAGTTTCGAAGGAAATAATATCATTTTCAATGAAATGTTCTTCTTCGGGGGCCAAAGAAGAAATCATTTCATTGCAAATAGATATTACGTCATTATCATCCTCACTTTCAATATCTATTATGCAATGGGTAAAGTCTAGAATGGTTTGTTCCAAAGGAGGCGCAAATTCCTCATTTGGTTCAAAAAATTCGTCGACTTCAAAAGTCTCGGAATCAAAATCATCGTCGGATTCAAATAATAAATCCAATTCATGTTCCCACAAACGATTTTCTTCCTGATAACGATTTTCAATTTTCTCATTCTCAAGCATACGCAAGCCCTCACCAAAAGTCATAGGTCGAGGTGTGGATACTTGAAAATCGGAACTTTGAAAATTACCATCGGCCTTAAACAAAACTCATTATTATAGGAATTTTGAAAACTATTGCAATTCGTTTCAAAATTCCTATTATAAGGAGGTAAAGGCCCAAAATCATTATCGTCATCATCAAAATTCCAATAATCCAAGTTTTGACTTTCGTTATACTCGCCCAAAGTCATATTTCAATTTGAAATTCTTTGGGACTCCAAGTATTCACCGAAAGTCAACGGATTACGGGAATTTTGAGAATTATAACAATGATTACAGAAAGAATTGGAATAAGACATGCTTACCCCAAAAATGGCTCGAAATGGAGAATTCCACAAAGATATGCGCGCGAGAGAAATTCAAGCGTTTCTAAGTGCTCAAATGTGGAAGTCCTGCAAAAAGGTTAGCAAACAATACAAATAGAAAGAAAATAGTACGAAATACTAAATCAAATAAAGTCTAAAGTAAACTCATCCCCAGATCGACGCCAATTGGTAGGCACGGTTTTGCCACGACACGAGAGTCACCTACGCGTCAGTCATTTTGAATTCGGCTCACCTGAACTATACAAAAACCTAAACTTATGACTACACTTAACGGGTGAGTATAGCGGCCAAGTCCGGGTATCGAAAAATCCACTAAGAGGAGTTGCTAGAATTTATATGATTTAATACTCCTAAAATAAAACTGTAAAAGATAAATAACAACAAAATGGAAAAGATGCGAAAAAGGAAAATATTAATCTAGGCGAGTGTATTGAAACTAGATTAACAAAGCGGTAAAAACTATAGGTTGTGTCGAATATCCCTCACCCGAGTTAATTAGTATAAAATGGTTACATAGGTTGATGAGTTATTACAAATGCGACTCGTTTCGACAGTTAATCAAATCAAGGGTTGTCACGCCCCTAAATTCTCATAAAAGCCTAATAAGATTTTGGCGTCAACAAATACCCCGAAAATTACGCACGAAAGGTCGTAAGCACGGGACATACATGATATGCCCCGTCAAATCTCCTAGGCGTAATAACTAGGACAACGCACCCAAAATAGACCCGTAAACACCATCACGAAAGCAAAGCAACGTGTCAACCCGAGTGAGTTCCATTCAAGCACAACCTAAACTAAATTATCTAGAAAGCACATTAAAACTGCGGTAAAGAAAGCGATAAATAAACGCGGTAAATCTACACTAGAAAGCAATTAAATCAAAGCATGTGAATCTAATTAACAAAGCATGTAAATTAATCTAGAAAGAAAGAATAAAGGAAATACAAGCTATATTAATGGATATGGAAGATGAAAGCACAAATTACAAACCCAAATGAGTGTCAATCCAAGAAGAAATGAAGAAATGAGCTCTCAAACCTCCAAAACCCTAACCTAAACTATCTAAAACGAATTATATTTGTTATTTACAACAAAATGTGTTATATAGTAAGTGGGAAATAAAATAGAAAAGAAAAGGAAAAAAGAAAATAAAAGCCAAAATATCAGCTGGAAACAGGGAATCGATCGATCGATGCTTGAAAATCATGTCCACTGTCTCAGCTCGATGGAAAAATGTGAAGGATCGATCGATCGATCCTTTTGATCGATCGATCGATCAAGCAGGTCTGCATCACAATTCCTCCTATTTTGGCATGTTTGCATTTCTCCTCCGCTAAAATCCCCATAACTTCTTCATTCTGAATCGGAATCGTGCACCGTTCGTGGCCACGCGAAGCTTGCAAGGAGGGATACAACTTCCATGAGATGTTGGGCCAAATGCCCAAGCTGTGAAATGACTAAAATGGCCTTGAACGTACGATCATGTACGAAAATAGAGCTGAATGCGTCTGAACTTCACATTTAGCATCTAAATACCTACAAAACATGTTAACGTAGAAATTCGAGGTTGTCTGGTTAACAAGCATAAATATAGGGAATAAGATACCCGAGGGGCTAAAATGCATCGGTTCAAGGGATGAAATACGCAATATTTGTCTGTTATCACACCCCCTAACTTACACATTGCTAGTCCCTAGCAATGAAATAGGATGCAACAAGAACTACAAGCAAACCAAAAGAAGGAGAAGTAAAAAAGTATGGTATAAAAGCATAAGGCCGCTTTCGCGCGCGATCCGATTGCATTTAGCATATGCAATAAGCCGTTAAACCCCTAGGTTACCCTAGTGGACGAGTTTCATCTCGTGAGGGTTTTCAGGGATGATACTCGAAAACATCACATGGTTACCTCAAAATATGCCCAAACTAACATGCGACAAGCCCAACGATAGCGAAAAGGATTCCATACGCATTATTAGCACATTGAACGAATTCAAACAAAAGTCCGAAATCATTGACATTATAGAATGCACCTCATAGAATTGAAACCTTAAAATGTGGGAGGGGAGCGAGCGCATGCAAAGTGTGATTTGGCAAAAACTTATATAAACCGGATAAACATTAAAGCACGCATATATTCAATCCTCACGGGCATTACACTCATCAAATGAATTCACTCGAAAGAGGGAGTTAACACACCGAACATGCGAGCATAAAGACCAATTATAAATGGAAACTAGGGCGCACACATGTTACAAACGAAGAACGCTATATAAACTGAAAAATTATAATCTCAATGAAAGATACCGCTCACTAAAGGAGGCGAAATGTATTTTCACAGATTATCAAAACTGTTTAAACTTTTGAATTACATCAACCTAAGATCACATAGGACTTTAATAGGGTTGTAATGTAAGCTAGGCTAGGGTACGAAAGTAAGGATATATGTATGTACGGATTCGAAGTGTTCGGAGATGAAAACTCATCATAATGGAAAAAGGCGGGCAATTACAAAATTGGAAAACAAGTTCCAAAAAGGCATTAGATATATCATCGGGGAGAGTAATCAAAGCTTATTGAACTATATACACAACATTTACAACTTTCTCTTTCTTTTCTTTTCTTCTTTTTCTCATTTTTCTTTTGTTTTCTTTTTGCTTTTTGCTTTCTCTTTTTCATCACTTTTTAACTACTTTCTTTTTCTTTACTTTTCTCACTCTCATATGCCTAAATTGCAACCGCAACACAATAACATCATTCAATCCCGAGTAATAATCCAAACAAAGGTATGGAAGGTGTGTGTATGGTATATAACTCCAATGTGGAGTTGGTATGGGAATTGGGTTATGAAACGAAAGGCTATATTTAGGCTAAAGGGGGTTAACGAGGGTAAACATATAAGGTGAGGTCAAGTTCAATATGGGTGATATAACAAATATGGCCTATGATAATTTCACAAAGTTTATGCAATTCTTGAGTCAAAACAATATATGAAAATCATGCTCAAGTAACACATTTCAAGTATGAACTCAATTAATGAACGATCAAATGAAAGAATAGAGAGATTACCGACGAATTCAACTTTTTCAATAAGAAAAGAATAGTGTATACACTCACAAACGACGAAAAGTAAAAAGCTTACTTGGTGTAAGTATATACAATGCAACAAAATATTACCGAGTTATAAAAATCTTAAACCAAATGAATAGAACGATAAAAGTGCAAGTGCTCATGGGATTAAAGTTTAATTCATGAAGTTATTCAGAATATCAATAATGGAGACTAAAGTCTAATAACTTCTAAAATCGAGAATATGCATCATTGGGTTGTCTATTGGATCGGGCAATTATTGAAATTTATCATCGAAAACAATGGTAAAATGCCCAAAAAAGGAGAAAAAACAAAGAAAATCTTTTTGAGATTTTTAATTTTTTTAAGAAAATCATACTGACTAACATGTGAGCAAAAACATGGACTAAATAAAGAAATGGATAGAATATTCCACACCCCCTAACTTAAAACTTGACATTGTCCTCAATGTTAATTAAGAACCAAGTTAAAGAGAGGAAAAGAGCGATATTACCCAAAATTGGAGCGATCCCCGTAAGAACAAGTCCAAAGAATCTACAAAACAAGTTAGTACCGAGCATAGCAAAAATAAATAAATAAAAGTTAACTAATTACACTAGACTAAATTAAAAAGGAAAGAAAAAGATAAAAATAATAAAAAGATAACTATATACAACCTACTATTTAGGCTTCACACTAACTACACACTAGAAGTCTAAATAACTGAGGGTCCACTGTGAGAACGATTTGACTTTGGAGGATAACCGGTGTACCCTCACTCTCAAGCATGACTTTCAAAAAATATGAATTTCGTTTGAACATCGGAAGGCATGTGTAAGGCGAAAGAAATGAACCATCGCCAATTAAAATTTTTAGAGGGACGATGGGGAATTTGGACTGAACGGGTGACAAAAATATGTGGGGATCGAGAAAAGCTGAATATCCTCCCAATGATTTTGAAATTAGAATGGGAGGTGGCGCACACAAAGGCAAAGATGCGATCATGGAAGGCGACTCGAGCAAGTACTCCTCATCGGCGAAAAGGTTTAAAACATTAAAGTTTGGGTACTTGTGACGGTGTGATAACAGAGAATGAAAATGGGGAGGAAAGAAATTCAAACTCATGAGATGAATCATCATCGCATGAAGATTGAGTTTCAAAGGAAATAATATCATTTTCAATGAAATGTTCTTCTTTGGGGGCCAAAGAAGAAATCATTTCATTGCAAATAGATATTTCGTCATTATCATCCTCACTTTCAATATCTATTATGCAATGGGCAAAGTCTAGAATGGTTTGTTCCAAAGTAGGCGCAAAGTCCTCATTTGGTTCAAAACATTCCTCGACTTCAAAAGTCTCGAAAGCAAAATCATCGTCGGATTCAAATAATAAATCCAATTCATGTTCCCACAAACGATTTTCTTCCCGATAATGATTTTCAATTTTCTCATTCTCAATCATACGCAAGCCCTCACCAAAAGTCATAGGTCGAGGTGCGGATACTTGAAAATAGGAACTTTGAAAATTACCATCGAACTTAAATGAAAACTCATTATTATAGGAATTTTGAAAACTATTGCAATTCGTTTCAAAATTCCTATTATAAGGAGGTAAAGGCCCAAAATCATTATCGTCATCATCAAAATTCAAATAACCCAAGTTTTGACCTTCGTTATACTCGCCCAAAGTCATGTTTCAATTTGAAATTCTTTGGGACTCCAAGTATTCACCGAAAGTCAACGAATTATGGGAATTTTGAGAATTATAACAATGATTACCGAAAGAATTGGAATAAGACATGCTTACCCCAAAAATGGCTCGAAATGGCGAATTCCACAAAGATATGCGTGCGAGAGAAATTCAAGCGTTTCTAAGTGCTCAAATGTGGAAGTCATGCAAAAAGGTTAGCAGATAATACAAATAGAAAGAAAATACTATGAAACACTAAATCAAATAAAGTCTAAAATAAACTCATCCCCAGCAACGGCGCCAATTGATAGACACGATTTTGCCGCGATGCGAGAGTCACATACGCGTCGGTCGTTTTGAATTTGTCTCACCTGAACTATACAAAAACCTAAACTTATGACGACACTCAACGGGTGAGTATAGTGACCAAGTCCGGGTATCGAAAAATCCACTGCGATGAGTTGCTAGAATTGATATGATTTAATACTCCTAAAATAAAAGTGTAAAAGATAAATAACAACAAAAAGGAAAAGATGCGAAAAAGGGAAATATTAATCTAGGCGAGTGTATTGAAACTAGATTAACAAAGTGGTAAAAACTATAGATTGCGTCGAATATCCCTCACCCAAGTTAATTAGTATAAAATCTTTACATGGGTCGACGAGTTATTACAAATGCGTCTCGTTTCGACAGTTAATTAAATCAAGGGTTGTCACGCCCCTAAATTCTCATAAAAGCCTAATAAGATTTTGGCGCCAACAAATACCCTGAAAATTATGCACGAAAGGTCGTAAGCACGGGACATACATGATATGCCCCGTCAAATCTCCGAGGCGTAATAACTAGGACAACACACCCGAAATAGACCCGTAAACACCATCACCAAAGAAAGGCAACGCGTCAACCCGAGTGAGTTTCATTTAAACACAACCTAGACTAAATTAGCTAGAAAGCATATTAAAAACCCGGTAAATAAACGCGGTAAATCTACACTAGAAAATAATTAAATCAAAGCTTGTGAATCTAATTAACAAAGCATGTAAATTAATCTAGAAAGCAAGAATAAAGGAAATACAAGCTATATTAATGGAGATGGAAGATGAAAGCACAAATTACAAACCCAAATGGGTGTCAATCCAAGAAGAAATGAAGAAATGAGCTCTCAAACCTTCAAAACCCTAACCTAAACTATCTAAAACGAATTATATCTGTTATTTACAACAAAATGGGTTATATAGTAAGTGGGTAATAAAATAGAAAAGAAAAGGAAAAAAGAAAATAAAAGCCAAAATATCAGCTGGAAACAGGGGATCGATCGATCGATGCTTGAAAATCATTCCCACTGTCTCAGCTCGATGGAAAAATGTGAAGGATCGATCGGTCGATCCTTTTGATCGATCGATCGATCAAGCAGGTCTGCATAACAATTGCTCCTGTTTTGGCATGTTTGCATTTCTCCTCCGCTAAAATCGCCGTAACTTCTTCGTTCTGAATAGGAATCGCACACCGTTCGCCGCCACGCGAAGCTTGCAAGGAGGGATACAAATTCTGTGAGATGTTGGGCCAGGTGCCCAATCTGTGAAAAGACTAAAATGGCCTTGAACATCCGATCGTGTAAGAAAATCGAGCGGAATGCGTCCAAACTTCACACATAGCATCTAAATACCTGAAAAATATGTTAACGTAGAAATCCGATATTGTCTGGTTAACGAGCATAAATATAGGGAATAAGATACCCGAGGGGTAAAATGCGTCGGTTCCAGGGATGAAATACGCATTATTTGCGTATTATCACACCCCCTAACTTACACATTGCTAGTCCCTAGTAATGAAATAGGACGCAACAAGAACTACAATCAAACTAAAAGCAGGAGAAGTTCAAAATATGGTATAAAAGCATAAGGTCGCTTTCGCGGGCGATCCGATTGCATTTAGCATATGCAATAAGCAGTTAAACCCCTAGGTTACCCTAGTGGACAAGTTTCGTCTCGTGAGGGTTTTCAGGGATGATACCCACAAACATCACATGGTTTGCTCAAAATAATCCCAAACCAACATGCGACAAGCCCAATAATAGTGAAAACGATTTCATACGCATTATTAGCACATTAAACGAATTCAAACAAAAGTCTGAAATCATTGACATTATAGAATGCACCTCATAGAATTGAAACCTTAAAATGTGGGAGGGGAGCGAGCACATGCAAAGTGTGATTTGGCAAAAACTTATATAAATCGGATAATCATTAAAGCAAGCATATATTCAATCCTCACGGGCATTACACTCATCAAGTGAATTCACTCGAAACAGGGAGGTAACACACGGAACATATAGGCATAAAGAGTAATTGTAAATAGAAACTAGGCCGCACACATGTCATAAATGAAGAACTCTATATATAAACTGAAAAATTGTAATCTCAATGAAAGATACCGCTCACTAAAGGAGGCGAAATGTATTTTCACATATTATCAAAACTATTTAAACTTTTTAATTACATCAACCTAAGATCACATAGGACTTTAATAGGGTTGTAATGTAGGCTAGGCTAGGGTATGAAAGAAAGGATATATGTGTGTACGGATTCAAAGTGTTGGGAGATGAAAACTCGGCATAATGGGAAAATGTGGGTAATTACAAAATTGGAAAACAAGTTCTAAAAAGGCATTAGATATATCATCGGGGAGAGTAATCAAAGCTTATTGAACTATATACACAACATTTACAACTTTCTCTTTCTTTTCTTTTCTTTTCTTTTCTTCCTTTCTCATTTTTCTTTTGTTTTCTTTTTGCTTTTTGCTTTCTCTTTTTCATCATTTTTTCACTACTTTCTTTTTCTTTACTTTTCTCACTCTCATATGCCTAAATTGCAACCGCAACACAATAACATCATTCAATCCCAAGTAACAATCCAAACAAAGGTATGGAAGGTGTATGTACGGTATATAACTCCAATGTGGAGTTGGTATAGGAATTGGGTTATGAAACGAAAGGCTATATTTAGGCTAAAGGGGGTGAACGAGAGTAAACATATAATGTGAGGTCAAGGTCAATATGGGTGATATAACAAATATGGCCTATGATCATTTCACAAAGTTTACGCAATTCTCGAGTCAAAACAATATATGAAAATCATGCTCAAGTAACACATTTCAAGTATGAACTCAATTAATGAACGATCAAATGAAAGAATAGAGAGATTACCGACGAATTCAACATTTTCAATGAGAAAAGAATAGTGTATACACTCACAAACGACGAAAGGTACAAAGCTTACTCGGTGTAAGTATATACAATGCAACAAAAGATTACCGAGTTATAAAAATCTTAAACCAAATCAATAGAACGATAAAAGTGCATGTGCTCATGGGATTAAAGTTTAATTCATGAAGTTATTCACAATATCAATATTGGAGACTAATGTCTAATAACTTCTAAAATCGAGAACATGCATCATTGGGCTGTCTATTGGATCGGGCAATTATTGAAATTTATCATCGGAAACAAAGGCAAAATGCCCAAAAAATGAGGGAAAAAAAGAAAATCTTTTTGAGATTTTTAATTTTTCTAAGAAAAGCGTACTAAGTAACTAACATGTGAGATAAAACATGGACTAAATAAAGAAATGGATAGAATATCCCACACCCTCTGTTGATGTAAAAAACTAGATTCGATCTAATTATTTTAATCACAGATAAAAATGAATAAATAAATATAAGACAATGGATTTTTAAAGTTGTTCTGCCTTAGGAGAATGGCTTACGTCCACTGTTTTTGTATTGCTGACTGTTTATCTAGAATTCTCAATAATAGGTTTACCAAGAAATCTAGAGTCCCTTTCTAATGAGGAGGTTACAATGTATTTATAGCCTTGAGATTGTACATGTGAAAGGACAATGCGCTGTTATCTAGTAGATATATACATCTGTACGATCATAATGAGAATTTAATGAGCATTCGTCCTTTAATTCTCTCGATTCAGATGCTCTACACGCTAAGTTGCTCGGACCGCCTGAGTTGCTCGGTATTCTTAAGTTGCCCGGACCGCTTGAGTTGCTCGGTACGCTTAAGTTCCTCGTTGCGCCTGAGTTGCTCGGGACGCTTAAGTTCCTCGGGGCACCTGAGTTGCTCAAGATGCCTGAGTTTCTTATCCAAAATGTTTGTATTTGACTGGTAGATCTCCACGTGTCTTTAAGTGATTGGTCCACGTCAGCAGACTAAATTTGGTATCAACGGAAGCCCCCAATGTTTCACAGTTGAGGTTGAAGGAGAGTGTGGAACATTTTGCTTGAAAAGTGCTTGGATTATTGATCTTCATGGATTTTAAGAAAAATTTCGTTAACTCCTTTTTGAGTGCATAGTATCAGGATTCATAAATATTTTGAATTTTCATGACCACTTCGATATTTGTGCCCTTTTCTTCTTTTAGCCGCCGAAAATGCAAACGTCTTCCCTTGTAATCATTGCCTTTCTCTATTCCCGAGGTAAAGTATTTAAACGCGGCAGAAATCTTGTCTTCTTTCACTTTTCAAATTTGTATCTTTGAACTCTTCATCTTTTCTCTGTCTTGTGCCTTCGTTCCTTCCATCGTTCATTGACAACAGATCTCTATTTTCTTTATAAGATTTTCTTCCTTCCTCTTTATTTTATTCGCCATGGTTTATCCTGTTGAATCGTTAAATAAATTACGATCTGAGTTTTCAATCCCTTCGTGGGTTATTTTGGAAGAACTTTCTGAACCTTCTGATTATTTTTCTTTGGCTGAGGGACATTGGTTTCCCAGTCTTTTTGTAGCCGAATGTGGCTTTTTTTTCCCGCCAAATCCCTTATGTTTGGAGTTTTGCCAATACTTTGATATTGTACCTGCAAGAATAGCTCCAAACATATGGAGGATAGTTAATGGCGTATATAGGTTGAATCAACTTCATATAACTCGTTTAGGGATTCTAGAGATTATGTATTGCTATAGATGGGTTACCAATGAAAGTACTTTCTATTTAAAAACTAGGTTTTTGAATAGAGCGTTAGGTCAATCTTCCCGATGCCAATAGGGATTATTTTGATCATGGTGTTGTGATGAAAAATTGGCAACACCCTCCATTAAATGGAGATGATGTATACTAAGGTCCCAGGTGTCCACTTTATGGCAACGGGATAGGTTGTTTTTATTTTTGAAATCTTGTTTTCTTTGTATTTGATAAAATGCATCATTGACAACTAATTCTGTTTGTTACAGTTGATAGTAAAAGGAAACCTCCAAAGGAAACTGAGATTAATATAAAGCATTTAAAACTTATCTGGAGCTTGCACCAATCTGTTACTGAGGAGCTTATTAGATCTGCTTCTTACTTGCTATAATACAAAAGCTACACTTCATCTTTCACTGCTCGTCCTCGTCCAGTGGTGGCTGATCTTGACCAAGTACCAGCCTCTGAGACTAGTGTGGAAGGTTCTTCTTCCAAATCGAATATTCCTATCACTGATCTGATGAAGAAAAGAAGAGGTCCTGCCTTTTTTAACAAGTCTACCTTTGCCCCTGTGGAGGCAAAGAAGAGTAAAAAATATGTCCCGGATGAGGGGACAAAGAAAATAGATGTACCCCTTCCTGTTGCTGCCCAGGAAGCTGGCAAGAAGCCCCCTATGGCTCTGAGTAAGACTGTTGTTGTCTCTCCTTCAAGTGATGTTGTTGTCATTTCACTAATAAAGACAACATCTTTAGTTGAAAATGCTATTGCTCCTCTGAGGAGATTAAAGAAGAGTTCTTCTGAGAGACCTGCTGAACCTATCTCTCAACCTTCAAATGTTGAAGGTGGTGTTCCAACTTTTGTTCCTCCGAGCTCTGCTATGGGCTTGGTAAGACCCTGGACTGTCCCAGACATCCAAGGTATTAAAGATACTCTTTCTCGTGAGAGAATTACTACTCTGGCTGCTCAACACATTACCTCAGTAAGTATTGTTGACTTGAGTTTTTGACTTTCTAATATTATGTTCATGTATTGACTTAAAGTTATTTTTTTTCAGCTGGTGACGTGTTTCAACAGCATTTTGAAGAAGGATGAAGCTATTAGGGCTTCAAGCTCCTCGAGTGGAGTAGAGGAAGCTTTTGTTGGGCTGACCCAATCTTTGAAAGATTCTCATCAAAAGTATGAGGAAGATAAAGTTGCTTGGGAGAAGCAATTCAAGTCCATTGAGCTAGAGAGAAATCAAGATGTGAATGCCTCCAAGGAATTGGAGAAGAAATTAAAGGAGTTTGAACAGAGCAATAAGGATTTTGAACAGATCAATAAGGAGCTTGAGGCTAAGCTCAAGTCTGCTGAAGAGGAAGCTGTTAAACTTCAAGATGTCGAGCGACAAAAAAAGAAGGTGGAAGAGAAGTTGAAGGCTGTCGAGGAGCTCCTTAAGGAAAGGACCTCCTCGGAGAAGGTAAAAAGGGAAAATACAGTTAAAAAATCTTTCAGTGCTGGTTGGGACAAAGGATGGAACAAGGGCCTGACTGTCATGTCTTCCCAAATGGAGTATACCAACATAAAATATTTTAGAGATGGATGGGTAGCAGCCTTAAAGGAGCTGAAGGTTGCCGAGAATTCTGAGTTATTCCAGCAACACACTCATGGCCCTCCTCCCTCTCCTAGAGAAGAAGAGAAGGATGAAGATGCTTCAGATGAATCTTCTATGATGACTGGAGATCAAGTCCTTGTTATTCCTGTTATTCAACCTTCCGAGCAATTCCAACCAGGCATCACATCTGTCGGGCAGCTTCCCTTGCCTTCCGAGCAACCAACTCCTTTATCCAAACCTTCTGAGGAAGTCATAGGAAACAAAGAGAAGGTGTAGAGTTGTTCGGGTTTTTTATTTTGCTGTTTTCTTGAATGTAACCTGGAACTATATATATCTTCTTATGATGAATAAAAATTTTAACTTTAGTTATTCATCTTGAATTTCTCTTTTACTTGCTCTGTCTGCATTATTATTGATTCTTTTTATTTCTTCTCTTTGCTAGTTTATGGCCAGGATGGAGCTCTTATCAGCTCATAACACGAAATTAATGAAGAAATACAACGACTATTTTAAAATTGGTCATGCAGATCTTAATGAGGCCCAGATAATTGACATCCTCGGATCAGGTGCTTCTGACCGAGTAGTTAAAGCTTACCAATACCTGAAATACTTGCTCGATCGTGTTGTTGTCAACAATGTGGCCTACTATGAGATGATTAAAAACCTCCAAGGAATGATCGAGGAACTTCAGCAGCAATACAAAGAATCCTCCACACTTTTGCATCAAGGATACGAGAAGAAATATCAGCAATTGAGTGCTGACAAAGGGTATGATAAATTCATCTCTGCTTATGAGAAGAAAGAGAGTGTTCTGAAGCATGAAGTTGAAGAGCACAGGCATATCGCTAAGTTGTTGGAGCAGGAGAACATTGCTTTGTAAGAAGAGATAAAACAACTCAAATCTTCTGCATCTTCTTCGGGAGCCTTGGTCCCTGTTAATGATGAAGGTTTTTCTTTCTTGGAGGTAAAAAATGCCAACTTATGAGATGTGTTGAAAACTTTAAAAAGAGCTGAACCCTCCACATCTACTCGTGGACGAGCAAGATCTTCTTCTCGTGGACGAGCAAGGGTTGGTCGGGTTTCTATTGAAGAAGCGAGAACTTAATCGGCCTTGGAGAATCAGGCAGTTCAGTTGATGGCGAAGAATCAAGCTTTGATAGAAATGTCCAAGAAGATTCTGAATTTTACTGCCCAACTCTCTTCCCAGAGTTCTGCTTTGGAAAATAAGGAAATTCTGGTGAAGAGTCTCCACGAGCAAATGGAGAGGTTAACTTATCAGTTCCATAAACAACCCAGAGAGTTTTGGATGGCTGGGTATAATGAAGCCCTTTACCATCTTGATGCTCGAATCCAGCAGTCAAATAACGAGGGGTACAAGCAAGGGTGGTTGAATGTACTGTGTGTGTTAAAATTGGAGCAGGGCCACTACTTATGGGATTATTATGACCCTGGAGTGCTCGATTTTCCCATGCCTCTTTTTAATCTTGACATTAGTTGGATTCCTGCTCGAGCAATTCCTTAATGCTTGATCTCTAAGTATCTCAGCGATTACAGTCTTCATGCAAACTTTAAGATATTTCGCACAGATCACTTGCTTGATCGGCCCTCCGTGATGAATGTTCGAATGCTGCGAGATCTAAATTTTATAAATTCCCCTTATGCATTAGATGATCCTCCTGCTGGGGTAGAACCTGTTTTAAAGGCAGAAGGGAAAAAATCAATAGAATAGGGTTTTTTATGTAATGAAGTATATTTTTCACATCATATGTAATTCTACTTGATTTGAATGAAGAAATTTTTAGTCTTTTGCCATTTTATTTTCTTCTAAATAATTTGTGTAATGTCCTTGCTTGTTGGTTGGTAAATATATGTGTATATATTATACTTATCCCATTTGTTGTTTAATTATAGTGACTTGTCACTCTTTGGGCCTAAGCAATGGAATGATTTGCATCCCATGTTCCTGCTTAGTTATAGTAATCTCGTGTGGATTACCTTGTTGCCTAGATAGTGGATGCCCCGGGAGGTCGTCCAGCTTCCTGCCTAGTTTGCTGACCAACCGGAGTTGGTGGTAATTGAATTGCCGACCAACCGGAGTTGGTAGTAATTGATTTCCGACCAACCGGAGTTGGCGATAATTGATTCCCGATCAACCGGAGTTGGTGGTAGTTGTAGTAATCTCGTGTGGATTACCTTGTTACCTAGACAGTGGATGCCTAGGGAGGTCGTCTAGCTTCCTGCCTAGTTTACCGATCAACCAGAATTGGTGGTAATTGAATTGCCGACCAACCGGAGTTGGTGGTAATTGATTTCCGACCAAGCGGAGTTGGTGATAATTGATTCACGATCAACCGGAGTTGGTGGTAATGAGGTCCCGACCAATCGGAGTTGGTGGTATTAAGTTTTCGACCAACCAGAATTGGTGTTAATTGATCTTCGACCAACCGGTGTTGGTGGTAATTGATTTGCCGACCAACCGAAATTGGTGGTAATTGATTTTTGACCAACCGGAGTTGGTGGTAATTGATTTGCCGACCAACCGGAGTTGGTGGTAATTGCTTTTCGACCAACCGAAGTTGGTGGTAATTGATTTGCCGACCAATTGGAGTTGGTGGTAATTGATTTGTCGACCAACCGGAGTTGGTGGTAATTGTTTTCCGACCAACCGGAGTTGGTGGTATTTGCTCTGAATTTGGTGTGTAGTGTGTAGCACTAATATTCCGAAAAAATTTCAACAAAGAAAGAAACTGAGTGAAACATTACTTTATTCATATTGAAGAAACTGCATTACATAGGACTTTCAATTACTGATAATACTTGCGCAGATGCTCTGCATTCCATGCATTCTTGAATTCTTCTCCTTCCAAGGTTTCAATCCTGTATGTACCTGGACGAACAACTTCTGTTACTCTGTATGGTCCATGCTAATTGGCTTCTAGTTTGTTATTATTTTGAATCACTTTCTTCAGTACGTAATCTCCTTCCTTTAAATCACACTTCTTCACTCTTTTGTTATAGAACAATGATGTTCGTTGTTGATATGCTGCATTCCTGATTACTGTTTCTTCCCTAACTTCTTTGATCATATCCAGGTCTAATCTTCTCATCAAATCACTGACAGTAGAATTAAAATTAAGCACCCTATGCGTAGGTAAACCCAATTCCGTAGGTATGACAACCTCACTCCCAAATGCCAGCATGTATGGGGATTCTCCTATTGTTGTTCGTGGTGTGGTGCGATAAGCCCATAATACAGAGTGTAGCTCGTTAATCCAATTTGCCTGTGCATCATCCAGTCATTTTTTCAAACCATTCAGTAGCATTCGATTTGTCACCTCAGTTTGCCCATTGCTCTGGGGATGGCCTTGTGCAGAGTGGGTCTTCAATATATTGGATTGATGATAATATGCAGCAAACTCCTCGTTGTCAAACTGGGTTCCATGGTCAGTAATGAATGCATGTGGGAGACCATATCTGCAAATAATATTCTTCCAAATAAATTAATAGACTTTGTCGTACGTCATATCAATGAGAGGTTCAGCCTCCACTCATTTAGTAAAATAATCCACAGCAACCACGATGTATTTAAATCTTCCCCTGGTCGTTGGAAGTGGCCCGACCAAATCTATCCCCCACATGAAAAATGGCCAAGGGGACGTTATGGGTGTCAATAATGCCTGGGGAGTTCTTCGAATGGAGGAGAAGCGTTGACATTTATCGCACTTCTTAGCATAAGATATGCAATCAGCTCTCATCGTTGGCCAGTAATACCCCTGCGTTGCTATTCCATGCAAAAGCATCCGACCTGCTACATGGGCTCCACAAGACCCTTCGTGAACCTCTTCGATCAAATCTTTCACTTCGGAGGGATGGACACATCTTTGTAGCCCTGCTATAACTCTTCGGCTATATATAATGCCACTGGTCAATACATAACGAGCAGCTTTAAACTTCAATTTTTTGGCTGCAAGTTTATCAGTTGGCAAAGTCCCCTTTTCAATATAAGCCCTGATGGGTTCCATCCAAGATGGTCTCAAGTCGAGGGGAATGAAGTTCATCATCAGATCTTCGTCTATGCTCCGAGAAGTCAGGATTTCTATTGGGATTGTTCTTCGTAGCTCGATGCGTATGGCCGATGCTAAACGAGCTAGAGCGTTTGCTCTTGCATTCTCCAATCTTGGTATTCTAATCAACTGAACTGCAATAAAACTCGATACAACCTCCATTAATTTTGCATGATACTTGATCATTAATTCCCCTTTTGCTGGATACACCCCCAGAATTTGATTTATAATTAACTAGGAGTCATTGAATACAACGACTTGCTCTGCCTTCATGGTTTTGGCTAGACTTAGACCTACAACCATTGCTTCATATTCGGCCTCATTATTAGAAGCCTTAAATTAAAAGCATAGAGCATACTCCACATCAATCTCATCCGGACTATTTAAAATAATTCTTGCTCCACTGCTTGTATTGCATGAAGATCCATCCACATACAAATTCCATACAGGTACTTCATCATCAAATTTTTTATCAGACAGAGTTCCTCGATGGAATATTTGGTGCTTCCTTTTGTCTTCCTCCGGCACTTATCGCTGCTTGTTGATCATCTTCTCTTACTCGTCTACTGACATAAGTTGGTCAGGGTTTAAATTTGATGATCCTGTAACATCCACAGGTTGTTCTGCATTAAGCTTCTGCTCTTCGGGAGTATCAGAATGGGTAAACTCTGCGATAAAATCTGCTACAGCCCGCCCCTTAAGCGACGATCTGGGCTCATAAACTATATCATACTCACCAAGTTCTACTACCCAGTACATCAATCTTCCTGATTTCTCTGGTTTATGCAGAGCTTGCCTTAATGGCATATCAGTATACACAACTATAGTATGATCTTGGAAGTATGGCCTCATTCTTCTGCTTGCTTCGATCAGCGTTAGTGCCAACTTCTCCAACCTTAGATATCTGATTTCTGCTCCTCGGAAGGCCTTGCTGGTATAATAGATTGGTTTTTGCACTCCATCCTCCAATCTTATCAATGCCGAGCTTACTGCATTTTCTGAAACTGCCAGGTACAAGTATAGTTTTTCTCCCATCACTGGTCTAGATAACAATGGAGGTATCCCCAGATATTTTTTCAATTCTTGGAAAGCCTCCTCACATTCATCATTCCACTCAAAAACATTTCGGAGTGTTTTGAAGAATGGGAGGCATCTGTCAGTTGCTCGTGACACAAACCTATTCAGTGATGCAACTCGTCCTGTGAGACTTTGCACTTCCTTCTTCGTGGTTGGAGATCGTAGCTTCAATAGAGCCTTGATCTTTTTAGGGTTTGCCTCCATTCCTCGTTGGTTAAAAATATATCCGAGAAGCATACCTTCTCGTACTCCGAATATGCATTTGGTGGGATTCAGCTTCATTTGATATTTCTCTAGTTGATCAAAGGTCTGACCTAGGTCAATTAGATGATCAGCAGTTTTCTTGCTCTTCGTCAGCATATCGTCGACATAAACCTCCATGTTATGACTGATTTGCTCTGCAAACACCTTATTCATCAGTCGCTGATATGTCGCACCTGCATTTTTAAGTCCAAAAGGCATAACATTATAGCAATAAGTTCCCCTTGGGGTGATAAAAGAGGTACTTTCCCTGTCCTCAGGCTTTATTTTAATCTGGTTGTAACCAGAATAAGCATCCATGAAACTCAACAATTCATGCCCCGAGGTAGCATCTACTAGTTGATCGATTCGGGGCAAAGGAAAATGATCTTTTGGGCATGCCTTATTAAGATCAGTGAAGTCTACACACATCCTCCACTTTTTATTTTCTTCTTTACCATCACCACATTTGCTAGCCAATCAGGATATTTGGCATCCTCAATAAAAAAGGCTTTTTATAGCTTCTCTACTTCTTCCTGTATGGCTTGGTTCTTCTCAGGACTGAACACTCTTCTTCACTGCTTCACTAGCTTGATTTCCTTATTCACGTTGAGCTCGTGACACAAGAAACTCGGGTATATCCCTGGCATGTCTTCACGACTCCATGCAAAAGTCTGCTTTCTGAGCCTTAGAAATGCTAACAATTCCTGTTTTATTGATGCATCCAGTGATGCACCAATTTGAGTTGTTCGTTCTGGATGTTCGTCGTCTAGAATGATATTTTCGGCATCCTCCATAACCTGTCCCTTCACGATATAAGACTCGTCTTTAGGGTCTAACGTTTCAATCTCTGCATCTTCTATTTCATCCACTTGATAAGTAGTAGTCTTCTTTCTGGATTCTTTGCATTCCTCTTGTTCGGCAGATGAATAATAGCATTCTCGAGATACTTTCTGGTTGCCTTTTACCACTCCTACTCCAAAGTTGGTTGGGAATTTTAAACATTGATGTACAGTAGATGGCACTGCTTTGAACTTCTTCAGGCCTCCCCTTCCCAAGATGATATTGTAAGTTGATTGGACATTTTTATCCATTACGAAAAAGCGTACTCTTTTTGTTCGACAAGCAGGCCATGTACCGATAAGCATATCCAACTTGATCGTCCCAAGTGGAAAAACCTTCTCGCCAGTAAAGCCGAGGAGGGGTTTATGATATGGCTCCAACTGGGCTAGCTTCAGATTCAAACTATCAAAATATGGGTAGAACATGATGTCTGCCGAGCTACCATTATCCACCAGTACCCATGAAATCACCACTTCCTTCATTCTCATCTTGATCACCAATGGGTCATCATGAGGATATGGTACACCTGCTAGGTCATTTTTAGAGAAACCAATGACTAGTTCGTCTTTATTCATCGTCCCCGGGAGATCATCTTCTGCCAAGTTTATTCGTTGTATGTATGAGCAAGATTGATCCTCATTGAGATAAGCTTTCCTTTTCGCAGTCAGATCTCCACCTCCTGCATATCCACCTATAATAACATTACATTCAAATGATCCAAAATGGATTGAAAATACCTCACGCTCTGGTTGTCTTGGTCTTTTGGGGAGATCGGGATCATCTTCTGAATCGTCTTCGTGGTCTCTCTTCTTTTCTTCTTTTGCTCGACGAGGAGATTTAGATCTTTGCCTCCCTCGATCGTTGGTCTTTCCACCACTTTGGCGATCAACATACTTAGCCATTTTTCCTCGTCTGATGAGTGCCTCAATTTCATTCTGAAGAGCTATGCATTGTTTGGTCGTATGACCATGGTCTTTATGGAATTCGCAATATTTGGACTTGTCTCTTCTGTCAGGATCTGCCTTCATTTTTGCTGGCCATGCTAGCTCCTCGTTGTTCTTAATCTCTTCTAGAATGTGATTTATATCTACCTTTAAAGGAGTGTAATTTCTAAATTTCTTCATCTGCTCCAGTGTTTGCTTTCCTTTTGACTGCTTGTTGCCACCATTGTTCTTCTAATCCTTATTTTCGATTTTACCATCTTCCATCTTGGTCTCCTTAGTATCTGCGTTCTTCTTTGCAACCATGGCTTCCTCGGCATTCATGATTTTGGTTGCTTTTACCATCAGTTCTGCCATGGTCCTAGGCAGATCTTTAGCTAAAGTGTGGTACAATTTATCTGGCACCAGTCCACTCATCAGAGCAGTAATTGTTGTTTTCTCCTCGTAATAAATTACTTCAAGTTTCTCGTGAAGAGGGTAGACGAGTATTTCTTTGAACGCTTCGTTGTCCTGATTGGGCCGACACTCCACCCTGAACAGTTTGTATAAGTTGACGCATAGTTTCCTACATGGTGGTTTGACCTTGGGCTAAATTAGCCATTATTCCAGCCAAATATTGAACATTTGGGGGAATAGAAGGGTTTGGAGGGTTCCCAGCATTTCGATTACTGGATTCTGAATTATCAGCCATTGATGATGAATTGTTTTGGTGAAAAACGCTAAGTACAGTCGTTTCCCACAGACGGCGCCAATCTGTTGATGTAAAAAACTAGATTCGATCTAATTATTTTAATCATAGATAAAAATGAATAAATAAATATAAGATAATGGATTTTTAAAGTGGTTCAGTCTTAGGAGAATGGCCTACGTCCACTGTTTTTGTATTGCTGACTGTTTATCTGGAATTCTCGATAATAGGTTTACCAAGAAATCCAGAGCCCCCTTCTAATGAGGAGGTTACAATGTATTTATAGCCTTGAGGTTGTACATGTGAAAGGACAATGTGTTGTTATCTAGTAGACATATACATCTGTACGATCATAATGAGCATTTAATGCGCAGTCGTGCTTTAATTTTCTCGATTCAGATGCTCTGCACGCTAAGTTGCTCGGACTGCCTGAGTTGCTCGGAATGCTTAAGTTGCTTGGACCGCTTGAGTTGCTCGGTATGCTTAAGTTCCTCGGGGCGCCTGAGTTGCTCTGGACTCTTAAGTTCCTCGGGGCGCCTAAGTTGCTCGGGACGCCAGAGTTGCTTGTCCAAAATGTTTGTATTTGGCAGGTAGATCTCCACGTGTCTTCAAGTGATTGGTCTACGTCAGCAGACTAAAAACTTAATATTGTCCTCAATGTTAATTAAGAACCAAGTTAAAGAGGGGAAAAGAACGATATTACCCAAAATTGGAGCGATCCCCGTAAGAACAAGTCCAAAGAATCTACAAAACAATTAGTACCGAGCATAGCAAAAATAAATAACAAAAAGTTAACTAATTACACTAGACTAAATTAAAAGGAAAGAAAAAGATAAAAATAATAAAAAGATAACTATATACAACCTACTATTTAGGCTTCACACTAACTATACACTAGAAGTCTAAATAGCTGAGGGTCCACCGTGAGAACGATTAGACTTTGGAGGATAACTGGTGTACCCTCACTCTCAAGCATGCCTTTCGAAAAATATGAATTCCGTTTGAACAACGGAAGGCATGTGTAAGGCGAAAGAAATGAACCATCGCCAATTAAAATTTTTAGAGGGACGATGGGGGATTTGGATTGAACGGGTGACAAAAACATGTGGGGACTGAGAAAAGCCGAATATCCTCCCAATGATTTTGAAATTGGAATGGGAGGTGGCGCACACAAAGGCAAATATGCGATCATGGAAGGCGACTCGAGCAAGTACTCCTCATCGGCGAAAAGGTTTAAAACATTAAAGTTTGGGTACTTGTGACGGTGTGATAACAGAGAATGAAAATGGGGAGGAAAGAAATTCAAACTCATGAGATGAATCATCATCGTATGAAGATTGAGTTTCAAAGGAAATAATATCATTTTCAATGAAATGTTCTTCTTTGGGGGCCAAAGAAGGAATCATTTCATTGCAAATAGATATTACGTCGTTATCATCCTCACTTTAAATATCCATTATGCAGTGAGCAAAGTCTAGAATGCTTTGTTCCAAAGTAGGCGCAAAGTCCTCATTTGGTTCAAAACATTCCTCAACTTCAAAAGTCTCGAAAGCAAAATAATCATCGGATTCAAATAATAAATCCAATTCATGTTCCCACAAACGATTTTCTTCCCGATAATGATTTTCAATTTTCTCATTCTCAAGCATACGCAAGCCCTCACCAAAAGTCACAGGTCGTGGTGCGGATACTTGAAAATGGGAACTTTGAAAATTACCATCGGACTTAAACGAAAACTCATTATTATAGGAATTTTGAAAACTATTGCAATTCGTTTCAAAATTCCTATTATAAGGAGGTAAAGGCCCAAAATCATTATCATCATCATCAAAATTCCAATAACCCGAGTTTTGACCTTCGTTATACTCGCCCAAAGTCATATTTGAATTTGAAATTCTTTGGGACTCCAAGTATTCACCGAAAGTCAACGGATTACGGGAATTTTGAGAATTATAACAATGATTACCGAAAGAATTGGAATAAGACAGGCTTACTCCAAAAGTGGCTCGAAATGGCGAATTCCACAAAGATATGCGCGCGAGAGAAATTAAAGCGTTTCTAAGTGCTCAAATGTGGAAGTCCTGAAAAAAGATTAGCAAATAATACAAATAGAAAGAAAATACTACGAAATACTAAACAAATAAAGTCTAAAATAAACTCATCCCCAGCAACGGCGCAATTTGATAGACACGGTTTTGCCGCGATGTGAGACTCACCTATGCGTCAGTCGTTTTGAATTTTGCTCACCTGAACTATACAAAAACCTAAACTTATGACTACACTCAACGGGTGAGTATAGCGGCCAAGTCCGGGTATCGAAAAATCCACTGAGATGAGTTGCTAGAATTTATATGATTTAATACTCCTAAAATAATAGTGTAAAAGATAAATAACAACAAAAAGAAAAAGATGCGAAAAAGGGAAATACTAATCTAGGCGAGTGTATTGAAACTAGATTAACAAAGCGGTAAAAACTATAGGTTGCGTTGAATATCCCTCACCCGAGTTAATTAGTATAAAATGGTTACAAGGGAAGAGGAGTTATTACAAATGCGTCTCGTTTCGACAGTTAATTAATTCAAGGGTTGTCGCGCCCCTAAATTATCATAAAAGCCTAATAAGATTTTGGCGTCAACAAATACCCCGAAAATTACGCACGAAAGGTCGTAAGCACGGGACATACATGATATGCCCCGTCAAATCTCCGAGGCGTAAAAACTAGGACAACGCACCCGAAATAGACCCGCAAACACCATCACCAAAGAAAGGCAACGCGTCAACCCGAGTGAGTTCCATTCAAACACGACCTAGACTAAATTAGCTAAAAAGCATATCCAAAACGCGGTGAAGAAAGCGGTAAATAAACGCGGTAAATCTACACTAGAAAGCAATTAAATCAAAGCATGTGAATCTAATTTACAAAGCATGTAAATTAATCTAGAAAGCAAGAATAAAGGAAATACAAGCTATATTAATGGAGATGGAAGATGAAAGCACAAATTACAAACCCAAATGGGTGTCAATCCAAGAAGAAATGAAGAAATGAGATCTCAAACCTCCAAAACCCTAACCTAAACTATCTAAAACGAATTATATACGTTATTTACAACAAAATGGGTTATATAGTAAGTGGGAAATAAAAAAGAAAAGAAAAGGATAAAGGAAAATAAAAGCCAAAATATCAGCTGGAAACAGGGGATCGATCGATCGATGCTTGAAAATCATGTCCACTGTCTCAGCTCGATGGAAAAATATGACAGATCGATCAATCGATCCTTTTTATCGATCGCTCGTTCACGCGGGTCTGCATCAGAATTCCTCCTGTTTTGGCATGTTTGCATTTCTCCTCCACTAAAATCGTCGTAACTTCTTCGTTTTGAATCGGAATCGCGCACAATTCGCGGCCACGCAAAGCTTACAAGGCGGGATACAACTTTCGTGAGAAGTTGGGCCAGGTACCCAAGCTGTGAAAAGACTAAAATTGCCTTGAACGTACGATCGTGTACAGAAATCGAGCGGAATGCGTCCGAACTTCACACTTAGCATCTAAATACCTACAAAATATGTTAACGTAGAAATCTGAGGTTGTCTGGTTAGCGAGCATAAATATAGGGAATAAGATACCCGAGGGGACTAAAATGTGTCGATTCGAGGGATGAAATACGCAATATTGGCGTATTATCACACCCCCTAACTTACACATTGCTAGTCCCTAGCAATGAAATAGGATGCAACAAGAACTACAAACAAACTAAAAGCAGAAGAAGTAAAAAAGTATGGTATAAAAGCATAAGGTCGCTTTCGCGGGCGATCCGATCGCATTTAGCATATGTAATAAGACGTTAAACCCCTTGGTTACCCTAGTGGACGAGTTTCGTCTAGTGAGGGTTTTTAGGGATGATACCCACAAACATCACATGGTTTCCTTAAAATAAGCCCAAACCAACATACGACAAGCCCAACAATAGCGAAATAGATTTCATACGGATTATTAGCACACTGAACGAATTCAAACAAAAGTCCAAAATCATTGACATTATAGAATGCACCTCATAGAATTGAAACCTTAAAATGTGGGAGGGGAGCGAGCACATGCAAAGTGTGATTTGGCAAAACCTTATATAAACCGGATAAATATTAAAGCAAGCATATGTTCAATCCTCATGGGGATTACACTCATTAAGTGAATTCACTCGGAACAGGGACGTAACACACGGAACATGCATGCATAAAGAGTAATTAGAAATAGAAACTAGGCCGCACATATGTCACAAATGAAGAACGCTATATATAATCTGAAAAATTGTAATCTCAATGAAAGATACCGCTCACTAAAGGAGGCGAAATGTATTTTCACAGATTATCAAAACTATTTAAACTTTTGAATTACATCAACCTAAGATCACATAGGACTTTAATAGGGTTGTAATGTAGGCTAGGCTAGGGTACGAAAGGAAGGATATATGTATGTATGGATTCAAAGTGTTCGGAGATGAAAACTCGGCATAATGGAAAAATGCGGGCAATTACAACATTGGAAAACAAGTTCCAAAAAGGCATTAGATATATCATCGGGGAGAGTAATCAAAGTTTATTGAACTATATACACAACATTTACAAGTTTATCTTTCTTTTCTTTTCTTCTTTTTCTCCATTTTCTTTTGCTTTTTGCTTTCTCTTTTTCCTCACTTTTCACTACTTTCTTTTTCTTTACTTTTCTCACTCTCATATGCCTAAATTTCAACCGCAACACAATAACATCATTCAATCCCAAGTAACAATCCAAACAAAGGTATGGAAGGTGTATGTGTGGTATATAACTCCAATGTGGAGTTGGTATGGGAATTGGGTTATAAAACGAAAGGCTATATTTAGGCTAAAGGGGGTTAACGAGGGTAAATATATAAGGTGAAGTCAAGGTCAATATGGGTGATATAAGAAATATGGCCTATGATCATTTCACAAAGTTTACGCAATTCTTGAGTCAAAACAATATATGAAAATCATGCTCAAGTAACACATTTCAAGTATGAACTTAATTAATGAACGATCAAATGAAAGAATAGAGAGATTACCGACGAATTCAACCTTTTCAATGAGAAAAGAATAGTGTATACACTCACAAACGACGAAAGGGACAAAGCTTACTCGGTGTAAGTATATACAATGCAACAAAAGATTATCGAGTTATAAAAATCTTAAACCAAATCAATAGAACGATAAAAGTTCATGAGCTCATGGGATTAAAATTTAATTCATGAAGTTATTCACAATATCAATAATGGAAACTAATGTCTAACGACTTCTAAAATCGAGAACATGCATCATTGGGTTGTTTATTGGATCGGGCAATTATTGAAATTTTTCATCGGAAACAAAGGCAAAATGCCCAAAAAAGGAGAAAAAGAAAGAAAATCTTTTTGAGATTTTTAATTTTTCTAAGAAAAGCATACTAAGTAACTAACATGTGAGCAAAAACATGGACTAAATAAAGAAATGGATAGAATATCCCACACCCCCTAACTTAAAACGTGACATTATCCTCAATGTTAATTAAGAACCAAGTTAAAGAGTGGAAAAGAGTGATATTACCAAAAATTGGAGCGTTCCATGTAAGAACAAGTCCAAAGAATCTACAAAACAAGTTAGTACCGAACATAGCAAAAACAAATATCAAAAAGTTTACTAATTACACTAGAATAAATTAAAAAGGAAATAAAAAGATAAAAATAATAAAAAGATAACTATATACAACCTACTATTTAGGTTTCACACTAACTATACACTAGAATTCTAAATACCTGAGGGTTCACCGTGAGAACGATTTGACTTTGGAGGATAACCGGTGTACCCTTACTCTCAAGCATGCCTTTCGAAAAATATGAATTCCGTTTGAACAACGAAAGGCATGTGTAAGGTGAAAGAAATGAACCATCGCCAATTAAAATTTTTAGAGGGACGATGGGGGATTTGGGTTGAACGGGTGACAAAAACATGTGGGGATCGAGAAAAGTCGAATATCCTCCAATTGATTTTGAAATTTGAATGGGAGGTGGCGCACACAAAGGAAAGAGATGCGATCATGGAAGGCGACTCGAGCAAGTACTCCTCATCGGCGAAAAGGTTTAAAATATTAAAGTTTGAAATCGAATCATCGGGTACTTGTGACGGTGTGATAACAGAGAATAAAAATGGGGAGGAAAGAAATTCAAACTCATGAGATGAATCATCATCGCATGAAGATTGAGTTTCGAAGGAAATAATATCATTTTCAATGAAATGTTCTTCTTTGGGGGCCAAAGAAGAAATCATTCCATTGCAAATAGATATTACATCATTGCCATCCTCACTTTCAATATCTATTATTCAAAGGGCAAAGTCTAGAATGGTTTGTTCCAAAGTAGGTGCAAAGTCCTCATTTGGTTCAAAACATTCCTCGACTTCAAAAGTCTCGGAAGAAAAATTATCTTCGGATTTAAATAATGAATCCAATTCATGTTCCCACAAACGATTTTCTTCCCGATAACATTTTCAATTTTCTCATTCTCAAGCATACGCAAACCCTCACCAAAAGTCATAGGTTGAGGTGCGGAAACTTGAAAATGGGAACTTTGAAAATTACCATCGGACTTAAACGAAAACTCATTATGATAGGAATTTTGAAAACTATTGCAATTCGTTTCAAAATTCCTATTATAAGGAGGTAAAGGCCCAAAATCATTATCGTCATCATCAAAATTCCAATACCCAAGTTTTGACTTTCGTTATACTCGCCCAAAGTCATATTTGAATTAAAAATTCTTTGGGACTCCAAGTATTCATCGAAAGTCAACGGATTACGGGAATTTTGAGAATTATAATAATGATTACAGAAGAATTGGAATAAGACATGCTTACCCAAAAAATGGCTCGAAATGGCGAATTCCACAAAGATATGCGTGCGAGAGAAATTCAAGCGTTTCTAAGTGCTCAAATGTGGAAGTCCCCCAAAAAGGTTAGTAAATAATACAAATAGAAAGAAAATACTACGAAATACTAAATCAAATAAAGTCTAAAATAAACTCATCCCCGGCAACGACGCCATTTGATAGACACGGTTTTGCCACGATGCGAGAGTCACCTACGCATCGGTCGTTTTGAATTCGGCTCACCTGAACTATACAAAAACCTAAACTTATGACTACACTCAACGGGTGAGTATAGCGGCCAAGTCCAGGTATCGAAAAATCCACTAAGAAGAGTTGGTAGAATTTATATGATTTAATACTCCTAAAATAAAAGTGTAAAAGATAAATAACAACAAAAAGAAAAAGATGCGAAAAAGGGAAATATTAATCTAGGCAAGTGTATTGAAACTAGATTAACAAAGCGGTAAAAATTGTAGGTTGTGTCGAATATCCCTCACCCGAGTTAATTAGTATAAAATGGTTACATGGGTCGACGAGTTATTACAAATGTGTCTCGTTTCGACAGCTAATTAAATCAAGGGTTGTCACGCCCCTAAATTCTCATAAAAGCCTAATAAGATTTTGGCGTCAACAAATACCCCGAAAATTACGCACAAAAAGTCGTAAGCACGGGACATACATAATATGCCCCGTAAAATCTCCTAGGCGTAATAACTAGGACAACGCACCCAAAATAGACCCGTAAACACCATCACCAAAGAAAGGCAACGCGTCAACCGAGTGAGTTCCATTCAAACACAACCTAGACTAAATTAGCTAGAAAACATATTAAGAAAGCGGTAAATAAACGTGATAAATATACACTAGAAAGTAATTAAATCAAAGCATGTGAATCTAATTAACAAAGCATGTAAATTAATCTAGAAAGAAGAAATAAAGGAAATACAAGCTATATTAATGGAGATGGAAGATGAAAGCACAAATTACAAACCCAAATGGGTGTCAATCCAAGAAGAAATGAAGAAATGAGCTCTCAAACCTCCAAAACCCTAACCTAACTATCTAAAACGAATTATATATGTTATTTACAACAAAATGGGTTATATAGTAAGTGGGAAATAAAATAGAAAAGAAAAGGATAAAGAAAATAAAAGTCAAAATATCAGCTGGAAATAGGGGATCGATCGATCGATGCTTGAAAATCATTCCCACTGTCTGAGCTCGATGGAAAAATATGAAGGATCGGTCGATCGATCGATTAAGTAGGTCTGCATCACAATTCCTCCTATTTTGGCATGTTTGCATTTCTTGTCCGCTAAAATCACCGTAACTTCTTCGTTCTGAATCATAATCGAGCACCGTTCGCGGCCATGCGAAGCTACCGAGGAGGGATACAACTTTCGTGTAGATGTTGAGCCAGGTGACCAAGCTGTGAAAAGACTAAAATGCCCTAAACGTGCGATCGTGTGCGAAAATCGAGCGAAAAGCGTCTGAACTTCACACTTAGCATCTAAATACTTATAAAAGCTTAATTAATCCCAGCAAAACAAGTTAACGTAGAAATCCGTAGTTGTCTGGTTAATGAGAATAAATATAGGAAATAAGATACCCGAGGGGGCTAAAATAGGTCGGTTCGAGGGATGAAATATGCAATATTTGCGTATTATCAGTAACCCCCCTTTTTCAACCGCTAACCATACACGCTCATCAATTGATTTTAAATTACTTTTCATTCGTATTTTCCAATAAGTATAATTAGTGCCATAAAAAATAGGAGTTTTAAAACCATCAAAATTTCCGAAATTCATCCTTAAAATACACGGGATCACAGACACAGAAAAATAGTGTTTCTAGCTCTGATACCAATTTATAGGGTGCCATTTTTATGTGTGCTTTAGGTGACAACTATTTTTCTTTCAAAAAACCTTTTTCCAATTATAATTACGCACCAAGTTTGTGAACCAATTTTACTTAAGCCCAATTTTATCTTGTTTAATCATAAATATGCATCTAGCGTGATTAAAGAAAATAAAATAAATCAAGTCCACAATGTCGACGTACGAGGAAACAACAAATGGAAAAAACTTCGGACTGCACAAGCAAGACAATTACTATGCTATGGTTTTACAAAGTACAGACAGTAGACTTACTCAACGACTTAATCCCCGCAAGCCTTGGCGCTCATCTATGCTTCAACCACTCATCCACGGTGCAACGTTAAAATCCTTCCACACCAGGTTCACAACACACGAGTCCATGTGTACCTCGATATCCACCGATACAACTTTGGCAACATACGATTCGAAACATGGAGTCCACCGCTTCTTTATGGCAAAATTCGATGAAATAATTTTTTTCAATAGAGATGAACAAACTTAAGATGGCGAAAACACAAGATCTCTATGACATATGTGTATGAAAATAGGATCTTGAGACACAAAGGATGTTTTTAATCTTTGGAAACCTTTGTAAACAAATGCAGAAAAACGTAACTATTATATTTTGTATTTTGGTTCTGCACTCCACGAAATTTAGAGAGAAACATGCCTTAAATAAAAAAAATTAAGCCGACAGGTCGTTAAAACGATAGCCTTATGTCATTTGAACGACTTGCCCATGTCGTTTGAATGACTTGTCCTGTCGTTATCTCAGCATAAACGAGTTAAAACCATTTTAAAATCATTTTTAATTAAAATAACATCCTTAAAACAAATTCTGAGCCATAAATAGTATGCATGCATACCTGAGAGATCGGAATATGATGAAGACGTGAAACGTGCACCAATAAACACGGCATGATATATGTTTAAAGCTTGGCTGCTACATCTTCAACATAACATCATAGGCTTATGTGGATCGCGATAAAAAATACAATCCTATGACCTAAACTTTTATTTTTGTTCAGAATTAAGTCAATTACATACAAAATGACACACTTAGAAATTTGTCCTTACAACTTGATTTCTCATGCTTATGGACAGCTTGACGCGGAGGCAGGTATGCATAGATAATAATTGTATGGGCTTGAAAGTATGGCTCCATCCTCTTCTAAGCTTCAATGAGGGCTAACTCTAATTTTCTATAATCTAGGATACCAGATCTCTGCTCCATGATATGATTTACTGGTGTAGCACATGGGCCTTTGTATCCCATCTTCTTCTCGAACCAGGGCTGAACTGATCGCAGATTCAGATACGGCTAAATACATAACAAATTTTCTCCCAAAACTGGTCTCAAAAGTAATGGTGCTGACCCCAAATACGTTTTTAACTCTAGGAATGATTTTTCTCACTCGTCGTTCCCTTCAAAAGTTTTTTGCAACCCTTTGAAAAATGAAAGGCACTTATCTATGGCCCTGGACAAGAACTTGTTCAGTGCTACCACTCAACTAGTTAGTCTTTGAACTTCCTTCTTGTTAGTAGGGGATTGCATATTAATCAGCGCATGAATCTTATCTGGGTTGGATCCAGTTCATCTTTGGTTAACTATAGATCCCAAGAACATCCCTTCTATCACCCTGAAGACAGACTTAGCTGGGTTAAATTTCATTTCGTATTTTTCCAATTGGTCAATGGACTACCGTAAATCTTTAATGTGCTCAGTAGCCTTTCTGCTCTTCTTGAGCATGTCATCGACATATACCTCCATATTATTATCGATTTGTTCTTCAAATACTTTTTTCACCAATCGTTGGTATGTTGCTCCCTCATTTTTAGCCCAAAAGGCATAACATTGTGTAGTAGGTTACCCGACTCATGATGAATAAGGTTTTTTCACGATCTTTTGGTTTCATCTTGAATTGGTTGTATCCTAAACAGGTCTCCATAAAACTGAGTAGTTTGTGCCCTTAAGTGGCATCGACCAACTAGTCAATTATGGGAAAGGGACAGTGATCTTTCGAACATGCTTTGTTCAGTTTGGTAAAGTCAACACACATTTTCCACTTATTATTATTATTCTTGACCATCACCATGTTGGAGAACCATTCTGGATATTTGATGTCCTCTGTGATTTTTTTTTTTAATTTCTCAACTTCTTCCTGCACATCCGTGTTCTTCTCTTAGCTTTGACTGGCTTAGCATCTTTGACTATCATCAGCTCGTGACAAATAAAATTTGAATCAATTCCTATCATGTCTTTAAGGTTCCAGGCAAACACACTTTTTCATTGCCTTGAAAAGTCAATTAAATCTCTCTTGAGGTCAGGATCTAATAATGAGTCGATCTGAGATGTTCTCTCTGAGTGATCATCATCCAAGACAATTAACTCAATCTCTTCAATAACTTTCCCTTTTACGAGTTTCTCCTTGTCTTGCATATCTAACATTTTGATCTGGTAGGTAGTTGTTAGTTTATTCCACTTCTCTTGGTCGACTGAGGTGTAATAACATTCTCTAGCCTCAACTTGGTTCCCTTTAACTGCCCTAACCCCATAATGAGTGGGGAATTTCAAAAATTAGGGCACTGTAGAGGGGATGGCTTCGAACTTCTTCAACCCTACTATGCCAAATATGATGGTGTATGTTGAATAAATATTCTTATCTAGGATGAAGAATCATATCTTTTATATCTGGAATGTCGTCCAAGTGTCGATCACCACTTCTAGTTTGACGTGCCTAGAGGGTACAGTTTCTCTTCGAATAAACCAATGAGTGGACTATAATAGCGTTCCAACTTGATGTCTCTCAGTCTCAGGTCCTTGAAGAAATTATAAAACAAGATATCGACCGAGCTACCGTTATCGACCCGGATCCTTGCCACTTTGCTCTCATGCACCATTATTATGACGACCAGCAAATCATAGCGTGGATACAGTATGCCGAAGAAATCATCCTTAGAAAAACCAACAACTAACCGATCTCATTTATTTTCCTAGGGCGAGTACCCACAGTGCCTATCAGGTTGATCTATCTGATATAAGCGTAAGTAAAATTACACCCAAAAGAGATCATCTTAATCTCATACACAGGCTCCTTGGGTATCTTAGGAAGTTCCATATCATCATCCAAATTGCCATCTCTTCCTCTTTTCTTATCATTTACCTTTCTATAAGGGGATTCTGATCATTTCCTGGATTTTTGCTCATCACTATGATCAGTTCGACCTCCTCTGTCCACGAACTTTGACATTTTTTCTCGTTTGACCAAGTTCTCGATATTGTTCTTTAGGGGGTAGATAGTTATCCATGTTGTGTCTGTGATCCTTGTGGAACTCACAGTATTTTCTTTTATCCCTTCAATTTGTCGGGGATTTTAGTTTTTCAGGATATCGAATTTTCTCGAGTATATGATGAATGCCCATAGTCAGCGAAGTGTACTCGTCATATTTCTTTGGCTTATCATCTTTCTTACCTTTATGTTCCTTTATTTATACACTCTTGTTTATACCAGCCTTCACATGGCTTGACTCCTTGGTCGTCATGGCCTCCTCAACATTCATAATTTTTCATGCATTTACCAAGATTTTCGTCATAGTTCTAGGTGGCTCCTCAGCCAGCCCCAGTATAGTTTATTGGGCAGCAATCCACTCATCAGTGCATTGATTCCAGTACTCTCATCATAATATATTACTTTAAGCTTTTCGTTATTAAAATGAGTGATGAACTCACGGGTAGTTTCATCAGTGTTCTGTCGGACGTTGAGTAGGTGAACCACCCCCTTGCTAGGCTTGCATCCAAAATAAAAATTATTGACAAAGAGGTCGGACGGCTATTGGAAGTTCAAGATCTGCCCATGCGATAAACCTTTGTACCATATATGTGTTGATCCGGTGATCGTAGATGAAAATACTTGACAACGCATTTCATCTGGGATTACGAAGATGTTCGCGACGGCTTAGTACTACTCTACGTGTAATATTGGGTCGGTTTTGTTATCATCCATTGGAGTAATAATGGATAGTTTGAACTTTACGGGTGTTGTGTAGGCTATAATTGATGGGATGGACAGAGATCCCTTACGAAGTCTCGGTGCAAGGGTTTTTTTATCTGGCCATTTCTCCCAAACGATTCTCCAGTCACTCGATTGACCCATTCCAGGGTTGATCTTCATGTTCGGCTTTAACCAAAACATCCTTACCTGGTCAGTCTCAACTTTTCGATGAGCTTTCTTCCTTGGAAGTCTACCCGGCTTTGGCCAACCCCCAGAAGTTGGTTTTGGATTTTTCTGAGCACTTTGTTCGTCTAGTGATAGACCTCACATGTTCTTCTTTGTGCTCCCCTATTTTCTGGGTTCTTTATGATGGTGAACCCTTGTTAGGACCCAAGCGGTTGAATGTGGATCCTCTGCTCAGCCCAAGCGATTGGGGTTCCTGATATGATTTCAAGCCTTCTTACTTTTTGTTAGCATGTAGTCCACATAAACCTCCATATTCTTTCCTATCTGTTCTTCGAACACCTTGTTAACTAATCTTTGGTATGTTGATCCAGCATTTTTAAGCCTAAAGGGCATTACGTTGTAGCAATACATTCCTCGACTGGTGATGAAAATAGTAATTTCCTTATCTTCTGGTTTTGTTTTGATCTGATTATATCCTAAATAAGCATCCATGAAGCTTAATAGCTCATGTCTTGATGTATCATCCACCAGTTGATCAATTCTAAGCAGGGAAAAGTTGTCTTCAGGGCAGGCTTTATTCAGATCGGTAAAATCCACACACATTCTCCACTTGTCATTTTTCTTTTTGACCATCACAATATTGGCCAACCAGGTTGGGTATTTCACATCCTCAATGAATTGAGCTTTTTGAAGTTTCTCCGCCTTTTCTTGAATAGCTTAATTTTTCTCCAGACTGAACACTCTACGCCTTTGCTTGATCGGCTTAGCATTCTTATTGATGTTGAGCTCACGACAAAGGAAGTTGGGATCAATCCCATGCATATCCTCATGACTCCAAGTAAATATATTCTTTCGTTGTCTCAAGAACACAATCAACTCCTATTTAAGGATTGGTTCTAGTGTTGAGCCGATATGGGTGGTCCTCTCTGGTTTATCATCATCTAGGACTATACTCTCAGTGGTTTTAACAATCTTCCCTTTTACTAACTCTGTTTTATCTCGAGAATCTAGAGTTTCAACTTCAGATTAACTGTTGGGCTTAATGGTATCTACCTAATAAGTGGTAGTCTTCTTCTTCTTCTTCAAATGAATCAGATCCTCTTGCTCGGCTAAGGAGTAGTAACACTCTCTGGCCACCTTTTGGTCGCCTTTCAAAACACCAACCCTAAAATGATTTAGGAACTTCAAACATTGATGGACTGTTGACGGTACAACTTTAAACTTCTTTAATCCTACCATGCCGAGGATCACATTATAGGCAGATTGAATATTTTTATCCATCACAAAAATGTATATTTTTTTAGTACGGCTTGCCGACTAGGTGCTGAACAACACTTCTAGCTTGACTGTCCTAAGAGGGTAACTTTTTCACCTGAAAAACCTATTAATGTCCTGTGCAAAGGTTCCAGTTAACCGAGTTTTAATTTTAGACTCTGAAAGCATGGGTAAAACATGATATTAACTGAGCTCCCATTATCAATCAACACTCTGGTGATGATGGCATCATGGATTCTAAATTTGATGACCAATGGATCATCATGGGGATAAAGTACCCCAGAGAGGTCGTTCTTGGAAAATTCGATTACCAGCTTGTTTTTATTGATCTTCCTGGGTCGATCATCTTCGTTCATATTAATTCTCTCTATATAAGAACAGGCCCATGCCTCATTCAACTAGTCCTTTCTTTCGGCAGTATGATCTCCTCCTCCTGCATCACCGCCTGTAATTACTTGATAATCAAATGAACCAAAACTCATCATAGCTACCTCACATTTTGGTTGCTTAAGCTTCTTCAACAGGTCGGAATTATCTTCATAACCATCTTCATGGTTTCTCTTCCTGTCATTTTTGGGCCTGTAGGGAGAATTTGATCTTCCCCTTGCTTCTACGCCTTCTCGTCGATCAACGAACTTTTTTAGTTTTCCTCGATAAATAAGAGACTCCACTTCGTTCTTCGAAGCGATGCAGTTATCTGTCATATGGCAATGATCCTTATGGAATTCATAATATTTAAATTTGTCCCTCTTATTAGGAGGTGCCCTCAACCTCTCAAGCCATCGCAAATCCTTAATGTGTTTGATTTCCTTAAGGATATAGTGAATGCTGACAGTCAATGAAGTATATGTTTCATACTTTTTGAGCTTATCATCCTTCTTCGACTTCTGCTCCTTGTGATCCTTCTTATCATGCTTAGCGATTGTACTCTATTTTATAACCATTGCTTCCTCGGTGTTCATGATTTTTCTTGCCTTAGCCATGAGTTCAGTCATGGTCTTAGGAGAATCTTTATCCAGAGCATAATATAGTTTTTTGAGAAACAATCCACTCATTAGAGTTGTGATGGTTATTTTCTCTTTGTAATCAGTCACTTCCAATTTCTCATTATTTAAACGAATGATGTACTCCCTAGAAGTTTCCCTTATTTCCCGCCTTACACTCAAGAGATGGGCTACTATATTTACTAGCTTGGCCCCAAAATAGAAGTTGTTGACAAATAACTCGACAAGCTGGTTGAAATTAGCAAATTATCCTTGGAGTAAGTTATTGTACCATATTTGGGTTGAACCCGTAATGGTGTTTGAAAATGCTCTATATCTTATCTTATTAGGGACTGAATAAATGTCAACTACATCTTGATATTGCTCGATGTGTAAAGCTAGATCAGTTTTACCATTATACTTTGGGGTGACTAGAGGGGTTTTAAACTTGGATAGAGTTGGGAAATCAATAATTTCCTGAATGAAGGGAGATCCTTTCACGAAATTCCTCTGTAGGGGATTATTTACTTTTGCCATTTCCCCAAGTCAATCTTCCAATTGTTAGATTGATCCCTTCCATGATGGATTGCCTGGGTCGAATTTATGTGAAGCAGCTCGGTTGTCCCAACTATGTGTCTGCACTGAGCTCTCTTTCTGAGAAGTCTGCTCGGCGTGTGCAGATCGTCAGACGTTTGATCTTGACTTGACTGAGGCTTCTTGATGGTCGTTTAGATGTTGAGTGTTTTTAAATAATTCTTTAGGAGGGTTTCTATTTGCTTGGGGCCCCAAGCGGTCAAAAGGCGAAGCTCTGCTCAATCTTTCCAAGACATTTAGCCTTTCAGGAGAGAAAAAATGGCCATCATAGAACTCTTTGGCTCTAATGGATGAACTAACTCCTATATGATAAGTCTTATCCTGTGAAGATCTGGAATGGCTATGTAGGCTATGCCTAGGAGGTGGAGGTGGCATTTATCTCCTCAGTGAAGGAATCGCTTGCTGCTTAGATAAGGCTGGAGATCTGACTTGTATTAACTGAGCCAATTGTTTTATTGTTTCTTGCATAGCATCTTGACCACTAATGATACTTGCAAGAATCCCATTTAGGTCGACTGTCATAGGTGGAGCAGATGGAATGGTTGGAGTACCTTCATTTCTGTCACTTGGCTCTGGATAATTTATTTTTCCTTGAACGAGAATGAGAACGACAATTAGACACATGTTCCCATAGACGGTGCCAATTTGTTGATGTAAAAAAATAGACTAGGTCCAATTTTCTAATCATTAATAAAATATAAGATTATAATAGAATAATTAGATAAAAGATAAAGACTTTTAAAGTGGTCCGGCTGTGTAAGAAAGCCTGCGTCCACTGTTATTGTATTGATTTCAGTGATTACAGAAAGCTGGATACCGTTGTTGATACGAATATCCTAGAATTCTGTTATCTCTCTTTGATGAAAGGATTACTATGTATTTGTAGTGATCCGTAGATCAAGGGTTGGAATGCCTTTATATATTTAAGCATTTACACCCGTACATAATGAATGTAATAGTTGGTTGTATAAAGCACGTGTGATAAGACCTTTAGTTATACTTCTTGTGTGTTGGCTTTTCATTTATATTGATGGTCTACATTCTTCACGTTGGTCGGCATGCTTGTCGAGTAACTATCTACTGACTAGGATTTCTGCCATACAGGGAGATAGTTGTCTATTTCTGATTGGGCCACGTAGGTGACTAATTTTTTGTATCAACTGTGATGATGATGATGGAGAGGAGGAGGAATATGAGGAAGAGGAAGTGGAGGAGGAGGAAGAAGAAGAAGAGTTGGATGACTCCCCCTTGTTCGGAGGCGTAGGTTACGGAGGATGGTTTCTTCCTCCAAGCCTGCTTCACCTCCTCGAGACTATGAAGTTTTGGAAGATGTTCTTGAGGAAGAGGTATGGTTGCTGCTTTCCATTTTTTGCTTATAACTTTTCCTCCTTTTTCCTTATAATGTTGACTTATGTTCCCTATCTTCAGGTTGATGTCCAAGGTGACTTTCATGAGGATGTCGCAGCTGGTGGTGATCCTGTGAGCCCTCTGTTGGATTTGGAGACAATTGAAATTTTACCCACTTCGGAGGATATTTTGCCAAAAAGAATAGTTTCCCCTACCACTTCGCAGGTAACTACAAATTTACCCCTAGGGGCAGATAAATATCTTTATTCTGTTCAGTCCAGTAGTGGATATTAGCATAACTCTGCCTTCTTGCACAACTAGGCAGACCTTAAGGAGGGTGGCCCGGATGAAGGTTTTGTGGAGTCTGGTGTTAGGAAATCTCCTGTGGCTGTACCCTCTGTTACAGTAAACTCTTTTCTTTTCTTTCTGAACTCCTTGTGTCAAATTCTTGTCATTCTCATCTTATTTTCTATTGGTCTTCACAGGTTTCACTTCCCGAGTAAACTGCCCCGCTGGCCCCTCCTCCCTCGAATGAACAGGTCTTAGTTGCACTTTTTGGACCATCGATCCTCAATCCAGAGCAGAAGTTGTTGTTATTGGTGATGTAGGAGTTGGGCGAGAAGAAGTTACGGAGGTTGGAGGTGCTACTGTTGTTCCCTTAGAGCAACATCATTTAGTAGCTCCATGAGGTTTTCATGAGGAGGAATATTTCGTACAAATGGCCACCAAGTAATTTGCTGATGATCTGCAGCCAAAGGTATGGTATCATCTCTTCTTTTGGGTAACTCTTGCATTAAATGTTATTATAATTGCCTAGTAAATGGGACTTTAAATCTCCCATGAGCGAGGGTCAGGCGCGCTAATTAATGTTGGACTTTAAATCTCCCATAACCGTCAGGCGGGCCTAGTAATGTAGGACTTTAAATCTCCCATAACCGATGGTCGGTCAGGCCTAGTAATGTAGGACTTTAAATCTTCCATAACTGAGGGTCAAGCGGGCCAAGTAATGTTGGACTTTAAATCTCCCATAATCAAGGGTTAGGCGGGCCTAGTAATGTAGGAGTTTAAATCTCCCATAACCGAGAGTCGGACGGGCCTAGTAATGTAGGACTTTAAATCTCCCACAACCGAGGGTCAGCGACCAAGTAATGTCGAACTTTAAATCTCCCATAACCAAGGGTCAGGCGGGCCTATTAACGTAGGACTTTAAATCTCCCATAACTAAGGGTCAGGCAGGTCATGTAATGTTGGACTTTAAATCTCCCATGACCAAGGGTCGGGCGGGCCAAGTAATGTTGGACTTTAATTTTACTTGTAAGCAAGTTTATATATTTCTCTGGCTTGATAATTTCTTGTATTTCAGGTTGAAGTTGAGCAATCAGCTGCGCGTGATCTGGAGGTTGAAGGTGTTGCACATGAGATTACGCGAGCAAGGACAGTGGTTGGGTTGGCGGCGATGGGCGAGGCCCTGGTTTGTAGGTTCAGCTGGTGGCTCCAACTGTTGGTGAGGTGCCCAAAATAGGTGTTTCCAGACTGTAAGAAAGTGGCAGTTCCTCGCACACCCGATGCCCTTCTGCATATGATAGTATTTTTAGCATGCATCCTCCTGAGGCTTCTCCCGAGGCAGCTGTGAGTCAAACTTTTTTCGATTTTCCCCACATCATGACTGTTGTTCCTCGCGTATTGATTGAGCAACTCTTAAATCAGTTTCCATTCACCTTTGCCCCTCGCAGCGTCCAACCCATACCCGTGATGATGGCATGTAGATTGCTTGGCCTTATAACGATTTTAGATAAAATCCTCAACACTCTTTTGGAGTCTTTGAGTTCTAATGCCACTAGGGTTTTGTTGGGGAAAATCAATCTTCTTATCAACGATGGGTTTTTGTTTTCTTGGTTGGTGAAACTTCTACGCGACTTTAAGAAATCTAATTTACCTTCCCTTTATGCTCAACTGCAGACCTCTCATCGTTCGTAGGTGGCTATATCAAAGGAGCTAGTAAGTTTGGAGGATGAACTAATTATTTATGAGCAAAAGGTTGAGGATGCTCGCAATGTTATTGCCCAAGAAAAAGCCGAATTAGTTAGGTCTGAGCAAAAATAAGATGATGTTCAGCGAAGGAAGGAACACCGTCAGAAGGACTTGAAAATTTTAGTTTCCGACCAGAATAAGCTGGAGCAGATACTTCTTCAGCAGCACTACCGTCTTCTTGGCTCGACCAACTTGCGATTCATAATGGATACCCCTGATAATTAGCAGTTTTGTGTTAAATTCCCCCTATTTTGTGTTTTTACTACCTTGGAACTTTTATTGCATGTAACTCAGTATTTTGTTCTTCATTTGAATAAATTTCTTTGCATTTGGTTCCCCTCCTTTTCTGTTTTGCCTAAATATTGAATGAGCTAGTACATCCATACGATTTAAATTGTGTATAATAAAGAAAGAAAATGAACCAAAGATTTCAAAATAAACATGATTTTATATTTCCATGAAAAATAGGTAACCCATCATTACATGGAACATTCACCCAAATAAGTACTAACAAAACATAATGAAACAGATTAGAGTGTTGGGTGTAAATCAAATACATTTAAATATAGTACATTCTGAGCCACTTGTTGTTCAATTTGAAAGTGACATTATCCTCCACTTTAGATATTTCGTAGTAACTTGAATCATGAGTTGCTCGAACGATGTAAGGCTCTTCCCAGTTGGCTTCAAACTTGGGTAATGACAGTCCACTGTAAGGACATTTTTGTTCGTTATCAATTTATATGTCGTATACCGCTACACCGTCGAAGAAGTTCAAGATCACATTCACATCAAAACGAATCCGAATAATCAAGGTTCTTCAACAAACAGTCTCCGTAAGGTTAACTTTGGTAAGGTTACGTTTTAGAGTACCTTAATAATGCACTTAGAGTATTGGGATTATTTTTCATAAAATATTTTCTAAGTGTTGGAGTGTAGCTTTAAATGTTTTTATTATTTTTTTTTTAAATTCATTATATCTAAAGATTTTGTTCTCGAACTCCTTTCCGTAGAAAAAACATAACTAATTCAAAAAAAATTAGAAAAATACGAAACTGACGACCACGAGTTCGTATAGAAATTATCTACAATTATGGCCTAAAATATCGTTTGATAGGTCGCTCAAATGACAACCAATGTCATTCAAACGACATGGCATGTCGTGCGAAGTTCCACCCGTCGTTCGAACAACAGTGGATCTCGTTTAAACGACATGTTATCTCGTTTGAGTGACCCAATGCCTTAAGTATTTTATAAATAGTCTTTTCCAACTTTGTTTTCATTGAGAGACCTGACGTTTTTATTTTGCACAAAACTCCGAAAACGACAGATTTAAGTTTTCTCCTTTAGGGTCTTTAACCCTTTTTGTTTATAATTCACAAACAAATCCCAATCTTTATGTGAGTTATTTTGGAACCCAAAGAACATACTTTTCTATTGTTCATCCTTTGTGGGATATCTCTACAATCGAGAGCCGTGTGATATTATGGAGTGAGTCTCTACGAAGTTTATGACTGCGTGTAATTCAGGATCTTCTACATGTTGATTCTTTGCTGAAGACTGCATGTCTAAACTGCGTGTCCTTGTGATATAGCTGCGTGTGAACCATTACTGATTTTTGGCCGATGCTTTGAAGTTTTGACAAAGACACCATGTGTTATACTTGTAGGCGATTATCTGGTTGTATGTAAGTCAATGGTTTTGTAAACTTGTCAAAGTTCTATAAGTAAAGGTTTTGCCCTTCAGGGATTTTCCAAAATTTTGTGTCGCATGGTTACTTAATTTGTTTTGACACGTAGTTGCATATTTTAGTGATGAAATAAAATTGGTTTAAAATTAGGAAATTTGTGAAAACCACTGAGGCAATTAATATTTTACATTTTCAAATTGGTATCAAAGCTTGTTGTACTAATTTACTGTGTAGATCCTGTAGTGTAATTTTTTTTAGTGGTTATTTGTGTTCCTCTCTTGATTTGTTTTCTCGATGGATTCTCGTATTATTGATATTGTTAGTCGAGATAAGTTTGAGAAAGTTCACGACCGTGAGAAAAAATTAACTCTTTTGAATTTGAAACTTTACAAAAGAATTAAAATTTTGTAAGAAGAAAATTCTATTTTTAAAAGTAAGTTTGAATATTTGCAAACATTTCAAACTCAAAGAGATATTTGTCGTGAACACTTTGGTAATTTGTGTATTGACTTTGATTCTTTAAAAGTTGCCAAAAATGAGAGTGATGATAAAGTCCTAGTTTTAGAAAAAGAATTAGAGGACTTAAAAAATTATAGGGTTCCTGTTTGTGCCGATAAGGATACAAAATTAATCGATCATTTTATGGCACGTGAAAAGACTCTTGGGGATAAGTCTGTTTTAATTGAGGGTGAGCGCGATAAACTTTTAAGTTTAATTGATAATTTGGAAAAGAAATCCATATTTTTGGAAAAGTCTAATTTGTTGATTGAATAAAACATTTTGAAGTTGAAAAATGATTTAAACGATTTAAGTAGGCTTGATAGTGATGGTAATAGCTCGTTCTATTCTCATGTTTCGAGTGTTAAAGCCAAAACCATAGTTTGTTTTAGAGGGCCAACCATTTTCAAGGACGTTAGAAAAGGTCAACCCATAGGTGTCGTTCCACCCGTTTACACATGTTCACATTGTGGTAGGAACGGTCACCTTAGGTGTTTCTGTAAGAGGTCATAGGAAGTCTAAGTCTAGTGTTTTGTTGGTTCCCAAAAACCCATGTCGACGTGTCACATCCCTTTGGGTTAGGAAATCACTTTTGGATATGCTAGACTTTAGACATGTTGATTCACATTTACTTGCACATGATTCTTCTCTTGCCATATCATATAGATTATTGTGTTTGCATGATTGTGATACGCTAGTTGTGCTTCTTGATATATTCTTGCTAGTGTTATGACTTGTGTACTTTTTGTATTAATTTTTTTATTTTAGAAAAATTTCGAAAAAATACAAAAAGATTTTATTTTGATAAAATTTGAAAAATCCAAAAAGATTTTTGTATTTTGTTTAGCACCATATATGAATTAACAATTTAGGATGATCGAGTCACAATTTCTTTCCATTTATCCATGTGACTATTTGATAGTGTTTTACGACACTAAGTCATGTCATTCATGTGATTTATAGTGTTTGGAGTCATTAAGATGTAATTAAGTGTTGTTACCTACATGATTGACTCATTATTTCCTTTGATGCATACGAGCACGAATTTGTTTGAATATTTTTGTTGTCGAATCACATGTTGGTTACGTGTTTTCATCTCAATTTTGTTTATTAAAACGAACCAAATGCGATAAAACAAGATAATAAAAGATGTGCATGTTTTAAATCGTTTGCCGTGAGTTTCTGTGTATTTTAAAAATGGTGAAGGGCTACGAAAGGAACACGTCTATCCTTTACGGTTAAGCCATCGTTTAATTGGACCAAAAAAAATTGAGGCATTTTAATTATCCGGGGTGCAAAGAGGTTTAAAAGAGTCCGAAAAAAAAATTAAAGGCAATAAAAAGAAATTTATGCCAAAAGGGGGCCATTAGGTTTATTCACCAGTTCTCCAATGTTTGAGAATTTAGATCCCCTCAAAAAGAAAATATATATGAGGGAGTTTGGTTAGAGAATTAAAACGATTTAGCACGTCCTTAAAGAGTCTTGAAAAAGCGTTAAAAAGTTTTTAGACGTTATTGGTGTGAAAATCATGTAGACTTTGATTTGTTGATTTTGATTTAAGACAATGTCATCTAAATTCAACACTTTTACACCTAAGGACGATTTTGATGTTCATTCGTTAGGAATACACAATATGCATCGTGCACATATGACGCGATTGAGTTTTATTTCCTATCGAATCTGTTCACAGCCATTCATACCGTTTCCACAATTTGGTTATCTTAGTATGAATTCATGGTGTGTATGTTTGTAACACTTTTGTATAAAAAATTGAAAAATCAAAAATAGTTTGTGAAGTTTTTTTAGCATATCACGCATTGAGCACGTTTGTCATATTTATTTGCCTTGTTTACCGTGACACCCCGATTTGATTTATTTGGTTTATTCTTTTCCTTATCTATTTCGAATAAATAAAAAGGGGGAGAACGAATTATGATATTATGGGGGAGTTTAAGTATGGGGAATATTTGATTATGCTTACACGTTTTATGTTTATATCATTTCAAACTCGATACGTCACGAGGTTTTTGCTTTGTCTCATGTGTGTAGGTACAACTAAAGATTTTTGGATTGCACACCCTGATGATGACATGGAATGTTTGAAGTTTGTTGAAGATTGAAAAAGTTTGAAGACTTGTCATTTACCTTTTCAGTTTTGGAAGTCATATTTTGATTGATAATTTGGATGTTTTTTATTTTTTGCCGGCATAGACATGAGGGGGGATTAGTAAGGACATTTTTGTCCGTTATCAATTTGTATATCATATACCGCTACACCGTCGAAGAAGTTCAAGATCACATTCACATCAAAACGGATCCGAATAATTAAGGTTCTTCAACAAACAGTCTCCGTAAGGTTAACTTTGGTAAGGTTACGTTTTAGAGTGCCTTAGTAATGCACTTAGAGTATTGGAATTATATTTCATAAATTAGAGCGGAGCTTTAAATGTTTTTATTATTTTTTTTCATTCATTCTATCTAAAGATTTTGTTCTCGGACTCCTTTCCGCGGAAAAATCATACTAATTCAAAAAAAATCAAAAAAATACGAAACTGACGGTCACGCGTTTGTATCGAAATTATCTATAATCATGGCCTGAAATCTCGTTTGATAGGTTATTCGAACGATAACTAATGTCGTTCAAACGACATGGCATGTCGTGCGAAGTTCCACCTGTCGTTTGAACGACAGTGGATCTCGTTCAAATGACATGCTATCTCGTTTGAGCGACCCACCGCCTTAAGTCTTTTATAAATAGGCTTTTCCAACTTTATTTTCATTAAGAGACCCGACATTTTTATTCTGCACAAAACTGCGAAAACGGCAGATTTAGATTTTCTCCTTTAGGGTCTTTAACCCTTTTTGTTTATAATTCATAAATAAATCCCAATCTTTATGTGAGTTGTTTTGGAACCCAAAGAACATAATTTGTTATTGTTTATCCTTCGTGGGTAGATCTCTACAACCGAGAGCTGCGTGCACTGCGTGTCATTGAGGATCTTTTGCGTGTTGATTCTTTGCTGAAGACTGTGTCAAGACAGCGTGTCCTTTTGGTATAGCTGCATGTGAACCATTACTGATTTCTAGCCGATTCTTTAAAGGTTTGACAAATACACCGTGCGTTACACTTATAGGTGATTATCAGGTTGTATGTAAGTCAGTGGTCTTGCAATCTTGTCAAAGTTCTAGAAATAAAGGTTTTGCCCTTCGGGGATTTTCCTGAATTTTGTGTCGCATGCTTACTTAATTTGTTTTGACACGTAGTTGCATATTTTAGGTATGAACTAAAATTGGTTTAAAATTAGGGAATTTGTGAAAACCCCATAGGCAATTAATATTTTGCAATTTCATCCACTGATATGCCTCGTACAAGCTTTTAAGATTAGGTCTCCTTCTTTGAACTTCCTTAGCCTCGGTATCTGATCATAGGATCTGGACAACTATTTTCTGGACATTTTAAAGTGCCTCACAATGTTATCTCTATGCTGCTCTAGTGCTTCGAGTTGTATATGTCGGCTATAGGGGAGCATGGCACTACGTAAATTATATCTAGCGGAAGGTACCTTGAGCTCTGCTGGCAAAATAACTTATGCACCAAAAAATAAGGAAAATGGGGTATACCCTGTTAGTTTTATCTTAGTCATTCGATATGCCCATAGGACTTCGAGTATCTCGTCATCCCACGTTCCTGAAAAGTCTTTTAGCATTTTTGACAGGATGTTCACTAGAATCTTGTTGGTAGCTTCTGCTTTCCCGTTGCACTTTGGGTATGCCACAGTTAACTTGTGATGAATGGTAAAGTACTTGTCCGTGAGCAAAATTACTTTATTGTTCACAAAAGGAGTGCCATTGTCTAAGAGGAAGACCTTCGGGATACTAAAATGACAAATGATGTACTCCTTCATAAATAGAGCAACTACCCCCGTTGTGACTCTTTTTAGTGGTATGGCTTCTGCCCACTTAGTAAAACATTCAATAGCGACAAGTATCCAAATCTTTCCTCACGAGGAGGGATTTATTGCCCTTACTAAGTCAAACACCCATGTGTGGAATGGGAAAAGAGTGGAGAGAGAATACAAGTCCACCAAAGGACCGTGGATCATATTCCCGTACAGCTAGCAAGCCTTGCATTTGAGAAAAACTTTGCAGAGTCTTTTTCCATCATAGGCCAATAATACCCCAAAGTGATAAGTTGGTCATAAAGTTTGGCTCCTCCGATGTGCCTTGGCTCCCGGGCCTGCTTCAGTACTTCTTCGGCTTCTCCCCCCAGATGCACCCCAAAGGCCTTAATGATAACCTCTTCGGTACAACTGCCCTTCCTGGACATAGTATCTAGCAACTCGCCTTTTTAGCCTCGTAGCATCATCTTTATCTGTCGTCATCACTCCATCCACCAACATGTCCATATACGGTTGCCTCTAATCTCGAGGTTGATCAATGAAGTTGCACTCTACTGCTTGGTAGAATAATCGACATTTCCCACAATCCCTCTTTATTATCTCAGCATCTTGCCTCATCGAAAGCCATAAGTAACCTGCTCGCTGAACCCTTCTATACAAAGGGATCTCGATGGTTTCACAGTTGTCTTCATGGACAAGGAAAAAAGCATGCTATTATGTTGAGTCGTGTTCGCGTCCACTGGATTCTTATTGCGTCGTGTCGAGTTGTGCAAAAACATGACCTGTTTTGCCACACTATCACTAATGTTATTCGTTGATAATATAATTTACCATATTACCCATTTTAAACTTTGTTAATGTCTTGTACTTTTTTTGCTTTCTTATCTTGGGCTCCAAACATCACACTAGAATAAATGAGGAGTATATATGACTCAAGTTTTTGTATAAATTAGACAACCTAAGGCATAATAACAATGTTGACTCCCAAACTTCAACGAGTCTTCATTGGCTTTGGGGCTTCACTCTCCCATTTTGGTAAATTTGGTGCAAAACACTTCTTAATACAATTAGGGTACACACGAAGGCACAAAAAAATCCCAACAACTCTATAAATCATTTATTGATTTATCCAAAATATCCCCAACCTAAAATGGAAATAAAAAATAGAATATTACAACTCAATAAGTAATAATGGACCTTAACATATTCTTATTGCAAATATGCAAACAAAATATACCTTTTCTCAAAAAGATTAAGTGCAATATGAGTATTAAAAAATATATAATACACGTATATCAACACTTATTGTATTTTCCCTTTTTTGTCTTAAATGCACAAGGGGTCAAGAAAGAAATCAATTGAATATTGTAAGGACACAAGTCTCCAATTGAGTCTTATGTAGTGTTGGCTCAATTTCGGACAAAAACACTTGAGTCTTAGGATAGAGTTCTTGACCATCCATCAAGCCTATGACATGTTAAAGTTGAAGACGATGCGCCTACTTTTCAAGAGAACATCATTACCAAGTTTCAGTGCCACGTTTCACGTCACCAACATCATATTTCAAGTCTCCAAAGGTATGAATGCTTTTATATATTTGTAGGAGACTTGGAATATTATTTAAGGGTGTATTTTTTAAAATCATTTTTATATCAGAAGCGTAATTTATAACTTGGTATAAATTTTACATTTTGTGGAATTAATTTTATAATTTTATACTTGAGTTTTTGGACTTAAACTTGGATTTCCTCATTCTGAAATTTCGTTCGAAATTGTTGTTCGAACGAGAATATCGTTGGAACGAGAATTTCGTTCGAACGAGTTTGCCAACGAGTTTTCCATTTTTTCCAATGACTTTTAGTTAGAAAAGTCGTTCGAACGAGATTTCTGTGCGATAATAGTTTATGCAATTTTATCCCATTTTCCCACTCTTTTGCCCCACTTCTTTTTGCAATTTAAATCTTACTCGGGATAGAATTTTCAATAGACTTTGGTACCTTCCTTGAGAGCTCTTTTGAGAAAAAATACACCAACCAAAGTTCCATGTTTTTATGTGTTGAATTTCAAAGAAATATTTTCAACAAACACATGTGTTTACACCCATAAAATTATTTAGTTTAGAATTCCAAGTATTTCTATATATATATATATACTAGCTTGGAGTGTTTGACATCATCTCACTTTTTTACCCAAGAAGAAAAGAGTTTGGGTCTTGATTCTCTACCCCAACAAAAGGAGAATCATTTTGGTTTATGGTGCGGTGTTCCCACTCGAAGAAAAGCTTTACGTGAGGGTGACGGTGTCCAAGAGCCCCATTGGAGGATTCCGAGACTGTGGAGGAGTCCACGGTTATTCGCTAGGCACAGGTTAAAGATCGAAGGAGCGCGTCAAGGCTTGGACGAACTCAAGTCAGTTTGTGTAAGTCCTCTATTGTCGAGTCTTTGTAAAACTACCATACCGTCCGAGGTTTTTTCCCATTTGGGTTTTTTCCCCGTACATCGGTGCGTCGAGTGATATTGTTTATTTTATCTTACTTAAATCACCTTAGAATGCATGCATAGTTTTACAAGATAAAATTGGTTTAATTATCACACTTGTCTATTTTTGGTGCTAGAATTAAATTGGGTGCAATTTGAGTTAATTTAACTCAAGTCGTATATTTAATTTGGTTTGGCCTAATTTGGTAATATTGAAAATATTGGGTAGGCAAACTTTAGGACTTGTGTTAAATTAATTTCGGGCTAAAAGTAACTTTCTCATATATTTACTTTAAGTGTTAATTTTTGTTTTTAAGAAAAACTACAATTTGGTTTGAGTGAATTTTGTGTGTTTGTCTTCACCATAATTCACTTATTTATGTTTAATTTTAATTTTGTTTTTAGAAATTAAAATTTGTGTTTAATTTAATTTTTCATCTTTTTAAAGAAAAGAAAATCAAATAAATTTTGGAAAATTAAATTGTTGTTAGTAACCATCTTTATTCCGTACATATAGGATATTAAAGTGAAAGATTTTAAAATTGGGGGCCCTATCACATTTTCAAATTGGTATCAGAGCCGGAGCGCTAATTTATTGCGTTAAGGTCCTTTTTAATATTTTTGGTTAAAAATGGAATTTTCCCCATTTTTAAAATTTCATATTTTCAATGGTTCTAAGTACGCATATTGGAAAGCACGTATGCGTTCGGCACTTAGGAATATAGACGAGAGGGTTTGGTTATCCGTAGTTAATGGGTGGTCCCCACCTACTTGTTTAATAGACAATGAGCGTGTCCCCAAACCTATTGAGCGTTAGAGTGAGAACGAACTTAAATCCGCAAATTACAATTCCCAAGGTTTAAATTCCTTGTTTAGCGCGGTCACACCGGATGAATTTCGACGTATCATGACGTTTGAAATCGCTAAGGAAGCTTAGGATATCCTACAACTCAATCACGAGGGAACAAGCATCGTAAAAGCTTCTAAACTCCAAAATCTCACCACTCAATTTGAAACCATCAAAATGGATGAAAAAGAAATATTCGATGAGTTTTATGCTAGACTCTCCAATATAGTAAATTCTTCCTTTAATTTAAGAGAGAAAATACCAGACGATCGAGTTGTAAAGAAAATCCTTAGGTCCCTACCCGATAGATTTATCCCTAAGGTGACCATTTTAAATTCTTTACCCATCTTGCACTCTACCAAACTTGAGCAATTAGTAGGTGATTTGCAAACCTATGAGCTAGAGATGTTTCCCTCCAAAAATGAAAAGAAAATTAATAAGGGCATCGCTTTGAAAGCCCGTAAGGAGGAAAAATAAGTTGTGGATGGCGAGAGCGATAGTGACTCGGAAGATATGGCTATGTTTTCCAGAAAGTTTCATAAATATCTTAAATTTAACAAAGATAAATTAAAAACTGATTTTAAGTAATTTGAAAAATCTAACCATAATAAAGTCGAAAAGAACCCTAAAACTTTTAATGAAAATTGAAATAGGGACGAGTCAAATAGGTGTTATAGTTGTGAGGGTTATGGCCATAGGGCCCTTGAATGCCCCACTAAACTAAGGAGAGAGGGTAAGTAACCTATTTCATACAATGCCACCCTTAGTGATAGTGATAAGGAAGAGGAACCCAAACCCCCCACTGAGCGCAACTTTACCGCGTTCGTGGCTAGTCATGTTAGTGAGAGTGAGATACTATTCGATGATGATAACACATGACACTTCCGAGGCCTTTGTTTGTGAAGCTCTAAAAGATGATGGTAGTGAGAGTGGAGAAGAGAGAGATAGTGAAAATGACAATGAGGTTGATGTGAGTGAACTTCAATTTACATTTCAAGAATTATATATCGAATCTACAAAATTAAAGAGGGGAAATTTGAAGTTAGAAGCGGGTTTAAAAGAGCGTGCCAAGGTCATTGATGAGAGTGCGTTAGTTGATGACCTTAGGTCACAAGAGAGAGCTCCTCGAGAAAAGCTTGAGTATGTAGAAGGCGAGAGAGATAGCCTTAAGGGCTTAATGGAATCCTTGAAAAAGGAGCTTCTCGCGTTTGAAGAGCGCAATGTTTTATTAGAGTTTCACATTTTAGAATTAAAAAATAAATTAAAAGACTCTAGTAAAGTCAAATTTTACTTGGAGTGTCGTTCGGAGAAATTAGATAAAATATTAGGAACGGTCCAAATTAAAAATGACACGTGTGGTTTAGGCTTCGATACTTTTAATGAGTCAACTCATAAAGCCAAAACCAATGTTTTAAGAGAATCACCTAGGAAAGCCTTTATAGATCATTCCTTAGGTAAGTCTTTTCGCCGAGTATTTAGGTGCTCTCATTGTGGTCGAAAAGGTCTTCTTAAGAAATTTTTATTTTGATCTTAAAAGATTTTCTAGAAAATCCCAACGTAAGGCAGCCGAGGTAGGCAAGATTCCTATATCCCGAGATCGTCATTCATCATTAGTTTGGGTTAGGAGATCCGACTTGGTAGCTTTACAAGATATGATTTTTGATTCTCATTTACTTTCACATGATACCTCCCTTGATAAATCCAAAGGTTGAACGTGTTAGTTGTTTGCATACTCTAGATTTTTGTGCTTCATATCATATACCATTGCTAGTTATATGCATGTTTATTCATTTTCTAGTCATTGCTTTATTTCATAACTCATGGTAGAAATTATGACTTGTTTATTTTTTTTGTATTATATTTATTTTAGTTTGCATTAAATGAAAAATACAAAAAGATTTTAGTTTATCATTTGTGTTTTATTTTATGAGTTATTTAGGTTTAATGAAAAATACAAATGATTCTTGTTTGTCTTTTGAGTAAATATTTTTGCTTGGTTAAAATTTTTGAAAAACTCAAAAAGATTTTATTTTTATGTGTATTTTGATTTTACACACCTTTTGTGGCATATGTTTGTGTTTGAATCCTTCATACCGCGTCTATGTGTCTAGAACTTTTGGTTAAAATTTTAATCCTTAAAATGTTCTTTATCATGTTTACATGGAGTAGTTTAAGTTTGACTTGCTTAATGGATTCACTTTTATATGCCTTTTTCACACACATGCACTAGCTTTTTGAACCATAACTTCACATGTTATATTTGAGCTTTGTGATGTGTTCTCCTACCAATCTAGTCATATACATACTATGACCTAGGAGGACTAGTGCATGTTAAAATCTGTTGCACGTGAGAATTGAGAGATAAAAAATGACATATATATATATGTGCACGGGGAAGGGCTCCGAAAGGAAATATTATCCTTTTCGAGTAAGCCACCTTTTGGAATGGACCTAAAAGAAATACGTGGTCCAAAGGCCTAAAAGAATCTGGAATTAAAAGAAAAATATTTGCCAAGGCCTATTTTGTTTTGTTGATATATTCATTCGATAGAAAAGAACTATATGATTATTTGAGGGAGATTGGATGGATTGTCAACGGTTTGCACAATGCCGTTATCCTAGTTATATTTTAAATGTCATGACTCAATTGGTTTGTAGAATCATCAACATGATAGGCTTGTATGCATTGTGTTTGTTTGTTCACAAGTTCACTTTATCCTATCACATAAAGGCTAAATTATAGGTGATAAAGTTTTGCAATCAAATGAGAACTACGTGAACATGTTTAAGTGATTGGGTTTTAATTTCATTAGTATCTAGTTCACACCCCTTCACTTTCGTTTCCATATGACACATTTATTCCATAAGAGTGTGGAAAACTCATATTATAATATTTTTTGTAATTTGTGTGCTTATATCTATATATGTGTACTTGCATATATTTTCTATTGAGTGTGTATACATATATATGATATTTTATTTTTTATTTTCAGTTTTGCCATTTCAGCTAGTCCACATATGTTTTAATTCAAAATTGGTATCTAACTGGTTGCAAAATGTTTGTTTGATACCACATGCTTAGTCTCTCTTATGTTTCAAATTGATATCGTTTTGTTCGCATCATAGTTAGCATCCATTATTCTTGCTTGGATTAGTTATTGTCTATTGTTTCCCATATGCTTTCATGTACTTAACACTTTATGCATCTTCGATGTACTTATTTTCCCATATATATATCCCTTGTGTAGTTTTTAGGGAGAGAATTCATACTTGATTTTATTGGGGGAAAATGAGTATTTTATTAATTCTAACAAAAAGGGGGAGAATGATAGGGGGAGAAATGGTATCTAATCCTATTATAATCATATCTTAGTTTAGGAGATTTAACTTAGGGGGAGAGCACTATCTTCTTAGGTTAATCATAGTTTATAAAGGAGAATTAATTTAGGGAGAGTATTTATTTTACATGCATTTAATATTCTTGATATTCCCTATGCGTTTGATAGTTTGCTTAAGTGTGCAAAAATTTTTCTAGTGGCACCTTTCATCGGCAAAGATTATCATCCTTGGGTATTGAGTTAAGCTTCTATTTTTTATTCGGGTGGGGTGTGTAATACCCCTTATTTATGAGTAATTATTTTTATATTAAATTACCTTGTGAGTAATTATATAAAATAAAAAAAATTGGAGTAAATATTTCTTTAATTGATTTAAGAGATAATATTTACTGAGTTGTGCATATTTACTTTTAAGGGAATGTAAATAGTATAACATCATGTTTTGTTGCATCATTGTGCTTTAAGCGACGGTTATGACTTATATTCCAATCGAATTATTATTAATGAGTTAATATGATGTTGGAACATGAATTAATGAACGTTATACTGGATGCCAATTTAGAGGGCACAGTTAGTCCGGAATTGGTTGAGATAGTAAAAATAAATACCAATTATGTTTTCAGGCTCTGGGGGTACTTTTGACTCATTATAACTTAATTATGATATTACGAGTCATTTTAATTGTGTAGTAGCATTTAAATGTTAGACTTAATGTATTTGAGTATTTTAGTCTTGTAAGAGCATTTTATTTCTCATCTGTGCACTCTAAACCTAAAGAGAGTTAGAGAGAAGAGATAGCTTGGGAGAAAGAGAGAATTGAAGATTTGGGCTGAAAATCGTTGCTATGAGAAGAGAATCCGAGACTACAATCTTGAGGCAAGTTTCTAACTTGCAAATATGTATGATTGAGTGTGAATAATTTGTATTTATAGTTAGAATTCTTGAGTTAAACCATTAATGGAAACTGTTGATTTTGTTGTTTAAATCCAATATTATAGGATCTAGACTTGTTTTATATGGTCCTTTTTAGTTAGACAACTTTGATGGATGATTTGGAGATGATTTGAGTTGATGATGTTGGGATTTAAGGGAAAAAAATGAGTTTTGGGTATTTAGGGTTCATATAACTCGTAGCCCCAATTGGGCATCTCGACCAGGGCGAATTAATTCGCCTTCCCTAGAGAATCGATTCGCTAAAATGCAGGCTATAGGTATGGGAAACCGAATCGATTCGCGTCAAGTCCGAATCAATTCGGGCTGAGACAGGAGGTTGATTTTCTCAGCCGAATCGATTTGCTTTTGAGCGAATCGATTCGCTATCAGGGGCGAATCGATTCGGCCCTAGGCGAATCGATTCGAAAATCCTATTATTTTATAGGATTTTTCTAACTTAGTTTTTAACCCTTTTCTTTTAGGTTTGAGGCTTAAGAACCTTCTTTTATGAAGTAAAATAGAGTATTAGAGTCTTACATTAGAGGGATTAATACCCTAGGTTAAAAAGGGAGAATTCGGACTTATGTCGGGGATTAATAAATGAAAAGTGTATTTTTCATCTAGTAAGCTACCTTAGGACTAGGAGAGAGTTGGGTGGTATCATTTTGGACTCTTGGAGACTAGTATGAGAATAATTATACTTTGTAGCCTATATTTCTAAAAACATATGATTTCATGAATAAGAAACGTACTTTTTAAATTGGCATAGACAAGGTTAAGTACCTTTAGTTTTGTGAATTTAAAAGTGGATGTTTTAAATGAGCATATCTTGTGATTGTGACGTGCATATATATACCTCTCTAAATGTTATCATAAGGGAAGTTACGCGCATGAGGTAAATCCCCTGGCTAGTGAATGCAGGGAGAATATAGTCCTCGACCATAGGACCGGTGGTTACATTGTGTTGTTGTTTTATTCAAAGTGAGGTAATTTCGGGTATAGTTATGACTCACTGTCGAAGGTATATGGCCGCTTCCCACGCGACACGATTTAGGATCCCCAGGTGGTCTTGGTTATAGGCCCTGGAAGATGATAGTATGTAGAGGCGCATCTAGTGGGGTGACTCCCGGAAGAATGGTCCTAGAATCGTTATATTTTGATGTTACTATTCTCACGAATGTGGCATTTCATAAACGAGTAATGCATTTATAAATCAACTGTATGGCATAAGTTTCCCGATGACAAATGGACTTATGAAGTTATATTTTATGAATTTGCAAATTTAACATGTTAATTAGAATTAAGCTATTTCTCTTAATTAGACAGGTAGTTTAATTTATAATGATCTAGTATGACGCTAGGATGTGCATTTAGATGAGAGGCGAGGATGATTTTTATATTGAAGAGCGAACTTAACATGTTTATGATGTTTAGCATTCATAACTGTTATGCATTTTATTCACACATATATCATATCAAACCGGGCCCTGACCCGTTTATATTTATCTTTTTTGTGTGGTCCTTATTTTTGCTCAGGTTCTCTGTCGCAAGGACGCTCATGTTAATCTTTCCTTCGCTGTGTCAAGGAGCTACAACATTTTTGCGGATGTTGTAGAATTTTTGTATTAGACACATCCATCTTTTGTAAAATCTAGTTATGATTCGTCTGTATATTCTGGAGTGTTGCCCAAGTTTTGTAATTGTATATACTGTAATACTTATTGTAATACGTTATGTGACCTCTTGTATTAGTCTATTAACCGACAGCTTATTCGGTTATGTATGGTGAATGGTTATTAAACTGTTGCATGTCTTTATTTCTATCCACCTTCATTTATAAATTGGATTGTCTAAATTATTTTATCAAACTTGAAAAATTATATGACATCCATTTTCTCAAAATATTTGGTGGTTATCTCGTACTAGTATTTTCATGACAGTGATGCTAAGAATGGACCATTCATGATTCCTGTTATTACTGGAGTATCGGGTTGACCACCTCTTATTTGAATAAGTGGGGTATCACAGATGGTATCAGAGCATCAGGTTCTAGAGTCTTTCGGATCTATGCGGACTTATCACGTTCTACTGTAGTGTTCTTTGATATAGAGCCCTATTGTTAGGACTGTTTTGTTTGTGTATGCTTGCGATCTTCTGCAAGGATAAATTATTTTAATTGTATTCTGATTAAGTTACTTTTCGTCTTAGATGCCACCTAGACGAGGCCGCCTGGCAAAGGTAAATCGAGTTGTAGAGAACGTAGATCCCCTACCACCGCAAGGAACGATAAATACGGTGGAGGTGGCTAATATTGTTGCCTAGGGAGTCAACGCTGCAATGATCGCTATGGCACAACAGCTTCCCCAAGCCCAATAACTGGTTGCACTGGAGGTTCAAACCCATACGGGGCCCTCCGCATGGGAAAGAGTTAGAGAATCCTTCCTGAAAGGTCACCTTCAAGAATTTCAAGGTGACGCTGATGTGATTGTGGCAAATCAATGGAAGAAAGATATGCAATACCATCTTTAAATTGTGGAATGTAGTGGGGAGAGGAAACATATTATTGCCACTTTTAAACTCGTAGGAGCGGCCCTACACTGGTGGGAGTGGATGACAACTCCGAAACAAAGGGATACTATGACTATCTCGAAATTTTGGGTTCTGTTTGATCGAAAGTATTTTCCTCCAGCAATTGAGAAGGAGATGAGGAGGAAGCTCTAGGATGTTGTTCAAGGGGAGCGATTAGTGGAGGAATATGAAGAGGAATTTACACGTCTAGATAACTTTATGTCGGATGAAGTAATTCCAGAAGAAAGGAGGATTTTAAAATTTATCGAGGGTTTGAATTGGAGGATAAGGCAGTACCTTTTGGGGAACCTAACTTTGCAAACATTTGGCGATATGATGAATGCCTCTTTACTCCATTACCAAGATCACTGCCTTCACTTGAAGGGGAGTAAGAATATTGGAGATTTGAGTTAATATAGTAAGCAAGGAGAAAATGGCGTCGGTGGAGCTCTACCACTGCCACAACAGTCTGACAGTAAGCAAAAAGAGCGGAAATAACTCTTTGGGGGGGGGGGGGTTAACTTTGAAGGAGGTGGTTTTAGGCACGATCAGGTTGCTCAACAACAACAGCAGTTGGGCCAATAAGGCAAAGGGAATAATGGAGGTCGAGGCCATCAGGGCCACGGGGCGGGGCACTTTCGAAATAACAATCGGGACCGACATCCAGAAAATTTTACGGGCCGTTATTTTCAGTATAGTGAACACGGTCATATGAAGAGAGCTTGTCCACAGTTGAACGGGAGGCAATTGCCTAGAGGCCCTCAGAATGAGCAGGCACATCCACAGCCTCCAGCACCTATTCCAGTTGTCCCTCTACAGTAGGGGAAACTTCAGTACGGGCGTGTGTATAATATTCAGGATGCTTTATTTCCTCCCGCACCTCCAGCTATTGAGGGTAAGTTTCCCATTCACGGGTATGTGGGTCGAGTGTTATTTGATACGACACAACACACTCATTTATTGCTAAGCATTTTGCTCATTCGACGGGGCTGATTAAGTTTATCGAGAGTACTTTTACTAGTGTGGAGTTTTTCATGGGTGATGGTTCACTTATATTCTTTGTTTGTAAAGGGGTGGGAATAAACCTTGGTAATTTACGTTTTGAGGCCAATTTACTCGTCCTGGACATGGTCGGGTATGATGTTATTTTGGGTATGGACTGGTTAGTGAAATACTAAGCCATGGTAAATTATTATGGGAGGAGTATAGTCTTTGCCATTCCGAGGCAAGAAATGTTTTTAGTGGCTATGCCTCTTTCGGAGGGAGGTTCGAGCACGCACTTGTATTGCATTAAGGATGAGACTTTACGAGAAATATTGTTTCCCTAGATTCGATTCCTGTTGTTAGAGATTTTGAGGATGTCTTTTAGGAGATTCTGGGTTTACCTCCAAGTCATGAGATCGAGTTCGTAATTGACTTAGCATCGGGAGCCAGGCCGATTGCGAGAGCTCCATACCGTATGGCTCCTTTAGAAATGAGGGAGTTAAGGGATCAGATTCAGCAACTATTGGGGCAAGGGTTCATTCGGCGTAGCACGTCACCATGGGGTGCTCCGGTATTTTTCGTGAGGAAGGGAGATGGTTCCCTCCGATTATACATCGATTACCGTGAATTGAATATGGTAACCGTCAAGAATAAATACTTGTTACCTCGAATCGACGATATGTTTGATCAATTAAGGGGAGCGTCATACTTCTCTAAAATAGACTTCAGGACTGGGTACCATCAACTACGAACTCGAGAGCAGGACGTGTCGAAAACTGTATTCTTGACCAGGTATGGGTCCTATGAGTTTTTGGTCATGCCTTTTGGGCTAACTAATGCTCCTGCCGTGTGTGTGAACCTTATGAATCGAGTGTTTCGGGACTTCTTTAGCCAGTTTGTCATAGTGTTCATTGACGACATTCTAGTCTATTCTTGGACTGAAGCAGATCATGCTGAACACTTGCGATTAGTCCTGCAGATACTACAGGATCATCAACTATATGCCAAGTTCGAGAAATGTGGCTTTTGGTTATAGGAAGTGCAGTTTTTGGGGCACATTATGATGGCTGAGGGTATTTTCGTAGACCTAGTTAAAGTTACAACGATGAGGGAATGGGGTCAGCCTACGACGCCAACTGAGATCCATAGTTTTCTAGGTTTGGTGGGTTACTATCGTCATTTCATTAAAGGTTTCTCCAAAATTACGGGACCTTTGACGAACCTGACCCGTAAGGGAGTACGGTTTGTTTAGGATGATTCCTGTCAGCTAGCTTTCGATGAGATGAAGGATAAGTTGACCTCTTCTCCTGCACTCGCGTTGCCAAGATCAGGAGTAGACTATTTAGTCTTCACAGACGCGTCTCTAAAAGGATTGGGAGGTATGTTACAACAGGAGCATAGGGCCATTGCTTATGCGTCTCATAAGCTTAATCCCCATAAGAAGAGTTATCCCGTGCATAATTTGGAGCTTACCGCAGTAGTGTTCGCCTTGAAGATACGGAGACATTACCTCCTAGGTGAGAAATTTAGTCTTTTTACGGACCACAAATCGTTGCAATATTTGTTCTCGCAGAAAGATCTAAATATGCAACAACGTCGGTGGTTGGAGTTCGTAAAGGACTACCAGTTCGATATTCATTATCATTCAGGCAAGGCAAATGTAGTCGTTGATGTGCTAAGTCGTAAACCCGTGGTGGAGCTGGCGAAGGTGTGGAAAGCCAAGTGGAAAGAACCCAACCAAGATGATGCTGTGGCTAGAGCTTGCATGTCAGTGTTGACCGTTGCACCTGCTATTGTGATGCGACTCATAAAAGCGCAAGGAGGGGATAAGGATTGCCAAGATCGGGTATGTCAATTGTTGACCGAGGGAGCGGAGTCCTACTCTATTAGTTCAGAAGGTGGGTTACATTTCCAAGGAAGACTTATAGTCCCGAATGAGGGAGACTTGAGACGTGCCGTCATGACGGAATCTCATGGTTCAAGATTTGCAGTACACCCGGGTGGGGATAAAATGTACCAAGATATGCGCCGTCAGTATTGATGGGCGGGTATGAAAAGGGACATCTCTGAATTTGTTTCCCAATGCGCCACTTGTCAATTGGTGAAGGTAGACCACCAATGACCAACGGGATTGTTGCAACCGTTAGAAATACCGGTGTGGAAATAGGAGAGTATCTCAATGGATTTTATCACTAGTTTGCCGACATCGCAAAGCCGTCATGATTCCATTTAATTCATTGTAGATCGTTTGATCAAATCGGCACACTTTCTACTGGTACAGACGGACTACAATACGACATGTTACGCCCAACTCTTTATTGCTGAAATTGTAAAACTCCATGGGGTGCTTATCAATATAGTCTCAGACCGAGACAAGATTTTTGTATCTCATTTTTGGCGAAGTTTCCAGTAAGCGATGGGGATCGAATTGAAGTTGAGTACCTCCTACCACCCGCAAACGGATGGGCAAATGGAGAGAGTCAACCAAATATTGGAGGATAGGCTTCGAATGTGCGTACTTGACTTTAAAGTAGGATGGGAGCAATACCTTCCATTAGTTGAATTTGCATATAATAATTCGTACCAATTCACTATAGGTATGGCACCGTATGAGGCATTGTATGGCCCACGTGCTTATTGGTTGGAAGTAGGAGATAATAAGCTCCTTGGACCTGAAATGATCCAAGATACCTCTTCGAAGATTGAGCTTATTCGAAACTGCATACAAATTGCACAAGATTACCAAAAGAGCTATGCCGACGCGAATCGGAGGCATGTGGAATTGGAAGTGGGGGCTCAAGTTTTAGTGCGGGTATCCCTAATGAAGGGTGTAATGTGATTCGAAAAGAAAGGCAAACTTACGCCGCGCTATGCAGTCCCTTTTCTCGTTATTGTGAAAGTAGGCCCCATAGCATATCAACTTGCTTTGACGGAACGTCTACAACAAATTCATGACGTCTTCCATGTTTTATCTTTGAAGAATTATAAAAGATGCAAGGGAGCTCATTGGCATATTCCATTGGATGATATCGAGTTACAACCCGATATTTCATATGAGGAACAACCGGTTACTATTTTAGACCACGAAGAGCAGAGACTAAGGTCAAACATGGTGCCCTTGGTCCGAGTCCAGTGGGGACACCACAATGCCACAGAATCAACTTGGGAACGAGAGGACAAAATTCGAGAGAAGTATCCACACCACTTTTTACAAAGTACGCCTAAATTTTGAGGGCAAAATACCCTTGTAGGGGGGAGTATGTAATACCCCTTATTTATGAGTAATTATTTTTATATTAAATTACCTTGTGAGTAATTATATAAAATAAAGAAAATTGGAGTAAATATTTCTTTAAGTGATTTAAGAGATAATATTTACTGAGTTATGCATATTTACTGTTAAGCGAATGTAAATAGTATAACATCATGTTTTGTTGTGTCATTGTGCTTTAAGTGACAGTTATGACTTATATTCCAATCGGATTATTATTAATGAGTTAATATGATGTTGGAACATGAATTAATGAACGTTATACCGGATGCCAGTTTAGAGGGCACGGTTAGTCCGGAATTGGTTGAGATAGTCACAATAAATACCAATTGTGTTTTCGGGCTCTGGGGATACTTTTGACTGATTATAACTTAATTATGATGTTACGGGTCATTTTAATTGTCTAGTAGCATTTAAATGTTAGAATTAATGTATTTGAGTATTTTAGTCTTGTAAGAGCATTTTATTTCTCATTTGTGCACTCTAAACCTAAAGAGAGTTAGAGAGAAGAGAGAGCTTGGGAGAAAGAGATAATTGAAGATTTGGGCTGGAAATCGTCGCTATGAGAAGAGAATCCGAGACTACAATCTTGAGGCAAGTTTCTAACTTGCAAACATGTATGATTGAGTGTGAATAATTTGTATCTATAGTTAGAATTCTTGAGTTAAACCATTAATGGAAATTGTTGATTTTGTTGGTTAAATCCAATATTATAGGATCTAGACTTGTTTTATATGGTCCTTTTTAGTTACACAACTTTGATGGATGATTTGGAGATGATTTGAGTTGATGATGTTGGGATTTGAGGGAAGAAAATGAGTTTTGGGTATTTAGGGTTCATATAACCCGTAGCCCCAATTGGGCATCTCGACCAGGGCGAATCGATTCGCCCTCCCTAGAGAATCGATTCGCTAAAATGGAGGCTATAGGTATGTGAAACCGAATCGATTCGGGTTAAGGCCGAATCGATTTGGGCTGAGACAGAAGGTTGGTTTTCTCAGCTGAATCGATTTGCTTTTGAGCGAATCGATTCGCTATCAAGGGCGAATCGATTCGACCCTAGGCGAATCGATTCGACCCTAGGCGAATCGATTCGAAAATCCTATTATTTTATAGGATTTTTCCAACTTAGTTTTAACCCTTTTCTTTTAGGTTTGAGGCTTAAGAACCTTCTCTTATGAAGTAAAATAGAGTATTAGAGTCTTATATTAGAGGGATTGATACCCTAGGTTTGAAAGGGAGTATTCAGGCTTATGTTGGGGATTAATAAATGGAAGTTAGTGTCTTTTTCATCTAGTAAGCTACCTTAGGGTTAGGGGAGAGTTGGGTGGCATCGTTTCGGACTCTTGGAGACTAGTATGAGGATAATTATACTTTATAGCCTATATTGCTAAAAACATATGATTTTGTTAATAAGAAACGTACATTTTAAATTGGCATAGACATGGTTCAACACATTTAGTTTGTGAATTTAAAAGTGTATGTTTTAAATGGGTAAATTTTATGATTGTGGCATGCATATACATACCTCTCTAAATGCTATCATAAGGGAAGTTACGTGCATGAGGTAAATCCCATGGCTAGTGAATGCAGGGAGAATATAGTCCTCGACCATAGGACCGGTGGTTACTTTGTGTTGTTGTTTTATTCGAAATGAGGTAATTCCGGGTATGGTTATGACTCACCGTCGAAGGTATATGACCGCTTCCCACGCGACGCAATTTAGGATGCCCAGGTGGTCTTGGTTATAGGCCCTGGAAGATGGTAGCATTTAGGGGCGCATCTAGTGGGATGACTCCCAAAAGGATGGTCTTAGAATCATTATATTTAAATTGCCACTATTCTCACGAATGTGGCATTTCATAAATGAGTAATGCATTTATAAATCAACTGTATGGCATAAGTTTCCCGATGATAAATGGACTTATGAAGTTATATTTTATGAATTTGCAAATTTAGCATGTTAAATGGAATTAAACTATTTCTCTTAATTAGACAGGTTGTTTAATTTATAATGATCTAGTATGATGCTAGGATGTGCATTTTGATGAGAAGTGAGGAATATTTTTATATTGAAGAGCGAACTTAACCGTTTATGATGTTTAACATTCACAACTGTTATGCATTTTATTCACACGTATATCATATCAAACCGAGCCTTGACCCGTTTATATTTATCTTTTTTGTGTGGTCCTTATTTATGCTCAGGTGCTCCGCCGCAAGGACGCCCGTGTTAATATTTCCTTCTCCGTGTCAAGGAGCTAAAACATTTTTGCGAATGTTGTAGGATTTTTGTATTAGACGCATCCATCTTTTGTAAAATCTAGTTATGATTCGTCTCTATATTCGGGAGTGTTGCCCAAGCTTTGTAATTGTATATACTGTAATACTTAATGTAATATGTTATGTGACTTCTTGTATTAGTCTGTTAACCGACAGCTTATTCGGTTATGTATGGTGAATGGTTATTAAACTGTTGCATGTCTTTATTTCTATCCACCTTCATTTATAAATTGGATTGTCGAAATTATTTTATCAAACTTGAAAAATTATATGACATCCATTTTCTCAAAATATTTGGTGGTTATCTTATACTAGTATTTTCATGACAGGGATGATAAGAATTGACCATTCATGATTCCTGTTATTATTGGAGTATCGGACTGACCACCTCTTATTTTTATAAGCGGGGTGTCAGACGGTGTTTTTGAGTCTAGTAGAGCTTGACGGACCTTTAGGATTTTGTTTTGGTTTTTTGTCCCGGAATAGCCAAAGGGGGAGATTTATAAGGACACAAGTCTCCAATTGAGTCTTATGTAGTGTTGGCTCAATTCCAGACAAAAACACTTGAGTCATAGGATAGAGTTCTTGACCATCCATAACGCCTATGACATGTTAAAGTTGAAGACGTCGGAGCCTACTTTTCAAGAGAACATCATTACCAAGTTTTAGTGCCACGTTTCACGTCATCAATATCATATTTCAAGTCTCCAAAGGTATGAATGCTTTTATATATTTGTAGGAGACTTGGAATATTATTTAAGGGTGTAATTTTATTTAAAATCATTTTTATGTCAGGAGCGCAATTTATAACTTGGTATAAATTTTACATTTTCTGGAATTCATTTTATAATTTTATACTTGAGTTTTTGGACTTAAACTTGGATTTCCTCATTCTGACATTTCGTTCGAAGACAATTTCGTTCGACCGAGTTTGCCAACGAGTTTCCCATTTTTGCCACTGACTTTTCATTAGAAAAGTCATTCGAACGAAATCTCGTTCGAACGAGATTTCTGGGTGGGAACAGTTTAGGCAGTTTTATCCCATTTTTTCACTATTTTGTCCCACTTCTTTTTGGCAGTTTAAATCTTACTCGGGGCAAAATTTTCAATAGACTTTGGTACCTTCCTTGAGAGCTCTTTTGAGAAAAAAATACACCAACAAAAGTTCCATGTTTTTATGTGTTGAATTTCAAAGAAATATTTTCAACAAACACATGTGTTTACACCCATAAAATTTTTATTTTATAATTCCAAGTATTTCTACACACACACACACACACACACACATATATATATATATATATATATATTAGCTTGGAGTGTTTGACACCGGGTTTACTTTTCTACCCAAGAAGAAAAGAGTTTGGGTCTTGTTTCTTTACCCCAACAAAGGATAATCATTTTGGTTTATGCTGCGATGTTCCCACTCGAAGAAAAGCTTTGCGTGAGGGTGACGGTGTCCAAGAGCCCCATCGGAGGAGTCCGAGACTGTGGAGGAGTCCACAGTTATTCGCTAGGCGCAGGTTGAAGATCGAAGGAGCGTGTCAAGGCTTGGATGGACTCAAGTCAGTTTGCATAAGTCCTCTATTGTCGAGTCTTTGTAAAACTACCATACTTAGTGAATTTGGGGCCAGGGCCGTCCGAAGTTTTTCCCATTTGGGTTTTCCTCGTACATCGGTGCGTCGTGTGATATTATTTATTTTATCTTGCTCAAATCACCTTAGAATGCATGCATTGGTTAACAAGATAAAATTGGTTTAATTATCACACTTGTCTATTTTTGGTGCTAGAATTAAATTGGGTGCAATTTAAGTTAATTTAACTCAAGTCATATATTTAATTTGGTTTGGCCTAATTTGGTAATATTGAAAATATTGGGTAGACAAATTTTACGACTTGTGTTAAATTAATTTCGGGCTAAAGGTAACTTTCTCATATTTTACTTTAAGTGTTAATTTTTATTTTTGAGAAAAACTAAAATTTGGTTTGAGTGAATTTTGTGTGTGTGTGTGTGTTCACCATAATTCACTTATTTATGTTTAATTTTAATTTTGTTTTAGAAATATAAATTTGTGTTTAATTTAATTTTTCATCTTTTTAAAGAAAAGAAAATCAAATAAATTTTGGAAAATTAAATTGTTGTTAGTAACCATCTTTATTCCGCACATATAGGATATTAAAGTGAAAGATTTTGAAATTGGGGGCCCTATCACGTTTTTAAATATTATTAATCGAATATTCCAACATAGACAAGCTCATAGACTTTTGTAATAGTTCAAATCTTTGTGACTTTAAGGGTTTTATAAAAAGTTGAGCTAAGTATTTTTAAAGTTGACATTTTCAATTAAAACCTCTTTCTTGTCAAACTAGGGCCCAGATGTTCCCCTTAACGTGGTTAGGAAATCTATACATAACACTTCATCAAAAGTGTCTTCAAGTGACACAAGAGATATGTATGTCACACGGTGATCAGTGGGGTCTCAAAATAGCTATATGGTAGGCATCTTCCACTTTGGCGAAAAGCATAATATTGCACCTCGTTCAATAATGGAGATAAAATCTTTCGGATATCCAACTGAATGGAGTTGGGAGTGTGAGCTTGACACTGGTTGAAGAAATGGGGTAACCTTTTTATCACGACTTTCTCCCAGTTTCCCCTAAATACTTTGTCTTGGTTGGCATTTGCAATGTCATGTTGAGATACAACTATTGTTGAAGTAGGAACATCTTATGGGAGTCTTGCTACAACGAAAAAAAAAATTATACTTGAGTTCTTTTCGAAGAGTTTTCATTTCTTTCATATTTTTGGCCAACTGGGCATTGATTGTCACATTTAGCAGTGTTGGGCATGAGAGCTTCGATATATATGACTTTAGAGAATAGTCGTTACCATAAACGATGCCAAACTACTGGGATGAGAATCTACTTGAACCCAACCCCACCAAATAATCCCCATAATGTGAGATGAAATTAGATAAATATTGATAATAATTACAACACAATATATATAGTGTTTTAACACCTTTAATGAAGTGTAAAGATCCACTATGAAGATGGTTTCCTCGTTTATATACTCTATAATGACAAGTATTACAAACATGGCCCACCTTAGGCTTTGTATAAGGAGGTATGAGGACTTTGTAATGGACAAAGAACCTTTAGAGAGTAAGTGATGGACTCCTTTAGATGTTTCTGACTCATGAGACTGAATAATCTTTATCACACACAATTACATGGCGATAATATATAATGCGAGAGGAGGAAGTGGTCCGAGCTATGTATATTATAGTCAGTGGTAGCATTAAAAGTGATTTAATGTAGTAGGTTGTCGAGAATGAGCGAGTGAGGGTATGTGTAATAGTGAGTGTATTTCTTACTTACCCCTTAGAATGGTTGAGTGTCATTTGCCTAGAGGTTTGCAATCATTATTGACACCGTGGCATAAAAAATGAGGTATCAAAGGTACTTCAAGCACGGGGGCATGGGCTCTGCCATACTAAGGCCCGTGGAGCTTGGTCGAGGTTGATCCCCGGATTACGAAGCTTAACTAAGCTTTTATTGAGGTATTCCTAAATTTGACAACATTAAGGGAGTCCCTAATGATGATTGAAGAGCCTTTAATGGCCTTGTGGTAGCCTAGCTATACTCCTTGTGAGAGCACCGAGGTGTTTGAAGTGTGATGTCGACCTTAGCATTGTTCACTAAAGTCAGGAAGAGGTCACACCTTAAATTAGGCTCATAATTTGTCCTACAAGGCCAATGCACTATGAGGTTTGTGGAATAGTGGTTGACCATTCTTCGAACAACCCTGGCCTTTTGATGAGGTATCTCGTTAAAGATCATGCTTGGCATCATCATATTATTTTAGATGATATTTAATGGTCATTTTATTTTATTAACGACAATTATGAATATACATAATCAAATACTTTTTAGAGTAGATTAATACAATCATTTGATTAAAAACATAATACCAATATCAATATTCATATAAAGCCCATTCATAAAACCCAAAAAAGTTAACAAATACAAGCCCAAGGGCCGGCGGCCACTTATCCAACCAAACTACACCATTGTGTGGTCTTCCTATATAACCCTAGCTTGCTATATTACGATCCCCTCTCCAAAACCCTATTTCATTTTAGAAGAGCAGCAGCAGCATCACTTGTTCTACATTTTGGCTGCTCTCATCCAACATGAAGGTATCAACTATCATACACCTCTTATATATATATCTATATATGTATGTATATGTTGGTTGTAAATCTAAGTTTTGTTTGTTAATGTTGTTTTATTTACAGTTCAACATCGCAAATCCAACCACAGGGTGCCAGAAAAAGCTCGAGATTGATGACGACCAGAAACTGTGAGATTTTTTAACTCTCAGCTGTTTATTTTGTAAAAAATGTGATTTTTGAACCTGATCTGTTTTTATCGTAAATTAGGTTAATTTTCGTTTAGAAATTGGTGTTTAATTGTTATCTTATGAGAGTATGGTTTTGGTTTTGAAGTGAACTAGAATTAATAAGTTGATTAGCTCATGAATGTAATCCATTTTTACATGACATTTAATTTAAGTTACAGAGGCTATTACAACATGTTTTCACGATTAAGTTATTTTTTAATTTTTTTATTCCTTTTCTTGATTTATTGTTATTTTCCATTTAAGTTGTAATTTTATCTGTTTTAAGCATAGTAAACAATTTAATAATAAGTGAAAAAGTCTTCTGCCTGGAGGTCTCCATTATGCTAATAAAAGTGTACTTCGAAAATATATTATTGTATATATTTGCTTTGAATATAGTTTTGTTGCATATGGTCCAGTGCGTTGCTCGACTACAGACTAGTAACTAATTAATACTCGCTCTTCGATAGTCTTTTAAGAAAAAAAGTTACTTATGGTATTGTTAGGATGGGTTACTTGGTAGTTTAACCTAGTTTTATATAATTTTTTAGAAATAAGACCATTAATGTGGGACACACTAAGGTCCGGTTTGGTTGCTCAAATTGTTTGATTATGTAAATTGGTTAATTGTGAATTAGTGAATTATAAATCAGTGGATTTGAAATGAGTTTAAATTCAATTTTACGCAATGTTTGGTAATCTGAAATTGATGTTAAGGTTTTATGAGAAGAAAAATATTAAAGCAATATTGGTGTGTGTGTGTGTTGGGAAGGGAGGGAAAGATAGAAATGAGCATGCACATTATGTGACTCATATTTCAAATGGATGCATTTCACATATTTTGTGAAATGATCCAATTTCAGATTTTACACGTGAGCTAAAATGAGGCAATTATTGAATCATTTCATTAATGAAACCAAACACAATTAATTGATCAATTTGTAAATGGACCAACTTATAAATGAGTCAATTTACAATTTTGGGACAATCAAACGGAGCCTAAGGGTCTGTTTGGTTGTCCCCAAAATTGTAAATTAGTCCATTTAAAATTAACTCATTCATGAATTGCCTTATTATTAGTGTTTGGTTACGAAAATGAACAAATTCAAAAATGAATCAATTTATGTTGATTCATAAAAACTTAAATTAGTTCATTTCACCAAAAGCTTGAAATTGCACAATTTATAATTACAACATGAATTTTAAATACACCACTCCCATAGAGTACCTCGCACCATACTATTCTCTCTCTCTCTCTCTCTCCACACACACACACACACATATGAAAAGTAAATAACTCTATTTTTTTTTCCAAACACACCACAAATTAGATTTAAACCCATTTAAAATTAATACATTGACAATCTATTCATTTCAAATTGATCAATTTATAAAATCAAATAATTTACGCAACCAAACGGGCCCTAAATGAATAGGTATTAATAATACTTTCCATCTAATTATACCATGTGGAGTGTCACTGTGAAGAACACCTAAGAGACAAGCCTAGAATTGAATAGCATGGGTACTCATGGGTGCTACATCACGTGATACAGTAAGATGCTAATCCAAATACAATCTCCATTAAATCAAATAAAATTTGGTATGATCATGTTTTATTTAGATTTTGTATACGACTGAAGAATCTGCAGAGCTATCAAACAAATGGGACTGAAACTGATTGTGTGAATCATATAGGCCCTGTTTGGTTGTCCCAAAATTGTAAATTGGCTCATTAATAAATTAATCCATTTACAAATTGACCAATTAATTGTGTTTGGTTTCATTAATGAAATGATTCATTAATTGTTCCATTTTAGCTCATGTACAAAATTTGTAATTGGATCATTTGCTCATCTCTCTTTCCCTCCCTTCCCCCTCCCCCCCTCTCCCCCTCGCTTAAATTTGTTTTTATCTTTTTTTCCTCATCGAACCTTAACATTAATTTTAGATTACCAAACATGGCGTAAAATTGAATTTAAACTCATTTTAAACCCATCCATTTACAATTCACAATGAACAAATTTATATAATCAAACAATTTGCGCAACCAAACAGGTTGTCAATTGTACAATGATATGTAAGGTTCACTATGATTAATCTTGATTTCGTATTCAGCGCCCGATTCTTATTGATTGAACTATGCATCGTGAATTGTATTGTGAATTAAATTGTGAATCATAAGATTCTATTACCTACGGTTTATTCTAATGGCAATGGTTGTGTTACATTTATATGTTGGCGTAATTTTTTATCGTGAATAATTTCATGAATCTTCTTTGCTTGTTAGAGATTATTATTTTGAATTCTTTCGCTTTGGTTGTGATATGATTATCATTCAATGAGTGTTGTTTCCTTCACTTGATTATTATTGGCGTCTTTCGTTTCCATCACTTGAAGAGAGTATGGTTTTACCTTCCATATTTTCCCTATTTTAGTTTGAGTTGTCCCACGACTTTCTTCTATACCTGTTGGAATGTCATGAGCTTGAACTCCTTTGAAGGTTTTTATCTTTTAAAAATTAATTTAGTTTTTCCATCCTGCATTTACTGCAAATATGAAATTAGTTCATGACAGTTTAATTCCAGTATATGAAAGATGCTTATTGGCGATATTTCTCACTGATTTTACTGATGACGTGCATTAAGTAATTTACTGGTGAATGCATATCTCACTTGCAAGTTTATAATGCAGCCGTGCCTTTTATGACAAGAGGATCTCCCAGGAGGTCAGCGGAGACTCACTTGGCGAGGTATGTTTTTTTGTAGCTTCCCATGGTCTTATTTTATTAAAGTTTGCCACTTCTGTTTGTATTCTCTAATAATGTTTTACACCATTATCATATGCAAAACATTTTAATGATTTGACAGGAGTTCAAGGGCTATGTTTTCAAAATCATGGGAGGTTGTGACAAGCAAGGTTTCCCGATGAAGCAGGGAGTTTTGACCCCAGGCCGTGTTCGCCTTTTGCTTGTCCGAGGTTGGTTAAAATTAGAACCGTCAAATAATTTACACGTCAGATTAAAAAATGTCAGCTTAAGAAATGGTAGAAAATGGAATTTTTAAACTAAAATTGTTGGAGATGATATTCATATGGAGGAGCTATCTCCACATTGTTTGGTTAAAAAAATATTTCTTTTACCATTTTAAGAATTTGGTCTGTTTTTTCGTCCGTTACGTTTGCCCTAATTCCTCAAAAACATACCTTTTATTTCTTCGGGAAAGTTTTTGGGTCGTGGCCCAATTCAGGCCTATTAGCCGCATGTGTCGTACGCTCAGCCTGGATTATATAGTTTCGGCTCAAACTTATCCCAACTAAAAACTCAATCAAAGCTTCTTGGCCAAGCTTTTCGACCGTCCCAATTGCCATTTCTAGTTAGTTGATGTTATATGGGTGAAGAAGTAATTTGACTTGTTAGGACAGGAACTCCTTGTTTCCGAGGATATGGGAGGAGAAACGGAGAGCGTAGGAGGAAGTCTGTTCGAGGGTGCATTGTTAGTCAGGACCTCTCAGTTTTGAACTTAGTTATTGTGAAAAAGGGTGAGAACGATCTGCCTGGATTGACTGATATTGAGAAACCGAGGATGAGAGGTCCCAAGAGGGCATCAAAGATCCGCAAACTCTTCAACCTTACCAAGGAAGATGACGTGAGGAAGTATGTCAACACTTACCGCCGAACCTTCACAAACAAAGCAGGTGAGTTTTCTATCTAACCTTTTCTTTATTACATTTTATGTTACCATGACCCTAATTTGAAGGGGCTCAACTCCATTGAGCTATCTCTAGATTTGAATACGTGTTTTAGGAAACTCATTGCATCCCAAATACAGTCTCTTCTTTCTAGGGCATCTAGAGTTAAACATTTTGAAAACCGATATTTCAAGTTCCATGAAATACTATTTCAATCTGAACCTTGATTATGATAAATTGATGGGGTGTTTGATTGGAGTGAGTTGCTTTTCTCCCTTGAAGAAATTCTTCCACGGGGAAGTGTAATAAATGTGCATTATCAGCCTGTAGGAAAAAAATTAAGGGAAGTTCAGACAATCAATCCGTAGGTAATCTTTACAAACTGTTTTACAGGGAAGAAGATCAGCAAAGCTCCTAAAATACAGAGGCTGGTAACTCCATTGACACTGCAAAGGAAGAGAGCAAGAATTGCAGAGAAGAAGCAGAGGATCGCAAAGGCCAAGTCAGAGGCAGCCGATTACCAGAAGCTTCTAGCCAGCAGGCTCAAGGAGCAGCGTGAACGCCGTAGTGAGAGCTTGGCAAAGAAGAGGTCCAGACTCTCTGCTGTCTCTAAGCCATCTATTGTCGCTTAAGTTCACTTGCTGTGGTATTACCATCCTTGGGATGTTTTCTTGAAATTAGTGATGAATATTTTATAATATACTGAGGAGATTTTGATTGTTCTTTTATTTGCTGAGTTTATTAGACTGCTTGTTTACTGCTTTATTTATAAGCATTTTGAGTTTTTGGCTACATTGTTTTTTGCGTACCTTGTTTGTCACCTTGTTTGTCATATTGAGGCTGATTGTTTCTTTTTTTACTTCGTAAAGATAATTTTTGGTAAAAGGGTTTGATAAATATAAGAAATAACTGCACCCTCTTGGTTCCTTTAGTTTGGTATTCCAAGAAGATATTGCTGATGCTCCTAGGTATTTGATCAAGTGAAATAACGTAGCAATTCCATTCGGGTCCGTCCTGAATACGTACTTCTGTTTCTAAAAGTATTACATCAAAGTTCAAAATTAGGCGGACCCATCTCAATAATACACCCATGAGAGAGCAATGATGCAAGGTTGTATGTTGTAATCCAAAGGAATTAATAATTCGTATGAGAATTTGTAAAGTGAAATTTTCTTTTAATGTTGCTTTGACAAATACATGACTAATGGTAATGGCTTTGGTACCCTCATAATTTGGTATTTTTTTCACGGGTTATTTTGAATTTAATACATTACTGATATCTGATTTTAGAGATTTAAATACAGTTTTGTTTGAAAAATAGGTTTCGTCCAATCATTAATAATTTTGTTAACTGTGCTGGTTGGCATTTTGAATTAAAATAGTACAGGAAACGGAAAAAAAGAAAAGAAAATGCATATATGAAGTTAAAACAAGTCAATCCCCCTTAACCAAGCCATCACCGCAACCAACCAAACAGAAAAAAGTTTGATCTATTTAAGATGATGTTTTAGAGATGTGATTGGTAAATGGTGCTGATGTGGATCCACATGGATTCACATTTTCTATGAAAATGGGTCCGTGCTAGCGGGATTGACCAATCACGTCTCTGAGACATCAAACTTCTTCCCCAACAAAACCCATCACCGCCATCAACAAAGAAGCTGCCAGCCCACCACCAGTAGAATCTAGAAATTGCAAAAATCAGATTGATTTCCTCCATGGAAATCAAAACAATATTTCAAATCATATCCCATCTACACCTATAGACAAACAAGAAATTCAAGAATTAAATCGATTTTTAGCAAAGGAAAACACATTTCATTCAAAACCACACCGATCACTTTCTCTCACACGCCCACTAACACCACCAGTGGAAACCACTCTAAACACCCAGGCACCTCAAATACCAATGGAAACCAAAACCGATTTGTTCTTTTGATTTCAATTTGGTTTGATTATGCAACGCCCCTTATTGTCCCACGTGCAGGTTCACATGTCGAAGGTAAAGTGTGTTATGCAATTTATAAAATTCTTAGCATCAATGATAAATAAAAAATAACAGTAAATAAAAATCATAAATGAAATCCAAACAAGGAGTTCCCTCGTTACACTTTTGCTTAGCTTAGTTGGTCGTTGAGGTTTGTTTAAGATTTAACATATCACAATAATAATCCCATCATAGACCAATAATTTATCACATGGTAGGTCTCAAGGATCTCATACCCAAGTGTTCTCAACTCCCGATCGAACTAGACTGCATGCGTGGGACATCTCACGAATGATATTCATACAAGAAATCCACCGATACATTGTTGTCTTGTCGGATCGTTCGTATAAGACAATGGTAAGAGATTCCCTAGGCAAATACCAATAATCTAAAATAACATCATATTTGATACCATAGAGCACTACATGAACTCATGTATCATCCAATTAACCACGCAGCATTAACCTAGCTCATGTATTCACATTATTTACCAATAAGCAATAACTCAACTCATAACTACCCTCCACATGTTACACAATCCAATAGACATGTACACAAATTTTATATACATATATTACGTTGGCCCAGGGTAATCAACCAACTCTGGACCGACCAAACAAAGAGTATTTACCTAACTCATATCATCTTACCATTCTCAAAGATGGACCAAATCTTAACTGTCCTACGTTCGAGTGATAAACGAAATCAGACCCTACTTATAAACCATATAAAGAGTACCACTACTCTAAATAAATCCATCGCAAGAATATACCATAACCATATATTGTTAATCATTATCCATTCATTATGGTTAACCCACTCCTGATGTATTTTAACATTTTCACTTGTTATATACACCTCCTGAATTACGTCTTATATATATTAATGTATTTTCGAAATAGTCTTATAAACAATCATTAAGTCCCGTGTATAGCTATACGGGTATACAAATAAATACTCTAACTTATCCATAACCATTGAATCACACAATTCCTAATGTTAAACCACCCACGAACACAAATACATACATTATCCTCACAACCAGACTAAATACACACACGAACACACACACACACACACACACACACACACACACACAGAGTCCTATATATACGTATATACCCGTAACTAAGTCCACAATATAATAATTATACGCCAATATCTAGGTATATAATACAAGCCAATTGTGACACCCCATAAAATTCATAAATAGATTGATTAACTCCAAACATAAATAATATGAGAGTCGAAACAATTTGAATGATTCTAAGCATGACCGGAATAAAATAAAACAATAAATATGGCAGTACTAAAATAGAATGATAAAGCTATCCACAACATAACTCTGATACTGATATGTGTCAACAAAATTAAATATCCAAACTCCCCACTGGAATATAAATGTGTCAACAAAATAAAATATCCAAACTCTGAATGAATAAAAATGACTCCAATATAAATATTACTTAATACAATAATCCTACTAAACTGAATACTGAAGGGAAAAATATAAAGTAAAAGTGAGATACAAGCTCGACACCTGCATCTTAAGAGTGGAAATTGGAATTTGGAATTGGAAGTTGGATGAGTCTCCAACTAAGAGAGATCAGGATTGAGACCGCTACTGCTTCCTAGGACCTGTAAAAAGAGTTCCACAAAAAGGATTAAACCTAGCAAGTCTACAGTGGGTAGTAATGTAACTAAATTTGGACCACAATAACAATAATACATCTTCCTCATGTGTTTTATTTGTTTTTAAGTTATCCCAACTAAAATAACCTAAAATAAATATGTAGTTCTAATACTAAACCCGAACGAGGCGCATGTAATTTCTTTCCATTTTTTAGATAAGTACACGATACTTTAAAGGTTTATAATTTGTAATCACAGTGATACAATTCTAGTATAACCACAATGTATAGTAAGGGAAGTCACATAATCAATAGTCCAAGTGAGTATGCCCCACTCACATACAACTCAGGTAGGCTATGCTCGAGCCCCCAAATAAAAGTACAAAGGCATATCCCTAATGCCTTCGGGGATCACTTGCGACACTACTAGGTATAACAATAAGACGTCCCAACCCTATAGCCTTAAAGAAACCCTATAGCCTTAAAGAAACATTGAAGGTAAATAACTACGCCATCATACCAAATGTATGACCCCACACCCAAGGTTATACGTGAGTATGAATTCCCATTGTCCTAGCTCGGTGGAGCATGTAGGATTAGGGTAAATATGACTTACGTAAAGCCCATCTCAATCACTGGGGTACTAAGTGTAGTTATTGTCGTACGTGTCCCATCAAATCTTCTCTAGTGGGTTATCCACTAGCACAAATATAGCCTATGTATGATTATACATAAGTCAAACAAGACAAAAATCAATCCTACGCTAGGAAATTATAAAAGACATCTCTTTAATCTCAGATTTCCATAAATTTTAAATATTAACTGGTTTTATAAATAATAACCCAAATGCCTAAGGTTAATTACATAAGATATGTATCACTAACCTACTGGATACTAGATATTTTAATTTATCAAAATTCCTCCATTTTCAGCCATTTAAAAACCCCACTTAAACATCCCTACAAAAACCCCTAGAACGATCTGCCGACCCGAATCGATTCTCCCCAGTAGTTTTGAGGTCGTTCCCAAGTAAGCTCAACCAAAATCAACCTAAAAGCCTATATATGCCAACAGTAATCCATCTCCTTCATATATAAACACCATGAAACATATACTAACATGTTTCTTTACATTTTAGTTAATTAACAACATGATTAAGGGTTTTATAGAATACCACCCTAAGTCTTTGTTCTTCGTAAGATTGATGTAATTATTCTACGAATTCTCATAAATTAATCAAATAAAGTTAGGCTTTACAGAATGCTATTATTATGATGCATATCTACCTTTTTTAAATTCATAATACATAGATTTGTGGTTCAATTTGAGGATTCATCATCACAACTACACCAATTCTTCAATATATGATTAAGGCTTAAATATGTGGTTAGTCTAATTACGAAATTAGGTTAAATATGATTACAAAATCAGATTACATGAATTTAATTACAAATTCCAACATACTACCATTATTCTAACATAGACTTAATTAAATTCTTAATCAAAATAGACTTGCCTTGGACCGATTGTATGAATCAAATCCCAAAGCCTCAATTCATCAATTCTTGTTGCTCCTTCTTTTTCCTTAGTTGCTAGGGCTGTTTTCTAATTGTACTATGAGAGTTTATTTTTTTTTCTAATTAGGTTGTAAAATGTACTAATTTCGAAATTAAGCTTAGGTCCTAAAATGGCCTTAACTCAATAAGCCCAAAACATACTCCAAATGGTCCAAAATTTGGCCCAACTCATATACTTACCAAATGAACTTAAATTCCACTATTTTAAAGTAAAAATTGAATTTTTAAATGTCCGAGTACACAAACCTAAAAGGATAAATGTTTCATAAATTAGTTATGTCATTATATTAATTTATTAGTCGACACTACTTAATTAAGTTAAAACTTAATTATTAATTAGCTATGTGTGACTCATTATTATAAGAACCTATTTCAAGATAGGTTGGACCTAATACCTAGGGAATAATTCAAACAAAGAAACCCCCGACACCTAGTACCTAATCATTCCAAATCTGCCCATTATGCTAAGTCATTTAAATATTTACTTAGTGAATTATAGCGTGTTTGTCGATTGGATGTAAATATACGTAGCCTATAAAAGGATCGCATAACATAACTACATAAAACATATATAAATATACTAAATGACATATCGCATGCTTCATAGGTAATTAAATAATTAAATAAACAATTGATTAAATGCAAGAAAAATATGGAGTATTACACCAATGCGTGTGGTACTCCACCCCAATAAAAATAACCGCGCTCGAACTACCCCTACCTCAACCGTGTGTTTTTACCAAGTAGTCAAACCCAACATGTACAATACATATTTATATATAACGTAATGCACACATAAGACATCACATAACAGTACCAATCCAAATTCTTAAACTAGATAATATGAATAATTATAGGTCTAATACAAGTCCTAATTAAAACCCAACATTTATGTTCTCTTAGTTTATCACCTTATAAAGTATATATATACATATATAACCAAACTAAAAAAATCCCCAAAATCACCAAGTTAGCAGGGCCGGATCGATACGCCATCCGGATTAATCATTCGAGTATGGTACGCTGAGTTCGACTGCAAGTTCATTAATGACTGTTGCGAACCCCAAAAAATTCATTATAAAGCCTTTAAAAAGTAACCAAATCCTTCCTCCACACATATAAACTATGGATTAGTGTGTACAACAAGTTTCTATACGATTTAATGTGATTTTAACACAATTAATAGTTCAAATTCATATATCATCCTTTTAACCCTAACTTCATCTTCTTCAGGGATCATATTAAAATTTACATTCCATCCTTGATTAAATTCTTTACACATCAAATACATATCAACAAATTATAAGAAACGTTCCTACGCATGAGTTCTAATCATAAGTACAAATATATAGGTTAATACAAGTTTCGACATAAACTTATAAAAATTAGATTTGACGAAGTAAAAAATACCATCTTTAATTCGTATTAGCCCAATACAAAACATGATTAACACTACACCAAAATGGAAGATTTGTGAGTGCTGTTAGCAGTCACAAATGACCTTTGTAACTGCTATTTACCGTCATAATTTAAGGAGTGACAAAAGAATAATTATAACTCCTAATAGGAGTCACAAACTTTTATAACCCCCAAGGGGTTATAACAACAATGACCCCTCCCAATTTGTAACTTTTGTCAGCAGTTACGAATATAATATTTGTGACTGCTATTAAGAGTCACAAATTAAGTATTTGTGACTGCTCACACCCGTCATAAATTAAATATTCATAACTGCTAACGGCAGTCACAAATTAAATATTTGTAACTGCGATTAGCAGTCACAAATTAAATATTTACAACTGTTGTTAGCAGTAAAAAAATTGACAGTAATGACAATTTTATGACTGATGTTAGCAGTTATAAATATCATTATATTTTCACAAAATATTATTACACTTTCTGAAAATATAATTATATTTTATGTGTCACTGCTAAGATAAAATACCATCAACATGTAACAAATGTAAAAAAATTAATATGGACATTTATAAAGCGTGAAAATTCGACAAGATTTTATTTATAATTCGAACATTCCAAATATCATGTACACATGAAACTTGATTATACATAATTGAACATCCAACGAAGCCATCTCGGGTGCCAAATACAAAATGAAAATGAAAAAAACAACTAAAAAAAATAACGTCATAACAATTTGATGATATGAAATGTCATGAACATGTAACAAATCATCCTAGGCCTAGACCAAGGGTCACCGCATGGTGGATATGCTTCGTGAAGTCTAGGTATATAAACTGTGGGAGGTAAAGATGCGGTGACATCCTCCCTCGTGTACTCGGAGTACGCCTGATGGGCAAGTTCAATGGACTCATATTTTTTATATGCGGCACATCGGTATCCATTGACTTGTACTTGTGTTACTTTCCACGAAGTATAAACATCTGGATTTAGGCCTTCGAATACTACGCATACCATGTGTATACCTGAAAACAATGAAATGTAATTATTATTATTTGAATATAAGGCAGTCGTTTGTTTCGGGACTGAGATACAAAAATAAAATAATTATCATTTGCAAAATGATGTGGAGGAGTTTTGAAACAATAACTAATTTTCAACATACAAAAAATAACGCAACAAATATATTGCAGTGGCATGTAGCTAATTTGAACAGATAGCTAATTTTCAACATACAAAAAACAAATAGCTAATTTTCAACATACAAAAAACAACGCAACAAATAGCTAATTTGAACAGATAGCTAATTTTCAACATCAGTATTTATCCAAAGAAAATAATTTAGATCAGTAATAACATAATTATGTGGGTTACAAAAATCAAATGTGCCTACTGTAGTGTGTATTCCTATAGTTGACACACATCACCAATGAAATTTTGGCCAACCGACGTCCAAAAACGCTGCACGTGGATCATCCGACACCATGTACCAAGGCAAGTCTTCCAACCAATGCTCAAACAATGTGGCACGTTAGCCATCCTACACACAACACCAATACAGTTTCGTATAGCCAAGGTAATCGACATTGCACGGTTAAAGCAACGTGGCAATATTACCTACAATTTGTTTTAAAATATACTTTTTTACTCAACTACCACCATCCAGTTAATGCCACATCTACCAACAATGCATCCAGCTAAAACCATATGCAACGTACAAAAACATCGACATCACCAATATTACACAGACTAGATGAAGAGCCTATACCAAACACTGCTTAAGGGCATATTACTAATGCCTAATGGCATAGTATTAAAGATTATTCTGTCTAGACTCTGCATTAATCAAAATCAACAACCAATTATATATAGGAATATCAATCTTCATAATAGACCTGCAAATAAAAGCAACAACTCTCTCATTATAATGTTTTTCATAGAAATGAGGAAAAGATGGAGCACCTGTCGCAATTTTTACATCTGCAATTAAGCACCGCAAAAGTAAAAAATGAGTAAAAAAATGAATTTTTGTGGGAAAAGGTTTGGGGCATTAATTCACTTGTCAATGATTAGAAAAAATATTAATAAAAAACAATTCTGAATTTCCAATGATAAGGCAGATCTCCAAAGTTCAACCCAATTTTATAGCTGAAATTGAAAAATATACTGGAAAGAAGCATACCAATTTGAGAGCATGTCTCAACCCCCAAGAAAGTAGCTGATAAAGAAGATGAGCAGGAACAAAGAAATTGCAAACTAGAAGCAAGGCCGCGCGTGTTTGAAACTTGTTCAAGGATATGCCTACCAACTTGCCTAGCATTCTGCCTTGAGCAAAAAAAAGTTTGTGCTCAAGTTACAATGGAATAATCAATTATGTGTGAAAGTGTGTAAAAGTAAAATCCATAAATATGTATATATAGCACGCAGAGATAGATATAATTAAACTATTTACATCATCAATATCCACAGGTAACAGGATCAAGCTTTCGCTCATCCTTGGTTCCCAAGTCCACTTCTTCCCTAGCTCACCTTTCTCCATTCTATGAACAAAATGGGTTGTTAACCTGTAATACACATTTAATTTGAAATCAACTAACTAATCCAGAATACATAAAGATAGAGGCCCTTTTATGCAGTCAAATTATAATATTGTAGTATGCGGTATCAAAAACTAAAGCAATATAGCAGCTAACCTTTTGAATGTTCTCACTAAAGGAATACAAATTGTTGAGACTTTGACTAAGTTTTTCGACTCTCTCTGCACCATCGTCAAAACCAGATGGAATATTCCACCCACATAAATGTGAGATTAAAAAACTTGTTGAAATTTCACAAACCAAACCTGTTTAGAGTGAAAATCAAAGTCAAGAACTGAAAACCTCGGATGAAAAAAAAAGGTTAGTAGAAACAAATATAGGCCAAAGTCAAAATCAACAAAAATTTAATCGTATAATGATACAATCCCTAAAGTCAGATATCTGCTTATTTGAATATATGCATTTGAATATGTACAATCCCAAACTCATCATCAACTTCACTACAATTTCTGTTTTTAGCTTCTCTTGGGTGCCGCCATGTATGGTTTGTATAGAAGAAAAGTGTACCGAAGAGGTAAACAGGGGAATAAAAAATACGCAAGGGAGCTTGTATAATTTGTAGTAATTGATTTTGTTTCCATTTATCCCTGATTCGTTCAAGACAATATAAGGAATGACAACAAACTATCTTCATAGAGAACAAATTAAAATGAAGCAGGGCTTTTGTCTTGAAATAAACCAAGATATGCATACATACATTTTTTATTTATGTTATACCAACTTTTAGGATAGTAATTCTCCCTTCATATGAAAGCAAGAAAACTATTTTTTTCTAAAGTTCTCATTTGATTGCATTTACATTGAAATGCACTTTCACCGCCCTCATTAGTATCAGTTCTAGTAGATATGGTAGGTCAGAAGGCATTTACTTTCCAGATAAATATAACTATATCTTCAGTAATTATCAGAGATGGCCTGAGTTTTTTTTTTAAATAACACAAATAAAAAAGTTACCTAAAGACAGCTTCATTGTCAACTTGTGCCAAACCATAAACTGATAAGTACTGAAGAGATAGAATGGGGATGTTGTTATTATTAAATTAGGATATCCTTTGATATTTTTTTCTTTGTTTGTGTGGGTGAGGGGTTTTACCTTGTTCAACACATCTGTCTTATCCCTTTAGAATATGATTCTGTTCAAAGATGCAAAGCTTACAAATCTTCAAATATTTCCACGAATGTGGAATGTTATTTTTTTTTTCTGTTTTGTGCTTAAATATCAATTCCAGTAAGGAGAAGGAGAGTAAAGGAATTTAATTTGGACAAACCAAGTTCAAAACACAAGCATGAAGATACCTTACAATAGGAGTTATCTGAACTACCAACATTCGACTTAGCTAAAGGTGTAGGTGCGACCGGCAACTTCAGCAAGTCAAACAAACTTGGGGAAGGAGGATTTGCCTGATGGCCCCGGTATAAAATAAATCAAGTAAAATATATTTACATGTTGCTTAAGGCCTTGTTTGGGTTGGGTGAAACTTTTTCTTCTCCATAAAAATTAATATGATGCAAATTATTTTCAACTATTTGTAGTTATAAAATGTTCACTAGTTTGTCAAAATCACATACCTATATCATCCACACTTGAAATAATTTTCAGCTTTTTACTTTTCTCCCAGGTAAAAGTGTTATATATCACCACCAAGAACCAGACAAGGCCTAAATATATACTTTACAAGATAATGAAAGAATACCTTACCATGTCAATGACAGTTTGGCTGGAAAGGAACTCGAACACACCATCACTGGCAACCACAAAGAAAGGATGATCCCGTATGAGTTCCAAGATGACAATTTCAGAGTTTGCAACAACCCCAATTTGACTCTGCAATAGAATCACCTATACTTCTCATAAAATCTCTACCGGTAAACATTCTGTTTTAGACCTACAGCCTAGGAGGATCACCATCATCACCTTCTTCGGTGTCCCAACACTGGACATCAGGGTTCTTTAGCCCTTCGATCTGATCCAATGTAAGAATTCACGCTCCACAAATCTTAACCCATTCAAGCTCATCATTTCAAAATGGAGTTTGGTCAATCGATAAGTCAACACCCATAATATCCTTCCCTCTTTTCTCGGTTATAATCACCCTAGAATCACCTGAATTAGCGACATAAAGCGTCCTACCTCTAACCAGTATCGTAATTGCTGTGGTTCCACTCATGGTATCATCCACGTTATCAGCATGTAGCTGTGAATTCGTCGTTAAAAATGCAGCATGGCTGCCTCAACATCATCCATGTGAAACTGACTATTCCTAAGAAAATTCTCACATAATTTTTGTTTCACGAATTGCGAACATTGAGCTACGAATTCTCCATGTCCATCAAAAACCCCAAATAAATTATCATTAGGGTTCGTCCCAAACGGATTATGAATGCAAAAACTATCTTGATTAGCCTTATCGAGGGCGTCGGGATAATACCCCCTCTGAGATAATTATGAGTATTTTAATTCATAATTCCCGGACTGAATCTTAACCGTCCGGGACCCATTCGGAGGTAAAAATTGAGAGGATACCCAAGAAAGCCTAGTTATACCCACTTTAGGATCCCTTAAACCCAACTGATTAAACTGATCCCTATTTTCCCCATCTGAAGAATCAAGTGAGACAGCAGAAAATTCAGTTGCTCTCATATTATCACTCTCCTTAACCTTAACATCTCTGGGTGCACATATCTCACCAATACAAGCCCTTGAATAAACACAACCCATCACTCCAAACAACAAACTGAGCAAAACCCAAGTACTAGACTTTCTAAAACACCCTCCAGGACAAATAATTCAACCAACCCAATTCAGACCCACTGTAACTATTTTTGTAAAAGCACAATTCAAGAGGAAACAAAGAAAAATCTGAGAAAATAATTACTTACTAGTTGAAACCCATAATTAGAAATGAATAAAGATCGTAAATTTAATGAAAGAGAGAGGGATTGGGTAGTTGATCTAGAGTTAAGAATAGGAAAATGGAGTTGGGATAACTTACAGAAAATAGAAAGAGAGTGGAGTGAGGGTGAGCTAATTTGTTTGTTAAGTTTTTTTGTACGATGTTTGTTTTTCCTGATGGCAACCATATTCAAGAAGGTATAAAGCCCTTTGGATAAGATTAATTGGTCAACTATGACTTGTTTTTGAGAGGAAATATCACAGTGTTGAATCTTCATTATATGGTCTGCACTGATTTGGACTTTATCAGGATTAATTAATGGTTTGGATCTGTTTCTTGATTTGGAATTTTCTTGGGAACAATTTTTGGGGTTTTGGCTATTAGAATTCTTGGGGTTTTGGCTATTAGAATTCTTGGGGACAATTATAAAATCCCAAGTTGGGAAAGGGCAGGGCCTGTGTCATCCCCCAAAACACATGAGCCATCGGACTAACATAGTCCGGTGATCAGCCTCGGTGCAAATGAAAGATTGTGCTCGGTTGCTTGGACGGGAGTTAGATGATATCTCAACCATTGATTTCTTGATCAACCTCTACTGCACTAGCATGTCAACGGTTCACTTGGGATTATTCAAAATAGGTCAGAAGAGTTCAAATTTGAAGAGCTCCCCCATCTTTAATTGGTATGCATCCATTGTAAACTTCACTGTATCATCAGATGGGATTTGCTTCTCATTTTTTCCAAGATAACGTGGGCATATATTTGCGCAAAATAGGACTTTCAGGAGCAGTTTGGTATCACATGCTGAAGCCTTATTCTTGAAACATAAACCCCGAAGAAATCCACCCGATGATGAAGTTCCATTCATGACATATGGAGAGTGGAGTAAACCCTTCCCACTAAGCCTTCTTCTCGGCTATGCGTGCCTCTTAACAGGACACTTCATTGCTGTTTTTGCTTTTCACATCCCAATGCCCACTTTTAACCTCAAAAGTTTTGGGGTGACCGTGGACCGGGCCTGGGCAGGCCCGGTCGGGCTCGGGCCGGGTTGAAAAATTAAGTGTTATCCCAAGCCCGCTCGGGCCTAGATCGGGCCTTATTATGTAATTCCAAGCCCGCCCAGATTTGAAAGCTCTTTACCCAGGCCCGCCCGATCGGGCCCTATTATGTTAATTAAAAGATTTTTTTTAAAAATTAAAATACCTATTTTTTTATTTAAAGACCAATTTTTTTAATTAAAAATATGTTTTAAACTCCATATATTACAAAGTCCATATATAAAGTTTCTCACTTTACATGAAAAGACTTGATATACGTTTTTATATTTATAGAAGTCCCCCCCCCCCCCCCCCCCCCACATATATATATATATATATATATATATATATATATATATTTCGGGCCTCGGGCCGGGTCGGGCCTCATCGGGCTTAAGAACTCATGCCCAATCCCGCCCGAAAAAAAATCGGGCCTATAAAATTTTGCCAAGCCCGCTTTGCGGGCCTATTTACCTTACCCAAGCCCTATTTTTTTATTGGGCGGGTTGGGCGGGCTTGGCGGGCCTCGGGCCTATGGCCACCCCTACCCAAAACAAACGTCTGCTAGTCAATTTTGAGAACCGGGAGTCTGATTAGGACACTCACACTTTCTGTAAGATGCTTTTGTACCTCTTAGGGTGTTTGTTGGTCTATTTAGTCCATTCGATCATTATTTTCAGTTTTGACCCCTAAATCCCATTTTAACCCCAAAGTGAACGCTTACTAGTCAATTTCAAAACCTGGAGCCTGATGAGACACGCCACTTCCTTCAAGTTACTTTGTAATGCTTAGGGTGTATGTACCTCTACCCGGGCGCCACGCGATTGTTTTTTTTATTTTTCCCGACCTAAGTTCCATTTTTAATCCCAAAACAAAGGTCAACTTGCCAATTTTGAAAAACTGGGAGTCCGATGACGGTCACTTCCCTTAAATCACTTTTGTATTGAATAGTAAACTCACATAAACAAGTGTAGACAATCAATAATTCTAGCTTGAATGGCATGAACTACTTGCAAATGACATGAATTAATTAACACAAGCAAACATATCAATAATTCTAACTAAAATTCATACAAACAAATATATAAATATTTTCATCAATTAATCTTAAAACTATACTACAACACCAATTGACAATCCAGGGTTTCAATTGGCTCACCATCAACCTCCTATCACCACTACAAATTAATCTAGTATAAAGAGTAATGATATTAATCAATGATCAAGAATTAAAATTACCTTTATCCATATCAATACGATGATACTATAACTTGAATGTCCAGGACTAGATAAACTCAGTCGATCAGATCATTTAGTTTGTGTTCCTGTCAAAAAACACGAATAAATAATGACAATATAAAGAGAGTAAGGAAATTTCCAAACATCAGTTGAAATAAACTAATAATCTCAAACATAAGTCTTCACTTCACAACATGTCAAATCCTCAACAAAAATTATATACAATATTATTTTCCATCCAAGAATAATATTTGTAGAATGAAATATTTCCTTTCTACGTTTGAAATAAGAAACGGAGTCAAGAAACAATGTCGTATTAGACGCAACACACATACACACACACACACTCTTAAATAATATTTAGAGTAATAGTCCTACGTTTCTTGTATGGCATGTTTTGAGTTAACAGATCTGTGTCCAAAAAACATGCTAAATTTCAATTCCTTTACTTATCTCTCTCACCATACTCACCTAATTCTACTTGTACAAGAGATATAAATGTTAATCAGTTCACTATCAAGTATCAACTAATAAGTAAATTGAGTAAAATTTTGAATTTACTTTGGAGCTGAAATAGTTGTCACAAACATTAATCAAGTAGTCGCTAGTTGAAAACCCTAACACAATTTGTACAACTTATAACATTAAAATGAATGACAAAAACAGTTTAAAAACTCAAACATTACATATACACACACATGTGTCATACTACATAACAAGTTCTATTAAAGTAAAGTTACAGCTAGGGCTTTTTAGTCCAAATGAAAAGTTTAGAATAATAAATAATATTATTTTAGACTTGGATCTCTCTTTGTGTTTCTCTTTTTACTAAGATTGCTTAATTTAATCATTATTGTAGTTCCTAAAACAGTTTTTAACATATAGAAAGATGAGAAGCTGCTGAGGGGACATGGGCATTGCTCACAGAGCCACACATGCTTGAAATCCTATTGCTTTAAAAAGTTGTACTTTATGAACTAATAAATAAAGTTGTTCACAACATGAGGATTCACAACTGACATGATAAAGGAGATAAGTACATGAAACTTATTTAAGGGGAAAGTAAACCCACAACAAATGAAAAAACTTTAATGTCCTCACCAATTCTGTACGAGGATCACTGATGCGTGGAGTCCTAGCATCAGTGACAGGGCCACAACGATTTCCATAAACATAAACTCATAGTGTTTCAAAGTTCTTCACAATGATTCATTCAGTAAAACATAAACATTGTTCTTCACAACGTTCTTCATAACATTATTTTTTACTTATTAAAAATCCATTTAATTATATTTTGTAAAAAAAAATATAATGTCTAGGTTTTTTGAATAATATTTTGTCAAAAAAATAACCTCAATACAATTTCTAGGATTTATTAACATAAAATACAATTTTTTCATAGTTACACTCATAAACACACATACACACACATATAAATAGAATTCTACACATATACACACATACACACACACATATAAGCAAAAATTTATACGTACACACAAATATACACACATACCCACACACAATGAGAATCGAAATGCGCACACACATAATGAGAATCGTAATTAGGGCTTTAGACAGAAATGAGGATATGTAAACTATGAAATCGAAATGACAAAATTCTATATCGACCAACGTTTACAGAAAAAATACCTAAAAATATACAATAAAAATATATAGAAAATATAGAATCGAAAAATACCTGTATGGATAGAAGAGGGGCGGGAGTTCTTCATTTTGCTTTTGGAAAAAAAATGAAAGAGAGAGAAGAGGACGGGAGTTCTTCGTGTATAGCAAAATGAGAAGATAGAGAAAGAGGCAAATTAAAGTAGGTGAAAAATTCGGTGACCCCTAATAGCGATCACAAATTGAATCTTAGGTGAAAATTTGTGACTCTGGAGCGGTTATAAATTTATGACTGCCAATAGCAGTTACAAATTAAGTCTTAGGCTAAAATTTGTGACTGCTACAAGCAGTTACAAATTTATGACTGTCGATTGTAGTCACAAATTGAGTATTAGGCCAAAATTTGTGACTACTCATAGTAGTTATAATTTTGTGATGTCTCATAAGAGTCATAACTTAAGCTTACTGATAAATTTGTAAGTGCTTGTGAAAGTTAGAAATTTGTGACTGCTTATAGGAGCCACAAATTAATTATATGGTAACATTTGTGACTCTCATTAGCGGTGACAAACTAAGTGACTCAAATTTTTATTACCCATTGATTTTATCACCCCTAATAGAAGTTACAAATAATTTTGTGAGTGTTCTCGGAAGTGATAAGCTTGTCACCCCCATTAGCAGTCACAAAAAGGCAGTCACAAAATTAGCATTTTGGTGTAGTGTAATAATCAAATTTATAATCAACAATCATATTTTAATCCTAAAGCATGCTCTAACCTAATTGGTTCATATTCAACGATGAAATCATAAATACGTTACATTAATACGATAAGCAAGATAGTATTTCTTGCCTTTAAAGAAGCGTGATCTTTGATTAAGCCCTCTTGTGTGTTCTTCCTCTTCCCCCCAAAGTTAGCCTCTGCTGCTAGGTTTTAACCTTATGATGTATTATGATGTTTAATAAGGATTAACAACCTATTTATAACCCTAATTCCGCATGTCCATTATGAGCTCAGTTTTGGACCCTACCCCTAAATAAGCCCAAAACACTAACCAAGTACTCTTAAAACTTGGTCCAAAGGTGTAAATCTACTTGTGGGGCCCAGTTTTTCGCAATAAAAAAAAACTATTCTAGGCCTTTGTACTCCCTTAGATCCCAGTCCAACCAAACTAACTCGCAACATCAAATTAATTACAACCGTGTTAATTTAATTTACGAGTCATACACATATTATTGAAAGTTCTTATTTTAAATTCTTCTTAATAATCCAAACCAATTAAATTATCATTTAATTCACCCAAGTAAATATCAATTAATAATAATTTATTTAATTCTAAAAAAGACGAGGTATTGCAGATTTCTAGTAATTGTTTTGGCTTGGTTTTTAGATTTCGATTTGGTTTGATTTATCAAGCTTGTTTGTGTGTGTGTGTGAGAGAGAGAGAAGGGCGGGGGGGGGGGGGGGGGGGGGAGGGGGGGGGTCGGCGGGGTAAGGTGGTGGAGGTTGTTGAAGACGAAGTGTTTTTCTTTTTCCTGCAATTTCGAATTATTTTAACTTCATATGTATTTTCTTTTTCATTTATAATCTTTTTTTCAGTTTTGTATTAAATTAATATAAAATTCCACGTGACAGTAATAGTTAATGGTTTTGTTAACGATTTTGGTCAAAGTCTAATATTTTAAAAAATTATATTTAACTCTAAAATCAAAGATTAGTTGTATATTAAAGAAAAAAATTCATTTATGAATGTAAATGTTGTTAAATGTACCAAAACTGTAAAACAGGGTGGTGCAACACTAATAACTATGAAAATAATAACTGTCTAAAAACTTATTCATATACAAAGGTCTAAATATGATAATTAACAAACACTGAAGTCTGAAAATGTCATTTAATTTTGTGTATATATTAGAATTTTAATTGTACCCTATTTGGGGTTTGCTGTTCGCATGGCTGGTTTAAAATATTCTCTGCCATCAAATAGACATCACAAATTTGAACGATTCATTTATACACTTGTATGCTACCAAAAATAAATAAATTCATTTATACACTTGTGTAGCATTATTCTGGATCCTTAGTCTTTCCATGAGGGTGGCAGTGGTCAATTAATCTGCCTAGAGATCATAGGATAAAAAACACTGCAGTGAACTCAATTTCAGAACATATAAAGAATAGTTACAACATTCCGTTTGAGAATTTTCACTCATAACTCATTTTTTTGTCTAAGAATATTCACACGGAATAACTTTCTCACATACAACTCATTCTTTCGTCTTAGAATTTTCACAAGGGACTCATTGTTGCGTCGGATCTCATGGTCCGCGTCACTATCCCCTCCCTCTTACATAATTACATAAAGCAACCCCAAGCCACGAATATGATCGACTGTCCATAATCAAATGAAACTCTCTGCTATTTTAAGTCTCAGCCTACCTTTTACCTCTCCTAATGTAAAGATGAAGTTCATCTAGAAAAAAATGATACATTAGTCCCAAACAAGACATGTCCGACTTTTAGTTACAACAATCCACTCCCTAAAAAAGGACTCACAATAAATTCATATCAAAACTTACTCATATTCAATTCAAAACTCTCTTTTATCATCCGAAAGTTTCGAGTGTCCGTGAAATTTTGTTCTCTCAATTGATGTAGTTGTTAGTACTTATTTTTTTTCCACCCTCCTCATCTGAAATACCATTTTATTTTTACAAATTTTTTAGCAACTTTTGTCGATCGTATGGGAAAAAAACGCTAGGTAAAAACATAATTTTCAAAGTTCAAGTGCATCAAGACCTCTTTCTCGTTACAATTTTTTTACAAAAATATATTGCCGAATAAATAATATTTTGAGATCAATTAGTGAGGGGAAAAGAAAATAAATCACCATGGAGATTCAAGGTGTGACACCTGTAAGAGAAATTTTTATAATTGTTCATTTTATTTATATTTGGCATATCCCGTTACACCCCACTGCACCTTCATGACTAAGTTCACGTATTCGAAGAGAAGAATTGATGACATTTCAAAAGAGTGAAGATTGTTCATCACAATATCATTCATAAGAGTTATGATGACATTTTAATTGCTTTCAAGTTTTTTGTAGTTTGTTTGCCACTTTGGAGAGGTTGTTTATCCCTGAATAATAATAGTGGTGGGGGCTTCTTCCCGCTTCTAATAAAAAAACAAAAACAAAAAAAGGGGTTGATTTTAAAGAGTTTGCATTTAAAAGTTTTCAAAAATATTTTAAAATTAAGAGTGCGCAGGGCGAAGTAATGGCTCAATTTATTTAATTCAATCCCCTAATGCATAAATTCAAATTTTAATCTTAAATTAATTATGGTATGCATGCGAACTGTGTTTAAATAGAGATTTGCAATTTTCAGACCAAACATGCAAAAATATATGAGATGAGGAAAAATCCCTTTGTAGGACAAAACCTTTTATTCAGCACTATTGAAAGTTTATGAATACATACAACTTACAAAACACTTAGATACACTAAGTTAGACGTGCATAACACCAAAAACTCCAAAAAATACGACTCAGCTCTAGAGTCGTCCATAGGTGGCGGTCTACCCTCGATATTCACTGATTCAACCTTCTTCTTCTTGAGTAGTGAAACCTCATTTCACAAAGTCAGCCGTGGATAAAAGTCTTTATAAGAGTGTGCGACTTTGGATGTGGATGTACTGTCATAACGTATTCATTGCCTCTCAATGTTACCTAACACGGGACCGAGGAACATCTTTTCAACCTTCTTAGACGTGTCCTCTAAAGTGACTTTGACCTCCCTAGCACGTTCAATATCACTCTCAAGTTGGAAAATGCGAACTTCAAGTTAATCACGAGTCTCCAATGAATATTGAAGATCTCTCGTAAGACTAGCCATGGTGTTGGTCAATTTGGTCTTTTCCTTACCTAAAACAATCAACTGCTCACACAAAGAAATCTTCAGCTTCTCGAGTTAAGTCACCGACGCCTCACACTCTCTCAAAACTTTCACCTCCTTTTCCAATTCTAACTGTAACACTCCATATTTTCGAGTATTTAAAATTGAATTAATACGGTAAATTCTTAAAATACACGCGTGTCGTAATTTAATGAAATTAAATATTATGTGTTGATTAAAATATTAATGGGAGAGAAAATGATTAATGTTAACTGAATACAATTACTAAGTGAATAGTAAATGATTATTTTACGTCCTAGCGAGTGATAGTGACGTGGCAACATTATGTCCCAATCGGGAATCGTGTGTAGACTAATTAGAGTCGGGATAGGACTTTATTGTAGAGTGACTTGAATGGAAATTTTGAGGTCATGGTTGATTACGAATGGGTTGAGATAGTCGAAATAGTGTACTCGAAGGTTGTAATTGGTTTTCAGGGACTTTTTAGTCATAACTGAGCCCACAAGGGAGTGTTCGAGTCACTCGGGCTTGGCCTGTTAGCCTAAGTTCGAGAATATGGATTGTAAACCTAAGGTTAAGTAATTAGGGCAACATTATTATAAACAAAACCCCTAAGAATTAAAAGGTAAGAGAGGAGAGGCCATTAGAGAGGAAGAAAAGAAAGTTTGGAGGTGCAAAGTCTTTATTCAACCTCAATTGTTGCCGAATTCGTGATTGGAAGCAAGGGATGAGCACTCTCATCACATTAGGAATGAAATCAGACCTGAAAATTAAGGGCAAGTGTTTATCTTGCATGTTTTAATTGAGTTATAATACCCATGTAGTGTAGGGTTTCAATTATTAGATTTAAATGATGTTCATGAGGTGTAGATGTAGAGAACTCATTATTTGGGGTAGGATTTGCATGTAGAATGAACCCTTTATGTAAATAATTCGTAATAAGATGATATATGATGATTACTAGGGAAGAAATCTAGATAAATGCTTAAGTAGGTAGGAAGAACAATGAAACTAGGGTTTTTATGGATATTGAAAGATAATCGATTCTTGGATAAAATTCTTGATGATTTAATATTGGATTTACATACGGAATCATCCCTATATATTTAAATAATGTTTAGTAATGTTAGTTGAAAGTTTGGTGAAGAATCATGAAGTTTTGAATAAGGAATAATGGTGAAAAACGCAATTGCGTAAGGGACGAAATAGACCAGACACTTTTCGAATCGATTCGCCCCCTTGGGCAAATCGTTTCGGTTTGTCGAGAATTGAATTTTTTCCCCTTTTAATCCCTGAATTTGTGAATAATTAATTGGGGGACTTTTGGGACATCCCTAAATCATAATGAGGATTATGTTAAAATACAGTAGGCCTAATGTGGGGTAGAGGCTTAGCCATAACGAGTAGATTAAGGCGAATACCTGTTGGATGTGAATTATGAAAATAATGAATTTGAGGGAATGAGAGCGGATCATGGAGAGTATGAGTGAACCAATGATTTGACCAGTAGTATCTACTAATATTAATCAAAGGGTAACTAGGGCCCTTCGGGTAGTGAGCGATACTAGTAAATATACAGTAAGAGGTTATGATTGTGATCAATTATACGCTGAGGATGCGAGAGAGATATATACTATATACATGATATATACTTATAGGTTGTGTATATATATATATAGTGTTAATACCTATGATGGGATTTGATTAGCGTGTGAACATACCTACGCCGCCTATTATCTGGAGGTTTCCGCACAGAGGGAGATCCCTCCTTGATGATTCTAGTGAGGTCTGGATTTGTGCCCTAGAACATGGAACATAGGGCGACCCACTATGTGTAGTGTATTAGTGGGACTGGCAGGTCATTTGGGTACGTTAGGTATGTGCGTATTCCAAAGGCTTAGAACCATGTTCGCTTCCACTGTGTGTTGATTGATTTTGGGTTCGAGGAGACATGCCAAACCAATAGACCTTGATTTACTATGAGAGGTACATAGACTTGATAGCAGAGTATGCCAGCATCACGAAGGGTCGTTTCGGTGATGCTATAGTTGTATATATTATTTTTGTGATGAATATATACTGGTGTGAATTATCTACTTATGTGTGATAGTAGAACTGATAGACAATGTGTATCTAAAAGCAGTTTAAGTAAAGAGACTTAAATAATTAACTCAATAATAATACGTGTGAAATATTAATTATTGATACTATGGTAGCGAGTCGTATGTGTCATACGAGGGAGATATTGTTAAGGTTAGTTAGATACTTTATCTAGTTGGGCTGGGTAGCATAGCTAGGTAGGATATGTTAAGCGTGCACACTAGTTGAGAGGTGCGGAATTCAAGAGAGTGTACGTTCAACTAACATATGTATCTAGTAACCGATTTATACTGTGATTTAAACACTTTCAAAAATATTTTCAAACTATTTTCTCGGGCTCTGACGCGTGTCAAAATATTTTCAAAACCTTTTAGGTGTTCAACGACATGGATGCCCAGCTTGATGATTCTATCCAGGGATGCGTAGATGCATTATTTGTGGAGGATTACTGGAGTTTCTTTAGACGCTTTAGCTCATTCATTTATAGATAGGAGTTTCTTCAGTATTTAATTTGGGCATGTTTCACTTCAGACTATTTACTTCTCCTGTTTATTTATCTGTTTGTATTTAGATTCGGTTTTATTATGTCAGACTTATATTTGGATTTGTTTAGGAATCGATGGTTTATTCGGTCTTATTTATATATATATCTGTCGTGTGATTGTTCAGACTATATTTCTATGGATGGTTTGGTTATTTTAATTTATTTTTCACATGTTATTCTAATAATGAAAGTTAAAATTTGACATCGGCTTAATTTGACATAGGTGATTAGTAATTAAAAAGTTTTTCAACAATGAAGTTAATGATATACTAAATGAGATTCCTGTTTATTTTAAAGAAGGACTGATCACCCGTGGTTAGAGTAGGTGGGGTATCAGAGCATCAGTTTCTAGTGTCCATAGGATTTATGAAGTTTACTACGATTTGAGCTTTGCGTTCTTTCTATTAGAGCCCTATTTTTAGAACCGTTTCATCCATTACGCATTTGAGATTTCATTATTCTACTATTATATTTATATTGACTATGAATTCATACAATTCGATCTATTTTCAGATGCCACCTAGGAGAGAGCGTGCAACGAGATCAACGGATAGGGATAATGTGAGGGAGGCTCAGCAGGAGCCAAAGGCATCGCAACCAAAACCACCACAAGGGGCAGTGTCGGCAACAAAGGTGGCAGTGATAGTGGCACAGGTAGTTAAAGCATCGATAACTACCATGGCTTTCCATTTTTCATAGGCCCAACAGCCACCACAACTAGTGGCGCCAATTATCCATGCCTACCTTAGCCGTTAGAGTGGTAGAGGGTTAGGGAGGATTTTTAGAATGGCCACCCTTCGGAGTTTCAAGGGAGTTCAGCTGTGATTGCGATGTGCCAGTGGAAGAAATATATTCAGCGCCACTTGATCATGGTAGAGTCTAGGGAGGTGCAGAATTAGATGCTAGCCACTTTTAGTTTGGTTGGGGTAGCGTTACAGTGGTGGGATTCGGTTACCACCATTGAGGATAGGGACACGATGTCTATTGCAGAGTTTTGGTTGTGGTTCAATCACAAGTAATTTTCGCCAACAGTTGAGACAGAGATACGGAGGAGGTTCAGTGAGGTGACCTAGGGAGATCTATCAGTGGACGAGTACGAGTACGAGGAGGAGTTCACTCATTTAGCTAATTTTATTCCTAATGAGGTGAATAATGAGGAAAGAAAGAAGGTGAAGTTTATGGCTGGGGTAGCATAGAGGATCAGGAAGCACTTGATTGGCAATCCCACATTGGTGACTTATACATACATCGTCAATGATACACTTTTACACTACCAAGACCATCACTTCCATGTGAGGGGAAGAAGGAGAGGAGGTGAGCCTAGCCAGTCAGTCAAGGAACGAGGGAGTGGTGCTAGTGAAGCACCACAACAGCAGCAACAGTCAGGTAGATAGTAGGGGCAAGATTCCCATTAGGGGGATCTGGCCAAGAGGTTCATATCTGGGGGATATCGACCTGAGGGAGGTTATAGGTAGGCCCAACAGGGTCCTCAGCAATAGATTCCTTAGGGCCATTAGGTCCAAAGGAATAATAGGGGAGGCTAGCAGGGCCGACAGTAAGGTCAACATCGTTAGGGCCAGAGACAAAGAAAGTTTCCAGGACAACGCTTTATTTATGGTCAGACAGGCCACAAGAGGAGGGATTGCTCACAACAGGGTAGAGCATCGCAGTAGTAGGGTGCCCCCCAGGAGCAGCTGGCACAGAGGCCACCTGTAGCACCAACCCACCCTCCCCATTGCAGCAGGGACAGTTACAATACGAACGTGTTTACAACAATCGAGATGCCTTCGCACAGCAGTCCCCACAGGCACCATCTATAGTAGAGGGTACGTTTCTTATTCATGGACATGAGGGTAGGATTCTATTATATACTAGGGCATCACACTCTTTCATAGCGACTAGATTTGCATGCGTGGAAGGCCTATTAAATATAGCTGGCAGTCCCCTTATGTGTGTGGAGTCACCGTTGGGTAGTGGGTCGCTTATACACTCGATCTGTAGGGGTGTGGACATCAATGTGGGTATATTATGCTTAGTCACCGACCTTTTTGTGTTAGATATGGAGGGATATGACTTTATTTGGGGTATAGATTGGTTGGCCAGATACCGAACGATGGTGGATTGTTTCGGGAGGACTATTGTGTTCTCAATTCCAGGGCAGGAGATGTTCTTAGTGGATATTCCTCTTCCTGTTGGAGGGTCGAACAGACATCTATACTACATTGAGGAGGAGACCTCACAGGAGGTGGTTGCTTTGTCATATTGGATTCTAATAGTGAAGGAGTTTGAGGACGTATTTCAGGAGATACTCGGGTCGCTGCCTAGCCAGGAAATTAAGTTTGCTATCGATCTAGCGCCGGGCATGAGTCCTATAGCCCGAGTGCCTTATCATATGGACCCATCTGAGATGAGGGAGTTGAGGGAGCAAATTTAATAGCTCCCGGGGTAGGGTTTTATCAGATGGAGTACTTCATCGTGGGGTGCACCGGTGTTGTTCATCAAGAAGAGAGATGGATCGCTTGGTTGTGTATCGATTAAAGAGAGTTGAACAAGGTCACGATTCGAAATAAGTATCCACTGCCTCAGATTGATGATCTGTTAGACCAGCTGAGGGGATCAACTTACTACTCCAAGATAGATCTGAGGTTCGATTATCATTAGTTGCACGTTATAGAGGAGGACGTTCCTAAGACTGATTTTCTAACACGGTATGGATCGTACGAGTTTAGGGTGATACTATTCGGGCTCACCAATGCACCAACACTATTCATGGATTTAATGAATTGGGTGTTTAGAGAGTTCCTTGACTAGTTTTTGAGTGTGTTCATCGACGATATTCTGATCTACTCTCGCTCTGAGGATGAGCATGCTGAACATTTGTGGATGGTTTTACAGACACTACAGGAGAACCAGTTGTATGCTAAATTTGAGAATTGTGGGTTTTGGCTTCAGTAGGTGCAGTTTCTAGGCCACATTGTGTCTGACAGGGGTATAACAATTGACCTGAGTAAGGTATTTATGGTGAGGGAGTGATAACAGTCCACGGCATCGATTGAGGTTCACAGTTTTCTGGGTTTGGCTGGATATTATAGGCGATTCATTCGTGGTTTCTCGACGATTGTGGGTCCAATGACGAATCTGACTCGCAAGGGGGCGTTGTTTATTTGGGACGACCAATTTCAGTTAGCCTTTGATGAGCTAAATGACAAATTGACCTCAACACTTGTACTTGCACTGCCTAGGGGAGGAGTGGAGTACCGTGTCTACACTGATGCATCCTTCTAGGGACTTAGGTGTGTATTACAATAGGAGGAGAGGGATATAACTTATGCATCCCACAATCTTAATACCTGCGATAGGAATTGCCCCACGCATGACTTGGAGTTGGCCGTGACAGTCTTTGGCTTGAGGATTTGGAGGCACTATTTATTGGGGGAGAAGTTTACTTTGTTCACGGATCACAAATCACTTCAGTACTTGTTCACGCAGAAGGATCTGAACATGAGGTAGAGGAGGTGGTTGGAGTTCATAAAGGATTACCAGTTTGTTATTTAGTATCATCTTGGGAAGGCTAACGTGGTGGCAGACGCGTTGTGTGGAGGTTTGGAAGGCAAAGTGGAAAGGGATTTGGCACGCTGATGAGATTGCCTGGGTTTGAATGTCCATATTAGCTGTTATACCCGAGATTGTGATGTGGGTGGTGAAAGCATAGGCAGGGGATTAGTATTTCCAGGATAAAATTCGGCAGTTGATAGCTGATGGGGTAGAGTCATACTCTATCATTTTGGAGGGTGGTTTGTGTTTTAATGGGAGACTCGTGATTTAAGAGGATGAGGATTTAAGACATGTAGTGATGTTAGAGTCTCACGGGTCCATATTTATAGTACATCTTGAAGGGGATAAGATGTACCAGGATATGAGCAAGCAGTATTGATGGTGGGTGATAAAGCTAGACATAGCGGAGTTTGTCTTGAAGTGTGCTACCTGCTAGCTAGTGAAGGCAGACCACCATAGACATACAAGGATGTCATAGCAACTCGATATTCCTGTGTGGAAGTGGGATAACATCTCCACAGATTTCATTACTGGGTTACTATTATCGCAGCGGGGTCACAACTCCATATGGGTGATATTGGATCGGTTGACTAAGGTGGCCCATTTTCTTTTGGTTCACACAAATTTTGAAATGAGGCAACATGTAAAGTTATTTATTGCTGAGATAGTATGGCTACACGGGGTTCTGATTAATGTTATGTCCGATCGAGATAAGATCTTTGTATCCCATTTCTGGCAGAGCTTTCAGGAGGTGATAGGAACGGATCTACATTTGAGTACAACGTATCACCCACCGACAAATGGACAAATAAAGAGGGTTAATCAGATGCTTGAGGTTATGTTGCGGATATGCATAATTGACTTCGGGGGAGGGTGTAAGAAATATCTTCCTTCGGTGGAGTTTGTGTATAACAACTCCTACCAGTTCACCATCAGTATGTCACCATTTGAGGCACTTTACGATCGGCATTGTCGTTCGCCCGCTTGCTGGTTAGAGGTGGGGGGCAATAAGTTGTTGGGGCCAGAGATGATTCAGGACACTACTCTCAAGATTGAGCTGATTCGAGGGAGCATCTGTATAGCTCAAGACAGGCATAAGATTTACGCCGATGCAGATAAGAGTCACATAGAGCTTGAGGTTGGTGACCAAGTGTTGGTGCAGGTGTCTCCTATGAAGGGGCTATGAGATTCGACACGAAGGGGAAGCTAGCGCTGAGATACGTGGGACCGTTTTCGATTATTGAGAGGGTGAAACATATCCTGGGACTACCGGAGCTAGGGGTGTCAATTATTTTTGAACTTTCGAATTTTCCGATTTTCGATCCGAATATTTCCAATTTTGTCACCATTTTAATTTTTTTGATCCAAATTTTTTTGATTTTTGAGTTTTCAGATATAAATTGGAAATCAAATATAAATTTTCGACTTTTCGATTTTCCATTCCAAAAATTCTGATATCTCGCCGATCCGATTTATCTAAATTTTTTTTTGAAATAATAATATTTTTATCCATTTTAATAATTTTTACTCATCACATTTCCTGATAATCTCACCCTTCATTTAAAATAATCCCACCCACCCATTCATTTAAAATAATCTCAATCCTTAATTTTTACCGATCTATTAAACACAATTTTATAGCTCTATTTGTTAAACATATCTAAGCCTTCAATTGACTTACCTTGCCATCAATGATTTCATCCATATTTTCTCATTGAAACACAGTATAGTCATCGTATATTTCATGCATCTTGCTGTATCTGTATAACTCTGTAAATAATTGCAATTTATGATTGGGATGTTCATGGAATCATATGAAAAATAACTTTGTGTTTTCCTTGTATCCTTACTAACATTAGTTTTATTCTTTGCTTATTTTTTTCATAGTAATGTGCACTGCTCACTTGGTCTAACCAGATTCAACTTTTAAGCTTAGCATCAATACTCATTATTGCTTGAAATCGACACTTGTATGGAAATAAGACTACCCACCCCCCAAAATAGTGGAATAAAAAGATAAAATTGATAATTTTGCATTTCCAATTTTCCTAATTTTTTTCGAATAAAAAAATATCCAAAAATTCCAAAGTCGCCGACATGGAAAAGAAATTGATTTTCCGAAATTTATTTTTCCGATTTTGGAAAGGATTTTAATATTCTGAAAATCTTGGAAAATTTTCCGAACACCCCTATTCCGATCCGACCGAAACACACCCCTAACCGGAGCACCTACGGTGGATCCGCGATGTGTTCCATGTGTCATCGTTGAAGAAGTACCAAAGGAGTGAGTGGGCTTCTGGAACGTTCCATTAGAGGAGACCGACTTGCAGCCATATATTTTGTACGAGGAGAGATCGATGGCGATACTTGATCGGAGTGAGCATAAGCTGCGCTCTAAGGCGGTACCCTTGGATGGAGTTCAGAAAAATAAAACTCTTTTTGGATTTTAAAAAAATATCAAAATAAAAAATATAAATACAATGATATCACAGTGATAATACAATCTAGTAATAGGAATACAAGATGTGAACATGATAATCACTCTATTCTAGAAACAAGTCTTAACCTCAATCATTAGGCCCTGAGGAGTTCTCAAAAGGAGACGACATCCTATTAAATTCCTCCATCAAATTTTGTGAAGTCTTGACTAAATACTCTACTTGCTCTAAAAAATTCTCAAATCTTTATAATCATCTGCGGGAGCTTGTGAAGTAACACGTGTAGGAGTGTGTGTGGGAACATGTGTAGGAACTCGTGTAGGAGCATATTGGAAACATGCATATGAGAAACTCTCCCTAGATAAAAAAAAACTCTCTAAGATGACTTCTTTGTTTGCAATGGGAACAAACATAAATGGGAATGGGTCCACCTTTACCTAAACGTTTAGGGCGAGCTCTCCTAGGTGGGTTAGGTTTCCTAAGTGGATTAGGACGAGGGCCATAAAGATCCATCACAAACTCAGGAACCGTCTCGGGTGCGGCTTTGAAAGTGGATACAATGTCATAACCTATTCCTTGCCCCTTGACGTTACCTAACATGGGACCGAGGAACATCTTTCCAACCTTCTTAGATGTGTCCTGTAAAGTGACTTGACCTACCGGGTACATTCAAGATCACTCTCGAGATGGGAAACACGGACTTCAAATTTCTCATGAGCCTACAATATAGATCGAAGATCTCTCATAAGACTAGCCATGGTGTTAGTCAAATCGGTCTTTTCCCTACCTGAAATAATCAACTGCTCACACAAAGAAATCTTAAGCTTCTAGAGTTGAGTCATCGACACCTCACACTCTCTCAAAACTTTCACTTCCTTCTCTAAGTCTAACTACAACACCCCGTATTTTCGAGTATTTTAAATAGAATTAATTCGGTAAATTCTTAAATTACACGCGTGTCGTAATTTAATGGAAATAAATATTATGTGTTGGTTAAAATATTAATGGGAGAGAAAATGATTAATGTTTATTGAATAAAATTAATAAATGAATAGTAAATGATTATTTTACGTCTTAGCAAGTGATAGTGAAGTGACAATATTATACCCCAATCGGGAGTCGTGTGTAGACTAATTGGTGTCGGGATAGGACTTTATTGTATAGTGACTCGAATGGAAATTTCAAGTTCATGGTTGATTCCGAATGGATTGAGATAGTCGGAATAGTGTACTCAGGGGTTGTAATTGGGTTTCGGGAACTTTTTAGTCATAATCGGACCAACACGGGAGTGTTCGGGTCACTCGGGCTTGGCCCGTTAGTCTAATTTCAGGAATTTTGATTATAAACCTAAGGTTAAGTAATTGGGGTAGCAGTATTACAAATCAAAAACCATAAGAGTCAAAGGGGAAGAGATAAGAGGCCATTAGAGAGGAAGAAAAGAGAGTTTGGAGGTGCAAAGTCTTGATTCAACCTCAATTGTTGCCGAATTCGTGATTGGAAGCAAGGGATGAGCACTCTCATCACATTAGGAATGAAATCAGACCTAAAAATTAAGGGCAAGTGTTTATCTTGCATGTTTTAATTGAGTTATAATACCCATGTAGTGTAGGGTTTCAATTATTTGATTTAAATGATGTTCTTGAGGTGTAGATGTAGAGAACTCATGAATTGGGGTAAGATTTGCATGTAGAATGAACCCCTGATGTAAATAATTTGTAATTAGATAATATATGATGATTACCATGAAAGAAATCTAGGTAAATGCTTAAGTATGTAGGAAGAACAATGAAACTAGGGTTTTTATGGATATTGAAAGATAATCGATTCTTGGAAAAAATTCTTGATGATTAAATAATGGATTTACGTCGAAAATCATCCCTATATACTTAAATAATGTTTAGTAATGTTGGTTGAAAGTTTAGTGAAGAATAATGAAGTTTTGAATAAGGAATAATGGTGAAAAACGCAACTGCGTAAGGGAAGAAGAAGACCTGACACTTTTCGAATCGATTTGGCCCAAGGGCGAATCGATTCGGTTTGACTAGAATTGAAAAAGCAATTTCCTTTTTGATCCCTGAATTTGTGAATAATTAATGGAGGAACTATTAGGGCATACCTAAATCATAATGAGGATTTTGTTAAAATACAGTACGCCTAGTGTGGGGTAGAGGCTTAGCCATAATGAGTGAATTAAGCCGAATACCTGTTGGATGTGAATTATGAAAATAATAAATTTGAGGGAATGAGAATGGATCACGGAAAGTATGAGTGAACCTTTGATTACGACCAATAGTGTATGAGTGTATTAACTATTGATATTAATCAAGAGGTAAATAGGGTCCTTCGGGTAGTGAGCGATACTCGTAAATATAAAATAAGAGGTTATGCTTGTGATAAATTGTACGTTGTGTATACGAAAGATATATACTACGTACATGATATATACTTATAGGTTGTGTATGTGTCTCTTTCTCTCTCTCTCTCTCTCTCTCTCTGTATATATATATATATGTATATATATATATATATATGTATATATATAGAGGTTGTGTGAATACCTATGATGTGATTTGATTATGTGCATGAGCATACCTACGCTGCCTGCTATCCAGAGGTTTTTGCGCAGAGGGCGATTCCACCTAGATGATTCCAGTGAGGTCTGAATTTGTACCCCAGAACATGGAACATAGGGCGGCCCACTATGCGCAGTGTATTAGTGGAACTGACAGCTCATTTTGGTACATTAGGTATGTGCGTATCCCAAAGGCTTAGAACCATGTTCGCCTCCACTGTGTGTTGATTAATTTTGGGTTCGTGGAGACATGCCGAACCAATAGTCCTTGATTTAGTATGAGAGGTACATGGACTTGATAGCAGAGTATTACAGCATCACGAGGGGCCATTCCGAGGATGCTATAGTTGTATATATTATATGTGTGATGAATATATACAGTTTTGATATATTTACATATGTATGATAGTAAAACTACTAAACTGTGTGTATCTAAAAGTAATTTAAGTAGAGAGACTTAAATAATTAACTCAATAATAATATATGGGAAATATTAATTATTGATACTGGGGCAGCGAGTCGTATGCGTCATATGAGGTAGCTAGACCTTTTGAGGTTAGTTAGATACTTTATTTAGCTGGGTTAGGTAGCATAGCTAGGTATGATACGTTAGGCGTGCTCATTAGTTGAGAGGTAAGGAACTTAAGGGAGTGCATGTTAAACTACCATGTGTAGCTAATAACCGATTTATACTGTGATTTAAACACTTGGCAAAAATATTTTCAAACTATTTTCTTGGGCTCTGACCCGTGTTAAAATCTTTTAAAAATCTATTAGGTGTCTAGCCATAGGTACGCCCAGCTTGATCATTCCGTCAATGGATGCGTAGGTGCAACATTTGTGAAGGCTTGCAGGAGTTGCTTTAAACGCTTCAACTCATTATTTCTAGATAGGAGTTTCTTCAGTATTTCACTTGGCTATTTTTCCCTTCAGACTATTTACTTTTCCAGTCTATTTATGAGACTGTATTTAGATTAAATTTTATTATGTCAGACTTGTATTTGGATTTATTTAGGAACCGATGGTTTATTCGATCTTATTTATTTATATATCAGTCGTGTAATTGTTCAGACTATATTTGATGGATGGTTTGGTTAATTTAATTTATTTTCTGCATGTTGTTACAATAATGAAAGATAAATTTTAACACCGGCTTAATTTGACATGGTGATTAGTAATTAAAAAGTTTTTCGACAGTGATGCTAAGGATGAACCAGATGAGATTCCTATTTATTTTAAAGAAGGACTAATCACCCGTGGTTAGAATAGGCGGGGTGTCACACTAACACCCTAAGAGACAAATATTTATCAAGCTTTTTTGTTTATAAAGTCTCTCTGTAAGCACTAAAAGATTTTGGAGTCCGCATTCTCCCTCACTTAAATTCTCATTCTCACTTTCTCCTGGATGACTTGAAACATCGTCGAGGCTTTCACATTTGGAGTTGTCCTCGTCGGTGTGGGACAAAATGGAAGTACTAACATAATCGGACATGAATGTAACACACGGTTCATGTGGTGATTGTCCCCTTGAATCAACCGACTCGACTTCAGTGTCGCTAAGAGTGGCCTTATTACCAAGTTTCTTTCCCTTTCTCTTAAGCCTAGTGGGGAACTCATGTGCCTTGTTACCTTTGCCCTCACACTCATTGCAACTTATCTTATCTTTCTCACAAACCTTCTCGCCCTCATTCTTATTTTTATTTTTCTCAAAAAAGTCTTTTCTTTGGTAGAATTTTCTTTGGAAATTATAAGAAATTTTTTGAATTTTTTTGCAAACAAGGCAAAATCATCCACCTTAAAATCAAATTCAGACTCGAACTCACAAACTTTCTTTTTATTCTTTTTCTTAGTCTAAGTTTTCAAAGCAATCCCTATTTCCTTAGGTTTAATAGTTTTGGGAAACATATTTATCTCATACATTTGAAGATATCCTACAAGTTATTCTAACCGAAGAGTATATAGGATTCCTAATTAATTTAGCACAGTGACCTTAGAAATAAAACAGGCTGGTAAGGATCTCAAAATATTTTTCAAAACTCTCGTTTTAGGAATCTTCTCACCCAAATTAAAACTATAATTAAATGTTTCCGATAAACGTGCATAAAACTTATCGAAAGAATCAGAATCTAGCATATTAATAGTCTCAAATTGTGTAGTTAGGTTCTGTAGCTTAAAAGATTTCACAACATTGGTTCCCTCGTGAGTGAACTGGAGGGTGTCCCAAGCTTCTTTAGACATAGTGCACGTCATAATGCGACAGAACTCGTCAGGGGTGACGGCTTCAGAAAAAGTACTTAAGTCACGAGAGTTATAAGTACTCCATTTAAATTCATCTTCCATCCAGAAAGAAACATGTTTGAGACTTTTGACATTGTAGACAATCACTGTGGGTGGAGTCCACCCTCTTTCTCAAACTAACCAAATACATTCATCAATTTCTTTTAAAGCAGATCTCACCCTAACTTTTCAGTAAGCATAAATAAAAACATAAAAAAATGGGCATTCTATTATAAAAAATAACCATTAAATTTTGGATTTTTAAAAATGAACATTTAAAAAAAAATTAATATCAATTTTTTTTTACAGAAAATGATTACACGATAAATTAGTGCAATCAACTCTGATACCAATTTGAGAGTGCGCAAAGCAAACTAATGAATCAATTTATTTAATTAAATGCCCAACACATATATCCAAATTTTAATCTTCAATTAATTATGGCGTGCATGCAAATTGTGTTCAAATAAAAATATGCAATTTCAGAACAAACATGCAAAAACTCATGAGATGAGGAAAAATACATTTGCAGGGAAATACCTTTTATTCAGCACCATTGGAAGTTTATGAATATAGACAACTTACAAAACACTTAGATTCATTAAGTTATGTAAGGTGGGAAATTTCCTTAACTTGTAAGATATGCTCTCACACCAAATCTCCCCCTTTAGCTATTCTGGAACAAAACCACAATTAAGAATCTACAGGTCATCAAGCTCATTTAAAAGACACAATCCCACCCAAAAAAATAAAAAAATACAGACGCTTGATCGACACATATTATGAGAAACTTTTCATAAATTTTTTTGCCACATGGATGAAAACTTGCCCACTTAAACACCCCATTAAATGCATAGGGAATATAATAATATTAAATCCTCCCCCTTTGTCTAACATTATCTACCTAAGAAAGACGTCTCCCCCTATGTTAGATCTCCCAATTCTAAAAGGTTTAGATACCATTTCTCCCCAAAATTAATTCAATTCTCCCCCTAAATGAAACAAGGGATAAGCATAATGGAAAAACAAATGTATCATGCAATGATGTATAGTGATACAAGAGACACCATAAAACTTATGGCAGCACAAGAACAATTAATCCATATAAGGAACAATATATACCAACAACGATGCGATAGCAAAATGGTATTAACTATAATGAACTAAAATGAGCATGGAATACCAATGAAAAATCGCAACAAAAATAGATATTGATATGAATAAATAGCATACAAGGATTATATGTAAAAGAAAAGACTCAAAAACAAATGATAATATATATATAAATGTGAAAAAGCTAACAATGAAGCACAAGCTTATATATTTATAGGTCTAAACACCACACAAGACACTAAACACAATATGCTTTCCACACTCATATGGCATAAATGTGTCTAAATAACTATGTGGTAAACGAAGCGAATGGGTGTGAACTAGAGACAAAATAGTTATGACCCAATCACTTAAAAAATATTCTGGAGTTCTATTTGATCGTAAAACTTTATCAACTAAGATTTAACCTCATATGACAAGATAAAGTGAACTCAAAGAACAAACAAACACAATTTACACAAGCCTAGAATTTTGATGATTCTATAAATCAATTGCGCCATGACAAAATAAGCATAACCAGGATTCATTGTGCAAACCCATTGATCTTCAACTAAATACCCTCAAAAGATAAGCATATTACATATTTTCTTTTCTTATTCTTTTCTCAATTCTTTTGAAGTTCTTTCTTTTTAAAATATAAAACAAACTAAACTATGTTGGCCTTCGCTACTTTTTACAATGCCACACTTTTTTAGGCTCTTGCTAATGGTGGCTTTCACGCAAAGGAGATTTACTCATTTGGTAGCCCTTTCCCATGCAACCTCATCTATTTTCTATACAATTAAAATAAATCTCACGGGCAATGGTTCTTACATGCACAAATTCTCCATAGTTAAAAAATATGTAGATGGAAAACTTGATGGGAGACCATCTCACAAGGCTAAAATATACATGTGAAGTTAACGTTCAAAAAGAGCTCATGCATGTGTGTGAGGAGGCATATAAAAAGAGAATCCATCAATCAAATCAAAGTCAAACTACTCCATGCAAACATGATAAAGAACACTTTAAGCATTGAAATTCATAACCAAAAGATCTATCCATATGGATATGGAAAGTGATATAGGATTCAAACACAAGGATACGCCACATAAAATGTGTAAAATCAAAATACACAAAAAAATCTTTGGGTTTTCAATTTTTTTTAAACACAATTTTATAACATGGACAACTCAAAAGACAAACAATATCTTTTATCTTTTGAATACGACTCAATAAATGCAAAAACAAAACACAAAAGACTCAAAATACATACAACTGTCATGATTCTAGCAAAACATATATGATGAAGCATAACCTAGAATATGACTAACAAACATACAACTTGCAAGAATGTATCATGAAGCACATATAGTGTATATAAATAAAGCTAACACAATCAACCTTTAGATTTATCATGGGAAGTATCATGTGCAAGCAAATGAGAATCATAAAGCCCCCAAATCGAATCTCCTAACCCACATAGGTGTAATGCGACGCTCTCGAGTTTTGGTGACCTTGGTGACTCTACTCTTGGACTTCCTAGGACCGTTTCTAAGATTGAAACAAAATATCCTAAGGTGATCCTTCCTACCACAATATGTGCAAGAGAAAACACGGTGAGAAGTATTACCTAAGGGTTGATCTTTTCTAGCGTTCCTAGTTGATTCTCTCAAAATCATGGTTTTGGCTTTATTAGCGAAAACATTTTGAGTATCAAAGCCAATTCCACACTTATCATTTTTTGTTTGGACCGTGCTTAATATCTTATCCAATAATTTGGACCTAGACTCCAAATCAAACTTCACATGACTCGGGTCTCTTAATCTCTCTTCAAGCTCCACTATTCTAGACTCAAACAAATCCCTAGTCTCTTCAAGTTCAAGAAGATCTTTTTTCATAGACTATATTAAACCTCAAACACTATCTCTCTCACCTTCAACATACCATATCTTCTCTCAAAAAGTTATCGCACGTGCTCTAAGATCTTCAATTAAAACGCTTTCATCATTACCTATGGCACATTCTCTCATTCTAGCTTCTAACTTCAAGGATTCCGCATACAACTCTCGGTAGGCAACTCAAAGTTCACTCTCCTCTTCATCCTCTTCATTCTCACTCCCTTATCCATTCTCTTTACCATGGATTCACAAACAATGTCCTCGAAAGTGTCATGCAAAAAAATATCTTCATGGCAAGATTCATTATCAATGCTTACATGACTACCCATGAACGTGGTGAAGTTGCGCTCAATGGGGGAATCAGGTCCCTCTTTCGATTCACTATTTCTAAGGGTGGCATTATATAAAATAGGTTTGTTCCCCTCTTTCCTTAGTTTAGTGGGACACTCGGCTTACCTATGGCCATAAACCTCATAACCAGTGACGGACCCAGGATTTTCAGGCTGTGGGTGCAAGATTTTTATAAATTTTCACCCTAAAAAACTTGTGATTAATATTCACTAATTTTTCCCCCTACGTAATAAACCAACAATTTTTAACAACTACAAATTAAAATTAAAGTTTAATACAAATTTCAGCAACAACAATTCATTTTGGGGACAAATTAAAATTTCAACAATAATAACCAATTTCAACAACAAGTTATTTTTTAGCAACAACAACTAATTAAGATTTCAGTAAAAAATTAACAAATATACTGAAAAACAAATTAATTAATGTAATGATTTTTTTTAATTAAATTAACAAACTAAAAAAAATTAAAAAAATAACTAGTATAATGAATTTTTTTTAACTAATCTAATATACTGAAATAGAATGTGTATACGGGAAAAAAATAACTAACATACTGAGTGGGCCGAAGTCTGTCGGGACCGGGTGCTGTTGCTGTCGGAGATTGAGGAGAGGGGTGGTGCGGCACCGCGGCAGGGTTGAGATGGGGAGGGGAGGGAGAGGGATAAAAAAGGAGAGGGGAGGGAGGGAGAAAAGAGGAGAGAGGAAGAGAAGAGAGTTGAGATTGGGATGCTGCCATCATTTTAGTATAGGTTAGGTTTTTTTTAAGGTTTTACCAATTTTAGTTATTTGATAATCACCCCTAAAGTTTTAAAAACTTAGAAATAGACCTATTTTTTTTTTATTAAAACGAACAACAAAATTTTGGGAAACTCGTGGGTGCGGCCGCCCCCATTCAGGATGGGGTAGGTCCACCCATGCTCACAACCAAAACATCTGTTTGACTCGTCCCTCTTAAGATCATCATTATGATTTTTGGCGGGTTTCTTAACTTTGTTATACTTAGACTTTCAAATTTCTTATGATCATTTTTAATATTCTCTTTATTAATCTTAAGCAGTGTTCTAAAAAGCTCGCATAGGCTTGAGGCTTGGAAGAAACACACCGCCTAAAGCCTTTTATGCCTTATTCTTGGTAAAAGGCTTAAGGCGCACTTTTTTTTAAAAACAAAAACACTTTAGTGAAACTATATCGCCTTTTAAAAACTATTTTTTAAAGTCGTACCAATATCTTATTCAAAACCATCAAAAGACAAATGGTATCCCAAACCTAGCTGCCTCTCGTAAAAAATCGTACGTTTTTCTTCTTCTTTTTTGTTTTTTTTCTTAGTATTTACAAAAATAGTATTTTAGTTTGAGGCATATTTTAAGGTATGTACCATTTTAGTATTTTTAATATCCTTATAGTTAAAAATGTTAAAATATATTAAAAAATGCCTTTTTACGCCTGTTGATACAAAAAAATGGACTACATCCCATTTTTATGATCACAGATAAATAGATAGGAACAATCCAATCAAACACATAAGAGACAAGGATTTTTAAAGTGTTTCGACTATGAATAAAGCCTACGTCCACTGTTGTTTTATTCCCAGGAGTGTACAATAGCAAAATATGGTGTAGAGAGAGAGAAGTGTGTTGAGAATTGCTTAATTCAAATTGTGTGTATCTAGTGTATCGTGTCTCTTCCATATTGTCCCTTTGGCTAAGGGAATGCATATATTTATAGTGATAAGAGATGGAATGTCTTTATACATTCAGACATTTACATTTATATAAAATGAATATAACTGTTGGTCTTCTAGGGTGGTTAGTCTTCCTTGAGTTGGTTGGTATGCCGACCAATTCTCCTCGATTGCCGATCAAATTTGCTCAAACGCCAAGAAAGTATAAATATTGCCATGTAGGATGACAAGTGTCCTTTTCTGATTGGTCCACGTGGATGGGTAATTTTTTGTGTCAACAGAAGCCCCCAATGCTCCATGCTTGATGGTTTACTGAAAGGATGGAGTATTTATTCTGCTATGTTGCTCGGTGCTCGTGCATAATGAAATTACTGATCTGCCTTATTAATTTGTTCAGTATAAAGTGGGCTATCTCTGGATGATAGATGATGCAGGTTGATCGATGGTTGCTTTAGAGCTAATCTCTGTTCATCAAGCGAACGTATGCTATGTATCACCCCTGGTAATTTGGATTCAACCATGTCATAGTTTATAGCTTGTATCTTGTCATAATCTTCAAGTATGTTGGTTGGTTGATTAGTCGACCAAATGCCTTATGTGTCGACCAACTGAGTGCTGATTGTCTATGTTTGATTTTTTTTTATCTCTGCTCCTTTGAGTGCTTTGTTGTTGTGGCATGTTAAATTTTGAACCCAATTCTTCAATCTGATTAGTGCCGAGCTAGTAACAACCTTTGAAATATTTACGTATAAGTACAACTTCTTCTTTAGTGTAGGTCAAGACAGCAGTGGTAAAGATCCCAGTGCTGTAGATGCTGAATCTGACTCCTGAACTTCAATAACATGTGCATAATAACTCCTGAATATGCCTCCTGAACTTCAATAGCAAAACTAACTCCTGAATATACCTCCTAAACTTCAATAGAAAAACTAACTCCTGAATATGCTTCCTGAACTTCAATAGCAAAATTAACTCCTAAATATGCCTCCTGAACTTCAATAGCAAAACTAACTCCTGGATGATGATTGGTTAGTGATATATCTTATTCTGTAATGATTTGGAGCTGAATCTGCTGCTCGACTGATACTGTATGATGAGAATGTGCCACCGAATGAACAATTAATTATGTAGTAAAAGCCCCCAAGTGTGGCATATGAACTCTGAATGCTTTCTTGGCCTTGAAGTATGTTGGTCTTGCTAGAAAAGATAAGGCCGAGGAAATGTTCCCTGAAATGACTTCCCAAGAACTTTGCATGTTGCATTTCATACCGTTCTGATGTGACCATAAAATTAATTTGCCGACCAAGTAATCTTGGTTGAGTAAAACTGCTTGTAACATATAGTCCAATTAGAAATGTGTTGGCATTCCAATTAGGAATGTGATATATTCCAATTAGGAATATGTGGACATTCTAATTAAGAATGTGATATATTTCAATTAGGAATCTAATTTTGGTATGCGCCATTGATTGGCACATGTGGAGCCCCCAGTTGGGCTTGGGAGACTAAATAATAATGATGATGCCCGAGCATTTTTCAGGACTTGATAGAATGATCCAATAATAAACCTGATTGAGCATAATATATAATTTGCATAGAATATCCATGCTAGTGAGAAATCCTTATAGAAGCACTGAGAAATCCAGATAAATAATAAGAGTGCCGACCATCTGCTGGGCTTAATAAGAAATCCAGATAATAAGAGTGCCGACCATCTGTCGGGCTTAATAAGAAATCCAGATAACAATAAGGAAGACATCGATTGATCCTGCATTGTTAGAATATAATAGATTTCCAGGGCATTCTTCGAACAATAATATATAATCATGAAATTTATCTTCTGTTAATCTCTGTATATCAATTGACGATTTGTCAATTTCTATTTGTCTTAGTGTGCCTAGGCAATGGAACTTTTATACCATGCTCCTGCCTAGTTGTAGCGATATTTTGATCACCCATAAGTTCCTAAGCAATGGAATGATTTTCATCCCATGTTCGTGCTTAGTTGTAGCAATATTATCTTGATTACCTTGGTGCCTAGGCAGTGGATGCCCCTTGAGGTCACCTATCTTCTTGCCAAGTTTTGGATGCCCCTTGAGGTCACCCATTATCAAACAGGCTTTGCCTTGCTCGATTGTTGTGCCAACATGGTTGGTTAGGTTTGTTGATGCCGATCAACCTTAGTTGGCAGTTGCTGATATGCCGACCAACCATAGTTGGTGGTTGTTGATACGCCGACCAACCGAAGTTGGTGGTTATTGATATGCTGACCAACCTTAGTTGGTGGTTGCTAAATATATACATAGAGAAGAATTTTCCCGATCAATAGTCTGTTGGAGATAATATCATAACTGATGTAGATTTCCTTGGAGCTGAGTATATGAGAAATAAATATTTTGCCGAGCTCCATGCTGAGATGAATATAGAATATGCATCCGAATAAATATAAAGAATGATTCAGAATAATAGTAAAGTGTTTGGATGATCTGTCGAGGCAAAATTTCATAATGCTGAACAAGGATAATATTTTCCAGAACATAAGAATATGGCTGAGTTCTTTGTCGGGCCTGAATATAAATAAGAATTACCCAGACCAACTGTCCGTTGGGGGTGAAATATAAATGTTGCAGATTTCTTCGGGACTGAATATATATAACAATAAATATTTTACCGAGCTCCATGATGAGATGAATATAGAATGGGTATAGAGAATGATTCGTGTTTGAGCACATATCAGAGCAATAATAAAATCAATAGTGCCTCGCAGAGGTAAAATTTCATAATGCCGAGCAGTGATAATATTTTCCAGAAGTTTAAGATTGTGACTGAGTACTTTGTCGGGATTGAATCTTGTACTTGTGGAATTTAATAAGTTGCTCTAAAATTTGTGGAGGCTAAATCAATTAATCATGAGTAGAATTTTGTCATCCAATCAATATATGATATGTATTTGCTCGGGCAATAAAAATATCAAAACATAAAATATATGAGCAAATTTTTATGAGAAATGCTAGATATTTTAATTTTAAGTAAAAGACCAAATATAAGTACTTTTGAAAAAAAAATGAATTTTCTCATGAAGTTGTGAAAAGTAGAGGATTGGTGTGATAAGCTAAAAGCTTCCACCAACAAAGTTGGTGTAAAAAGATTTTAATATATATATATATATATATATATATATATATATATATATATATATATATATATATATATATATATATATATTTTATACAGCAAATGATTTTATTTTAATAAAATCCATTTTTTAATGAACAAAGGGATTAAATTCCTTTTTCTCCAACTGGGTTTGTGTGCATAGGGATTTCGGTTGTTCTCCTTGACGCACTAATGGTCGACTAGTAGTGGAGTGCGCCGACTAGTTTTAGCTGGTGCCGACTAGCATTGGATGGTGTCGGGCAGTAATATAAAATCCAGTGTCGCCTACAAGTTTTGATATTCTTGCCAATCCACCGCCTTGCCTCAAAATACACTGATCGAATCTTTGCCGACCAACACATTGAAGCTGCCGGTTGGAAAATAGGTAACGCTGACCAGTAAAAGTTCATCTGGTTAAGTTGTCGATTTCGCCGACCAAAAATAGGAAGTCTGGAATTCCTCAACTTCGTTGCTGACCAACCCTGATAACCTTGTAATTGCAGAAAATTTGTTATTCACAGCCGTTGATCAGAAAATAATGGACCGTCGACCAGAAATGCTAGTTGTAGATGTATTTTTCCTTTTGTATAGTGACCTCTGACCATAAATGGTGTTCTGATGATGTTCTCTATGGACGCCGACCACCATGGATGACGAGTATTGACAACAAGGTTGATGGAAACATATCATTTATGTTCTTCTTTTTGATGCCGACCAGTTGTGAATGCGCCTAGGAATAACGAGTGGTCGGGAAGCTCTCAACCTTTTCAAATGTTATTCTGGGGAGATTCTGGTGATGTTGCCGACCAACATATTGTAAAATAATTCTTAAAAACACCCTAATATTAATCATGAACACATTAATATGATTAAAGTTTAACATACAATTGTTCTTAATAAAAGGATCTTAGATCTTTATGTTTTCACAAAATACGTCTAAACGATATAAAATAAGACTTACCTTGGTCCAATGCATTGATCAATCTTGATTAATTGGTCCATCAATCTCCCTTCTTGAAAAAATTACACTCAAAATAGAATCTCAGAATTTCTCTCCCACCTCAGAAATAGTGTGTTATGAGATGACTCTAGATGGTGTAGAGGTCTCTATTTATAAGGGGAAGAGGGCGGAATCCTAGTGGAGGTGGGACTCTTTCAAGTCTCCCACTAATGCCACTAACCATCATGTGACTAACAATAAGGTTTACCCAAAGCTTTTAATATCTTTATTTATCACATTCCTAATTAATTATCTGACATTTATTAAAACCACATAAATGGGAAATTCAAAATTTAATACAATTGAAATTGAATAATTAATTTCGTCACTTATCATTAATTTCCAACACATATAAGACCTGCCGACGAATGATAATGCCAATTCCGATCAAATTGATTTCGTCGACATGTAATATCTGATACTAATAAAAAAAAGATGGTCTGGAGTAGATGCCGACCAGGAATGGATGGTCTAGAAGTGACACCGATCAACAATCGATGGTCTCACAATCCACGTTGCTGAACAAAAGCATCACCTGGTATGCAAACCCATCACTTCGACCAACAATTATAGCACATGTGAATTTTTTATCGCCATTCGATATCGATTATGTCTCCGATGTAAAATCAATGATGGGTAATCGTTCAGAAGATTAAAGCAGGGTAAACCCACCGTCTAATCTAATAGTTGGTAATATTGATTCTACTGTTCTTATGGCTATAACTGGTAGTAATTACTGATGATAATTGTTCTTCAGTGATGAACGGAGAATGAAAATAAGGTCGATCGGACTTGGAAAACGTCCATAATTAATTCCAGAGTGGACTCATCTTCAATCTGTATTGGGTTTCACAGTGGATCTCCATCTTCGTACCTGTGATCCACAGTATAAACAAGGCCTAGCACCTCTACCATAATCAGATGGATTTTTTTTATCAGAAAGAGAATTTGATGGGTCGCATTTGATTTGGAGAAGTCAAACGGTTTCAAAAACATATTCATACATTGTTAAAAAAAATTGGGGGGAGATAGAAGGTCCCACTTAATTTTTCAACCGTGGTTCTTCCAGAACTCGGAGGATCACGATGTATAATTCTTTCTTTTTATAGAGATGAAAATATGGTACGCAATGGTATATTCATCAACAATGAAAATTATCAAAATTTTATATGGTTGTCCAGATCTATAAGTGAATAAAAATTGAGTTGTATAATTCACCAATATAAATAAATAAAACGATCTGGTTAATATTCTTGAATTTCATATTTCATATCAAATAATATGGCAACTCATTGTATATAAAAGTGTTATATGAATTCTAAAACATATGCAGTTCTTGAATATAGATTCATGATTGAATGAAACAATATATGTAAAATATGTAATTGTTCACATAAAAATATAGAAAGACTTAGCTTCTCATGATGATCTTCGTCTCTTAATAATGAGGAGAAAATTCTTGTGTCGTTATTCCCACAGACGACGCCAATCTGTTGATGCAAAAAAATGGACTACATCCCATTTTTATGATCATAGATAAATAGATAGAAACAATCCAATCAAACACATAAGAGACAAGGATTTTTAAAGTGGTTCGGCTATGAATAAAGCCTACGTCCACTGTTCTTTTATTCCCAGGGGTGTACAATAGCACAATATGGTGTAGAGCGAGAGAAGTGTGTTCAGAATTACTTAATTCAGATTGTGTGTATCTAGTGTATCATGTCTCTTCCAGATTGTCCTTTTGGCTAAGGGAATGCAATTATTTATAGTGATAAGAGATGGAATGTCTTTATACATTCAGACATTTACATCTATATACAATGAATATAACTGTTGGTCTTCTAGGGTGGTTGGTCTTCCTTGAGTTGGTTGGTATGCCGTGTGTTGGTTGGTATGCCGACCAACTCTCCTCGATTGCCGATCAACTTTCCTCAATCGCCGAGCAAGTATAAATATTTCCACGTAGGATGACAGGTGTCCTTTTCTGATTGGTCCACGTGGATGGGTAATTTTTTGTGTGAACAATGCCTAAGGCCCGCCTAGGCTTCTAAGGCTCAAGGCTTGGCCTCGACGCCTCGGTCACGCCTCGCGTTTTTTAGAACCTTGATCTTAAGAAATTTTCTAAATTTCTTAGCAAACATAGACATATCATCGGAGTCGATGTCAAACTCATCATTCGAAACAGGTGTTTCCTCCTTCTGGGATTTCAAAGCTATGATCTTATCTTTCTTCTTCATATCCTTGGAGGTAAACATGTCGAGTTCATAGGATTGTAAGTCATCTTCAAGCTGTTCAAGTTTCGTAGAGTTTAAAGTGCGTAAAGAATTTAAAATAGTCACTATAAGATTAAACCAATCGGGTAATGGCCGCAAAATTTTCTTTATGACACAATTTTCCAGTATCTTCTCTACCAAATTAAAAGGCATATTCACAATAGCAAATAATCTAGCATATGACTCTTCGAAAGACTCACTCTCATTCATTTTAATGGTTTCAAATTGAGTGGTGAGGTTTTGGAGTTTAGAAGACTTAATGGAACTTGTACCTTCGTGAGTGAGTTAGAGTATGTCCCATGCCTCCTTAGACATTTCATAGGTCATAATCCGACGGAACTCCTCCGGTGTGACCACACTAAAAAGAGCATTTAAATATCAAGAATTGAAGTTTGCTAACTTAAGTTCATCCTCACTCAATCTTTCTACGGGTTTAGGAACACGAACTTCTCCTATTAGACACGTTGGTGCGGACCACATTCTAACATTCGATTGCCAACCCCTCTCATCTAACGATTTAAGTGCCGACTTCATATGCGCTTACCAATAAGCATAGTTCGAATCATCAAAAAGGGGAAACCTCGAAAATGACAAATTTTCCATATTCAAACCCAAAGGACCTAACACGATAAATTAGTGTTCCCGCTCTGATACCACTTATAAGGTGCAAAATTTCCTTAACTTATAAGATATGCTCTGATACCACTTACTGGAACGTAGGTTCTTGAAAAATCCAAATTATTAATTTCTAAAGGGATGGTTCACTGAATATTTCTAATTTTTAATAAATTCTTCAAAAATAAAATTATCTTCTACTAAAGAACAACTTTAATTCAAGTTCAAATATACACAAACCAAATTAAAACATGCTTAATTCAAGATTAACAGGAATTTTCCTTAACTAATAATTCCAACTTGAATTAAATTAAACTAAAATTACCCAATTTAATTAAGTACCAATTAAATAACTTTTTGTTGTTAAACCAAATTTTATCTTATTAATCCTAAGCATGCATCTAGATGAAATTGCAAGATAAAATAAAGACAACCACAACTTTGCGATGTACGAGGAAAAATAACAACGAAAAAAAACCTCGGACTACCCAACCACAATTCCACTAAGTATGGAATTATAAATGACACGATAGAATACTTACGCAAAGACTCGATGCCCTCGCAAGCCATGATGCTCTTCGTTCCTTCCACCTCCGCCTAGTGACAACGCATGAGTCCACCTACATCTCGGAGTCCACCGATGGGGCAAAGCTTTCATCACTTCGTATGAATATGCATAAATACGGAATCCTTTGCAATAAACAATCTCCATGGTGTAAAGAATAAAATTCGATGCCAAAATAATGATCTCAAATAAATATCATGTTGAAACTTGGGTCTTACAAATAATTAGGTGTAAACATGTTTTTGTTTGGAAATTATTTCACTAAGGATCAATAAAAACTAAAGGACTTTTTGAAAAATGTTTTTGCTTTCAAAGGATGGTAAAGTCTCAGCAAAAAATTAGCCCCCGTGCTACTAAAAAGGTTGGAAAAAGTAGTTAGAGTAATAGGGAAAAACTACCCATTTTTCGCAGAAAACTGCCGGGTCGTTCGAACGAGAAAATAAAGGCGTACGAACAACATATCGTACGAGAATTCAACGAGCAAAAAACCACATCTCTTGAAGGGTCGTTCGAATGACCTTGGTATCTCGTTCGAACGAGAAGTCAGACCCTTGGGAAGTTAAATATTTTTGATACAAACGCATGGCCGCCAGATTCGTATTTTTCTAATTTTTTTTATATTAGTTATGATTTTTCTACGAAAAGGTGTCTGAGAACAACATCTTTAGATAGTATAAATTTAAAAAAAAATTGACAAAAATTCTAACACCCAATAATAAATTTTCAAAGTCTCAACATTATATAAGAATTCATACATGAAAGATCCTTGGACTGCTGATGACGTACACAAGGCATGAAACACAGCATCGGATGTGATCTTCTTTGACTTGGCCACTACGTCTTGAACATTAATGTCATAGGCTTGAGAAGTCACAAAATTATATCCTATGAATTAAATAGTTTTGTCCGTAATTAAACCAACACTTACAAATTGACTCAATTGAAAATTTGTCCTTAAAAGTTAGACGCGTAGAACTTCAACAACTTTGAAAAATAGGACTCAGCTCTAGAGTCGTCCACAGATAGCGGTCTACCCTTGGTATCCACCGATTCAGCCTTTTTTCCTTCTTCAGAATTGAAATCTCATTTCACAAAGTCAGTCGTAGAGAAAAGTCTTTGCAAGAGTGTATCACAAGAAACCTTGTTAATGTTGGTAAAATGATCTTGAGTATATCCCGGGGGTGAGGAATATGATATGAGGTGTTTGATCACAAAAAGAGAACTCAAAAGGTATTTTTCTTTATGAAAAAGGGTTCTTAGTATATCTGATCTCGTTCAGCCTTTTTATAAGAAGGGAAGATAAAAAGGATAAGCATAAAAGATATTAGGAAGATAATCTTTCAAAAAAAAATTCTGCATCGGTCGTTCGAACTAAAGGTCAGGTCGTTCGAACGACACTGCACCTTGTTTGAACGACGCTACGAACGAAAGCTTCTAATGAGATTACAACGCTGAAATGTTTGAAATCTCATCAAACTTGTTCGAATGATGCTTCAAACGAATGCTTCTAACAAGATGTCAACGAAATAAAAAAAGGTCTCGTTTGAAACTTTGTTCGAATGACAATCGAATCTCGTTTGAATGAGGGACAACTTTGTTCAAACGAAGCGTCAAAATTTCAAAAAAAATTCTTATTAAACTTTTAAGTTCCTTTATATAAAAGACTACCTCATAAAAATACTCAATCCCCAGAAATACTCATAGCCTTTTTACCAATAAAAACACATACTTTTACCACGTTGTAGAGATGACCAAATCTTCAATTCTTTAAGAGTCTTCAACATAATCTTCAATTACCGAGAAGTAGTAACGTTAACATATTTAGGTGCCGTATTTTTATAACGGGATACGTCAAACCAAAATAAACAAAAATATGAGCAATCATAAATTTTTCTCTTAAAAAAATGATACTTAACTTGTTAGAAGAGATTGGTATGTCGTTCGAACAAGTTGCATAGTATCGTTAGAATGAGGTTACTTCGTTAAAAACACATCTTTCAAAATCTTTAATCCTTATCTCTTTGCAACAACTTTCACTATGAATAGAGATGTGGGATTATACTTTTACCAAAGCGTTTTTAGAGTTCTTTTGGTGATCGAACTTTATAATTTTTTCATCCAAACCCCTTGGATCTTTGAATATCACTTTTCCAAATCAATAAGAACACATTCAAAGTTCAAAAATCCTTATAGAGATTTTCTCTACTGCTGAATTGTAGAGTCAAGGCTCTGTTGTCGAAGAAGAAATAAATTATGATTTATGAGGCTGATCAGTGGATACCGAGGCAAGAACTGCTTGCTAAGGACAGTGGTGGACTGTGTTGTATGTGTTGAAGATTTGAAAATATCTCCACGTTATACTTAGTGGATCTCTAAGTATGCAATTCATCTTGTGTCTATTAAATTCTTTAATAGTGCTGAAATGAAATGTTTTACTCGAAAGGGATTTTTCCTCAAATTCTTCTTCTTGCTGGTTGGTTTGGAATTTGTCTTAATAGCTTTTTTGCATGTTCACCGAGTTAAATCAAGATAAAATTTTCTCAAAATTAAATTTGTGCGTTTAACCTAAGATACGAGTAATCAGCATAACCCTGCATTCCCAATTGTTATAAGAGCTACTGGTTACACTAAGTTTTTGTGTGATCTTTACATTGGGTTTTTATGAATAATTTGTACAATAGGCTACCTATTTTAGATGGGTCTAATTATGCTTATTGAGAAGTTCGAATGAGGTCGTCTTTGAAAGAGATTGATGAGCGTGCCTGACATATTTGTGAAAGAGGTTGGACACCACCCACTATGACTAATAGTGATGTCATAAGTCCTAAACCCGTCACCACTTGGATGAAGGATGAACTAAAATGGAGTTATTTTAACTAACGCAGTTTAAGTATAATTTCTAGAGCCATCACCCCTAACGAGTTTCGCCGCATCATGACATGCACCTCATCTAAAGAAGCATGGGATATCCTCCAACTCACTCACGAGGGTACCAACATTGTGAAAGCTTCCAAGCTTCAAAATCTCACCACAAAATTTGAGACAATTACTATACTAGAGGCTGAGTCATTTGATGAATTTTATGCACGATTTTTTGATATCGCTAACTTTAGTTTTAATTTGGGTGAGAGAATTCTTGAGACGAAAGTCATGAAAAATATTTTAAGATCCAATCCGTCCCGATTTATTCCTAAGGTCACTATCCTTAATTTTTTGGGAATTTTAGATACGCTTAGGTTAGAAGAACCAGTGAGAGACCTTCAAACTTATGAAATCAATATATTTCCCAAAAATGTTAAACTAAAGGAAAAGGGAATTGCTTTAAAAGTACAATATAAAACGAAAGATAAGGTTTCTTCTGACTCCGAGTATGATTTTGATATAGATTACCTTTCCCTTTTTGCAAAAAATTTCAAAAAAACTCTCAAACTAAGAAAAGAAAATACTTCCAAAGAAAACAAAAGTTTTGAGAAAGATAAAAAGTTTAAGTTGGGGAAGAAAAGTTTTGAAAAAGAGAGTGGAGATTACTTTAAGAAAGATGATGAGATATGCTATGAGTGCGAGGGTAACTGTCAAAAATCTCACGAGTGTACTACGAGGTTAGAGAGACAAGGAAAAGGAAAAGCAACCTTCAAAGTGATAGCGATGTCGAGTCGGTGGATTTCGGGGACGAATCAACTCATGGACGTAATTTCATCTCATTCATGGTCATTTATTTTAGTATATTGAGTACACCTCATATCGATGAGGAAGTTACTTTACATGATGACCTCGACAGTGACTCTAGTCATTCCGGGAAGGTGAGGGGGATGACGTTTTGAATGAGGGAGAAAGGGACCTTCAATGCGCTTACGCCGAGCTTTACGCTGATTCTTTTAAAATGAAAAGGACAAATAAAAGTTTGGCGATTAAGGTATTAGCTTTAGAGAAGGAGTTGAGAGAGAGCGAGTCCTCAGTGAGAGTTTCTTTAGGAGAGATAGTCATTTTAGTGGAGAGGAAAAATAGTGACCTGACCAACAAAGTGACTAGTCTTACGAGAGATCTTTAAGCTTCATTAAAGACTTAAAGCCCTTGTATTCCAACTAGAAAAAGATATTGAACGTGCTCGGGAGGTCCAGGTTACTATAAAGGATACATCGAAGAAGGTAGGGAAGATGTGACTCGGTCCCGCTTTAGGTTTTAGGGAGAGGCAAGGAATAGGTTATGACGGTGCATCCACTTCCCATGCTGCGCCAGAACCAGTTCCTAAATTTATGGTAAATCCTTATGTTCATCGACATAAATAATAAAATAGAGTTAAACCTAAACGAGAGAACCAAGGTAGACCCAAATAGGTCTATGTTTTCACCTATTGAAAAATAAGAGGTCACCTTAGGAATTTTTCTACAAGTTTAGAAGAATTCAACGTACACATACTCCCGCGCACCGCTATAATGACTTTGACAATCTTAGAGAGCAAGTTGAGTTCCTAGTCGCCACTTCTAAAAATTAATAGAAGAATTTCAAAGGATGTCTATGCCTCTTGAGAACTCTTCCAACGCTATGATTAGAGCCAACAACATTAAGGGCAAATAAAAGCTTACCTCCACTTGGGTACCTATGAAAGATGATAAATACCTTGTTCTTCACGTTGCTCTCAAGGTTTAAAATACTTCCGAGTGGTTTTTTGATAGTGTGTGCTTTAGGAAAATGACTGGTGACAAGTCGTATATCACCTACCGTGTGGATCACAAGGACGCGAAAGTTTGGAGATGGGAGCAGGTCTAGTATTTTAAGACATGGTTGTGTTGAGATACCTAAACTTCCTAAACTAGACAATGTGTTGTATGTCTAAGGGTTGAAAGCGAAATTGATTAACATAAGCTAACTTTGCGATGCAAACTTTATGGTAAATTTTAATCGGTCGAAGTGTAACGTATATGATCAATCTGGTGAACTATTACTTCAAGGAGTGAGGAACAACGATAATTTCTATGGGATTGTTGATGTAAAAAACTAGATTTGACCTAATTCTTTAATCACAGATAAAAATAAACAAGACAAAAGATTTTTAAAGTGGTTCAGCCTTGAAATAATGGCCTACGTCCACTATTTGTGTTATTGCTGACTGTTTACAGAATTCTCGATAATGGGTTTACCAAGAAATTCTGAGTCCCCTGCTAATGAGGAGGTTACAATGTATTTATAGCCTTGAGGCTGTACAAAGAATACTACATAGCTGTCCAATAGGCGTGTGCATCTGTGTGATAATAATGAGCATTTAATGCGCAGTCATCCTCTTAATTATCCGGATATGAATGCTCTGTGCGAGATGCAGCTCAGACCGCCTAAGCTGCTCGGACCGCCTAAGTAGCTCGGTATTCATGAGTTGCTCGGTACAATAGAGTTCCTTAGAGAACACTTGTTGCTCGGAGTGCCTGAGTTGGTCGGGGAGGTTGAGTTCCTCGGAGTCAATGTGTTATTCAAAAAATGTTTGCGAGTGCCATATATATTGACATGTGTCTCCACATAATTGGTCCACGTCAGCAGAATAAATTTGGTATCAACAGAAGCCCCCAATGTTTTGTAGTTTGATGTTGAAGAAAAGTATGGAACATTCTGCTGCTTAGATTTTCGGTTTGTATGGTTTCTAGGAAAGCATTCATTGTATACAACTCCTTTATAAATTCACAGTATCAGTCTTCATAAATATTTTGAATTTCCATAACCGCTTCGTTTTTCATGCCCTTTTCTTCTTTTTAGCCGCCGGATACGCAATCGTCCATCCTGGTAATCATTGTTTTTCTCCATTCTCGAGGTAAAGTATTTAAACGTTTCAGAAAACTCAGTCGTCTTTTACTTTTTCAAATCTGCATCTTAAAACTTCTTTACTTCTTCTCTATCTTGTGCGTTTATTTCTTCCATTGTTCGTTGTCAACTGATCCACCCTTTTCCTGTAAGATCTTCTTCCTTCTCTTTTATTTTCTTTGTTCATCATGGTTTACCTTGTTGAGTCGCTTGATAAATTTCGTTCTGATTTTTCTATTCCTTCACGGGTCATGTTGGAAGAACTTTCTGAACCTTCTGACTATTTTCGTCTGGCTGAGGGACATTGGTTCCCCAGTCTCTTTGTGGCCGAATGTGGCTTTTCTTTTCCTCCAAATCCTTTATGTTTGGAGTTCTGTCAGTTTTTTGATGTTGTTCCTGCAAAAATAGTGCCAAATACTTGAAGAATAGTTAATGGAGTTCATAGGTTAAATCAAAGTCATGGAACCCGTTTAGGAATTCCAGAAATTATGTTTTGTTATAGATGGGTTGTCAGCGATAGTACTTTTTATTTAAAAACTAGGTTTTTAAATAGGGCTTTAGTTGTCAATCTCCCAGATGCCAACAGGGATTACTTCGAGCATAGGGTTGTTATGAAAAATTAGAAACATGCTCCATTAAATGGAAATGATGTGTATCAGGGTCCTAGATGCCCTCCCTATGGCAATGGGATATGTTGTTTTTATTTTATTTAATTTTTGAGATTGTGTTTTCTTTGTGTTTGATAAAATGCGTCATTGACATTTTAATTTTTGTTTATTTGCAGTTGATAGCAAAATAAAGTACCCCAAAGAAACTGATGTCAATTTGAAGCACTTGAAACTTATCTGGAGTTTGCACCAAACTGTTGCTGGCGAACATATCAGATCAGCCTCGTACTTGTTGTAATACAAGAGCTACACTTCGTCTTTTACTGCTCGTCCAGTGGTAGGTGACATCGACCCAATACCAGCTTCTGAAGGTTCCTCCCTTGAATCAAATATTCCTCTGAGTGACAGAATAAAGAGAAGAAGAGCTCCTACCTTCTTTGATAAGTCTGCCTCTACTGCTGGGGAGGCAAAGAAAAATAAGCCAAATGTCCCAGAAGAAGGGACGAGAAATATTGATGCATCCCCTCCTGCTGCTGCTAAGCAGATTGTCGAGAAGCCCCCTGTGGCTCCGAGAAAGGTTGTAGCCGTTTCTCCTCCAAGCGAGGTTATCGTTATATCATCGAGCTCCTACGAGGAGGTTAAAGAAAATATCTCTTGAGAGACCAGTTGAAGCAGTCTCTCAGTCTTTAAATGTTGAAGGTGGTATTCCCACTTTTGTTCCTCCAAGCTCTGCTATGAGCTCGGTGAAGTCTTGGATTATTCCCGAGATCCAAGGTGTTGAGGACATTCTTTCTCGGGATTGGGTTACCACTTTGGCAGCTCAACATATTGCCTCAGTAAGTATTACTAATCTAAACTTTCATTTTTTAATGTTATGTCCCTGCACTGACTTACAATTATTTTCTTTTTCCAGCTGGTAACCTATTTCAACACTATTCTGAAAAAGGATGAAGCTATTAAAGCTTCGAGCTCCTCGGGAGGTGTGGAGGAAGCTTTTGTAGGACTGACTCAGTCCTTAAAGGATTCTCGTCAAAAATATGACGAAGATAAGGAGGCCTGGGAGACACGACTCAAGTCCATCGAGCAAAAAAAAGACCGAGCTGTGGAGGCCTCCCAGGAGTTGGAGAGGAAAGTGAAAGAAATTGAGAAGAAAAATAATGAGCTTGAGGAGAAGCTCAAGAACACTGAAGAGATTGAGAAGAAGCTTAAAGAAAATTGAAGAGGAAGTTGTTAGACTTCGTGACGTTGATCATCAAAGGTAGGAGATAGAAGGGAAGATGAAGGTTGCCGAGGAACTTCATACTGAGAGGATTTCCTCAGAGAAGGCAAAGAGAAAACTTGCTGTTAAGAAGTCCTTTAGCGCTGGCTGGGACAAAGGTCGGAACAAAGGCCTGGCTGCCATGTCCTCTCAGATGGAATTTGCTAGCCTCAAATACTTCAGGGATGGATGGATTGCTGCTCTGCAGGAGTTAAAGGTCTCTGAGAGTTCTGAACTTTTTCAGCGCTATGTTCATGGTCCTCCTCCCTCTCCTAGAGAAGAAGAAGAGGACGAAGTTGCCTCTGAAGAGTCTTCAATGATGATTGGGGATCAGGTCCCTACTATTGAACTTCGATATGAGCAGCCCCAACCAACTAACATGTCTTCCGATCAGCTTTCTCTGCCCTCTGAGCAACCTACTTCTTCGTCCAAGCCTCCCGAGGAAGTCTTAGGAAGCAAGGAGAAGGTGTAGAGTTGTTCGAACCTTTCTCTTTGCTTTTTATTTTTTTGTTGAATGTAATTTTGGGCCATGTACTTCTTTTTGTGACGTAATAATATTTGAAGTTTTGGTTGTGCATCTTAACTCCCTTTTTCTCGCTCTGCTCTTATTATTGTTTCTTTCTATCTCTTCTTGCTCTGTCTGCATTCTTATTGATTCTTTTTATCTCTTTTTTTTGCTAGTTTATGGCCAGGATGGAACTATTATCATCTCATGATACAAAACTAATGAAGAAATGTAACGAGTACTTCACAGCTGGTCACGTAGACTTGAATGAAGCTCAAATCATTGATATCCTTGGTCCAGACACTTCTGAACGAGCAGTCGAGGCCTACCAATATCTAAAATGCCTGCTCGATCGTGTTGTTGCCAATAATGTGGCATATTACGAGATGATTGAAGATCTCCGGAGTACCATCGAGGAACTTCAATAATAATATAAGGAGTCTACTGCCTTTTTACACCAGGGGTATGAGAAAAAGTATCAGCAAATAAATGCTGACAAAGGATATGATAAGTTCGTCGCTGCTTATGATAAGAAGGAGAGGACTTTGAAGACTGAGGTTGAAGAGCATAGGCAGATTGCGAAACTGCTGGAGCAAGAAAACAATAACTTGCGAGGAGAGATATCCCAACTAAAATATGCAGCATCTACCTCGGGAGCCTTGGTCCCTGTCAATAACGAAGGTTTCTCTTTCTTGGAGGTCGAAAATGCCAATTTGAGAGACGAATTGGAAACTTTAAAGAGGATTGGACCCTCTACATCTGCTCGCGAACGAGCAAGAGCTGCTCGGGTTACTATTGAAGAAGCTAGAACGTAGGCAACTTTGGAGAATGAAGCATTCCAGTTGATGGCGAAGAATCAAGCATTAGCCGAGATGTCCAAAAAGATTCTGAACCTCGACGAGCAACTCTCTGCACAAAGCTCTTCCTTGGAGAATAAAGAACTTTTAGTGAAGAACCTCCACGAGCAACTGGAGAGGTTGACCTATTAGTTTCACAAATAACCCAGAGAGTTTTGGAGGGCTGGATATAATGAAGCTCTTTATCATCTCGATGACCGAATTCAGCAATCAAGTAACGAGGGTTATAAGCAAGGATGGCTGAATGCACTATGTGTGCTACAGTTGGAGCAGGGCCACTATCTATGGGATTATTATGATCCTGGGTTGCTTGATTTGCCAGTGCCTCCTTTCAAGCTTGATATGAGTTGGATTCCTTCTCAGGAAATTCCTCAGTGCCTGATCTCAAAGTACCTCGGTGATTATAGTCTCCATTCTAATTTTGACATATCTCGTCCGGAGCACCTACTTGATCGGCTATCAGTAATGAATGTCAGGATGCTTAGAGATCTGAATTTTATAAATTCTCCTTACGCCTTAAACGATCCTCCTGCTGGAGTAGAGCCTGTTTCAAAGGCAGAAGGGAAAAATCCAGTAGAATAGGATTTTTGATGTAATATGTAATTTGTTCTCTATGTAATATGTTCTGATTTTAATGAAGGAACTTTTGGTTTTCTCTGCAATCTTGATTGTCATTACTTTATAAAATATTTATTATTCTCTGATGAATGTGTATGTATATCTTGTAAGAAAACAAAAATTTACTGTGCTATTTTAAATTGCCGACCAACTGGAGTTGGTGAAAATTTACTGTTGACCATTCTGAGTTTGTGATAATTATTTGACGATCAACCGGAGTTGGTGATATTTTATTTCCCGACCAACTTAGAGTTGGTGGTAATTTGATATGCCATAAGTAAAGAAATTCTGTTATATTTTTTTATTATAGTGACTAATCACTTCTTAATTATAAGCCACGAAACGACTTCCATCCCATGATATTGCTTAAACAATTATTTCCGACCAATCGGAGTTGGTGGATTTTTATTCCCGACCAACCGTAGTTGGTGGATTTTATTTTACCGGCCAACCGTAGTTGGTGGACCAACCTACCGTAGTTGGGGGGGTTTATTTTATCGACCAACCGTAGTTGGTGGACCGACCAACCGTAGTTGGGAGGGTTTATATTACCGACCAACCGTAGTTGGTGGACCGACCAACCGTAGTTGGGAGGGTTTTATTTTACCGACCAACCGTAGTTGGTGGACCGACCAACCATAGTTGGGGAGTTTTATTTTACCGACCAACCGTAGTTGGTGGACCGACCAACCGTAGTTGGGAGGGTTTATATTACCGACCAACCGTAGTTGGTGGACCGACAACAGTAGTTGGGAGGGTTTTATTTTACCGACTAACCGTAGTTGGGAGGGTTTATATTACCGACCAATCATAGTTGGTGGACCGACCAACCGTAGTTGGGAGGGTTTTATTTTATCGACCAACCGTAGTTGGTGGACCGACCAACCGTAGTTGGGAGGTTTTATTTTACCGACCAACTGTAGTTGCTGGACCGACCAACCGTAGTTGGGGGGTTTTATTTTATCGACCAACCGTAGTTGGTGGACCGACCAACCGTAGTTGGGGGGGTTTATATTATCGACCAACAGTAGTTAGTGGATTTCTGTTCTGAACTTGATGCGTAGTGTGTAGCACTAATACTCCGAAAAAATTTCATCAAAAGGAGAGAATTGGATAAAAATTTCAACACTTTATTCATACTGAAGAAAACTTCATTTACATAGGAATCCCAACTACTGATAATACTTGCGTAGATGTTCTGCATTCCATGCATTCTTAAATTCTTCCCCCTCCAAGGTTTCAATCCTGTAGGTGCCTGGACTAATAAATTCTGTTACTCTGTAGGGTCCATGCCAGTTAGCTTCCAATTTATTGTGCTTTTGAATTACTTTCTTTAGCACGTAGTCTCCTTCCTTCAAATCACACTTTTTTACCCTCTTGTTGTAAAACAAAGCTGTTCATTGTTGGTATGCAGCATTCCTGATTGCTGCTTCTTCTCTAACTTCCTCGAGCATATCCAAGTTTAATCTTCTCATCAAGTCACTGATAGGAGAATTGAAATTCTGCACTCTATGTGTGGGGAGGCCCAGCTCGACAGGTATAACAGCTTCACTTCCAAATGCCAGCGTGTATGGAGATTCTCCTGTTGCTGCTCGTGGTGTAGTACGATAAGCCCACAGCACTGAATATAGCTCGTTGATCCAATTTGCCTTCGCATCATCCAGTCTTTTCTTCAAACCATTCAGCAGCGTTCGATTTGTCACCTCAATTTGTGCATTGGTCTGGGGATGGCTTGGTGCAGAGTGGGTTTTCAATATGTTTGACTGATGATAATATGCAGCTAACTCCTCGTTATCAAATTGAGTTCCATGGTCTGTGATGAATGAATGAAGAAGACCATATCTACAAATGACTACAAATGATGTTCTTCCATATAAATTGATACACCTTATCATATGTCATATCAATAAGGGGCTCAACTTCCACCCACTTAGTAAAGTAATCCACCGCGACCATGAGATATTTAAATCTTCCACTGGTCGTAAGAAGTGGCCCAACCAGATCAATTCTCACATAGAAAATGGTCGAGGGGAAGTAATGGGTGTTAACAATGCTTGGGGAGTTCTTCGGATAGAGGATAAACGTTGACATTTGTCACATTTTTTGGCATAGGCTATACAATCAGCCCTCATCGTTGGCCAGTAGTATCCTTGCGTCATTATTCTTTGCAAAAGCGTCCGACCTGCTACATGGGCTCCACAAGACCCTTCATGGACCTCTTCAATCAAGTCTTTCACCTCGGAAGGATGCACACATCTTTGCAAACCTGCTATAATTCCTCGTCAATATAGAATACCATTATTCAATACATAACGAGCAGCTTTAAACTTCACTTTCTTGGCTGTGAGTTTATCAGTTGGCAAAACCCCTTCTTCAATATATGCCCTGATGGGATCCATCCAAGATGGTCCTAAATCAAGGGTAATAAAGTTCATCATCAGATCTTCGTCGATGCTCCTGCCAGCAAATTTTTTTATTGGGATTGTTCTTCGTAGCTCGGTGCGTGTGGCTGAGGCTAACCGAGCTAAAGCATCTGCTCTTGCATTCTCCAATCTTGGTGTTCTAATTAACTATACTGTGTTAAAGCTCGATACAATCTCCATTGCTTTCGCATAATACTTGATCATCAATTCTCCCTTTGTTACGTACACTCCCAGCATCTGATTTATGATCAACTGTGAGTCACTGAATATAATGACCTGCTCCGCCCCCATGGTTTTTGCTAAACTAAGATCTCCAATCATATCTTCATATTCAGCCTCATTATTAGAGTCTTTGAATTGAAAGCGCAGAGCATACTCCACATCGATTTCATCTGGGCTGTTTAAAACAATCCCTGCCCCACAGCCTGTACTGCAAGATGAGCCATCCACATACAGATTCCATATAGGTACTTTATCCTCAAATTTTTTATCGGATAGAGTTCCTCGATGGAATATTTGTTGCTTCTTTATATCCTCCCCTAACACTTCTTGCTGCTCGTCGACCATCTCCTCTTGATCGTCAACCGACTTAAGTTGGTCGGAGTTTAAATTTGAGGATCCTGTAATATCCACAGATTGGTCGGTATTCAGCTTTTGCTCCTCGGAGGTGTCAGGATAAGTGAATTCTACAATAAAATCTGCTACTACTTACCCTTTAAGCGACGATCTAGGATCATAAACTATGTCATATTCACCAAGTTCTACTGCCCAGTACATCAATCTCCCTGATTTCTTTGGTTTATGAAGAGCTTGCCTCAACGGCATATCGGTATACACAACTATGGTATGAGCCTGGAAGTATGGCCTCATTCTTCTACTCGCTTCGATCAACGATAGTGCTAACTTTTCCAGTCTTGGATATCTGATCTCTACTCCTCGGAAGGCCTTGCTAGTGTAATAAATTGGTTTTTGCACTCCATCCTCCATTCTTATCAATGCCGAGCTAACTGCATTCTCCGAAACTGCCAGATACAAGTACAGTCTTTCTCCCATCAATGGCCTAGACAACAGTGGAGGTGCTCCTAGGTATTTCTTCAACTCTTGAAAGGCCTTCTCGCATTCATCATTCCATTCAAACGTTTTTCGGAGTGTTTTGAAGAATGGGAGGCATCTATCAGTTGTTCGTGATACAAATCTATTAAGTGCTGCAACTCGCCCTGTGAGACTTTACACTTCCTTCTTCGTCGTTGGAGATCGTAATCCCAATAGAGCCTTGATCTTTTTAGGGTTTGCTTCAATTTCTCATTGGTTGACAATATACCCAAGGAACATGCCTTCTCGTACTTCGAATATGCATTTGGTAGGGTTCAACTTTATTTGATATTTATCTAGTTGATCAAAGGTCTGGCCTAAGTCAATTAGATGATCAACAGCTTTCTTGCTCTTCGTCAGCATATCGTCAACATAAACTTCCATGTTGTAACTGATTTTCTCTACAAACAACTTGTTCATCAGCCGCTGATATGTTGCACCTGCATTTTTCAATCCAAAAGGCATAACATTATAACAATAAGTTCCCCTTGGGGTAATAAAAGAGGTACTCTCCCTGTCCTCAGGCTTCATCTTAATCTGATTGTAACTAGAGTAAGCATCCATAAAACTCAGCAATTCGTGCCCTGAGGTAGCATCCACCAGTTGATCGATTCGGGGCAAAGGAAAATGATCCTTTGGGAATGCCTTATTGAGATCGGTGAAATCTACACACATCCTCCATTTGTTATTTTTCTTCTTCACCATCACCACATTAGCTAGCCAATCAGGATATTTGACATCCTCAATAAAATAGGCTTTTTGGAGCTTCTCGACTTCTTCTTGTATAGCTTGGTTCTTTTCGGGGCTGAACACTCTTCTTCTTTGTTTTACTGGCTTGATCTCCTTATTCACTTTAAGCTCGTGACATAGGAAATTTAGGTCTATCCCTGGCATGTCTTCGTGGCTCCATGCAAAAGTTTGTTTTCTCCTTTTTAAGAAGACTATCAATTCCTGTTTCAGTGAGGCATCCAACGATGAACCTATTTGAGTTGTTCGTTCTGGGTGCTCGTCGTCCAGAATGACATTTTCAGTGGCTTCCACCACCTGGACTTTTACGAGCTGTGACTCGTCTCTGGGATCTAATGTTTCAATTTCTGCACCTTCATCCACTTGATAGGTAGTAGTCTTTTTCTTAGATTCCTCCAGTTCTTCCTGCTCGGCAGACGAATAGTAGCATTCTCGAGCTACTTTTTGGTCACCCTTCACAATTCCTACTCCAAAGTTGGTTAGAAATTTTAGGCATTGATGTACAGTAGATGGGACTGCTTCGAACTTCTTCAATCCTACCCTTCCCATGATGATATTATAAGTCGATTGAACATTCTTATCCATCACAAAAAGCGCACTCTTTCTGTTCGACAAGCAGGTCATGTACCGATGAATATATCCAACTTGATCGTCCCAAATGGAAAAACTTTTTCGCCAGTAAAACCGAGGAGGGGCCGATGATATGGCTCCAACTGGGATAGCTTTAGGTTCAAACTATCAAAACATGGGTAGAACATAATGTCTGCCGATGTCCATTATCCACCAAGACTCTTGAGATCATTACTTCCTTCATCCTCATTTTGATCACCAATGGATCATCATGAGGATATAACACACCTGCGAGGTCGTTCTTGGAGAAACCGATGAACAATTTTTCTTTGTTTACCTTCCTCGGGCGGTCATCTTCAGCTAGATTTATTCGCTGAATATATGAACAAGATTGAGCCTCATTGAGGTAATCTTTCCTCTCTGCTGTAAGGTCTCCACCTCCTGCATCTCCACCTGTAATAACATTACAATCAAATGATCCAAAACGAATTGAAAATACCTCACGTTCTGGATGTCTTGGTCTTTTGGGGAGATCGGGGTCATCTTCTGGATCATCTTCATGATCTCTTTTCTTGTCATCTTTTGCTCGACGAGGAGATCTAGATCTCTGTCTCGCTCGGTCGTTATTCTTTCATTCGTTTCTGCGATCAACATACTTGGCTAGATTTCCTCGTCTGATGAGTGCTTCAATTTCATTCTCAAGAGCTATTCAATTTTTGGTCGTGTGATCATGGTTTTTATGGAACTCGCAATATTTGGCCTCATTCCTCTTGTCAGGATATGTCTTCACTTTTTCTGGCCAGTTTAACTCCTCGCTGTTCTTGATTTCTTCCAGAACGTGGTTTATATCTACCTTTAAAGGTGTATAGGTTCTAAATTTCTTCAACTGTTCCAATGCTTACTTTGCTTTTAACTGCTTATTTCCACCATTATTCTTCTACTCTTTCTTCTCAGCCTTATCACCCTCAATCTTGGTCTCTTTGGGGTCCATATTCTTCTTCGCAACCACAGCTTCCTCGACGTTCATAATTTTAGCTGCCTTTGCCATTAGCTCTGCCATGGTTGTGGGTGGATCTTTGGCTAGAGTGTAGTACAGTTTATTTGGCAACAATCCACTCATCAGAGCAGTAATTGCTGTCTTTTCCTCATAATCAATAACTTCGAGCTTCTCGTTATTGAAACGAGTTATGTAATCCCTGGTGCTCTCACCTTCTTTTTGTCTAACACTTAACAAGTGCGCTACTCGTTTAACTGGTTTTGCACCAGAATAGAAATTTTCAATAAAGAGCTCGGCCAGTTGAAAGAAAGTTGCAATCTTTCCTCGAGGAAGATTGTTGTACCATATTTGAGCAGATCCAGTGAGAGTTCCTGAAAATGCCCTGCATCTCATCTCGTCTGGCACGACATAGATATCGGTAGCAGCTTGGTATTATTCTATATGAAGGACAGGGTCGGTTTTTCCATCATATTTAGGAGTCACAACAGGTGCTTTGAACTTTGATGGTGTGGGAAAATCCACAATTGCTTGGATAAAAGGTGTCCCTTGGACAAAAGTTCTTTGTAGAGAATTTTTGGCCTTAGCCATTTCCCCTAGTCTATCCTCCAACCTCTGAATAAAGCCTTTCCATGCATCATTTCCCTCATCGGGCCTATTGGTCTGAGCAACTGATCGTGTTGAATTTTCCTCTTGGGATCTTTCACGACGAGCAGCTGGTCGGGATTGGGCAGAACCTTCCTTTAAATCAGAGGATCGTTGAGAGTTCCTCGACATAATCCTAGGGGGACTTTTATTCCTCCTGGGACCCAAACGATCAAAGGGAGAGACTCTACTCAATCTTTCAAGAGCACTGGTCCTTTCTGGAGATAGAGTGATGTTTTGTTGAGTGTCTGTAGCTCGTACCGAGGAAGTCCTTCCAGGATGATGAGAAGGATCATTGGATCTCTCAGTACGATATGCATCGGTGCATCTAGAATGAGATTCTTCAGGGAGTAACGTTCGTGTAGTTCGCGAAGAAGGCAATCGGGTATTTCTCTGAATGCTTTGTTGTCCTGAATGGATAGATACTCCACCTTGGATAGTTTGTATGAGTTATTGCATAGTTTCTTGCATGGCTGTTTGGCCTTGGGCTAGATTAGCCATTATTCCGGCCAGATCTTGGACATTTGGAGGAGTGGATGGATTTGGGGGAATCCTAGCATTTTGATTACTGGATTCTAGATGATCAGCCATTGGTGATGAATTATTTTGGTGAAAAACGATAATTACAGTCGATTCCCACAGACGGCGCCAATCTGTTGATGTAAAAAACTAGATTTGACCTAATTCTTTAATCATAGATAAAAATAAACAAGACAAAAGATTTTTAAAGTGTTTTAGCCTTGAAATAATGGCCTACATCCACTATTTGTGTTATTGCTGACTGTTTGTAGAATTTTCGATAATGGATTTACCAAGAAATTCGGAGTCCCCTGCTAATAAGGAGGTTACAATGTATTTATAGCCTTGAGGCGGTACAAATGAAAGAATAATACATAGCTGTCCAATAGGCGTGTGCGTCTGTGTGATAATAATGAGCATTTAATGCGCAGTCATCCTCTTAATTATCCGGATATGAATGCTCTGTGCGAGATGCAGCTCGGACCGCCTAAGCTGCTCGAACCGCCTAAGTAGCTCGGTATTCATGAGTTGCTCGGTACAATAGAGTTCCTCAGAGAATACTTGTTGCTCGGAGCGCCTGAGTTGGTCGGGGAGGTTGAGTTCTTCGGAGTCAATGTGTTGTTTAAAAATTGTTTGTGAGTGCCGTGTAGATTGACACGTGTCTCCACATAATTGGTCCACATCAGCAGAATAAATTTGGTATCAACAGGGATCATTCCTAAATTCTCCTTCATGTGGAAAAATGCCACAGTTTCCTCTATGGAACTTTGGCATTAATGACTTAGTCATGTGAACTTTAGAGATCTTGTGGGATTAGTGAAGAAAGACCTAGTTCATGTATTACCATTGCTTGAGAAACCAACTTCCTTAGTTTATGGTCCTTGCCAATAAGGAAAACAAATTCGAAGTCCCCATCGAAAGTTGAATATCATTACCACTTTTTGTGTGTTGTAGTTGATACATTCGTATCTTATGGGTCCTACTTGTACGGAGAGTATAGGTGGTAAGAGATATATTCTAGTGATGATCGATGAGTTTTCAAGATACTCTATTATAGGGTTTCTTAGATAAAACTCCGATGTGATTGAGTTCCTAAAATTAAGTGTCGTTTCCTATAAAACCAACACTGTGTCACTGTTATTTGGATGCATAGTGACAACGAAGCTGCATTTAAGGAAGCATAAGTGGATAGATATTGTGATGGAGTGACCATCAAACATGAGTGTTTGGTCATTCATACTCCTCAATAAAATGGTATAGTTGATAAGAAGAACCCGACGATTCAAGAAATGTCTAGATCCATGCTTCTTGGAGAAACATGCCTAGACGTTTTTGCTCATAGGCGGTTAATACCGCATGCCATACGATCAATTAGGTCTATCTTCATCCACACACTTTACACACACCATATAAGTTATGGACAGGGAAGAAACCCATCCTATCGTATTTCCATGTCTTTGGGAGTACTTTCTACATCTTGATAGATAGAAAGCACTTAGGAAAGTTCGACTCTCGAAGCATTGAGGGGATATTTTAAGGTTATTCATCGTAAAGTAGGGCTTATAAGGTGTTTAACCTTGCAATATCTAAGGTTATGGAGTCAATAAATATCACGATTAGAGACTATGATCCGTCGACATCAACTGACCTTGACCCAAAGTGTGAGTATGACGCACCCCCCGATGTTGATCCCATCAATCCTCATACTAACCCGGTGGATCCCACACTCGATTTAGAGGATCCACCATTCTGGGTTCAAAAGAGTCATAACCCTTCCGCTATACTTGGTTATCCCACACTAGGCATTAAGACTCATTATCAACTTGATAATTTGGTTAGCTACCTTTGTTTCACCTCCTTAGTTGGGCCCAAGAATGTGAAAGAAGCACTCAAGGACAAGCATTGGATATTTGCTATGCAAGATGAGTTGCTTCAGTTTCGCATGAATTATTTATAGGAGTTAGTCCCCCGACCTAGCGAGACTAATGTAATTGGTACCAAGTGGATCTACTAGAATAAGATGGATGAGAATGGTACCGTGTTTCGCAATAAGGCTAGGTTGGTCCCTCAAGGTTACACACGGACTGAGGGTGTAGAATTTGACGACACATTCGATTCTGTTGCTATACATAAAAAATATATGCAGTATAGTAAAACCATGACTTTAATCTGAGCCATGCAACATTACAAAATAACCATATCCTGCCCATAGTGTTAGCCTAAAGGTACTTAGGAAGTCTCTTTATTTCATTAGGAATTAGATTCCATCTTTTAATCATTTTTATCTTCCCTTATGTGTAAGGTCAATAACACATATGCTATACACAAAGGCTCTGTTCAAAGCAAATCGTTATGTTTTAACATTTTAAATGTTATAATTTGTGGGGTATAAGTTCCCCATAACAAATTTTCTACACATGACCAAAATCTAATCAAGACAACCAATACTCATAAACATAATACTCTTTTTCCTTTTGAATGATTTATCAATAAAATCACCCATATTACATGATAGTGTTTTATCCTTTAAAATTACAAATTATGGAGAAAAAGTGAATTTATAATTCTAATAAAGTTACAAAATTAATTTAAATCCAATTATTAGTCATTATCCAAATTAAAATTTCCAAAACTTAAATAGAGGGAGAATTTATATGTAACCAAATCCAATAATTCTAAATTAGAATTATAAGTGAAAATCCTAAATTCCATATCATAAAGGGGTCCAAATAATATAAATTCAATTAAAGAATTAAATCATACTTTTCATTGAAATTGTATTAAAAACATACAAATTTCAAATTCCAATTCAAATATATTTACTAAACTAAATTAATCTAGCCATGAATTCATGAATTGGGATTTAATCCTTTATTTATAAAAATACAAATTTTGAGGGCGTGATCAACATAATATTTACGTCTAAAGATATCTACACAACTTTTAAAATTTATAGAATCATTTTGAGGTAGAAATGATCATTTATAGCATGAGGGGAGGGAGTAAATTTATCTTGCCTCAATTAATGAACATAAACCCCCAAAATTGTACATGAATAATTGTAGAAGAAACCCTTTTGAAAACCAGCTAAAATTGCTCCTCAATTAATGAAAATAATTCCCCAAATGTGTAGAAGAAATTCCCCTTGAAAAATAGTTGAATTGACTCCCTAAATGAATCTTATAATTGTGCCAAAGTGGTCCCAAAATAATCTCTATAAAATGTAATTTTCGCTTTGAAATGTAGGGAACAACTTTTGGGTTGGAAATATATGATTTTGGTGAAATTTGGATGTAATTTTATGGGTTAATTGATTGTTTATAAGAATTATTTGTAGGGTTTTATATAAGGCTTGGAAGAAAAAGAGGAGAAAATAATGGTTATGTGTGGTGTAAGAAATTAGAAAAAGAAAAAGGGAACATTGAGCTCCTTTATTTAAAAGAGATCACAATGCCTCCTAGCATACCTGTCTAACAGTCACCTTTCCCCGCTATAGTGGTTGTGTTTATCCGATATAACGGTCCCCCAAAGTTAGCTCTGCGCCTTTTTATTTAACCTCTTTCAAAAAACCATATTTCCTTTTATTTTTTAGTTACCCTTTAACCTAAATTTATCTCCAAGTAACCAATTAGTTACTTTATGTCCATTATTATTTCAAATTGATTCCTCTTATGTTTAAATTATCTAATAACATCCTAAATTAAATAAATTATAATTTAACACCATGACTTTATTGATTTTATTCTTTTACCAAACAAATTCCTTAATTTTTATTAATTTCAATTAAACTCCACTTTCTTATTCAAAACTTTTATTTTACAATTAAATAGTTATAAATGAAATTTCCACTTAAAAATAATTATTTAAAATTATCCCAAATTTCAATTGTCAATTAATTAAATCCTTCAAAATTATGGGGTATTAGAATCTTCACCCCCTAACAAAACAAAAATCGTCATCGGAATTCATAATAAAACTCATATACTTGAGTCAAAATAGATATGGGTATTGTTGCCTCATTAAATTCTTGCACTTCTAAGTTAACTCATCCTCATTATGGTGGTTCCATTGCACATATACGAACAGTATCTCCTTAGAACATAAATTTTGAATTATCCTATCCAAAATATTATTGGTTGCTCACTATACAATGCATTTATGTCTAATTCGATCTCACCCAAATCAATGTGTTGATATGTAGCCATAAGTTGTAAAAAACGACGAAGTAGAAATACGTGAAACATGTTATGCCCCGATCTAGGTGTTTTAAAAGCTCTAGACAATATGAAACCTTCCCCACCTACTCTATAATCATAAATGATTTAATGTAACATGGAACCAGTTTTCCTCCCTTTCTGAATCTCATCACCGCTTTCATAGGGGAAACTCGAAGCAAAACCTTCTCTCCTATATCAAACTCCATAGGCTTACTATATATATCTACATAACTCTTCTTCTGTCCTGAGCCACTTTAGTCCGCTCTGTGATCAACTTAATCTTCTTGATCGCCTCTTGAACAAACTCCAAACCCAAATGTCTACCCTCGTTTGGGTCTAACCCACACACAGGTGATATGAACCATTTCTTATAAATTCCATCATAAGGATCTATGGAAATAAACTTCTAATAACTATTATTATACTCGAAATCCACCAATGGCGAGTGGGTCTCCTAACTGACCTTGAAGTTCATTACACATGCCCATAACATGTCCTCCAATGCTTGGTTGTCCCTCTCCGTCTAGCCATCTGTTTGTGGATGGTATATCATGCTAAGGTGCGTATTTATCCCCATAGACTGTTGGAAACTCTACAAAAGGTGTTCCACAAATGTAGGGCCCTGACTGGAAATGATCTATTATGGAACCCTATGCAATTGGACAATCTCGACAATATACAAATGTGAAAGCTTCTCGATCGAATAGTCGGTACATGCAACCAAAAAGCATGCCACCTTCGTAAGACAGTCAACTATAACCCAAATAGAATCATGCTGGTGAGGCGATAAATGTAACTCTGTGGTTAAATCCATCGAGATACTATCCCACTTACACTAAGTAATGGGTGAGGTTGAATCATACCGATCGACTTCTGATGGTCCGCCTTCACCATATGACAAGCAGTGCATCTAGATACAAACTCAACCACATCTCTCTTCTTATCATCCCACTAATACCGTCACCTCATAACTTGGTACATTTTATCCACACCCAGATGTATCGCAAATCCTAAACTGTGGGTCTCCTCCATAATTGCACATTTCAACTGCTCGTCTAAGGGTTCCACCAATATACCCATGTAACGCAACCCTCCATCGAACCCCACTGAAAATAAAGGTACATCGATAGGGAGAAGCTTTGTAACCTTTTTCTTGTACATCGTGTCATGTGACTATACTCTGATCACCCGTATCACAATCTTTAGAGTCACTGTGAGCATACTCATAAAGGCTTTGGTTAACTCACTAACCATCTTAATTGAACTCCACTTGGTCAAGTGAAGACTTGATAGCCTACCACTGTGTCATCAGTGTAACACGTCTGCCACCACTTTAGCCTTCTCCTGGTGGTATTGGATCATGAGCTGGTAATCCTTGATAAACTCAAACCATCTGCGTTGCCTCATATTCAGATATTTATGTGTGAAGAGACACTGTAGACTCTTATGATCGCTGAAAAGCCTAAACTTATCACTCCAAAGATAGTGTCTCCACGCATGAAACACAAATACAATAGCCATCAACTCCAAATCACAAGTCAAATAATGAACCCATATGGTTTTAGCGTTTGAGAGGCATATGAAATCGGCATGTCCTCCTGCATCAATACACCTACTAATCCCTATAAATAAGCATCGGTGCAAACTAAAAACTCTACCCCACTCCTAGGTAAGGTAAGAATCAATGCAGAAGTAAATTTCTCATTGAGAGTGTCAAATGTCGATTGACACTTGTCACTCCAAAATAATACAACACCCTTCTTTGTCAACTCGGCCATCAACCCAGCTATCTTTGAGAAACCACAAATGAATCTCATGTAAAAATTCATCAAACTTAAAAAATTGTGAACCTCGGTAGGTGACGTGGGTTGTCCCCAATCCATCATGGATGACACCTTACTTGGGTTTATAGATTGTCCTTTCTCTGACACAACGTGTCCTATGAAATTCATTTACCTTCTAAAACTCTCTCTTGGAGAACTTCACATAAAGTTTATGTTCCCTCAACGTCTGTAATTCAATCCGTAAATGTCGACCATGCTCCTCCTCTATTCGTGAATAGATCAGCATGTCATTAATAAAGACTATGATGAACTGGTCCAAAAACAGTCGGAACACCCGATTCATTAAGTCCATGAATAAAGTTGGGGCATTTGTAAACCCAAACAACCTCACTTGGAACTCATAAGAACCATAACAAGTTAAGAAAGTTATCTTGGGCACATCTTCTTCTTGTACCCTAAGGTGGTGGTAACAAGATAATAACTTAATCTTTGAAAAGAATGAAGCTCTATCCAACTAATAAAAAAGATCAGTAATCCTCAGTAGAAGGTATTTATTCTTCATTTTTGCCTTATTCATCTTGAGATAATCGATAAAGAAACTCAAATACCCATCTTTTTTTTCTTCACAAACAATACTGGTGCACTTCAAGGTGAAGGGCTACAACAGATAAATCCATGCTTTAATTACTACTTAATATGATGTCGAGCTCCTTTATCTCCATAGGGGCCATACGATACGGTGATCTAGCTATCGATATTGTGTTCGGTGCAAATATATCACAAAATCAATCTCTCGACTAGGTGGTAAACTCACAATCTCGTCAAATACATATGAGAGCTCCTGAAATACGACAATTATATCTAAAGACACTCTGGTCTCCTCCTGGGTCTCCTCGTCAATAAAATATAAGTGGGTAGTGTCCCCACCCTCTCTTCTAGGCATAACCACCAATTACATCTCCCGACCTAGTATAAAAAATATAATATCTCTACCTACACAGTCAATATGAGCCCAATATGTACAAAATAAATCCATCTCCAAAATCACATTGTATTTGTAGGCATCTAAAACTAACAAATTGGCTACAAATTGTATCCTACCCATACCAATGCCTAACCCATCATAAGTCTCGGTAATAAGAGTGGATACTCCTAATAAGTAGTTATAGATAATACTCTAGTATAAGGAGTAGGATTTATCCACAATATACCCACGAAATGTCGTGTAATAAAAGAGTGTGTGGCCACGTATCAAATAAAAACCTGGTTAAGGTGCCATGAACATAGAACATACCATTAACTGCCTAAACAGAAGCTTGGTCATCCCTAGGTCCCACCTAATAGAACCTTCCATATTGCAAGTAAGGTCGAGATATTATGGCTGGTGTAAGAAGCACCACTGGTGACTGTTGCCTCAGAGCTAGGATAACTAACACCTGTTGCTGCCATTGCTGTTGTTGCTAATAATTGGACTTAAAGCCTTATAATTAATGGCCTTATTGGCTCTGTTTATACTGGACCTACCGACCTTGACCAAACTAGCACTATTGGCCCTATTCAAACTGGCCCTACTAAATTAGTTTTCCCCCACTTGGGGAGTCCTTCTTCATGTGGCCAAAACCCTTACACTTGAAACAAACTAGTGAAGACTGTCCCTTGGATGTATGACCCTATTTTCTTATTGTTTCTATTGCCCTTGCCCATCCTTCTAGGACTTCTTCTGATTAGGATGAAATTTCTTCGAAAACCCTTAGCCTTGCTGGACCTGAACTCCTTTGTGATCACCACTGGATCATCCCTTAATTTTGGGCCCACCTGGTTGGGCCCCTTTCTCAAACTTCGTCTTATGCTCAATACAATCTCTACAAAGAGTGAGTACAACATTTATAATTTAGGCATACGCAGTATATTCTGTATTGTCCATCAGAATCTGTCGTATAAAGTAGATAAGACCCTTCACAAAGCATCCACCACTTTTCTTCTCTATATTCACATCATCCGATGTAAATAATGATAAATTGGTAAACTCATTCTCATAATCTCCAACAATATGAGTCCCTTATTGGAGTAGAAGAAACTTTGTCTTATTCTATGTAAGAATAGAATTAGTGAAGTACTTATTATTGAATCTCAGAATAAAGTCAATAACGATCAACTGATCCCTCTACTCAGCAGTAGTCACACTCTCCCACAAATGTAAAGCATCACCGATCAGTCAAAAAGTAGCTAAAATATGCTTCTGTTCATCCGTGCGAGACAAGAGCATGAGATATTAATTAATATCCTACCACCACTGTAATGACACTAGTGTATCTATCGGACCTGAGAATGTTTATGGATCAGTCGTTATGAACGCCCCCAAATTTTCTCCCAATCTGTTATAGGATCCTATACCACTGGTTGTGGTGCCTTTAGTGGTCTATCCTACCTTCTTGCACTGCTTAGGAGATCAAGTCTAAAAGTTTTTGAGCTCTAAATATAAACTGTCCCTAGGAGTTCGGAGCTAGGACAATTGGTGATTAGGCAGAAATATTCCATATTTATCCCCTTAATTTTGGTATTTTTACGGTCCAGTACAATGTATTTATCTTGAATTTATCTCATATTTATCTTATTAACCCTTTTTGACGAGTATTTCATACTTTGTGCATTTTTCTCATGTTTTATTGGTAAATCATTCAAGTGGATGGAAGATAAAAAATGAAACGGTGAAAGAATCTCGAGAAACGGAAGTCAAGGAGAATTTAGTAATTTTATAGTCAAAACTCGGAAGAGGAACCAACTAAAAAGTTGAAGAGATTGAAGTTATGAGAACACTGGAAGAAACGACACCCCGATCCGAGCTACGGTTAGAAAGTTATGTGCGTTTAAAATTTGAAAAGAAAATCCAGTGGAAAAAATGTAAATAGGAGAAAATTAAGCAAAGAAAGCAAAGCTACCCCGAGATCCTGACCAAACCGGTTCATTCAGGTGAACTGATTCACCCCTTAGTTTTGATGATAGGTTCGGTTCGCTGCATGGGTTCAGTACATGATGAGAATTTTCTATTTTCCCTAGATTCTAGTTAAAAGATTTGGAGTTCATTTAGCCTTCTTTAAACCATTTTTATCACTTGTAAAAACATATTATGAGTCTTTTATCATTATTATCATTGATTGTAAGGAAATCTATCATCAAGAACACAACAATTTACAACTTTTACACCATAATTTCATCAAAAGATCATAGTTTTTTCTGAATTTCTCCAAGCTTGATTCTTATTACATGCTTTACATTCTTCATCATTGGTAAATTTTTATTTCCAGCATATTTCCAGCATATTTCTTCTTCATGTCTACATTAATCAATTCATGCGTATAAATTAACATCATGCCCGGCTCGATTATTAGATAGTTGGGAAACATGAACCCAACTAGGTGTTGGATGTTAGATATAAAATTCGACGTAATCATATACGTAATTATTAGGGTTTAATACTTTTGTTGAGACTAATTTTGTAGGTCTCTTAACTCCGTTTGTCATAGGCAACCAGAGTGCTTGAGGATACGATATACGTGTCAACAATTCTATCGTTCGCGTTAATTTAATTACTGACTAAAAATTGTGCGGAGTAACATTCTCACATATTTCTGCTTCGATTTAATTAATGTTCTTATTTTAACTAATTATATAGTTGTCGAGAATATCATACTTAACGAAAATACCTACAGTTCAGGGGATTGTATCCCGACTCCACTTTTTCCAAATAATTTTCAAAACCAAAATTTTAGTTTCTTACTTTCTTCTACATTAAATTGCATTTGCAAGTTTAAGTTTACGTAGTTAATTAGAAATTTTCCCAAAATCAAATCACATTTTCTTTTCTTTCGAGCGTCGATACCTAGATTTTAAAGGCCTACCTTGTCATCGTAAAAAAGGTCTACGTCCTATTCCCTGAGGATTCGACCCCGACTTATCGAGTATTACTTGAGCGACCGGTTTGCACTTGAGCCGTAGGTACACACGTAGCACACACATTTTGCGTCGTGTCAACTAGCATTTATTGTAAGGATGCAACTGGTGGTGCGGGCGGTACTAGTGATGTTGAATCGGGTTGTGCAACACATGCAACTGAACATATCTTCTTCTTCAGTTACGTTTTAAATATGACACAAAATTCTTATTAGTATAACTAATATTACAATAAGAGTACATAGATAAGGAACGTATCAAAGAACACGAGGTAAAAAACTAAAATTGAACTATGGGACCTACATTTCCTAAGACCATGATCTGATACCAACTCTGACACCCCGTATACTTTTAATAATTAGGTTGATCAAATCTATTTCTTAAATCTATACATGTTATTAAAAAAATTATATATCATCCTTAGCATGAAATAAGAACTAATGAAATATGACAATGCAAAGTAGAGTACGATATGAGAAGTCCTCAAATAATTATATATAGTTGACAGGAATCAATCATCACTATGAAATCAAAGTAAAACAATCTAACAGAATAACTCATACATGTCAATATCTCCAAAACTAAGTACAATGCTAAAAATAAACCTCGCATCTCTCAAATATAAAGTAAATAAATAAATATTAGGTTCAACACCTACATCTCCAAAATCGGTGGTGACTGAACTGGATGACTGAGGGCTCAATTAGGAAAGCTAAGTTGGATAAACTGGAGCACGTGTTCTGTAACAAGATAAATGCTAGAAACTCAAGTAGTAAAACTACCAATCACGCGTATAAATAATAAATCTACAGTTATTAATTTAATTGTTATACTCCACCCTTACTGCTGTTATTTCATTTAGATTGCGTGCTTAACAAACATATATAATAACCCGCTAGTTCCCATAAAAGAAAAGACGAGTAGTATATACAATGTCCACAATATCATAATTAGGATATATTATGCTGTATAATTATAATCATATATAAACTGGGACTAGCCCCAATTTATTACGGGGTCACTAGTAAACCAAATAACCAGTGACTAACCCCATTTATTATGGGGTCAATAGCATATAAGTGTGCCATTTTTAGCTGACACAGATATAATAAATCGGCAAAATCCTCTGCCCCCACTCCATAACCAGCACACCCATCTGCCCGCTACCACAAAAATATAAGTAGTTGTAGACACCCCATCCTAATATTCCATAGGTACCTTCTCACGTCCCCAACACTCTTCCTCCCTCCATAAACCCTATATCCTAATCCGAGTACTGGTCAAACCTCCAACCTGAGCGAATCTTAATGAAACCTCATAGGACTCATAATCCCATTTCCAACGGTCCATACTGTGCACGAATTGACCTCATAGTTTTCAAAAATGATCCTTTTTACTTCGAGAAATGATTTGGAGGCCACCAGGCGCTCTCGAACCCCGTTTGACTCTGGTCAACTCTCGACCTCACAGAATCTCAATAAAACCCTGAAGGTCTTTGAATACCTTTCCTAATGGTCCATACCGTGCGCGAATCGGCCTTATGGTCCGCACTAACGACCTTTTTTATTCAAAAAGGCCACCAGACGTTTTCAGGCCCCATTTGAGTTCAGTAAAGTCTCCAATCTGAGTGAAGCTCAACTAAATTCCATTTCCAATGATATGTGTCATGCACAAATCGACCACACGATTCTCATGAACGACCCATTTTACTCCAACTCCCCCTTGTCGAGAGACCATCGGGCGCTTCGAAGCCTTGTTTGACTTCAGTCAACTCTTGAACCTGAGAGTGACTCACTGGATTCTTACAGGAATCTAAAATCCCATTCCAATGGTACCAGTCGTGGATGATTCAAACTAACTATTTTCATTCTATGCCCATTTTTTCAAAAAATTCCGTTCCGGACTGCTTATAGGCACCCTAGACCCCCTGCCTATCAACAAGGTATGCTTTCCTTGCATAACAAGGCAGGCACTATGCCGATGTGCAGGACAGGGGCCATGATGATAGGCATTTTCCTAACCCTAAAATGGCACTGTTTAAGGAGCCCATGACGTCACTCCTAGGAGCCCCCTTTTTAGCAATCAAAAAATATTCTCTCAAAATCAGAGCACCGTCATTCCCAAAAAATCCTATTTTCAAACATTCTCACCATTTCTCTTACCTCACTATACTACCACCTTTATTCACTTAGCTCACCCTACTTTACCACCCTTATACCACTACAAAATCATCCTACATACCTTCTCAATTCAGTAGCAAAAGTCTTCTAGGAGGTCTATTCCGAAATCTTTTCTAGTTTACTCATTTAGTGTTATTTATTCACTTTATTCCCTTTTCGTGATACCTTTTATTCTTATTTCATCATCTCACATCAAGTAATATCTATTCTTATTATTAGTATCCACATAACTTATTTTTATAAAAACTTAAAAAGCCAAAAAAGAGGGTTTACTTGTAAATTCCAAAAGTTAGACTTCCCCATTTTCTCACACTTTTACACTTAAACGCTTCCTTGAAAAACACTCAAAGAGGAGTCTTAAATTTAGGTTTATAAGTTAAATCCCACCCCTATGACATATCAAACTGCGTGGACTTTGATTCTCCTTGGTCTACTTAGGCATCCCGACCCATTTCTAGGATTCGATCCATATCTTTCCATTTTTTAATTTTATCTATATTGTATCCATTTTATGAGTCATGAACTTCTATATATTTATGTCTCATACAACATGAACACTCGCTGCTCTATAGCGACTCGTGATTCGATGAACCCTCATATCATATATTTACGTTATTTTTGGGTATACTCCTTAGGATGATTCAACTCCGTCCTTTCCATGACGTGATTCGAATGATTTCATTCTCCCGTTATTTATATTACACACATGTACACACGCATAATTCCTTTGAGAAAAGGATAATATTGATATATCCCATAAGAGACCGAAATGATGAAATGAGTGCCTAACACATTCTCATTCTATAACTTAGTGCATGAACCCTCGATCTATTATCATTCTCTTGAGACGGCTACTTTCTTTTGCATGCTTTGAGCCAGATAGGCTGGAGACTCCATTTCTTTGTGCTATCCCCTTAACGATGGACGATTTTATATCCGCGGTAGCCCATGAAGATGCCATCGCGAGTGGTAAAAAGAGGACCCCCGTATCCTCGAAACACCCGCACGCGCATGGGCAGAAAGAGAGGGAGACTTTTCTGATTTTCCCTCCCGTCCAGATTTTAGGGATGACCCACACTGGAGGAATCCGACTAGGATGGCCACAGTGGCTACTTTGTTGGGGACTTTTTTTTCCACATAGTTGATATTTCTTGTTCTCTTGCTTTTCTATATGTGTACATTCTCCTTCACTTATTTGTTCTCCTTACTCTTATGTTTACATCTTATATATATATATATATCATTCTCATCATGATGATTATCCTTACCATGCTCTTTTTTATCACATTTATATATCACCATCTTGTCACATGTTTCACTTTTTACTCACTTGTACATGTTCATCACGTTTTACCCTATTCTCACTTGTATATATTCTCCATGCTCACTTCACACACTCACACTCGTATATAGGCTCACTTTTACTTGCATACTTCACACACCCAATTGTAGATTATCCATGCTTAGATTCACTAACACATAATGTCACTTTTTTCTCACTTGTATATCCCCATGCTCACTTACACATATTTCACACACCACTTTAAGATCAATCATGCCTTTTCACTCACATTATTATCATGTCAATCTCTCACCTTATACATATTTCTCACTTATATATTCACATGTTCACACTCTATCACCATGCTTTGTGTTGCCTCCATACTCTATGTATATACTTTTTACCTTTACTCTCCATGATTATCCATTTTATCTCATGCTATTTGTATATTTCCCCTCAATGTGGTAATACTTCCTTTACTTAGCATAAAAAAAATCTCCATAAGATACTGATCAAGACTCATGCATTTTTTCACACTACATCGCCTAAGCATAATAATATTGACCAAAATTTTATCCCATACTAGGGGTCACTTCGTGATGGGTGCCGATCCTATGAGGCATGATTAACCTAAATGAAATGATTATCAGCTTCCATTGGCCTCATACCTTCGATGTACATCAAACGGTTCCCCTCGCATCATATCGCTCGACCGAACTCATGACGGGAGGTATATCATGGAAGTCATGACAAAGGGGGGAACCCTTCCACTAACCTACCAAATCAACCAACCTTATATAGGTATCTGCCCTTAGACACTCATATCTAGATTACCTATTACAATGCGAAACTCTGTCAAAATTTTGGGTCACCATGGCTCCCGAATTTTTGCACTATTTCGCTCGTTTTTAAAATAGAACCCTATCGCGAGCCTGCAAAATAAATCAAATTGTGTCTTGCATCTTATACCCCATCTTTTCCCTAGGCTCATATCCCGTCCTGCATATTTCCTACATTTTATGCAAACATAATACAAGTGGAACCTAATAATAATAATAATAATCGTGCTTAGGATTTTCCCTTCTTCCCCTCTTCAAAAAATTAATTCCCAAAACATATCTTTCTCCTTTCAAAAGAAAATACCCAAAATACTCCTTTTTCCTTCAAAAATAAACCAAAATCATTTTTCATCTCAAGTTGATCGCATAATCAGATTTTGGCCTGGCCTCCTCTACTCAAATCAGTTCGATCAAAACACCTAGTATACCTACAAAAAAACCTACTGGTGGATCCCCCACTCTTAAAAAAATTCTCTAAAAAACCTAACCTTTAACCACCACGACGAACAGGTTTTTCCCGACAACTACTGGTGGATCCCCCACTCCTAGAACCGGAGCGCTCATCAGACGTGGCCAGTGTGTGACACCCCGCCCAATTAAATATCGGGTGATCAGTCCTTCATAAACTTTATAACAGAATGTTCGGTTGGTTCATTCTTAACATCACTGTCAAAAACTTAAATCCAATTAATTATCGAACATTTAATTAAGCTAGTGTCAAAACATTTCCAATTAAACTTGAAACCAATTAATTCATTTAATTTCTGAACATATGATTACAAACCATACACGAGAGATGAATACTGACTGAAATAAATACTGAATAATTAAGACTGGATAAAACCTTCCAGTTCAAAGTCACAAACCAAACCATAATAAATACTCAATCCAACTGAAAAGAACTACCAGGGAAACTGAGTACAACCCCGCTAAAGAGAATTGGGGACACATGCCCGAACTGAAATATATGAACTCGGAACTGAATGAAATAAGAGAAGCGTCTAACCTCAATGACCCGCAACTTCCACAACAGCTGCAACTCGGCAAACTATCCAAGTATCTAAAACCGATGTCCCTATGGCTGGGCACCTGTACTAATACATATATATATAGCAAAAGAGAGAAGAGATACAAGAAACGGGTCAGAACCCGATGTTTTAAAAAGATTTATTAGCAAGTATTTAAAACTGCATTAAAGCAAGTATTATATGCATGTTAGTTCGAACTCTCACATGAGATCCTCACCTCTCAACTAGTGTGCATGCCTAACGCACATATAATCCATCCTAGCCATCTGACACACTTATAACTAGGAAAATGTTTATCCTTCTATTTACCCCTCATAGTAGTATTCCGTATTTGATCTCAACATTTATCATTTAAATAAGTGTTATCACACTAAAGTCAAGAATTCACTATTTACGTTACAGAAGGTTTCACTACCTTAATAGTCTGCAATTATTTCATGTAGATATACCAAAAGCATACATATATATATATATCCCTCACTATTATATATATATATATGTATTAACACAATCTTAATAGCATATAATTATCGCATTGTAAGTATAACACAAGTATACATATATATCCACCACTATTATATATATATACTAACACAACACCCCAAGGATATACCTATAGTGCATTGTATACTCTGCTATCATGTCCCGGTACATCTCGTACTCAAACAAGGACTATTGGTTCGAAAATCTCCCACGGACCATATAAACAAATCACACATATTGGTGGCGAACATAGTTCACATGCCTATGCTCCCATAGTCAGTTGACTTATCAACTCATAAATAAGTCTTCACAGTCCTATGTTCTGAGATACAAGTCAAATATCCCCCCGAAGATCACTCAGGATAAGACCGTCTCTACACAACCCCCCGTGATAGTAAGCTGCTAGGTATGCCATACACAAAATATCAAATATAGGTATATACACAACCCATCAAATCAAATGGTATACACACAGACCAAATGTCATATTCCATACATAGTATTACCACCACTAAATACTATCAACGTATTTTAAATTATGATATTCCCTCTCTAGTAATATATAAGGATAATATGTCACCCGAAAATCCTTAATTCATAATCATAAGAAGTCCCAAACGTAATCACTAATTTTTATTCTTATAAGTTCCATATCGTTAGAACTAATATCCTAAGTATTTATCACTTAATACTCTCGACGCATTTACAATTACGATTATCTCTCTCTCGTAATCTTCAAGGTAAACTCACCATCCCTAATGTTTAAATCATTACACCTAAACAATTCCCAATAATTCTGCACTATTCTAGGTTCATCGGACACTGGTTTTCCTCACTCAAATTAACCGTTTACTAAAATAGGGGCAAAGTAGGAAATTCCCTAAAAATTAGAAATCTCACTCGAACCAGAAGAGCATCTCGCTCGAACGACTTCCACGTGTCGCTCGAACTAATTCACACGACAACCCTATCTCACTCAAACGACTTCGTGCAATATACTTATCTCGCTTGAATGATACCCTTCGCGCGACATCTGGCGACCTGGGCTGTTTCGTCTTCAACCTTAGACAGCCTCGTTTTTCACCATTTTTCAACCTTAAAACCTCTAAAATATCACCCCAAACTCCAATCAATCAGTCCCAAATCGAATCCTAACATTTGTAAATGAATTCTAACAACCTAGAATCATTAAATCATCCATATAATTCGAAATCCTCAATTTATTATCAAGAACCCTAGTTCTTAAATTGATATGCATAACTTCTAAATTAAACCCAGATTTGTTTATAGAAATTAACATAATTTCGTAGGCATCATCTTATCTACATTTGGGATTCAAATTCTTATCAAATCAGCCCTAGGTTATGATATAGTTCTCCAATTTCACCCAAATTAACTTTCATAACAATGGTTTATTAACCTAGACTAACATGAACACAAGTATCGCTAAAGAAAGAAAGCAATAAACACTTGCCTCAATTTTGAAGGTCTGACACGTTGGTGTTGTTGGTATGGATGCATTCCTCGCGTTTCGATCTACACGATGGTGGTGGTGGTTGTGCAAGGTGGTGTAAATTGACTCTACTCCTTTGGAATTCGCTCTCCCTCACCCACTGTGGCTCTCTCTTGATTTTGGTATATCCTAACCCTAATTGTCCCTAATTAGCTGATATAATATTTCTCCAGTTTTCGTCCATATAATTTCTCTAAAAATCCAAATTACAAAACTACCCCTACCGGGTGCCGGCTTGGCCTAAAAATGTCCCGGAGTCCAAATAAAATACCCGGGTAGAGTTTTCTGACTATCTCGACCCCTCCGGACTCAACGACGCACTCGAAATGATCATACGAGTTACTTAAAATAATTTACCTTTTTATTCCACTTAATTAGTCCTGACATGACTCACGCACGCGTCCCCGACTTAATATACCAAACTGTCGTATTTCTCTCTCACGACAAGTTATATAAAATCGTCATTCCATATTACTTATTCTCACAGTAATATTAATAATTACTAACTTCTCGTCACGCTAGTAAATATTCAAATTTAATCCGGATTAATAATTAGTTCTCACATTTTAATTTAATTAATCCCACAATAATAATAAATTACATAATTATTTAAATCTTCGAAAATACGGGGTATTACATACTCCCCCCCTAATAACGGAATTTCGTCCTGAAATTCAGAGAAAAAGGCATTTCTGGTAAGGATAACTCCGGGTATTAACCTCACATCTCATGTAATCTATGCAGTACTGCCCATACAGTACATTACCGAAACCCTTAATAATGAACACCTCACTGATGTTATAATTTACTCTCCAAGCCTTACCATTTAAGTTCACCACTTAAATTTTTTGATAATTACTAACTATCCTCCTGCTACTCACACTAATAGATTATCAGTATTTAGATATATGCGAATTTGTCTTACTACAAAGTTTCATTAGTAGTTCATTCTTGCTCGTACAGTATATACTTTACACACAATATATACTATAAATGTTAACACATTTTCGCCATACTGCCTCCTCAAGGGACTATGGAATCCAAGCATGTACGCTACCGGCTCAAACTTAAAATAATAGGAAAAGATCCCACATCACTCGGTACCAATTCCCTCATTCCAACATGTAATAATGCAACTCCTAATCATTTCCATCCAGGTTAACGGGCCCTAAATTTCCTTTGGACCTAGTAGATTATTATCCTCCCCTCTATCCAATAAGCACAAGGATGACAAGGATTGATATATAACGCCTCAAATGGAATCCTATCGATAATGAGCTGAGGCGAGTAGTCTCCACCAGTGGAAGATATTACACTAAACTATCCCATAATTGGAAATACAACATTCCTTGTAATGTGTAACTAGAACTCTCAGTCTTCCCGTTCACCTGTGAGTGTGTTAGGCCGGATACGTTCGCATCTCGATATTCATGGCCTCCCGAAAACTCTTCCCAATAATCGAGTCATAACTCTCTTGACTCTATTAGACAAAAACTCTAATTTTACCCCATATGACCTTACTATCCCAGGAATAATGGTTGAGGTTTACTGTTACACGTTATGATTTATCCTAACTTGGCATAACGTGAGCTACCTTAATTACTCGACCCACTTTCACCCACATAGGTTCGTGATTCCATTGCGAAGTAATTAACTCTGTAATGGTTCATGGATTCACTCTCCCATTACTAACAAGGAATTCCTAATGATGAAGGAACTCTAGTATTTCTTGATGGTCCACTTCCAATTGGATCTCAGTAATGACTTGCTTTGCTTATGCCATCACTACTACAACTTTATATCATTATGCATTTTATCTTTCTTATAACCGCATCCATATCTATGGCTCAGGCAACAGTGTCATCACTGCATGTCGCAAGTCCTTCCCCCTCTCTCTAAGCTTCAGATTCTCGTGAAACATGCTCTCTCCATGTCCTATCAAGTAAGTTTCAACTTCCCCGAGTTAAACTTTATCGGATTCTTCCTTTACTATCCTTGTGGCAAATCTGGGAATTAACGGTCCTAACTGCCCTAACCCATCAAATAACTAAGTTATGAAGTCACACTCTTCTACATTCAGTTACCTCTCGCAATACGCATTGTGCCATAATTCTCAATTATGGAAAATACTATAATTAAACTATCTAGGGCGCCCATACACCCTATGTTTTGTGTATTGCAGCACCACCGTACTAGACGTTTTATATAAATAACAAATTATGCCCCACATACTTGGCATGACTATATGGTAAGGTCCTACTCAGTCACCCTACATTTTCCACCTAATCATATCTTAGGTTGTCCCACCGGTCTGCTCGTGGTGTCAACGATTGGTAACATTATCACATATTAATCTTATACGGCTCTATCGGCCTTGGTTTGTAATACAACCATTAATTCACAGCTATAACTACGAATATTGCAATCACTACGATATTAAATCCATGTACTAAAGTTAAACTTCTCCCAACTTCCAACGTTGGCTAAGTTTCATGCGTGGGATGTCTCGCAAAGCGAAATCCAAACAAGGAACCCCCCGATACACTACTACCTAACACTGCTGGTCGTCGAGATCTGTTAAGTCCTTACTCCATAACATATATCACTGAATTCCCATCTACGAACATAAAATTTTACTCGTCTACTTTCATGTCACTAAAGACGACATACAATGACGCGCTCTCCTGATCACAAGTTATTAACGCTATATAATTAAGGAGCTATATCTCTCCTCTCTATAATAAGTCAATATACCCTGAATCACATCAGTATAACATCCCTGCTCACCAGGATCAACATAGTAAGACAACATACTCGCTGAAGTCTACAATACAATACAACACATATGCAGACTCATCCGTCTTTCGGGTGATGCCTCGCTAAAACTATATATTTAAAATTTAAAATTGTTAGTACGATAGTCTTATCACACAATTTATTACCTTTCAAACCCTTGGTAACTAGTAATCGTACAATATAATCATAATATGCTCTACTATCATGACACTCAAAGGAGCACGAATCATTACATAATACCATCTACAAATTTCTCTTAGTGTCCACACTTGCTCCTCCCCACAGGTGGCACAAAAATCTCGCTACTAAATGGTAGTCATTTACATAATAAGGCTGTTGTCGCCAGCATACCCACTAAACCGAATGCACACTCAAATTCTTAGTGTTAACTATTCACATATGTTGTGACACACCCACGTCACTTGAACTCATCATTTATTCACAAGGATGAAACAAAGCTCCATCAGTCTATCCTGATCGTAGGGTCCCCGTACGCACGTTTTACAACCCATAATTATCTATAATCGTTATACCTTTCAGATTCCATTCATTAGATTTTCCCTTCCTTTTTGGTGGGTAAATTATTCTATTTTACGTCTCACCCGCCCGACATCGACACATTGGCCCCATATCTCTAGGCCTCAATTATGGCCTTACTGGCCTTCCCTTGATTTCCTGGGCCCCATCGACCCTGAAATACGGTATGCTAAAGTTACCGAGGACTACATTGGTCCTGAATAGACCCACTACTCTCGGGTTATTAGTTCCTGGGCCCAATTCTCTTGACCCGATTCCTACACTGGACATTTTACTTCTCCAACTGGTATGCCTTACAGGCACGGTTTATTACTCCCGATACTATCAATTTCACTTCTCAAGTGATCACATTCAATACTGGTAACCCTTATCTCTACATATAGGGTAATTTCCCTCTCACTGGTCCTAATGGCCTTATTGGGATGTCCTTCTCTCGGACCTGGAAGTCTTAACTCCCAGTTGTAATTTTCGTTGTTCCTTGCGCTCTACAGGGCATATGGAACACATGGTCAACCCACTAGTCTTGACTGAATCCATCACCATTTCGTTAAGATTTAATCATATCATTTAAATAGGTTTCCCCCACTGGGTTTACGTTCTGGTGATATTCTACTAACACTATTGAATTCAACCTTGCCCTTCGGCTAGGTATCACAACTCTACTCGCTCCCTTTCTTCTGGGGCGTTGACATATTCTAATAAACATATACTTTGACGGCATTGACACTAGTCACCTTAGTCGCACCTCCCATTCACTCTAGGGCATTCCACCCATGAGTCCATTTTAACTTACGAACCCTTTTTATCTTCCGTGACTCCTACTTCGATTACGAAGTTCACTTACCAAGTTAACTCATCCTTTACGGTCGCTCCTTATCCGACCAACTGGTGGAAGATTAAATGGTCAACCTGCACCCAATATATTGATTTGATTTTCTATTGTTACTCTTTGCCGTTTCTCTGAGATAGAAAAAATTTCTTCTGAATTTAAAATTCTGAGTGTTACTGCACTCTACTTTACATTATTGCCTTAGGATTAGCTCCCTCCATTGGCCCATCACACTTAGATATTATTATTGGTGACTTCTATCGGGATCACCGTTCCCCTAATGCTTCACAACTTTCAATTATTTTCCTCCTCCTGCAGTCCCGCTAACGGCCTTCATTGGTCGTCCCATATTGTCCGGAGTACGAAGTACAATCACTCTCTCATATGAATTGGATTCACTAAAATAAATCGCAGGAGAGCGTAAATCGCATACGCAGTGGAATACAACAATCCTAGAATAAGTCTCTACATCAAAGAACGTTAAGCTGAAATGTAGTAAGTTGTACAGAGCCTAAAAGACTCTAGAACCTTACGCTCTGATATCACCTGTGACACCTCGCCCAATTAAATATCGGGTGATCAGTCCTTTATAAAATTTCTAATAGAATGTTTGGTTGGTTCATTCTTAGCATTACTGTCGAAAACTTAAATCCATTTAATTACCTAACATTTAATTAAGCTAGTGCCAAAACATTTTCCAATTAAACTAAAAACTAATTAATTCATTTAATTTCTAAACCTATGATTACAAACCATACACAAAATATGAATACTGACTGAAACAAATACTGAATAATTAAGAGTGGATAAAGCCTTCCAGTTCAAAGTCACAAACCAAACCATAATAAATACTCAATCCAACTGAAAAGAACTATAAGGGAAACTGAGTACAACCCCGCTAATGAGAATTGGCGACACATGCCCAAACTGAAATATCTGAACTAGAAACTGAATGAAATGAGAGAAGCGTCTAATCTCAATGACCCAAAACTTCCACAACAACTAAAGCTCGACAAACCATCCAAGTATCTAGAACCGGTGTCCCTGTGGCTGGGCACCTGTACTAATACATACATATATATATATATATATATATATATATCAAAAGAGATAAAAGATTCAAGAGACGGGTCAGATCCCGATGTTTTAAAAAGATTTATTAGCAAGTATTTAAAATTGCACTAAATCAAGTATTATATGCATGTTAGTTCGAACTCTCACATGAGATCCTCACCTCTCAACTAGTGTGCACGCCTAATGCACATCTAATCCATCCTAGCCATCTGACACACTTCTAACTAGGAAAAGGCGTATCCTTCTATTTACCCCTCGTAGTAGTATTTCGTATTTGATCTCAACATTTATCATTTAAATAAGTGTTATCACACTAAAGTCAAGTATTCACTATTTATATTATAGAAGGTTTCACTACCTTAATAGTCTGCGATTATTCCATTGTAGGTATACCACAAGAATACATATATATATCCCTCACTATTATATATATGTATTAACACAATCTTAATAGCCTACAATTATCGCATTGTAAGTATAACACAAGTATACATATATATCCACCACTATTATATATATATACTAACACAACACCCCAAGGATACACCTGTAGTGCATTGCATACTCTGCTATAATGTCCCGGTACATCTTGTACTCAAACAACGACTATTGGTTCGAAAATCTCCAACGAACCATATAAACAAATCACATATATTAGCGGCGAACATAGTTCACATACCTATGGGTCATGCACATATCTACGCTCCCATAGTCAGCTGACTTATCAACTCACAAATAAGTTTTCACCGTCCTATGTTCTGAGATACAAGTCAAATATCCCCCGAAGGTCACTCAGGATAAGACTGTCTCTACACAACCTCCCATGATAGCAAGCAGCTAGGTATGTCATACACAAAGTATCAAATATAGGTATACACACAACCCATCAAATCAAACGATATACACACAGACCAAATGTCATATTCCATACGTAGTATTACCATCACTAAATACTATCAACGTATTTTAAATTACGATATTCCCTCTCTCGTAATATATATAAGGATAGTATGTCACCCGAAAACCCTTAATACATAATCATAAGAAGTCCCAAACGTAATCACTAATTTTATTCTTATAAGTTCCATATCGTTAGAACTAATATCGTAAGTATTTATCACTTAATACTCTCGACGCATTTACAATTACGATTATCTCTCTCTCGTAATCTTCAAGGTAAACTCACCATCCCTAATGTTTAAATCATTACACCTAAACAACTCCCAATAATTCTGCACTATTCTGGTTTCATCGGACGCTGGTTTTCCTCACTCAAATTAACCGTTTACTAAAATAGGGGCAAAATAGGAAATTCCCTAAAAATTAGAAATCTCGCTCGAACCAGAAGAGCATATCGCTTGAACTACTTCCACGTATCGCTCAAACGACTTCGCGCGACAACCCTATCTCGCTCAAACGACTTCGTGCGAGATACTTATCTCGCTTGAATGATACCCTTAGCGCGACATCTGGCGACCTGGGCTGTTTCGTCTTCAACCTTAGACAACCTCGTTTTTCACCATTTTTCAACCTTAAAACCTCTAAAATATCATCCCAAACTCCAATCAATTAGTCCCAAATCGAATCCTAACATTTGTAAATGAATTCTAACAACCTAGAATAATTAAATCATCCATATAATTAAAAATCCCCAATTTATTATCAAGAACCCTAGTTCTTAAATTGATATGAATAACTTCTAAATTAAACCCAGATTTGTTTATAGAAATTAACATAATTTCGTAGGAATCATCTTATCTACATATGGGATTCAAATTCTTATCAAATCAGCCCTAGGTTATGATATGGTTCTCCAATTTCATCCAAATTAACTTTCATAACAATGGCTTATTAACCTAGACTAACATGAACACAACTATCGCTAAAGAAAGAAAGCAATAAACACTTGCCTCGATTTCGAAGGTCTGATTCATTGGTGTTGTTGGTATGGATGCGTTCCTCGCGTTCCGATCTACACGATGGTGGTGGTGGTTGTGCAAGGTGGTGTAAATTGACTCTCCTCCTTTGGAATTTGCTCTTCCTCACCCACTGCGGCTCTATCTTGATTTTGTTATATCCTAACCCTAATTGTCCCCAATTAGTTGATATAATATTTCTCCAATTTTCGTCCATATAATTTCTCTAAAAATCCAAATTACAAAACTACCCCTACCGGGTGCCGGCTTGGCCTAAAAATATCCCGGAGTCCAAATAAAATACCCGGGTAGAGTTTTCAGACTATCTCGACCCCTCCGACTCAACGGTGAACTCGAAATGATCATACGAGTTGCTTAAAATAATTTAATTTTTTATTCCACTTAATTAGTCCTGACACGATTCACACGCGCGTCCCCGAGTTAATATACCAAACTATCTTATTTCTCTCTCACGACAAGTTATATAAAAGCGTCATTCCATATTACTTATTCTCACAGTAATATTAATAATTACTAACTTCTCGTCACGCTAGTAAATATTCAAATTTAATCCGGATTAATAATTAATTCTCACATTTTAATTTAATTAAACCCACAATAATAATAAATCACATAATTATTTAAATCTTCAAAAATACGGGGTATTACACAGTGGTACTAAGCAGGCACTAATTGACTTCCTCACATCGGCCGACATCGATGCCATCCAATCCTTGACATCTCTCAGCTAGGTGGTTGACATACGGACAGTTTGTAAGGAAAATGAACATAAGAACCAAAATTAAGCAAGTCGGTATCGTGGAAAAGAGAACAGACAATAAAATAGAAAGAAATGGTTATACCTCACTCTAGAGGGCATCCTTGGAAAGACCCGTCAACACTTCCACCGTCACATGAGGGGGGTGAGACACCAATACCACTTCCCCACTACTCAGCCGAATGTGATAAGAGGTAGTGGAGATCTCAAAAACTGGAACCTCCCCCGCTGTCGTCGTCGCACCTCCTCCGGAACTATAGGTCGAAACCGTTGGTATACTGGTACCTCTCTCCGATCCCACCGCATGTAAAGACATATTCTCCACATCATATATGCACGACAGCATCAACCAGTTGATCGCAAAATCTAGATAGTCATAGCCCGTCGTCTTATCCGTGTAATGCATATAGGGCTCGCCCTCCATCATCGCCACCCTAGCTTCGGCTGTCATCTCCCTCACCCACCTCATGTACTCAGGGGAACCGATGGTGGGACCTCCCCCCAATGATCTGTCGCACCACCATTCCTCCAAGGTACCAGACGTACCTGAACTCATGCTCTAGCAGCCTCCTCATCTACGCATTCATGCCCGTAACCCTTGCATCCCTCGAAGATGAGAGCCTAGGGTAGGATGCCACTTGTTTCCCCAGTAGAGTCTCTACTGTGGCCATCCGGTTCGGATTCCTCTCGCGCGGTCTGACCCCAAAATCGGGAAGAGAGGGAGACTTCTTCGATTTTTCCCTCCCGTCCCGATTTTGGGGTCAGCTCGCACCAGAGGAATCCAACTCGAATGGCCACAGTAGTATAACAAGACCATGACTCTAACCCGAGCCATGTAACATGGCAAAATAACAATATTTGACCCATAATGTTAGCCTAAAGATACTAAAGAAATATATTTCTTTGATTAGTAATCAAATTCCATCTTTTAATAATTTTTATCCTCCCTTTTGTGTAAGGGCAATAACGTATATGCAATATATGGAGGTTAAGTTCAACGCATATCTTTACATTTTAATATTTTAAATGTTATAATTTATGGGGATCAACATAATATTCTTTATCTTTTTAAAGGATTTATCAATAAAACTACCCACATTACATGAGAGTATTTCATCCTTTTATATTACATATTATGGAGAAAGAATGAATTTACAATTCTAACAAAGATACGAGATTAATCTAAACTTTTTTTACTAATCCTCCCTTTTGTGTAAGGGCAATAACCTAAAATTCTATCCAAGTAACTAATTAATTTCTTTATTACCCTCATTCTTTCACACTAATTTTTCTTATGTTTAAATTATCTAATAACATCCCTAAATTAAATAAATTATAATTTAGCACCAAAACTTTATTAACTTTTATCAAACCAATTCCTTAATTTTAATTAAGTTCAATTCAACTCTACTTTCTCATTCAAAACTTTTATTTTATAATTAAATAATTATGAATGAAGTTTCCACTTAAAAATCATTATTTAAAAGTATCTAAAATTTCCATATTTAATTAATTAAATAATTAAATCCTTCAAAATTATGGGGTATTATATAAGATTGAGAAACAATATATATGTTGAAATTCGCAATAGTGAAGGAGTGAAATAACTATTCAACACCACGAGATGAGCAACTCTTTTTAGTTTATCATTGGGGAACCCCATAAATTTCAACTCACAATAGGGAAGCTTGGACTTACATTTACAGGTAAAGTTGGCTATAATTTTTTTCTAACCTTGTCTTATTGCACTGGTTTAAGAATTTAATACAAACTAAAAATGATGTAAATTTCAAACACTGATGTTTGCTAAGATCATCATATATCAGTTTATAATGATCACGACTAGGTTAACCTCAAGGCAATCCACGACTAATTTTTTTTCGGACCTTCCCATTTTCAGTTGGATTTCAGGTGGTCTTCTCCCTAGCATTTTGAAGAAACTCCTCAATAGTGCGTGTGATAATGGATTATCTATTGAAAAAGTGGCAAGTGTCATACCTCATAATTTTGGCCTAATTTAAAATTTAATTAAATATTGATTTTAGGGAGTTTAATTAATTATTAAATTAGAAATTAAATTTTTTATATGTTGAATAGGAATTGGTTTGTAAATAAATTGAAGGTATAAAAGTTATTATTATTTTAGAATTTATTTGGTAAATTTTAGAAATGGTTTGCTGAAATTATAAAGTAATGGTTGTTAATTATATATAAATAAAAGAGTGAATTAATAAAGTAGTGGTGGTTGATTATAAATAAATAAAAAAGTTAATTGATAAAGTAATGCTGGTTTACTGTAAATAAGTAAAGAGAGTTTTAAATTTTAAATTTTTATTTTATAAAGTAAGTAAAGGAGTTTTGACATAATGGAAAAATATGATTTAAGATTAAAGGTATAAAAGTATTTAGAACATTACTTGGTCAAGGTTTTAGGTTAAGGGTTATAATAGGAAAGTTAAGAAAAGAAGGAGATTATGGTTTATATGAGTTATAAAATTTTCCCCACTCCTTTATTGTCCTTCCCATAATCTTACAACCATAATTTCAAACACACCAAAACTATATGCCAAGGCAGTATCAAATGGAAAAAATGGAATTAAAACTAAGAACTACCATTCTACAAATTTTTCTACCATTGCTCATCATTTTATTAACCTTTCGGAACCATATTATCATGAAAATAACCCAATCATCAAAATATCAAGTGAGTTCTACCAAGAATCATTGGAAACGTGTAAGTCCAGGCTTTTGGGAAGATTGCTTGTATCTAAGAGCCAAAAGATAACTGCAGAATCTTTGAATAAATCTTTTTCAGAAATTTGGGATCCTCAAAAACCATGGAAGATTGCAACAAAAGGTAAAAGTTTTTATACCTTATTTTTTGAATCCATGGCTAACATGCAAAAGGCTTGGATGATAGGACCAATCCAATTGAATGTTGGTTTTTTTAAACCAATAACTTGGTGTTCAAATTTTAATCCTTTAAATTCTTTATCATCGAATGATCGTGCTTGGGTTCGTTTCATGCATCTTCCGGATGAATTTTGGCATTCTCGACTGCTTCTTGAAACTACTAGAGGTGTGGGTGTTCCAATAAGTATTGATGAAGAAAATTTAGAGAAAAAATTTGGTATATTTGCTAGGGTTCTTATAGACATAGATTTCTCATTTCATTTGCCTAGTGTGGTTATCATAGAGAATGAGGAAATGAAAATACCCATCAAGATAATTGTTGATACCAAATTTAATCTGCTGACGTGGACCAATCATACGAAGACACCTGGCTATCTACATGGCAACAACAGACCTCTCCGAGGAACTCACAGGCTCCGAGGAACATACCTCTCCGAGGAACTCACAGGCTCCGAGGAACTCTTGAATACCAGGAAGATCAACATACCCGAGTTACTCAGACGGTCCGAGCTGCATCTCGGCCACAGCATTGATTGCCAGATAACGAACAGTCCAACTGGTTCATTAAATGATTATCCTTGACGCACAAGTCTAAGGGCATTAAATGTATTACCCTTTCATATGTATATCATTTAATGTATCGACCCTTTCATGTACAGCCTCAAGGCTATAAATACCTTGTATCATCCTCATTCAAGGGGACCGGAATTTCTTGAGAGAACTTGTAATCAAGAATTCCACAAACACTCAGCAATAACATAACAGTGGACGTAGGCTTTATTCCTAGCCGAACCACTTTAAAAATCTTTGTCTTATTTATTTATCTGTGATTGAATAATTAGAGCGATCTAGTTTTTTACATCAACAGATTGGCGCCGTCTGTGGGAACGTGTTACAAGCGTTGTTCTCCACCAAAAGCTAAGTTTTTATTTTCTCTACGTATAATCAATTATACATAAATCTTTTGATTCAATCATGATTTTTATGTTTATATGCATAAATTAATTGTCCAATTTTTATCTGCAAACTGTTGCATATCATGATTTTTTAAATCATAACTGTTAGATTAATTCTTATTTAGAAATCTGAAAAATAGTAGATTTCATAAATCATAATTCTTTGCTTGATTCTCAAGTTCTAATTTTATATCATGAAATAAATATTGTAAATGATTACATATGCCAATATATATGACGGTGGTAAGATTTAATCATTTTCATTGTTGATTTTGAAATAAATTTTGTAAGATCTTTGATGTCTATTCAAATTCCCAGCATATTTTTAATAAAAGAATGGGAAAAGGTTAAAGACAATGAAAAGTCTTCTCATGGAAATCATGACCCGTATATATTCTCTCTCTCTTCAAGTTTGAGTCTCTTTGCATTCACAAGTTTGAGACTCTTTGCATTCATTTTTATGAACTATATACTTAATTTGGTTCATCTTCCATCTATGTCAATAAAGTCAAATTGATTGATTTTTATATAAATTTGGTAATAATTTCGATCATTCACCATATTTTTATCTCTCCAAATTGGGAATAGGAAGGGATCAATATAAAAAGTAATTTTCTCTCACCTGAAAAATCATTACCCACCTCTTGTAAAAGAGGATCAGTAAAATAATCATGACCATATCAAGACTGGGAACAAATTTGATATTTTGGCCCCTCGTTCATCGCATCACAAGGTTTCTTTGTCGAAATCACACGATCTAGTGGGTTATATATTTATTCATTTAATTAACATTCTTAAGGCCTAAATTTTACATTGAATGTTATTTTTTTTTTATCTCAAGATTCGAGATATTCTAGTCATCCAACCATATATTCTATAATTTGAGTTATCCTTAAATGTTGGTCGGCAACATCCATGTCGTTTGTCGTCAGCAGTATAATCTTGGGGTATTAAAAAAAATGTTAAGCACCCCTGGTATTTCTTTAAACACGAGTTCGGCTTGGGGACAAGCAGGGGGCTTAAGTCTTTTTAACTTATGATCACCCCAAAAATATTTTTAAACAGCAACTAATACCTGAATTGGTTATTGGAGATTAAATAAATTTACAAAAAACTTTACGTCTTATTTATGATGCATATTTGATAATAATTTGTCCATCTCACACACATTTGGCATAAAACATATTATTTCATATTTTGAAATTTTTATGCTGATACATATCATATATTGATTGGATGAGTAAATTATTCTCATGACTAATCAATTCAGCCTACACATATGGTATAGCAAATTATTAATTTTTACAGGCACAAGATTCAATGCCGACGAATGCTGAAGCACAAATTATTCTATATCCGTACGGATTCCTATTTTATATTTATCTCAGCATGGAGCTCGAAAAATTTCTTCTCTCTATATATATTCGGCTCCGAGGAAAAGCTACAACAGTTATTATATTTCACCCCCAACGGATAGTTGGTCGGGGTAATTCTTATTTATATTCGAGCCCAAATATCTGCTCCAGCACAAATGACTCTATATATACATTGGGATTCATATTCTATATTCATCTCAACATGACGCACGGCGAGATACTTATTATCATATTCAGCTCTGAGGAGAACTGTAACATTTATTATATTTCACCCCCAACGAATAGTTGGTCGGGGTGATTCTTATTTATATGCAGGCCCAGCAAAGTTCTCGGCCATATTCTTATATTCTGGAAAATATTATTCTTATTCGGCATTCTGCAATTATGCCTCGACAGGATACTTATTCAGCTTTAAGGAGAATTACAACATTCGTTCGGATAATTCTTATTTATATTCAGGCCTGACAACATTCTCGGCCATATTATTATGTTCTGAAAGATCTTATTCTTGTTCGGCATTATATGATTCTACCTCGACTGATCGGCGAGGCACTTTATTATTTTTAATTATTCTTTATATCTATTTGGATGCATATTCTATTCTCATTTCAGCATGGAGCTCTCCAACATTTATTATATCTTATTCAGCTCCAAGGATGTCTCCAGCATTTATTATATCTTATTACCAACAATCTGTTGGTCATCATCAAGGAGGTATCCTGCATTTATCTTATTCCCAACAATCTGTTGGAGGTATCCTGCATTTATATTATTCCCAACAATCTGTTGGTCATCGCCGAGGAGGTATCCTGCATTTATTATATCTTATTCCCAACGAATCTGTTGGTTAGCGCCGAGGAGGTCTTCAGCATTTATATTATCTTATTCCCAACGAATCTGTTGGTCATCGCCGAGGAGGTATCCTGCATTTATTATATCTTATTCCCAACGAATCTGTTGGTTAGCGCCGAGGAGGTCTTCAGCATTTATATTATCTTATTCCCAACGAATCTGTTGGTCATCGCCGAGGAGGTATCCTGCATTTATTATATCTTATTCCCAACGAATCTGTTGGTTAGCGCCGAGGAGGTCTTCAGCATTTATATTATCTTATTCCCAACGAATCTGTTGGTCATCGCCGAGGAGGTATCCTGCATTTATTATATCTTATTCCCAACAATCTGTTGGTCAGCGCCGAGGAGGTCTCCAGTATTTATATTATCTTATTCCCAACAATCTGTTGGTCAGCTCCGAGGAAGTCTTCATCATTTATTATCAATTACCACCAACTCTGATCGGTAGATAAAATCCAACTCCGGTTGGTAGATAAAATCCAACTCCGGTTGGTAGATAAAATCCAACTTCGGTTGGTAGAAAAAATCCAACTCCGGTTGGTAGACAAAATCCAACTCCGGTTGGTAAATAAAATCCAACTTCGGTTGGTAGAAAAAATCCAACTCCGGTTGGTAGATAAAATCCAACTCCGGTTGGTATTGGTCGATAAATCTCATTCAAAGTTCACATTCCACAATTGGGGGCTTATATTACAGATATATTTGTTCATTTGGTGGCATATTCTTATATCATCATGCAGTCGAGCATCAAATTCAACCCCGACTAATCAGGAGGTATATTGAAGTTCAAGAGGAATATTGAAGTTCAGGAGATATATTGAAGTTCAGGAGGAATATTGAAGTTCAGGAGGTATATTGAAGTTCAGGAGGAATATTGAAGTTCAGGAGATATATTGAAGTTCAGGAGGAATATTGAAGTTCAGGAGGTATATTGAAATTCAAGAGGTGTATTCAGAAGTATCACGACATGATAAAAGAAAGCGACAAGTATTCCCCCGAGGAACTCTGTCAGACCAGAAATTTGAAGACGAGGTACCTACATGGAGATTATATGTAGATGGATCATCTTGCACAGCTGGTTGTGGAGCAGGGATTGTTTTAAACACCCCAGATGATATTGACATGGAGTATGCCTTGAGATTCCAATTTAAAGCTTCCAATAATGAGGCTGAGTATGATGCTATGATAGCAGGTTTTCATTTGGCGAAAGTCATGGAGGCACGGCAAGTAATTGTTTTCAGTGATTCTCAATTAATTGAATCAAATGATGGGAATATATGCAGTGAATGGAGAGTCGATGGTCAAGTACCATGCAAAGGTGATGGAGTTATTGACAGAATTTGATGCTATTCAATTGGTGAGGACACCGAGGATGGAGAATGCTAGAGCAGACGCATTGACCCGATTAGCATCAGCTACTTGTACCGAGCTGCGAAGAACGATACCAATTGAAGTATTAGAAAGTCGGAGCATATATTGAGGAGGAACAATTACCGGAGGATAAACTAGCTGCCAAGAAATTGAAGTATAAAGTTGCTCGGTATGTGTTAACTAATGGTGTTTTGTATAGACGAGGAATTATGGCAGGTTTGCAGAGATATGTGCATCCATCAGAAGTCAAAGAATTCATTGAAGAAATCCATGAAGAATCCTATGGAGCCCATGTAGCAGGTCGAACACTTTTGCAAAAGGTGATGACGCAGGGATACTACTGGCCGACGATGATAGCTGATTGTATAGCTTATGCCAAGAAATGTGACAAGTACCAACGCTTTTCCTCCATCCGAAGAACTTCACAAGCATTGTTGACACCCATAACTCCCTTTGGCCATTTGCCATATGGGGATTGATTTGGTTGGACCATTGCCGACGACTCGAGGAAGATTCAAATACCTCGTCATCACAGTAGATTATTTTACTAAGTGGATAGAAGCTGAGCCACTTATTGACATGACATACGAGAAGAAGAGCATCCAGCCCCGAGAAGAATCAAGCTACACAAGAGGAAATGAAGACCGAGCCAAAGAGAGATCTAGATCTCCTTGCCGGGTAGAAGAAAAACAATAAATGGAGAATGTGTGTTGATTTCACCGATCTCAACAAAGCAGTGGATGCTACCTCGGGACACGAGTTGCTCATGGATATTTACTCTGGCTACAACTAGATTAAAATGAAACCTGAAGACATAACAACGGCTGATGAACAAAGTTTTTTGCCGAGAAAATCAGTTGCAGTATGGAAGTCTATGTTGATGACATGCAAGAAAGCTGCTGATCATTTGGTTGACTTGAGTCAAACTTTTGATCAACTGGATAATTATCAAATGAAACTCAACCCGACGAAGTGCACATTTGGAGTACGAGAAGGAATGTTCCTCGGGTACATCATCAACCAGCGAGACGTTGAAGCAAATCCAGACAAGATCAAAGCCCTTTTAGGGTTGCGATCCCCAAAAACGAAAGAAGAGGTGCAGAGATCAGATACCCAAAGCTGGAAAAATTGGCAGTGGCATTAATTAAAGCAAATAGAAGAAGGAGGTTGTGTTTCCAGGCCCATACCATGCATACCGACATGCCATTAATACAAGCTATAGCAGAGTTTACTGATCTTAATACTCCCGAGGAACAAAAGTTGCTTGCTGATCAACCTGTGGACGTTACAGGATGCAATGCAGAAATGGTTGGGAGGATTCCTAATACTCTCGAGGAACAAAAGTTGCTTGCTGATCAACCTGTGGACGTTACAGGATGCAATGCAGAAATGGTTGGGAGGATTCCTAATACTCCCGAGAAATAAACATTGCTCGCTGATCAACCTGTGGATGTTACAAGATCAACCAAGAAGACTGCTCTACGGAGTCATGCTCTACGGAGCCATGCTCTACGGAGTCAAGCTCTCCGGAGCGCTCTACGGAGCAAAAGTGCTATAAGTAGCCAACCTCCTTTGGTTAGGAGGATAAGCTCTCCGGAGCGCTCTACGGAGCAAAAGTGCTATAAGTAGCCAACCTCCTTTGGTTAGGAGGATAAGCTCTCCGGAGCGCTCTACGGAGCAAAAGTGCTATAAGTAGCCAACCTCCTTTGGTTAGGAGGATAAGCTCTCCGGAGCGCTCTACGGAGCAAAAGTGCTATAAGTAGCCAACCTCCTTTGGTTAGGAGGATAAGCTCTCCGGAGCGCTCTACGGAGCAAAAGTGCTATAAGTAGCCAACCTCCTTTGGTTAGGAGGACATGCTCTAAGGAGCCAAAAAGTTCTAAAGAACCCTACTACTCCTTTGGCTAGGAGGTATACACCAGCATGATCAACTACGGTTGGTAAGACTTTATATATTCTCGCATTACAACTTATGTTGGTCGGGAGGTAACATTATTACAAAAAGTTCTTTAAAGAACAAAATATTCCAAACTATACCAAGTATGGTTGGTCGGGGATAAAAACCCACTAACTGTAGCTGGTCGACAAGCATAATTTAACAACCTTGATTGGTTGGAAAAATTCTAAACATTTTTTCATTACTTTATTATTAAGTGATCAAGCAACATTGATACTTGTAACCTTTTTGGTCGATGAACCATACAATATTGTTATGCAAGCACAAATAATAATGTGTTTGATATTTACAAAATAATAGCAAATTCAAATTTGTGAACAAAAATGAAATTCTTTCACTGAATTCAAAATGAATTATGCAAATTTATTACATTGATATTAAATTGTGTACTAACTATTACATTGAGATTCCTACTCTATTGGTTTCTCTCCCTCTGACTTTGAAACAGGTTCCTCGCCAGCAGAAAGATCATCCAAAGCATAATGGAAATTTTATGAAATTAAGATATTTCAGCATTCTGATCTTCATCACAGATGGTCTGTCCGAGCAATTCTTGTTCGTCCCCGAGCAGCTCTTGCTCATCCCCGAAAACCTCTTGCTCGCCCCCGAGTGGAGGTAGAAGTTAAAATCAGCATCTACATCACTGAGATCTTTGCTACTACTGTCTCGATCAACATCGAAGAAGAAGTTGTAAGAAAATGTTTCAAAGTCCACCACTAGCTCACAGAATGCAGTAGGTCGGCTAGCAAACCAATCAACATACTTGAAGATTATGATAAGCTACAAGCGGCATCATATGTCGTCCAGGAGATAATGCCCTTTATGTCCAACAAATCAAGAAGGTAGATCAAGAATTTCACGAGCACCGAGCAACACTGCAAAATAAAATACTCCATCCTTTCAAGTAAACCATCAAGCATGAAGCATTGGGGGCTTCTGTTGATACCAAATTTAATCTGCTGACGTGGACCAATCATACGAAGACACCTGGCTATCTACATGGCAACAACAGACCTCTCCGAGGAACTCACAGGCTCCGAGGAACATACCTCTCCGAGGAACTCACAGGCTCCGAGGAACTCTTGAATACCAGGAAGATCAACATACCCGAGTTACTCAGACGGTCCGAGCTGCATCTCGGCCACAGCATTGATTGCCAGATAACGAACAGTCCAACTGGTTCATTAAATGATTATCCTTGACGCACAAGTCTAAGGGCATTAAATGTATTACCCTTTCATATGTATATCATTTAATGTATCGACCCTTTCATGTACAGCCTCAAGGCTATAAATACCTTGTATCATCCTCATTCAAGGGGACCGGAATTTCTTGAGAGAACTTGTAATCAAGAATTCCACAAACACTCAGCAATAACATAACAGTGGACGTAGGCTTTATTCCTAGCCGAACCACTTTAAAAATCTTTGTCTTATTTATTTATCTGTGATTGAATAATTAGAGCGATCTAGTTTTTTACATCAACAATAATTATCGAAAATACACCAATGTTCTGTGAGTTTTGTGGATGCAGTGGGCACCCTGTTTCTTCATGTCTACAGGTTAAAAGAAAAATCATTCTACTACTCAAGAATTTGTTAAAAAAAACATTTCTCCTGAGGTTCAGTTGATACAAAAAATTAGAGGTCAAGTTATTCTAAATGGATTAAATTTTTTGGCAAGAAATGGTATTCATTCTAATGAGATTATCAATGTCTCAAATACATCCGAGTCATATCAAACATGTAACATAGAAAAAAATGCTACCTCCATTAGTGTAGAAAAGACAAAAGATGATATTTTTTAACCACGTTTGAAAAAGTCTTCAAACCCATCACATGTGACTAAGAGTCCTAAGTCAACAATGGTAGCTGCTAAAGTCAGTGGGTAATTAGCTACTACTCCTAGAATATTGGAACCTTATCATATAAATAATTTGGCAACCGGAACAACTGGTAAGGACGTGGTTATGGCAACCAGATTAGGTGGTAAAGGTATTATTGGTAATTCAAAAAGTCTAAAGCTCCTAACTGATAAGACGCTAGAATCAGAATTAGATGGTTTACAAAATACCAAAATTTGGGAAAAAAAATGAACCTGGTCAGAATATACAGGAAGAAAAAATTATGGACACGAAAAAGGTTGAGATTCAAATTGGCACCCCAAAATATTAAAATACAAAAAATAATCAGAATTCCTCAAGGGATATTTATTATAATGAGGAGTCTAATTCATATGATGATATGCCTCCTCTAGAGGATGTTTCAATACCGGAAGAGGATGACCTGCAATTAATTTATATGCGAGTTACCAAAGTATGACTTGGGAATGACTTCTAATTCAGCAAAAGCTCATGTGTTTATTGAAGAGTCGATTGGGAAAAATTATGGAGAAAGTCAATTTCAGATGTTCAATTCTCAAGTTAGCAACTCTTTTGAAATTTTAGGCAACTTAGAAGATTCAACAATCTTCAATAATGATGAGCTGGATGGAATTAAACAAAAGGGAGAAAAAAAGGATTCTTTCCATTACTAAAGAGGAGAAATCTTCTCTTTAATATAATTTAAGGCCTTATGCTTCTTGGTCAAGACTGTATAAATTTTCATAATTTCCAAATATCGCAACTTTATGTAGTTTTCTTTAATGTTGTTTCTAAGTTTATCTCTACCTCTTGTAAGAGACCCCTAGGAGAGTTTATTTCTCCTTCTTGTTTATAAATAAAAAAATTATTTGCTAAAAAAAAGAATTAGGGCTAAAGATAAAAAAACAAATAGTGGCAAAAATACTAGGTTGAAGGTGCTATAGCAGCCCTGACTGTCCATTATAGCAGGCATGTTCGCTTTTACAAAATGCTCAAATATTTTTATGCAGTTCTCTTTCAATTCTCCTTCTTCCTTTCTTTTTACAGCAACATGCGAAATTCGTTTATAAACCCTACTTCCCCATTTCATATACACATCAAACTTAACCCAATTCTCATATTAATTATACCATTTCGAATATAAGATTCCAATCAAAAATTCAAGAACAATTACATACGTTTCTAAGGAACTTTTGGGGAGTCAAATTCACACAAGTTCAATGGGCTTCTTGGATGTTTTTCAAACACACAATTTAAGGAACTTATTCTATTCATTTGCTATTTCAATTTTGGGGATTTCTTATCTAAGGCAAGTTAACATTCTATTGCTCCCCTTTATGCATTTTAATACCAAATTCTACCTCAATCTATTTTTTCAAAAATAAAATCCATTAAAGATAATTAGGTTTGTTAAATACCTTTTGAAATTTCATAATTTAAGAATACGATATTTTTAAATTGTTAAAATATTATAATATACCATTTAAAAAAAAAATGATATTCTAAGAAAATTTAAATTAGGTAAATTCACGTAAAAATTGTAATATTTTGAAAATTGGATTAATTGATATGTTCACATGTTGATCTTATAATTTATAAAGTAAAAAATTAAATATTTTTTAAATTAATGAAATTTGAGAGCTTGCCCTCAGATAAGCATTGACTCGGAAATTCAAATGTGTATGTAGACTGTTGAATTTATATAAATTTGTACTTTTATATATTGTTAGAAAGCACCATTTGTTCTTTTCTTATATAGCCCAAATAGAAATAATCTTTTCTCACGTGCATATTGATAGTAATGATTTAATGGAATCCTTATATCATGTTCAAATTGATATTTCCCCTCATGATTGAAGAATTGTGTTCTGGTTAGCGCAAAGTGAAATTTTAGAATAAAGTGTACGAAGTTCCTATAATCAATTTTATTGAGATAAATGATAAACTAAGAGACGCAAGTAAGTATTGAAATGAAAAATGAGACATTTTCCCCTCTTAGACTTTAGAGTATAATTTATGCCTCACCCCTCCCCTTGTAAATGTATTATAACATTGAGAAGAAATTAGAGAGAATGTGAGAACTTAAAGATAAATTATAAAAGACGTTGGAGTACATTAGTGACGCGTGGATTTAATTTGAGGAATTATATTGAGAGTTAGTAAATATTACTCTTATGTTGATAATCTTACGCACAAGGCCACTTTTGTTATATGATTTGTATGGTTATGTTGGGTGGATAAGGTTGGATCCATATCATGTGGCTTCGTGACCCCAAAGGGGACTGAGGGCCAAACACGGTTACGATGATTTTATTATTGGTGGTGTTTGAGGTTGGATTTGTGTTTATGATGGAGATCCATTTATATTATGACTTGCATTTTTATTTCAAATGCATTAGTTGTTATATACACTTACATTCTTTATTAAGAAATGAAAGATCAAACTAATTATATAGAGAGATATATGAATACATACCAGTGAGGCATCTTATGCATTATAAAATTAAATTATATAAAATGTAGAATTTTCATTTATTTGCATAATTTTCATTAGGTGGCGTAGCTATGTTAGCTTGCGATGGATTGACCATCAATGTTGAACCCCCTTTCAGGTGCTCGTGACTTTTCAACTCAGCTTTCCAATCCTTGTTGCATCGCGTCGTAACCTAGTCTTGTCAACATAATTTAAGGATATAGGTCCCAATATATTTATTTACTTCAGTTTGTGTTTTGAGAGATGCAATGATTTTGACTTCTGTTCTAGCATGTACTCTTTTAGTTGTTGTGTTTAGATTTCTAGTCAGTTGGCATGTGGAGATTTATCTGTGATGATTGATTTGGGATTTAATATGTATTTATGGGTTTTAGTTTATATATCATTAGATTTTTGTGGTGATGTTTTCCTATTCACTTAATTTATGGAATTTATCTTATCACGCTCTTATTGCATTTTCTATATCATTTTTTTCCTCTCATCCTAAGGATGGTATTTAATTAATTTTGACAAACTATTTTATTTAATAAATAGACATGATTAACCTAATTATTAAAAATTACAGGGTGTCACAATAAGATCATTTTACTGTTATTGTCGCGTATACTACGAGGTATTTCTTTAAAATGCTACAAAGAAGAACATATGAAATCTAACTAGAAATATGGAGTCCTAAAAAATATTTGACGTTGACTGTCTTGAGGTCAACCTAGTCATCATCATTATAGACTAGTAGATGATGACCTTGGCCAACAAGAATGCACGAAACATATATAATTTTTAGTTTTAATTAAATACTAAAAAATAGTGAACTAATGTATCTTTAAAAAAATAACAAGCACCACCTTTATCTGTAAGCACAAAAAAATTGTAGAGTGTAAGTCCAAGCTTGCTCGTTGCAAGTTGAATTTTGTGGGTGATTGAAAACCAGTGCTCTATCGTTGCCTTAGCTATTATTATATCAAAGTTACACAACGACGAACTAAAATGAGGTGCTTATATAGTGGTGTTAAATAATTCTTCCATTCCCTAAATATTCCAAACTTCAACATATATCTCATTCACCGACCTTGAGTTTCCATGGGCCTTTATTTTATTTTCTCCCTTTTAATTAACCTCAATAAATTATCTCTTGGACAACATATTCTCGTAGAAAAATGTAATCGGAGGGAGGTGCTGATGCGTTTGAGCTCTATGTTTTGACCAAGTGCTCTTTTTCCCATATAACCGACGAAGCTTGCTAAAACATTTTGTATAAATAGATTGATATTTGAAATGAGGAGGATGAATAACCATAAGAGGTACTAACATCCACAACAACAATAGAGGGAGCAAAATTTCACAAACACTTGGAATATTTAGATGAAAAAAGTGTGAGTTTTAAATTAAATATGGATGAGTTTTGATATAAATTTCTTGAGAGTCCTTTTATTAGAGGAGCATGAATTGTTGCAACTAAAAGAGGAGCCTGCCTTATTTGGAGTGATTTATCAATTTTTTCCATGTGGGATTCGTGATTGAGGGTGAAAAGTAGCGTCGCGTCCGAACGCTAATCGTTGAGTTCGTTTCGCCTACTCAATACAAAAACTTAAGTTACGACTGCACTTGCGATACAAGTATAGCGGTAAGTCGGATATTGAATCCATAAGGAGTGTTAGTATATCTCGTAATCAGTTTATTAATTCAGGAATAAAAATGTAAAAAGGTGATGGGTGGTTGTAAATAAAAGGAAAAGAGAGAAGTTAAGTATAAACAATAATTAATAAACATCACAAAATTCGAGAGGGTTGGGATCACGTACCCGCCGTGGGCTAAACACGCAAAATTCGAATTTTGGTTCGAAAACATTTAATCGAGCATTTTTAATTAATCATAAACATCACACATGAAGGAAATGAAGCCAACAATGCGAGATTAAATATTTAATAAAAAAATGGTGACACGCATCTTAAAATTGGATTATCGCTTTAAATACTAACGTTGCGTGACAAAGAAAGTTAAATGCATAATAATCCCATTTTAATATGCGAGCTTTCAATTAAATGCGATTTTACACAAAAACTAATTGTCGGAGCTCGACGCCCATCAATGGCGGACACACGACCCAAACCCAATTTAACTACTCAGCACACATGATTAAACTAATTAATAATTTAAACAAGAAATAAATAAATACACAAATTTTAACTAGGCGTGAAATAAATAAGCATGGAAATTAAATTAATACAAAGCTTGGAAATAAAAGGAAGAACAACTATATTAATTGGTTGGGATAATTAAAAGTGCACTTACTATCCACAAATGAGGAACACCTAATGTGGAGAAAGAAATGAGCTCCCCAAAACTCTAACCCTTACCTAAAACTATCTAAAAATTAATTATATCTGTTTTTTACACAAAATTCCTTTATATAGTAAAAGGAATTAAATAAGAAAAGAAAAGGCAAAATATCAGCTCAAAACAGGGGATCGATCGATCGGTCTCTTTGATCGATCAATCGATGGTAAAAATATCAGCCCACTGTCTCAGCTCGAGGGAAAAAACTGAATGATCGATCGATCGATATTTTTGATCGATCGATCGATGGCTACAGGTCTGCACAAGCTCCTCCTGTTTTGGTGTGTTTGGTTTTCTCGTCGGCTAAAATCGCCGTAAATTCTTCGTTCTGGATCGGAATCACGCACCGTTCGCGATCACGCGAAGCTTGCGAGGAGGGCTACAACTTTCGTGATGTTGGGACAGGTGCCCAAGCAGTGAATTGACCGAATTGACCTTGAACGTGCGATCACATACGGAAATTGAGCGAAAAGCGTCCGAACTTCACACTTAGCATCCAAATACCTATAAAAGCTCAATTAACCCATGCAAAACATGTTAACATAGAAACCCAAGGTTGTTTGGTTAACGAGCATAAATATAGGGAATAAGATACCCGAGGGGGCTAAAATGCGTCGGTTCGAGGGATGAAATACGTAATATTTGCGTATTATCACTTCATCTTTAACTTTTTATCTTAATGTAATAAGTGGATACGTAAAAGGTAGGATGCGTGTAAAAATAACAAGGGCTTTTGTTTGATTCTAGAAATTTGAAGTTATTTTGTGGCTTGGGATTATTTTTATGTAATTATTTAGGATAGAGGGGAAGCGACACATGGCATTTACCTTTTATTTATTCTCGGATGGAATAATGAGTTATGTGTGAGAATTCAACCTAAACATGTCATTTTAAAAACAAATCAATAATAACATTATTTACGCGGTAGTACAATAAATTCACTATACTAGTCTCTACTCTTACCATTTACGCTGGGAATGCTCCTACAAACTCTAACTTTGCAATTCGATGACATAAAAAATAGCTTACGTCCAACTCTAAATAGATACGACATTATATTAAAGTACTAGATTGTATCCCTGCGCGATGCACGGGTGATGTACAGTTATTGCATAAACTATATGCGAGTAACAAAAATGTGTATTTAAAATATGGACAAACGGATGATTCCATTCTATGCGCACACGTCGTACTTATGGCACAATTCTTGGTTTTCTAATATTGTGGGTATAACACATCTAATCATCATTGCACATATAAATAGTTATAGTGAAAAACATAGTATGGGAATTTATTTTTATTTTTTTAATCAAAAACTAAACTATCATTTGCAAAAATATCTACATCCAATTTTGGACCAATTCAACTTGATCGGACCACCCAACGACATGAAGTCTACCCTTTAAAAATCAAAATGTCAACTATGGTAGAAAACATAAGATGAGATCCTCATGAAAAATGAATCTCCTAAAGATTTCAAACACTACAAAATGGAACATATGAGCCATGTGCAACCCTTGATGATAATAGAATCCAATAAAATCATTGTTGATAAATTTATCACTGATTAAAAAAGTGGATTCATCCACTTGATGATGATTCTCCCCAACTGCTTGAGAGAAACTAATATTTTTTTATATAAATGATCCTCCACAAAATAATCACATGATTCCAAGACCAAACACATGATTAACCAGCAGAAAATACCTGATTTCAAAGCTTTCATAAACCAATCTGATCCGACCAATTGAATCTGAAATTATTGATAGTCTCAAATAAAATGAGGAAAAAATAACACCCCATGTGCAACGCTGCAAACCATTGGGTCATAATCATTAATTCAATCAACAATTAAGACCCATCGCCTTTGACTAATGTGATCCTTATGCTCTGAGAACTCTGATGTAGTGGGAATTTAGCCATGTGATCTTAGCAACCACGATTTAATGATGCCTCATAGAAAAAAAATGATCTCAGCCCTTTGAAACCGATTGTACCCTTCGTAAATTGATGTAGAATCACCATCCTAAAGATGATCATCATCAACCCTGTGCAAAACCTGCATATGTCATAGATGATATATTATTGATGAAACTTTATAAGATACAGATCTGACCTAACAGATCTCTAATATGCAATATTATAATGGACAACAGATCACTACAAGATCTAAGCCATTGATTTGAAAATGTAACCCTTAACACTCCCTCATCAAAATTTATACCTAAAACTCACGATCCATTCACAAAAGAATAAATCCATCATAAAACGGATCTATATCCTCATATCCATTAAAACAAACAACCAAAACTATGAAATCCATCCAAGAAAACCTGAATCACTATCTTTTAATCCCACAGATGTGTTGGGATTAACCAAAAGAGATGGCATGGACGGGCGATAAATTATTGACGCTGCATGGAAAGAGACAAATACTCGTTTTGAAGGAAGAAACATCTATTATGGAGCAACTCAACAACCTAGTATAGCCTCAATAATCAATCCCCGATTGTAATAACTAGCTGAGATTCATGGAAGAACTACAGAATGAGACACCATTTTTAATATTAGTTATTAGATTAATAACGATCTCTTCCCCAAGCACCTCTCTTCGAGCCCTGGTTAAGAAAATGTCTTCCAAATAAGTAAAACAAGTTATATAAATACAACTGAATCCACATAAAATTTCAAATAATACTCAAAATATAACTCATAAAAAATGAACAAATAAATATACCAAAAAAATCTAAAACTATTGTTTACCTCATCATACATTTGTTTTGGTGGAATTAAATAAGGCGCACCCATGAAGATATAAAATATATGCTTAGTGAGACCTAACAAACTCCAGCTACAATGAGGAAGGGGCCCTAATGATGATTCGCTGACAATGGCCAATTTTATAATCGACCGAGTTCTTATAAACACTCAACTCAATTAGATTTTTATTCATTGATTGGTTCAACAAGATGAGGTTCTTAAGAAATACAAATTATGGAAGTCCAAACTTTCCTAATGGTTTTATTGATACACCTCTTACCTTATTATAACCATTATCTGGATGTTTTCACCATGAGGAAAAAATCATTTTTTCATAATTGAGAATAAGACATACTATTACAAAGCAATACCCTTTAAGTTAAAAATAATGATGGCATAATATATCAAAACCTAGTCAATTTTATGTTTGAAAGTATGATTGGGAAAACCATGGATGTATACATAGATAAATTTTGCCAAATATCTTGAAATTATATGAGTAATTAAAATACCTCGAAGGGGACTTATCAATTTTAAGAACCTAATAAACGATGTTCAATCATAACAGGTCTGTTTGTGGTATTTCTTTAGGAAAGTTCACCATCCATATAGTCACTCAATAATGAATTTAGGCATTGTTATATAAAATCCAAGATATTCTTAACATTTAGTCCCCACATGGGATTAAAGAAGTTCAAAACCTAACTGATAGAGTTTCAACTATCAACAAGTTTATGAGCAAAGCAACAAATAGATGTTCGCCCTTCTTAAAAAAACTTAGGAAATCTTAAAGTGGACCAAATAGTGTGAGGAAGACTTTAAGTAATTAATGAACACATTGGATTCACCACTCCTCTCGACACATGTCATATACGAAAACTATTTTTATATTTGGTCTTTTTGCACCAACAATTTATTCAACATTATTTAGATAAAAACTCGGGCGTAATTAAACATTTACTACATCAAGCAGGCCTTTCGAGGAGCCGAATTCTGTCATATTGGGATGGAAAAAAGTTTCTACTTTTTACTTATACATTCATGCCAAGGACCTTAATAATATTTTCAAACCCACGCTATTGTAATTTCAATATATGAGTCTTTTATAAACTAGATACCTCATGCATATTTGTCAAATGGTTGTTTAAGATTGAAGAGTACGATATCCATTACATGACAATGATGAGTTCACATGCTCAAAAGAATTAGATCCCTTTAGGGAACTCCCATAATTTATTCCTTCACTTGGACTTAATGGATATTGTTTTTGGATGACTCTTATAATAGACATAGAAGTGGGACAAGACTTCTATCCACACTCCTAACAAGAGAGACATGGACTACGTTTTGATATGAAACTTCCATTCAACATACAATGAAGTTGAGTACGAACTTATATTAGTCTTATGTAAGAGTATGCATTATACTTAAAGTTTCCTATAGGATTAGGTTGTCTTATTCCATTAATTAAAACCCACTTTGTGTCTTTGTCCAAGAGGTGAACATATCGGATTCAATCTATAACAAACCTTAAGTACACCGCTTAGGAAAAGGTATAAGACTTAGTGGACTTAGATTCACACCTTGGTTAAAAATGTTTTTAAATTAAAAAATCTTTTTAATTAACCTTGGTTTTGTAATTTTATCAAATACACATGCAAATATACTTTTCATACAGAAAAATCTATTTTATAAACGTTTTATGTATTTTATATATGGATTGTCTTAGCCTTAATATACGTCCTTAGAGCTTGCCTCAAAACTTATTTTTGAAATTTTTCTAAGGCAAAGTGGACGAAAATCTCTGGACACTCTCGCGGCCCGTTTCACTACAGTGATGCTCTAGTGATAATCTTCCTCGCTGCAATGACAGTGTCTTGACGAATTTTAGGTCCCGTACAAAATCTCTAAACTTTGGCGTGGCCTGGATCATTTTAAGTTCACTTTGATGAAGGATTTCCTCGATGCAGCAGTAGGGACATGCATCTGACAGCCCGAAAGTCACTTTTCATAAGATTCGCCTTAAAAATCTGCTTGGAGAGTGCATCATGTATAACTTTTTGGGTGACTAAGACCCTAATACGACTATTTGACACCATAAGAGCATGATTCAATGGCTAAATATTTAAGCGTCTTTTACTCTTCCAAACTAAGAGTGAGAGATTTGAAAAAAAAAAATTGCTGGTAAAAACATTTCACATATTTTAGAGCACATTTTTTCACTCATCTTCTTCGAGTTCCTCAAGCAATTATTTTTAATAGAGGTATATTTACTCACCTTGTGTTCAAAAATTTATTTTCATTAATGAGTAAATATTTTCTCTTCATTGGCTTAGAAAACTCATTTTGAGATTTAAAGCACCACATCTTTGCAAACATCCTAACACATATATCTTTAGGATTCCCTAAAAAATCCAAGGTGCAATATTTTGGTTGCTTGGAGATTTCATCTAGGAACAAAGTTGCTTCAACTCTAAAGAAGAAATTTTTGGCAAAGGACTTGACGACATTGGTCGCGGACCAAAATCGATTGCGGCTATGTAGCGTTCTTCGAATTTCGGTGCTCTCCACAGAGGGTATGATGTGAAAGAGTTTCTAGTCGATCATAGAATTATGTTATTGTAACTTTATTTCTAGTTGTAATACCATATTACATCGGCCCGAGTTTTTTTTCTTTGTGGGTTTTTCCTCGTATGCCATGGTGTTGTGATATATTGTTTACCTTTTTCACACTTAGATTAAATCACCTAATATTGAAGATAAAATTTGGTGTAATCTATTTGGTAAATAATTTATTACATGAACCTTAGGAGTTGTCTTGTACCCATAACAAGAAATTAAAGGACTTGTGGGTTTTTCCTCGTATGGCTTGGTGTTATGCTATATTGTTTACCTTTAATCACCTAATATTGATGATAAAATTAGGTTAATCTATTTGGTAAACAATTTGTCACATAAACCTTAGGTGTTGTCTTTTACCCATAACAAGAAATTAATGGAAAACCTTGTCTCTTTATTAACAAGTGATTTTAATTGGGTATCTTCCATTTATCTTAGTTTCGGGCACACACACTCTCATCTTACATCTAAGGGTTGAGCAATAAAAAATTTCCAACACCTATGAGCTACTAATTAATCAAGTAAATTAAGAATATGGGCAAGGTAAAACACTATCAGAGTTTATCTCATAGTGACGGGCAGATCCTTGGGGCATAGAACGAGTACACTAACGAACTAATTTGTTGGCCTTGTTATCTCAGACACACTTGTCAAGGGTAAAATTATATTTTTTACGAAAAAGAGGCATCGAGACGACTGATGAGGTCGACGTCCATTAGGCAGAGCTTTTCCTAAGTTGAATGGATACTTTGATTGAATATTTAACGAGAGGTGAGTTCCTAAAAAGTACTTGATGTGCAAAAGATTAGTTACTAATACATGTGTTGATACAAAAATTTACCACCCTACATGGACCAATTACAAGCCAGCACGTGTCATCCAATGTGGCACAAGTCCAAGTCAGCCTGATACAAAAACTTGATGAGCAAGGAAGCCCGACCAACAAAGAAGCCCGACCAAAAACCTGTATTGCTAATGAATCGACAACAGTCTTATAGCCTGTATTTCCAATGAAGCGACATCATTCATATATTTAATTCTCATTATGTATTGATGTAAATGCCTAACGAATGAAGGCATTCCCTCCTTTCACACGACAACTATCAGTACCCCTCTTGGGCTATAAATACATTGTATCAAAAAATAACTCAATGCAATCAATACATAACAGTGAACGTAGGCTATTCCATTTAGTCGAACCACTTTAAAATTTCTTATATCTTGTTTGTTTTACTTATTTTATCTGTGATCAATTAATTAGGCCTAGTCTATTTTTTTGCATCAACAAATTGGCGTTGTCTGTGGGAACGTATTGCTAAACGTTTTCACTAATTCATCATCCATGGCTAAAATTTCGTGAATCAAGTACCAGAAATGAGGAAATTTTTCCTAATACTTCTTCCCCTCCAAATAATAATGATTTAACAGGAATTTTGGCTAACTTGGCCAAGGGTCAAGAGGCTATGCAGGATACTATACGACAATTGGCCCAAACTCTGCAAATTGGAGTTCCTACACAATTTAATCAAGGGAATATGCCATCGCTGCCAACAACGAGTGTTGGGCATAGCCGTTGCAGAACTTCTAGGGATCCTTCATACCTTCCTGGAGTAATTTCCTCTATCACTGGTACTAATTCCACTGATGGACAGTCCCTCATCCCAGAAAGATTGAGTGTCTTAGAAAGGCTAAGTAGGGCCTCTCCTTTCGATCGTTTGGGACCCCAAGAAAATGCCCTACGGGTTGCGTCGAGAAATAATCGATGACCAAGCAATTTAACGAAATGTTCAGCCTAATCCAGATTAAATACCTAATGAACTGATAGGTCGAGTCAGAGAGAAGGTTCGCAAGAAGAAAGTTCAGCATGATCAGTTGGTTGGCATAAAAAAGTTACCACCTATAGATCTGGAGCCGATAGTGATGCCTGGAAAGGTACTACTCAGCATTTAGAAGATCGATTGCGAGAAATGTCCAAGGCCAAGAAATCTCTCCAGAGAAGTTTTATTAAAGGATCCCCCTTTGTGCAAACCATCGTAGATTTCCCTACACCAACCAAGTTTAAAGCTTCAGTGGTCACTCACAAGTATGATAGGAAGACTGATCGAGTTCTTCATATAGAATAATACCAAGCAACGACTGATATCTATGTTGTCCCTGATGAGATGAGGTGCAACGTATTTTTAGGAACAATCACTAGATCTGCTCAAATATGGTATAATAGTCTTCCTTGGGGACAGATTTCTTGCTTCCAATAACTTACCGAGCTATTCATTAGTAACTTCTGATTTGAGCAAAACCAGTGAATCGAGTAGCTCATTTGCTTAGTGTGAGACGGAAGGTGGGAGAAAGTATCAGTGATTACATCACTTATTTCGATAACGAGAAATTGGAAATCATTGATTACGAAGAGAAAATTGCAATCACTGGCCTCATGAGTGATTTGCTTCCTGACAAACTGTACTATACTTTGGAAAAAGATCCCCTAAAGACGATGAAAGAATTGATGGCCAAAGCAGCAAAGATTATAAACGTTGAGGAAGATATGGCTACCAAAAAGAATTTAGATGCAAAGGCGGAAGAAAAGGCGGAAGGGAACTCAGGTAAGAGGGAGCACAAGAATCATAATGAACGCAGGAATTTGAAAGAAAAAAAAAGCCTAGATCGGCTCAGGAAATTTACCAATTACACTCCCTTAAGTGTGGATATACATCATGTTTTGGAAGAAATCAAGCACAATAATGATTTGAGTTAGCCTGAAAAGTTAAGGTCACCTGCTGATAAAAGGGATAAGCCAAGTATTATGAATTTCACAAAGATCATGGTCATACGACCAATCGGTGTATTGCTCTCTAGAATGAGATAGAAGCATTCATCCGAAAAGGAAAATTGGATAGATTTGTTGATCGACAAGTTGGTGGAAGAACTGGAGGTAGAGGTCGATATAGATCTAAATCACCAGTTAAACCCAGAGAAGATAAAAAGAGGAACCATGACGAGGATCCAGAAGATGATCCTAACCTTCCCAAGAAGCCTAGAATTTGATGGTTCAACTTTCAAAAACCAATCAACTCAAGTCCTAGAATTTGCCTAAGTCATAATTTTCAATTATCCAAAGATAGGCGAAACCAATTTTAGCAAATGACTTGAATAAACCAAATTTACCCAATATTTAATTTAGTCCCAATTTAAATGAGTGTGATAATAAAACCGAATTTTATCTTGAATTAATTCTAAGCATGCGTTCTAAATTATGAGGCAAGATAAAATAAACAATATCACACTACGCCGCGATGTACGAGGAAAAACCCAAGACGGGAAATAACCTCGGACGGCCCTAGCCACAAGTCCACTAGATACGGAATTACAATTACAAGACAGATAGACTTACAACGACTGACTCGATCCCTCTCAAGCCTCGACGCTTCTTCTCGTAGAAACCTCTTCCTAGCGAACAACCTCGGAACACCACCGCGGTCTCGGAATCCACCGATGGGACTTTATATGGTCACCGTCACCCAAGCATGGAGCCTTTCTCCGTGTGGGTAGAATCTCAACAAAAAGTCTTCTTTGTGATGGGGTGTAGAAGCAAACCCGAAACGTCTCTTCTTGAATTCGGTAGAGAAAACCGGTGCCAAAAACTCCAAGTAAAGAATATGAATATAGAACCTTGGAATAAACAACTATTGGGTGTAAACTAGAGTGTGTATGAATTTTTTCTTTAAGAACTAACACTCAAAACATGAACATTTTCCCTAAGCAATTTTGCTCTCAAACTCTCCTTTAGAGATGGAAATGAATTGGAAAAGTTGTCTTGGAAAATGTGTTTCCCACACATAATAATGTATGAAAAAGTTGGTTAAAAACCAAGTGGGGAAAGTGGGAGAAAACTGCAAAAAACTGCTCAAAACTGTTCCCGCCCTGGCGTCTCGTTCGAACGAACTTGACTCTCGTTCGAACGAGACTTCTAACGAGCGTCCAGCCTGGGCCCGTTAGAATCTCGTTAGATACCTCGTTAGAACAAAAAACTCGTTCGAACGACATATCGAACGAATGACCAGTTTAGGGTCGTTGGCAAACTCATTCGAACGAACTTGGTTCGAACGACAAAATTCGTTCGAATGAAACCTGGTTCAAACGAAAAAACTCGTTCGAACGACTTTTCTAACGAACAACCAGAAAGATTGAAAAATTCGATTTTGGCCCAGAAACTTTTATAAACTTTTATATACTTATTTTAAAGTTTCTAATTGATTCTTTCTAAAAATAAAATGCAGTTTTTATTTCTCCTAACACCCAATACAAATTGTTCCAAGCTCCTATATTAATATAATTACATTCATACCTTGGGAGCATGGAACCTTAGTTGATGACGTAGAAACGAGGCACGCAAACCGGCATTTGGATGAAGCTTTATATTCTTTGCCGCTACGTCTTCAACACACACTTCATAGGCTTGAGAATATTACAATCAAATACATTCCTATGAATAAATGTTTTTGTCCGGAATTGAGCCAAAACTATATATGGACTCAATTGGAAATTTGTGTCCTTACAAATCTCCCCCTTTGGCTATTCCGGGACAAAAACCAAACAAAAATCCTAAAGGGCCGTCAAGCTCTACTAGACTCAAAACATAACCCGCCCAAACTTGACTCAACCCAAGGATCAAACGCTTTGCCATAGAAAGATGCTGCTTTAGAATAATTCCTGCACACTTAAGCAAACTCATCAAATGCATAGGGAATATCAAAATATTAAATGCAATTAATTCATTACTCCCTAAATTAATTCTCCTCTTTATCAAGACACATGACCTACTTAGAAAGACGTCTCCCCCTAAGATAAATCTCCCCCAAACTAAGATACGATAATAATAGGATTAGATACCATTTCTCCCCCTATCATCATTCTCCCCCTTTTTGTTCGGGAATAGGCAAAGGATAAAGAACTAATAAACAGCATGTGGAAGCTTAAAGTGATAAGACATGAACGCATATGGGCAATAAAAGCAAGGCAAAGACAAACAAATATCATATATATATATATACTATAAAGATACCAATAAGTACGTGCATATATAGATAGATATAAACACACACATGACACAAAATACAATAAGTTTGCACACTCGTATGGCAAAAATGTGTCATATGGAAACGGAAGTGTAGGGGTGTGAACTAGCAACAAGAAAATTTAGACCCAAACACTTAAGAAACGTTCACGGAGTTCTCATTTGATTGCAAACTTCATCACAGTTAAATATAACCTCATGTGACAATATAAAGATTGAACTCAATGAACAAACATACACAATGCATACAAGCCTAGCAGGATGATGATTCTACAAACCAAATAGAGTCATGACATTAAAGACATCTAGGATAAAGGGACATTGTGCAAACCGTTGATATACCATCCAATTCTCCCTCAATAAGCATATATATTCTTTTATTTTTGAATGAATATATCAAACAAACATAGGCCTTGGCAATTGCTTTCTGTTTAATGCCAAATATTCTGTTTTTAGGCCTTTGGATCACGTATTTCTTTTAGATCCAATCAACGGTGGCTTACTATCGCAGAGGATTTAATTCATCCTTTCGGAGCCCTTCCCCGTGCATATATTAATTTATCATGTTTTCATTTTTCACACAAATCTCACATGCAACGGATTTTGACATGCACTAGTCCTCCTAGGGCATAGATATGTAGATGACTAGATTGATAGGAGAACACCTCAAAAAGCTCAAATATAACATGTGACATTAAGATTTCAAAAGAGCTCGTGCATGTGTGAAAAGAGGCATATAGAAATAGAATCCATTTAAACAATACAAAATCCAACTACTCCATATAAAACATGGTAAAGAACATTTTAAGGATTGAAACTCTAAACCAAAAGTTCTAGCCACGTGGGAGCGTAAAAGATGGGATTCAAACACAAGTATATGCCACTTAAAGTGTGTCAAACTAAAATACACACAAAACATAATCTTTTTGAGTTTTTAACATTTGTAATCAAAAATAAAGATATATACTCAAAAGACTAAACAAAAATCATTTGTATTTTTCATTAAGCTTAAATGAAATAAATAAAAACACAAATGATAAACAAAAAATCTTTTTATATTTTTCAGTTAAATCAAACACAAAATATAATACAAAAAGATAAACAAGTCATTATTTCTAGCATGTGATATGAAATAAGGCAATGACTAGAAAATGACTAAACAGGCATACATTTAGCATGTGAATATAGCATGAAGTACAAAGGCTAAAGTATGCATAACACTAACACATTCATCCATTAGATTTAGCAAGGGAGGAAGCATGTGAAAGTAAATGAGAATCAAAATCCCTATTTTGTAAGGCAACCAAGTCGGATTTCCTAACCCAAATTAATGAAGAATTACTATCTTGGGGTGTTGGATCGTTAATTACCGTGGTTACTTTACTATGGGATTCTCTAGGAATTCGTTTAAGATCTAAACAAAATTTCCTAAGATGACCTTTTCGACCACAATGTGTACAAGTAAGAACATGTCGAAAAGATTTTCTTAAGGAGTGATCTCTAAAATCTTTCCTAGACGATTCTCCTAAAACTTTGGTTTTGGCATTATTAGAAAATTCATTACAAGTATTGAAGCTTAAACCACAAGTGTCATTTTTAATTTGGATCGTTCCTAACATTTTATCTAGTTTTTCTGAACGACACTCCAAATCAAATTTGACATTACTAGAGTCTTTTAATTTGTCTTGTAATTCTAAAATGGTAGACTCTAATAAAGCATTTTTCTCTTCAAAAGCAAGAAGCTCCTTTTTCAAGGATTCCATTAAACCCCTAAGGCTATCTCTCTCGCCTTCTACATATTCAAGCTTCTCTTGAAGAGTCCTCTCATGTGTCCTAAGGTCTTCTATTAAAGCATTTTCATCAATGACCTTGACACTCTCTCTTAAACTAGCTTCAAACTTCAAATTAGCTCTTTTTAATTTAATAGATTCTGTATACAGTTCTTGAAAAGCATTTTGAAGTTCACTCATATCAACCTCATCTTCATTTTCACTCTCTCTTTCTTCTTCACTCTCACTATCATAAAAAATAAGAGAATCATGTACAACGACCTTGGAAGTGGCATGTGCTATCGTTTCATCATTCGATGAGTTCTCACTATCACTCACATGTCTAGCCATAAAAGCCACAAAATTTTTCTTAGTGGGGGAATCGGGCTTTTCTTCCTTATCACTATCACTAAGGGTTGCATTATATGCAGTGGGTCGTTTACCCTCTTTCCTTAGTTTAGTGGGGCACTCATAAGCCCTATGTCCATAACCTTCACAACCAAAACACTTATTAGACTCGTCCCTATCTAAATTGTCATTACTAGTTTTAGGGATCTTCTCGGCTTTAGAAACCTTCTCGCTTTTATCATGTTTAGAAGTGTCAAATTTCTTAAAATCATTTTTATATTTATCTTTGTTAAATTTAAGAAATTTTCTAAATTTACGAGCAAACAAAGCCATATCTTCTGAGTCACTATCACTATCGCTCTCTACTACTTGTTTGACCTCTTTTCGGGCTTTTAAAGCAACGCCCTTTTCAATTTTCTTTTCATTTTTAGAGGGAAACATATCTAGTTCATAGGTTTGTAAATCACCTACAAGCTCTTCTAATTTCGTAGAGGCCAAAGTGGGTAAAGAATTTAAAACGGTCACCTTTGGAATAAATCTATCGGGTAGGGACCTTAAAATTTTCTTTACAACACGGTCGTCAGGTATTTTCTCTCCCAAGTTAAAAGATGAATTAACAATATCAGAAAGTCTAGCATAAAATTTATCAAAAGTTTCTAATTCATCCATTTTGATAGTTTCAAATTTAGTGGTGAGGTTTTGGAGTTTTGAAGCTTTAACGACACTAGTTCCTTCATGAGTTAATTGTAAAATATCCCAAGCTTCTTTAGCGGTTTCGCACGTCATAATCAGTCGGAATTCATCCGGTGCGACAACGCTAAATAAGGCATTTAAACCACGGGAATTAAAGTTAGCAAGTTTAAACTCATTTTCAGTCCATCTATCGGCGGGTTTGATAACACGTTCATTTTCAACTAAGTAAGTTGGTGGGGAGTATCCGGTAACAACAGACATCCAAACTCTCTCGTCGATAGATTTTAGTGCCGATCTCATTCGCGCTTTCCAATACGCGTAGTTTGAACCATCGAAAATAGGAAATTTTGAAAATGGGGAAAAATCCATTTTAGCAAAAGATTATTTAAAAGATCGTTAACGAAATAATTTATCGCTTTGGCTCTGATACCAATTTGAAAGTGCAAGTGTCCCAATTAAAATATTAATTTCCTTCGGGTGTTTAATTAATCTCGATTAAAAACATTTTAATTTCCTTTTTAATATAATGCGGAAGCGTTGTAAAACAGGTGATGGTTCAACTTTCAAAAATAACACCAAGTTTTAATTTCTCAAAACAAATTAAAACATAATTCAAGTCCTAGAATTTGCCTAAGTCATAATTTTCAATTATCCAAAGATAGGCGAAACCAATTTTAGCAAATGACTTGAATAAACCAAATTTACCCAATATTTAATTTAGTCCCAATTTAAATGAGTGTGATAATAAAACCGAATTTTATCTTGAATTAATTCTAAGCATGCGTTCTAAATTATGAAGCAAGATAAAATAAACAATATCACACTACGCCGCGATGTACGAGGAAAAACCCAAGACGGGAAACAACCTCGGACGGCCCTAGCCACAAGTCCACTAGATACGGAATTACAATTACAAGACAGATAGACTTACAACGACTGACTCGATCCCTCTCAAGCCTCGACGCTTCTTCTCGTAGAAACCTCTTCCTAGCGAACAACCTCGGAACACCACCGCGGTCTCGGAATCCACCGATGGGACTTTATATGGTCACCGTCACCCAAGCATGGAGCCTTTCTCCGTGTGGGTAGAATCTCAACAAAAAGTCTTCTTTGTGATGGGGTGTAGAAGCAAACCCGAAACGTCTCTTCTTGAATTCGGTAGAGAAAACCGGTGCCAAAAACTCCAAGTAAAGAATATGAATATAGAACCTTGGAATAAACAACTATTGGGTGTAAACTAGAGTGTGTATGAATTTTTTCTTTAAGAACTAACACTCAAAACATGAACATTTTCCCTAAGCAATTTTGCTCTCAAACTCTCCTTTAGAGATGGAAATGAATTGGAAAAGTTGTCTTGGAAAATGTGTTTCCCACACATAATAATGTATGAAAAAGTTGGTTAAAAACCAAGTGGGGAAAGTGGGAGAAAACTGCAAAAAACTGCTCAAAACTGTTCCCGCCCTGGCGTCTCGTTCGAACGAACTTGACTCTCGTTCGAACGAGACTTCTAACGAGCGTCCAGCCTGGGCTCGTTAGAATCTCGTTAGATACCTCGTTAGAACGAAAAACTCGTTCGAACGACATATCGAACGAATGACCAGTTTAGGGTCGTTGGCAAACTCGTTCGAACGAACTTGGTTCGAACGAAACCTGGTTCGAACGAAAAAACTCGTTCGAACGACTTTTCTAACGAACGACCAGAAAGATTGAAAAATTCGATTTTGGCCCAGAAACTTTTATATACTTATTTTAAAGTTTCTAATTGATTCTTTCTAAAAATAAAATGCAGTTTTTATTTCTCCTAACACCCAATACAAATTGTTCCAAGCTCCTATATTAATATAATTACATTCATACCTTGGGAGCATGGAACCTTAGTTGATGACGTAGAAACGAGGCACGCAAACCGGCATTTGGATGAAGCTTTATATTCTTTGCCGCTACGTCTTCAACACACACTTCATAGGCTTGAGAATATTACAATCAAATACATTCCTATGAATAAATGTTTTTGTCCGGAATTGAGCCAAAACTATATATGGACTCAATTGGAAATTTGTGTCCTTACACTTTATAATGGACAAAAATGTTCATTCTGCCTATAACATGATCATGGGAAGAGTTGGTCCAAATAAATTCAAAGTTGTACCCTCTACTATTCATCAATGCCTAAAGTTTCTGGACATTTTTAGAGTTGGAGTAGTAAAAGGAGATCAGAAAGTAGCTGGAGAATGCTACTATTACTCTTTCGAGGAGGAAGATATGTTAGATACAAAGAGGAAAGCAACCACTTATCAAGTGGATATGTCTGAGTTGAACAAACAAATATGAGGTTGAAACCTTAGATCCACGAGATGAATCGGAGCTTGTAAAAGGCCAAGTGATGGAGGCAACAAAAAGCATTATTCTGAAGGATGATAAACCAGAACGAACTACTCAAATAGGAGCATCATTGGAACCGGTTCTTAAATAGGAGTTGGATTTCTTGAGATAAAAAAATAGGTGTTTGCATGGAGTCATGAAGATATGCCAGGCATAGACCCAAATTTCCTACGCCATGAGCTTAATGTTAGTAAGGAGGTTAAACTTGTGAAGCAGCGAAGAAGAGTTTCTAGCCCGGAAAAGAACCAAGCTATACAGGAAGAGGTGGAGAACTTTAAAAATCTTCCTTTATTAAGGATGTGAAGTACCCGGACTGGTTGTCCAATGTAGTTTTGGTAAAAAAGAAAAACAATATGTGGTGGATGTGTCTGAATTTTACTGACCTGAACAAAGCATGCCCAAAGGATTACTTTCCTTTGCCATGAATTGATCAACTTGTGGATGCTACTTCAGGGCACGAGCTGCTAAGTTTCATGGATGCATATTCTGGTCATAACCAGATCAAAATGAAGCCAGAAGATAGAGAAAGTACTTCCTTTATTACTCCCCGAGGAACTTATTGCTATAATGTTATGCCATTTGGTCTAAAAAATGCAGGTGCTACTTATCAGAGACTGGTGAACAAAGTATTTGAGGAGCAGATAGGTAAGAACATGGAGGTGTATGTTAATGATATGCTCACTAAGAGCAAAAAAGTTAATAATCATATTACCGACATCAGCCAGACATTTGATCAATTGGAAAAGCACCAGATGAAGTTAAACCCCACCAAATGCGTCTTCAAAGTTCAGGAGGGAATGTTTCTAAGATATATAGTAAATCAAAGGGGCATTGAAGCTAATCCAGATAAGATTAAATCTCTGATTGAAATGCAAACCCCGACCTATAAAAAGGATGTTCAAAGACTAACTGGGAGCGTAGCAGCACTCAATAGATTTATGTCTCGAGCAGCGGATAAATGTGTGCCATTCTTTAAGGTTCTCTGGAAAAACCTTTGAATGGAACGATGAATGCAAAAAAGCCTTCCTATAATTGAATAAGTACCTAGGAACAACACCATTACTCTACATTTGGCAGTTTTTGAGTCAGCTGTCAGCTCTGCCTTGATCAAGGAGGAGAATGGAGTCCAGAAGATAGTTTATTACACTAGCAAAGCTTTTCGAGGAGCAGAAGTTAGAAATCCCATACTGGAGAAATTAACGTTGGCCTTAATTGAGGCTAGTAGACGAATGAAGCCATATTTTCAAGCTCACATCATAGTGATATACACTGACCTGCCACTGAGGCAAGCTTTACATAAGCCATAAAAATCCGAGAGATCGATGTATTGGGCTGTGGAGTTGGGGAAATATGACCTTATCTAAGAACTAAGAACTGCTTTCAAAAGCCAAGATGTGGCTGATTTTATTGCAGAATTCACTTACCCAGAGATCCCTGAGAAACAAGGGACTCTAGTCAAGAAACATGCAGGAGTTAGAAGACCTACTCAAGATATGCTCGACCAACTCCAAGCAAGGGAAACTACAGAAAAAGTTACCACCGATCAATCGAAACCGTTCAGCAGAGTACAGGAGATAAAGAAGAAATATGAGGAGGTGAAGGATATAATCTTCCATCAAGGGATTCTGACAAACCAATCATTTAACAACGATATCCCCATTTGGAGTATGTATGTTGATGGGTCATCCTGTGCAACCGAATGTGGAGCTGAAATCATTCTCAATACTCCAGACAAGATAGATATAGAGTACTCTCTACAATTCTAATTTCAAACCTCCAAGAATGAGGCAGAGTATGAAGTTGTGATTGGTGGTTTAAATCTAGCTAAATCACTGAATGCCGAGCAAGTTTTGGTATATAGTGATTCACAGTTAGTTGTAAACTAGGTGTTGAACTTATATGCAGCTAAAGGAGAACCGATGACCAGATACTTAGCCAAAGAATTAGAGATAATTTCCACTTTGCTAGTTATCCAGATGATCAGAATTTTAAGATTGGAAAATGAAGCACCCTATATCTTTGACTCACTTGAGTCTACATTATATAAGAGCTCATCTAGTTTGGAAATAGAGACAAAATTGTGTCTATCCCTAGTTGAACCAAAAAACCTCATAAATTTTATAGCTTTAATAATACTCATGTTCAATTTCATGAAGGTATATCACATACACCGCTCATTAGGACTGCATTCATATATTGATTTAGTCATGATATAATCATGTGTGAGTTATTTACCCTTAAAATGTTTTTTTAAATAATTTTTGGATTTATTTAAAATTTTCTAAGACTTTTAAATGATTTTTTGGTAATTAAAATCTATTCTTAATAAAGTTTTGTGGTTGATTTGTAAGTATATTTTTCCCCATAAAGCTGATCAGGGTAGAAACCGAAATCGGCACAAACTTATGTGGGCCCAATTTGTAATTTTAAAACTCCAAAAAAGCACGCATTTGAAAAAGATCTTGTCCATCCACATGTTGAGGTTATAGCAAACCGATTTTTGTTTCTTCATAGACTCAGAACCCTTTATTTAATCTGGTTTGTTCATTTGAGTTAATCAACGGTTGCATGTTATTCCTTTGCGATCCATGTGAAATCCTATCCATATATAAGGATTATAACCCTTTACCTCAGTTTAGTTTTTTCGGCTTTTAGGGTTTCCTCATTTGTTTTGAGAGACAAAAGATAGATAGATAGATAAATAGAGAGAGAGAGAGAGAGAGAGAGAGAGAGAGAGAGAGAGAGAGAGAGAGAGATACTGAGAGAAGAAACCTTTTGTTTCTTTCGTACAAACCCTAACCTGTTTTTCAATCAAACACCATATTTTTAACCCTAATCCAACACCTGAGTGTTTTGAGAGTTGTTGTTGGGTTGGTGAAATCTTATTTGTGGTTTGATCCTCTGTTATTTGAGATCTTCATTCCAACTTATTCATATTGGTTTGATCTCTATTTCTTCTTATAGAAATTTTATATCTAATTATTTTATGTCATATATCACTTAGATCTGCATTATTTTGTTTCTCGTCATGAGAAATCATATTTGTTTACTATTTCAATTTGTAAATATTTTTGAAAACTTCAGAATCTACAAATCTTATTTCCGTTTCTAGTTCTTACAAAATACGACTTCCAGTCTAGTTCAAATCGCAATCGGTGGTTTATAATTTCAAAAATCTTTTTCAAAGCCTTTGAAATTGTTTAAGACCTTGATCGTCTTTTGAGCAAGGTAACCTTGGATTTGAGGATATATTGAAAGATCAAGAAGTCTTTTGTTCTTTAAAGAAGAGAGAAACAAAAAGAACATCATATAGATCTGACTTATAATTTGATAGGATCTGTTTGTATAAATAAGTGTGAGTGTGTGCATGCATGTGTTAGAACACTATCACAAAACACTTATCACATTACTACACAAGAAGTGTTGGATTTAAGATCTTGAACTTCAAGAGTCGACGTAAAGTTGGAACAAAATCAGAGAAGTTACGAAGTTGGGAAAGCCACGGCAACATCAGAACTATAGAAAAGTTGGAATAAAGCCAGTGGAGTTGGTATATATTCTAAACTTATATATGTATGATTTATTTGCTTGTGTGTTAAATAACTTGTAACTTGAATATTTTGTTTTAGTGGATTTTTGGTTTGTGACTTAGAAGTCACCGTGGATGTTTCCTCAGTTAGGTGAGGTTTTACCACGTTAAAAATTGTGTGCACTTAATCTTTCTACATCATATCATCCTCTTCTAGTTGGTGTGCTGAATTAAACTGTTTCAGTTTTATTTTTCAAAACTAGTTATATAATCTTGAAGATATCTCGTACATAATTTGATTATACACATCTTGTGTTAAGCAGTTTGATTTAAAGAAAATGGTTTTCGTAAAAAAATATTTTGGAGCTACTTAGATGTTTAATCTTATATTAAACAACTTAACTGGTATTTTTCAATTGGTATTAGAGCTCAGGAAATTTTCGTTAAAGATCTTGTGTTTCTGAAATTGTCTTATTGAAATCAAACAATGGACGAGAAATTTGAAAGATTTGGTAACTTATCCAGACCCCCCCCCCCTCTTTGATGTAAATAACTTTCCTTACTTGAAGGTAAGGATGGTTGCTTTCATACAAGGAACCTTGGGAGATGATGTCTGGGACATTGTTGAAAATGGATACACATATCCTATAAAACCAGCCACTGTTGGAAGCACTGAGAGGATTAAGAAAATTTTAAGCAAATTCACTAAAGAAGAGAAGAAATATTCTCTAAACAATAACTTAGGAAAGAATGCCATTTTTATGTCAATAAATAAACATGAGTTCAAAAGGATCTCATCTTTTACCACTTATAAGGAAGCTTGGGATACACTTATGACTACACATGAAGGTGATACCAGAGTTAAGGCTGCTAAAACACAGATGCTCATTCAGCAGTATAACTCATGAATTATGACCGACTCTGAGTCATTCGATTACTTCTATATCAAATTAACTGATATTATGACCAAATTGCATGCAAATGGTATTACTTATGATAGGAGTGAAATTGTATCTAAAATTCTAAAATCATTACCACAAAAATTTGATAACAAAAGGTATGCAATTGAGGAGATGAGTGATCAAAATCTTACCCCTGAACTCCTCAGTAGAAATTTGAGAATTGTGGAAATGGAACTAGAATTCAAGAAGCAATTAACTCAGTCCCATTGGAAACAGTCCAGTTCTAATTTGAACTTCTCCTCTAAGTTGATAAAACCTGAATTGTCTATACCTACTGTTGACTTAGAATCTGATGAGGAATGTAAATTGGATAGTCTTGATAATCAGATTGCCTTAATGTCTAAACAATTTAAGAAACCAATAAAGTTTAGAAATAAAATGGAAAATGGACAAGGCAAGCTAATTTATCAAAATCCTTCCAGTAGTAGACCTCATGAGAAAAGATATGAGAACCATAATACCCATAATCACAAGAGACCTGAGAGAGATCTCAAGAATGTTGAATGCTATAGATGTGGAAAGTTAGGACATATGGCATAAGACATTAGAGTAAATTTGAACAAGAACCATAAACATACTAGGTCTAACCTATACAAGACATGGGATGACTCAAGTGACTCTGAAAATGATGAGCCTGAGTCCCAACACTATTGACCCCTGTATGTCATTCTTTGCTAAACTCATTTATAATGATGATCTGCATGTGTCTCTGACTGAACTTGATATTGTTAGTTCTACTCATGTTATAGTGAATAATCATATTACTGGATTGGTTGCTTTAATACTTGAGAATTTTGTTGATGCCAATGCGGGGTGTGTGAGTCAAATGGGAAGCGATAATGTCGAGGCCAATGTGTGTGTAAGTCCTAAAACTGAATATCCAAGGGACATTACACACTATGCATATAGTGATTCGAATAATGAAGACCTCCCTGATATACACACACTATATGCTATGACGCTAAAGAAAAGCTTCAAACTTGACAAAGTTATCATAGACCTTACTAGGAAACTAGATGACATGAGCGAGATGGTGAAACTTAATGCTGAAGAGTACACCACCCAAAGTCTAGTTTATGACAATCAAACAAAAAAAATTGTTGAAAAAATCAAGGACTTGTTCGAAAAGAATGAAATTCTGGAGAAAAAATACAAAGCTACTTTGTTGGAATTGGAACAAACTAAGGAAAAAACTTCTATTGTTTTCAAAAAATTTACTAAGTTTGAAAACAATTCAAAATGTTTTGAGGAATTCATTGTTGATAGCAAAACCAATTCTGATGATCGTACCGGAACATGATTTTGTCCCAAAGAGGACAAACAACCTAAAATGTTTGAAAATATTAAGTTTGTATCTGGGGGAAATCGACATATTGAAGTTTGTCCAGATTTTCAGTCTTTAAAAAATGATTTTGAGACATAACATAACATTTTAGACATTAGTGAGTCAAGTAACTCTAAGGAAAAAGTTGAACCTAAGGCCAAATACGTTTTTCCTCCTATAAGACGTTTCGTACCTCCATTTCAGCTCATGGTTAATAAAAACAAACCTAGAGTTCAAATTAGTCCAATACCTATGTTTAATAATTTTCCAAAGGAAAATCAGTCTACCTATAACCTTTAATGTTCATATTGTGATGTCTATGGATATTCACTTGAAGGGTGTTTTTCAAAACGTCTCTATAAACCAGTTTACTCCTCTCCTATGTACCATAACTTCAACTATTCTAGGAAGAATCGAAACCACTATGTCTTACCTAGACAGCCTGATAGGAATTATAACTATCGTAATAGGAAGAGAAGATCCAATACTAAAAGGACATCATCAAATAGGAATTCCAGATTCTTTACTAAACCTATTGCTCGACATGATCAACCTTTTCATAAAATACAAAGGCATGCGCAAAACATTTCTCAATAAAAATCTAATGCTCATAAGTTTTATCAGATGAGAGCAAAAAAGCGCAAGCTTTTGAAGATAAGAGCATTTTGGATTAGGAAAGATGATCTAGTACCTCAGATGAAGTGTAATATTGTTATCGACGCTTTAAAAGTTGAACACACATCTCTGGTTTGTATTTGGATTCTAATTGTTCCAAAAATATGACTGGGGCTGATACCAAACTTTCAAATAAAATTAATTTCTCCGGTGGAAGTGTCATGTTTGGAGATGGTATATCGTCCCAAATCATAGGTAAAGGAACACTCCATGAAGAAGGTCTTCTTCTTCTTGAAAATGTGCTATTAGTTAAAGGTCTCAAATCCTACTTACTGAGTATATCGCAATTTTTTTACTCAAATCATACTGTCACCTTTTTAAAGAATAATTGTAAAATTTTACATAAAAATGGTGAGTGCATTATTACAGGACTTCGTACTCCAGAAAATTGCTATACTGTTAAGTCAAGTACTGAAGTTTATAACATTGCCAGATTGGATGACAATGAGATATGGCATAACAGATCGAGTCACATAAATTACGACAGCCTGAGCAAGTTGTCTTCTCAAGAGATAGTTAGAGGTATTCCTAAGATCAAACCTATTTCCAACGTAACTTGTGGACCATGTCAAATAGAAAAAATGATTAAGGCCCCTCACAAGAAGATTAAGAATGTTCTCTCCACTAGACCTCTAGAACTCATCCATATGGACCTAATGGGTCCCTATCGAACTGTAAGACTTTGTGGAAAAAGTTATATTCATGTTATGGTTGACGACTTTACTCGATTCACTTGGATTGCCTTTTTAAAATAGAAATTTGAAACTTTTAGGACATTTTTTGAAAATTTTACTTTGTAGTGAAAATGAAAAGGACTCCCAAGTGAATAAGATTAAAAGTGATAGAGGTGGTGAGTTTATTGATTCTGGAGAGATTGAATATTGTCATTATAATTGTCACAAACATGAGTTTAGTGCCCCTAAGACCCCCAACAAAATGGGATTGTTGAATGTAAGAATCGCACTATTCAGGAGATGGCTCATGTCATGCTCCATGCCAAAGATTTACCTAAATACTTTTGGGTAGAATTTGTTCAAACGGCCTATCATATAATCAATAGAGTATATGTGACACCCTGCCTATTAAAATACCGGGTGGACAACCCATAATTAAAATAAAACGTTGGTCTCATATGGCTCATTCTTAGTATCACTGTCGAAAATATTTTTAAAGTTACTAACCACCTAGTAATTTAATTAAACCGGTGCCAAATTTTATCTTTCATTAATTAACAACATGCGTAAATAAATAATAAATTAAGCCATCAACACACCGTGATAATTAAATCAAACACAGATGAATACTATAAATGAAGATAACCAAATCCACTATCAGTTAAATAATAAAATACAATAATAACGGGAACAATAACCTGGATACACAAAGTCCAATAAATAAATTGAATACAAAATCTGGGGGCAACATGCCCAAATGAATACTGAAGTAAAGTTCCTATACTAGAAACAAATGAACGAAGCATCTATAACAAAGTCCTGCAACTTCCACATGAGCTGCATGATGATACGCAAATATTGCGTATTTCATCCTTCGAACTTACGCATTTTAGCCCCCTCGGGTATCTTATTCCCTATATTTATGCTTGAGAACGTGTGATAATTGATTAACTTTGCAAATTTCTAATATAGCACACTTATTTAATTTCAGCCCCTAAACATGCATCTAAGGTGCGTGTGTCAACCCATAAATAAATAAAGCATGTGACACAAAAATATGTTGAGACACAGAATTCAGGAAAAAACCCCTTTCGGGTAAAACCTTTATTTCACTATGAATATACAAGCCGCAACTTACAATTACATAGAGAAATATGCAATGGATCAACGCGCAGCCAACCCACAAAGACACGCAGTCTTGAACTCAACAAGAGAATACACACAGCACCCTCCAAGGACTCGCAGCCCAAACAACGAAGGTAGAACCGCAGCTCTCCTCAATGACACGCAGCCATAAAAACTTTGTAAAGACTCCCTCAGCAATGACACACAGCCCTCGATTGCAAAGATCTCTCCACAAAGATGAACAATAACAAAGTTTTTGTTCTAGGGTTCCAAAAGATTCACAAAAGTAATTGGGATTTTCGTGTGTGAATCAAAAAGATGTTTGACACATCAAAAAATGAAGTCTTGTTGTGTTTGTACTCTTAAAAACGTTTTCTCAAAGACTTAAAGAAATACATCATCGGAATAGTTATATATATAGGAAATATAAGAATGGTGTTAAAAACAGTTACGGAACTGCTCAAGTTTATCTCAGGCGGACCGGTCCGGCTAGGAGGCAGATCGGTCCGATATACCGGATCGGTTCTTTTAAAATATGGCTCCATCGATTTGTATTCGATCCGGGGTCTACTGGACCTCAAGTAAGGCGGATCGGTCCGGGTAGAGGGCGGACCGGTCCAGCGGCGAATCGATCCGATAGAGAGGCAGACCGGTCCGGTTTTCCCAGAAAAATAAAAGCCTCATTTTGCTTGAAAAAACCTACTTCTTTTTTTTATAAAAAACATTTTATAAAAAATTCCCAATACTAAACATGAACTTTACGGAACATAAAAACAAAATTTTACCAAGTTCATTCTCGCAGAGGCTATGATGTTGAAGACACTTTGATATTCGGATCCGTTGATGTAGATGCGATCTTGAGTTTCTTCAACGGTGTAACGGCGTACGACAAACAAATTGATAATGGACAAAAATGTCCTTACAAATCTCCCCCTATGTCTATGCCGGTACATACATAAAAATATCCGAATTATCAACTTATGACCTATACAAATCTACCCTCCCATGAACCCTAAAGATGGAAAGATACAAATGTTTAAATCTTCATCATTTGTTCTTCAATCTTCAACAATCATCAAATCTCAAAGATTTTCTCATCAGGGTGTGCAACATATTGAGCATCAATCTTCATACCTACACACATGAGACAAAGCAAATACCACGTGACATATCGAGTTTGAAATGAGATAAACATAGATACCAATATATGATAAAAGCATAAGCTATATCTCAAAAACTCCCCCAAAATTCAAACTCTCCCCCATAATATGATAATTCTTTCTCCCCCTTTTTTATGATGTCTCCAAATAGATAAATAAGAAGAATGAATCAAACAAGCAAAATCGGGGTGTCACGGTACACAAAACATACACAAACTATTTTTTTTTTATATTTCAAATTTTTCATACAAAGATAGGATACCAATATGAACAAATATGTTACAAAAAATCACACCATGGATTTAGACTCAAACAACCAAGTCATGGAAACGGAATGAATGGGTGTGAACACATTCGATAGGTAAATAAACTCAATCAATCATATGTGCACGATGCATACGTGTACTCCTAACGAATGAACATCAAAAGTATCCTTAGGTGTAAAAATTTGTTGAATTTAGATGACATCGTCTTATGCAAATCAATAAATCAAAGTCAAAATGATTTCCACCCCAATAACGTCCAAAACTATGTAGCGCATTTTTTCAAGCATTTCAAGGACGTGAAAACCCGTTTTAAATTCTCCAACCAAACTCCCTCATATATATTTTCTTTTAGAGGTAATCTAAATTCTCAAACTTTGGAGAATTTGTGCAAAAACCTAAATGGCCCATATTTTGGCATGAATATCTTTTTATTGCCTTTAATTTTTTTCGGGGCTCTTTTAACCTCTTTGGACCTCGGATAATAAAATTCCTCAATTTTTTAGGTCCTTTTTAACGGTGGCTTTTGCGCAAAGGATAGATGATTACCTTTCGCAGCCCCTCCCCGTTATCAAACAAATCACACAAACTCACAAAACGGTTTTTATATGCACAATTTCCTTATAAAAATTTATCGCGCTTGGTTCGTTTTAAGGACAGGATTGAAGTGAAAACACCCAACCAACATGTGATAAGACAAGCACAATAATCAAACAAATCCGTGCATGTGTGCAATAAAGGAAACATGAGTCAAACATGTAGGAAGTAACACTTAATTACATCTTAATGACTCCAAATATAATAAAGCACATGGATGAATTGACCTATTATCTCAAAACACTATCAAATAGTCACATGAAAATAATGGAATGATGTTGTGACTCGGTCATCCAAAGTGTTCATCCATAAACGGTGCAAACAAAATACAAAAATATTTTTGGATTTTCTCAAAATTTTATCAAAATAAAATCTTTTTGTATTTTTCAAAATTTTCAAAATAAAACATACAAAATGATACATACTAGCAATAGGCAAACAATGACATCATGAAAATCACCCTATGCTAGTAAACAAGTCAAACCTCAATCATTAGGTGCAGAGGGGCTTTCCAAAGGTCCACAACTTATGAAAAACCTCCATCAATTCTTGTGAAGTTTTGACTAAGAACTTAACTTGCTCACCTAAATGTGCAAACTCTCTCATGTAGTCTCCGGGAGCATGTAAAGTATCATGTGTGGGTGCATGTGTGCCAGAAACACGTGTAGAAGCAAAACGTGACACATAACCCAACTTAAAGCAAAATTCCCTAAGGTGTCCTCTCCTCTTGAAATGGGAACAAACATAAATAGGCCTAGGAACACCTCTCTCAAAAACTCTAGGACGCACTTTCCTAATAGGAATGGGACGCCTAGGTGGGTTAGGGTGAGACACATGTGAAACTGTCACTAAAGTGGGAATCGGCTCGGGTGCTAATTGGGAAGAAGAAGCACCGTCATGACTTATTCCAAACTTCTCACCTTTACCCTTATGAACCACCTTTTCAACCTTCTTAGGTGCGTTCTCAAACTTGACTTTGACCACCCTGGCACGTTCGAGATCACTCTTGAGTTGGGATACACGTGTCGTCAGACTAGACAACGTGCTGGTCAAATCACACTTCTCCTTTCTCAAAACCTCCTTCTCTTTCTCCAAATCTAAAACCCGAAGACCTAAATCCCTATTATACTTCTTTGTTTTCAAGGTCTCGGTGTAGAAATCTCTAAAAGCTTTTTGGAGCTCACTTTCATCTCCACTTTCACTCTCACTTTCTCCCTCACTTGAAGCGCTCAAAACATCACTATCACTTTCGTGAGCACTATTGTGGGACAAGGTGGGTGTGCTCACACGACTAGAAAAAGCTACAAACTTCTCACCACTAGTCTCATCACCCTCACCTTCACTACTATCACTAAGTGTGGCGGGCATAGCTATTTTCTTTCCTTTCTTTCTAAGCCACGTAGGACACTCAAACGACTTATGTCCCTTACCCCCACATTCAAAACAAGTGATGTTCTCAAAATCTTCCTCACACTCCTCATCGGATTTATTCTCTTTTTCCCTCTCACCACTTTCTTTGGCCTTTCCTTTCTTTTTATTTTTCTCAAAAAAATTCTTTTTATTGGAAGAATTATTTTTGTTCATGTTGAGAAATTTTTTAAAATTTTTCGCAAACAAGGCCATATCATTAAAATCAAAATCTCCCTCAGAATCGGACTCACAAACTTTTTCTTTCTTTTTCTTAAAATGAGTCTTTAAAGCAATGCCTTTATCCTTAGCCTTAGTGGTTTTGGGAAACATGTCAATCTCATAGGTTTGAAGATCTCCTACAAGTTCTTTCAACTTAAGTGTTTTCAAATTTCCCAAAGAGTTCAAAACAATGACTTTAGGAATAAAGCATTTTGGGAGAGATCTCAAAATCTTTTTAACGACACGCGTGTTATCAATCACCTCACCCAAATTAAAACATGTGTTAACAATATCCGACAAACGTGCATAAAAATCATCAAAGCATTCGGACTCAGACATGGTGATAGTCTCAAATTGGGTGGCCAAATTTTGTAATTTTGACTCTTTAACCGCGTTCGTACCCTCATGTGTCAGTTTCAAAACATCCCAAGCCTCTTTAGACGTGGTGCACGTCATAATTCGGCAAAACTCATCAGGAGAGACAGCTCCAGAAATAGCACTCAGACCACGGGAATTAAAATTGGACAATTTATAGTCATCTTCAGTCCAGGCTGACACGGGTTTTAAAGTGGTGATGTTATTAACAGTGACCGTGGGAGGACTCCAACCATTTTGGCAAAGCAACCAAACACGCTCGTCAATAGATTTTAAAATCGATTTCATACGAGCTTTCCAGTAGGCATAATTAGACCCGTCAAAAATAGGCATTTGATTATATAAGTGCTCCATAGAAAAAATTGCGATTTTTCACAAAACTGATTTTTCAAAAAAAATCAATATCACACGATTTTGCGGAAAATAGGATCACGCGATAAATTAGCGTAATCCGCTCTGATACCAATTTGAGAACGTGTGATAATTGATTAACTTCGCAAATTTCTAATATAGCACACTTATTTAATTTCAGCCCCTAAACATGCATCTAAGGTGCGTGTGTCAACCCATAAATAAATAAAGCATGTGACACAAAAATATGTTGAGACACAGAATTCAGGAAAAAAAACCTTTCGGGTAAAACCTTTATTTCACTATGAATATACAAGCCGCAACTTACAATTACATAGAGAAATCTGCAATGGATCAACGCGCAGCCAACCCATAAAAACACGCAGTCTTGAACTCAGCAAGAGAATACACGCAGCACCCTCCAAGGACTCGCAGCCCAAACAACGAAGGTAGAACCGCAACTCTCATCAATGACACGCAGCCATAAAAACTTTGTAAAGACTCCCTCAGCAATGACACGCAGCCCTCGGTTGCAAAGATCTCTCCACAAAGATGAACAATAACAAAGTTTGTGTTCTAGGGTTCCAAAAGATTCACAAAAGTAATTGGGATTTTTGTGTGTGAATCAAAAAGATGTTTGACACATCAAAAACTGAAGTCTTGTTGTGTTTGTACTCTTAAAAACGTTTTCTCAAAGACTTAAAGAAATACACCATCGGAATAGTTATATATATAGGAAATATAAGATGGTGTTAAAAATAGTTACGGAACTGCTCAAGTTTATCTCAGGCGGACCGGTCCGGCTAGGAGGCGGATCGGTCCGATATACCGGATCGGTTCTTTTAAAATATGGCTCCATCGATTTGTATTCGATCCGGGGTCTACTGGACCTCGAGTAAGGCGGATCGGTCCGGGTAGAGGGCGGACCGGTCCGGCGGCGGATCGATCCGGTAGGGAGGCGGACCGGTCCGATTTTCCCAGAAAAATAAAAGCCTCATTTTGCTTGAAAAAACCTACTTCTTATTTTTATAAAAAACATTTTATAAAAAATTCCCAATACTAAATATGAACTTTACGGAACATAAAAACAAAATTTTACCAAGTTCATTCTCGCAGAGGCTATGATGTTGAAGACACTTTGATATTCGGATCCGTTGATGTAGATGCGATCTTGAGTTTCTTCAACGGTGTAACGGCGTACGACATACAAATTGATAATGGACAAAAATGTCCTTACAATGCTCGTTAACCAGACAACCTCGGATTTCTATGTTAACATGTTTTGCAGGGGTTAATTGAGCTTTTATAGGTATTTGGATGCTAAGTGTGAAGTTCGGACGCGTTCCGCTCAATTTCCGTACACAGTCACACGTTCAAGGGCATTTTAGTCTTTTGACAGCTTGGGCACCTGGCCCAACATCTACATGGAAGTTGTATCCCTCCTCGTAAGCTTTGTGTGGCCATGAACGGTGCACGATTCCGATGAAGAATGAAGAAGTTACGGGAGTTTTAGCGGACGATAAAGGCAAGCATGCAAAAACAGCAATGCAGTGTGCCCTGTTTTCAGGAGATATTATTGCCTTTATTTTCTTTTCTCTTTTCTTTTCTATTTTAATTCCCACTTACTATAAATAGCATTTTTGATGTCATAAACAGATATAATTCGTTTTAGATTAGATAGGTTAGGGTTTTGGAGGTTTGAGAGCTTTCTTCTACTTTTCTTCTTGGATTGACACCCATTTGGGTTTGTAAGATTTGTAACAACCCGCGTAATTTTTGGGGTATTTTCGAAATTAAGAGGAAAAATAAATTTTGAGAGAAAGTTATTTTTATTAATCAAATATGTTGGTTATTATTTTTAAGGGCGAGAATTTCAAACGGTTTCGGAATTGGAATTAAAATGGAGTTTTAATTGATTTTTTATTATTTAGAAGAGTCCTCAAAATATAAAACTCTCTAAGAGTCCTCAAAACATAAAACTTTCTAGTAAAAATAATATTTTTAGAAATCCGACCGTCCGATCAACCTGAATTTTTGTCAGCAGCCCTATCTCGCCGTTCTCTACAACATATTAAAATTTCAAGTAATTCCAATGGTCCGATCATCCGAAATAAAAATTTTAGTGTTTGTATCTGATTAGAACTCTTTTCTTAATCAAACTCTTAACCCTTTATATATCAACTAATTCGTGGATGGACTTTTCAAATCACTTTTTCTCAAACTTTTCAACCAGAAGACCTCTCCAAAATTACTCCCTTTCATCTACAAACCATTGCCCCAAGCTTATTCAAGATTTCAACCTTAGATTAGAAGGCTTATTTGGTGTTTTCTCGAGTTTGGGCTAGAACGAGATTTGATTATTTTCGCTAGAAGAACGTGATGGTGTGATTAGATTTTGAGGCTAAAATTATGTGATGATTCATGTTGGTTCTTTTTGGTGGTTTAAGGTATGGGGTTTTACACAATATGCTCCTTAATCTCGCGAGTGTAATTCTCGTTGTTTTCTTGTGATTATTGACTCATATTTGAATTGATAAAGTCATTTGGAAATCTAAAAATATTTGTTGGAATCTGATTTCGATTCATGTGGTATTATATTTGGTGTTGAGCATGTTGTCATGAGATTTTAATATGGCACTGAGGTTGGGCACCCGCCAATATTCCTTTTTCCGGATATGCTAAAAAAATGCATAGGCGCGGTACGGTGGTGAGGCCTGGTGACCCGGTTAATGTGTTGTTGAGAAATTATATTGATATAATTGCTTATGAGATTTGCATTTGATTTGAATATTCGTATTCGTATTGTTACGTTTTATTCATCGCTAATATTTGTTGAGCATCCTTTCTGTCGTATTGTGTACTTCCCCATATTTTCTTTTAGTGGCAGGTTAGCGAAGATTTTGGGGCGACGCTATGGAGATTGATTTTAGAGAGGATTATTTTGGAAAGATTTTAATACAAGGGAGAAGACTTGTATTTATTTATTTTGATGTATAGAGCATTGGAGATTTATTTATTTTCGAGATAGTTAGATTGTTGTAATTATTTCGAGAGATTTGTTGTATTAATTTGAAGAAATTGAGATTAGTGGTTTCTTTTGTTGTTGTGGGAATTATATGCTCTATACCTTGTATTATTGTGGATTAGTTTAGTTTTATTGATGAGTAGCGTTCCGTTCGCTCTCCCCGGGCGGGCGGGGTGTTACAAGATTGTGCTACCATCTTCCATCTCCGTTCATATAGTTGTTTTTCATTATTTCTTGCTTTGTAGTGTAATTTACATGCTTTCTAATTTAGGTTTACATGCTTTCTTTCATTGCTTTCTAGTGTAAATTTACTGCGTTTATTTATTGCATTTATTTACCGCCTTTTTAACATGCTTTCTAGGTAATTTAAATTAGTTTGTGTTTGAATTGAACTCAGTCGAGTTGACGCGTTACTTAGCTTTGGTGATGGTGTTTACGGGTCTATTTCGAGTGCGTTGTCCTAGTTATTGCGCCTACGAGATTTGATGCGGCATATCATGTATGCCCCGAGCTGACGACCTTTCATGTGCAATCTCTGGGATATTTGTTGATGCCAAAATCTTATTAGGCTTGTATGCGGATTTAGGGGCGTGACAACCCAACTGTCGAAACGAGACGCATTTATAATAACTCGTCGACCCATGTAATCATTTTATACAAATTAACTCGGGTGAGGGATATTCGACACAACATATAGTTTTACTCGCTTTGTTAGTCTAGTTTCAATACACTCGCCTAGATTAACATTTTCCTTTTATGCATCTTTCACTTTTTAGTTTGTAATCACCTTTTGCACTTTTATTTTGGAATATTAAATCTTATAAATTCTAGCATCTCGTCCCTGTGGATTTTCGATACCCGACTTACCACTCTACTTGCCTAGCAAGTGTAGTTGTAATTTAGGTTTGTTTGTATTGAGTGGGCCAAACGAAAATAATGACTGCACACTTACACGCGCGTACTTTTTGCACTCGATCACTGCAGCTACGCATCCCTGTAAAGAATCCTCAAACTGGGAGTCCTTGTGGTTGGACACCTAAAATATTTTGGAAAAGATTTTGACACGGGTCAGAGCCCAAGTAAAACATTTTGAAAATATTCAGCAAGCAGTTAAATTGCAATAATTAAATATGCATGCACACTTTTCATATTTAAATTAGTGTCGCACTCTCTTAAGACATAGCTCACCCCTCATCTAATGTGCACACTTAACGCCTGCCTTCTACCTTTCCTAGTTAAGCTACCCCACCTAAGTAGCCATAACAAGTCTCCTTTTACATACTAACTTATTGTACCCACCCTTATTACCCATACAATATGTTACCGAATTTTCACGTCTTTTATACCATTATAAATTTATCACTATATGTTTATTTCTCTCCATAATATAGTTATTTTTAATGTCACTATCTTTCTCTTCTACTAAACTCACACGGTAGAATAAAATCATACGTATACATATCTCACTTTGCTATATATACACACCAACACTTCACCCCTAAACTGAGTTACGGTGCGAGTATATTATGCTATAATATCCTGGTACATCATCTACCAAACACACGTAGTAGAATAAATCACAAGTATATATATTTATCACATTAATTATATATATACAATATAACACCCCTAGGCTGGGACCTGCGGTGCATACATACTCTCTTATCAAGTCCCGGTACATCACGCACTATATAAAGGACTACGGATTCCGAATCATTCTGGAACCATCTCAATACAAATCACACATATTGGAGGCGAACATAGTTCGCATACCCATGGGTCATGTACATACCTACGCTCTCATGGTCAGCTGACTTATCAACTCACAAATAAGTCATTCACAGTCCTATGTCCTTAAGGTACCAATCTAAATCCCCCCTAAGGCACACAAAGACAAGATGGTCCTTTTTCGAAAATCAACCTCACGTGATAGCAAGTATGGTAGGTATGTCATACACATAATATATCATACAAATCGGTATAGGTATACACACAACCTATATCATATATTCTATACATTGCATATATATCTCCCGAAGATCCTACGTATTATTTAATTTCAATTATACGCCTCATAGTATATTCCCGAGGATCCCTCACTACTCGAAGTGTTCCATCTTTCCTTTAAAATATTGCAGTAGGTAATTCACTCATATCCTATTGATCTAATGTAATACCCCGTAATTTTATTGATATTTATTTAAGGGATTAATTGAATTATATGAGAATTAATTGGGAATTAATTCGGGTATAAATACTAACGAGATGTGAGTTGGTATTTGATTATGATGTGAAAATTGAAAATTTCATGAGTATTGAAAATATTAAAATTGTCGCGAGGCAGAAATATGACAATTTGGAAATTTAGTTGGGACGCGCGTGTCAGTCGCGTCAGGAATGAAATTATTTGAATTAAAAAGTAAATTATATTTTTATCAACCGAATGGTCATTTTGAGTGTGCCAACGTGTCCGAAAGGGTCGAAATAGTCAGAAAACACTAGCCGGGGGTTTAGTTTGGGTCCCGGGGCATTTTCAGGCCATACCGGCAACCCAAAAGGGTAGTTTGGTAATTTTAAAGATAGGGGACTTAAAACCCACGAATTTTAGAGGTTAATTTTATATTAGTAATGAACCCATTAAGTCCATTATCAGCATTTATCAAGTAGTGGGCTACGTGAGTTAAAGGGAGAGTCCTAAGAGGTTCCAAAAGAAACCCCTAGCCACCATCTATCTTTAGGAGAAATCTGTAGAGAGAAAGAGGAGAATCAACCTTCATCCTTCAACATCAAATCAGAACATCTAAGGCAAGTGGTTTAATTACATGAATTCAAGTGAATGTTTCCTCCATGCTTAGAATTGAATATATATCTTGTATTGAAAGTTTGATGAAAACCCATGAAATTGGAGATAGAAATTGTAATCTTATATGAGAATCGCATGTAGAATAGCTTATGGACGAATTTTATATTCAAAATATATCTATTGATGATTTTAAAAATGGATTTATAAGAAGTAGTTGTAGACACTAAATTATGTGTTCATGTTTATAGGGTTTGGGACAATATTTGGGAATTATGATGATTACATGTTGATTTAGGAGGTATTGTCCCCATATATATGTTAAAAAGTGACCTAGGAGGACTTAGTGTAGTTTAAACACATTAAAACTTAGTTTGGATGATCATAGGATGGATTTAGAGAAGATGAGAAAGAAGAAAAATCGAATTTGGAAAATTCTGGGCGCAGTCTGCCATCTCGTTAGAAGACCTGCCCAGGTCGTTTGAACGACCTCGTTCGAACGAGCTTCTAACGAGATGACAGTATCCCTTCTAACGAGTTGGTAGTTCGTTCGAAGACACTCGTTCGAACGATGCTCGTTCGAACGAGACTTCTAATGAGTTGACAAAATGGCCTTTTAGGCTTGATTTTATTTCAAATGTTCTGTAGACTTATTTAATGGAGTAATAACCTTCCCTTATTGACCAGTGAGTATAATGGAGAGATTGGAGTACGTTGAGGAGTAAAACTTAGAATTTTGGAGTAAACCGGATAAAATTTGTGGATTAGGAAATGAGTACCTACTTACGACGTGAGAAGAGTTGAATACTTTAATGTACGTAAATCGGGGACTTGTAAACGCGTAACACTATATGATGGTATAAGAACGAGAAATATACCTCTATTAATATGTTGAGATATCTAAGATGTGCGAATGCTTAGTATATGTAGTTATTTGTGTATAACATACCTACCGTACTTGCTATCATGGGAGGTCAGCATTTGATGAGGGCCATCTAATCTTTGTGTGCCTACGGGGGGATTTAGATTGGTACCTCGAGGACATAGGTCAGAGAAGGACTTATTGAGAAGTTAATAAGTCTGCTGATCATGGGAACGTAGGTGTGTGCGTGGCCCATGTGATGTGAACTATGTTCGTGTGACACCCCGACTAATTAAATACCGGGTAGTTACTCCTTTATTAAATTAATTCAAAAGGCCAAGTTAGCTCAGCTAATAGCATCACTGTCGAAAACATTTTTTTATTATTTCTAACCACCTAGTATTTAAAAAGTACGTTGCCAAATTTTAATTAAAGTCTGATTAACATGCAACAAGTGTATTGAAGAATAATAACACCATTCACCATACCGAAGTAAATAGAATAACCATCACATAATGTAAATAAAGTCTGGAGGAAAACTCCTCACTACAAATCCACAAACTGAAATAATTAAACTGAATACTGAATCAATACATGCCAAAGTCTGAAAACTGTAATGGAAATGTAACTCTAATGGAACTGGGCAACATGCCCTAAAACTGAGGAATACTGAAGATGGAATCCAAATGATAGAAGCGTCTAAAAGAAAATCCCTGTAACTTCCACAAACAGCTACAGCTCGTCCACTGAATGAGTATCCTATGCATGGTGTCCTTGTGGCTGGGCACCTAAAATGGTTTTACAAAAAAAAAGATTTGAAAGCAAACGGGTCAGAGCCCGAATGTGGAGATATTTTAAAAACCTGCAAGTGCTTTAAAAACATTTAAAACATTAAATGCAAAGTACATGTTAGGACGTGCACTCACATGAAATTCTCACCTCTCGTCTAACTGTGCACTCCTAACGTACGCACCCATCTAAAATGACTCAAACCACTAGCTAAGTGACATCATATCTAGCTAGACTGCCATAGGTTCTACCCTTATTACTCGGTTCCCATTAACATTATAACGATCTCAATTAAATAGGGGCTTAACGTAAATTCAGGTTCTCATACAAAAGTAATACGACTCGTTATAGATTATCCCTCTATGTTATTCCATAGTTACACACAATACCATATGAAAGTTCCAGTTTATTAAGCGTATATTTTCCACGACATAAATATACAATATAAGCACCCCGAGACTAAGCTGCGGTGCACACATACTCTGCTATCCATCCCGGTACATCACGTACATAAGGATCACATATTCCGAATCTCTCAGGAATAGTTCACTGATAACAACATCACAAATAATGGAGGCGAACACAGTCACATCACATGGGTCACGCACATACCTGTGCTCCCACGATCAGCAGACTTATTAATATCCCAATAAGTCCTTCTCTAACCTATGTTCATCGAGGTAACCAGTCTGAATCCGGGCAACACAAGGATTAGAGGGCCCTAAGCGAACGCAAACCTCCCGTGATAGCAAGTATGGTAGGTATGTCATACACACAATTCATATACCAATACTAAGTAAGCACACATCTTAGTAATCCTGTAGTTTAATTGTAGTACTTATCGCATTCTCGTACCAACCTAATATATATACAACTTATATAATCCCAGTCCACATTTATACGCGCCATAATTTTTTCTCACGTCGTAGTAGGCACTCACGTCTCGACTCAAATGTCTATTTGATTTGATCCACACTTATATAATCTACTCCTCATTATATCCCAAATGGCCCAAGTATACTAATACACCATCAAAGGAAATGTTATCTCTATCCTCGAACAAGTTTACGGGACTCCCAAAATCAAAACAGGCCAAAAGGCCTAAACTCCCAGCTCGTTAGAAGTCTCGTTCGAACGAGGCTGTTCGAATGAGAGTTCGTTCGAACGAACTGGGCTATCTAACGAGATCTCGTTCGAACGAGATTATCGAATGAAACTGCCTTTCGTTAGAAGCGACTGGTCAACTCGTTAGAAGCTCATTCGAACGAGCTCGTTCGAACGACCTGGGGAGGTCTTCTAACGAACGACCAGTTTCGAGCCCAGATTTCCCTAGTTTCGTTTTTCACCATTTTTGTCTCTTCAAAACTCATCTAAGCATCAAACCAATGATTGTTTAAGGTCTCTAATCATCCCTAAACGTACCTAGGTCACATACTAACATATTTTAAGAAATCAATTCCTCCTAAACATCATTAAATCCTCAAGTCTCTACACTTTTCCCCAAATTTTCAAGAATATAAACCCTAGAATTTATATTCATGAATTTACCCAATTAAATCCGTTTTAATTTCATCCAATGTCTAATATCATCAGAATAATCATCTACCTACCATTCTACATGCAATTTCTCTTCAAGATTTCAAGTTCTAAGTTCCAAAATACATGGGTTTTTCATTAACTATCAAGAAGAAATGTAAATCTTAGAATAATCTAACATGGAAGAAACATTCTCTAAATTAAACGGAATTAAATCACTTGCCTTAATGGTAACTCTGGATTTGATGAAGAATTCCTCTCTCTCTTTCTGCAGAATTCCCTCTCTCTCTCTTTCTCCAAGCTTTCTTCTCCAATGGCTATGGTGGCTAGGGTTTTCTTTGGGAAAGTTTTGGAAACCTAATCTAATAACCCCCGTAGCTTACTAGGTCATTAAGGTTTGGTTAGTGGGTTTAGTGGTTCTATTCCCAATCAGATAAAGACTCCTAATTTTCGTCATTATTAATTCCCAAAAATACAATATTACCAAACTACCCTTTTAAGATGCCGGTATGGCCTAAAAATACCCCGGGACCCAAACTAAACCCCCGGCTAGTGTTTTCTGCCTATCTCGACCCTTCCGGACGCGTTGGCGCACTCAAAATGACCATACGGTTAATAGAATTTAAATTCACTTTTATAAATAAAATAATTATATCCTGACGCGACTGTCACACGCGTCCCAATAAAATGACCAAATTGCCGTATATCAATCTCACGACAAATTTTATAATTCAATATTCATATAACATCATATATACTCAATATAGTCAAATACCAACTCACATCTCGCTAGTATTTTACCCGGATTAATTCCCAATTAATTCTCATTTAATTAATTAATCCCAAAATAAATATTGCCAAAAATACGGGGTATTACATACTTCCCCCCTAATAACTGAATTTCGTCCCGAAATTCGGAACTAGAAAGTACCTGCTAAAAACAACTCTGGATAACGTTCGCGCATCTCATCCTTGCGCTCCCATGTGGACTCCTCGACATTGTGATGTCGCCACTGAACACGCACTAACGGAACTATCTTTGACCGCAGTTTCCTCTCACTTTGGTCCAAAATAGCAATCGGCCCCTCCTCGTAGGAGCTATCAGGCTGTAGATCAATCTCCTCCAAAGCGATGTGAGAATGAGCCAAATCGTCTCTGAGATATTTCCTTAGCGAGGAAATATGAAACACATCGTGAATCCGGTGTAAATGCTCCGGTAACCCGAGTCTATACGCAACTGGTCCAATCCGCTCAATAATAGGGAACGGCCCCACATACCTCGGTGCCAACTTCCCCTTCTTCCCGAAATGCATAATCCCCTTCATAGGAGATACTCTGAGCAAAACATGGTCCCCCACTTGGAACTCCCTGAAAAACCTCTTCGCATCAGCATAACTCTTCTGCCGGTCTTGAGCTACCTGAATTCGACTCCGAATCAACTCAATCCTTGTCGAAGTATCCTGAATCACTTCCGGCCCAAGTAGTTTGTTGTCCCCCACCTCTAACCAACATGCTGGGGAACGACAAGGCCTACCGTACAATGCCTCAAACGGAGCCATGCCAATAGTGAACTGATAGGAGTTGTTGTAAGCAAACTCCACCAGTGGAAGGTACTGCTCCCATCCACCCCCAAAGTCAATAATGCACATGCGCAGCATGTCCTCCAACATCTGATTTGTGCGCTCTGTCTGCCCATCGGTCTGCGGATGATAAACCGTACTCAACCGCAATTCCGTGCCCATGGCCTCCTGGAAACTCTCCCAAAATCGCGAAACAAATATCTTGTCTCTGTCAGACACAATATTTAAGGGCACACCGTGAAGTCTCACAACCTCTGAAATGAAGAGCTGGGCATACTGTCCCGTAGTGTAGTCAGTCCTTACGGGTAAAAAGTGAGCGACTTTGGACAACCTGTCCACAATTACCCAAACGGAGTCGTGACCCCTCTGCGACGTAGGCAACCCCGTGATAAAGTCCATGGATATGCTCTCCCACATCCACACCGGGACCTCCAACGGTTGTAGAAGTCTTGTCGGCCTCTGATGATCCACTTTTACTAGCTGGCAAGTGGCGCATTTCGAAACAAACTCAGCAATATCTCTTTTCATACCGCTCCACCAATACTGGCATCTCATGTCTTGGTACATTTTGTCCCCTCCGGGATGTACCGCGAATCGTGAGCCGTGCGACTCTGCCATCACCTCGTGTCGCAATTTCTCCCCTTCCGAAACCACCAATCTCCCATTGAAGCGTAATCTCCCGTCTGAGCTGACGGTATAGGACTCGGCTCCCTCTGCTAGTAATCGAACTATCTGCTCCTGACAGAATGAGTCATTAGCCTGTGCCCGTATTACCTTCGTGACAATCTGCGGTGTAACGGTCATCACAGACATGAAATATCGGGCCACTGCATCCTGGTGTCCCAACTCCTTCCACTTTTCCTTCCACACCTCTGCCACCTCATCTGCTGGCCTACGGCTCAACGCGTCTGCTACCACGTTAGCCTTACCTGGGTGATACTGGATATCGAACTGGTAGTCTTTCACAAACTCAAGCCACCTACGCTGCCGCATATTCAACTCTTTCTGCGTGAACAGGTATTGTAGGGACTTGTGGTCCGTGAACAGTTGGAACTTCTCCCCCAAAAGATAGTGCCTCCAAATCCGTAGGGCAAATACCACTGCCGCCAACTCCAAATCATGGGTGGGGTAATTCTTCTCGTGAGGCTTAAGCTTACGGGAAGCATAAGCTATGGCCTGTCTCTCCTGCTGTAATACACCTCCAAGCCCTTGCAAAGACGCATCGGTGTAAACCAAATACTCAACTCCCGGTCTCGGCAATGCTAACACAGGTGCTGAGGTCAATTTGTCCTTTAACTCATCAAATGCCAACTGACAGGCATCACTCCAGATGAATGGCACACCCTTACGAGTCAGATGTGTCAAAGGACCCGCTATCTTCAAAAATCCCTGAATGAACCTCCTGTAGTATCCTGCTAGGCCCAAGAAACTACGAATTTCAGTCGGTGTCGTGGGCTGTCCCCATTCCCTCACCGCGGATACCTTCCCCGGATCAACAGATATCCCCCGGTCAGAAATAATGTGTACCAAAAACTGGACCTCTTTCAGCCAAAACCCGCATTTCTCATATTTTGCATACAACTCGTTCTGACGCAGCGTCTGCAAAACCTGCCTCAAATGCTCGGCGTGCTCCTCCTCTGTCTGGGAGTAAACCAGAATATCATCAATGAAGACAATGACAAACTGATCTAGGAAATCCCTGAACACTCTGTTCATCAAGTCCATAAACACTGCTGGAGCATTGGTCAAACCAAAAGGCATAACCCGAAACTCGTAAGAACCATATCTGGACAAGAACGCAGTCTTCGAGACATCCTCCTCCCTGATACGCAACTGATGGTATCCCGATCTCAAATCAATCTTCGAGAAGAAAGAAGCTCCTCTCAACTGGTCGAATAAGTCATCGATTCGAGGTAACGGATACTTATTCCGTATCGTGACCTTATTCAAATCTCAGTAGTCCACGCACAATCTCAGTGAACCGTCCCTCTTCTTCACAAACAAAACTGGAGCGCCCCAAGGTGAGGTACTCCTGCGAATAAAGCCCTGACCTAACAGCTGCTCTATCTGATCTCGTAGCTCTCGCATCTCTGTCGGAGCCATACGGTACGGTGCACGTGCTATAGGCCTCGTATCTGGCAATAGGTCTATAACAAAGTCTATCTCTCGACTGGGGGGTAGGCCTGGTATCTCCTGAAACACATCTGAATACTCCCTGACGACTGGGATCGAATCTAAAGGAATCACAACCTCCTTAGAGGTATCCTCCTCTAGGTAATACAAATGAGCGGTCGAGCCTCCCTCTGGGCGAGGCATCGCCACTACAAACATCTCTTGCCCCGGAATGGCAAAAATAATGCTCCCACCGAAGCAATCAACCATGGCTCTATAATCAGCGAGCCAATCCATACCGATAATCACATCGTGAACATGCATATCTAATACCAACATATCTGCAGGTAATACCAGACTACCAATCTCTACCCCCACTCCCCGGCATATAAAGAATATAAGTGACCCACTCCCCAATGGTGAGTCGACACACGTCACTGATCTCTCTGCCATAGCTAACAATCCTAAGGCTTTCGCAAAATGTGTAGCTATAAAACAATGTGTAGCCCCCGTATCAAATAATACCCGACCCATAGTGCCATGAATAGGAAACGTACCCTCAATTACGGGCGGAGCCTGTGGAACTGCTGCCTGGTGGACGTTGTAGACACGTCCATACTGTAGCTGCCCCTGCTGAACTGGGAATGCTGGAATGGGTGGCAATGCTGCCATCTGTGGCGGTACGGGGAGAGCGGCAGGAAACATAGGCCTCTGCGGCTCCTGGCGAGCACCCTGCTGTTGCTGCTGTGGGGCCCTGCCCCTATCAGGACAATCCTGTCGTTTATGGCCAGTCTTGCCACAAACAAAACACTTCCCTGGGAAGTTCCCTCCTCTCTGCCCCTGTGGTCCCCGGCCTTGGTGGCCGTTACCGTTCCTCCCTTGGCCCTGCTGGCCCTGCTGAAACTGCTGCCCATTCTGCGCCTGTTGGCCCTGATGGACGTTTGGACCCTGATGGCCCTGACGGAAACCTCCCTGTCCGTGCCTGTAATTCCCTGATTTGAACCTCTTCTGATCCCCCTGCTGGGAACCCTGATCACCCTGTCTCTGTTCCTGAACAGATTATGCCCCACCGGCACCATGTCCTCCTGTCCTGCCCTGATGGCTAGACTCTCCCGATCTCTTGCCCTCGGCCATATGAAAGCGGTGATCCTGGCAGTGTCACAAAGCAGCGTTAACCACATCAGAATAAGTGGCCAACGAAAGGTTCCTTAACAGATGCTGACGGATCCTCCATGTCAACCCGTCGGTGAATTTCTCAATCTTCTTCTTTTCTGTTGGTATCTCATCCGGAACGATATTCAACAGATTTGTGAACTCGGCCTCATACTCGGCCACGGTCTTACCCTCTTGCTTCAGATTCATCAGTTTCCTCCTCATTTCCGTATGAACAGCGGACGGAAAGTACTTGCGGTCAAACCGCACCCAAAAGTCCTGAATAGTAAGAGTATCCCTCTCCTCCACGGTGGTAATAGACTCCCACCACTGTAGTGCAGATCTAACTAGCTTGAAGGTATCTAGCACCTGCTTCTGAACGTCCGTGCACTCATACATCCTCAAGTGCCTCTGCATATCTTTCCTCCACTGGCTCGAGACTACCACATCTGAGCTACCTGCAAACTCTGGCGGATGCGCTTTCTAAAAAGCGTCACGTACACGTTCCCAAGCAGACGGGAATGCATTTGCCTGTACTGGCGCGGCAACCTGCGCCTGAGGTGGTGCCTGCTGAACTACGGCAATTGCGGCATTTACCGCTTGGGCTACAATGGCTGCAACCTCAGCGGCGTTCATCATGCCCCGAACTGGAGCGGGCTGGGGTTCGGGCGTTGCATTCCTGGGAACTCGTCGTGCACGTCGTGGAGGCATCTGAAATAAGAATAAAGTTTATAAGTTCACTGTTTATAAACTTAAAATAGCTAAAGAACGAAGCATACACAAAAAGAGTACAACAGTCCTAAACTATAGGGCTCTATATCAAAGAAACTTAGCGGAAACATAATAGCCGTACAGATCCTAAAGGACACTAGAACCTGATGCTCTGATACCACCTGTGACACCCCGACTAATTAAATACCGGGTAGCTACTCCTTTATTAAATTAATTCAAAATGCCAAGTTGGCTCAGCTAATAGCATCACTGTCGAAAACATTTTTTTATTATTTCTAACCACCTAGTATTTAAAAAGTACGTTGCCAAATTTTAATTAAAGTCTGATTAACATGCAACAAGTGTAATGAAGAATAATAACACCATTCACCATACCGAAGTAAATAGAATAACCATCACATAATGTAAATAAAGTCTGGAGGAAAACTCCTCACTACAAATCCACAAACTGAAATAATTAAACTGAATACTGAATCAATACATGCCAAAGTCTGAAAACTGTAATGGAAATGTAACTCTAATGGAACTGGGCAACATGCCCTAAAACTGAGGAATACTGAAGATGGAATCCAAATGATAGAAGCGTCTAAAAGCAAATCCCTGTAACTTCCACAAACAGATACAGCTCGTCCACTGAATGAGTATCCTATGCATGGTGTCCTTGTGGCTGGGCACCTAAAATGGTTTTACAAAAAAAAATATTTGAAAGCAAACGGGTCAGAGCCCGAATGTGGAGATATTTTAAAAACCTGCAAGTGCTTTAAAAACATTTAAAACATTAAATGAAAAGTACATGTTAGGACGTGCACTCACATGAAATTCTCACCTCTCGTCTAAATGTGCACTCCTAACGTACGCACCCATCTAAAATGACTCAAACCACTAGCTAAGTGACATCATATCTAGCTAGACTGCCATAGGTTCTACCCTTATTACTCGGTTCCCATTAACATTATAAAGATCTCAATTAAATAGGGGCTTAACGTAAATTCAGGTTCTCATACAAAAGTAATACGACTCGTTATAGATTATCCCTCTATGTTATTCCATAGTTACACACAATACCATATGAAAGTTCCAGTTTATTAAGCGTATATTTTCCACGACATAAATATACAATATAAGCACCCCGAGACTAAGCTGCGGTGCACACATACTCTGCTATCCATCCCGGTACATCACGTACATAAGGATCACATATTCCGAATCTCTCAGGAATAGTTCACTGATAACAACATCACAAATAATGGAGGCGAACACAGTCACATCACATGGGTCACGCACATACCTGCGCTCCCACGATCAGCAGACTTATTAATATCCCAATAAGTCCTTCTCTGACCTATGTTCATCGAGGTAACCAGTCTGAATCCGGGCAACACAAGGATTAGAGGGCCCTAAGCGAACGCAAACCTCCCGTGATAGCAAGTATGGTAGGTATGTCATACACACAATTCATATACCAATACTAAGTAAGCACACATCTTAGTAATCCTGTAGTTTAATTGTAGTACTTATCGCATTCTCGTACCAACCTAATATATATACAACTTATATAATCCCGGTCCACATTTATACACGCCATAATTTATTCTCACGTCGTAGTAGGCACTCACGTCTCGACTCAAATGTCTATTTGATTTGATCCACACTTATATAATCTACTCCTCATTATATCCCAAATGGCCCAAGTATACTAATACACCATCAAAGGAAATGTTATCTCTATCCTCGAACAAGTTTACGGGACTCCCAAAATCAAAACAGAAAACTAAACTCCCAGCTCGTTAGAAGTCTCGTTCGAACGAGGCTGTTCGAACGAGAGTTCGTTCGAACGAACTGGGCTATCTAACGAGATCTCGTTTGAACGAGATTATCGAACGAAATTGCCCTTCGTTAGAAGCGACTGGTCAACTCCTTAGAAGCTCGTTCGAACGAGCTCGTTCGAACGAACTGGGGAGGTCTTCTAACGAACGACCAGTTTCGAGCCCAGATTTCCCTAGTTTCGTTTTTCACCATTTTTGTCTCTTCAAAACTCATCTAAGCATCAAACCAATGATTATTTAAGGTCTCTAATCATCCCTAAACGTACCTAGGTCACATACTAACATATTTTAAGAAATCAATTCCTCCTAAACATCATTAAATCCTCAAGTCTCTACACTTTTCCCCAAATTTTCAAGATTATAAACCCTAGAATTTATATTCATGAATTTACCCAATTAAATTCGTTTTAATTTCATCCAATATCTAATATCATCAGAATAATCATCTACCTACCATTCTACATGCAATTTTTCTTCAAGATTTCAAGTTCTAAGTTCCAAAATACATGGGTTTTTCATTAACTTTCAAGAACAAATGTAAATCTTAGAATAATCTAACATGGAAGAAACATTCTCCGAATTAAACGGAATTAAATCACTTGCCTTAATGGTAACTCTGGATTTGATGACGAATTCCTCTCTCTCTTTCTGCAGAATTCCCTCTCTCTCTCTTTCTCCAAGCTTTCTTCTCCAATGGCTATGGTGGCTAGGGTTTTCTTTGGGAAAGTTTTGGAAACCTAATCTAATAACCCCCGTAGCTTACTGGGTCATTAAGGGTTGGTTAGTGGGTTTAGTGGGTCTATTCCCAATCAGATAAAGACTCCTAATTTTCGTCATTATTAATTCCCAAAAATACAATATTACCAAACTACCCTTATAAGATGCCGGTATGGCCTAAAAATATCCCGGGACCCAAACTAAACCCCCGGCTAGTGTTTTCTGCCTATCTCGACCCTTCCGGAAGCGTTGGCGAACTCAAAGCGACCATACGGTTAATAGAATTTAAATTCACTTTTATAAATAAAATAATTATATCCTGACGCGACTGTCACACGCGTCCCAATAAAATGACCAAATTGCCGTATATCAATCTCACGACAAATTTTATAATTCAATATTCATATAACATCATATATACTCAATATAGTCAAATACCAACTCACATCTCGCAAGTATTTTACCCGGATTAATTCCCAATTAATTCTCATTTAATTAATTAATCCCAAAATAAATATTGCCAAAAATACGGGGTATTACAGTTCGCCTCCATTGTTTGTGATTGTTGTTTATTGAAACGATTCCTGAGAGATTCGAAATGCGTGGTCCTTATGTACGCGATGTACAGGGATTGGATAGCAGAGTATGTGTGCACCGCAGCTTAGTCTCGGGTGCTAGTATTGTATATTTATGATGAGAATAATATACGATTAATTGAAATGAACTGTCATGTATATATATGAGTATAAATAATAGCAACGTTATGTAAAGATAAGATGGAAGATCTCTAGTAAGTAGTATTACTAATATGGGAAATCGAGAATAAATGTAAAGCCCTATGTTTAAATGAAGATGCCAGAATTAAATCGCGAATCGTATAGTAATGTTAGATTTTTGTATTGGAATAGTTAGATATGGGAATAACTAAAATGGGTACGGATACGTTAGGAGTGCACAGATAGTCGAGAGGTGAGTAATTCATGTGAGAGCACGTCCTAACATGTATTTTGCATTCATTGTTTAATGTCGTTAAAACACTTGCTATTTTTTAAATTGTTTTCACAATCGGGCTCTGACCCGTTTGCTTCCAAATCTATTTTTTTGTAAAAACTTTTAGGTGCCCAACCACAAGGACACTATGCATAGGAGTTCCATTCCGTGACATACTGTAGCTAGTGGAAGTTACAGAACCTTGACAGTAGACGCCTCCACTTCCAATCTTGACTCTATATTATCAGACTTTCTCATTTGTTGGGCATGTCGCCCCTTTCCTTTATGAGACATCTTATTTACTCAGTTTTTATTTTATATTTTGGGTTGTAATTAAATTAATGATTCAGGCTTGTATTTGTTCATTTCAGTATTTGGATTGTTGTGAGGTACATTCCTCCAGATTTAGTTTATTACATCGTTATTTATTTGCGACTGTGATGTGGTTGTGGTATCAGTATTTCATAATTTAAATGGATGTCATGTTAATCGGATTTAATTAAATTTGACAACTCAGTTTTTAAATATTAGGTGGCTAGTAATTAAAAGAAAAAAAAATGTTTTCAACAGTGATGCTATGAACTGAACCAACTTGGCATTTTGTATTAATTTGAATAAAGGAGTAGCTACCCGGTATTTAATTAGTCGGGGTGTCACAGGTGGTATCAGAGCATCAGGTTCTAGTGTCCTTAGGATCTGTACGGCTTGTTATGTTTCCACTGAGCTTTCTTTGATGTAGAGCCCTATATTTTAGGACTATTGTATTATTTTGTGTATGTTTCGCTCTTCAGCTATTTTGAGATAATAACTGCGAACTTATAAGACTTTACTCTCATTTCAGATGCCTCCACGACGTGCGCAACGAGTTCCTAGGGATGCTCAGCTCGAGCCACAGTCTGCACCAGCTCAGGGCACCATAAATGTCGCCGAGGTTGAAGCTACTGTAGCCCAAGCGGTGAATGCCGCCCTAGCAGTTGTATAACAGGCACCACCCCAGGCACCGGTAGTCACGCCAGTTCAGGCTCATGCATTCCCGTCTGCGTGGGAACCCGTTCGTGATGCTTTTTAGAAAGCACACCCTCCAGAGTTTGCAGGTAGCTCTGACGTTGTTGTGTCCAGTCAGTGGAGGAAGGACATTCAAAAGCACTTAAGGATGTACGAGTGCACGGATGTTCAGAAGCAGATACTGGCTACTTTCAAGCTAGTAGGATCAGCGTTGCAGTGGTGGGAGTCTATTACCACCCCGGAGGAGAGAGATGCTCTTTCTATACAGGAGTTTTGGGTGCGGTTCGACCGCAAGTACGTTTCGTCAACCGTTCACACTGAAATGAGGAGAAAGTTAATGAACCTCAAGCAGCAGGGGAGGACAGTGGCCGAGTATGAGGCCGAATTTACTAATCTCTTGAACATTGTTCCCGATGAGATTTCGACTGAGGAGAAGAAGATTCAGAAGTTCATGGACGGATTGACTTGGAGGATCTGACAGCACTTGTTGGGAAATCTTTCATTGGCTACATACTCTGACATGGTTAATGCAGCACTGCTTCACTTCCAGGATCACCGCTTTCACATGTCGGAGAGTGAGAGATCAGGAGAGTCCAACCATCAGGGCAGGATAGGGGAAATGGTGTCAGCGGGGCACAATCTGCTCAGGGTCAGCATAGGCAGGGAGATCAGGGTTCCCAACAGGGGGATCCTAAGAGATTCAGATCTGGGGGTTTCAGGAATGGTCAGGGAGGTTTTAAACATGGCCATCAGGGTCAGAACGGCCATCAGGGCCAGCAGGGCCAGAATGGTCAGCAGCAGCAGTTTCAGCAGGGCCAGCATAGTCAGGGTAGGAATGGCAATGGCCATCAAGGTTGTGGGTAGCAGGGACAGCGAGGGGGAAACTTCCCGAGGAAGTACTTCATTTATGGCAAGATTGGCCACAAACACCAGGATTGTCCTGATAGGGGCAGGGCCCCACAGCAGCAGCAGCAGGGTGCTCGACATGAGCCACAGAGGCCTATGTTTTCCGCCGCCCTCCCAGCACCACCACAGATGGCAGCATTACCACCCATTCCAGGGGTCCCAGTCCAGCAGGGAAAACTTCAGTATGGGAGAGTGTATCAGCTCCAGCATGCCGCAGTCTCACAGGATCCACCTGCTATTGAGGGTATGTTCTCTATTCAGGGGACTATGGGGCGTATTTTATTTGATACGGGGGCCACACATTATTTCATTGCCACGAGATTTGCATGCACTATTGGGTTGTTAGACACCGCAGAGAGCGCGGTTACTTGTGTAGATTCACTGTTGAGTAGGGGTTTCGTGATTTCTCTTATTTGTAGAGGTGTGGGTATAGAAATTGAGAGATTTACTTTACCCACTGATATGTTAGTATTAGAGATGACTGAGTACGATGCGATTGTTGGTATGGATTGGCTAGTTGCGTACCGAGCCATGATTGATTATTTCAGTAGGAGTATAATATTTGACATTCCCGGGCAGGAGATGTTTTTGGTGGTGATGCCTCGCCCTGAGGGAGGATCGTCCACCCATTTGTACTATATAGAGGAGGAGACCTCTAAGGAAGTGGTGATACCACTCGATTCAATTCCAGTTGTTAGGGAATTTACTGATGTATTTCAGGATATACCTGGACTACCTCTGAGTAGAGTGATAGATTTTGTGATTGATTTGACGCCGAGCACTTGGACAATTGCCCGCGCACCATACCGTATGGCTCCAGCGAAGATGAGAGAGCTAAGGGATCAGATAGAGCAGTTATTGGGTCAGGGGTTTATTCGAAGGAGTACTTCGCCGTGGGGTGCCCCTGTGTTGTTCGTAAAGAAGAGGGATGGATCGTTAAGGTTGTGATTACCGGGAGTTGAATAAAGTTACGATACGGAATAAATATTCATTACCCCGAATCGATGACTTATTTGACCAGTTGAGGGGAGCTTGCTTCTTCTCAAATAATGATTTGTGATCGGGATACCATCAGTTGTGTATCAGGGAACAGGACATCTCGAAGACTTCTTTCTTGACGCGATATGGTTCTTATGAATTTCGGGTTATGCCTTTTGGCTTGACCAACGCTCCAGCCGTGTTTATGGACTTGATGAATAGGATGTTCAGAGACTTTCTAGACCAGTTCGTCATCGTCTTTATTGATGACATTCTGGTTTACTCCCAGACAGAAGAGGAGCACGCCGAGCATTTGAGATAGGTTTTGCAAGCGTTGCGTCAGAACGAGCTTTATGCAAAGTATGAGAAGTGTGGATTTTGGCTGAAGGAGGTTCAGTTTTTGGGGCATATCATTTCAGACCAGGGGATATCTGTTGATCCGGGGAAGGTATCCGCGGTGAGGGAGTGGGGACAGCCCACGACACCGACTGAGATCCGTAGTTTCTTGGGCCTAGCAGGATACTACAGGAGGTTTATTCGGGGTTTCTCAAAGATAGCAGGTCCTTTGACACATCTGACTCGCAAGGGTGTGCCATTCATCTGGAGTGATGCATGTCAGTTGTCATTCGATGAGTTGAAGGACAAGTTGACCTCAGCGCCTGTATTAGCATTGCCCAGATAGGGAGTTGAGTATCTAGTCTACACCGATGCGTCCCTACAAGGACTTGGAGGTGTGCTGCAACAGGAGAGTCAGGCCATAGCTTATGCTTCCCGTAAGCTTAAGCCTCACGAGAGGAATTACCACACCCACGACTTGGAGTTAGCGACAGTCATATTCGCTCTTCGAATTCGGAGACATTATCTCCGGGGGAGAAATTTCGGTTGTCCATAGACCACAAGTCTCTATAATACCTCTTCACGTATAAAGAACTGAATATGTGTCAACGACGGTGGCTTGAGTTTGTGAAGGATTATCAGTTTGATATCCAATATCACCCAGGGAAGGCTAACGTGGTAGCAGACGCGTTGAGTCGTAGGCCAGTAAATGAGGTGGCCGAGGTGTGGAAAGCTAAGTGGAAGGAGTTGGGACACTAGGATGCAGTGGCCCGATCATTCATGTCTGTGATGACTGTTACACCTCATATTGTTACGAGAGTGATAAAGGCCCAGGCTATTGACTCGTTCTGTTAGGAGCAGATAGTTTGATTACTAGCATAGGGAGCTGAGTCCTATACCGTTAGCTCAGACGGGGGATTACGCTTCAACGGGAGACTGGTTATTCCGGAAGGGGAAGACTTGCGACACGAGGTAATGGAAGAGTTACACGGCTCACGGTTCGCGGTACACCCTGGTGGGGATAAGATGTACCAAGACATGAGACGCCAGTATTTGTGGAGAGGGATGAAGAGAGATATCACCGTGTTCGTTTCTAAATACTCCACTTGTCAGCTAGTAAATGTGGATCATCAAAAACCAGCAGGACTTCTTCAGCCGTTAGAGGTTCCAACATGGATATTGGAGAGCATATCCATGGACTTTATCACGGGGTTACCTACGTCACAGAGGGGTCACGACTCCATACGGGTGGTTATGGATAGGTTGACCAAAGTTGCTCATTTTCTACCCGTAAGGACAGATTACACTACGGGACAGTATGCCCAGATTTTCATTGCAGAAATAGTGAGACTTCACGGGATGCCTCTAAATATCATGTCTGATCGAGACAGATACTTGTTTCACGATTTTGGGAGAGTTTCCAGGAGGCCATGTGTACGGAGTTGCGGCTGAATACGGCTTATCACTCGCAGACGGATGGGCAAATCGAACGGACAAATCAGATGTTGGAGGACATGTTGCGTATGTGCATCCTAGAATTTGGAGGTGGTTGGGAGCAGTACCTTCCACTGGTGGAGTTTGCTTATAACAACTCCTACCAGTTCACCATTGGCATGGATCCATTTGAGGCGTTGTATAGTAGACCTTGTCGTTCCCCAGCATGTTGGCTAGAGGTGGGGGATAACAAACTCCTTAGACCAGAAGTGATTCAGGACACTTCGGTAAGGATAGAGATGATACGAAACCGTATTCGAGTAGCTCAGGACCGACAGAAGAGCTATGATAATGCCAAGAGGTTCTTCAGAGAATTCAAGGTGGGGGACCAGGTGTTGCTCAGAGTATCTCTGATGAAGGGGATCATGCATTTTGGGAAGAAGGGGAAACTGGCACCAAGATACGCGGGGTCATTTCCTATCATCGAGAGGATTGGGCCAGTCGCATACAGACTTGGGTTACCAGAGCACTTGAATAGGATTCATGATGTGTTCCATATTTCCTCGCTAAGGAAATATCTTAGGGATGATTTGGCCCATACTCACATTGCTTTGGAGGACATCGATCTTCAGCCCGATAGTTCCTACGAGGAGAGGCCGATTGCTATTTTGGATCGAAGCGAGCGAAAACTGAGGTCGAAGATAGTACCGTTATTACGTGTTCAGTGGCGGCATCATAATGCCGAGGAGTCCACATGGGAGGGCGAGGATGATATGCGCGAGCGTTATTCGGAGCTATTTTTACCAGGTACTCTTTAGTTCCGAATTTCGAGATGAAATTCTATTATTAGGGGGGAGTATGTAATACCCCGTAATTTTATTGATATTTATTTAAGGGATTAATTGAATTATATGAGAATTAATTGGGAATTAATACGTGTATAAATACTAGCGAGATGTGAGTTGGTATTTGATTATGATGTGAAAATTGAAAATTTCATGAGTATTAAAAATATTAAAATTGTCGCGAGGCAGAAATACGACAATTTGGAAATTTAGTTGGGACGCGCATGTCAGTCGCGTCAGGAATGAAATTATTTGAATTAAAAAGTAAATTATATTTTTATCAATCGAATGGTCATTTTGAGTGAGCCAACGTGTCCGGAAGGTCGAAATAGTAAGAAAACACTAGCCGGGAGTTTAGTTTGGGTCCCGGGGCATTTTTAGGCCATACCGGCAACCCAAAAGGATAGTTTGGTAATTTTAAAAATAGGGGAATTAAAACCCACGAATTTTAGAGATTAACTTTATATTAGTAATGAACCCATTAAGTCCATTATCAGCATTTATCAAGTAGTGGGCTACGGGAGTTAAAGGGAGAGTCCTAAGAGGTTCCAAAAGAAACCTCTAGCCACCATCATCATCTTTGGGAGAAATCTGTAGAGAGAAAGAGGAGAATCAACCTTCATCCTTCAACATCAAATCAGAACATCTAAGGCAAGTGGTTTAATTACATGAATTCAAGTGAATGTTTCCTCCATGCTTAGAATTGAATATATGTCTTGTATTGAAAGTTTGATGAAAACCCATGAAATTGGAGATAGAAATTGTAATCTTATATGAGAATCGCGTGTAGTATAGCTTATGGATGAATTTCATATTCAAAATATATCTATTGATGATTTTAAAAATGGATTTATAAGAAGTAGTTGTAGACACTAAATTCTGTGTTCATGTTTATAGGGTTTGGGACAAGATTTGGGAATTATGATGATTACATGTTGATTTAAGAGGTATTGTCCCCATATATATGTTAAAAAGTGACCTAGGAGGACTTAGTGTAGTTTAAACACATTAAAACTTAGTTTGGATGATCATAGGATGGATTTAGAGAAGATGAGAAAGAAGAAAAATCGAATTTGGAAAATTCTGGGCGCAGTCTGCCATCTCGTTAGAAGACCTGCCCAGGTCGTTTGAACGACCTCGTTCGAACGACCTTCAAACGAGATAACATTATCCCTTCTAACGAGTTGGTAGTTCGTTCAAAGCTATTCTTTCGAACGACACTCGTTCGAATGACCTCGTTCGAATGACCTCGTTCGAACGAGACTTCTAATGAGTTGACAGAATGGCCTTTTAGGCCTGATTTTATTTCAAATGTTCCGTAGACTTATTTAATGGAGTAATAACCTTCCCTTATTGACCAGTGAGTATAATGGGGAGATTGGAGTACGTTGAGGAGTAAAACTTAGAATTTTGGAGTAAACCTGATAATATTTGTGGATTAGGAAATGAGTACCTACTTACGACGTGAGAAGAGTTGAATACTTTAATGTACGTAAATCGGGGACTTGTAAACGTGTTACACTATATGATGGTATAAGAACGAGAAATATACCTCTATTAATATGTTGAGATATCTAAGATGTGCGAATGCTTAGTATATGTAGTTATTTGTGTATAACATACCTACCGTACTTGCTATCATGGGAGGTCAGCGTTCGATCAGGGCCATCTAATCTTTGTGTGCCTACGGAGGGATTTAGATTGGTACCTCGAGGATATAGGTCAGAGAAGGACTTATTGAGAAGTTAATAAGTCTGCTGATCATGGAAGCGTAGGTATGTGCGTGGCCCATATGATGTGAACTATGTTCGCCTCCATTGTTTGTGATTGTTGTTTATTGAAACGATTCCTGAGAGATTCGGAACGCGTGGTCCTTATGTACGCGATGTACCGGGATTGGATAGCAGAGTATGTGTGCACCGCAGCTTAGTCTCGGGTGCTAGTATTGTATATTTATGATGAGAACAATATACGGTTAATTGAAATGAACTGTCATGTATATATGTGAGTATAAATAATAGAAACATTATGTAAAGATAAGATGGAAGATCTCTAGTAAGTAGTATTACTAATATGGGAAATCGAGAATAAATGTAAAGCTCTCTGTTTAAATGAAGATGCCGGAATTAAATCGTGAATCGTATAGTAATGTTAGATTTTTGTATTGGACTAGTTAGATATGGGAATAACTAAAATGGGCACGGATACGTTAGGAGTGCACAGATAGTCGAGAGGTGAGTAATTCATGTGAGAGCACGTCCTAACATGTATTTTGCATTCATTGTTTAATGTCGTTAAAACACTTGCTATTTTTTAAACTGTTTTCACAATCGGGCTCTGACCCGTTTGCTTCCAAATCTATTTTTTTGTAAAAACTTTTAGGTGCCCAGCCACAAGGACGCCATGCATAGGAGTTCCATTCCGTGACGTACTATAGCTGGTGGAAGTTACAAAACCTTGACAGTAGACGCCTCCACTTCCAATCTTGACTTTATATTATCAGACTTTCTCATTTGTTGGGCATGTCGCCCCTTTCCTTTCAGAGACATCTTATTTACTCAGTTTTTATTTTATATTTTGGGTTGTAATTAAATTACTGATTCAGGCTTGTATTTGTTCATTTCAGTATTTGGATTGTTGTGAGGTGCATTCCTCCAGATTTAGTTTATTACATCGTTATTTATTTGCGACTGTGATGTGGTTGTGGTATCAGTATTTCATAATTTAAATGGATGTCATGTTAATCGGATTTAATTAAAATTGATAACTCACTTTTTAAATATTAGGTGGCTAGTAATTAAAAGAAAAAAAATGTTTTCAAAAGTGATGCTATGAACTGAACCAACTTGGCATTTTGTATTAATTTGAATAAAGGAGTAGCTACCCGGTATTTAATTAGTCAGGGTGTCACATCTAAGTCATAGGTTCGCTCGTCCCTCGAATTCGTCACATTTCAAATTACACCGATTAATCTGATCAATTTCACATTAATTAATTTATTAAAGTAGTTTCACCCAACTACAATACTTTGACTCACTCATATGGTATGTATCTTCACCCTTTAGAATTTGTTACTCAAAAATCCACTATTAAGGCTAACACCTCTCGTGAAATTCACTATTCGATAATTTATTATATCTCTCTATAATAAATTAAACCCGTTAATCTGTGCCTAACTTCCGTAGCACTAGCCTGAGAAATATCTGAGTCGAAACCCCGACCCTTAATTTAATTACTATCACCTCAATTAAATTTTTTTTCAAGTGGTATCACTCAACCAAAATGCCCGGACTCCCTTTATTGGCCCGTATTTTAACCTTTTAGAATTCATTTTACCAAATTCGATTAATAAGTTTAACACCCTTATTAAATTTAACAGTCCTTAAAACTCATCACATATGACTCTAAGTATTAGGTTCCATTTAATTTTTATCAATTAAATTCCACCTTAAGATACCAGCCCGTATGCTAAACTCATCCAAAATTCCCATTCGTATACGTTCGTATATTTTTTACACATATTATCGAGTGTCGTTCATTATAAATACTCCTAAATCCATACCCCGGATTCATCCCTATCTAATCAAAGGATAAAATAATGTTCCTTTATATTTTTTCCAAAGTCCTTAACTGATCTATGGACATCTCCAAATAACCCAAATTTATTTATTCCTAAAGATGTCGATCTCGTGCACCCTATCGTAGAAAAATAATATCAAACCCAAAAAAGAATAAAAAAAAATACGAGGTCAGCGCCCACGCAACCGTGGTAAAAAGATCTACAATCTCATGTTTTACAATAACTGAAGGGGTCGATCGATCGACTAATTGGGTCGATCGATCGATCAACCAGATACCAGTCATCTTCCCCGAGTGATTTTTTCCACCATTTTTAAACTCCGAAGCTTTCCAACTTCAATCCAGACCTCGATTACTTTATCTCCCATATTTATTTCATCTATAAGCTAGTTCAAAAACTAATATATGACATTAATTCTCAATGATTTTCATTAAAATTCTAGGGTTCATAAATTCGGTTTTTCTCAATACCCCTTAAATAACAATTCTCAATTCGATTCAATAATCCGAATTCAACAACAATTTCTACAGGTTTTTTATTCTAAATCATATTCTAGCCTCGTATGATATTATTCTCACATCAATTAAACATCAATTTCACCCTTAATGCTTAAATCACAAAAACCCAGATTTAACATGGGATACCCTCTAAAAATGAATTTTTTTATAATAACTCATCCCAAAATGAATATGGTTTACACCCACTATGATATGAATCGCAACACCCCAATTTAAATTAAAGCAAGTTTAACTACTTGCCTGGATAATTTTGTCGGGTCCGATCCTTTGATGTAGATGGAGATTTTGACAAAGAACACATTAATCTCCTCTTCTTTATTTGGCTCCCAAAATATGCCCAATTTGCTCTCCCAAACTTCCTCTGCATATTTAGGTTTTACCCATTGAGTTATGGTTGCCCCCAACTTCCTTAATTGGCTTTTATTGGGCTAATACCCTTTTTAGACTAATGGGCTTAATTAAAATGGTACAAACACTCCAGTGTGGGCCCGGTTATGCCTAAAAATGTCCCGAAACCCGATTACTACCACCGAGTACTCTTTTCTGACTATTTCAACCTATCCGGAGTCAACCTTGCACTCAGAATTTCCATCCGAATTACTTTATAACATTCTCAAATTTTTGTCTTCCAAAAATGCGACACAAAATAATCTCTATAATTTAAATTTTAATTTGCCAATTTAAATAAATCCACCAATTTAAATAATATCTCCAAATTATAAATTTAAATGTCTCCAAAAATGAATAAGTTCCATTTCTCCCAAAATGATTAAATTTGCCCAAAATTAATTAAATTAAAAGCTCTTGAATTCACGGGGTGTTGCATACTTCCCGCCTTACAAAGGAATTTCGTCCTCGAAATTTAGATGAGCCTAGTACTCAAAGCCTCGAATACTTCCTTACTCACATGTCTTTAAGATCGCTACACATATTCCTACCTCTTCTAATCGCGAATTTTATTAAAACCACATTAATTATCCAGGGCGCCTATACACCCTATACCCGTGCATAACTGCACAAAGATTACCCGGCTCCATAAGTCTTAAATTGTAATACAACTTTAAATTTACAGTTATCACTACCTGAATGCATAATAACCAAGGTACCAAAACTATGTGCTAGTGACCAAACATCTCCACACTTCTAACGTTGCGCTAAGTTTCATGCGTGGGATGTCTCACAAAGCGAAATCCAAACAAGGAACCCCTCGATACACTACTACCTAGCATTATCGTTCGATGAGATCTGTTTGGCCCTCAGTCCATAGCACGTACCCACAAATCCCGTCTCCTGACATAAACGTATACTCGACCATTTCATGTTACCAAAGACATCGTACAATTTATCTCCCCTTACTATCACTAGTATCTTAGCGCGAGTCAATCACAAGCTATATATCCTCGCTCGTTACTAAACATATCCACTCTGAATCTCATCTAGTAAACATCCCTACTTACCGGAATCAAATGTCATAATACAAACCCTTCCTTATAAGTCTATTATGCAACACACGATAACATATATACACGAATATATATACTACCCTCTTTTAGGTGATAACTAGCACATTTAAATCATATCTCAGAACAGCGAACACAAAGTCTCACCATACTATATACTATAGCCCAAACATTTCAGTATAATTATTAGTAACGTCTCGTACGTAATATATTTATCTCGAGCTCATCTCCAAACTCTCGGCGTGGCTATGTCATACGGGTATTATCGATTACCCCAATTTTCAAATTAAGTCCTTCTCGACCTTGTCTCGCCCATTAACTTGTCGTATAAAAATTTTTCTCAGTGCATCCTTTGTAGCACTACCTGGTGCCACTGGCCGTATATCGTATTAGATCTCAGCTTAAAGTGTTTCCTCTACTCGTTTAATAATTTAACATTTAAAACCGATGCACTAGCAACCAACAACATCTGGCTATTCCCAACGTTTATTACGATTCATGTGTGTAACCTCCCATAACGAAGTTTAAAATAACTTTCCCCTATGCACTATCCCCTAGCATTATCGGTCGTCGAAATCCGTGCATTCCAAGCACATAACCAAGATATCACAAATTTTGTCTCCCAACACATAAATCAAATCATATATGCCCATATCTCAAAAGGTGTCACACGATACTACGCTCTCACTATGACTTACAAAACACTGAGTTAAATCTCTCCACTCAACGGTAAACTCGACATACCCTGAATCACATTAGTAAAAGTCCCTATGCACAGGGATCCAATAAAACTAGACCTATGTACTCTCTGAAGTCTACTTTATAAAACTATTGTCACGAGATTGACCCTCTTTTAAGTGAGACATCATAAAAATACCCATCCTACCTCGGAACAGCGAACATGATAGGCTTGTTGTAACCGCTCACCATCGCTTAACAATCCGTACTTAGGATAGAACCATACCTTGAATATTACCTCTCAAAATGAGATAGCCTCATAAGATATATATATATATATATATCCTCTCAGTGTTCACACCCGCTCCCCTACGGATGGATCTAAAGAGAACCCCTCTACTCAACGGTGAATAACCACACACTATAATTGTATTTACGATACCTCTACTAAACTCGTTTCAATGCAAATATACAATAACACCCATCGTTCTAGCCGAATTTTCCCTATCCTCGCTTGTGTATTTCACTACGAGTCCATTTTTAACTTACAAACCCTTTTTTTATTCTCCGTATCCACCTCATTGGGTACGAAGTTCGATAAACAAGTAAAATCTCCTTCAAGTCCGGCCACTGTCCTACCCATTCTGGAGTAGGACTGGAATTTCCTTTACCCCTCTGTTTAAACAACTGATGAGGGGATTTGGGGTTAAACCACACCCCAATTTCCTCGTTATCCATGGTATTTTTACATGGTTGTGGTGATCGGCTCCCACCACTACTATGCCGCTCCTATACGCCAAAATTGTGCCTAAAATTTAACCATGGGTGTCACTGCACTCCACCCTACTCAATTGCCTTTGGGTTGTCTCTTTCCATTAGCCCATTACAATCCCCCTCTTTCCCGAATCCTCACGGATGGCTCTTCAAAGGAGTCCCCCCCTACTCCACCCCTTTACTGAATGCACTAGGTGAGTCTGAATATGTACCACTACTTTCTACGAAGGTGTTTAGGGAAACTAATGCACCCTGGTGTTTATCCTAATGTCGTATATCGTAAACAATAATTATGGTGACTTCTATCGCGATCACCATTTTCAGAATATTCCATGCCTTCTGCTGAGCCTCCCCTCTTACAATTCTTCTAACGGCACTCGCTGGTCGTCCCAAAGTTGTTCAGTGTACGAAGCCCAACCGAACTCGTATATAAATCGCATCAACTATACTTAATCGTAGGAGAACGTAAGTCATATACGTGAAGGAATACAACAATCCTATAATAAGGCTCGATATCAAATAACGCTACACTGAAACGTAATAAGCCGCACAGATCTTAAGGACTCTAGAACCTGACGCTCTGATACGATCTGTGACACCCCGCCTATTAAAATACCGGGTGGCCAGACCATAATTAAAATAAAATGTTGGTCTCATATGGCTTATTCTTAGCATCACTGTCGAAAACATTTTTAAAGTTACAAACCACCTAGTAATTTAATTAGACCGGTGCCAAATTTTATCTTTCATTAATTAACAACATGCGAAAATAAATAATAAATTAATCCATCAACATACCATGATAACTAAATCAAACATAGTTGAATGCTATAAATGAAGATAACCGAATCCACAATCAGTTGAATAATAAAATACAACAATAACGGGAACAATAACCTGGATACACAAAGTCTAATAAATAAACTGAATACAAAATCTTGGGGCGACATGCCCAAATGAATACTGAAGTAAAGTCCCTATACTAGAAATAAATGAACTAAGCGTTTATAACAAAGTCCTGCAACTTCCACATGAGCTGCAGCTACGCATCCCTGTATAGAATCTTCAAACTGGGCGTCCTTGTGGCTTGACACCTAAAATGTTATGGAAAAGATTTTGACACGGGTCAGGGCCCAAGCAAAACATTTTGAAAATATTTAGCAAGCAGTTAAATCGTAATAATTAAATATGCATGCACACTTTTCATATTTAAGCTAGTGCCGCACTCTCTTGAGACATAGCTCACCCATCATCTAATGTGCACACTTAACGCCTGCCTTCTACCTTTCCTAGTTAATATACCCCACCTAACTAGCCATAACAAGTCTCCTTCTACATAAGAACTTATTGTACCCGCCCGTATTACCCATACAATATGTTACTGAATTTACATGTCTTTTATCCCATTATAAATTTCCCAGTATATGTTTATTTCTCTCCATAATTTAGTTATTTTTAATGTCACTATCTTTCTCTTCTACTAAACTCACACAGTAGAATAAAATCACACATATACATATATCACTTTTCTATATATATACCAACACTTCACCCATAAACTGAGTTACGGTGCGAGTATGTTATGCTATAATGTCCTGGTACATCATCTACCAAACACACGTAGTAGAATAAATCACAAGTATATATGTATCACACTAATTATATATATACAATACAACACCCCTAGGCTTGGACCTGCGGTGCATGCATACTCTGCTATCAAGTCTCGGTACATCACGCACTGTATAAAGGACTACGAATTCCGAATCACTCTAGAACCGTCTCAATACAAATCACACATATTAGAGGCGAACATAGTTCACATACCCATGGGTCACGCACATACCTACGCTCCCATGGTCAGCTGACTTATCAACTCACAAATAAGTCATTCACAGTCCTATGTCCTTAAGGTACCAATCTAAATCCCCCCGAAGGCACACAAAGATAAGATGGTCCTTTTTTTAAAACCATCCTCCCGTGATACCAAGTATGGTAGGTATGTCGTACACATAATATATCATACAAATCAGTATAGGTATACACACAACCTATATCATATATTCCATACATAGCATATATATAACCCGAAGATCCTACGTATTATTTAATTTCAATTATACGTCTCATCGTATATTCTCGAGTATCCCTCACTACTCGAAGTGTGCCAATTTTCCTTTAAAATATTGCAGTAGGTAATTCACTCATATCATATTTATCTAAGTCATACGTTCGCTCTTCCCCCGAATTCGTTACATTTCAAATTACACCGATTAATCTAATCAATTTCATATTAATTAGTTCATTAAAGTAGTGTCACCCAATTACAATACTTTGACCCACTCATATGGTTTGTATCTTCACCCTTTAGAATTTGTTGCACAAAAATCCACTATTAACGTTAACACCTCTCGTTAAATTCACTATTCGATAATTTGTTATTTATCTCTATAATAAATTAAACCTGCTAATCTGTGCCTAACTCCCGTAGCACTAGCCTGAGAAATATCAAAGTCAAAACCCCGACCCTTTATTTAATTACTATCACCTCAATTAATTTTTTTTCCAAGTAGTATCACTCAACCAAAATGCCCGGACTCCCTTTATTGGCCCGTATTTTAACATTTTAGAATTCATTTCACCAAATTCGATTAATAAGTTTAACACCCTTATTAAATTTAATAGTCCTTAATACTCATCCCATAAGACTCTAAGTATTAGGTTCCATTTAATTTCTATCAATTAAATTCCACCTTAAGATATCAGCCCGTATGCTAAACTCATCCAAAATTCCCATTCGAATACGTTCTTATATTTTTTACATATATTATCGAGTGTCGTTCATTATAAATACTCCTAAATCCATACCCCGGATTCACCTCTATCTAATCTAAGGATAAAATAATGTTCCTTTATATTTTTCCAAAGTCCTTCACTCATCTACGAACATCTCCAAATAACCCAAATTTATTTCTTCCTAAAGATGTTTGTCTCGTGCACCCTATCGTAGAAAAATCATATCAAATCCAAAAAAAATAGAAAAATACGAGGTTGGCGCCCACGCGACCGTGACAAAAAGATCTACAATATCATGTTTTACAGTAACTGAATGGGTTGATCGATAGACTAATTGGGTTGATCGATCGATCGACCTGATACCATCCATCTTCCCCGAGTGCTTTTTTCCACCATTTTTAAACTCCGAAGCTTTCCAACTTCAATCTAGACCTCGATTAATTTATCTCCCATATTTATTTCATCTATAAGCATGTTCAAAAACTACTATATGACATTAATCCTCATTGATTTTCATTAAAATTCTAGGGTTCATAAATTAGGTTTTTCTCAATACCCCATAAATAACAATTCTCAATTCGATTCCATAATCCGAATTCAACAACAATTTCTACAGGTTTTTTATTCTAAATCATCTTCTAGCCTCGTACGATATTACTCTCACATCAATTAAACATCAATTTCACCCTTAATGCTTAAATTCCCAAAACCCAGATTTAACATGTGATACCCTCTAAAATGAATTTTGATATAATAACTCATCCCAAAATGAATATGGTTTACACGCACCATGATATGAATCGTAATACCGCAATTTAAATGAAATCAAGTTTAACTACTTGCCTCGATACTTTCGTAGGGTCTGATCCTTTGATGTAGACGGAGATTTTGACGAAGAATACATTAATCTCCTCTTCTTGATTTGGCTCCCAAAATATGTCCAATTTGCTCTCCCAAACTTCCTCTGCATATTTAGGTTTTCTCCCATTAAGTTATGGTTGCCCCCAACTCCCTTGATTGGCTTTTATTGGGCTAATACCCTTTTTAGGCTAATGGGATTAATTAAAATGGTCCAAACACTCCCGTGTGGGCTCGATTATGCCTAAAAATGCTCCAAGACCCGATAACTACCCCCGGGTACTCTTTTTTTACTATTTCGACCTATCCGGAGTCAACAATGCACTCAGAATTAACATCCGAATTACTTTATAACATTCTCAAATTTTTGACTTCCAAAAATGCGACACAAAATAATCTGTATAATTTAAATTTTAATTTGCCAATTTAAATAATTTTTCCAAATTATAAATTTTAATTTCTCCAAAAATGAATAAGTTCCATTCTCCCAAAATGATTATATTTGCCCAAAATTAATTAAATTCAAAGCTCTCGAATTTACGGGGTGTTGCAGTATATCTCCGAAAAAACACCAAACAAACTCTTTATGAACTCTGGTACAACAAAAAACCAAACCTGAAATACTTTAGGACTTTTGGTATCTATGTTTGAATCTAGAGGAGATAAAGCTATTTTCTTAGGATACTCTCCTAACAGTTGAGCTTATCGTGTGTATAATCTTAACACTAAGACTCTTATGGAAACCATTAGTGTAGTTGTAAGTGACACTAATGTAGAGAGTAGTAATAAAAGGCCAACTAACGTAAATAAGTCTGATAATTCGTTAACATACGACTCCTCAGTGATAGATGATCTTTTACAAACTGAAATACCTGAAGTACCTAATCGGGTTTCAAAAGACCATCATGTAGATAGTGTTATTTGTAACCTTACTGAGCCTGTGAGGACAAGATCTCAAGTTCGCAATTTAGTTAATTTCGCATGTTTTGTTTCCCTCTTGGAACCAAAGAATGTAAATGAAGCTTTGAATTACTCTATGTGGATACTTTCTATGCAAGAAGAACTTAATCAATTTGTCATTCATGATGTTTAGAATCTTGTACCCAGGCCCAATAATAAAAAGGTTATTGGAACACGTTGGCTATTTAAAAATAAAACTAATGAGACTGGGATGGTAATTCGAAACAAAGATAGGTTAGTAGATCAGGGATATTCTCAGATTGAAGGAGAAGATTTCAACGAGACTTTTGCACCTATCACTCGTATGGAATCTGTCCGACTACTCTTTGCAATAGCCTGTTATTTATAATTTACCCTCTATCAAATGGATGTTGAGTCAGCCTTTCTCAATGGTATCTTAACTGAGGAGACCTATGTAGAGAAACCAAAAGGATTTATAGATCCATACCATCTAAACCATGTGTATCGTTTAAAAAAGGCACTTTATGGGTTAAAACAAGCTCCTAGGGCCTGGTATGAGCGTCTTTCCTCTTTTTTCTTAAATAATGGTTTTAAGAGAGGAGGGAATGACTCGACACTTTTTGTTAAAAAATTTGACAAAAATATTATAATGGCCTAAGTGTATGTTAACAACATCATCTTTGGATCCATGTCTCCCACCGAAGCTAAGACATTTTCAGATATCATGCATAATGAGTTTCAAATGTCACTTATAGGGGAGTTACAATTCTTCTTAGGACTCCAAGTTAAGCAAAACTCAGAAGGATTATTGGTATCGCAATCTAAGTACGCTCTAGAGATAGTAAAAAAGTTCGGATTAGAGAATTCTAAAGAATCTAGGACACCTATGAGCACGTCAGTGAAATTATCCAAAGATGAAAATGGGAAACCTACCGATTCCACCTTATATCGCAGCATGATAGGAAGTCTTTTATATCTTACTGCTTCCAGACCTGACATTATGTATAACGTGTGTGTTTGTGCACGATACCAATGTAATCCTAAAGAGAGCCACCTTATCTGTGTAAAAATAATCATTAAGTATGTGAAAGGTACTCTTAACCTAGGTTTATGGTACAATAAAGATACATCTAGCACCATCATAGGATATACCGACGCCGACTGATGATAGTAAAATCACCTTAGGAGCTTGTTACTATATTGGTAATAACTAGGTGGGCTGGAATAGTAAAAAACATAACTTTACTTCTTTATCGACGGCTGAATCCGAATATATCGCAGCAGGTAGCAGTTGTGCCTAATTACTTTGGTTAAAACAAATGATAAATGATTATGACATTTTTGAAGAAAAATTGCATCTCTATTGCGACAATCAAAGCGCGATCAATATATTTAGAAACCCAGTTCAACACTCTCGTACTAAACATATTAAAATACGTCATCACTTTATACGAGAGATTGTAAAAACTAAGGAACTAGATATCAATTATCTTCCTACTGAACTACAATTAGCTGATTTATTTACCAAACCTCTTAATAATATTAGGTTTGAGTGCTTACGCAAGTCTATTGGCGTAACTGTTCTTAATTAAACTATTTGTTATACATGTTATATATTTGCCTTCCCTTTGTCCATTTGAGACAAAATGAGGGAGAGATGTTTGAGTCTATCTTAAATATATTTTTACTAAAAATGCTTGATCTTAGTTGTTTATCTTACAGGTATCAATATTGATTCATTGTACTTCAGATTTTGATAGGGTATTAATTTGTAATTAGTTGAGTTATGTACTTTTCTATTTCTATGACTTGGGTAGATAGAAATTTGTATAGGAATAGGTTTTTCCTATTTTTTTCGTATCCCTGCGAGTTTTAGAAGACTCAAAGGAGATTTTGTCTCATATTTTCAAAGGGGGAGATTGAAGCACCCTATATCTTTGACTCACTTGAGTCTACATTATATAGGAGATCATCTAGTTTGGAAATAGAGATAAAATTGTGTCTATCCCTAGTTAAACCAAAAAACCTCAAAAATTTCACAGCTTCATTGATACTCCTCTTCAAGTTCATGAGGGTATATCACATACACCACTCACTAGGACTGCATTCATATACTGATTTAGTCATGATATAATCGCATGTGAGTTAGTTTCCCTTCAAATGTTTTTTTAAATAATTTTTGGGATTTATTTAAATTTTTCTAATACTTTTAAATGATTTTTTGGAAATTAAAATCTATTCTTAATAAAGTTTTGTGGTTGATTTGTAATTATATTTTTCTCCATAAAACTGCTCTGGATAGAAATCGAAACTGTCACAAACTTATGTGGGCTCAGTTTCTATTTTTTAAAACTCCAAAAAAACACCCATTTGAAACAGATCTTGTCCATCCACGTGTTGAGGTTATGGCGAACCGATTTGTGTTTCTTCACAGACTCAGAACCCTCTATTTAATTTGGTTCGTTCATTTGAGTTAATCAATGGTTGCATGTTATTCCTTTGCGATCCATGTGAAATATTATCCATATATAAGGATTATAACCCTTTACCTCAGTTTAGTTTTTTCGAATTTGAGGGTTTCCTCATTTGTTTTGAGAGACAAAAGAGAGAGAGAGAGAGAGAGAGAGAGAGAGAGACATACTGAGAGAAGAAACCTTTTGTTTCTTTCATGCAAACCCTAACCTGTTTTTCGATCAAACATTATATCTTTAACCCTAAGCCAAAACCTAAGTGTTTTGAGAGTTGTTGTTGGGTTGGTGAAAGCTTGTTCGTGGTTTGATCCTCTGTTGTTTGACATCTTCATTCCAACTTAGTCATATTGGTTTGATCTCTATTTCTTCTTATGGAAACTTTAGAACTAACTATTTTATGTCATATATCACTTAGATCTGCATTATTTTATTTCTCGTCTTGATAAATCATATTTGTTGATCATTTCGATTTGTAAATATTTTTAAAAACTTCAGAATCAACAAATCTTATTTGTGTATCTAGTTCTTACAAAACAAGACTTCTAGTCTAGTTCTAATCGTAATCGGTGGTTTACAATTTCAAAAATCTTTTTCAAACCCTCTGAAATTATTTAAGACCTTGACCGTCTTCTGAGCAAGGTAACCTTAGATTTGGGGATATATTGAAAGATCAAGAAGTCTTTTGTTCTTTAAAGAAGAGAGAAACAGAAAGAACATCATATAGATCTGATTTGTAATTTGATAGGATATGTTTGTCTAAATAAGTGTGAGTGTGTACATGCATGTGTCAGAACACTGTCACAAAACACTTATCACACTACTACACAAGAAGTGTTGGATTTAAGATCTTAAACTTCAAGAGTCGACATAAAGCTGGAACAAAATCAGAGAAGTTACGAAGTTGGGAAAGCCACAGCAACATCAGAATTATACAGAAGTTAGAATCAAGCCAGTAGAGTTGGTATATATTCTAAACTTGTATAGGTCTGATTTATTTGCTTGTGTTAAATAGCTTGTAACTTGAATATTATGTTTTAGTGGATTTTTTGTTTGTGACTTAGAAGTCACCGTGGATGTTTCCTCAGTTGGGTGAGGTTTTACCACGTTAAAAATTATGTGCACTTAATCTTTATACATCATCTCATCCTCTTCTAGTTGGTGTGCTGAATTAAACTGTTTCAGTTACACTTCTTGTGTTAAGCAGTTTTATTTAAAGAAAATAGTTTCCCCAAAAAACATTTTGGAGCTATTTAGATAGTTTAATCTTGTATTAAACAACTTAAGTGGTATTTTTTAGAAAATGCTCGAGCATACGTACTTGCTCGGCTAGCTTCAGCAACCAGAATTGAGCTGCGATGAACTATTCCTAATAAGCTACTTAATAATAGGAGCATTGATGACGATCTGATGGTTAATTTTATTGTAGTTGATATGGGTCCATCTTGGATGGATCCCATAAAAGCTTATATTGAAGAAGGAATTCTGCCATCCGACCTACTTGAAGTTAAGAAACTGAAGTACAAGGCTGCGAGATATGTGCTAGAGAATGGTGCGTTATATATAAGAGGATTAATTACTGGTCTACAATGGTGTGTGCATCCAGTTGAAGTGAAGTATTTGATCGAAAAAGTCCACGAAGGGTCCTGTGGAGCCCATGTAGCAGGAAGAATGTTATTGCAGAGAATCGATACACAGGGGTACTACTGTCCAACTATGCGAGCAAATTGAGTAGATTTTGCCAAGAAGTGTGATAAGTTTCAAGGGTTTCCAGAATATGCAAGGCTCCACAAGCTCTCCTAACACTAGTCACTTCAACTTTACCATTTGCTATGTGGGGAATTGACTTGGTTGGGCCCCCACCAACTACCTGAGGAAGGTTTAATTACCTGGTTGTAGCTGTTGATTACTTTACTAAATGGGTAGAAGTTGAACCGTTGATCGATATGTCCTATGAAAATGTTTATCAGTTTATTTGAAAGAATATCATATGCAGGTATGGCTTACCCTATGCCATTATCACTGATCATGGAACATAGTTTGACAATGACGAATTTGATGCTTATTGTGCACAGTCCAACATCCAAAAAATTCACTTTGCTCCTGGTCATCCTCAAAGCAACGGCCAAAAAGAGGTAACTAATAGAACTTTACTGAATGGGTTGAAGAAAAGGTTGGAAAATGCCAAAAGGAATTGGATCAATGACTTGCATTATGTCTTGTAGGCTTACCGAACAACTCCCAGAATAACTACTGGAGAAACACCCTCCCTGTTAGCGCTTGGTACTGAAGTCATAATTCTTGTCGAGCTAGGTTTACCTATGCACAAAGTTCATAACTTCAATACCCCAGTCAGTGATTTGATGAGAAGGCTAGATTTAGACATGTTGGAAGAAGTTTGTGAAGATGCAGCTTTAAGGAATGCAGCCTATCAACAACGGACTGCACGTTTCTACAACAAGAGGGTCATGCTGAGTAACTTAAAAGAGGGCGATTATGTTTTGAAGAAAGTGATTCAGAAGAGCAATAAGCTGGAAGCCAATTAGCATGAACCTTATCGTATTACTGCAGTCATCCAACCAGGTACATATAGAATGAGACTTTGGAAGGGGAAGAATTCAAAAACCCATGGAATGCAGAACACTTGGGGAAATACTATCATTAGTGTAATCATGTTGTATTAAGTTCATTTCAATATTAATGAGAATTCGATTTCCCCAAAATAGTTTTTTTTTTCGGAGTACTAGTTCTAGGCACTACACTATATACCTACAAAAATACCGACAAAGTTAGTCGGTATCAATAAAGACCACCAACAAAGTTGGTCGGTATCAACAAAGACCACCAATAAAGTTGGTCGGTATCAATAAAGACACCAATAAAGTTGGTCGGTGTCAATAAAGACCACCAACAAAGTTGGTTGGTATCAATAAAGGCCACCAATAAAGTCAATAGAGGCACCAACAAAGTTGGTTGTCAAACATATAAAAAACCACGTAAGGCAAAATTGTAAGTCCCAAATGCTTGGTTAACGAAGACCCGGATGAATAATTTTCATCTAAGCTAGGCTAAAAGATGGACAAATGTTCCACTCACGCCTGGGAACCGAGGTAACTAATGCAATTACCTAAAAACTTTAGGTACATTAGTAGAACCATGGTGATGGATTAGTAATTGATATAATACTTAGGATAATCCTAAGGATATCAATAGAACCGATGAAAAACTAAAGATTAAATAAAAGTTAATCTATTCATAGTCAAAGACTAAATAAGATATTCATATATACGAAGATTGACTAAAAGTTGATCCTTTCGTAAAATAAGCTTTTCATTAAATTAAATGATTACATATTGTTTCTTAAACATGCAGAAATAAAATACAAAGCTTTATCCTACATGAAGTTTTCCTTCAGCCTTAGAAACAGGATCCATGCCAGCTGGAGGATCATCCAAAGTAAAATGGGAATTGATGGAGTTAAAATTTTGAAGCATCCTAGTATTTCTTCTACTAGGACGATCAAGAAGATGAGGAGGTCGGACGATCTATAGTTCATCATGTAGCTCGTAATCTCCTACGTATTTTGAAATCAAGCATTAAGGAATACGATGAACAGGAATCCGGTTAACATCTAACTTGAATGGAGGATTGTCAAGCTCCAGCAAGTCTGGGTCATACCAATCCCATAAAGAGTCGTTCCGATCAACTTTCATCACGGTTAAAGCGTTCATGTAACCCCATTTATAAGATTCATTCTTAGTCTATTAAAGTCTACCGTCAAAATGTCCCAAAGCTTCATTATACCCATCCATCCAAACTTCTCTTGGCTGCTTGTGGAATCGAAAGGTTAATTTATCAACCTGTGACTGCAGTTTTTTCACTACTCCATCCTTAACCTCTAATTGGGAGGATTGAGTGGATAATTGTTCATACAAGGTCTCCATAATTTGGGACACCTCAGTAATAGCTCAGTATTTTGCTTTTAACTGTGCAACTTGATTAGCAAGGCTTACTGGGTCCTAATTTATTATGTGATTCCTCGCCCAGGCTTACTTCTTGCTCGGGAGTAAGATACAGGCTTAATTTTTTTAAATCCTCCAACTCATCCCTTAAAGTTGCATTTCCATCCTCTAAAAAGGAGTAACCTTCATCAGTAGTAGCAACAACAGATCCAGAGGCAGACTTCAAAAGATTCACTTCATCCCTCAAATTATTATTCTCCTCTTCTAAGCGTTTGGCAACAGTTCTGGTTTCTTCAACTTCAAGCTTAAGCTAAGCTTCTTTTTTATTGTAAACAGAAATAAAATTATCAAAACCCCGACCTACGCTTAAGCTTTGATATTTTTTCTCATAGCTTTGGTGCAATAGTGCAGTGGATTCTTTATACTATTCTTGAAGTTTTTCTATCATCTTATAGTAGGTAAAATTGTTTGCTACCGCCCGATCAAGTAATTACTTTAAATACTTGTAGGCTTTTTTAGCCTGCTCTGATACATCATCACCGAGTAACTGAATAATTTTTTCTTTGGACAAGTCTGTATGACCTGCTTTGAAAAAAGCATTGCACTTCCTCGTTAACTCAGTATCATAGGAAGAAAATTATTCCATCTTCTTTATAAACTAGCAAGAAGAAATGATCATCAATTAACAACAAGAATGGAGAACAGGAATAATCAACAAGAGACAAAAAGGAATAAAAGGTTCTTTTATTGATAACAAAGAGTTCAAGTATAAGAAAAAAAAATAAAAAAGCAAAAGGGAAAATTCCAAACAACTTTACACCTTCTCCCTATCATTCTCAATCTTCTTGTCCTGCTCAGAAGAATGAGCTACAAGCTGGAGTTGCTCTATTTACTCGCCTGGAGGATAAGAAGACTAAAAAAATTTAGGTTGATCGGCAGCAGATTCAACCACTAAAGAAGACTCTTCAGAACCAGCTTCATCTTTAACCTCATCCTCAATGGCTGGAGGAGGACCATGAATATATCTCTAAAAAAGTTCAAAGACTTCAGTTATGTTCAGCTCCTTAAGGGTAGAAACCCAACCATCTCTGAAATATTTTTGTTTTGCATACTCAATCTGAGCAGAGGCAACAAAAATGGCTTTATTCCAGCCTTTATCCCAACTAGCACTAAAGGAGGCTTTCATAGTAGACTTTATCTTAACTCTAGCAGAGGATATAAGCTCTTTGGCAGCCTTTGCCATGTGCTCAGCTTCCTCTGTCTTACACTCAAACTCCTTCCCATTGTGCTCAGCTTCCTTAGCCCTGCGCTCAGCTTCAAGGGCATTCTCATCAGACGTTTACCGAGCAGTCTTAGCTATCTTTAGTTTATCTGCCCAAGTACTCTTCTCAGTCTCCAAGGCCTGCTGAGATTAGAGCAGAGACTTCTTCAAATCATCCAAGGCTTCCTCCACCTCATTTGAAGAAGAAGAATCCCTAATTGCATCATCCTTCTCCAGTATATTATTTAAGTGTACCAAGAAATGTAGAAGATAAAGATCAAAATGAGTATATGAGAAATATAAAAGACAACCAAACTAAGAAAATAGAAACCACTTACTGATGCAAGGCTCTGAGCAGCCAATTCAGAAACCCTCGTTTGAGGGAGCATAGCATCCACCCCCTTGTGGTCTGGAAGAGTACCAAACTTGATCAACTTCCTGGACAAACCAGGAGTAATAGTTGTTGGGGGAACAGCATCAGAAGAAGGTAATTCCACAAAGTACAGTTGATTAGTCACCTGGTCAAGCTGCTTCTCTGCAAGCCCTCTCTTAAGTCTCCTCAAGGGAACTTCAGCATCTTTGGGGGTTAGGACTTTGGGAGCTAGGTCTTTGGGGACTGGGTCCTTGGGAACTGGAGGCTTCATAACATCCCATGTTTTCTTCTTGGCTTCTTCAGCAGGTACTTGGGAGCCAGAAGTGCTACCATTAAGAAGATTAGGAAACTTCCTCTTCTTCATGATTTCCGATAGAGGAGTGTCAGAATCAACAGCTACCTCTTGATCAAGATCAATTACCAGAACAGGAAAGGCAGCAGGTCTGATAATAAAGGAAGAAATAGTGTTTCTGTATTAGAGCAAATAGGAGGCAGACCTAACGTGATCCTCAGCAACTACCTTATGAAGTCCCCCTCTTTTTAGGGTACTTTCTTTTCTGGTCAACTGCAATTCAATTTATAAAGCAACAGTCAGTATGACATTTTATCAAATATAAACAAGTAAAATTTACTAAAACATAAAATAACCTATTCCGCTGCCAAAGAGCGGACATCCAGGTCCTTGATATTTAGTGCCTCCAACTAAAGGGGAGTGTTGCCAATTTTTTACAACTACCCCATGATCAATATAATCCCTATTAGAATCAGGGAGATTAACTACTAAAGCTTTACTAACTACCCTAGTTTTCAAATAAAAAGTGGTATCGCTAGTTACCCATTTATAACAAAACATTGTTTTCGAAATCCCTAGATGGGTTCCATAAATTTGATTTATCTATATACGCCATTCACTACTCTCCATGTGTTAGGAGACACTTTTGTAGGAACAATGTCAAAATATTGACAAAAATCCAGACACTGGGGATTGGGAGGGAATGTGAACCCACATTAAGCCATAAAGATGGAAGGGAACCAATGGCCCTCGGCAAGAGAGAAAAAATTAGAAGGAAAAGTGGGATGTTCTAATACAACTTAAAGTCGATTTTGAACTTATCAAGTGACTTGATAGAATAAACCATGATGAAAAAAACAAAGAAGAAGAGAAGAAAAATTCTTATAAAGGTTTAAGGATTCAGCAAGAACTGAGGAGAGAAAAGAAAGCGATCGCACGAAAAAGCAAAGAACATAGCGACTGAATTAGAAATGAGAAGTAGCAAATGATCGAAGCTCTATCGCTCTTTTTATAAGACGCATCGGAAACTGGGAAAAGTAATGATTAAAGTGAACGACGGTTGGGTTTACGGCGGCTAATGAAGGAAAAGACGAAGATACCCCATAAAAGTTCGCTAAAATTTGAAATATTTACAAAATTGCCATTCGCGCCCAAAAATCATCAATCGAGTGGATAAATTTCACAAGTCTGGAAGGTCTCCAGTTAAACCAAATAGCGTAAAGCATAATATTTTACACTTTCGCTTCAGCTCCAAGTATGAAACATTGGGGGCTTCTGTCGATACAAAAATTTACCACCCTACGTTGACCAATTATAATCCAGCACGTGTCATCCAATGTGGCACAAGTACAAGTCAGCCTGATACAAAATCTCGATGAGCAAGGAAGCCCGACCAACAGAGAAGTGCAACTAATAATAAAACCAGACCAACTGGGAAGCCCGATTGTTAATACTAAAATTTATCATCCTATGTGGACCAATTACAAGCCATCTCGTGTCATCCAATGTGGAACAAGTCCAAGTCAGCATGATAAAAAAGCTCGACCAGCAAGGAAGCCCAACCAATATAGTTACCCGACCAACTGGGAAGCCCAACCAACAGCCGAAAATCCAATTTGTACAGCCAACCAAGCGCCAGTAGTCTTACAGTCTGTATTGCTAATTAAGCGACAATATTCATATATTTAATTCTCATTATGTATTGATGTAAATGCCTAACAAGTGAAGACATTTCATCCTTTCACATGACAACTATCAAGACCCTTCTTGGGCTATAAATACATTGTATCACCCTCATTGCAAGGGACCGGAAAAATAACTCAAGACAACCAATACAGTAAAGTGGACGTAGGCTATTCTATTAAGTCGAACCACTTTAAAATTTTCTTGTGTCTTATTTGTTTAACTTATTTTTATTTGTGATTGATTAATTAGGCCTAGTCTAATTTTTTGCATCAACAAACTGGCGTCGTATGTGGGAACGTATTGCTAAACATTTTCATTTACTCATCATTCATCATCCATGGCTGAAATTTCATAATCACGTACCAGAAATGAGGGAATTCTGCCTACTCCCTTTGTCCCTCCAAATAAGAATGATTTAACAGGAATTTTAGCTAGCTTGGCCAAGGGTCAAGAAGCTATGCAGGATACTATACGACAGTTGGCTCAAACTCTGTAAGTTGGAGTGTCAGCACAAGCTAATCAAAAGAGTATGCCACTGCCACCAACAAGGAGTATTGGGCATAGCCATTCCAGAACTTTTAGGGATCCTTCATACCTTCCTGGAGCAATTTCTTCTATTAGGATAACTAATTCCACTGATAGACAATCCCTCATCCCAGAAAGATTGAGTGTCTTAGAAAGGCTAAGTAGGGCCTTTCCTTTTGATCATTTGGGACCCCAAGGAAATGCCCTACGGGTTGCGTCGAGAAATACTCGACGACCAAGTGATCTAAGAGAAGGTCCATCCCAATCCAGAGTAAATACCCGACGAACTGATAGGTTCAGTAGGAGAGAAGGTTCGTAGGAAGAAAGTTCAGCATGATCTGTTGGTCGGCATAAAAAAACTGTCATCCATGGTGCTAGAAGTGATGCCTGGAAAGGTTCCATTCAACGTTTGGAAGACAAATTGGGATAAATGGCCAAGGCCAAGAATCCCCTCTAAATAAGTTTTATTAAGGGATCACCCTTTGTGCAAACCATCGTAGATTTCCCTACACCGACCAAGTTTAAAGCTACAGTGGTCACTCCCAAATATAATGGGAAGACTGATACAGTTCTTTATTTAGAACAGTACCAAGCAACTGTTAATATCTATGTTGTTAGTGAAGAGATAAGATAGAGGACATTCTCGGAAATAACCACTGGATCAGCTCAAATCTGGTACAACAGCCTTCCTCGGGGACATATTTCTTGCTTTTAACAACTCACTGAGCTATTCATTGGTATTTTTTGCTTTTAAGCAAAACTAATAAAATGAGTAGCTCATTTTCTCAGTGTAAGATAGAAGGACGGAGAAAGTACCAGGGATTACATCACTCATTTCAACAACGAGAAACTGGAAGTCATTGATTACGAAGAGAAGATCGCAATCACTGCTGTTGATGTAAAAAACTAGATTTGACCTAATCAATTATCACAGATAAATATGAGTAAAGAAATAAGACAAGAGATTTTTAAAGTGGTTTAGCCTTAATGAAATGGCCTACGTCCACTGTTTTGTATTATGAGGTGTCTTGCCTTGATCTCAATTATGTTTTCCTGGTTGACTTACCCTGCCATGAGGGTATTACAATGTACTTATAGCCTTTGGGTTGTCAATGTGAATAGATAATATGTCGTTATCGAATAGGCATGTACATCTGTACATGGTAAGGAATGATTGTAATACAAGAAACATTGAATCCGTCTGGTCGTTTGGTCTTCCCAATAAGTTGCTCGGTATGTTGAGTAGCTTGGTACCTGATCTTGTGCCATGTGGGATGACGTGTGTCTCCATATAATTGGTCCATGTCAGCTGACTAATTTTTATATCAACAGAAGCCCCCAATGTTTCACAATTGAAATTGGATGTGAGAGTGTGGAACATTTTACTCAAAAAGTTGCTTGGGCCTGTTTTTGATATCTTGATTAATTACAGACCTTCAACACTTGTAAAAAATTTCCACTTTGCGTAATAATTTTATGCGCGAAATGGCAAATTTGTAAATATTTTGAATTCTGATGATCGCTTGGGTATCTGTGTCTTTTTTCCTTAATTAGTCATCGAAAACGCAAACATGGTCAATTGTAATCATTACTTTTCTCGTTTTTCAAGGCGGTAAAATCCGATTGTCTTCTACCTTTTTGCCATCTTGTTTCCAGAACCCTTGTTTTCTCATTTCTTTTCTTACGAACGTTTTTTTCTTGTCATCTGACTTAGCTGATTCCTTAATCTTCTGTGAGAAATTATTCCTTCCTTCTTCTTTCTTTGCTTCAATCATCATGGTTTACCTTATCGAGTCATTAGATAAGTTTAGAGCCGATTTTGAGATTCCTTCTTAGGTTGATTTAAAGGAACCTACTTATCCTTCTGACTTATTCTCTTTAGCTGAAGGACACTGGTTTCCCTCTATTTTTGTAACAGAATGTGGTTTTTCCTTCCCGCCTAATTCTTGTCTTTGGAATTTTGCCAATATTTCGATATTGTACCTACAAGAGTAGTTCCAAATACATGGAGGGTAGTTAATGGCGTACATAGGCTGAATCAAATTTCTGGAACTCATCTTGGGATTATTGAAATTATGTTTTGTTATATATAGGTCACTAGCGACACCACATTTTATTTAAAAACTAAGTTTTCTAACAGAGTTCTAGTGGTCAATCTCCCTAATTCTAATAGGGATTATTTTGAACATGGGGTTGTGATGAAAAATTGGCAACACCCACTATTAAATGATAATGACGTGTGCCAAGGTCCCAGATGTCCTCCTTATGACAATGGGATAGGTTGTTTTTTATTTTTTAACTAACTTTGTTTTTATTTGATAAAATGTATCGCTGACTTTTATTTTCTTCAATTTGAATTTGCAGTTGACAGTAAAAGAAAATCCCCAAAAGAGAGTGATATTAATATAAAAGATTTGAAGTTTATCTGGGGTTTGCATCAATCGGTTGTTGGGGAGCACGTGAGAGAGGCTTCCTATTTGTTGAAATATAGGAACACCACTTACTCCTTTATTTCTTGTCCTACTACTCCTCCTTTGGTGATTAATCTTGAGCAGGCTCCAGCATCTTCTTCAGCTGTTGAAGAATCTTCTTCTGATTTGTCTACCTCCATTGCTGATTTAATGATGAAGAAGAGGAGAATGCCTGATCTCTTTACCAAGATTGTCCCTGATGCTGATGGGACAAAAAAGAACAAAGAAGATATCCCAGCTGAAGGGACTAAGAAAAATGATATTATTACATCTGTGGGAGCAATCACACCTGTTATGGAGGTTATCAAGAAGCCCATGTTGTTCAAAAAGAGGCAACACCTTTGATTGAATAGGTTATTCCTTTAAAAAGATTGAGAAGGGGTCTTGCTGAGAAGACCGTTGATGTTGCTGCTCAACCTGCTCGAGTTGAAATACCTTCCTTGAGAGTTGGTCCTCCAGTATTCATTACTCCTAGTTTGGCCAGGAAATTAATATGGTTTGGAACTCTTCCTGATCACAGAGTTGCTGAGACCTCTACTCCTCGGGGGGGAGTCTCTGATTTGGCTGCCTAACACGTTGCATCAGTAAGTGTCATTATACCTTGTCCTTTAAATTATGCTTTCAATTTTCATATTCTAACTTGAGTTTCTCTCAGTCTTGTAGTTTTTGGTGTATTTCGATAATATCTTGGAGAAGGATGAATCTATCAAAGCTACTTCCTCTTCCAGTAAAGTAAAATAAGCCCTTGTTGGGTTATCAAAATCTTTGGAAGATTCCCGACAGAAATATGAGGATGATAAGATTTCTTGGGAGAATAAAATCAAGGCTGCTGAAACAGCTCAATAAAAAGTTATGGATGCTGCAAAAGAAGCTGATCTAGCTCGAGAAAAAGTTATGGACACTTCCAATGAGGCAGATGGGAAATTAAAGGTCGCCATTACTAGCAAGGAGGAAGCTAAGGGCAAGCTTGAAGAGGCTGAATGGCGTAAGAAATATCTTAAACAGAAAGTAAAATTTGTTGAAGGAAAGTAAAATCTGTTGAAGATCTTCTCAGGGAAAATACTTCCTTAGAGAGGACGAAGAGAAAGTCTGTTGTGAACAAGTCCTATAGCTCTGACTGGGACAAAGGGTGGAACAAAGCTCTAACTGTTGCCTCTGCTCAAATGGAGTAAGCAAGTTTGAAGTTCTTCAGGGATGGATGGGTTGTAGCGTTGAAAATGTTGAATGTTGCTGAAGACTCTGAATTATTTCAGAAATATATCTCCGACCCTCCTTCTATTATTAAAGAAGAAGAAGAAGATGGATCCGATGAATCTTCATTCATGATGGTAGAACAAACCCCTGCTACCACTGTCCCTCAATCTTCCAAGCAAGCTCAGCAGATAACTACTTCTTTCGAGCATCGTCAGATGCCTTTCGAGCAACTTCAGCAACCAACTCCTTCTTCAAAATCAGCTGAGGATATAGTGGGGGATAAGGAGAAGGTGTAACGTTACTCATTAACTTTTTCATTTTACCCTATTTTTTTTCTTCGTTTTGTACTTCTGGTTGTACTCTCATCCATTATGATCAATAAAATTGACTTGTTATTTATCTGCATATATCCTCTATTGTTCAATATAGTTGTGTTGTTGTTGTTCTATTTTTACTTTTCCATGCAAGTTTATTGCTAAGATGGAACTATTGTCAGCTCATGATACAGAGTTGATGAAGAAATATACAGATTAATTTAAAGTTGGTCGTTCAAACTTTACTGAACCATAAATAAGTGATATTCTTGGTCCTAAAGCCTCTGAACGAGCAATTGAGGCTTATCAGTATTTGAAATGTTTACTTGATCGTGCAGTACCGAATAACGTAGCGTACTATGAAATGATTGAAGATCTTTAAGGAATGATCGAATAACTTCAACTTCAACACAAAGAATCCATTGCTCTTCTTCACGAAGGTTATGAGAAGAAGTACCAACAGCTAAGTGCTGATCGGGGTCATGAAAAATCTATCTCTTCCCATAATAAAAGAGAGAGTGTGTTAAGACTTGGAATTGAGGAGTGATTAGGCATAAATTCTTCCCATTTATCCCCTTAATTTAGAGGCTTTTATCGCTCCGCGGAGTGTAATTCGAGTGGATTTATATCTTATCATTGCTATTAACAAGTTTCTAATGAGTACGCCGAGTTTTGTGTATTTTCCATCTATTTCGTAGGTATTCAGTGTTTAGGAAGGACCACCATCCTAATCCGAGTTCCATACCAAAAGCTTCTACGAAATACAAGGAGGAAAGTTCCTGAAAATATGGAACCGAACCTAAGGGAAGGAAAAAGAACCGATCCCATACTTGGAAAGCTCCTGTAAAGCAATGTCAAAATGGAACCGAAAGGAGAGGAAAAACGAACCGATCCTATGCTCGAAGAACTTCTTGTGAAAAGTTAATAAGATGGAACCGAACCGAAGTGGAAGGAAAACGAACTGAACCTACACCTGGAAAACTTCCTATAAAGCAATGTCAAGATGGAACCGAATAGAAGAAGAGGAAAAACGAACTGATCCTATGCTCGAAGAACTTTCTTTAAAGGCTGTCAAAGATGGAACTGAACCGAACCCCTAAATAGGATCGGTTCTGTCTTCGAAAATTCGAACTTATCCTCTTGTAAAATTAGAATCCTCCATGGTTGAAACTCTTAGAATTCGTAGATTATAAAATGTAAACTCCTCCCAAATATAAGGGGAAGCTTATGATTCGTTAGGGAAGCATTGTAATCAATTTAAAGAAGAAGGACAATAAGAAACCCTAGTTTGCTTATAGTTTTGCAATTCAAGTAATACCATTTCGATTCTTGATTTTATTATTGCAGTAGTTACTTTTCTAATAGAAATTTCATCATTATTCATCTTCATTTAGTAGTAAAAATGTTTTCTTTCATTCCAAGCGTGTTTTCTTCCAGTTTTCATATGTTTGGCTAAGTTTTCGAGGGTTGGGGTGCATGAACCCCACCCGATGTAATTCGCGATAGTGGAAATAGATGTCGTAATTAAAACCTTAGATGAATTGTATAGTAGTTCATACGATACTACTTTAATTCAACCTTTGCTTACATACTGTGCAGGCTACGCTCCCTCATATGTGTAATACTTAGGAGAAATAAAGACCGAATTTTAATTCAACCTTTGCTTACGTACTATGCGAGCTACGATCCCTCATATATGTAATACTTAGGATTATTAAAGAGTCAGATTCATTTAAAGCTTTAATTCTAAATCTAGTATCTTACGAAGTGAATTACTAGGGTGTGGGGGATTGTAACCCGACCTATCTTTCTCCATTCATAGTTTAAAATTTTAGTCAAATCGTTCTTAATTCTGCATTAGAGTAATTACATCGCATTCTTTTTTATAATTTCGTAGTTAATCATTTTCAAAAGTGCATATAGTTGTAGTTATTTCGCAAATCAAATCACCTTTTCCTTTTCTTTAGAGTCAAAGTTAGGTTTCCTTCGTCTATCCAACGTCGTTATGACTCCGTTCGTCCTATTTCCCTGAGGATTGATACCCAACTTATCGAATTATTACTTGAGCAATAGCCTTGCACTTGATCCTAGAGAGTACGCACTCCTGAGACACATTCTTAGTCGCGTCAAGTTTTTGGCGCCATTGTCGGGGATTTAGGAAGACTTAGGATTATATCAAGTCAATCTAAAACTTTGAACCAAAATCCAAAAACATAAAAAAAAATGAAAGTACACAAAAAAAAATCTTCATCATCTCTCATAATCCTGTTAATGTAAAATCTTGAACTCACTCTAACTCCCCAAAATACTCCAACCAGCATTCACAAAAACCCGATAGTTGAGTACGACCCCGACAGCCCTCACACTCCAAATGCTCTACAATTCTGGGTTCCACCTCCCACACCTCCACACTCAATTGCAGGTTACACTCCGACATCCCTCTTAGGACACACCACAGAGCACGCTCCGAGCATAGCAAATGAGGATACAGAGTCATCAAGTGAGAGAGCCATGTCACAACACGATAGTGTAGCTGCAGGTGAGGAAGAGGTACCGTACTGCCCTTTGAGAGAAATCTTATATCCCGAGTGAACCGTCACTCCGGGATGCATTTTAATCCCGTATAATGCAGGGAAATTTCTCTTTAGGAATGGGATGATCCAGATACTTCCCAACTACCATGGAATGGAGTCAAAAAAGCCATATCTCCACATCAGGGAATTTGAGGAGGCGTGCGAGACCCTCAATGATCAAACTTGCACAAAAGATGTGATCCACCTCAAACTCTTCCCATTCTCGCTAAAAGACAAGGCCAAGACCTGGCTATGGTTTTTACCTCCAAACTCGATTGCATCATGGAACGATTTGCAATCTAAATTTCTCAAGAAATTCTTTTCTACACATCGAACGAACTCCATCAAGGCTCAAATTCAAACCTTCCGACAATTAGAAAATGAGTCATTTGATAGATGTTACGAGATTTTAATGAGTTAATCACTTCATGCCCTCATCATGGACTTGATAAACTGCAAAGCATTTCCTTCTTCTATAATGGGCTGAATATAAATTCCAAATAACTCGTTGAAACCATGTGTGATGGTCCCTTTGTCAACCTAGACGCCAACGATGCTGAGCTTCACCTGAGGTATGTCATCGAGACTACCCAAGCATGGTATACATCTGACCCTAGTGCTCATAATCAAACTTGCCAAATGACCATCACTCCAACGACGTCCGTCCTATTTCACGTAGAAAAGAATACTATGACGGACAGTTGACTCAATATACTTGAGAAATGAATGCTAGAAATACTTGAGATATGTGCAAGAGGACCAACTGGCTCCATCCCGAATTCCATTGAGAAGGTGTGTGTTATTTGTGAGGAGAGACATTCAACAGAGGAATTCTCAATAATATCCACCTACAAAGTTAGGCTTCAAGAGCAAGTGAGTGGTATAGGAGGATTTAAGGGTAATTTCGGTGCACCGCATGGGAATTCTTGCAACCCTTCATGGAAAAACCATCCTGGTTTTAGCTATGGGCAACTAAATGTTGTGATGAATCCTAATTCACATGTTGCCCCTCCTCCACCATTGCATTTTCAACAAGCACCACACATTCAAGGACATGTTCAGGCACCACCACCTCCGGGGCCATATATCACTCCACCGCAAAGAAATCTCGAGGATACGATAAACCAATTCATCACTACCCATAATGCAACCACTACTAGACATGATCGCATGATCAATGACGTAAAAGCAAATATTTCAAAGTTATAATCATCGTTGAGTAACCAAGAGAAGGGCAAGTTTCCTGCCCAGGGCCAAAGACCTCCCCAAGGTCAAACTAGTTTTAGCACCACCCTTACAGAACATCAGGAGCAATGTCAAGCTGTGACCCCTATTCATAGTGGAAGAGTCGTTGATTTATCACCTCCTCCATATGACGCAACTAAATATAAGGAGATTTTGCCCGGCCCAGCACGAAAGAGGCTGAAGATATCCCCTTGAAAGAGAGTGATAAAGAAGACACTAGTGACCCCAAGGTAGTAGTGAAACCACCCTTCGCGGCACTATTTCCTCAAAGATTAGTTCCTGCCCATAACAGGTACATAAGTCAAGAAGTGCTAGAAGTACTTAAGAACGTAAAGTTGAATTTATCGTTCCTCGATGCAATAAGGAAAATTTCATCCTATGTAAAAGTTATAAAAGACTTATTGACAATAAAGAGGAGGAAGAAGGTAAAGAAGAATACGTTTCTATCACAAAATGTGAGCTCAGTCCTTCGTAACGATCTCTCCCCTAAATATAAAGATCTCGGTGCCGCCACCATTTCCTGCACCATTGGAGAAAATAAAATTGAAAAAGCCTTACTCGATTTGGGAGCAAGTGTCAATATTCTCCCTTATACGATTTATAGTAAACTTGATCTGGGTGATCTTAAGCCCACAAGGATCACTCTCCAGTTAGCGGATCGAACAGTGAAGATACCAAGGGGTATAGTTGAGGATGTGATAGTCCAAGTGGGCACTTTCTACTTCCCGATAGATTTTGTCATTTGGAACACGGATACATCCTTCGCCTCAAAAAATCACGTTCCCATCATCCTTGGACGCCCATTCTTAGCTATGGCTAACGCAATGATCAATACTATAAATGAGCAGATGTAAATCACTTTTGGGAATATGACTTTGGAAAAAACATCTTCAATATAGCCCAACAAGCAGGGGAAGGAGATGATCTTCATGCGGTGAGTTTAATTGCGGAGATCGTAGAAGAACACTTTAAGGAAAATTACCATGGAGACGCCTTAGAAGTTTGCCTAGCTTCTAATCATAAGAGTGAGGGTGCCTATGAGGAGTTTGAGAGGGAGGTAGAGGAGTTGAGAGGCTTACTCGATGAGAGAACGTCGAACGAGGACGTGAGAGATGTTAATTGGGTTTCTTGATTCGAAGAGTTACCGCCAAGGGAAGCACGCATGGTGCCCTCTAGTGACACATTCTCGATTCTCGAGTTGAAAAACTACCCTCCAATGTCAAATATGCTTTCATAGGTGAAATTGAGACATTTCTTGTTATTGTCTCCTCTAGCTTAGATGAATAGCAGGAGGGTAAATTATTAAAGATTTTGAGGAAGCACCAAGATGCTTTTGGTTGGTGTATAGCTGATTTAAAGGGGATAAGCCCCCTAATTTGCACCCATAAGATTCATCTCGAAGAGGATGTTCATCTCTCGAGAGAAATGCAAAGACGGCTAAACCCCATAATGAAAGATGTGGTGAGGACTGAAATTATAAAGCTGTTGGATGCCAGAATTATCTACCCAATCTTGGATAGCAAGTGGGTGATCCCAATTCAAGTCGTCCCGAAGAAGTCGAGCATGATTGTGATTGAAAATTCCAAGGGAAAGCTAGTTCCCCAACGTACCACCACTGGATGGCGCGTTTACATTGATTACCGGAAACTCAATGCGGGAACTAGAAAAGACCATTTCCCCTTACCATTTATCGATCAAATGCTTGAAAGAGTAGTGAGCCACCTTTATTATTGCTTCCTAGATGGTTATTCCATATATAATCATATTGAGGTAGATGTACTTGATCAAGAGAAAATAACATTCACTTTCCCCTTTGGAACGTTTGCCTACAAACATATGCCATTTGGATTGTGTAATTCACCGGCGACCATCCAAAGGTGCATGTTGATCTTATCCAGTGATATGGTTAAGAGAGGACTAGAGGTGTTTATGGATGACTTTAGTATTTTTAGCACCTCCTTCGACCTATGTTTAACCAATCTTGAGAAAGTACTAGCACGATGTGTGGAAAAGAACTTAGTGCTGAATTGAGAAAAATGCCACTTCATGATAACCGAGGGTATAGTTCTTGGCCACATCGTGTCATTCAAAGGGATCAAAATCGATCGAGCAAAAATAGATGTTATAGCTGACCTACCGCCACCTAAATCACTGAGAGACGTCCGCTCCTTCTTGGGCCACGCGGGGTTTTATAGGCGGTTCATTAAGGACTTTAGCACCATCACTAGACCCTTAAGCAACCTTCTTATGAAGGACACCCCATTTGAGTGTAGGGAAGCATGCCAAAGTGCTTTTGAAAATCTGAAAAACATGTTTATGTCCGCTCCTATTATGCAAGCTTTGGAATGGTCCTTGCCATTCGAGCTTATGTGTGATGCTAGTGATTACACGATAGGGGCTGTTTTGGGCCAAAGAAAAGACAATAAGGCTCATGTCATCTACTAAGCTAACCGGACCTTTACCGGACCTCAATTAAATTACACCACCACGGAAAAGGAGTTACTAGTGGTAGTATTCGCGCTCGACAAATTTCGGTCCTATCTTATCTGTCCTCCCATCACTTGCTTCACCGACCATGCAGCGTTAAAATATCTACTTGCGAAGAAGGACACAAAGTCGCGCCTCATAAGGTGGATCCTACTCCTACAAGAGTTTAATCTTTCTATTAAAGACAAAAAAGGAGTAGAAAATGTCGTTGCCGATCACTTATCACGGCTTTCGTCCGACGTACCTAGTGATCATAAACCGATAGACGAATATTTTCTAGATGAGTAACATCTTACCACCTCTTCTTTGCCCTGGTTTGCGCATATAGTGAACTATTTTGTCACGGGAGCCGTCCCTCCCGATTGGACACCGCAAGATAAGAAAAGGTTCATCACCTAGTTTTAGCTATGGGCAACCAAATGCTGCGATGAATCCTAATTCACATGTTGCCCCTCCTCCACCATTGCACTTTCAACAAGCACCACACATTCAAGGACATGTGCAGGCACCACCACCTCCGAGGCCATATATCACTCCACTGTAAGGAAATATTGAGGATACAATAAACCAATTCATCAATGCCCAGAATGCAACCACTGCTAGACGTGATCGCATGATCAACGACATAAATGCGAATATTTCAAAGTTTCAATCATCGTTGAGTATCCAAGAGAAGGGTAAGTTTTCCTGCCCAGGGCCAAAGACCTCCCAAAGGTCAAACTAATGTTAGCTCCAACTTTTACAGAACAACAGGAGCAATGTCAAGCTGTGACCACTCTTCGTAGTGGAAGAGTCGTTGATTTATCACCTCCTCCACACGACGCAACCAAAGACAAGGAGATTTCGGCCGGCACGAAAGAGGCCGAAGATATCCCCTTAAAAGAGAATGATAAAGAAGACACTACTGAGCCCGAGGTAGTAGTGAAACCACCCTCCGTGGAACCATTTCCTCAAAGATTAGTTCATGCCCATAACATGACCATAAGTCAAGAAGTGCTAGAAGTACTTAAGAACATAAAGTTGAATTTACCTTTCCTCGATGCAATAAGGCAAATTCCATCCTATGCAAAAGTTATAAAATACTTGTTGACAGTAAAGAGGAGGATGAAGGTAAAGAAGAATGTGTTTCTAGCACAAAATGTGATCTCAATCCTTCTTAACGATCTCCTCCCTAAATATAAAGATCCCGGTGCCCCCACTATTTCCTGCACCTTCACCATTGGAGAAAATAAATTTGAAAAAGCCTCACTCTATTTGGGAGCAAGTGTCAACATTTTCCTTTATTCGATTTATAGGAAACTTAATCTGGGTGATCTTAAGCCCACAAGGATCACTCTCCAGTTAGCGGATCGAACCGTGAAGATACCAAGGGGTATAGTTGAGGACGTGATAGTCCAAGTGGACACTTTCTACTTCCCGGTAGATTTTGTCATTTGGAACACGGATACCTCCTTCGCCTCAAAAAATCATGTTCCCCTCATCTTTGGATGCCCATTCTTAGCTATGGCTAACGCAGTGATAAATGCTAGAAATGGGCATATGCAAATCACTTTTGGCAATATGACTTTGGAAACAAACATCTTCAACATAGCCCAACAAGCAGGGGAGAAGATGATCTTCACGCGGTGAGTTTAATTGAGGAGGTCATAGAAGAACACTTTGATGAAAATTACTATAGAGATGCCTTAAAAGTTTTCCTAGCTTCTAATCATGAGAGTGAGGGCGCCTATACCGAGTTTGAGAGGGAGATAGAGGAGTTGAGAGGCTTACTCGATGAGAGAGCGTCAGACGAGGACGTGAGAGATGTTAATTGGGTTTCTCTATTCGAAGAGTTATCACCAAGGGAAGCACACATGGCTCCCTCTAGCGACACATTCTCAACTCTCGAGTGGAAAAAACTACCCTCCATTGTCAAATATGCTTTCCTAGGTGAAAGTGAGACATTTCTTGTTATTGTCTCCTCTAGCTTAAATGAAGAGCAGGAGGGTAAATTATTAAAGATTTTGAGGAATCACCAAGATGCTTTTGGTTGGTGTATAGCTGATTTAAAGGGGATAAGCCCCCTAATTTTCACCCGTAAGATTCATCTTGAAGAGGATGTTCAGCCCTCGAGAGAAATGCAAAGACGGCTAAACCCCATAATGAAAGATGTGGTGAGGACTGAAATTATAAAGCTGTTGGATGCCGGGATTATCTACCTAATCTCGGATAGCAAGTGGGTGAGCCCGATTCAAGTCGTCCCGAAGAAGTCGGACATGACTGTGATTGAAAATGCCAAGGGAGAGCTAGTTCACCAACGTACCACCACTCGATGGCGCGTTTGCATTGATTACCGAAAACTCAATGTGGGAACTAGAAAAGACTATTTCGCCTTACCATTTATCGATCAAATGCTTGAAAGAGTAGTGGGCCACCTTTATTATTGCTTCCTAGATGGTTATTTCGGATACAACCAAATTGAGGTAGATGTACTTGATCAAGAGAAAACAACATTCAATTTCCCCTTTGGAACGTTTGCCTCTAAACGTATGCCATTTGGCTTGTGTAATGCACCGGCGACCTTTCAAAGGTGAATGTTGAGCTTATTCAGTGATATGGTTGAGAGAGGGCTAGAGGTGTTTATGGATGACTTTAGTATTTTTGGCACCTCCTTAGACCTATGTTTAGCCAATCTTGAGAAAGTACTAGCCCGATGTGTGGAAAAGAACTAGTGATGAATTGAGAAAAATGCCACTTCATGGTAACCGAGGGTATAGTTCTTGGACACATCGTGTCATCCAAAGGGATCGAAATCGATTGAGCAAAAATAGATATCATATCTGACCTACCCCCACGTAAATCACTGAGAGATGTGCGCTCTTTCTTTGGCCACACGGGGTTTTATAGACGGTTAATTAAGGACTTTAGCACCATCACTAAACCCTTAAGCAACCTTCTTATGAAGGACACCCCATTTGAGTGGACGAATGCATGCCAAAGTGCTTTTGAAAAACTGAAAAATATGCTTGTATCCGCTCCTATTATGCAAGCTCCGGAATGGTCCTTGCCATTCGAGCTTATGGGTGATGCTAGCGATTATGCGATAGGGGTTATTTTGGGCCAAAGAAAAGACAATAAGGCTCATGTCATCTACTACGCTAGCCGGACCCTTACCAGACCTCAACTAAATTACTCCACCACAGAGAAGGAGTTGCTAGCGGTAGGATTCGCGCTCGACAAATTTCGGCTATATCTTATCGGTTCTCCCATCACTTGCTTCAACAACCACACGGCGTTAAAATATCTACTTGCGAAGAAAGACATAAAGCCACGCCGTATAAGGTGGATCCTACTCCTATAAAAGTTTAATCTCTCCATTAAAGACAAAAAAGGAGTAGAAAACGTCATTGTCGGTTACTTATCACGACTTTCATCCGACGTACCTAGTGATCCTAAACCCATAGACGAATATTTTCTAGATGAGCAACTTCTTGCCACCTCTTCTTTGCCCTGGTTTGCATATATAGTGTACTGTCTTGTCACGGGATTCGTCCCTCCCGATTGGACACTGCAAGATAAGAAGAGGTTCATCATCTAGTTTTAGCTATGGGCGACCAAATGCTGTGATGAATCCTAATTCATATGTTGCCCCTCCTCCACCATTGCACTTTCAACAAGCACCACACATTCAAGGACATGTGCGGGAACCACCACCTCCGGGGCCATTTATCACTCCACCGCGAAGAAATCTCGAGGATACGATAAACCAATTTATCATCGCCCAAAATGCAACCACTGCTAGACATGATCGCATGATCAACGACATAAATGCGAATATTTCAAAGTTACAATCATCGTTGAGTATCCAAGAGAAGGGTAAGTTTCCTGCCCAGGGCCAAAGACCTCCCAAAGGTCAAACTAATGTTAGCTCCAACTTTTACAGAACAACAGGAGCAATATCAAGCTGTAATCACTCTTTGTAGTGGAAGAGTCGTTGATTTATCACCTCCTCCACACGACGCAACCAAAGACAAGGAGATTTCGCCCGGCACAAAAGAGGCAGAAGATATCCCCTCGAAAGAGCCGCGAAACCATTTCCTCAAAGATTAGTTCATGCCCATAACATGACCATAAGTCAAGAAGTACTAAAATTACTTAAGAACATAAAGTTGAATTTACCTTTCCTCGATGCAATAAGGCAAATTCCATCCTATACAAAAGTTATAAAAGACTTGTTGACAGTAAAGAGGAGGGTGAAGGTAAAGAAGAATGTGTTTCTAGCACAAAATGTGAGCTCAGTCCTTCTTAAAGATCTCCCCCTAAATATAAAGATCTCGGTCCCCACTATTTCCTGCACCTGCACCATTGGAGAAAATAAATTTGAAAAAGCCTTACTCGATTTGGGAGCAAGTGTCAACATTCTCCCTTATTCGATTTATAGGAAACTTGATTAGGGTGATCTTAAGCCCACAAGGATCACTCTCCAGTTAGCGGATTGAACCGTGAAGATACCAAGGGGTATAGTTGAGTACGTGATAGTCCAAGTGGAAACTTTCTACTTCCTGGTAGATTTTGTCATTTGGGACACGGATACCTCCTTCGTCTCAAAAAATTATGTTCCCATCATCCTTTGACGCCCATTCTTATTTATGTCTAACGCGGTGATCAATACTAGAAATGGGCAGATGCAAATCACTTTTGGGAATATGACTTTGGAAATAAACATCTTCAACATAGCCCAACAAGCAGGGGAAGAAGATGATCTTCACACGGTGAGTTTAATTGACGAGGTCGTAGAAGAACACTTTAAGGAAAATTACTATGGAGACACCTTAGAAATTTGCCTAGCTTCTAATCATGAGAGTGAGGGCGCCTATACCGAGTTTGAGAGGGAGATAGAGGAGTTGAGAGGCTTACTCGATGAGAGAGCGTCGGACGAGGATGCGAGAGATGTTAATTGGGTTTCTCGATTCGAAGAGTTACTGATAAGCACCCAAAAGTGTCTATTTGATACCTCGAATAGATGCATTTTAATCACTCATTTTAATTAATATTGGATTTATGTGCGTATTCTATCACTTTGCAGGTCTATACGCAGTTGCAATATCAAATAATACAAAATCAAGTCAATTGCGACACAGAAGCGGTTAAAAGCTTGCATCGGAGAAATCAAAGGAGTTCACAAAATCTGGAGTCCTATTTGAGCGTGCCGAGATGTGTTCCGATGCCCCAAACCAGTCCCGTAACCTTAACCTAGCCCAGACCGAGCCAAGTCCATCACCCGAGCCTGTTGTGTTGAGTTTGTACCTTTTTAGATTTTCTTAGATTGTTATTTTGAGTCGTTTTATTTTTAGGATTTATTTTAGATTTATTTAGAATTTTCTAGGATTTATTTTCTATTTCTTTATTTTGATTTTGATTTTTATTAGTTTTTAATTTGTAATCTTTATTTTATTTTATTAGGATTAATTTTTAGTAATTTATTTTTTAGTTATTATATTTCATTTTATATATTTTATTTTATTTTAGTTTTATTTTATTAGGATTATATTTTTTTTTTAGTTTTAATAGAGTTTTATTTTATCTCTTTTTATTTTCATTCTTATTTAGTTTGAGATTTTTTTTTTAGTTTTATTAGATTTTAAGTTTTTATTTTATTTTATTTTTTATTTTTTTAGGTTGTGTTAATTTTTAGGGGTACAAATTAAACACGCACACAACACAAACACCCAATACACACTCACACCCCACTCACACACAAACCCTCCCACTTCTTCTTCAACCTCTCACCTTCTCTCTCCTCTCTCTCACACCTACACCACAAACCCACCTTAACAAAACACACACACCCTTCTATCTCCTTTCACACCAACCCCCACGGCAACTCCCAGCCGTCTCCGGTGCACCTTGCCCAGCCACACCCAGTGTCGGCAAACCTATATCCTACCTACCCCTTCCAAACTGCTATCAACTCGTACCTAAGGCCGGTCCTAAATCCGACCAGGCATACCCGCGACCATCCCACAGCACCCTAGCCACCTGTCCCTCTGACCATCTACTCGGCGACCTCATCCCAGTTCCGACCTAGATCCAACCCCTATTTCAACCCGCATGTACCCGAATCAACCAACTCGCACCAGCCCCAAACCGGGCGCTCTCCAACCCGAAATTTCAACCACTTCCATCTCACCCTTATCCCTTCAACCAAAATCCCAACAATATCGGAGTCAATCCCAAGCCAAGAAAATTCCAACAATCTCTCCAATCAAAACCCAACTTTGTGGCTTATAAAAAAAGGGGAGCAACACATTTAAAAGGACTCTCACAATAGAAAAGAGAGACGCATAGAGAGAGAAAAAGAGACTGTATATTATGTAAAGTTTAGGGTCATGAAAATATTCCAAAAAAATACAAAAAAAAATTAGTTTAGCTTTAGAATAATTTTTAGGTTTAGTTTTTAGTCTTCTTTTTGTAATCAAGTGCTGAAAATTGTGAAAAAGTTGGACGCATGTCAAGGTGCATTTCAAAATAAATTTGTGAAAAAAATTGCGTATTGTATTTCTACATTCTCTTTTCAATTTATTTCCTTCTTGACATATTACTTATTGTTGCTTAAGCACACATGAGAATATTTGGCTAAACACCCCTTCAAGGGGTGGGATGCACTGCGTATGATGTTAATTTAATTAATTGGTGACAGTTAAAAATTAATTTACCTAGAAATATAAAATTAATAAAACTAAGTAATTAAATTAACATCATACACAGTGCATCCCACCCCTTGAATGGGGTGTTTAGCCAAACATTCTCATGTGTGCTTAAATAACAATAAGTAATATGTCAAGAAGGAAATAAATTGAAAAGAGAATGTAGAAATACAATACGCAATTTTTTCCACAAATTTGTCTTGAAATGCGCCTTGACATGCGTCCAACTTTTTCACAATTTTCAGCACTTAATTACAAAAGGAAGACTAAAAACTAAACCTAAAAATTATTCTAAAGCTAAACTAATTTTTTTTGTATTTTTCTGGAATTTTTTCATGACCCTAAACTACATAATATACAATCTCTTTTTCTCTCTCTATGCGTCTCTCTTTTCTATTCTGAGAGTCCTTTTAAATGTGTTGGTCCCCTTTTTTTGTAAGCCACGAAGTTGGGTTTTGATTGGAGAGATTGTTGGGATTTTCTTGGCTTGGGATTGACTCCGATATTATTGGGATTTTGGTTGAAGGGATAAGGGTGAGATGGAAGTGGTTGAAATTTCGGGTTGGAGAGCGCCTGGTTTGGGGCTGGTGCGAGTTAGTTGATTCGGGTACAGGCGGGTTGAAATAGGGGTTGGATCTAGGTCGGAGCTGAGATGAGGTCGTCGAGCAGATGGTCAGAGGGACAGGTGGCTAGGGCGTTGTGGGATGGTCGCGTGTATGCCTAGTCGATTTAGGACCGGCCTGAGGTACGGGTTGATGGCAGTTTGGAAGGGGTAGGTTCGTCGACGCTTGGTGTGGCTGGGCAAGGTGCACCGGAGACGGCTGGGAGTTGCCGTGGGGGTTGGTGTGAAAGGAGAGAGAAGGGGGTGTGTGTTTTGTTAAGGTGGGTTTGTGGTGCAGGTGTGAGAGAGAGGAGAGAGAAGGTGAGAGGTTGAAAAAGAAGTGGGAGGGTTTGTGTATGAGTGGGTTGTATGATAGTAGGGTGCGAGTGTGTATTGGGTGTTTGTGTTGTGTGCGTGTTTAATTTGTACCCCTAAAAATTAACACAACCTAAAAAAATAAAAAATAAAATAAAATAAAAACTTAAAATCTAATAAAACTAAAAATAATCTCAAACTAAATAAGAATGAAAATAAAAAGAGATAAAATAAAACTCTATTAAAACAAAAAAAATATATATATATAATCCTAATAAAATAAAACTAAAATAAAAGAAAATATATAAAATGAAATCTAATACCTAAAAAATTAATTCCTAAAAATTAATCCTAATAAAATAAAATAAAGATTGTAAATTAAAAACTAATAAAAATCAAGATCAAAATAAAGAAATAGAAAATAAATCCTATAAAATTCTAAATAAATCCTAAAAATAAAACGACTCAAAATAACAATCTAAGAAAATCTAAAAAGGTACAAACTCAACACAACAGGCTCGGGTGATGGACTGGGCTCGGTCTGGGCTAGGTTAAGGTTACGGGACTGGTTCGGGGCATCGGAACACATCTCGGCATGCTCAAATAGGACTCCAGACTTTGCGGTCTCCTTTGATTTCTTCGATGCAAGCTTTTAACCGCTTTTGTGTCGCAATTGACTTGCTTTAGCATTATTTGATACAGCAACTGCATATTGACCTGCAAAGTGATAGAATACGAACATAAGGCCAATATTAATTAAAATGAGTGATTAAAATGTATCTATTCGAGGTATAAAATAGACACGTTTGGGTGCTTATCACACGACCCCCAAACAGAACATTGCTAGTCCTCGAACAAAAATTAGAGAGAAAACAGAGATAAGTAACCAAAAGTGTGCCACTTTTGCAGGCACTGGCGATTTCACTTAGCATGTGTAACAAGCCGTTAAACCTATAGGTTACCCTACAGGACAAGTGGTGTCTCGTGAGGGTTTGCAGTGAATGTACCCATAAAATTCAAAACTTATTTAAATACAGTTTTTGATTTGAAGATGAGATGTTATACAACCTAACTTAAAAGGACATCAAGGAACACCGTATTCAATTATCAAAATAAGATATAAAATTACTTAATACCAAAAGAGTAATCCTTCCTAATACTCGGCGTGTGTATGTGAAACAATCTTAAGTATCATTAGAGTCATTCTTAGATCGCCTCTATCGGATCAACGCTTTGACTTAAATTCTCACTGGATATAACTCTCTGAGAATTGGGTAAGTGTATATCTTTAGTGTGTGAAGAGGTGAGTAAATGTAAACAAGTTCAAACGTCTCACACACTTTATAAAAAAGGACGGATACGTGAAAAAAAATCTGATCTCATGAAGGAACGCTAACCACTATGTCGAGAATGTTGAGTTATTCACCATATAATCTTTTCGTTTGCCCGAACACTTTACCAAGGGTGAAAAATGTCATTTATGAAAGGTATGAGGGGCTAATGAAGAAGATGAATGATGGGGCGTTTTAAGAAGAATGTGACACACTTTGATGGACTATTGTCTTCATCTTTTGAATTTATGATCGCATATTTCTTTTTCCTCTTTTATATATAATTTTTTTTCTTTGATTCTTTTATTTTTATTTATTTATTTTTTTCTTTGCGATACATTTTTCTTTTCATAGCACAAATGAAGACAATTTACATGGAAAATTTCAAACACTCTTTTTCTCAATACCAATGGCAATGATGGATGGTATTTGGGACATATGGATAAGGGTAATATGGAAAATGATAATGGGTGAATGATAATGTGATAGGGAAAATGGTAAGTGTATGCCAAAATCAGTTTAGTGCTTGGGACAAACTACAAGACACATGTTTCTTACAACTCGAAAGTAATGTCATTCTCAGTTATTAAACCAAATTTGAAAAAATGATGAGACCGTGCAACGACTAAAGGTGGTACCCAAAGAAAGTTGAGTCAACTTGTGACTCGGAGATACGTAAAAACCCTCAAAAAGGTGAAAAGCTCAAACCTCACGGGTTTAAGTCGCCATTAGTGATCTTTTAAGGCTCTCTTGAGAATATTGTTAATCTTTAACTTTTGATTGTAAAAGTGACAGTGCAAATTGTCGAGTTTAGGAATTCATGGTGCAAGTACGCTTTAAGAGGTATTAATTAATTTAAGGTTAAAAGCGTAATTTTTTGGTTCGAACACGGGTATTCCGAGATTTCTAAAAGAGGGATGATAGACAAATCATGTCATAAAATTTTATTTTTAACTGCACAAAAAATTTAAAATCACTTGTTTCTGAAAATTTTCAAAAGCGGTATTATTTTGATAAATTTTCCACCCCCAAACAAAAAGGAACATCGTCCTCGATGTTTAAAACCATATATAAAAATGAAAAGCACAAGGGAGGAAAGATAGTACTATAATGAACCACTCGTGAAATGTATCGCACTCTGGAGCACTACACCAAAACACGCCATTAGTAACACAATTTTACCATTACTAAATATATTAGTAACACAATTTTTCTGTTAGAAAAAAGGCGTGGGGCACGAAGCTAGTAACGGTAAAATTTTGTTACTAATAGTAACGAAAAAATTAGAATTAGTAACAGTAAAATTCTGTTACTAATAGTAAAGGAAAAATAAGAATTCCTAACGATAAAATTTTGTTACCAACAATAACGATAAAATTCAAAATTCGTAACGGTTAAATTCTATTACTAATAGTAACGGTAAAATTCACAATTAATAATGCTAAAGTAGTGTTACTAATAGTAACGAAAAATTCAAAATTATTAACGGTAAAATTTTGTTACTGATAGTAACAGAAAGATCAAAATTAGTAACGGTAAAATTATGTTACTAATCTTAGTTCATATTTAAAAAAAAAAAATTCAAGGGACCTCCCCTAATCCAGAACCTTTGGCCAATTCCTTACCAATTACACCATTCCATATTACAAAATCGGGTTTATATTGATTCATAAGACAAGGAAAAGGAAAATGAGGACTTCATTCAAACAACGCACTACATCTGGAAAATTAATATTCTCAAACATCCTACATCATTCAAACCTAAACTATACACAAATGAACCTCAAGACCCGTTATACAAGCCCATGATCACTGTAGGTGTGTCTATCAATATTTGAAGCCCAAAGGAAAAATACTATTTTTAGGTAAATACAGGCCATTAAGATAGCAACTGGAGGCACCTCAACTCCAAATAAACATACCGGTATAGTATGCTATCTTCATTCCAAGACTAGAATGAGAAATTTGGGGGTGGGGGGAGGGATGCAATAAGAGAAAGACATAAATATGCAATAAGAGAAACATACTGTTATAGGATGCTATCCAAATCATAATTCAAGTTTTATACAGAGTTATTTATACATTCTCACTACTCTAGTGAATGGTTAGCATCCATCAGTTATAATCATCTCTACTTCTTTCTTCAAAATCCAACTAAGAATTTTATTAGGCTGATTTTGAAGATGCACTCTCACCAAGTTTCCTCTCAAATGAAACTGCAGCACTATGGAAGTAAGATTCCTTTCGTAGATGACTCTCCGAGCAACATCAGTAGCTATTCCATCATGAAATTGCTTAAAATTCCTATATCTGTGCAAGAAGAAAGATCAAAATATAAAACTAAAAGAGTGAAACAAACAGACATAACTACAACTGAACACGATGCCCATTAAAAATTTTACCACTACGTTTCCAAAACTTACAGGTGAGCATTAACTCGAGACCCGCAGTAGCCCTAAACTCGGAGCCTAACAACTCAATTAGTCCTTCCCATTGCTGCAGAACATAAATACAGAACACGTGTATGTTAAACAAACATAAGATATTGTGTGAGCTGACAAACTAAAACTGGAAGAGATTCAGCAGCCACAATAACTGAATTTTGTTATAAATAACTATAACTGGTGAGCATTAACTGTTAAAAATAACTATAAAATAACAAGCAAACTAATTCCCTCTTCAAGTATCCCCATCATCATAACTGGTGAGCATCAATTAGTCCTTCCCATCACCATGTTTGTTAGCGTGGCATTCAGCAATTGCTCTTCCAGCGGACTAGGCTGTCAGATCACTAAGTCCCTCTTCAACTATCCCCGTGTGTATTCATCAAAGGAAACCATTATTCTTCTGTTTTTTTACTGAGTAATGATAGGAGAATTCAAACAAACACCTGAATCACTGCACCTTGAATTTGTTAAATTATAGCAGAACCCACTTGCGCATAACTTTACTAATTGATATGATAACTCAACATAACAACAAACAGAACAAATGGCCACATCCGCTCCATCCCTCTCAGCGTTACTCTATTTAGAAGATACAAATTCAGTTTAAAACAAGATTTTTTTTATTCTTAAGTATCTACCTACAGTTATGGCGCACATTAAATTCAATATTTTTTCAAAAGCAGAATTTATAGTGGAGAACAATATAAGAACGTGCGTATCTCAAAACAATATAATTCTATTAAGCATAAACTAAACAAGTTAAACATAAGAAATTTGACGATAAAAAATGCTCGTACCCACGATATTTACAAAGTGGCAACACAAATGAGTCTTGTGCCTTTGGCTTCAACAATTCAACAATGTTCTACTTAGAGTAAGAAACACAAATAAATCATTAATATATAAGTACCACCACATAATGGATGCGAGTTGGGATCATCTACGAATTTGATAATGTTTTTTATAAGAATTTTTTATAATGTTAAAGAATTTGTTAGATATTATTTGTTTTATATGAGATAGGTAGATAGAGGGTTAAACCATAGAAACCTAATCAAGTTGACACCCTAGTGAACTAAGACCACTATCAGAACTCCATTAAATTATACTATATAGATATAAGTGTGGGTACCCGAAATTAGAACCATGGGCCCGGACGAGTAGCCCAGTCCTGGAGGCCCAAAGTTCGGGCCCCTCATCTCTTATATTGATCCGGTCTCCCCCACGTTTCCACAATTAGAAGTTATACGGGAGATGGAAAACGTGGAGAAACCCATCACCTCCACTTACCTACATGTACATGTATATATTAAACCCTACGTCCAGGGCAAAAGGTCAAGATGTATTCTCTGTAATTACTCTCCAGAGTATATAGAAATAATATCGACTGCACCACCGTGGACGTAGGCACATCCTTGCTGAACCACGTACATCCTTTGCTGTGTGATTGGCATCTTATATTCCTTGTTCTTCCTTGATAATTGCTTCTCTCGTATTTATTTGTGTTGTATAATAATTGCATCCACAATTGGCGTCGTCTGTGGGAAGCGTTCATCTTTCCCTGAGAAGAGCCCACGTCAAGAAAGGAGTTTAATATTTCTGGTCACAGCAGCAATGCTCCCCAAGCAGGAGATATTCAAGAGCCACCTGCTCCTCACAGGATTAGGTCTGAAGTTCGACGTTCAGATCAGAGAGCTCGCCTAGAAAGACCAGCCTCAGAAGAAAGTCAGGGACCAGCGAGGTCCATACAGATATCCAGGTTGATTGATGCGTACGAGGCAAGGCTCCATGAGCAGAGGGATTTTTCTCGCATATACGAGGCTGAGAATGCTCGCTTGAAAAGAATACTGGAAAGACTGGAGAGGGAGCTTCATCCTGATAATAGGAGATGCCCATATCGCACTCCTAGCCCTCAGGCGAGCAAATCTCGCAGCCGAGGAAGGAGCCCTAGGTGAGAATCTCAAAGGGACGAAGGAGGTGAGTCAAACGACGACCTCCGCGAACAGCTGCGAAGAGCTCGCCGCTACCAGAGTCCTGCTCGCAGCGACGAGAACATACGAAACATGGTCCGCATGGAGATGGACCAGCGTCCCGCTCACCACGGAACAAGGTCAACCAGAGAACTCGCGAGGCGAGCTCTCAAAACCCAAATGAAGTCACCTTTCACAAGAGAAATCAAAGAGGAGGAAGCTCCCAAGAAATTTGCCATTCCAAGGTTCAATATTTACGACGGAATAACTGATCCCATCGATCACGTCAGGCAATACCGACAGGCCATGACCCTCTGGAGTCACCGAGATGCCCTGATGTGTCGCATTTTTCCCTCGAGCCTTCATGATGTAGCACAGAAGTGGTTCGAAAGACTCCCCCACCGGTCGATCAAGAATTTCAAATCCTTAGCTGAACTTTTTACGGCCCGATTCATTACCAGTAGCTCCCATTCCAAAAGGATGGATGCTCTGCTAACAATGAAGAAAATGCCTCAAGAGACCCTCCGAGATTATGCGAAGAGGTACTGGGAGTTATTCAATGAGATCGAGGACTGCGCGGAGGAAGTAGCAGTGGCCTCCTTCAAAATTGGGCTCCCTAGTTCTTCCCTCATCTACCAATCCCTGACGAAGAAGGAAGCCATGACTATTGACGACCTAATGGCCCGAATCGAGAAATACGCAAAGGTGGAAGATGTCACCCGTCCTAATACAGGAGAAAACGATCGAGCTAAGCTCATTACCAAGGTAGGTGAGAAAACTGAGAACCAGAAGAAAGGAGGAAAGAACGGAGGCAAAAATGGCTCCAAGAACGAAGGGAACCATGACGCGTCGAAAGTATTCCAGGCGGTCAACACCGTCTTCAAAGAACCAATTTACAAAATTCTCGCGAAGATCAAAGATGAGCCATTCATCAAGTGGCCCAGGAAAATGGGAGGAGATCCCTCGAAGAGGAACAATGCGTTAAGATGCGCTTTTCACAAAGAGGGAGCACATAAGACCGAGCACTGCAAAGATCTTAAGTCTCACCTCGAGGAGTTGGCCCAGTCCGGGCATTTGAACGACTTTGTGGAAAAGAGGGCAGAGAAAGTGGCTGCCAACAGAGAGGTGAGACCCGATAACGTGCAGGAGGATGATGCTGGACATGAGTTCGCAGTAATCCACGGAGTATCTGACGTCAAGCAGATACAAGGGAACTCAGCTCGAATGGAAATGAAAAAACTTAGAGCGGTAATGCAGGCTTTTCAAATCGATCCAGCAAAGTCACAGTCAGGAAAGCGTAGACGAGCAGAGGACGTCAACTATAACAAGCATATTGTTTTCACAGATGAAGATTTGATGGGAGTAAGGACCCCACATCATGATGCCCTGGTCATTACACTCAGGATAGCCAACTTTGACATCGACAAGCTGCTCGTCGATCAAGGAAGTTCATCCAAAGTAATGTACCTCGACCTATTCAAGAAATTGAAGTTGAGCATCGCCGACCTAAAGGAAGCTACTGTTCCTTTGGTCGGCTTCGCTGGAAAAATGACCATGCCCCTAGGCAAGATAGTGCTACCAGTTCGTGCTGGGAACGTCTCCAAGATGATTGAGTTTTTGGTAGTTGACATCAAATCACTGTACCAGGCCATCCTCGGCAGAGGATGGCTTCATGCGATGAAGGCGGTCTCGTTGACCTACCATCAGAAGCTCAAGTATGTAACCGAGCAAGGAGTAATGGAGATCCACGGTGACCAAGCGATGGCGAGGAAGTGCTTCATAGCAGCCATCCGACCAAAGCCAGAGAAGAATGCCGGTCAACCCAGCGAGAAAGTTGAGGAAGGTGTGATACCTTCCAAGTAGCAATTAAAGTATGGAAGACCTGGAGTAGAGGAGACCAGGCTCCTCCCCTCTAAGCGTGTCGTCGAGAACCTGGTAGAAGTTATAGCCGAAGTTGGTGACAGTAGCAGAGTCTTTTTTATTGGAGCATCTCTTACCGACCAAGAACAGAAGGAGTTGACGACCTTGCTGAGACACAACGTAGATGTTTTCGCATGGGAACCATACGAGCTGTCTGGAATCGATCCTAATATGGGCTGTCATCAGCTGCACGTCGACCCCACATTCAAGCCAGTCACGCAGAAGGCATGGAGAACTGCACCCGAGAAGGCTAAAGCGGTCGAAAAGGAAGTCAAAAAATTACTGAATGCAGGATCCATACGGGAAATGCAATTCCCCAAGTGGTTGTCCAACCCATTAGTAGTTTAGAAGAATAATGGGAAGTGGAGAGTTTGCATCGACTTCACTGATCTCAACAAAGCATGCCCTAAGGATAGTTTCCCCCTCCCAAAGATAGACCAACTGGTAGATGCCACTACAGCTCACGAGCGAATGAGTTTCCTGGACGCATACTCGGGATATCACCAGATCCCCTTGTATGCCCCAGACCAGGACAAAACGGCGTTAATCACGACAGTTGGGTTATATTGCTACAAGGTCATACCATTTAGGCTCAAGAATGCGGGGGCAACCTATCAACGGCTGTCACAAAAATGTTCAAGGATCAAATGGGAGACACAATGGAGGTCTACATCGATGACATGCTCATTAAGAGCAAGAAGAAGGAAAATCACCTCTCAGACCTGTCAAAGACCTTCGAAATCCTCAGGAAGTACCGAATGAAGCTTAATGTGAGCAAATGTTCCTTCGGTGTCCAGTCAGGAAAATTTCTTGGATACTTGGTCAGTAAGAGAGGCATAGAAGCTAATACAGACCAGATCGATGCAATCAACAAGATACAACCCCCTCGAACAATCCGGGACGTGCAGAAGCTCACTGGAATGCTCGTCGCCTTAAATCGCTTCATCTCCAAATCCTCCGAGAAGTGCAAACCTTTTTTCCAACTTCTAAAGGGGAGTAAACTGATAGAGTGGAGCCCAGACTGCTCGCGAGCTTTGGACGAGCTCAAGTCCTACTTAAGCTCTCCACCGCTGCTTGTCATACCACAGTAAATGGATTCTTTGTACCTGTACCTCTCGGTATACAATCACACTGTCAACTCTGCATTAATATGCGAGGTTGCAGGAATCCAACACCCCGTTTACTACGCGAGCAAAACCTTATTAGACGCCGAGAAAAAGTACCTGCCATTGAAGAAGCTCGCCTTTGCACTTGTAATAGCCTCGAGGAAGCTGAAGCATTATTTCGAAGCCCATACTGTCATCGTCCTTACATCGCATCCCCTTAAGGCGGTCCTAAGGAAAGCGAACTTATCGAGCAGACTGTCTAAGTGGTCAATCAAGCTCGACCAGTTTGACATCCAATTTTAACCAAGGACAGCTAGCAAGGGTCAGATCCTTGCTGATTTCATAGCCGAATTCACGGGCGAGGAACTCTCCGACCAACCTCAACCAACAAGGCAAAAGAAGAACCAAGCAACAGAAAGAACCTGGAGACTCTTTTAAATGGAGCCTCCAACTCAAAGGGGGCAGGGGTAGGCATTATCCTCATCACTCCAGAAAACACAATCCTCGAACAAGGAATCAGGCTTGGATTTGCAGCATCCAACAACGAAGCAGAGTACGAAGCCCTAATAACCGGTCTCCAAAAGGCACAAACTCTAGGAGCAAAACGTTTACAGGTGTTCGGCGACTCCCAACTAGTCTCCAATCAGATAAATGGAGATTACAATGCAAAGGATGAAAGAATGGCAACCTACCTCACCTTAGTGAGAGAATTAATGTCAAGCTTTAAAGAGATCAACATCCAGCAGTTTCCCAGGGGGCAAAACAGTCATGCTCATGCCTTAGCAGCCTTGAGTTTGGCAGTTGACTCTGACCTTAAGAGGGTCATCCTCATCGATTTCCTCATTTGTTCGAGCATTAACCACAACAGTAAGTTACCAAACGTGGAATAAGTACTCCAGGTGGGATCAGCCCCGAGCTGGATGGACCCCTTAAGGGGCTATTTAAAGGATGGAACGCTCCCAGATGATAAGAAAACTGCCCACCAGATAAGAGTTAAAGATGCTCGCTTTCACTTATCCACAGGAGGCGACTTGTATAAGAAATCCTTCTCCGGTCCCTACCTTAGATGCGTCCACCCAGGTGATGTCGAGCAAGTACTACATGAGCTTTATGAAGGAATATGTGGAAGTCATATCGGAGGAAGGTCTCTAGCCTTTCGAGCAATGAAGGAAGGCTATTGGTGGCCATACATGCAAAAGGACTCCACAGTATATGTTCGTAAATACCTAAAATGCCAATTCCACGCTCCTATGGCCCACTAACCGACCAGCGATCTGAAGTCCCTATCTAGCCCATGGCCCTTCGCCCAATGGGGAATGGACATCGTGGGACCGCTGCCTAACGTCGTCGGTAACTGTAAATACCTGTTGGTTGCGACTGACTACTTTACCAAATGGATCGAGGCTGAATCCCTGGCGAACATTCGAGATGCTGATATGATAAGGTTCATATGGAGAAATATAATCACTCGGTTTTGAATCCTAGAACCATCATCATCGACAATGGAACACAGTTCGAAAGTGGCCCCTTTCAGAACTTCTGTAACGAGCACGGGATCAGACACCACTTCAGCTCGGTGTCCTACCCTCAGAGCAATGGACAAGCTGAAGCTTCCAACAAAACTGTGATCGATGGATTAAAAAAGCGATTAGAGCGAGCCAAAGGCGCATGGGTAACAGAGCTACCCCATGTTCTATGGGCATACCGAACCACTCCTCGGCGAGCAACAGGAGAAACCCCATTTTCGCTGACATATGGCATGGAAGCAGTCATCCCACTAGAAGCAGGTTTTCCAACAATGAGATCCAACATTGTCGACCAAGGCCTGAATGATGAAGCATTGCTCGCCGAACTCGACCTAGCCGACGAGCGTAAAGAACTGGCCCTGGTGAAGCTAGTGAACTATCAACAACAGCTCGCGAAGCATTACAACAAAAGGATTAGCCCGAGGGCGTTCCATATTGGGGACTATGTTCTAAGGAAGGTCCTGGGCAGCACAATTGTCACACCCCAAACCCAATATCCATACTAATCATTTATTATTAGAATAATTAAATCATAATCTAGAGCCCATTGGAAATATAATTCATCTATCCATATTTTACTGTATAATGCGCATAATCAACATAATATTATTATTGTGCCATAACGAAATCAATATCAGAGTCATAATTTAAGCGGACATACAATACTATGATTAACTACGATAAAATTTCACAATCATCAACTCAATCCATACTAACGCAAAATATACAATGTGTGAGTAAATTAAAATCTTCAGTGTGACAATGATAAAATCCCCACATTTAAACCCCGGCTCCTTCCAACGGTGCAACTCTCAAAGTTACCGGTCATATGGTATTCTAGTTGGCAGCATAGAAACCTGAAATTGTTAAAATATAACTGTAAGCATTAAGCTTAGTGAGGTACTCCTTCCCTACAATGTAATAACAATTCTATATAGAGTAAGTGGATATAAAATCCGAACAATCCTGCCCATTGGCAATAACAAATCCTGGAACATAAGTTCCAACAAATCATTGGATCTTTGTCCAATTCCAATCCTGGATCATAAGACCCAACCAATCCTGGATATTTTAATATCCAAACAAATCCTGAATACCGAAGTATTCAAACAAATCCGCTCTTAGAGCTATATTCATATTTATATATGAAACAAATCATAAGTACACTCACCTTGACAGTTTAACTGGATTTTCCCTTGCCTTTATCCTGTACTTGTTCAATCAGCTCTCCTTCCCTTCCTATCATTCTCACAATATTAGTATCATCATAAGAATATTAATAGTCCAAAGAATAACTTCAATCATAACTCAATTCATAAGCATCATATTATTCAATTCAAATCATTCATTAAAATGAAGTCCCATCTAGACTCAGGTTCTGATATCTAACATATTCAAATTACAGCCCAAACCCTTTTTAATTATTCTTGGTAATCCAATCCTTATTATATCATGTTTCCAAAACAAAAGACGGCACATCATTCTGAGTTTCCTAGAGCAAAATAAGCCTATTTCTTCACTACATAGCAAATCTGCCCTATAGGCTCTTTTATCGTTCATTCAACTTCCAGGAATTTTCATGATTTTTCTACATCATAAATTTCTATGATCTTTCACCCAACATCATTAAACACATTGAAAAATATAAGATTAAAGTTTCATAATTTTTAAGGTTCGTTTGCTATGTCAAGCAAAACACCGAACACATGGCGGGCATATTTTCACCCTTAGGGCAGATTTCTTACCCGAACTTCAAACCCTCACCAAGGACTCATTTGTTGGTATTTTCACATGATTTTCGGATATGTCATACATATATGAGTCCATGTTAATATCCAATTGGAAGCAATCGATTCCAGTAACTATACAAAAATATATGGAAGTTTGAATAAACAAAGTTTCTAAACAAAGCAATCTTAGGGTTTTGTACATTCAACTTAACTTAAACTTGCATATATCCATACATATGCACCCAAACATGAAAGTTCAATAAAAATCAAGGATTTATATCATATAAATTGTAAATGAAAGAAAAAATAGCAAGATTCATGGTTGGAATTACCTTAGGGGCTTTTTCGTAATTTTCTATGAATTTTCTTCAATTTTCTCCTCACTTTTTCTTCCTAACTTCCAACTTCTCTTTCCTTAGGCTTAAAATCTCTCATGGCTGCATTTTGGCTGAATAAAGAGGTAATTCTAAGGGTTTGAGGTCGGCCAAAGCCACCACCCTTCCCAACCAATGAGAATAAAACATTTGTTGCCATATTAAGACAAAATACTACTTAACGGATTGACTACTTTACCCTTGTTTCGAAATTTTGGTATAACTTCTCACTCGAACCTCCGTTTCACACACCGTTTGTTGTGTTACAACCATAACTCACTTGTCTACAACTATGTAGTTTTCACCTCAAGTCAATTGTTATGTCATAAAGGTCAAAACTAGCCTTAAACATGAACATTCCTACCGAAACCTTCAAAATTTTGTATTTGTAACTAATTCGACATTTCATGCTTTTTTTGAAGGTAGGATTAGACTAAACATAGTAAGTTAACATAATATATATTAATAACACACTAATCATATCACATAAGCTAAGCATGATTTAAGCATAATTAATCGTAATTATATTCGGGTTGTCACAACAATGAAGTCGTCAGACGGCAAGCTAGGCCCAAACTGGGAAGGAACCTTTAAAGTAACTAAAGACGATCTGCAAGGTGCCTATCACTTGGAAACGATAGAGGGCAGAGAAATACCACGAGCATGGAACGCAGCTAATCTCAAGAAATTCTATTTTTAGATCTTTTTCTTGTATTTCTTTTGTTATGAAAACAGAAGTTCATTTTCCTTATTACTAATGAAAGTTACTTAGTTGGTTACACTCTGATTGGTGACAGTCGCATTCATCGCACATCTTTTCCAAATAACAAGCACCTTTATCACTACAGCAGGGGAATACCCCTCATCGGGTTATCATCATAAAATACGAGAGACCTCTTAGCGTTGCCCCTGGCAATATATAAAGCCCTACAGAGGTTTCTTAGGCAATACGACCAAATCTTATACTGGTCATCAAACCTACTTCGGTTAAACAAAATTCTGATTGGATGAAGACATCCAACACCAGGTGTGTCCTCGCCAATCGCCCTACTTAGGCCTAAGGGAGTGTGACGACACAACCTAAAAGGTAAGGTGGGGCACAGTGGTACTTTGATATTATACTGGACTGGGGGGACACTTGCATGACAAAACAGAAGAAATCATAAAGCAGCAAGGATACGAAAAGTAGGATACACACGTTTATTTGGCAAAATTGCCCAAAAACACAAACTTTTCATTAATCCATCTTACTTACAATAATGATAATACATGTTTAGTCGGCGAGCTCGCCCAAAGCATTTACATTATCAAAAATAAAAAATATATAACAACTGGAAAAATCTCAAGGGGTGGAAGCCTCCGAGCAAGATAATCAGCCACTCGAGATCTTCGTCCATCATCAGGAGCAGGAGCAAACTCTTCCACAACCTCATTCGCATCCGACTCCAATAATTGCCGAGGAATAGCATCCATGGGGATCCATCGATCATCCCTCCTGAATGGGTTGGGCACTAGAGTGGAGGAAGACATCTCATGACGATACCATAGCACCGAGTTCCTCAGTACTTGCAGCTCCTTCAAGGCACATAGCCATCCCTTGATGAAATAAAGCTCCTCGAACTCAGATAGCCTTGTTGGAGCATCCGACCAGCCTTGATCATAACCATCAGTCCACGCTTGCCGAGGACCTTTCTTGAACAATTGACGCAACCGGGTGACGTCCCTTTGAAGCCCAGTAGAGATTACATATGCTCGCTGAACATCACCGCGGAGTTCTTCCACTTCTCTATCGCGAAGTTCTTCTCCTTCCCTGGTTCTTCTCCTGGTGCTCCTACTAGCTCGCGGAAGGGGAGGGAGGGTGAGACTTCACAACATGGGAGGGGTAACATTATGATCAGATCCAACTCACGATGATGAGGAGCCTTGTAATACTGCTTAAACAGTGCTCGGTGCGTGCTCCCTAAGTTGTAAGACTTCCCTCCTCAGGTCTTCGTTCTCCTGCTGAAGGAACTCCCCAACTTGGTTGACCTCGGTGGCCTTTAGGAGTCTTGTTCTCAGCACATTGACTTCCTCTTGCACTGAGGCACCAATGTCCTCCATCTCCCGGAGCCTGTCCTTTAGCTTAGCCACTAGCTCGGATTGCTCCTTATATTTCTGATTTCTAGACCTGAGGGACTTGCAAAGCTTAACAAACACCTGGCGAACTTCAGGGCTCGCATTGGGACCAAGGGTCCTATCCAACTGGGAAGTAGCAGGAATGTAATCATCCACATCAACTAACTACAAGTGAAAGAAAGATAAAGGAGAGAAAGAGATCAGCACAAGATGAAAGGAAGCTTTTTCATTAATAAAAATTGAAGTTACATCAGACTGAAGAAAGAAAATTTACAGACTAGAAAATGAAAAAATACAAAGACCCTATCAATTAGCAACCTCAGTAGGCCCAGAGGTGGATGGCCCCTTCTCCTTATCAGCACCAGTAGGAGCACTGTCCTCGGCAGGAATGACCTCTATCCCCTCAATAAGAGAAACGTCAGCAGGAGTCTCCTGAGGGACAGGATCAGGGCCTTCAATAGCTGGGGCAGGGTCCTCGTCTATGACTGGCCTCGGCCCTGGGTCGTGCTCGTCGAAAAGTGGGGATGCAACATCCACCCCAGCAGCTACGAGAGCCTTATTCCATCCTTTCTTAAAGTTCAGACGGCTATCTGAACTTCAGCATCTTCGTATGCCGCAGCCCAGTCAGAATTGTAAGAGTCTTCCTTGGCAATGATAGCCTCAAACTCCTTCTTCTTCAGCTCTTCAAGAAGCACCCTTTTCTCCTCCAGCACAGCAAGTTTGCTCAAGCAAACTAGGTCGTAGGCCTGCCTCAGCTCCCTTAGATCCGTGATCGCCGCATCCTTCTCCTTGCTCGCAGTGGCAAGAGCCAAGTCAGATAAGATCCGAGCAGAGTCAACAACCTTAAAACTGGACTCGAGATCCTTACCCTTCAGCTTCAGGGCAGAGTTTTCTTGCTCCAGTTCACTGTTCTTCTTCACCAGCTCGTCGCGTGAATGATACAGCACGGTGAAGTCAGTAACAAATTGTAAAAAAGAGAAGATATTAGAAGAGGAAAATGAGGGAAGTCAAAAAAACGCAAGAGAAAAAGAAACCTTACCAGAGCAAGCCTATGACTAACCTGAAGGGCTAGGTGCTCTAAACCTACTGCCCTTTGGTGATCAGCCAGGAGTACAGCTCTCTTGAGCAAAGCCGGGGCCAGCTGAGGAGAAATTGCCACAGAGGCCCCTTCAGACAGAGCAGATACTGGGACTAAGGCCTACCCAGCCTTCGTCCTCACCTCAGCCCTTCTCTTCTCTTCCTCCTTCTCACTATCCCTCTTCTTCCTCTCCTCCGCTCTCCTCTTCTCTTCTAACTTCTTCCTCTCTTCTTCATTTTTCCTCTCTCTCTCTCTCACCAGCTCCTCTTCCTTCCTCCTCCTCTCCTGCTCCTCTTCCTTCCGCCATTTACTATTTTCCACACATTGGGCGAGCATTGTGCAAGAACAATATTGAAATAGCCAAATAAATGCAGGAACAAATCATTGGGAGGGAAAGTGAGTCCCCCCTGGGAAAGCAACAGAACATGGATCCAGTGAGCATCATCTATATCCCTAACATTCCTAGGATGGGAGGCACAACACTCAATATCTACCCACTCACGAATGTTGTAAAACTTCCTAAATTCAGAGATTGACCTATTCCCAATTTTTGCCATTAGAAGACCCAAGAAAAGCTACAAACCAAAGAGAAAGTACAAGGGAAGGGCACAGGAAACTTACAAAATAGAAGATCGGCTCAAATGATGAAGAAGCACAAGCTTTGACAATCGGTTCAAGTGATGAAGAAGAACGAGCTCAAACAACTAAGAAACAATGGAAATGGAAATTGAGAGAAGAAGGTACGAGGCACTAAAGTTCTCAGAAGATAGAAGAATACTGGAAAGGCTGAAGTGACGGGAGAAAAAGTGGCTATCCCAACAAGCCTTCAAATTCTAATCATAGCGCACAATAAGCGAAGCGGGTGCCGCCAAATCAACTTCACAGTTTTTGAAGAATCGTAAATCAGCCATACTGGCTGATCATTTAAATCCATTGAACCCATAAACATGGCCCAACAAATTTAAGGGCAATTGTGGGTACCCAAAATTTAGAACCATGGGCCCGGACGAGTAGCCCAGTCCTGGCGGCCCAAAGTTCGGGCCCCTCATCTCTTATATTGATCCGATCTCCCCCACATTTCCACAATTGAAAGTTATACGGGAGATGGAAAACGTGGAGAAACCCATCACCTCCACTTACCTACATGTACATGTATATATTAAACCCTAGGTCAGGGGCAAAAGGAAAAGTTGTATTCTCTGTAATTACTCTCCGGAGGATATAGAAATAATATCGACTGCACCACCGTGGACGTAGGCACATCCTTGCTAAACCACGTACATCCTTTGTTGTGTGATTGGCATCTTATATTCCTTGTTCTTCCTTGATAATTGCTTCTCTCGTATTTATTTGTGTTGCATAATAATTGCATCCACAATAAGTAATTGAGAAAACAATTCATACTTACCTTGATATTTAGTAACATTGATTGTTTGCCATGTACTTATATATATACTCGGAATAATTAACAGATCAATAAAAAATATATTACATCATTAGAAGAATACATGAGCACGAAGCTCAGACTCAAGAATAAAGTCAATGTCCAATCTGATCAAACTTGATCTCATTATTACTCATTCGTTTTTCAATCCCACACAAGAAGACACACTATGATAAAGCGAGGTCGCTGTTGCAAAGAAAAGAAATTAATTTGAATACCTTTTTGTAATTATGCACACGAGTCAAGATTCCATCGATAGTCCAGTTCTTAAAATGGCCAAGAACCACCTCCTAGTCATTGGACCACTATTCATAAAAGAGACTATTCGAATTTCATGACGTATTGCTTCTAGTTGAGCCACTGTATCTTGCGGTTCTTTATGTACCTGGAAAAGAAAAGACAAGTAACCAAATACAAAAACATAGAAATTCTAATACTAGCTCAACAAGAGACAGACACATTATGAAACCTCAAAACATATAATGAAACTTATATGGCAGTAAATAAGTGATTATCGCCAAATGAAATGGGCCTTCTTAAGTGTGAGTATGCACAATATTATACCTCAGATATTGCAGTATCTTTTAGGAATGTAGAAACTGAAACACCAACTCCTTTCCCTGCATAAGTATAGATATTGTTACAGTTCAATGATGTATTATATGCATTTTGTTTTTCCTTAAAATAAGGGAATTTAGGTTCAAATCTCTCACATCATAAATGTCAATCGCCTGTGACTGCGAATATCAGTGTTTGAATATGACTAACACCGATAAATATATAATCATGTGCGTACATATATATTATGAAAAATGTTATTTATACTTCTTCCATCCTCAATTACTAGTTCACTATTTCTTTTTTAATTATCCTCAACTAAGAGTCACTTTCCTTTTTAGTTGAATGGGCAAAACGTCACAATATTGGCAAGTTGATCATGGCCATTGATCAGTGGTATCCTGAATAATTGTGAAGTCGTATAGGAATTCTTAAATTGGTACGAAAAGAATATTATTGTAATAAGTTTATTTGATATAGTTAAACCACATCAAAATAACGTATGTTGACAAAACCTCATGTCTTGTGATGAAACACTTTGAATTGAACACAAAAACTACCAGAATGAAGACTAACACCAGAATGAGTAATAATGAGATAAAGTTTATCATTTTAATATGAAAAATGAAATAACTTATTACGGAATACGACTTGATAAACATTACATAGATAATAGAGAGCTCCAGTAGCATAATTCACCGTTTTTGTAATAGGACTTGATAAACATTGGATGATAAGAGGGACTCCATTACACTGAGTGACCACTGCCGCATTTGATGGATCAACTCAAGAATTGCAGATCCCTCCAACTCCAAACTCCATAAGCTTCTCATTGGGATTTGTTATGAAATCCAGGAAAAGTTCGATAACATTAAGCTGGCGCAAATAGGTATAGTTGTATGGATCATATGCAAAGTTCGCCAAATTGGCAACGATTCTCTCCTTTGATTCTTCACTAGATGCATTCTGAAACTGGGTCACCGATTCCTAAAGGTACTGCAACCTAGGAGTTCCATATCTTCATGTACGCTCTTCTTGTCTCTTACTGTTGGTAAACATTTAGGCTTTAAAATGTGAAGGATTCAAATGTTAGATTTCAATCCTCTCGAGCAATTCTTTTGGGGAATGATTTGATGTAAATCTGATTTTTCGTTCAAAGACATCCTGAGATAACACAAAAAAATCTCGCATATTTTACATTTTAATCATCTTAGATTATACAACCTTAATGAGCATATAAGACCACTGGAGAAGAGACATAAATAAACAGGACAATACCATATCCGAAACACAAGCATTATGAATTGAGTAGATTATGTCGAGTGTACAAAAATCTAATATTTAAACAGGAAAAAATGAACAATTACAGATCATATCCTCATAATGTCCTACTAATTTTCACCTAAAACACGAATAATTATATAAATAATTTTGTTCATTGAAAATCATACGAGTCCAAAGGTTATGCAGTGAGATATCAGATATCAATTTGACAACTATTTAGGTATCTTTAAGTCTTTATATCCCCATTTTCACCTTTATGTAAATATAAAACTACTTGAACATTTCTACTTGCTAATAAATAATGTAAAACTTGTATAATGTACAGAACTCTTAAGCAATTTAATCATTTGTTTTACTGAGAAATGAGAGTGATTTTATAGATGGAACATATTATATTTTGTTTATTCTACAATTGATCATTTCATTCCTTTTATTCTCCGTTATGTTAGGGGTGAACTGTAGATTTTGTAAACAGACAAATGTGTAGAAAAATGTATAGATTTTGGAGAGAAAATTGTGTTCTAATACTGTTGAAGTGCATTTAAGTGAACAATGACACAACATAAAACCATATGAGAATCTAGTTGCATTTCTACAGACGGGGCAGGTGATTTGAGGTTAGGTGTAGCAGATAGTGGCTTAACAAATAGCTGAGGAAAAACTTATTTTCCTCTTGCAACAGTATAATAAGTTTGATGACCCCAAAACTCATGGTAACAGAGTTGCGAACCAAACTTTTTATAAATACTAACATATATATGAAATCAAGTTGAAAAACTTCTAATGGTTTGCTAATTCAAACAATAAATTCACTGATTGGGATAGATTATTTTAAGCGCATAATGAAAAATAAACTAAATTGGAAAGTTATCTTATTTATTTTACAGGGAGATTAAATAATATGGAGATACTATCAGAAATTGGGTTGATCATCAAAAGCCCAGAACGATTTGACATTCAATTTCAATGGCAATTTAAAATTTTGGTTTTCATGATTAGCCCAATTTCTTGCTCATCGAAACCAAATCCAATGTTGATTCCTCTGATGGTGTTGTTCCAGAAGGATGGTATCTTAAATCCAGTCTTACCCTCTCCATCTTTCACCTCTCCTACATAAAGTTAATCAAAATTTAATTAATAAATAAAAATCCAAGATAATTTTGAAAACTAAAGGAGATCCAAACATGTCGCGGCCTTTTGAATCATAAAAGTATTCTACTCTAACTAACTCAAATTGCACCACAAACATGAATAAGTAATGGAAACTCAACTAGCATATTATAAACAACTTTCTAATATAGAAATTTGAAGAGAGACCCTTACCAAGTTCATATCAGGATACTAGGTATGTATATAACCTTGATCATTATCAAAGTGCACTTATAATGATTAAAATCAACAATGATTGAGGAAAACAGTAGCAAACTAGAGTCCAGCGCAGCTTGCTAAGGGGGGAAAATCTAAGATTATCATTTTTATTTTTATTTCAATAAAGAAATTAGAAAATAAGACGAAAACAAAAATGGGGTAATGAATGGGGCACCTGAACACTGTCAGCTGAGATAGGGAGAATTGAAAAATATAAATACATTCAATTAATAAATTGTGAACTTTAATGCCAACCTAGTTAGTATTCATTTAATGCCAGCCTAGTTAGTATTCATTATAACTCACACCGAGTCAGATGACTTACTCCCAAATCCTTGGTTATACCAGTGTTTGGTTGGTTTACTAATCTAGTTGACAAACAACCTAAGGCCAGATTTGACCTTTGTATTTAGTATGGTAAGTTTATGCATGCATCTCGCTCGGGTCATATGGGCATTGCTTATTACTCCCTCCGTCCTAATCAGTGGTAAAAAATAGCACTTGTTAAGTATTGTGGAATTTGGTTGGTTGACTATGTCCAGAAAAGAAAAGTTCAGTCTTAATTTGGAATAATCCAAAATAGAATAGTGGAGTCTTAATTTTGGAGGGAGGGAGTGGAGTATATTCTAAGATATCTCAAGTCATGGAGCATGTTCCACTGATGCAGATTATGTCGGCTCCAAAATGGATAGGCATTCCACCTCTGGAAATAGTTATTTCTAAATCACAACTAAAGGGGTTGATGTATCAACCCGAAATACAGTTACATGCCAGAGAAATGACACTGATAGAAATATTGGTTTCTTAGTGGATGAATTAATTCCTTCGCCTCCATGCGAGATTAACATCACGGTTCCTATTCGAAGATTAGTTCTTGAAGAATTTAGGAATAATTCAAGTATGATAGTAAGGGATTTATTGAACAAGGGCTTCGGCGTGGAGTATAACATAGACAATATAATTTGTTTAACATGTCAATTGGACGGGCAGTGTTGGAATATCTCGAATTGTGCAAGGACTCCAAGCTCAGGTGTGTTCTTCTATGTTTTTTATCTGCTGATGCATCTAGGCAACTATTTTTCAGATCAACAAAATAAAAGTGTTAAATATTCATTTAGCAACACACGCACATTATCACCATCACACACAACTAGCAAATATTATACATAGGAAATCGCAAGACCATGACCAATCATAACACCAATATGACCGATAAGATCAAGATTTTAATGTTCACTTAGATCATCAATATCAAAACTCAATCACAACTAAAGGACTTGACCATGAATGCACTCCAATTAACTAACATCGAGGCATGTCACCAACTCATGACTCAACTATTGAATCGTTAAAATGAGACTTGAGTTAGGTACAACTCATGCGAAAAACTCATGTGAATTAGAAGATTCATTGTGAACACCGGTTTGTTTAGAATCTCCCCACCACCTACCATGTAGTTTATAACATAAAATTCCATATTTACCCATGGTATGATGTTGGCGAGATCCATCAAGTGGCATGATGAGGAACTTATATACAAATCTAACTTCAGTAAGCTTTATCATTTCAAATATGGACCAACTAGTAAAAGAATGACAACTAGGTACCTTGCAAACGTATCCTTTCAAACTTATCCATTCAGCGTTGGACTTTTTTTTTTTAAACTAATAAGCTATAATCATATATGTGCACATGCTATATATATATATATATATATATATATATATATATATATATATATATATATATATATATATATATATATATATATATATATATATATATATAGAGAGAGAGAGAGAGAGAGAGAGAGAGGGGGGGGGGGAGCTTACTTTTCCACTATCTCCATAAGGCCCGAACAAAGTAGACAACTCATCACCACACCCCAATGCTGGAACATTCCTCGCAATCAAATATTTGTTCCAAACACACAAGAATTCGAAACATTATAAAACACTACACTTTGAGTCACTAATTACTCATAAAATTTTCAAGTTTTCTCATGATATTACAAGAATATACCTCAATAATTGAACTTTTTGTTGCCTCACACACACAGACAGAACAAAAGTGTCATTAGGTATTTCTTCAGCAATGCATCATAAACACATGTAAAAACAAAGCAAACTAGTAAGAAATAGTAAATAGAAAGGACTTCAAACTCATAATATATTCATGAGATAAATGAAATATATTCGGTTCCCTTTCTCCATCCAATCAATCCCTCTCTGTGATTTGGCATCCATTGGCATAAGCTTCTTGATCTTCATCTATGTTTATAATTTCAATACAAAAACTTATTAAAAAACTTAAATTCAAATTTTGAAGGTAAATTATAATTTATAAATTACAAGAAAACACTTACTTAGGGAACGAATTAAAATTATTTTCAGGAAAAATGTGACATTTAATGTAACTAATATTGAATATAGCAATGCCTAGTAGGTTCCTTGTCTAGTTAAGGTGAAACTACAAATGCAATGAAATAAAACCTCTTCAAAAACTACATATGTAATGAAATCAAACAAAATAGAAAATAAATGCGAATTATACTCATGAATCAAAAAGTAAAAGGAATGGTTCTAATTTATTTTTTTAATGAGATACAAAATTGAACATTTTTCATTCAAGAAGATCAATTAAGCGATAACAAACAAAATAAACCCCTAATAAAAGTGGAAGAATTCTTTATCTATCTTTCCAATTGATTTTAAGGGGAAATTGTTGGAAAATTCCGAAATCCCCAAATTGTTAAACCCACGATTCTGAGAAATCCTATTTCTTGTAAATTAGTGTGTGTGTGTGTGTGTGTGTGTGTGTGTGTGTGTGTACATAATCTGAAAATCTGCATATCTAAATCATTTCATTAAATCCAAACCATATAACCAAAAGTAACTGTTCGTACGACAACAAACTCCAAATAATTGAAACCTAAACCGCAAAACCAATCAAAACATAAAGTTCAAATTAACAAACACTCAAAAAATAAGATAATCCCCAAAACATCAAAACTCAAAACATAAATGCAACATAACTTAGTTAAAACCAATTTTTTTAATTAAAACTCTGAGTTGCAGATGCCATAAATTATGAGGCATAAATAGTAGAATGCACCTGATGCTGTTTGAGAAACCCTAGGTTGCGATGGGGTTTGAGAAACCATAGGTTGTAATAAGGTTTGAGAAAACCTAGGTTGCGATGAGTTGGACAGCCAAACCGATTTGGAGAAGAAGGTTTGGAGTTGGACGACGATGATTGAAACTTCATAGGGTTTGAAGCCTTCTTCTGTTTTGTTTGGGTAGGGAGGAAGATTTGGAGAGTTTTTTTTTAGTGTGGGTGACAGTCGGGACTTTTATTTAGGATGGAGGTAAATTTACGCCCTTTTGTTATTTTAAGTCACTTTTAAAATATTAATAGTAACACTTACACGAGATTAGTAACGGTAATTTATTGTGAGAAATAGTAATGGTAAAAGAGTGTTAGTAATCAAAAAAATAGTGTGTTACTAAATCAGTGTTTTGGTGTAGTGGAGCATAGATGAAACCTGAAGAACATATGTGATACAAGAAGACGTACAAGTCTATAAAGCATGTGAAAATCATTGCGTGGTGTGAAACTCCACCCGCAAACAGGATAAGACTCATACTCAGAAACAATGAACGATGGGCTGCCTCCCGGTAGCGCTAAGTTTAACGTCTTCAGCCAGACCGAATCAATCTCATCCTAAAGATAAGATCTATGAAAGGGCGGGGCGGTAGAAAAATTGGGTTATCATAATCACCCCCAAATAAGACTGAAGCATCAGTCTTGTTGGATAAAGGCTAAAGAAGAGGTCAATGCACTTGTATAGTCAAGTGCATCACTCGATGCAAAGCATCGGTGGACCAGGGGTGGGTGGGTATTAGGGTAAGGCGAAGATGGGTACGGGTGAGGGTGAACATGCACCGGTCACGGGCCTTATTGGGCGTAAATGTGAGGGCAACAAGGGCCCTATAAGTATGGTGCTCAAGTTGGAGGGGGAGGAAAAATGGGTTGGAAATAATAATGGGGTGGGCCTCAGAGAAAGTGCACGACCGTTCTATAAATGGATGATGGTAACAGTCCCGCCGTGACACGCCAGGGAGCGGTAGATGGAAAAAATCAACACCACAAGGTAGTGGTGTGCATAAAGTAATAAGCTCGGTGTCATGAAATATTATAGTAGCACAAATACTCTCATAGATAGTGGTGTCAATTAAAAATTCACAAATGGGATCGTGGGTCATTAGGGTGGAGAGTGGGTGTAGGTGAGGACCTAAATGCTTAGATGTGAACAGGAAAATAATAATAATAGCAAGGTCCGAATCAAATGGTGGGGTGGTAGGGACGATGTGTGGGTCGGGTGGGACAAAGGGTGGGGGAAGATGATCTAACTCACAAGTAGGAGAAACACACTCCTCATGAGGCGCGGAGTGATACTCAAGGGCACTCGCAGGAGTAAGTGGGGAAACAAACGAGGGAGTGATCAACTTAGCCACCATTACGTCACCATCCGAGGTGGTGAAAGGGTCTAACGAGGCTTTAAGATCTGAGATAGATGAATCTACATCAATATTCGGCTCAAGGGAAGCCAAATATGATGGGGTATGATCCATATCATGAGAGGTGGGGACTATCTCTGATGCTATTACGGGACATTGGTGAGCACCCGTAGCTGGAGCTAATCGAAAAGATAGGGGCATGTCAGAGACATATGCAATTGGGGCATAAGTTAAAAGCTCGAGCGTAATGAAGGATTCTATGGAAGGGGAAAGGCGAACCTCAATTGTGGGTTCGAAGGGATGTGGTGGTGTGGGATCAGTCTCACGGTCAATGGAAATGTTAACACTATTGTCAACAGGGGGCCCGGACCACGGAGTGGTCTTAACTTCAAGATTCTCAGGATGATAGGGTTGGTCACACTCAAAATCAGTGGCATAAGATGACACATCATTGTCCCACGTGGGAGAAATAACGGGTTGACTTGGGGTGAAATCCGACTCGTTCGCACACTCAAATGCAGTAAACTTATTTTTAAGCCATTGAAGGGCTTCATTTTGAGATTGAAAAGTGTGCGCGAACATGTGTAAGAGGCTCTCGAGAGCGGATGTGCAAGGTGGTGGGGAGATGGCGGTGGGTGGCGGTGGTGGGTGAGGTGGACACAACTCGGTAGAAACACTAGGATGTGGAGAATACTCATATGAAGTGTGTGGAGCAGGGTCAAGTGTAGCATTTACGGGAGAAGCATCTCCGTGAGGGATAAAAGTGTGATCAGCATGAGGAGCATATGAAGGGAACTGATAGGTATGAGGTGCAAGAGGTGGCGATGACGACTGTTGGAAACCGTAAGGATCCACAACATGGCGTTGTGATTCAGATTGCATGGAAGGGTGATCAGGCCTCCATGAATAGCTTGGGTACTCATACCTTTCGGCATTGGATATGTCGTGAAAATACGTCGAGGGTGGTTCCGAAATAGTGTCATATGGAGACACATGGTTCATGGTGGGTTCAGATGGAGAGAATATAAATGGGAACTCATGGGACACGTGATCGATAAGAAAGCAGTGTGTGCACGGCGAAGCAAGGGATGGGTTGACACTTGGCATCAAAGGTGGTGGAGTAGGAGATGTGTGCGTGGACGACACACGAGTATCAACAGTGGGTGTTTGAGATTTAAAGCCATCAATTAATGAATGAAGGTTCGATTCGGGCTTATCATCAAACAAACTTCGAGAGAATGTGAAATGGCCAAAGTATTCCTGTAAAGGACGTTCTTCGGCCATGACAAGAGGAATATTTTTCGATTTTTAAATATTTTTCAAAAGAAAAGTAAATCTTTTTGTGATTTTTGAAAATAAGAAAAGGAAAATCTTTTTGGTGTTTTAAATATGAAGAAAGAAACAAAATCTTTTGGGAATTTTTGAAAATATTTATAAAAAAAAAAAGAAAATAGTTGTGTATTTTTGGGAAAATGGGAAAAATTGGAATCTTTATTTGGTCGAACTAACTAAAATCGACTACCTAAAGAATGGAATTGGACACACACGAGTTAAGAAAAAAAATCCTAACGAGCACATAGCCAATTATTATCTTCAAAATTAGTGAAAGGGGTAGTCAAATTTTAATTAAGTCCGCGGGCGACGAAAATCACGGAAGTTATCTTTGTGATCGCCTGTTGTAAAAATGTGTTCCTACGGGGCTAGCTAGTTGATTGATTTTAAATTTAATGACAGCTAGGGTAGCACACAATGGATAAGCGAGTGAGTCGGGTGATGAAATCCCTTCTCATTTCAACGACCGGGTCCGGGTCTTAGGTAAATTAATTCATCAAACCATTCAATTTAAGTGTGATGCGGAAATTAAAAGCACATAGGAGAAATTAATCACACAAAAAATGAACTCGCTGGCAGGAGAGTCACGAGGGATAAAAAAAATGTACCTCCCACGGTTTTTACACACCTGGGGTGAAGATCGAGTTGAGTCGATCGGGGGGAGATCTCGCCTATCTCAGTCTTTCCCAGGAGTCCTACCGACCCAAAGTAGAGAGGCTTCTAAATCCTCGCCTTTGGACACCCTCTCTCTACCTTGTCTGGGTTCCCTTTTCGCTTTTTTTTATGAATAATTATTACAAAAATCGGTGGCAAAATGCACCAAATAAATACAAACCTTCAAAAATCATATACAAACAGTCTAATGAGGAGGGAGGAGGAATAATAATTACAACAACAAAACAAAACAAAACAAAACAAAAAATTACAAGTCTTCAATATCTTCAAGGCCAAGAAAGCGGCAACGGCGCCATTTGATAAATTAATTTTTAACTGAATTATTTTTTAACTATCACTAATTAATTTATGTAACGAGAGTTAGTAAATTAATTGAACAAATTAATGTTTAAATTTAGGAATCGAACTAGAGATAGGCTTTTCCAATATTTGAATATTAATTCGGTATTGAAATTTGAGGATTGATATTGTTTTCTTTAAATTCATCCTAGCGGGTAATTTTCTGAAAATAGTATAAGTCCTAATTTTTCATCGTGTGACATTTTTAAATTAATTCTCTGAAAAAGATTTTATTAAATTAATAATTTTAACGAGAGTTAGATTATCGATTTAATATTATCTTGAAATATTTCAAATTAGTAAATTGAGAAATTAAAATAATTGAAAATGCAGTGTAATCCCATCAATTTACCTTCTCACATTATTTCACACTCGATTGCACATTCTTTTTCATTATTTAGTCATTTTATAATTTTAGCATTTAATTAGTTAATTTTTCCCTTGAAATTGTTTTAAAAAATAAACAAAAAAATATTTTCATAAAAAAATTGGAATTGCAAGTTTTCAAATAAATTGTTTCACCTTGGAAGTTGGATTGATACCCGTACTTATCGCAATACGAGTTATTTTTAGACAAGTTTTGTAGGTACTCAATGGAATTTTGAGAGTGGCTTTTGAAGACAACGACCATACACAAAAAGCTTCTTATCAGTTACCGCCAAGGGAAGCACGCATGGTGCCCTCTAGCAACACATTCCCGACTCTCGAGTTGAAGAAACTACCCTCCAATGTCAAATATGTTTTCCTAGGTGAAAGTGAGACATTTCCTGTTATTGTCTCCTCTAGCTTAGATGAAGAGCAGGAATGTAAATTATTAAAGATTTTGAGGAAGCACCAAGATGATTTTGGTTGGTGTATAGCTGATTTAAAGGGGATAAGCCCCCTAAATTGCACCCATAAGATTCATCTCAAAGAGGATGTTCAGCCCTCGAGAGAAATGCAAAGACTGCTAAACCCCATAATGAAAGATGTAGTGAGTATTGAAATTATAAAGTTGTTGGATGCCGAGATTATCTACTAAATCTTGTATAGCAAGTGGGTGAGCCCCATTCAAGTCGTCCCGAAGAAGTCGGGCATGACTGTGATTGAAAATGCCAAGGGAGAGCTAGTTCCCCAACGTACCACCACTGGATGGCGCGTTTGCATTGATTATCGAAAACTCAATGCGGGAACTAGAAAAGACCATTTCCCCTTACCATTTATCGATCAAATGCTTAAAAGAGTAGCGGGCCACCCATATTATTCCTTCCTAGATGGTTATTCCGGATATAACCAAATTGAGGTAGATGTACTTGATCAAGAGAAAACAACATTCACTTGCCCCTTTGGAATGTTTGCCTACAAACGTATGCCATTTGGCTTGTGTAATGCACCGACAACCTTTCAAAGGTGCATGTTGAGCTTATTCAGTGATATGGTTGAGAGAGGGCTAAAGGTATTTATGGACGACTTTAGTATTTCTGGCACCTCCTTTGACCTATGTTTAACCAATCTTGAGAAAGTACTAGCCCGATGTGTGGAAAGGAACTTAGTGCTGAATTGAGAAAAATGCCACTTCATGGTAACCGAGGGTATAGTTCTTGGACACATCGTATCATCCAAAGGGATCTAAGTCAATCGAGCAAAAATAGATGTCATAGCTGACCTGCCCCCACCTAAATAACTGAGAGACGTGTGCTCCTTCTTGGGCCACACGGGGTTTTATAGACGGTTCATTAAGAACTTTAGCACCATCACTAGACCCTTAAGCAACCTTCTTATAAAGGACACATCATTTGAGTGGACGGAAGCATACCAAAGTGCTTTTGAAGAACTGAGAAACATGCTTGTGTTCGCTCCTATTATGCAAGCTCCGGATTGGTCCTTGCTATTCGAGCTTATGTGTGATGCTAGCTATTACGTGATAGGGGCTTTTTTTGGCCAAAGAAAAGACAATAAGGCTCATATCATCTACTACTCTAGTCGGACCCTTACCGGACCTCAACTAAATTACTCCACCACGGAGAAGGAGTTGCTAGCGGTAGTATTCGTGCTCGATAAATTTCGGTCCTATCTTATCGGTTCTCCCATCTCTTGCTTCATCGACCACACGGCGTTTAAATATCTACTTGCGAAGAAGGACGCAAAGTCGCGCATCATAAGGTGGATCCTACTCCTACAAGAGTTTAATCTCTCCATTAAAGATAAAAAAGGAGTAGAAAACGTCGTTACCGATCACTTATCACAACTTTTGTCCGACGTACCTAGTGATCCTAAACCCATAGATGAATATTTTCTAGATGAGCAAGTTTTTGCCACCTCTTTTTTTCCCTGGTTTGCGCATATAGTAAACTTTCTTGTCACGGGAGTCGTCCCTCCGTATTGGACACCGTAAGATAAGAAAAGGTTCATCACCTGGTTTTAGCTATGGGTAACCAAATGCTGCGATGAATTCTAATTCACATGTTGCCCCTCCTCTACAATCGCACTTTCAACAAGCATAACACATTCAAGGATATGTGCAGGCACCACCACCTTCGGGGCCATATATCACTCCACCGCAAAGAAATCTCGAGGATACGATAAACCAATTCTTCACTACCCATAATGCAACCACTACTAGACATGATCGCATGATCAATGACGTAAAAGCAAATATTTCAAAGTTATAATCATCGTTGAGTATCCAAGAGAAGGGAAAGTTTCCCGCCCAGGGCCAAAGACCTCCCCAAGGTCAAACTAGTGTTAGCTCCACCCTTACAGAACATCAGGAGCAATGTCAAGTTGTGACCACTCTTCATAGTGGAAGAGTCGTTGATTTATCACCTCCTCCATATGATGCAACTAAAGATAAGGAGATTTTGCCCGGCCCAGCACGAAAGAGGCCGAAGATATCCCCTTGAAAGAGGGTGATAAAGAAGACACTAGTGACCCCAAGGTAGTAGTGAAACCACCCTCCGCGGCACGATTTCCACAAAGATTAGTTCCTGCCCATAACATGACCATAAGTGAAGAAGTTCTAGAAGTACTTAGGAACATAAAGTTGAATTTACCTTTCCTCGATGCAATAAGGCAAATTATATCCTATGAAAAAGTCATAAAAGACTTGTTGACAGTAAAGAGGAGGATGAAGGTAAAGAAGAATGTGTTTCTAGCACAAAATGTGAGCCCAGACGTTCTTAACGATCTCCCCCCTAAATATAAAGATCCCGGTGCCCCCACCATTTCCTGCACCTGCATCATTGGAGAAAACAAATTTAAAAAGGCCTTACTCGATTTGGGAGCAAGTGTTAACATTCTCCCTTATTCGATTTATAAGAAACTTGATCTGGGTGATCTTAAGCCCACAGGGATCACTCTCCAGTTAGCAGATCGAACCGTGAAGATACCAAGGGGTATTGTTGAGGACGTGATAATCCAAGTGGACACTTTGTACTTCCCGGTAGATTGTGTCACTTGGGATACGAATACCTCCTTCACCTTAAAAAATCATATTCCCATCATCCTTGGACGCCCATTCTTAGCTATGGCTAACGAAGTGATCAATACTAGAAATGGGCAAATGCAAATCACTTTTGGGAATATGACTCTCGAAACAAACATCTTCAGCATAGCCCAACAAGCAGGGGAAGAAGATGATCTTTACGCGGTGAGTTTAATTGAGGATGTTGTAGAAGAACACTTTGAGGAAAATTACTATGGAGACGCCTTAGAAGTTTGCCTAGCTTCTAATCATGAGAGTGAGGACGCCTATACCCAGTTTGAGAGGAAGATAGATGAGTTGAGAGGCTTACTCGATGAGAGAGCATCGGACAAGGACGACAGAGATATTAATTGGGTTTCTCGATTCGAAGAGTTACCGCCAAGGGAAGCACGCATGGTGCCCTCAAGCGACACATTCCTGACTCTCTAGTTGAAGAAACTACCCTCCAATGTCAAATATACTTTCCTAGGTGAAAGTGAGACATTTCCTGTTATTGTCTCCTCTAGATTAGATGAAGAGCAGGAGGGTAAATTATTAAAGATTTTGAGGAAGCACCAAGATGCTTTTGATTGGTGTATAGCTGATTTAAATGGGATAAACCCCATAATTTGCACCCATAAGATTCATCTCGAAGAGGATGTTCAGCCCTCGAGAGAAATGCAAAGACGGCTAAACCCCATAATGGAAGATGTAGCGAGGACTTAAATTATAAAGTTGTTGGATGCCGGAATTATCTACCCAATCTCGAATAGCAAGTGGGTGAGCCCCATTCAAGTCGTCCCGAAGAAGTCGAGCATGACTGTGATTGAAAATGCCAAGGGAGAGCTAGTTCCCCAACGTACCACCACTGGATGGCGCATTTGCCTTGATTACTGGAAACTCAATGCGAGAATAAGAGAAGACCATTTCTCCTTACCATTTATCGATCAAATGCTTAAAAGAGTAGTGGGCCACCTTTATTATTGCTTCTTAGATGGTTATTCCGGATATAACCAAATTAAGGTTGATGTACTTGATCAAGAGAAAACAACATTCACTTGCCCCTTTGGAACGTTTGCCTACAAACGTATGCCATTTGGATTGTGTAATGCACCGGCGACCTTTCAAAGGTGCGTGTTGAGCTTATTCAGTGATATGGTTGAGAGAGAGATAGAGGTGTTTATGGACAACTTTAGTATTTTTGGAACCTCCTTCGACCTATGTTTAGCTAATCTTGAGAAAGTACTAGCCCGATGTGTGGAAAAGAAGTTAGTGCTGACTTGGGAAAAATGCTACTTCATGGTAATCGAGGGTATAGTTCTTGGCAACATCGTATCATCCAAAGGGATCGAAGTCTATCGAGCAAAGATAGATGTCATAGCTAACCTACCCCCACCTAAATCACTGAGAGACGTGCGCTCCTTCTTGGGACACGCGGGGTTTTGTAAATGGTTTATTAAGGACTTTAGCGCCATCACTAGACCCTTAAGCAACCTTCTTACAAAGGACATCCCATTTTAGTGGACGGAAGCGTGCCAAAGTGCTTTTGAAAAACTAAAAAACATGCTTGTGTCCGCTCCTATTATGCAAGCTCCGGATTGGTCCTTGCCATTCGAGCTTATGTGAGATGCTAGCAATTACGCGATAGGGGCTGTTTTGGGCCAAAGAAAAGATAATAAGGCTCATGTCATCTACTACGCTAGCCGGACCCTTACCGGACCACAACTAAATTACTCCACCACAGAGAAAGAGTATCTAGCAGTAGTATTCGTGCTCAACAAATTTTTGTCCTATCTTATCGGTTATCCCATCACTTGCTTCACCGACCACGCGGCGTTAAATAATTACTTGCGAAGAAAGATGCAAAGTCGCGCCTCATAAGGTGTATCCTACTCCTACAAGAGTTTAATCTTTCCTTTAAAGGCAAAAAATGAGTAGAAAACGTCGTTATCGATCACTTATCATGGCTTTCGTTCGACGTACCTAGTGATCCTAAACCTATAGACGAATATTTTTCAGATGAGCAACTTCTTGCCACCTCTTCTTTGCCCTGGTTTGCGGATATTGTGAACTATCTTGTCACGGGGGTCGTCCCTCCGGATTGGACACCGCAAGATAATAAGAGGTTCATCACTTGGTCGCGCATGTTTTTCTATGATGATCCATTTCTTTTTAAATATTGCACCGATCAGATCATCCGACGATGCGTATCGGATGACGAAATCCCAAAAGTCATCCAATTCTGTCATTCGGAAGCATGTGGAGGCCACTTTTTCGTGAAATAGACAGTCGCTAAAATTCTTCATTGCGGTTTGTATTGGCCCACAATATTTTGAGATGTGATCAAGTGTTGCAAATCTTGATATAGGAGTCAAAGGATGGGAGCGATTACTTGAAAAGACATGATGCCATTAACCCCAATACTCATTATTGAGATCTTTGACTGCTGGGGTATTGACTTCATGGGCCCTTTTTCCCCATCTTTTGGTTCCTATACATCCTTATCGCAGTAGATTACGGTTTTAAATGGGTGGAAGCTATAGTTACCAAGACTAATGACAATAAAGTGGTGATAAAATTCCTATAGGAACACATATTTTCTCCCTTCGGTGCTCCGAAAGCGATAATTTGTGATAAAGGCATGCACTTTTGCAACAGTCCATTTGAGAAGCTCATGAGAAAGTATGGCATTGTTCACAAGATTAGAACGACCAATCACCCATAAACGAATGGACAGGCCGAATTAACAAATCGTGAAATCAAGCACATACTAGAAAAGACCGTCAATCCCGACCGAAAAGATTGGTCCCTTCGAATGAAAGATTCGCTATGGGCCTACCATACCGCATACAAGAACCCCCTCGGAATATCCCCATTTCTCTTTATGTATGGAAAGCCTTGTCATCTTCCCGTTGAGTTGGAGCAGAAAGCATATTGGGCCATTAAGAGATTAAATTACGATATGGATAAAGTCGGTGAAGCTCGCAAGCTACAACTGAATGAGTTAGAGGAGATACGCAATAATGCGTATGAGAATGCCAAGATTTCAAAAGCCCGGATAAAACTAGCACATGATAAGATTATCCAATGAAAAGAGTTTCAACCGGGACAAAAGTTACTCCTCTATAACTCCCGACTTCATCTATTTCTGGAAAAATTGTGATCCCGATAGACTGGTCCATTCGTTGTGAGAAGCGTATTCCCTCACGGAGTAGTAGACTTGGAAGATCCAAAAGGGGGAACGCGTTAAAAGTCAATGGAAAATGCTTAAAGCAATATGTTGAGGCGTGCATATAAGAGATCGACACCATCTGATTGTCGGACCCCGTTTACGGGGTCAAATGAGCTTGAGTTGAGAGGTCGTCGCACCCCCGACGCGTATGGGGTGAATTCTTGTGTATAGTAGTTGAGTGTCGGTAGAGTAGCTTGAGTCTGTAATTGGTTATGTAAGGTTAGGATAGGATCACGCGCACCAACACGCACTTCGTGAGGGCATCGAGAAATCCAAGTGGGAGAATAAGTGAGAAAGTGTCTAGAAATTCAAGGGTGTGAGATTCTAGTCAACTTGCTACGTAAGATGGTTCTGCCTGAGATGGAACCGAACTGTATCCCGTAACCGGATCGGTCAATTTTGATATATCACAAAACAAAAAAACACCCCAGAACCGAACCGAATCGCTCCTGAACCGGATCGGTTTGGGTTCTGCAATTTTGGTTCTTCCCGAGGTGACCATTCCTCCCCCCTATCCCCTCATTTCCCTCCATTCATTCCCCTTTTCCCGCCAAACATCCATTCCCCAGTCCCTCAAATCCGCCTCCCCAATGAAACCCCTGTCTGTTATTTTGCTGTTTGTGTGTTGCGGTGGTTGTTTAAACATTGTTGGTTATGTGTTTTATCCTACCGTTTATAACACAGTTGTTCAGTTTCTATAAAAAATTCTGCATTTCTGTCGCATTTGTTTGTTTTATTTTCTCGCACTTTTAATTCGCTTTGAGTTATATTTTAGTCATTTTTGCTTAAGGACAATGCAAAAGTCTAAGTTAGGGGGGGTCACAAGTGCGTCTTTCTAAAACATCACAAATTTTCAAAAATGCCCAGAAATTTCAAAAAAATCATAAAATCTTGAAAAATAAAAAAAAAATAGAATTCAAAATTTTCAAAAATATCATTAAAAGCCGATTTAAAGTCTCAAATTGTAAAAACATAATACACAAAGCCGAAATTGATCAAACATGAAAATTGACCGTACGTAGACGACTTAACGAATAAATATGGAGATTAACAACCCCGGTGAGATTAGAGCCTTCCATTTTTGTGAAATTTATAAATCAATCTGAGTTCATTGTTAACTCAAAAGTTCTTTTCAGCGTCTAATAAGTCGTCAAGGATCTCAATCCTTTCACTTTGATCGGTTATGGAAAATATGTGTGATATTACCTTGAAAAACGTGCAAAATAGATCTCTAAATTTAATTCATCTCGAAATGCATATGGTAACGCAATTAGTATTTTGGACAATGAAGTAGGCCCTCGTTTGTCACCCAAAAATATTGGTCAGAAAAAGTAGCGAAAAATTATCCCCTTTGTAAACCCAAATTGAGCCGAATAAATTTTGCCATTTCGTTTGACAATCCGAAAAAACCCCAAATGGCCCGGAATTGTGAAAACTGATAACCCAAGAAATTAAGTCCAGAAAGTGCAGAAAAGGGGCAAGAAAAAAGATAGCTATGCTCAGTAAAAACAACAAGAAAAGAGAAGCGTGAAAAACAGGAAAAAAAAAAAAAAAAGAACAAATCAGCAAAAGCCCGAAAAAGCGCTCACGGACATTATACGAAAAATTTCTAATTCTAGATTTCCCGCACCATTCTCATTTTACCAAATACACCTTTAACCCAAAAAAGTACTAACCGAGCCCAAAAATACGAAATTAGTTACCTCTTGGAGAGCAAATACACAAAAAGATAATAAAAGAGATAAAAAATATGAATTAGAGGCAATGTTCCTGCTTTCTTATAACCGTAATCCGATGATGAGATTCGGTTACCATAAAATTTCTGCCTTTCTACTTGTATGCGTGAATTGGTTCCAATACATTTACTCTTATAAATCACGCATACCGAGAGAATAGCCACATTCCGAGTGATTCGTTTGTGAGAGCATTCCGTGAGATTTTGAAATCAAAATGAATTTTCCGATAAGTAACGTAATGGTCAATGGGTGGAAATTCGCGGTTAAATTTTCGGCTTCGCACACACGCACAATGATTTGAGACTCTTGAACATGAAATGATGATGACTATTTTCTAGAAAAGTTTGAATTATACCATTTTTGCGTATTTTGAGTTTTTCTTTGAGTCGAATTTTATGGGTATATTCTCTGTAAATCCTCACGATACACAACTCATCCTACTAGGGTAACCTAGGGGTTTAAAGGCCTGTTGCATACGCTAAATGCAATAGCTCGCCCGCGAAAGAGGTATTCTATCCCATTTTCGAGTTAGACCATGTTTTGATTTTTTTTACATTGCTCGAGACGATCAAAGTTCTAAGTTAGGGGGGTTTGATTAGGCATAAATTCTTCCCATTTATCCCCTTAATTTAGGGGCTTTTATCGCTCCGTAAAGTGTAATTCAAGTGGATTTATATCATATCATTGCTATTGACAAGTTTCTAATGAATACGCCGAGTTTCGTGTATTTTCCATCTATTTTTCAGGTATTCAGTGTTTAAGAAGGACCAGCATCCTAATCCGAGTTCCATACCAAAAGCTTCAAGGAAATACAAGGAGAAAAGTTCCTGAAAAATGGAACCGAACCTAAAGGAAGGAAAAAGAACCGATCCCATCCTGGGAAAGCTCCTGTAAAGCAATATCAAGATGGAACCAAACTGAAGGAGATGAAAAATGAACCGATCCGATGCTCGAAGAACTTCCTATGAAAAGTTAACAAGATGGAATCGAACCGAAGTGGAAGGAAAACGAACCGAACCTACACCTTGAAAACTTCCTGTAAAGCAATGTCAATGGCTTCAGAAATTCGAACTTATCCACTTGTAAAATTAGAATCCTTCGTGGTTGAAACTCTTAGAATTTGTAGATTATAAAATGTAAACTCCTCCCAAACATAAGGAGAGGCTTCTGATTCGTTAGGGAAGCTTTGTAATAGTTTAGAGAAGAAGAACAATAAAAAACCCTAGTTTGCTTATAGTTTTGCAATTCAAGTAATACCATTTCGATTCTTGTTTTAATTATTGCAGTAGTTACTTTTCTAATAGAAATTTCATCACTCTTCATCTTCATCTTCATCTTCATTTAGTAGTAAAAATGTTTTCTTTCATTCTAAACACGTTTTCTTCCAGTTTTCATATGTCTGGCTAAGTTTTCGAGGGTTGGGGTGCATGAACACCACCCGATGTAATTCATGATAGTGGAAATAGATGTCGGAATTAAAACCTTAGATGAATTGTATCGTAGTTCATACGATACTACTTTAATTTAACCTTTGCTTACATATTGTACGGGCTACGCTCCCTCATATGTGTAATACTTAGGAGAAATAAGGATCGAATTTTAATTCAACCTTTGCTTACATACTATGCGGGCTACAATCCCTCATATATGTAATACTTAGGAGTATTAAAGAGTCAAATTCATTTAAACATTTAATTCTGAATCTTGTATCTTACGAAGTGAATTACTAGGGTGTGGGGGATTGTAACCCGGCCTATCTTTCTCCATTCATAGTTTAAAATTTTAGTCAAATCGTTCTTAATTCTGCATTAGAGTAATTGCATCGCATTCTTTTTCATAATTTCATTAGTTAATCATTTTCAAGAGTGCATATAGTTGTAGTTATTTCGCAAATCAAATCACTTTTTCCTTTTCTTTAGAGTCAAAGTTAGGTTTCCTTCGTCTGTCCAACATTGTTACGACTCCGTTCGTCCTATTTCCCTGAGGATCGATACCCAACTTATCAGATTATTACTTGAGTGACAGGCTTGTATTTGATCCTAGAGAGTACGCACTCCTGAGACACATTCTTAGTCGCGTCAAGGAGCATAGAAACATTTCCAAACTGCTGGAGGAAGAAAATATTACTTTAAGAGATGAACTGAAACAGCTAAAATCTGCTTCTTCCTCTGGAGCTCTGATCCCGATTAACGATGAAGGTATTTCCTTTTTGGAGATCAAAAATGCTTCATTAAGAGAAGAATTAGAAACTTTGAAAAGAGTCAGACCTGCATTCGCTTCCCGGGGTAGAACAAGAGCTGGTTGGAGTAGCATTGAAGAGACTAGAACTCAACAAGCCTTAGAAAATCAAGTTGCTTAACTGAAGGAAAAAAATCAAGCTCTGGAAGAGATGTCCCGGAAGATTCAAACTCTTACAGAGTAATTATCCAATCAGAGTTCTGCGTTACAGAATAGAGAAAGTGTGCTGAAAAGACTTCATCAACATGTTGAACGATTAACTTATCAGTTCCACAAGCAACCCAGAGAATTCTGGATGAAGGGATACAACGAAGCTTTATATCATTTCGATGCCAGATTAAAATAATCAAATAATGAAGGGTAGAAATAGGGGTGGCTGAATACCTTAACTGTAATGCAAGTTGAACAAGGAACTAGACTGTGGAATTGGTATGACCCTGGTCTACTTGATCTTCCAGTACCACCTTTTCAGCTAGATGTTAATTGGATTCCAGTTATCTACATTCCTCACAGTTTGATTTCCAAATACCTTGGTGATTACAATCTCCATGAAGAATTTGAGATATCCAGACCTCCTCATTTACAAGGCCAACCAAGTTCAAGCAACACCAGAATGCTACAAGACTTGAATTTTATCAATTCTCCTTATGCTTTAGATGACCCTCCAGCTCGAATGGATCCTGTATCAAAATCTGAAGAAAAGAAACCAATAGAATAGACTATTTATATTTTGTCAGTGGTTGTTATTGTAAATGAAGAAAACTCGTCTTCTTATAATTTTATTTCCTTAGAAATAAAAATGATTGCATGATATTTATTCTATCAATCTTTGTTCATAACATGAGATCAACAATAGCAGTGTTGTATTTATAATAATAATAATGGGTTACTTTTCAGCCATTGACTGTATATATTTGATTGGACATTTTTCCCTTTTTGATTTGATTGCCTAGACAATGGAACTTTTGCCCCATGTATTTGTCTAGTTGTAGTGACTTATCACCCATAAGTGCCTAAGCAATAGAATTATTTTTATCCCATGTTACTGCTTAGTTGTAACAATCTTATCTAGATTGCCTTGGTTCCCAGGCAGTGGATATTTTACCCAACTTCTTGCCCAGATTAGATGCCTTCTTGGGTCACCCATAATCAAGCTGGACTTGCCTTGCTCGATTTTTTTACCAATATTGTTGGTGTTTATATTGATGCCGACCAACTTTTAGTTGGTGGTTATTGATGTCGACCAACTTTTAGTTGGTGATTGTGCATTTTCAAATGCTACATGTTGTAGTGCGTAGCACTAGTACTCCAAACAAAATAAAATAAATGAAATGGGAAATTATTATTTTCATTCATATTGAAACAATCAAGTGCATGGGCTGTTACATTACTGGTAGTATTTTCACAGGTGCTCTGCATTCTAGGCATTTTTGAATTCTTCCCCTTCAAGAGTTTCTATTCTATAAGTGTCAGGTCGAACAACTGTTGTGATACGATAGGGCCCATGCCAATTGGCCATCAACTTATTGTACTTTTGAATTACCTTCTTGAGAACGTAATCACCTTCCTTTAGATCACATTTCTTAACCCTTTATTATAGAATATGGCAGTCTGTTTCTGATAGGCTGCATTACGGATCGCTGCGTCCTCTCTGACTTCTTCGAGCATGTCCAAATCTAAGCGTCATATCAAATCACTCACTAGAGAATTGAAGTTGAGCACACTATGAGCAGGTAATCCTAGCTCAGCAGGTATCACTGTTTCACTTCCAAAAGCCAACATATAAGGGGATTCCCCAATTGCTGTTCGGGGAGTTATTCGGTAAGCCCATAACACTTAGTGCAACTCGTTGATCCAATTCCCTTTAGCATCATCTAATTTCTTCTCCAACCCATTCAATATAATTTTGTTCGTCACCTCTATTTTAACATTACTTTGGGGAAGGCCTGGAGCAGAATGGACTTTTTGAATGTTGGACTGTAGACAGTACGTTGCAAACTCGTCATTGTCAAATTGGGTACCATGATCAGTGATAAATGCATGGGGCATACCATATCGACAAATAATATTCTTCCAAATGAATGGATAGACCCTTTCATAGGCCATATCAATGAGAGGTTCAGCTTCCACCCACTTTGTTGAGTAATCAACAACTACCACCAAATATTTGAATCGTCCTCTTGTAGTTGACAGAGGCCCAACTAAATCAATTCCCCATATAGAGAATGGCCAAGGTGAAGTGATTGGTGTTAGTAGCGCCTGAGGAGATCTTCGTATAGTAAAAAATCTCTGACACTTGCCACATTTTTTAGCATGAGTCGTACAATCAGTGCGCATAGTTGGCCAGTAGTATTATTGCGTATTCATTCTCTGTAGTAGAGTTCTTCCAGCTACATGTGCCCCACAAAATCCTTCATGAATTTCCTTTATGAGGTCATTGATTTCTGTTGGATAAACACACCTCTACAAACTAGCTATCAAACCTCTCCTATACAGAACTCTATTATTCAAAACATATTTTACAGCCTTGTACTTCAACCTTTTGGCTGTAAGTAGGTCGGCTGGTAAAATACCTTCTTCAATATAAGCCCTGATGGGATCCATCCAAGATGGTCCCATATCCAAGGTGATAAAATTCACCATCTGGTCTCCATCAATACTTCTGCTTGTAAGTACTTCAATGGGGATTATTCTTCGTAGCTCGGTGCGAGTAGCTAAGGCTAACCGAGTAAGTGCATCGGCCCTTGCATTCTCTAGTGTAGGTATTCTAACCACCTGAACAGCTGCCAAATTGGCTACGATCTCCAGAGCCTTAGTTAAGTATCTTGACACGAACTCCCCTTTTGCTGCATAAAGACTTAGTATATGATTCACCACTAATTGTGAATCACTGAACACCACAACTTGCTTTGCATTTAATGATTTAGCTAAGTTGAGGCCCACAATCACGGCTTCATACTCAGCATCATTATTGGAAGCTTAAAATTGGAAACGCAGAGCATATTCAATGTCTATCCCATCCAGACTGTTGATAATAATTCCAGCTCCGTAATCTGTTGTACATGAAGAACCATAAATATATAAATTCCATATAGGAATATTATCATCAAACCCTTGATATGACAGAATCCTTGATGGAATATTTTATCCTTCCTTTCTTCATACATCTTTTTCAACTCTGGTACTTTACCAAAAGATTGAGGTTGATCGGTGGACATCCCTTCTATTAATTCTGCTGCTCGAAGTTGATCGGGGACATTTTCTGTTGATCCTCTAGCATCCTTGCGTTGCTTTATATGATCCCCTTATTGATCGGAGACATCTAGGTAGGTAAATTCAGCTATGAAATCCTCCACTACCTATCCTTTAAGAGATAATCTTGGCTCATAAATAACGTCGTACTCCCCTAACTCCACTGCCTAATACATCAATATTCCAGACTTTTTTGGCTCATGTAAGCCTTGTCTGAGTGGCATGCAAGTATATACCACTATTGTATGGGCATGAAAATATGGTTTTATTCTCCTGCTCGCTTCAATTAATGCTAATGCTAACTTCTCTAGTTTTCGATACCTGATCTCTGCTCCGTCTCACATTCGTCGTTCCACTCAAAGGTCTTTTTTAGAACCTTGAAAAATGGAAGACATTTATTAGTTACTCGGGAAATGAATCTATTAAGAGCTGCAATATGCCCGTAAGGCTCTGTACTTCCTTCTTGGTGGTTGGAGATTGTAACTCCAACAAGGCTTTTATCTTGTCAAGATTTGCTTCAATACCCCTTTGATTCACAGTGTATCCGAGGAACATGACTTTCTATATGCCAAAAACACACTTAGTCGGGTTCAGCTTCATCTCGTACTTCTCTAGTTGATAAAATATTTAGCTCAAGTCAGCTATATGGTCAGCAACTTTCTTGCTTTTAGTCAACATATCGTCGACGTATACCTCCATATTTTTGCCAATTTGCTCCGCAAACACCTTGTTCACCAGCCGCTGATACGTAGCACCTGCATTTTTAAGACCAAAAGGTATAACATTATAACAATATGTTCTTTCGGGGGTAATGAAAGAGGTACTCTCCCTATATTTTGGCTTCATTTTAATTTGATTATATCTCAAATAGGCATCCATTAAGCTTAGCAGCTCATGCCCTGAGCTCGCATCCACTAGCTGATTTATTCTGGGCAGAGGAAAGTGATCTTTTGGGCAAGATTTATTCAGATCTGTGAATTCCACACACATTCTCCATTTATTCTTCTTCTTCTTAACCATCACAATATTAGCCAGCCAATTTGGATATTTCACGTCTTCGATAAAAGAAGTTTTTGTAGCTTTTCCACCTCTTCTTGAATAGTCTGGTTCTTCTGCGGACTAAAGACTCTTCTCCTTTTCTTAACTGGTTTGATCTCCTTATTGACATTGAGCTCGTGACATAAAAAAGCTGGGTCTATCCCTGGCATATCCTCGTGACTCCACGTACATACCTATTTTTTATGCTTCAAAAATGCCACCAACTCTTTCTTCAATACTGGATCAAGTGAAGCACCAATCTGAGTTATTCTTTCTAGTTGCTCGTCATTCAGAATAATACTTTCTGTTGCCTCCATTATTTGGCCTTTAACGAGTTATGTTTCATCTTTTGGGTCTAAGGTTTCAATTTCAAACTCATCAGATTCATCCACTTGATAAGTGGTTATTTTCTTCCTAGTATCTTCCAATATCTCTTACTCAGCAGATGAGTAGTAGTACTCCTGATCTACCTTTTGATATCCCTTTATAATTCCAACCCCAAAGTTAATCGGGAACCTTAAACACTGATGTACAATGAATGGAATTGATTTAAACTTTTCCAGGCCTACTCTTCCCATAATTATATTATAGGTTGACTGGATGTTCTTATCCATCACAAAGAAGCACACCTTCTCTGTTCTGCTATCTGGCTAGGTACCAATCATTAAATCTAACTTGATCGTTCCAAGTGGATAAACTTTTCCTCTAGAAAACCCAATAAGAGGCCTATGATACGGCTCTAACTGACCAAGTTTTAAGTTCAGACTATCGAAATAAGGGTAAAGCATGATGTCTACCTAGCTATCATTATCCACCAGTACTCTTGAAATGATTACATCCTCCATTCTCATTTTGATCACCAAAGGATCATCATGAGGATACAAAACGCCTTCAAGATCCTTTTTAGAAAAGCGAATGACGAGCTTATCTTTGTTGACCTTCCTTGGGCGATCTTCTTCTGCCAGTTTTATGCGTTGTATATAGAACAAGCTTGAGCCTCATTAAGGTAAGCTTTCATTTCAGCGATATGATCATCCCCTCCAGCGTCTCCACCTGTAATCATATTACAATCAAATAAACCAAAATGAATTGAAAATACCTCACGCTCAGGTTGTCTTGGCCTTTTTGGGAGATCGGGATCCTCTTAAGGATCATCTTCATGGTCTCTTTTCTTATCTTCTCTTGGTCGACAAGGAGACTTAGACTTCTGCCGAGCTCTGTTATTGGTCCTTCCACCGCTCTGAAGATCAACAAACTTATTCAACTTCCCTCGTCTAATGAGTGCTTCTATCTCATTTTGAAGAGCTACACACTACTTGGTCGTATGACCATGATTTTTATGGAACTTGCAATACTTGGATTTATCCCTCCTTACGGGGGCTATCCTTAGCTTTTCTAGCCAATTCAGTTCCTTGCTATTTTTTATTTCCTCCAGAACGTGGTTTATATCCACTTTTAAGGGAGTATAATTTGTATACTTCCTTAAGTGATCCAATGTTTCTTTACTTTTCGACTGTTTGCTCCCACCATTATTCTTGTGATATTTCTTCTCTGACTTGCCTTCAGCATTAGCTTCCACCTTTGCATCGGCATTCTTCTTCTCAGCCATAGCCTCCTCGGTATTCATAATTTTGGTTGCTTTTGCCATCAATTCATCCATAGATTTGGGGTGATCCTTGTCCAATGTATAATACCGCTTGTCGGATAAAAGACCACTCATGAGTGCTGTAATGATTGTCTTATATTCATAGTCTATGACCTCCAATTTTTTATTGTTGAAATGAGTAATGTAATCCCTGGTACTTTCACCTGTGTAACACTCCGCCCACCCGGGGAGAGCGGAGCGTCACTATCGATAAAACTAACCAAATTCGCAAATAACAAGGTATAGAGCATCTAAAAAAAATCCCACAATATAAACGAAACCACTAATCTCAATTCTTCAAATTCAATACAACAAAGTCTCTCGAAATAATATAAATCACCAATGGTCTATACAACACAATAAAATAATACAAATCTTCCAAAAATATTTTTCTCAAAATAATCCACGCTAAAATCATCCCAATTGGTCCATAGCGCTCAAATCTACGCTAACCTGCCAACTAAAAGAAAATATGAGGAAGTACACAATACGACAGGAAAGATGCTCAACAAATATATTAGTTGTAACTAAAACGTAACAACACGAGTACGAATATTCAAATTAATCTCATAAGCATTTATCAATAAATTTCTCAACAACGCATCAATGGGTCACCAGGCCTCACCCCATCCGCATATGCTTTATCAAGCCATAGCCCGGGAAGCAGAAATTTTGGCGGGTGCCCAACATCCGTGCCATATTCAAATCTCATGACAACGTTCTCAACAACAATATAATGATGCCAGATAAATCAAAATAATTCAACAATTATTTCTCCAGATTTCAAAGAATTTAACAATTCAAATGTGAGTTCAATTAAACATGAAATCAACGGAATAAACTCTCGAGAGATTTAAAAGAGAATATTGTGTAAAAACCCATACCTTAAAATCATTGCATGAATCGCCACATAAATTCAGCCTCAAAATCTCATCGCACCATGACGTTCCTCTCGCGAAAATAATCAAATTATGTTCTAGCTCCAACACGAGATAACATCAAATAGTCCTATTTAAAAAACTCAAAAAAATCATATCCAAAAATTATTCGAATCGCCAATACGACTTCAGATTTGGATTCTACACGAAAAATTGAGTCAGGTATGTGTTTTGAGTTTTTCCCAAATCTCATTCGAAGGCACTCAAAATGAATATATAAAACACTATAAAATGGCTCTTCTCATTCCACTCGTTTTTGCTTATTTGGATTTCGTTTTTGGCCTCTCTTTTTCATCTCCCTTTCCTTATAATCACCTATAATATTTCTTATATAGTCCCTCTCTCAAACCCTAGCTTGGAGACTAATCTAATGCATATTATTATATTGCCCTTTAATTCAAAATTATCAACTTTACATATTAAAACCATTACAAAATGTTCAAAAGCAAATTAAATTAGAATTTAAATATTCGATTCATTTCAAATAAAAATAAATATAATGTTAGTATCAATATCCCGATTAATAAAATAATAATATTATTAAAATTATATACCATATTCATAAATAAAGTCCTCAAAATTACGGGGTTTTACAACCTGCTTTATGCCTAACATTCAATAAATGTGCTACCCTTTTAACGGGCTTTGCACCAAAACAGAAAATTCCTATAAAGAGATTTGCCAGTTGGTGGAAGGTTGCAATTTTCCCTTGAGGAAAGTTGTTGTACCATATCTTAGCAGATCCGATAATGGTCCCTGAGAACGTTCTGCACCTTATTTCATTTGGGACTGCATAAATATCCGTTGTTGCTTGGTACTGCTCTATATGTAGAATAGGATCGATTTTTCCATCATATTTCGGTGTGACCATCGGAGCCTTGAACTTTGCTGATGTGGGAAAATTCACAATCTCTTGTACAAATGGAGATCCCTTAATAAAGGTTCTTTGGAGAGGATTCTTGGCCATGGTCATCTCTCCTAACCTGTCTTCTAACCTCTGAATACATCCTTTCCATGCATTATTTTCAGCCCCTAATTTATTTATATTTGCTCGAGCAATAGATCGTGTAGAATTTTCCTCTTGGGATCTTATCTTCGAGCTACAGGTCTTGGGTTTGGATGTGATTAGGCCGAGCCTTCCCTGAAATCATTTGGTCATTGAGAATTTCTCGACGCAGATCACGGAGGATTTATATTCCTCCTGCGACCCAAACGATCAAAGGGTGAGGCTCTGCTTAACCTTTCCAGAGCACTTAGTCTTTCTGGCATTAGAATGATGTTTTCTTGTGAATTCGGAATTCTAATAAGGGAAGTTTCACCAGGGCGATAAGATGGATCACTTGAGTTTCTAGAATAATTGACTTCAGTATGTCTGGATCGTGACATAGATCGTGGTTGTCGTGAAGATGGTGGATGCATGCTTCTTTGAACGCTTCGTTGGCCTGACTGGGCAGATACTCCATTTTGAATAGTCTGAATGAACTGTCACATAGTTTTCTGCATAGCCGTTTGTCCCCTGGCTAAGCTTGCCAAATTTCCAGTGATATTATTTGCATTTGGATGGACGAAAGGGTTAGGAAGATTCCCTTTATTATTCCTATTGCTAGATTCTGGGATATCAGCCATTTATGATGAGTTTTTTTGGTGAAAAACACAATGTATAGTCTTTTTCACAGACGGCGCCAATTTGTTGATGTAAAAAACTAGATTTGACCTAATTAATTAATTACAGATAAATATGAGTAAAGAAATAAGACAAGAGAATTTTAAAGTGGTTCAACCTTAATGAAATAGCCTACGTCCACTGTTTTGTATTATGAGGTGTCTTGCCTTAATCTCAATTATGTTTTCCTGGTTGGCTTACCCTGCCATGAGGGTATTACAATGTATTTATAGCCTTTGGGCTCTCAATGTGAATAGATAATATGTCGTTATCAAATAGGCATATACATCTGTACAGGGTAAGGAATGATTATAATATAAGAAACATTAAATTCGTCTGGTCGTTTAGTCTTCCCAATAAGTTGCTCGGCATACTGAGTAGCTTGGTATGCTAAGTAGCTCGATAGATTGAGTAGCTCGGTACCTGATCTTATGCCATGTTGGGTGACGCGTGTCTCCATATAATTGGTCAATGCCAGCTGACTAATTTTTGTATCAACAACTGTCCTAATGAGTGGTTTGCTCCCCAATAAATTATATTACACTTTGGAAAAATATCCAGTAAAGACGATGACAGAATTGGTGGCCAAAGCTGCGAAGATTATAAACGACGAGGAAGCTATGGCTGCTAAAAATAATTTAGATGCAAAGGCGGAAGAAAAACCCGAAGGGAAGTTAGATAAGAATGTACACAAGAGTCATAATGAGTGCAGGAGTTCGAAGGCAAAAGAAGGCCTATATCGGCTCAAGAAATTCACTAATTATACTCCCTTAACGGTGGATATACATCATGTGTTGGAGGAAATCAAGCACATCAATGATTTGAGTTGGCCTAAAAAGTTAAGGTCACCTGCTGATAAGAGGGATAAGTCCAAGTATTGCGAGTTTCACAAAGATCATAGTCATACTACCAACCGTTGTATTACCCTCCAGAATGAGATAGAGGCGCTCATCCGAAGAGGAAAGTTGGATAGATTTGTTGATCGGTAGAATGGTAGAATAAATGGAGGTAGAGGTCGACAGAGATCTAAATCGCCAGTTAAGCCCAGGGAAGAGAAGAAGAGGAACCACAACGATGATCCAGAAGATAATCCTGATCTTCCAAAAAAGCCTAGACAATCAGAATGTGAGGTATTCACACCCATTTTTGAATCTTTTGATTGTCACGTGATTACAGGTGGAGATGCCAGAGGAGGAGATCATACAGCTGAAAGGAAAGCTAACCTCAATGAGGCTCAAGCTTGTTCTTATATCCAGCGGATCAATATCGCCGAGGAAGACCGACCAAAAAAAGTTAACAAGGATAAGCTCGTAATTGGCTTTTACAGAAATGATTTATCTGGAGTGTTGTATCCGCATGATGATCCTTTAGTGATCAGAGTCATGATGAAAGAGGTATTGGTAGCAAGAACATTAGTGCATAACGACAGTTCGATAGACATCGTCTTCTATCCCTGTTTTGATAGTTTGGGTTTAAAACTCAGTTAACTGAAGCCTTATCACAAGACACTCATTGGATTCTCAGACGAGAAAGTATTTCCTTTGGGGACTATCAAGCTAGATGTGTTGATCAGGACGTGGCCGGTGAGTAGGACAGAGAAGGTGAGATTCTTTGTAATGAACAAAAATATTCATTTTTCTTATAATATGATTATGGGAATAGTTAGTCTGAAGAAATTCGAAGTTGTACCCTCTACTATTCATCAATGCCTAAAATTCCCGACCAACTTTAGAGTTAAAGTAGTGAAAGGAGATCAAAAAGTAGCTCGGGGGTTCTACTATTCCTCTGCCGAGGAAGAGGATATGTTGGAGACAAAGAGAAAAATAACCACTTATCAAGTGGATATATCTGAGTCGAACAACGAGTCCGAGGTTGAAACCTTAGATCCACGAGACGAATCTAAGCTTATAAAAGGCCAAGTGATGGAGGCAACAGAGATTATTGTTATGAATGATGATAAACCATAACAAACAACTCAAATAGGAGCATTATTGGAACCAGTTCTTAAACAGGAGTTGGTGGCTTTCTTGAAACAAAGGAAATAGGTATTTTCCTGGAGACATGAAGATATGCTGGGCATAGACCCAAATTTCCTATGCCATGAGCTTAATGTGAATAAGGAGGTTAAACCTGTGAAGCAACGAAGAAGAGTTTTTAGCCTAGAGAAGAACCAGGCTATACAGGAAGAAGTGGATAAGCTTCAAAAAGCTTCCTTTATTGAAGATGTGAAGTACCCAGATTGGTTGGACAATGTAGTTATGGTTAAGAAGAAGAACATCAAGTGGAGGACGTGTGTAGATTTTACTAACTTGAATAAAGCGTGCCCGAAGGATCACTTTCCTTTGCCACTAATTGATCAATTGGTAGATGCTACTTCGGGGCATGAGCTGCTGAATTTCATGGATGCATATTATAGTTATAACCAGATCACAATAAAGCCAAAAGACAGAGAAAGTACTTCCTTTATCACTCCCCCAAGAACTTACTGATATAATATTATGCCGCTTGGTCTGAAAAATGCAGGTGCTACTTATCAAAGACTAGTGAACAAAGTATTTGAGGAGCATATAGGCAAAAACATGGAAGTGTATGTTGATGATATACTCGTAAAGAGAAAATAAGTTATTGATCATATTACCGACCTCAGGCAGATGTTTGATCAATTGAAAAAGCACCATATGAAGTTAAACCCCATCAAATGCGTCTTCGGAGTGCAGGAAGGAATGTTCCTCGGGTATATAGTGAATTAAAGGGGAATTGAAGCTAATCCAGATAAGATTAAATCTCTGATCGAAATGAAGTCCCCAACCTATAAAAAAGATGTTCAAAGACTAACTGGGAGTAGCAGCACTCAACAGATTTGTATCCCGAGCAATGGAAAAGTATTTTCCATTCTTCAAGGTACTCAGAAAAACCTTTAAATGGAACGATGAATGTGAAAAAGCCTTCCTGGAGTTGAAAAAGTACTTGGAAACACCACCACTAGTCTCCCAACCAATGATGGGAGAAAATTTATATTTATATCTAACGGTATCTGAGTCCGCAGTTAGCTCTGCCTTGATCAGGGAGGAAAATGGAGCTCAAAAGCTAGTTTATTACACAAGCAAAGCTTTTAGAGGAGCAGAAGTGAGATATCCCGGACTGAAGAAATTAACATTGGCTTTAATTGAGGCTAATAGACGAATGAAACCATATTTTTAAACCCACACCATAGTGGTATACACTGACATGTCACTAAGGCAGGCTTTGCATAAGTCGAAGAAATATGGAAGATTGATGCATTGGGCTGTGGAGTTGGGGGAATATGACCTTGTATACGAACCAAGAACTGCTTTAAAAGGTCAACTTATGGATGATTTTATTGCAGAATTCACTTACCCAGTGGTCCCCGAGCAACAAGGGACTCTAGCCGAGCAACATACAGGAGTCAGGAGACCTACTAGAGATATACCCGACCAACTCCAAACAGGTGAAACTATAGAAAAAGACCAACCAGAATTATCCAGTGGAGTACAGGAGATGAAGAGGAAATATAAGGAGGTGAAGGATAAAATCTTCGATCAATGGATTCTGACAAACCAAGTGTTTGACAGTGATATCCCCGTATGGAGTTTGTATGTTGACGGGTCATCTTGTGCAACCAGATGTGGAACTTGAATCATTCTCAATACTCCAAACGAGCTAGACATAGAGTACGCTCTACGATTCCAATTCCAAGCCTCCAACAATAAGGCAGAGTATGAAGCTGTGATTGTGGGTTTAAATCTAGCTAAATCACTGAACGCCGAGCAAGTTGTGATGTACAGTGATTCGCCGTTGGTTGTAAATCAGGTGTTGAGATTATGCAGCGAAAGGAGAACTGATGACTAGATATTTGGCCAAAACTTTGGAAATAATTGCCACTTTGCGAGCTGTTCAGATGGTCAGGAGTATAAGATTGTAGAATGCTCAAGCAGATGCACTTGCTCGATTAGCTTCAGCAACCAGAACGGAGATACAAAAAACTATTCCTATTGAGTTACTTTCTAATAGGAGCATTGATGAAGACATGATGGTAAACTTTATTGCAGTTGATATAGGGCCATCTTGAATGGACCCCATAAGAGCATATATTGAAGATATGATTCTTCCAGTCGATCTAATTGAAGCTAAGAGGCTGAAATATGAAGCTGCAGTTGATGAAAAAAACTAAACTATGCCTAATTAATCGACCACGGATAAAAATAACTTAAACAAATAAGACACAAGAAATTTTTAAAGTGGTTCGGCTCAAAAGAATAGCCTACATTCACTGTACTGTATTGGTTATCTTGAGTTGTTTTTCCTATCCCTTGTAATGAGGGTGATACAATGTATTTATAGCCCAAGAGGGGTCTTGATAGTTTTCATGTGAAAGGATGGAATGCCTTCATTTATCAGGCATTTACATCAATACATAATGAGAATTAAATATATGAATGTTGTTGATTCATTGGCAATACAGCCTATAAGACTGTTGACGCTTGGTTGGCTGTACAAATTGGATTTCTGACTGTTAGTCGGGCTTTTCTATCATGCTGACTTGGACTTGTTTCACATTGGATGACACGTGCTGACTTGTAATTGGTCCACGTATGATGATAAATTTTGGTATCAACAGAAGCCCTCAATGTTTCATACTTGGAGTTGATGCGAAAGTGTGGAACATTATATTTCACCAGTAGTTTGGGCTATTCGATTTAGCTGCAGACCTTCCAGACTTGTGAAATTTATTCATTTGATTGTTGATTTTTGAGTGCAAATGGTAATTTCATAAATATTTTAAATTTTAGCGAACTTTTATGGGTTATCTTCATATTTTCCTTTGTCATCTGCCGTAAACCCAAACGTCATTGGCTTTAATCATTACTTTGCCCAGTTTTCGATGCGTCTTATAAAAAGGGCGGTAAAAACTTCGATCATCTTTTACCTCTTACTTTTGATTCTGCTACTGTGCTCTTTGCTTTGGTGCGATCGTTTTCTTTTCTGTCTTCAGTTCTTGCTGAATCCTTAAATCTTTGTAAGAATTTTTCTTCTCTTCTTCTTTGTTTTCTTTATTATGGTTTACTCTATCGCGTCACTTGATAAGTTCAGAACCGATTTTAATATTCCATCTTGGGTCGTAATAGAACATCCCACTTTTCCTTATGATTTTTTCTCTCTTGCTGAGGGTCATTGGTTCCCCTTTATCTTTATTGCTGAATATAGTTTCATGTTTCCTCCCAATCCATTGTGTTTGGAGTTTTGTCAATATTTTGACATTATACCTACAAGAGTGGCTCCTAATACATGGAGAGTTGTAAATGGAGTTTATAGGTTAAATCAAATTTATGAAACCCATTTAGGGATTTTAAAAATTATGTTTTATTATCAATGGGTAACTAGTGACACCACTTTTTATTTGAAAACTAGGGTTGTTAGTAAAGCTTTAGTAATTAATCTCCCTGATTCTAATAGGGATTATTTTGATCATGGGGTCGTTGTAAAAAACGGGTAACATGCCCCTTTAGTTGGAGGTGCTAAATACCAAGGACCTATATATCCGCTCTTTGGCAATAAAATAGGTTGTTTTATGTTTTAGTAAATTTTCCTTATTTATGTTTGGTAAAATGTCATACTGACTGTTGTTTTATAAATTGACTTGCAGTTGAGCAAAACAGAAAGTGGCCAAGAGGGAGTGAAGTAAATTTGAAAGAGTTAAAGTTTATCTGGGGTCTTTATAAGGTAGTTTCTGAAGAGCTGAAAAAATCGAATGAACGAGGTGTGTGATGTCGATTTAAAATTATTCGCAAATTTCTATGTTGGCACACTTATATAATTAAAGTCAATTTGAAACAAAATAATGCAGCCCCTAAATATGCATCTATGTGTGTGCGCGTGTCAAACCATAAATAGATAAAGCATGTGACATAAATTTAAGGAAAAAACCCCTTTCGGGTAAAACCTTTTATTTCTAGAACTTTGAAGAATTTACAAGACCATTGACTTACATACAATCTTGCTTTCGCCCATAATTGTAACGCACGGTGTCTTCGTTAAACTTCCAAAGCAACGGCTAGAAATAACGTCGTCTGGAATCTCCTGCAAGAACTCCAGGTGGTCAGTAATGAAGAAGAAAACGGCTTCTCCACAAGTTGTGAACTTTATAAGGACTCCCTCCACAAAAGCACACAGCTGTCGGTTGTAGAGTTTTCCCCACAAAGAATGAACAACAGCAAAGTGTGTTCTTAAAACACCAAAACAATTCACTAAAGCATATGGGAGTTTTGTTAATTGAAAAACTAAAAAGGGATTAAACCCTAAAAGGAAGAAGCCAAAAGAATTATGCTTTTGCAGTTTTTCTGTTCTGTAAAACGCTGAGACTTCTTAAGAAAAACGTTATCATTTAATGAGTATTTATAATAAAAACACACCGCCTCGAAAACAGTGCTCGTTCGAACAAGATCAGCATGTCGCTTGAACGAAGAACAACTGTCGTTCGAACGAGATCGCGCGACATGGCAATCTCGCGCGAACGACATTGCTCTATCGCTCGAACGACTGTTGCGTCAAAAAATTATTATTTTAATGTCCGCTTCAACACTTAGAAAAATACTCATTCTCAAATTTTGACGAAAAAGTCCGCTTTAACACTTAGAAAATATTTTGTAAAAATATCCCAAAGGCTCTAAGTGGAAAGTTAAGGTATTTAAAACATAACCTTACCAAAGTAAACTTCGCGGAGTCTTGAATGATGAGGAACTTGATTAATTCGGATCCGTCTTTGATGTAGATGGCTCTTGAATGTTCTTCGACGGTGTAGCAGTATATGACATACTAAATTGATAACAGACTTATAAAAATATGTCCTTACAAATCTCCCCCTATGTCTATGTCGGTACATACATAAAAAATCAAAATTATCAGAAACCAAAATGCCTATACAAATCTACCCTCCCATGAATAAATTTGCAAGTTCTCAAATTGTTCTTCAATCATCTTCGTCAAATCTTCACAAAGCTTTTCTCATTAGGGTGTGCAACATCATGATCTTCAATCTTTGTACCTACACAAATGAGATAAAGCAAAATACCTTCGTGACACATCGAGTTTGAAATGATATAAGAATAAAGCATTAATAATCAAATCTCCCCCATAATGCAAAAACTCTCCCATAACATGATAATTCTTTGTCCCCCTTTTTATGATGTCCCCAAATAGACAGATTAGAAGAAACAATCAAAACAAGGAGTGTCACGATAAAATGCATTGCAAACATGGATCGAACTACGCACATGCAAAGGAGTATCTAAAAAATTTCACAAACTATTTTTGATCTTTCATACAAAAAATAAGATACTAAAAATCACACCATGGATTTAAACTCAAACCACCAAGTCATGGAAACGTAATGAATGGGTGTGAACATATTCGATAGTTAAATAAACTCAATCAATCATATGTGCACGATGCATATGTGTACTCCTAACGGATGAGCATCAAAAGTATCCTTAGGTGTAAAATTTGTTGAATTTAAATGACATCGTCTTATACAAATCAACAAATCAAAGTCAAATGATTTCCACACCAATAACGTCCAAAACTATTTAGCATTTTTTCAAGATTTTCAAGGACGCAAACTCGTTTAAAATCTCTAACCAAACACCCTCATATATATTTTCTTTTAGAGGTGTATAAACTAAATTCTCAAACTTTGGAGAATTGGTGCAAAAACCTAAATGGCCCATAATTGGCATGAATTTCTTTTTATTGCCTTTAAATTTCTTCGGGCTCTTTTAACCTCTTTGAACCCCGGATAATAAAATACCTCAATTTTTTAGGTCCAATTTAAACGGCGTCTTAATCGCAAAGGATAAAAAAGAATCTTTCGTAGCCTTTCACCGTTTTCAAACAAAGCACACAAACTCACAAACGGCTCTTACATGCACAACTTTCTTATCAAGTTTTATCGCGCTTGGTTCATTTTAAGGGCATGATTGAAGTGAAAACACCCAACCAACATGTGATAAGACAAGCACAATAATCAAATAAATTCGTGCATGTGTGCAATAAAGGAAATTATGAGTCAAACATGTAGGAAGTAACACTTAATTACATCTTAATGACTCCAAACATTATAAAACACATGGATGAATTGATCTATTGTCTCAAAACACTATCAAATAGTCACATGAAAAATGGAATGATGTTGTGACTTGGTCATCCTAAGTGTTCATCAATAAACGATGCAAACAAAAAACAAAAATCTTGTTGAATTTTTCAAAAAATTTATCATAATAAAATCTTTTTGTATTTTTCAAAAAAAATTCAAAAACAAAAATCTATACAAAAAGTACATGCCATAACGCTAGCAAAAATATATCAAAAAGCATAACTAGCGTATGATAAATATGCAAACACAATCATCTATATGACATGGAAAGAGAAGAATCATATGCAAGCAAACGGGAATCAACTTGTCTAAAATCTAGTGCCTCTAAAAGTGATTTCCTAACCCAAACAGATGTGAAACGATGTGTGGGGGCTTTGGGAACCACGGGAACACTAGACATAAACTTCCTAAGACATTTTCCAAGATCAAAACAAAAACGCTTAAGGTGACCTTTCCTACCACAATATGAACATGTGTAAACGGGTGGAACGACGCCTATGGGTTGACATTTTCTAACATCCTTGAAATTGGTTGACCCTCTAAAATAAATAATGGTTTTGGCTTTAGCACTAGAAGCATGAGAACAAAATGAGCCATTACCATCACTATCAAACCTACTCGAGTCTGTCAAATAATTTTTTAACTTTAAAATTTTTTACTCAAGCAAAGAATTAGACTCTTCCAATTTAAGGGACGCTTTTTTCAAATTTTCAATTAAAGAAAACTTTTCCCTAAGAGTTTATTCACGTGCCACAAACTCATTGATTAAAATATTTTTGTCATCTTTGGTCACTGTTCTAAAAAACCCGCCTAGGCTTAATGCTTGGGAGAAACGCCTCGCCTTACGCTTTTCACGCCTTATTCTTGGTAAAACCCTTAAGGCGCACTTTTTTAAAAAAACAACAATGCTTTAGTGAAACAATGTCGCCTTTTAAAGAATTTCTTTAAAAATCAGACCATTATCTCATCCAAAATAATCAAATAGTATTTTAATTTGCATATATTCAGACATATTTTTATGATATGTGCAATTTTTGTATTTTAATAGCCTTGTTATGGTTAAAAAATATTAAAATATATTAAGAAGGCCTAAACGCCTTTTCACGCCTTTTTACGCCTAGGCCCGCCTAGGCTTCTAAGGCTTAAGGCTTGGCCTCCACGCCTCAATCACGCCCCTCGTTTTTTAGAACCTTGTCTTTGGTAAAAACACAAGCCATCGAATTTTTAAGGTCCTCCAATTATTTTTCTAAAAATAGGACCCTATCATCACTTTCCTTCTTGGACAATTTGAAAGCAACAAAGTAATGGTCCAAGGAAACAAATTTCTCATGATAAAAATCTCTTTGATTTTGAACCGTTTGCAAAAGATCCATCGCGAATTTAAAATGAGAATTTTCTTTTTCCAAAAAATCAATTCTTTTAGCAAATGTCAAATTCAAATGATTTATATCATCAAAACTTTGACTCGTGTCATCAAATGGAGGGGCATCCGATTACATAAGTGCTCCATCGAAAAAATTGCGATTTTTCACAAAATTGATTTTTCAAAAAAATCAATATCACACCAATTTTGCTGAAAATAGGAATATGCAATAAATTAGCGCAACCTGTTCTTATACCAATTTGAAAAAACTGAATGAACGCGGTGTGTGATATCGATTTAAAATTATTCGCAAATTTCTATGTTGGCACACTTATATAGCTGTCGTTCGAAGGATAGCTGTCGTTCGAACGAGATCGTGTGACATGGCTATCTCGCTCGAACGACTGTTGCGTCAAAAAATTATTATTTTAATGTCTGCTTCAACACTTAGAAAAATACTCATTCTCAAATTTTGACGAAAAAGTCCGCTCCAACACTTAGAAAATATTTTGTAAAAATATCCCAAAGGTTCTAAGCGGAAAGTTAAGGTATTTAAAACATAACCTTACCAAAGTAAACTTCGCGGAGTCTTGAATGATGAAGAACTTGATTAATTCGGATCCATCTTTGATGTAGATGGCTTTTGAATGTTCTTCGACGGTGTAGCGGTATATGACATACTAAATTGATAATAGACTTATAAAAATATGTCCTTATAAGAGCACGTTAGGTATGCTTCCTATCTGCTCTAGTACAAAACACTGTTTCTTTTTTTATTGCTCGACTTGCTGCCCCTCCTGCTCTGGTAATTGATCTTGAACAAGAGGCTACTGTTGATTCTTATACTCCTCTATCCGAAATTATGAAGAAGAAGAAGTTTCCTGACCTTTATAACAGTAGTTATTCTGGGTCCCAATCATCTGTTAAAGGAGTCAAGAATAAAACATGGAATGTTATGAAACCCCCACCCCCCAAGGGTCCAGTCCCTAAAAATCTAGCCCCCAAAGACCTGGCCCCTAAGGATGTAGCTACCAAAGAGGTTGAAGTTCCTCTGAGGATACTTAAGATAGGGTTTGTAGAGAAACAAGTCGACCAAGTGACCGATCAACTGTCCTTGGTTGATTTACCCTCCTCTGATGTTGTTCCTCTAATAACTATTACTCCTTATTTGGCAAGGAGGTTGATTCAGTCTAGTACTCTTCTAGACCACGGGGTGGTGGATGCCAAGCTTCTTAAAATGAGGGTCTCTGAATTGGCTGCTCAGAACCTTGCATCAGTAAGTAATTTATGTTGTCTTAGTTTGGTTGTCATTTACATTCTTCATATGCTCAGTTTAATCTTCATCTTTCGTAGTTCTTGGTACACTTCAATAATATGCTGGAGAAGGATGATGCAATTAAGGCTTCTTCTTCTTTTTTTTTAAATGAGTTGGAGGAAGCTTTGTCTGGTTTGAAGAAGTCTCTGCTTGAGTCTCAACAGGCTTTGGAGACTGAGAGGAGCACTTAGACAGAGAAATTGAAGACAGCTAAAATGGCTTGTCAAATGTCTGATATAAATGCCCTTGAAGCGGAGCGCGTGACTAATGAAGTTGGTCTCTAGAAAGAGGAAGTTGTGTGCAAAAAAGAGGAAGTTGAGCGACAGAAAGAGGAAGTTATGCACAGGGAAGCTAAGCGCAGGGCAAAGGCTGATAAAGAGCTTGTATCCTCTGCCAGAGCTAAGAAAAAGTCTGTTGTGAAGACTTTCTTTAGTGCTGGTTGGGACAAGGACTGGAACAAATCCATTTCTGCTGCTTCTACTCAGATTGAGTATGTGAAGTAAAAATGTTTCAGAGATGGTTGGGTTGCTGCCCTTCAAGAGTTGAACACAACTGGAGACTCTAAACTTTTCCAAAGTTATATTCTTAGTCCTCCTCTAGTCATAGAGGATGAGGTTGAAGATGAAGATGCTTCTGAAGAGTCTTTATTTGTGATTGAGTCTGCTGCCAAACAACCTGAAGTCTATGAGTCTTCTATTCCTTCAGTCGAGCAAACCGAGCAACTCCAGCCTATAGCCTCTTCTTTTGAGCAGAGTAAGAAAGGTTGAAAATGATAAGGAGAAGGTGTAAAGTTATTCGGCATTTTTCTCTTTTGCTTTTGTCGTTTCTTTTTTCTTTATTTTGATTGTACTTGAACTATTTATTATTAATAAAAGAACCTTTAGTTGGTCCTTTTTTATCTCCTGTTGATTATACCTGTTCTCCATTCTTGTTGTTGATTGGTGATTATTTCTTCTTGCTAGTTTATTGCGAAAATGGAACAACTATCTTCTCATGATATCGAGCTACTGAGGAAATGCAATGCTTTTTTTAAAGCTGGTCATACGGACTTGTTCGAAGAAGAAATCACTCAGTTCTCGGTGATGATGCCTTAAAACCAGTTAAAGAATCCTATAAGTATTTGAAGTACTTACTTGATCAGGCAGTAGCAAATAATGTTGCCTATTAGGAAATGATAAAAGAAATTTAAGAATAGTATAAAGAATTCACTGCACTATTGCACTAGATCTATGAGCAAAAATATCAAAGCTTAAGTGTAGGTCGAGGTTTTGATAATTTTATCTTTATTTATAATGAAAAGGAAGCTTTACTTAAGCTGAAAGTTGAAGAAACTAGGACTGTTGCCAAACTCCTGAAAGAGAAGAATAACAATTTGAGGGATTAAGTGAATCTTCTGAAGTCTTCCTTTGGAATTGTTGTTACTACTACAGATGAAGGTTATTCCTTTTTAGAAGTTAAAAATGCCACATTGAGAGATGAATTGGAGGCCTTGAAAAACATTAAATTCGCGTCTTCCTCCCGAGGTAGAAATAGGCATGGTCGAGGAACCACAGAGGAAATTAGGAGCCAACAGGCCCTTGCCAATCAAGCTACACAGCTAAAAGCAAAAGATCGAGCTATTACTGAGATGTCCCAAAAGTTGCAGACCTTATTTGAACAACTATCCACTCAATCTTCCCAATTGGAGGTTAAGGATGGGGTATTGAAGAAGATGCACTCACAAGTTGATAAATTAACTTTTCAATTCCCAGAGAATTTTGGATAGGTGGGTATAATGAAGCTTTGGGACATTGTGATGATATACTTCAACAAGCCCAAAACGAATCCTACAAATGGGGTTGGATAAATGCTTTAACTGTGATGAAGGTGGATGGGAATGACTCTCTATGGGATTAGTATTATCCGAGATTACTGCATCTTGACAATCCCCAATGCTTGATTTCCAAGTATTTGGGGGATTACGAACTACATGATGAACTCGAGATCGTCCATCCTCCTCATTTTCTTGACAGTCCTAGTAGCACCAATACCAGGATGCTTCAGGACCTTAACTTCATAAACTCTCCTTTTACTTTGGATGATCCTCCAGCTGGCATGGATCCTGTCTCTAAGGCAGAAGGAAAGCATCATGTAGAATAAATTTTTTGTATTTTATTTTTCTATGTTTAAGCAACAATATGCAATCATTTAATTTTAATGAAAAGTTTATTTTGTGAATGGATCAACTTTTAATCAATCTCAGAGAGTTTTCTTAGTCATTGACTATGAATAGATAAACTTTTTTAGTTAATCTCTAGTTTTTCATCGGTTCTATTGATGTCCTTAGGATTATCCTAAGTTTTCTACCAATTACCAATGTTTCACCATGTTTCTACTAATGTACCTAAATTTTATGGTAATTTCATTAGTTACCTTGGTTCCTAGGCATGAGTGGAACATTTGTCCATCTTTTAGCCCAGTTTAGATGAAAATTATTCATCCGGGTCTTCGTTAACCAAGCATTTGGGACTTACCATTTTGCCTTGCGTGGTTTTATATGTATGACAATCGACTTTGTTGGTGTCGTTATTGATGCCGACCAACTTTGTTGGTGGCTTTCGTTGATACCGACCAACTTTGTTGGTGGCTTTTGCTGCTACCGACCAACTTTGTTAATGGCCTTTGTTGTTACCGACCAACTTTGTTGGTGATTTTATTGATGACGACCAACTTTGTTAGTGGCCTTTGTTGTTATCGACCAACTTTGTTGGTGGTCTTTATTGATACCGACCAACTTTGTTGGTGGTTTTAATGACGCCAACCAACTTTATTGGTGGCCTTTGTTATTACCGACTAACTTTGTTGGTGACCTTCATTGATACCAACCAACTTTGTTGGTGGTTTGCAAGTGCATAGCACTAGTACTCCGAAAAAGAAAATAACAAAAATAAATAATAATTTTGGGGAAGTCATGTTCTCATTAAATTTGAAGCGAACTGAGTACAATATAACTACATTTACTGATAATACTTCTTCAGGTGTTCCGCATTCTATGGGTTCTTGAATTCTTCCCTTTCAAAAGTCTCAATCCGATATGTGCCTTGTCGGATAACTGCAGTAATACGATAAGGCCCATGCCAATTGGCTTCTAGCTTATTGCTCTTCTGAATCACTTTCTTTAAAATATAATCACCTTCTTTTAAGTTGCTCAACGTGACCCTCTTGTTGTAAAAACGTGAACTCCTTTGTTGATAGTCTGCATTCCTTAAAGCTGCATCTTCATGGACTTCTTCCAGCATGTCTAAATCCAGCCTTCTCATCAAATCACTGACTGGGGTATTGAAGTTAAGAACTCTATGTGTAGATAAACCTAGCTCAACAGGAATTTTGGCTTCAGTGCCAAATGCCAACAGGTAGGGAGTTTCTTTAGTAACTATTCTGGAAGTTGTTCGGTAAGCCCACAGGACCGAATACAGCTCATTGATCCAATTTCCTTTTGCACTTTCCAACCTTTTCTTAAGCCCATTCAGCAAAGTTCTATTAGTTACCTTTGTTTGGTCGTTGCTTTGAGGATGACCAGGAGCGGAGTGGATTTTTTGGATATTAGACTGGGCACAATAAGCAGCGAATTCGTCATTGTCAAACTGTGTGCCATGATTAATCATAAAGGCATATGGCAAGCCATACCTGCATATAATACTCTTCCAAATAAACTGATAAACCTTTTCATAGGACATATCCATCAAAGGTTTTGCTTCCACCCATTCAGTAAAGTACTCAACAGCTACAACCAGGTACTTGAACCTTCCTCGGGTGGTCGACAGAGGCCCGACCAAGTCAATCCCCCATATAGCAAAGGGCCAAGGGGATGTGATTGGTGTTAAGAGATCTTGTGGAGCCTTGCGTATGCTGGAAAACCTCTAGCACTTATCACACTTCTTGGCAAAATCTGCATAATCTGCTTGCATAGTTGGTCAATTGTATCCTTGTGTATGAATTCTATACAACAACGTTCTTTCTGCTACATGGGCTCCACAGGACCCTTCATGGACTTCTTCAATTAAATCTTTCATTTCAGCTGGATGCACACACCATTGTAGACCAGCAGTTAATCCTCTTTTATATAGCACACCACCACAACAACCTGTATTGCCAATGAAGCGATAACAGTCTTACAACCTATATCACCAATAAAGCGACAACATTCATATATTTAATTCTCATTATGTATTGATGTAAATGCCTAACTAATGAAGGCATTCCATCCTTTCACACGACAACTATCAATACCCCTCTTGGGCTATAAATACATTGTATCACCCTCATTGCAAGGGATCAGAAAAATAAGTCAATGCAATCAATACATAACAGTGGACGTAGGCTATTCCATTGAGCCGAACCACTTTAAAATTTCGTGTGTCTTGTTTGTTTTACTTATTTTATCTGTGATCAATTAATTAGGCCTGGTCTAGTTTTTTTGCATCAACAACATGTAATACTTGATATATGATATCGATCCTCTCCCACAATGCGTATATTTAATCCACGTTCTAGAGTTTTTGAACAATGTTTATGAAGGAAAATGTGATGGACGTATTAATGGATAAGATTTAAGCCCAACGATACTAAGAGAGGGCTATTTTTAGCCCACCATGTGCAAAATGGCAAAAGAATATGTAACAAATGCCTATGCCACGAGAAATTACTTCACCAACCTATTAAAGAGGAACTCCTGATAGTCAACCCTTGATTAGTCGCTGTAATACCCATATTCCCTGATAATTAAATATTTTATGGGAATTAAAATGAGTTAAAATAAATTTTATGAATTTAATTTAGAATTAAAATTAAATGGTGTGGTTTAGTTGACTAGTTAAATTAAAATGGATTATGTCTCTATTAATTAACTTGAGATTAAAGTAAAATTGAGCCCTAATATGGCGAGATGGGGTTTAAGGTAAAACCCAAGGGTAATATGGTCAAGTGGGTTATCTTGGTGAAGAAGTTGGGGTTAGAGAAAAATGAAAAAAAAAATATGAAATAAGTGGTTGTAGCTGGCTGAAAATAATTAAAATGTAATTAATATTTCAAACCTGGTTCGAACGAGGGACTTATTGTTTAAACGAGGACCCTTTTATTATAAAAATTCTTTTCTTGCTCATAACGATAATCACACAATTTTTTTATAAGAAAATATTTTCCACAACGATCCATACTTACGAAAATACAATCCTAAAATCCTTTTTTTCAATCCCAAATCCAATATCTTTTCAAAACTAGTTGAGGTTTGAAATTCAACAATGCAGGGGGAGTTTCAAGAATAACTCAAGCATAATTTCAAGGAGGAATTTAAGTTTCACTTATGATGCAAAGATAATTGCTAAAGTTTAGGGGTCCTTTCTACACTTTTCTTTGAGGATTTTTTTTCTTTATAAAAAGGCAAGTTATATTCTACTCCACCTTCTAATGTAATTAGGTTAAACAATCACCTAACTACTGAATATACTGATAAAATATGTCATAGATTACTTATACTTAGGATTTCATAGTATTTTAATTCATTTGTTAACTAATTAAATAATTAATAAATGTTTATGCAATTCTTTTATGAAAATACTTGTGTATATTAGTTGATTGATGATGATTTGTGAAAATGGATATAACGATTAAAGTAATGATATTAAAATGATAATTCGTTTGCAGAATTATGTGTAGATGAATATCTTTCCAAGTTGATGAAATTCTCATAAATGAATATGTAATTAATCTAAAGAAGCAATTATCCTTATAGATTAGTGAAATCAAAATTAGCGCACATGCCTATATTATCTTAGTGATTTAGTATCAAATTACATTTGAAATGAGAATGATGATACAAGAATTGTAAGGAAATAGTATGGTGTTAGAATTGGAAAATAAATAAATGAGTAAGTTGAATATGCTAGTATAATATTCATGAATTTGCAAATTGGAAATTTGGTATGAATTCTAATTGATGTAAATAGTAGAAATATACCAATTCTTTATCAACGATGTTGACCCCTTGTGTAATTTCAATATTTATAATAGTTTATTAATTTCAAATTATCATGGTATTAAGTTAATGAGTCATACAATGAAACTTTGGAAGAGAGTGATTGAATATAAATTGAGATTGAAGATAACAGTATCTGAGAATCAATTTGGGTTTATGTCTGTGAGGTCAACAATGGAAGCAATCTATTTATTGAGGAGATTAATGGAGAGGTATAGAGAGAAAAAGAAGGATCTTCATATGATTTTTATAGATTTGGAGAAGGCGTATGATAGGATACCCAGAGATATAATATGGTGGGTTCTACATAAAAGAGGAGTGACTCGCAGATATATTGACGTGATCAAGGATATGTATGATGGTGTGATGACTACAGTAAGAACATCAGCTGGAGAAAGTAGTGAATTTTCAATTACGGTAGGGCTACACCAAGGTTCAGCATTAAGTCCTTATCTCTTTGCTCTTGTTATGGATGAGTTGACTGGACAAATACAAGATGAGGTGCCATGGTGTATGCTATTTGCAGATGATATTTTTTTAGTCGATGAGACTAAGATGGGGATAAATGTTAGGTTGGAATTGTGGAGAGAAACTTTAGAAACAAGAGGATTTAAAATAAGCAGAACTAAAACAGAATATGTGGAGTGTAATTTTAGTGGTAATAGGAGGACAAATGGATATGTGGTGAAATTGGAGGGTCAAGAAATACCTAGAAATGATCATTTTCGTTATTTAGGATCGATTATACAAAAGATGGAGATATTAGTGATGATGTTACGCATAGGATTAGAGCAGGCTGGGTTAAGTGGAGAAGTGCGACCGGCGTTTGGTGTGATAGGCGTATACCTTTGAAGTTAAAAGGAAAATTTTATAGGACAGCCATTAGACCCGCCATGTTATATGGGACAGAGTGGGGGCAACCAAGAAACAAAATGTGCAGAAAATGAGTGTGGCGGAGATGCGAATGCTAAGATAGATTTGTGGTAAAACTCGAAAGGATAAAATTAAAAATGAATAAATTCGTGAAACGGTAAAAGTAGCTCCTATAGAAGATAAATTGAGAGAAAATCGACTTAGATGGTTTGGACACGTCAAGCGTAGACCAATGGATGCTCCTGTAAGGAAGAGTGATTTAGTTAGTATTGATGGTAACCCAAGGGGTAGAGGTAGGCCTAAATTAACTTGGCGGTATATTATGAAAAATGACATGATATCATGTGGTTTAACCGAAGATATTGCACTGGACAGAATGGAATGGAATGGAAAAATGGGATTCATGTAGCCGACCCCAAATAATTAGGAAAAGGCTTTGTTGAGTTGTTGAGTTGAGTATAATAGTTTATTAATGGGGCATGAGAATTAAATAATCTTCACTTTTATGGAGAATTGGAGGCTAGCATGAACTAGAGTGGAAATTTAGAAATGCTAAACGGATTGAATGATTAACTTTAGAGATGAACTATAGCTTATCGGTGGATGAATAAACCTAGTTATATTCTTAGCATAAAGAGAACCTTAGGTAATTGAGAACGATTTACTCAAGATAGTTAGTACGTAAGAACGAGTACTATTCTATATGTGCGTAACCATGGTACGTGTAGTGTAAGGTAACATGTTGCTACTAGTGTGGCATGGTTACAATGATAGTTTAATAATGACATCACATCGGCATGGGTGGTCCCGTGTGTGTGCGGATTAGACGTGGTAATTGATAGTTTATTTATGTGTCATGCGAAGGTGACGAGATTTAGCTATTTACGTGCCATGTCGGTAAGAGTAGTCCCATGTGTGGGTGAACTAGATGCGGTGACAAGATTTATATGGCGTTTCCAGCTAGGGTACGACGACGAGGGGGTTTGTGTAACATCACTAATCGATTTATGAGGATGCGACATATATATTATTTATACTACTAGTTTGAAATGTACTAGTAGGGATACTTGGCATATGCGAGGATCGTTATGATTAGACAACTGTGAGAGTTTAATTCTAGTTACATTACTGCTTTGGGTTGCATATCAATATACTGGTTAGGCCTGATCAATTTTGTTGACTAACATTTCAAGTTCTCGTGGTGCACCTCTAACATATGAGTCTTTGTGGAGTAACTTTCGATCCGACTATGGTTGTTCTTAGATTTTTAAGAGATGTGGATTTTCTCTCCTTCTATCCTAGTTACTTTATTTAATTTTGAGACTATGGTCACTACAAAAAAAAGTGGATATGAAGACGTTTTTTTTGCAACGCTTATACAAATGTTGGGATATAGCGTATATGCCGATGTTTGTTTAACAACGTGGGCTATTTATGGACGTTTTATAAAAGTGTCGAAATATTAGTGGCGTTTTCTGAAAAACGTCGGAAACTAACGACATTTTAGGGAAAACGTGGGCTATTTCCCTTCATTTTGGGATAAAAACGTCGGGTACCTAATTTTTTTTTGCCCGCGCGTTCCTGGAAACTCCCTCTAATTTTTGGTTTCCCTCTAACAAACCACTACTCACAGAACATGTATTCGCATACGGCTCTTATTGTTTATCAAAGTTGCCCTAAGCCAAATCGAGACACTATCCTATACGGCTTTAATTGTTTATCCACTACTCACAGAACATGTATACGGCCGCTGCTTCTCCATCTTAGTCATCAACCTAAAATCAAGGTAAATCGGCCGCTGATTCTCATTAGCGATTTAATTTGAATTTTTGATTCTGAATTTTCTGAATCTGAATCTTAGTCATCAACCTAAACTCGAAATCTCTGAATGAAATTTTGATTTCGTTAGCGATAAAGCTCTGATCAAATCTCTAAATGAAATTTTAATTTCATTCACAATGAAATTTCTTAATCTCCCCTGCTTCATTTTAATTAAAAAAGCTCTGTAAATCATTGATTACTAAAAAAAGCTCTGATGGTATCAATTTGTGATTCACATGGTATCCTAACATGCTTTTTTAATTTTAATTAAAAAAAACTCTGATGGTATCAATTCTAAGAAATCGCCCCTGTTTCATTTTAATCAAATTTCCATGGTAGAGACGTGAGTGATAAAGACAGAGACATGAATTTCATGTGTGTGTGGGGGGAGGGGGGGGTGAGTGTAAGAGAAGTGAGTGATAAAGACAGAGACGAAACTAAGGGATAGGGGAGGGCCAGCAGCCATGGCGGGGGTGGAGGGGAGGCAGAGAGCTATGGCCGTAAAAGAGAGAGTTTGAAAAAGAATGTGGGTAGAGAGACAAGATTATTTTTTACTTTTTAAACATATAAATGAGGTTAAATATCAAAATACTCTTCTAAAGTGACACGTGACCGACACATGACCCTTTTTCCCGTCCAAAAATTAACGGTACGAGGTTACTTGAAGTCGTGTTGGAAGTACAAAGGGTTAGGTATAAAAGCTGAAAGTTCAAGTGGTGAAGTGATAAGGAGAGTAAAGTTCAAAGACCCAAGTGTAATTAACCATTAAAAAATTATTCCCATTCAATTTTTTCAATATTAATTTAAACCAAAAAGGAAAATAAAAGGTCTGAAAACAATTATATTTTCATTTTAATTAAAAAACTTTGATGGTATCATTAAAAATCTCTATTTCTTCTCATGACAACCACTTTACCGCCTATTACCATAAAAAAGTCTATTGTGGCCAATTTATAACTTTCAATAACAAATTAAGGAATCCACATGTACGTATATACCTTCAATGCTAACCAAGTACATAATTCAGTCCAACATAACAAGTAGAATGAAGGCAACTTAGATAGTCTTCTCCTTACAAATTCCAATGAAAATTTTAATAGATTTGAATTTTTTAGACATATCATACTGGTATAAAAGAACGATTAGTTAAGAAACAAAACTATTAAAAACAAAATAAAAAGAAAACCTAAGCTTCCGCTCTTAGTTTGCCTTTGAAAAAAAATATAAAGAAATTGAAGGTAGATTTATTCTTACACGTGTTATTAAAACTAGCCTGTTTAACATTGGGTTAGCGGTTAGTTTGTTAAACCTTTATGATTCAAGATTGTACAAAAATTTGATTCAAGAAAATAAATTATTTTTGAGTCAATTAATAATAAAATTACCTTTCAACAATTAAAGATATGGGTATGGTATTTTGAATTTGATAGAATAAAATTATGTTTCTTATATTGTCGTATTCTTTGCTGAAGCAAACGTGACCTGAACATCAATAGGCGTATCAAATCGATTATCTCGTGCTCTTCCTAATATCGGCCTTCAGAGACCCTCTCTCGTTCAGGTATCATTTTTACTTCTACTAATGTATTCAATGAAATAGTAATGAATACATAATGTCAAAAGCATCTTTAAAATGTGCATTGACTAATAATACATTAATGTAAGTTGGATGGCAAATAAATGATATCAAAAGCACTCAGAAGCTAGAAAATGTGTAAGATTTATTATTTGTAATGGAAAATAAGGTTCTTTGGACATTAGGGTGTGTTTGACTGGAAGGGTTGAATTAATTTCAAATGTTGGATTATGTTTGTTGTGGGGGCGAAGTGATGTTTCGGAAGAGAATCTTGTTGTCGTAAGTTGTGTCCAATTTTATAAATTTCATCTCAATAACAGAATTTATATATTTCTGTTGCATTTGACAAGTTGTGTAATCTTTTCTTTTTTGCATCCTAATATGTTGCTTTAAAAATAATTAAAAAAAATATTAAGTCGACCATATTTTTTTTACTCTTTATTTTTTATATTTGACAATCTTGGATCATGATGTTTGTTATGTTACCTTTGTGTTGAACTTACCAATTGATTTTTTTTGTTATGTTTACTTATTCATTTCATTAGGTTAGTCGATTCATACTGATGGATAAGAGTTGGATTAAAATAACACATAGAGGTCATCCTTTGTATGAGAAAGGAGCAGAAGAATTCGTTAAGTTTGCCTCTGATAATAGACCGAATGCTGAAAGAATTTTGTGTCCATGTAAGAAATGTTGCAATATGTTATATGTGAAGAAACATGATGTTGTAGAACATATATTGCTAAATCGATTTTTAGATAGCTACACATGTTGGACTTATCACGGGGAGTCCGCATCATCTTCGGTTCCTTCTTCTGACTCGGTTATTGGCGATGAAATGCGAGAGATGATACATGATGCTTTTGGAATTCCTCCTACAAGTTCACTTAACTTTATGGGTGGTGGTGATGCACATCAACATATGGATGGCCCCGATGAAGAAACCAAGAAATTCTTCAATTTGATAAAAGAATCTGAAAGAGAGTTGTACCCAGATTGTAAGAAGTATACAACTCTTTCGTTTCGTGTCCGATTATTGCATTTAAAGTGCCTTGGTGGGTGGAGTGACAAGACATTCACAATGTTGCTTGAATTATTAAAAGATGCATTTCCTGATGGTGAGATATTGCCAAAGTCTTTTTACGAAGAGAGGAAGTTGATTGCAAACTTAGGGCTAGGGTACAAGAAGGTACATGCATGTCCTAATGATTGCATGCTCTATTGGAATGAGACAGAATGAGAGAATGAATGCCAGAAGTGTCATACTCCAAGGTACAAACAAGTAAATGGTCAATCAGATGCTGATGCCATTATAAATCAAAAAATTCCTGCAAAGGTGGTACGATACTTCCCTTTGATACCAAGACTTCAAAGGCTCTTTATGTCATCAAAGACAGCATCACAGATGAGATGGAATGTAGATGAGCGTGTTGATGATGAAAATTTAAGGCATCCAGCTGATTCTCTTGCTTGGAAAATATTTGATGATATTTATCCAGATTTTGCACTAGAACCGTGGAATGTTAGGCTTGGGTTATCCAGTGATGGGTTCAACCCTTTCAGGAGCATGAGTATTGTCCATAGCATGTGGCCCGTAATTGTAATAATATATAACTTGCCTCCATGGTTGTGTATGAAACAACCATATATGATATTACCAATAATTATTAATGGTCTTTGCAGCCCTGGAAATGACATTGATGTTTATTTGCGCCTTTTAATTGATGAATTAAAGGAATTATGGATTGGGGTAAACACTTATGATGCAGCCAGTAATCAAATGTTTAAAATGCGTGCATCGTTGTTATGGACAATTACTGATTTTCCAACTTATGCAAATTTGTCGGGGTGGAGCACAAAAGGTAGATTGGCGTGTACCTGTTGTCATAAGTACACTCGATCCCGTTGGTTGTTTAATGGAGGTAAGAATTGCTACTTGGGTCATCGTCGATGGTAGCCTGAAGGGCATAAATTTAGAACAGATAAAAACTCCTTTGATGGTACAGTTGAGTTGGATACAAGGCCCACCCGGTTATCAGGAGTTGAAGCATACGACGAGGTAAAAAATTTCAATAATAATTTTGGGGAGGATCCAGAGGTAGGAGGTAAGAGGAAAAGGGTTGATGAGAGAGATGAAACCTTAACACATAATTGGAAGAAAAAAAAGTATATTTTTCGAGTTACATTATTGGAAGGACAATTTGTTACGTCACAATCTTGATATAATGCATATTGAGAAGAATGTATGTGATAATGTGCTTTGGACATTATTAAATGTTGATGGAAGGGGGAAGGATAACTTAAAATCCCGTCATGACTTAAAAGATATAGGTATTCGTAAGTCGTTGCATCCTCAGAAACAGGCGAACAATAAATATTATTTGCCACCTGTATGTTTCACCTTGGAAACTAAGGGTAAAGACATAGTTTATAAAATGTTGAAGGAGGTGAAAGTCCCAGATGGCTATGCTTCAAACATATCGCGTCGTGTTAACCTTAAATAACATACGATATCGGGACTCAAGAGTCATGAAAACCATATCTTAAATGCAAGAACTACTTCCCATTTCCTTAAGAAATGTGTTGCCTAAGAATGTGCTTGGACCATTAGTTGAGCTAAGTAACTTCTTTAGGAATATGTACTCGAAAGTGATGAATGTAATCGATTCAGATCGTGTTCAATCTCGCATTGAGCTCACGCTATGACGACTTGAGAGGATCTTTCCACCTTCATTTTTTGATGTCATGGAGCATTTGATTATTCATTTAGCAGAAGAGGCGAAAAGTGGAGGACCACCGCAATACCGATCGATGTATCCTATTGAGAGGTGTGGTTTTGGTCGATGTATTTTTGTTTTTTTAAATTATTTTTCACTGTAATTTTTTCTTACTAATTGAAATTTCCCTCACCATAGATACTTGTCCACATTGAAGAATTATTTGAAGACTCGCAGTCATCCAGAGGGTTCAATTGCACAAGGATATTGGGTAGACGAATGTTTAACATTTTGCTCAAGGTACCTACATGAAGATGTTGAGACGAAGTCTAATCGCCCAACAAGGAAAGATAATGGTAGTTCTTTTGATCACTTTTGTGGTCGTAAATTAGGAAAAACGATGGGATTTGTGCTTGATGACATTACATATGTACAAGCACATCAATATGTGCTTGTCAACACAGATGCAATTGCTCCATTTCGAGAGTAGGTATCTTCTTGAATAAAATTCCTTCGTTTTTTAGCAAAGTAAAGAATAATGTAATGATTCCTTTTAATGCAGCACTCATTGTACGTCAATTAGGAGTGATTCTCGTCTCAGACCACATGATGTGGACCGTATTCATAACGAAACATTTCATTTGTGGTTTAAGGATCATGTAAGTAAAATTCACATTGAAAACAATGTTTCACATTTAAATGTATTATTACATAACTATGGGTTATAATGCATTTTTTTGTAATAAAATAGGTGAGGAAGTTAGTCCAGGCAAAAAACACAGATGTATCACAAGAAATTCGGATTTTATCTATGGGTCCCCTAACAAAGGCAAACAGATTCACTGAATATATAATCAATGCGTTAGGTATCACACTAAGGCTCGTGAGAGGAGAAGAGCCATGAAAAATAGTGGAGTCATGTTAAATGCAATGACTGAAAGTTACGCAAGTGCAAGAGGCATAAATCCCATATCTGGAGATGTTAATTTTTATGGAGCTTTGACGGATATCATTGAGCTGCATTATGCAAAAGACTATAAGTTCGTGTTGTTCAAGTGTGACTTGGTTGACAATAGTAGAGGTCTCATTGAGCAGGATGACTTTGGATTCACGCTTGTAAACTTCAATCATTTGTTGTATCCTAGGCATCAAAAATCCGATGAACCATTCATACTAGCATCTCAGGCAAAGCAAGTATTTTATGTACAAAACTTAGTGAAGAAAGACTGGCATATTATTACAAAGCCTCGAGACTTTTTTGATGTGTTTGGGCAACAGTTAACAACCGAGATCACTATGAATGATGAAACAGAGGCATGGAGTGATCAATGTTTGGACGATACAACATTGACACGTGATGATGATGTTAGTTGGGTTAGACAAGGTGTGGCTGGAGCATTAGTTGACGAGGAAACCACGGGGCATATGCATGAAGATGAATAAAAATATTAATTAGTTAGGCATTTGAATACGTATTAATAACTTATATGGATTTTTGTTCTTTTGTCCTTCTTATTTTAAACTTTTTTTATAGATTGCATAAAATGGTATAATGTGTTAACTAGTATTGATTAATAACAAGCATTAGTTTAGAAGTTTCTTAAAATTCACAAATGTCCTCGTATATGTTTATTGGACCCAAAAGCTGAAGTGATGAAAATTGAAAAATTTAGAGTTAAATGGGGTTTTGAATGCTGATGTAGTAATGTTTTGTGTAAAATTTGGATTTAAAGATTCCAAAGGTTGTCAGTTGGAGGATAGAGAACACATCAATTATCTAATTGTTTCTCATTTTCAAAGTCTTATGTCTATAGAACCTACATCTAATAATTATGATATTTTAGTCGACATTCCCTCTGTAATTCAAGTTGATACAAATAAATTTCTTGAGGCGTTTGCTACTGAATATGAGGTGTTCTAAATGATGAAGACAAACTTCTACTAATAACACTTGCGCGTATGGTTAATGATAGGGGTATTATGGATTTAGTTCAAAATTTCCCGTATTCTAAAATTGTTGATATAGATGAAAATTACTGTACTTCTACAATAGGATGTATTTATCTGATGTCAGATTTGTAATGTTAACCTGCCCACTCATAGGAATATCGATGTGGTGGATTGATGTATTAACATAGCTTTGACCCTCTACACTTAGATAATGTACCAACAAAGAAAGCTTTTGCGAACCATATTGCTATGATAATTATTGTAATGGCTCTTTCTAAATCAGTTTCTATGAGAGGTGTTATGGTTGAATAAAAAAGTCGTTTATACCCTACATATAAATGGGGCTATACCTTTTTTCAAATTGAGTTCGTTGAGGTCTGAGTGTCCTATTCTTTATCCTAACTCCCATTCTTTTATGCCATAAAAGGGATTCTCCTCTTTTCTTAATGCTTACAACATTATTTCAGTGAGGTCTGAGGTTGTACCTTTGCTTTAGACTGTTCGTCTGGTCTGCCCTGTTTCAGCAGCAACTGCTAAATGCTCTAGAAAGTCCAACATCATACAATGGCGCATATCTTTAAACTCCGATACTACAAATATATGATCTTCACTGAAATATGTTTCAATTTAATCCTTGGGATAACGACTCTTCCTACCAATAGGTTTCACTTCTCGTGGTTGAGCACCAACAACACGGGAATTAATTAATTCCCAAATTAGGAAATCAATTTCATCGTAGCTAAGAGAGAACTCTTTCTCCTGAACACCTTCCATATACAGTCGAATGATTATACGATTTAGTAGATAATTCTCGTAAATCTCAACAATTCTCACATTATTTCGTAAATACTAACATATACATCCGTGTTAGGAACAACATTTCCTTTAGAATCATTTAAAGATATGGCATTACCAATTGTATAGCAAACTAAACCTGATGGTATCATAAGTATATAACTTACCGTAAATAATGTTTCGTTATTATCATATACATTTAATAGTGCAAGTTGTAGTTAAACTCGTAAGATTCCCAGCTCTTGAGCTGTAAATAATAAGAATCCCACTTTTCAGTATGACACATCCCACTATATAGAGCATCACAGCACACTGTATTTACATATTCCTCATAACAACTAACAATATCATCTATCTCTTTTTCCATTTTAACTTAATCTTTCATATTCAATTCATTTTGCATCAGAGATATTAAATAATTGCTACGCATACAATCTTGAACAGTTGTGAAGTGAGGCATATTTTTTTATTTTAACTCGACAGTAAGCCTTCCCATTTACTTCTGCAGATCAGCAACGGAGTACCATGGGGATTCATTGTTCTTGTATGTTTACAGTAATGATCAGGGCCATGTTATGCAACAATCCTATTTTGGGTAGGTCGATGTTGGCAAAGGATATACTTTTTATGAAGTTCAGGATATCAATAGTTTTTTTAATCTCTTCTAGATCGGTAGAGATGGGTATAATTTTTTGGGAAAAATGCTTGAGGATGAAGTCTCTATGGGATTGGGAGGGCGTGAGAAGTATCCATATGGAAATGTTGGCTCGTGTTTTCTTTATTTGTTCTAGCAGTCAGTTCTCCTCGACCTCTTATATGGTTTCCATTTTTAGTGCCTCCTCCCCTTTGTTCTTCTCCTTGCCCCTATAAGAGTAGGGTTCAGGAGAGGGTCCTTGTAAAATCGCTCGGAGCTGGTTATGTGGTCGAATTTCACGGACTCTCATTCTGGAATAAGGATGATTTCACAATTTGGCGGTCCTCTGATACATCCTATAGTTTATTGTGCTTCATTTTACATTCATTCCTATTTTTCATAGAGGTTCTCATGTTTGTGCACCGTATTTGAGAATAACAGATCATAGTTCTCCCGAAATGGTTCTTGCAGATTCTGTTTTCGAAGTTTTGGCAACATGGTTTGAATGATGAGAGATTGCTTAATTATGTAAATTATTATGCCGTATAGGTATTCGGTTGGGGTTACGGCTGCTGTTGCAGTTCATTCTGCTCTTCAACTACAGATTAGTTCATTCTTTGGAACTCTTATTTCCCTAAGACCATAGTGCAACACGCCTCTAAAAATTAATGTAGGTGAAACATGCAGGTGGTTGTCAGGCCTAGGTGTGCGTGTGTTAACATTCTTTACCCAATTACTTTTCAAATATTATAATAATTAGTAGTATATTTCACATCAAATACATGCGAAACTAAATATATGTTTCCTATAGGGGTTGTTTGTTTGGTTACTTTCTAAATTTACTTAGTGCTAAGAAGTGATAATTTTGCCCAGTGGCTTAATACGAATGCAGTGATTAAAAACCTCTATAAGTTTTAAAATCAGCAATGCTCGACACCAAGACAAGTGCAATAGAAGCAATCCACCTGCGATATGTTCGCAATGCTTCAATGCCCTCAAAATGTCCAAAACATATTTATGCAAAATGACTATGAACGTCAGCCAAATAACGCCCAACAAACAACAACATGACGCTAAACATTGGTCATCCAACTCTGTAAAACAAGACTAAACATTGGTCATCCAACTCTGCAAACCAAGGAAAAGTCTATTAGAACAAAAAATTCTTCTAATTCAGCTCCCACTGCCTGTTATTGAGAGTATCCAACAGTTTATTTCAACCAAGGCATTGGTTATGTTTCGTTAAGATCATTAATTGGTCCTCGGCTTGCAAGGTTTCATGAATGTCTACTCTGTTTGATTTTTTTTACCATTTTTGAGAATATCCTTAAGTTCACTAGGGAATTTGTTGGTGTTAAAATTGGCACTGAAAAGCAGATGTTCAATAGATACCACTGATGTAGTTTTCTTTCATATGTATTATATGTTGACCAATCTTCATGTTTCAAGAATGAATATGCTAGTAGTTTTCTTTCATTTGTATTTTATATTCAATATATATTGTTGATATTGCTAATGTAGTTTTCTCAAACCCACTCACAGGTTAAGGTATGGTCAGGTGTTGTCACCTTACTATGGAGATGAAGACACCGATGTCGTTGATGATTTAGATAAAAACTAGTTTTCTAATGTAAGTTATGTTTAACTTAATTTCCATGATTAAATGTCTAATGCATTGTTTTAGTCGTGATTTTCTTGTAAGTGAAGAATCTTCATTTACAAATGTCCAATGCATTATTTTAGTAGTGAAGAATTTTCTTGTAAGTGAAGACCTGGCATATGGTCTAAATTGTGCTTGATGTTTATAATATCTTGTAAGTGAAGAATCTTCATACATTCTCTTAGTCATGATTTTCTTATCAACTTCTGCCAATTAGAACCATGCATCTGAACTTGAAATATCAGTTGATGATTTTCTTGAAGTTGTATCACAGTTGTAAGTCTTGGGCTTATGGGATTATGTTAAGATCTTGAAAGTCTAGCCATTTTCTGATGTTAAAGCCTCTTATATAATTGTACCTTTATTAATTGTGTTGCATAAACTGGGAGCCATTGGTTTGCCTTGCCAGCATTGGGGATTTCTAACATTGAATATTTAGAGGTTTCGACTCAGGGACATAAAAGAAGATTCTTTGAAGAAATTCCATGTACGCAATTATTGACAGAGTTTCAGGACCAATATCTTCTTTTTCACTTGTTATGTTTTTTTACGGTTTTTTCTAAAGGATATCCACAGGGACTGGAAGGTTGTTCTACATTGCCTTTTCATTATTATGAGTTTTTTAGTCTTTGTTTTTGTTTGCTTTAGAGTACCACTTTTCTAATTAGCTTACGATCGTATTTTTTTTCTTTATAGAGAAAATTATCTCTGTGATTTTGCTGGTATCCTCCCATGTTGATAATGAGCTGTTTTTATACTTTTGTCAGTAATTATCCCTGGTTAACAATGACTGGGTGCATCCTGTGGTGGTAGAATGTTTTTCATTTTACTAATAATGTTATGTAGAACTAGCAAAAAAAATTAATAATTTGATTTTCTTTCTAGTTTCCACACGTATGATTATGCGAGGCATTTTGTTAGTGCTTGTACTCGTATTCTTGGGCTTGAGGGTACACCTGAAGGAGTAGAGGATCAAGGAAGGCTGACTCGTGTAGCTGCGGTATTTTTTTATTAAATTATTCATGAGTTCACTCTTGCCTTATATTGTTATTAGCCTTCAAATCACTTACCGTATATTGATGTTGCATCAATTAAGGATGTTGAGTGTCAACATTATTCCATTTCAACAACAATTTAATATATCAAGGGTTTAAGATATGCCATTTTAAATTAGTAAGAAATCTTCCTTTTACTCTTATTTTGATTCTTTATGTTGGTGGAATTCCAGTTTCCTATTGGGATAGATTCAGATCGATTCATTCGAGCTCTTGAGCTTCCACCGGTCCAAGGACACATCAAAGAACTAAAGCACAGATTTTTTGGGCGAAAGGTAATTTCCCCCCCCCCCCCCCCCCCCCCCCACACACACACACATTTTCGTCCTTATTTTTCTCATGAAATTACTTATTACTTCATTAACTACTTGAGTTTCAAATAATTTTTTCAAGTGAACTTGTAAAAACTCAGTTTAGGTTATGTTACTGCTTTTTCCTAAAATCTGTGGGGTGAGTTTTAGTCACCATGATTTATTGTGAATAGTCTAAAATAATCTTCATGGTTGATTGCCATCACATCACATTTTTATTTGGATCAAACTCACATAGATGAATTTTTAATGATCTAATGAATCTACTCATAGTCGAACCACATTTGGCTGGGTTGAGTTTTTGGGATAAATATCTATATCTGTCACAGCTGGAAGAAAATTCAAGCTCTCGTTGCAATATATCTAAATAATGCATTTAATCTTAATAGGTATGAAATGGTAAATAATTGTTATTCTAAACTTTGCATCTCAATATATAATATTTCAGGCCTCTCCATGTGTGGTCAATTGATTATGGGCTCAATATTCCAACTCCAATACAAAATATATATGTGTTTCTAGTATTTCAAGGCCAATCTAGTTATGCATATTTACGAATTTCTCTGCCAATTTATTCACCCACCTAATTTCAAATTTTGTTGCCTATAAAGGTTAGGAAACCAGGTGGAAACTTTCTGGATATGATTTACAACATATAGACGTCAAAATTTGATATTAGGGTTGATGTTAAACCGAATGTTATCCACACCCAATCAGATGTAGAATATAAGTTATTTTGTTTACAGTCTTAAATAGATTTGTAAAAATAATTGGTCGGTTTGTAGACAATATTATTGCATAGTTTATCCTCACTATGACAAACGGGTATATTTTCTAAATAGTATGCTAGTAGGTTTGGTGGAATAATTATTGAAATTAGTGTTTGATAAATATTAAATATTTATCATACACTAATTATCGAAACTAGTTTTATTGTTCATTTATTCCATTGGGGTGCTTCACCGCCATAAGGCCCATAACTATCTTGTTCTTTGTCAAATGCATTATTTTGATTACCTGGGAATTCTGCAAACATTGTGAATAATAAAATTATGTATACAACAAGCTGAATGAACAGTCTTATCTCCTTGACGTTTTGATCTCTCTCAAAATTTATTATTAACCTAGATAAATTCATCACAGTGGGAAGACTAAACCTTTTTTTTTACTAAATTGCTAGAGCATCCTAATTGGAGAGGGTAGAAGAAGGACTTCACTTATAAAGGGCTTTGATGCAGGGGAAGGCTCGTTAAGTTCAGCTTGCCACTCGCGAAGCATCTGATGAACCTGCTCTTCCAATACATTTTGCAAGAATTTTGAAGAATCCATTTTGCATACCTTCCTTCGAAGCCTAACTGCCGAACAAATTTGGTCCTTTTTTTGGAAAGTTCCTCATCTCTAATCTGAATTTCCATTCTTGTATGTAAACTTTGACACTACTTGTACGTAAACAAAACATACATATGACACTACTTGTATGTAAACTTTGAAATAATATAATTATTATATGTTTGTGTTTGTCGAGAGGATTTTAATGCCTAGTTGCTAAAAATGTTTGATGCAAGGATTTTAATACCTAGAACACAATGGTTAGGCAATGAAGTTAGCTATGTGTGATGCAAGGATTTTAATACCGTTGTTCCTCCACTCATTTGGCATTGCAAGGTTCTTTAAAATTATGTTACAATAAAGTTAGATTTAATTAATTGCTTTTTTCTAATGTTGTTTCATTCAATACGATGACGATCAATGGATCTCAAACCTAACACATTAGAGGAGCTTTGCCAACCCATAAGAAGCAACAGGAGCATGTAGGAGCCAACCCTACCATGCCTGAACCTCCATCGAATTGGCCACCTGTTAGACCATTGATCCCTTCATTGTCGGGGAGCAGCGAACAACAAGAAGAAGTTACATGTATGGTTTTTAGTTGACTTGTTTATATTTGTAATTCATGAAAAATATTATTCTTAACATTTAAGTAATTCTTGGATGATTTTTTTTATCAATCCTACTTGATATGCCCTAAATGTACCCCCTCGGCTCAGAGACGTCAACCTCGGCCATGGAAATGATCGATGTTAGAGGGACCTTAGATCAACAACCAGCAGTTTGGTCCTAAGCAAGGTCGGCCGTGGCCGACATTACTAGCTACCTCGTTTGGAGAGGTATCCGTAATACACAGGGGCGGTTATCCATCTGGTCATCCAAGGCTTTCAACCTCGGTTTGGTTCAGGCCGAGGTTTCCACCCATTATCATAACGAGTCTCGATTGGGGATCAGCCGGTGTTCCTGCTATGCCACCATTACCTCGGCCCAGGCCGACGTCACAGCTCAACATGCCTTACCTCAGCTTCCCCTGTGAGCCAAGGTCACCACCTCGTCCTCTTCCAGGCCGAGGTTGGGACCATTCACAGTTGGCCGAGCCCTTACCAACATATGTATTATTGGGAACACGTGTACACAATCAGTTATAATCGAATCATTCCCCTCATGTGGGGGGAATATTGAGGTCATCATTATCTATAGGAGATCAGCCAGGTGTCATTCTTATACTGGTCCGATCCTCATGCACATGCTCATTGCATGCTTGGGGGGTAAATTACACCCCCTAGGCACTATATATAGAGGTCATCCTCTACCTTGTAAAGGATTCGAAATTAGCAACCCTAGCTGAAACTCTATCTAAATATACAGTAGAGAGAGAAAGCTTGAGAGATTGTATCCATGGCCATTAGAGCCCTCATACAGTGATATTAACCACACACCTTCACAGTGGACGTAGGCCTGATTGGCTGAACCACTTATATGATTGTGTTCATCCTCTTCCCTCCACCTCATTCTCTTATATTTACTATACTTGTGCTGCCATTGTTATGTACTGAATTGAGCTTACAAACACCTTGAAGGGTGGTGCAATTTCCAGCATCATCATTTTGCCGCCGTCTGTGGGAATCGAGAAGCTATCTCTTCCTCATCTGTTGCTTAACCTCACCGGAGACTCTGGTGGTGAACCAGGCTTCACCCCTTGCGTGGAGCCATTTCACCATTGAAAGAGGTCCTGTAAGGTATTAAGCTCATCTACTACACCAGCTCTATAGTGCTAACACATGGCACTGGAATTACCACCGCCTCTTCCGCCCCTTGGGGGAGGTGGACCTAGATCCAGCCAGGCACCTCCTCAGTCCGAAATGACAGAGGTGGCCGCAGCCTTGAGGTCTTTAGCTGCAACGCAACAAGCAATACATGAGCAATTTGCGCAACTCAGCCAAAATATTATGAGACCACCTAGAGTCTCACCGGAGATGATTACTCCGACGGCTGTCCAGACGCACCCAGAAGCCAAAGGACCACCCCAGGCACCGCGAAAGGATCACCTTACGCCCCAGCGGATGAGGGACGTTACTGACCCTCGGCGCTTGCGCCTGGGGAGTCAAGGAAACCCTTGCCCTGAGGACAGGTATGATGATCTAGATGCGGAAGATGTCCCGGAAGATTGTTGGGAACCATATGAGGTTTTGAACAACACAGTTCGTCCAATCCAACGAAGCCAGGATTGTGAAGGCAGAAGAGGTGGAGAAGCTCAATAACGAGGATCAGCTTTCGATCGATTGAGCAGAGGGTCAGCCTTTGAAAGGCTCAGTCCCGTAAATGACCTGAGACAGAGGTTGTCACAGTCGAGGAGTGCAGCTGGCTCATAAAGGGAAGAGAGACAACGTCGGCCTCATCAGGGATGAGGAAGATACCAAGAAGAGGTCAACAGCAGACGTTGTGCTGCGGCTGGGGAACCCTCAGTCCACCCTTTGGAGGTGGCTGGGGACAACCTCGGCCAGGCTGACGTTGCAAGAGCATGAAATGACTCTATCCAACGTCTTGAGGACAAGATAGGAGACCTCATAAAAAGTCGGGATCCACTGCAAAGAGGTTTCTTAGAAGGCTCTCCGTTCGTGGCTAAGATAGTAAGCTTCCCTACCCCAGCCAAGTTCAAGCCACCTACAGTGACTCCCAAGTATGACGGTAACACCAATCCTGTACATTATATTAAGATATACCAGTCAGCGACGGACATTTACTCAATACCAGATGAGATAAAATATCGCGACTTTGACGGGAGCTGCACGCATATGGTTTACTTCTCTCCCGAAGAATTCAATTGAGAACTTTAAGGGCTTGGCTGAACGATTCATTCACAATTTCTGCTTCGGGGTAAAATCTCAAAAGAAGACCACCCATCTGTTGTATGTCAAGCAAGGCAAGCACGAGAGCCTAAGAGACTACATCGCCAGGTTCAACAAAGGAAAACTTGAGGTTGAAGATTATGAAGAGAATATTACTATGACCGCCCTCATAGGAGGTCTTCAGAAGGGGAAGCTATTATGAAAACTTACGAAAGACCCTCCAAGATCCATGGCAGAGCTACTGGCAACTGCGGGGAAGGTCATGAACGCTGAAGAGGCCATGGCCACTAAGTATAAAGACGAGAATGGCGGTGGCAGTGGAAAGTTCCAAAGAAAGAAGGATCGAAAGAAGAGGCCAGCTGATGACAAGTTTGCACGTTATACCCCTCTCACTGTAAGCTGTGAACACATCCTCAATGAGATCAAGAATGACCGATCCCTGAGATGGCCAGAGAAGCTGAAGGCTCCTCCACATAAGAGGAACTAGAACTTATGGTATGAATTCCACCAAGACCATAGCCATATAACAGACAAGTGATTCGCCTTAAAGGATGAGATCGAGAAGATGCTGAAGTCAGGAAAGTTGAGGAAGTACGTTGATAGTAAGGCTCCCAGAAAGGGAATAGATGACCCTAAAAAGAGGAGAAACGATAGGTGTCGTGACGATGCCCCAGCAAAAAGGGGCGATGACTCGAATGACGATGATGAAGACGATCCGGACCTTCCACCGAAAGATGATAACACCCCCGTGAAGAGGGTTGGTATGATCTCCTTCGGTGTTAACACCATATGTGGAGGATTTGCAGGAGGTGGTTCAGAAGTGGCTGACCAGAAAGCTCATGTCGCAGAGGCCAAGTCAGTGGCCAAACTTGAAATAGTAAATCTGACGTCATCCGAGACAGCGCGGAAGAGAAATAAGGTGGACATAGACACTCTCGTAGTTGGGTTCTCCCGACTCGACTTAAAGGCATCCTAGCTCCACATGATGACCCTTTGGTAATCACAACAAGAGTTCATGGATGTGAGGTGCAGAGAATTCTTGTAGACGGAGGAAGTTCAGCAGATGTGATGTTCTGGCCCTGCTTCAAAAGCTTAGGCCTTAGCAGAGCTAGGCTGGTACCCTATCACCATCCATTAATGGGGTTCAGCGGTGAAAAGGTCCATCCGTTGGGCATGTATGAGATGGACGTGCGAATGGGCGATGAGTGACCTAAGAGGTTAACCCGAAGGATCAATTTTTTCATTATGGACAAAAATGTCTTCTCGGCCTATAACCTCATCATAGGAAGAGTAGCCCTTAAGGAGTTTGAAGTCGTGCCGTCGACAGTCCACCAGATGCTAAAATTCCTGACCCCCTATGGGGTAGGGGAAATGCAGGGGGACCAGACCATAGCACGAGAATGCTACTTCAACTCGGCTAAAGAGAGAGAGGCTCATAAGAGAGCAACTGCCACATATAACATTGATACACTTGACCCCAGAGATGAAACGAAATTGAAGAAAGGAGAGGCCGCGAAAGAGGTAGAATCCATCATCCTCAATGAGGACGAGTCGAAAAAAACCATCCAGGTCAGCAAAGCCTTAAAGGCAGAAATCAAAGAGGAGCTGATAGACTTCCTGAGGAAGAGGCAGAGTGTCTTCGCTTGGAGTCACACGGACATGCCTGGCATCAGCCCTGAAGTTATGTACCACAAGCTGAATGTGACTAAGGACGCTATGCCAATCAAACAAAGACGAAGAATCTACTCTAGGGAGAAGTACGAAGTCATCCGGGAAAAAGTTAGAAAGTTGGAAGAGGCTGAGTTTATCAGAGAAGTCATATATTCGGAGTGGCTATCGAATGCAGTCATTGTGCCCAAAGCTAATGGAAAATGGAGAATGTGCGTAGACTTCACCGACCTGAACAAGTCTTGCCCGAAAGACAGTTATCCCTTATCTCCGATCGACCAGATGGTAGATGCAACTGCAGAACATGAGCTCATGAGCTTCATGGACGCATACTCAGGCTACAACCAGATTTTTATGGATACCGAAGACTCAGAGAAGACAACCTTCATCACCGACAAAGGGACGTATTGCTACAAGGTTATGCCCTTCGGATTAAAAAATGCAGGGGCAACATACCAACGTCTTATGAATAAGATGTTTGAAGACCAAATAGGCAAGACTATGGAGGTGTACGTCGACGACATGCTAACGAAAAGCTTAAAAGCCTGCACCCACGTAGCAGACCTGGAAAAAACTTTCGATACCATGGACTTGTACAAAATGAAACTTAACCCTGTGAAGTGTTTCTTCGGGGTGGGAGCCGGGAAATTTCTTGGATTCATTGTCAATCAGAGGGGAATAGAGGCAAACCCCGAGAAAATCAAGGCTTTGCTCGACATAAAGACACCAAAGAGTATCAAGGACATTCAGAGGCTTACTGGAAGAGTAGTTGCACTCAACAGATTTGTTTCAAAAGCGACGGACAAGTGTCTTCCGTTCTTTAAGGTGCTTAGAAAGGTCTTCGAGTGGGACAAAGAGTGTGATGAGGCTTTTAATCAGCTCAAGACCTACCTTGGATCCCCCTTACTCTTATCTCGGCTCATAGCACGAGAGAAGTTGTACGTCTATCTAGCAGTTTCTGAATCAGCTATAAGTGCAGCCATAGTACGGGAAGAGGTTGGGGTCCAAAGGCCTGTGTACTTCAACAGTAAGGCCCTTCAGGGATCTGAGCAGAATTATCCTCGAATGGAAAAGTTGGCCTATGCCCTGATACATGCTTCCAGGAAGATGAAGCCTTACTTTTAAGCCCATTCAATGGTCATCCTCACTGACTCTCCACTAAGACAGGTCCTCCATAAGCCTGAGAAGTCGGGTAGGTTGATGACATGGGCCATCGAGTTGGGGGAATATGACCTTACTTATCAGCCTAGGACGGCCATCAAAGGGCAGGCACTGGAAAATTTTATCGCATAGTTCACATGGGAAGAGGTCGAGGTTGAGAATAATCTAGAGACCACAGAAGGGTCAAACATCAACGTCTTCCGACACCCGGAAGAGGTTATGCCCAAGAGAGTCAGAGATGGAATATTCGATAATGAGGAAGACTGGTACCTCTTCAGGCAGGGAATTATATTAGAAGAGGGTTTCTTATCAGATAAAGACATCTGGAGCCTCTTCATCGATGGGTCTTCTTGCGAAAATGGAAGCGGCGTGGGCCTGATACTCTCAGACCCGAATGGTACTAACATCGAATATGCCCTAAGGTTTAACCTCAATGCGTCAAACAACGAGTTAGAATACGAGGCTATGATAACAGGCCTCTCCTTGGCAAGGACCGTTGGTATAAGATGACTCCTCCTTAACAGTGACTCAAGGTTGGTTGTTAATCAAGTATTGGGGTTTATGAGGCCAAGGACGAAAGGATGGCCAAATACCTTAAGAGGGTGAGAATGATACTCGAAGGCTTCGAAGAGGTAAAGATGAAGAGAATACCTCGGTAAAATAACAGTCATGCAGACGCATTAATAAGGCTAGCTTCGGCAACGAGGATAAATATCAGAAGGACAGTCCCTATTGAGATCTTGCCCAGAGCAACCATTAAAGAAGAAGAGGTCAGTAACCCTTGCCTCAATTTGAACCTAGTGGACTCATGTATGGATCTCCTTATCAGATATATCAGAGAGGGGGTCCTACCGAAGTCAAAGTTAAAGAGGAGGAAATTGAGGTACAGAGCAACAAAGTTCTCAATAGTAGGAGATATCCTATATTAGAAGGGATTCCTACTACCTATCCTCAGATGCGTTCATCCCACAGAAGTTCCCCACGTCCTACAGGAGGTACACGAGGGTTCTTGCTCCAGTCACATAGGAGGGAGACCTTTGGCGAAGAGGATTATCACGTAAGGATATTGGTGGCCGACCTTGGCCAAAGATACTGCAGCCTACGTGAAGAGGTTCAATAAATATTAGAGATTCTCCACTATCCCACATCAGCCTCATTAGCCTATGACGTCAATCAGTTCCCCTTGGACATTCGCAGTATGGGGAATTGACCTAGTAGAACCCCTGCCAAGGGCTGTAAATAATTACCGATTTTTTATAGTCGCCATTGATTACTTTTCCAAGTGGGTAGAAGCAGAGCCGATGATCACGATTACAGAGCAGAAGACCTTCTAATTTATTTAGAAGAACATCATATACAGACACAGCCTCCCAAATACCCTCATTTCGGACAACGGAACCCAGTTCAAGAATTCTTCCCTAGAAAAATACTGCGAAAGAGTTGGGATAAAGCAATTTTTCTCTTCTCCTGGCCGACCTCAAGCAAATGGTCAAGCCGAAGTCACAAATAGAACGATCCTTGATGGTATCAAGAAGAGGTTAGAAGAAGCTAAGGGAAGATGGACTGAAGAGGTTTATATTGTTCTATGGGCCTATAGAACAACGGCTAGGACACCAACGGGGGAGACCCCATTTATGTTGTCACATGGCTCAGAGGCCGTTATACCAATAGAGGTAGGACTCCCTACTCATAGGGTTCAGACCTATGACCCTGAGAAGAACGAGGAGAAAAGAAGACTCGACCTAGACTTGATTGAAGAGATAAGGGAAGACGCGGAAATCAGGCAAGCAGCTTACCAGTAGAGAACAGCAAAGTTCTACAATCAAAGGGTAAAATCAAGACCCATAGCTGTGGGGGACCTAGTGCTGAAGAAGACGTTACAGAAGGCAAACAAGCTTCACCCAAATTGTTATGGCCCTTACAAAGTGATTGAGGAGGTTGTACCAGGAACCTACAGGCTAGAGAATCTTGAAGGGGAACCTTTTTCCAATCCCTATAATGCTGATCATCTAAAAAAGTATTACATATGATGTTGAGCTTTCATGAAAATGTATCATCTTATAAAGAGATTATTAATGAGAAGATCTAATTCATGTGTCAGTTCTTGGTTCATTATGCCCGAGTGGTAAATCTTATGGGGATAACATCTTAGTTGATGACCTCAGACCTTATAACATCATGATTTGGGGACAAGGTCTGAGGTCAGACATCATACTTGGATAACCTCAGACCCTAGACATCATTAATTTGGTGAATATTTATGAGGATAACATCTTAGTTGATGACCTCAGACCTTATAACATCATGATTTGGTGATAAGGTCTGAGGTCAGACATCATACTTGGATAACCTCAGACCCTAAACATCATTAATTTGGTGAAGATTATTCATGAGGATAACATCTTAGTTAATAATCTCAAACCTTATAACATCATGATTTGGTGACAAGGTCTGAGGTCAGACATCATACTTGGATAACCTCAGACCCTAGACCATTAATTTGGTGAAAATTATTATAGGGATAACATCTTAGTTGATGACCTCAGACCTTATAACATCATGATTTGGTGATAAGGTCTGAGGTCAGACATCATACTTGGATAACCTCAGACCCTAGACATCATTAATTTGGTGAAGATTATTCATGAGGATAATATCTTAGTTGATGACCTCAGACCTTATAACATCATGATTTGGTGACAAGGTCTGAGGTCAGACATCATACTTGGATGACCTCAGACCTAACATCATTAACTTGGTGATAAATTATTTATGGGGATAACATCTTAGTAGATGACCTCAGACCTTATAACATCATGATTTTGTGACAAGGTCTGAGGTCAGACATCATACTTGGATAACCTCAGATCCTAGACATCATTAATTTGGTGAAAATTTTATGAGGATAACATCTTAGTTGATGACCTCAGACCTTATAACATCATGATTTGGTGACGAGGTCTGAGGTAAGACATCATACTTGGATAACCTCAGACCCTAGACATCATTAATTTTATGAAGATTATTCATGTGGATAACGTCTTAGTTGATTACCTCAGACCTTATAACATCATGATTTGATGACAAGGTCTGAGGTCAGACATTATACTTGGATGACCTCAGACCCTAGACATCATTAATTTGATGAATATTTTATGAGGATAACATCTTAGTTGATGACCTCAGACCTTATAACATCATGATTTGGTGACAAGGTCTGAGGTCAGACATCATACTTGGATGACCTCAGACCCTATACCATTAATTTGGTGAAAATTATTATGGGGATAACATCTTTGTTGATGACCTCAGACCTTATACCATCATGATTTGGTGATTTGGTGAAAATTATTATGGGGATAACATCTTAGTTGATGACCTCAGACCTTATAATATCATGATTCGGTGACAAGGTCTGAGGTCAGACATCATACTTGGATGACCTCAGACCCCTAACATCATTAATTTGATGAAAATTATTATGGGGATAACATCTTAGTTGATGACCTCAGACCTTATAACATCATGATTTGGTGACAAGGTCAGACATCATACTTGGATGACCTCAGACACCTAACATCATTAATTTGGTGAAAATTATTTATGAGGATAACATCTTAGTCGATGACCTTAGACCTTATAACATCATGATTTGGTGACAAGGTCTGAGGTCAAAAATCATACTTGGATAACCTCAGACCCAGACACCATTAATTTGGTGAAAAGTTATATTGAGACTTCAAGAGCTGAACACACATTGCATGGCAAAGAAAATCATTCAAGAAACATTCAGCAATTAAAGAAATAAAGTCGTCCTCAGAGGCTGATATAGATCAAAGGAGTTACAAATTACATGATAAAAGAGTTTATCAAAAGTTACATCTTGATTTCAAAATCAGAGAATTACATAAAGATTCACAAAAAAAGGCCTAAGGGTTTGAAGCCATTGTGTTGGCATCCTCGGCCTCATGCTCTTGACCAATGTTGGTCACCTCGACCAAATCGTCTTGGAGATTGGCCCCTCCAGTTTCAGTAACATCCAAAAGTGCAGTCTCTGCAGGGGCAGCATCTTCCTCTTCAACCTCTTGAAGGGCCTGGGCAAATTGAGAGTTGGCAAAGCCCAGACCAACGAGGTCAGAGATTTCAAGCTCCCTGACTCCTTCTCCTTAGCGGCCGCCCATTTTCCAGTTACCTTAATACCCCTTTCGAGGTATTCAAAGCTAAAACTGATGAATTCATCAGAGACTTTGTAATCAGCCAAGATCCCCTCAGAAGCATCCTCAAGGGCTGCCTTCACTGCAGCATCAACCTTCTGCTGGAGAACATCATCCTTGGCCTTCAGAGCAAGGGTGTGGTCCTTTTTAAGCTTGTAGATCTCTTTCTATAGTTCCTTAACTTTTTTATCAGACCTCTCAAAGGCAGACCTCAGACGGTCTACCTCTGCGTTCAGTGAGTCCTGCACCTTCTCGGCCTCTAGGCCTTTCTCGATAAGGGGTAACTTATTGAGAGTCCAGTTGTCCAGATGGTGCATAGCAACGAGGCCCTGCAGATCAAGAAGTCAAATGAATAAATTAAATTCAAAGCTGAGGTTACACTTGAATAAGTTCAAATTAAAATCCAAAGTTGTACCTGAATAGACATGTGAAGGCCAAATTCAACCAGCAGGGGGGTATCCATTGAGCGATAAAAGTGCTTGTCAGCATCGGTCATAGCAGAGCCGATGGCATCCAACACTTGCAAACTGTGGCCTATTATACTATCATTGATTTTCAGTTGCTCCAGACGGGCAGCCAATGCATCTTCAGAGGATATAGGGATGGCCTTTTGAGCCTTACTTTTCCTCTGATCCTCAGGGGAAGTGGTTGTAGTCTTCCTTTTTTTGTAGCGTCGGCCTTGGACGTGCCGACACTCTTCTTCGGTGGAGGAGGAGGGGGTGCACTCAAGCCTGCCTTCTTCACCAGCTTTATGAGACTTGGGGCAGACATTTCCCAGATATCGTCTGAGATGCCTTCAGGATGTTCTGCAAATGGAAGGGTCTGAGTTAGAAGATCAGAGACATAAAAAGTCAGAGGTTTAACTTGTTAAAATAATAAAATAAGCACTTACGAAGCTCTGTCAGAGGATTACCCCCAATCCCGATCTCAGAGAGATAGTAAGGGGTCATTAGATTTTTGAACTTGACCAACAGACCATGCTCCCCCTGATCTTGAAGGTCTTTCACCTTTTAAAGATTATTTTGGCTTAGCCCAGGGTCGGCCCTGGCAGCCATCGACACCTTACACCATCTTAGGGGTATCATCGGCTCTAAGTTCGAAGAGGGGACACAAGGGCCAAATTCCCATGCCCCCGAGGTAAAGAAATACCGTGGATTTTAATTATGGTTACTAGTTTAGGTAACCTGTAACATCTTCTTAGTTGACTTTCGAGCTAAGAAATGATAATAACTTGGATGATTCTTGGCAGAGGAAGGGATGTAGCACCCGGTGAATACCTGGACAGGAAGGTCTGAGTGGTGGACTGCCTTCCATAGAACTATAGCTCCAATTATCACCCTCCAGGCATTGGGGGATAACTGAAAAGGAGCTAAGTTGATGTAGGAAAGTATGGCCCTAATGATGGGATGAATGGGCAGACGAAATCCTAACTTGAACATTTGCTCATACAGACAGATCTCACCATCTCGGCCGCCGAAAGCCTTCTCTTCCCTTAGAGGTCTCCTGAGTTTTATGGAGGGGATGATGGAGTACAAATGCCTGAAGGTAAGAAGGTCGAGCTCGGTGATGGTGCTCTCTATCTCGTCCACCTCAGAGGTGTCAACATCGCTTTCAGCATCATCATCATCATCCGGTTCAACGTCGGCCTGAGCAGACGATGGGGCACCACTTGGGAACCTTTGAGCGAACTCAGCTCCTGTGACAACCGATAGGGGAATGGCTTCAAGAATAGGTGGAACAATAACGCTAGGTCCTACAACCTCAACGTCGAAAGAAGAGTGCGATGTGCTTGAGCTCTTGTGGGACGAGGCTCGACTAGAAACCTCAGCTTGATCCGGGACCTGATCCTGCTGAGTGGAAAAGTCCATAGCCTCTTAAAAGGAATCCACAAACATAGGGTCTGAGGTGGATGACTCAGACTCAGACATGGGGGTAGGTTTAACTGGGACCTCTGCTGAATTAACTGGTTCGGTTGGCTCAGGGTATATGACCTTCAAAAGGGGTGGAAAGATAGGTCTGAGGGGGAATGCCTCTGCCCTACGAGCTTCCTCTTGGGCTCTTTCTATCTGCCTAATTTTTTCTAAGGTCTTCTCCCTAAGAGAGGGGAATTCCTCCAAGAGTTGGTAAAGGGGTCTGAGCATATGAGGCAGACCCTACACTTGTGACTCTTCTAAATAAACAATATTGGTAATTTGACTAAGGATCAAAACTGGGTTTTAAACAAGAACAATGAATGAACAGTTCACCGAAAAACTCTTAGGTTCACCGAAAAACTCTTAAGCTGATCGAAAAATGCTTAAGCTCGCCAGAAAATACAACGAATGGAGGAACAAGATAGAGAAATACAACAAATAAAAATGCAACAATGGCAGAGGGGGTTGATTGATGATAGCTGAGAGAATACATGAAGAAGAAAGAGAGATAGTTGCAAGAAAAAGCCACCAATAGTTCCTTAAACAAGCTCTTGTAGAGAGAGAGAGAGTTTCAGGCGAGGGAATGAAGAAGTAAAGAAGAAAGAGAAGAGAAGGAGGTATAACCCTCAATACCCAATGCACGCGTCCCAAGGCCCATCATTGCCTTGGGATCCCAAAGGAAGGATGATATCACATGCTTGCCAGGCACGCCTCCCACTCCAGCAATTGACAAGTGTCAAAATGAACATTGGTACAAAGCAGAAGGGCCTCGGAGTCATAGACCCCATAGCCACCTGTTCCCACATGTAACTAAGGGCTAGGGGTGATTGATATGCCCTAAATGTACCCCCTCGGCTCAGAGACATCAACCTCGGCCATGGAAATGACCGATGTTAGAGGGACCTTAGATCAACAACCAGCAGTCTCGTCCTAAGCAAGGTCGGCCGCGGTCGACGTTACTAGCTACCTCGGCTGGAGAGGTCTCCGTAATCCATGGGGGCGGTTATCCATCTGGTCGTCCAAGGCTTTCAACCTCGGCGTGGTTCAGGCCGAGGTTGCCACCCATCATCATAAAGAGTCTCGACTGGGGATCAGCCGACGTTCCTGCTATGCTACCATTACCTCGGCCCAGGACGACGTCACAGCTCAACATGCCTTACCTCAACTTCCCCTGTGAGCCAAGGTCACCACCTCGTCCTCTTCCAGGCCGAGGTTGGGACCATTCACAGTTGGCCGAGCCCTTACCAACATATGTATTGTTGGGAACACGTGTACACAATCAGTTATAACCGAATCATTCCCCTCACATGGGGGGAATATTGAGGTCATCATTATCTACAGGGGATCAGCCAGGTGTCATTCTCATACTGGTTCGATCCTCATGCACATGCTCATTGCATGCTTGGGGGGTACATTACACCCCCCAAGCACTATATATAGAGGTCATCCTCTACCTTATAAAGGATCCAAAATTAGCAACCCTAGCTGAAACTCTGTAGAGAGAGAAAGCTTGAGAGATTGTATCCATGGCCATTAGAGCCCTCATACAGTGATATTAACCACACACCTTCACAGTGGACGTAGGCCTGATTGGCTGAACCACTTATATGATTGTGTTCATCCTCTTCTCCCCACTTCATTCTCTTATATTTACTATACTTGTGCTGCCATTGTTATGTACTGAATTGATCTTACAAACACCTTGAAGGGTGGTGCAATTTCCAGCGTCATCACTACTTAAAACTTAGATCCGAGCTCTGGCCAAGAGGAGGAGCTAGAGGAGCAGAGACGAGTTCGAGGCCCCACTTTAATGCATAGCAGGTGGGGTAAAGATGGTGGCATTTTAGAAATTGAGGTGAATGAGCTTGGCCAATCCATTGAAGAACCCGTGTCTAGACTTGCTTCAAATTTAAGGGTTCTAGCACGCAATGGCCAACTAGCACCATTGACCTACTTTGATTGGAGACAAGTCCCCAAAGAGGATAAAGACATGCTTTGGATTCATATCAAGGTATAATGTTAATAAAATGAAAATAGGGTTCCTAGTTTGTATATGTGAATATATATTTTCCAGTTTATTTCTCTAACAAATTGATGTAATGTAGGAGAATACGAATGCCACTAAAGAGATGAGAAAATTTATGATGCAATCCGTTGGAAGAAAGTGGAAGGAGTATAAGGCCACAGCAAAGCTCCAAGGTTATACTAAGTATAGAACTAATGAGTAACGCTTGGCAAATTGCCCCCAACGAGTCGAGGAAAATCAGTGGAAAATGCTCGTCTATAACTGGGACTCCGCCCCAACACATGTATATACTAGTTATTGAGTCTAGTCATGAATTACGTGTACACACTATGCTTATCTCGCCTATAAAGAACAACATGAAATGAATTAATTTATTAATAATAAGATTAATATCAGGATTTAATCAAAATTTGTTATATGATTAGCTGTATTTCCATTGTATTAGGCTAAAAGTGCGAAGAACAAAGCCATTCGTGCACTTTAACAAACACCGCACACATCTGGTAGAAAAACTCATGCTCAAGTTAGACACACAGTAAATTTTTTGTATTTACTAGTTCATTGTTATTATTGTATTGTTATGTTATGATTTGACACTTAATATATTGTACTTGTAGATGACTAAAGCGATGGGATTCAAACCAACTCGTAGGATGGTGTACAAGGATACGCATGTAACCAAAGGGAAGGGGACAGTTAATGAAGCAGTTGCCCGAGCTATTGTATGTATCTTTTGTGTTGTGATTTATTGTTCCATATTATGAATTATCACTACACTAAAATGGGAGATTTGTAAGTGTTGTTAGCAGTCACAAATGACCTTTATGACTGCTATTTACCGTCATAATTTAGGGGGTGACAAAAGAAAAATTATAACTCCTAACAGCAGTCACAAAGTTTTATAACCCCCAGGGGGGTTATAACAGCAATGACCCCTTCTTATTTGTAACTGCTGTCAACAGTTACGAATATAATATTTGTGACTGCTGTTAGGAGTCACAAATTAAATATTTGTGACTGCTAACAGCAGTCATAAATTAAATATTCGTAACTGCTAAGAAAAATCAGAAATTAAATATTTGTGACTGCTAATAGCACTTACAAAATTGGCAATAATGACAAATTTATAACTGCTATTAGCAGTTATAAATAATATTATATTTAAAAATTAATCATTATATTTTTGTGTCATTAATAAGGTGAAATGCCATGAATATATAACAAGTCTAAAAAAATTAATGTAGACATTTATAAAGTCTGAAAAAATCGACTATATTTCATTTATATTTCTGACATTCCAAATATCCAGTACATATAAAACTTTATTACACTTAAATTAAAATCCAACCAACCCATCTGGGGCGCAAAATACAAAATGAAAATCGAAAAAAATAAACTAAAAAATATAGTTGCACAACACTTGGATGATATGCGGCGCCTCGATATCCATTGTCAATTATCAATGGCATGAATGGCCTTTTTTGTGTTTATTGTGGGCTCCACAAGACCATAATGACGTGTATATTCTGCTTTCGACTTGCCAATAACCGCAATATCTAAAACTTAACCACAACTGTATCAACACCAAAAAATCTCATATGCACATCTGGTTCTGAAACTTCATTATTGTTAGAAAATTACTCTCAGAACATATAGGCCTGTTGGTAGTTTTACTTCCCTGTCGTTGAATTCTCTTATTTTTCCATTGCTCCATGCGATGAAGAAATTGGTCGAATGACTCTTATAACTCATTTATGGGATCGATAAGGTTCTTCACTCCCAAATGGTATAACTTCCCAGCCTCCTCAAACTTCATCTTTTGAATGTAAAGAGCATACGACTGATAAAATAATGACCTCTTTCTCCTAATGATATTTTCCTCCATGGTTCCAAGGAGTGGCCCCGGATCATCCACAAAATCCATCAATTGTAACCAAACACGAAGGTACCTTAAGTCATTCATATAAGACCTATCGATCTCGAATGTTTGTGCATGTTTTGAAGAAAGCAATGCAATTTCATAAACTCTGCAATTATTTAACAAAAGTCATTCAAAAAATTACAATTATTTTACAATATACCCCGAAAATAGGAGTAAAAAAAAGCGATAGAAACAAATTTTTTACATGAATTAACCTTCTCCTAAGCTTCAAACAGAGCTTTCTTGTGCTTATTCATAAACCACCGAATACGAATTTCATTATGTAACTGAGCTCGATATGAATAAGGGATCAAGAACACAACAAATCGAAACACCTTAGTTAATATATAAATTTTTTTAGAATGAGCAATAGGAAGAGAAATTAATAAATGAGTGAGAATGTTGATGACAATAACAACCACTTCAATTATAGATCCAAATGACAATACGAGAGCTGCAAAAAATGTCAAAATAGTTGTGGAATCTTTGACACCACTTCACTTGAATTCCTTTAAGAATGATAACAAGCACTTTCTAGGCAGTTTCTCCAGACCCCTGTTCTATTTGTCTAGTGGCCTAACTGCTTTGGAATTTGATACATATGCATCACCCTCATTTCAATTGTTAAACTTTATCAACAGTAAAACTTGAAACATTTTATCATAGGATGTCAGTTTATATACTATGATACTCGTGTCTAATCATAAGCTTGATGCTAATGATATGAATATAAAAAAGTTAAATTTATTTCCCCTTCAATCATAAACTATCAATATATTCATTACTTATATAGTCAGCTCAGCCAACAGTAGTCATAGATTGACTTACCAAGAAACTTAACAATTAATAAAACTTGATAAGAAAATGTTACCTGCACCAATAGATGTCACTGTTTAATAAATTGCTATAAACTGTCATGGAGTGAGTAATGTTCAATACTCCATTGTCTTGCATAATTTCTTTATGCACGTAGCATTACTCAACAAGGGATATGTTTATGAAAAAAGTATTTGTTTCTAAAAAATAGTATATGTTTCTAAAATTAGTGAGGAAAAAATACTTGTGTCTCTTAGACATCACATGGACTATATAAGAACATGGTTAGCCAATTATTTACCATTATAAACAACCCTACCTTCGCAAATATACTAAAAGTAAAATGAATGGTCATGTGATAATATGAAGATTCTGAGTTAATTGATTCAGTAACTAGGATGCAAAACACATTCTCAATATATTCATAAAATAGGCAACTCACTGATAAGGAAATACTGCATTGTGTTTAGATCCATTGAGAACCATTCAAAACAACCATTAGAAATACACTACTATAATTTGTCACTTGTTTTCCTCTAAATTATAACTAAATACGAAATTACTCAACAACTTTTGTTTCTTTAACTGGGGGATGTGTCAAGGTCCACTGATTCTTATTTAACTTGGGGACATAAATACAAACATTTAGATATTTTTACTTTCTTAGTACTTTAGGATATTTTGATTTATCTTTATATCTTTCTCTAACTTTTCTTGAATAAATTTTGGAGAATCAATGGGACGACATGAGTCATATGATATGTTCAGTGACATTCCACCCACAAACCTTCCCCAAATTCCAAACAAACCGAAGAGAAAGAAGAGTAAGTGAACTTTGTCTCCCACATATTAAGAATTAGAATTGGCATGGATGACTAATTTGTATAGGATGGTTAATCGACTCAAATAAGCGGTGGCGTTTATGAGGAGTATTACTATAAAAGTAGTTGTTGTTATATTAGGAACATTTGTGAATGCTTGCAAGATAACGGGAATATAAAACTTGTAATAGAGGCAGAGGAGATGCTGATGAAAGTTAAAGTTTGGAATGGAGCTAGATATGGAGCGAGGTGCTGCTTCAAAGTTCTTTAAAAGATCCAATTGGGCATTTAGCAGCACTGGAAACTTCATAGATGACGGTGGCAATTCCGACTCTTATATTTTGACGAATACTTCACCGCTTCATATGAAAAATGTCGACTTATACATGGATGCGCGACTTTCTCCCCTGTCTCTAACTCATCACAGTTTTTATCTTCAAAATGGAAACTACAAAGTAAGGCTTCACTTTGCGGAGATCGGGTTTACTGATGACCAAACCTATAGCAGTCTCGGAAGGTGAATATTTAATATTTACATCCAGGGAAAGCTGGTGAGAAAGGATTTGAATATTGAGGAGAAAGCAGGTGGGGTTGGAAAGGAATTCATAGATAAATTAAATGCAACCGTTACTAATAATACCTTGGACATTCGCTTTTATTTGGCCGAAAGAGGGACAACAGTTATCCCTAATAGAGGTGCATATGGTCCTCTTATCCCAGTTATTTATGTTGAACACGATTTTAGATTAGAAAATAACAGAATATCTGTGACCACTTTGGTTTGGATTATGGTTGGAGTAGTTTTTGCCATATTCCTGGCTCTAGGTATCTTTTGGTGGAAATGTTGTTTACGACACAAAGATACAATGGACCTATATCTGAAGGGTCTAGACCTATGCATTGGCTTATTTACCCTAAGGCAAATTAAAGACGCAATAAAAAAATTTGATGCTGCTAATAAGATTGGAGGAGGTGGTTTTGGTTCTGTTTACCTGGGAGTTTTATTAGACGACAGTAAAATTGTTGTAAAGCAGCCTTCTTCCAAATCGAAGCAAGGGAATCGTGAGTTTGTTAATGAGATTAAAATGATTTCTGATCTGCAACACCCGCATTTCGTAAATATCTATGGATGTTGTATCAAAGGAAATCAGATATTACTAGTGTATGAGTACATGGGAAATAACAGTCTTGCTCGTGCTTTATTTGGACTAGAAGAAAGCCAGCTGAAACTGGATTAGCGTACAAGGTACAAGATATGCATTAGTATAGCAAGAGGTTTGGCTTATCTCAATGAGGAATCAAGACTCAAGATTGTCCATAAAGATATCAAGGCCACCAATGTGTTTTTTGATGAGAATCTTAACCCTAAGATATCTGAATTTGGTCTGGACAAACTTGATGAAGAGGATAATACCCACATAAGCACCCGAATTGCTAGAAGTTATGTATATATGGCACCTGAATATGCAATGAGGGGTGTCCTAACTGATAAAGCAGATGTGTATAGTTTTGGAATTATTGTGTTGGAAATCATCACGGGGAGGAGCAACAAGACAAAGGAGAATTCATCTTATCTTCTTGATTGGTCTCTCGCATTGAAGGCGAAGGGGAATTTGATGGAGCTAGTGGATCTAAGATTAGAATCAGGATTGAATAAAGAAGAGGTGATGGTGGAAATTGATGTATCTCTCCTCTGCTCTAGTGTCACCCCGGGCGATTAGGCCTACTATGTCTTCGGTTGTTCGGGAGCTTATTTTGGACACAAGTTCCTCAACCAACTTGAGGAATATCAAGTTGACTGAAATATTGGAAAACCAAAACCAACAGAGTCAAGTAACAACCGGGAGTATGTCGATGGAAGAACCATGTACATCGTCTTCTACATATGTTGTTGAGCAAATTTCAGTGCTCAGTTGAACAAATTTCTACCTTTAGTTTCCAATTTAAAGACAAAATTAACTTTTTTCAAATACATTGTGCACAATAAACCCAAAACTAAGGTCTCAACCATCTTTTATGTTTTTTTAATCTCCAACACTTCAATCTGTTCTCTTTTGTATGCATACACAGAGTATATAAAATGAAGCACGTCAGCCTTTTCTCGTGTATAAGAAAGAAAGCATTTTCTAAAAGGTATCCATAATTTGGAAAAAATATCAATTAATAAAAGAAAAATGAATACAGAACAAGCCCAATGAAAATAAAAGCACTAACAATGGTCAAACGAAATTTGACGCTATAAAATTAGATTAACATACTTGAAGGCCGCCTTCTGAATACAAACGCTTTTATATCATAAGAAGAATAATTGTCACACTATTCCCTCTTTGATCATAAGAACACTACATTGAATTGGCAAAAACTCCAAACACACTAGCACTGAAAAATAGGAGAAAAAGATGTTAAATAAACTTACCATATAAAGTAATAAGGAACGAGGATATCAAGATAATGGGATCTTCAGGTGGATGGAGTAGTTCCACGAGGCAATCTTGAAGTTCACAATTCAGCTTTGGTATCCTATCAACATCAAAATATGAAAATCCGGAAAAATAAAATGATAAAGCATTTAGGAGGAGTGCGATAGAAAGACAAACGAGAGATCTAAACTTATATAACATCACGTGTGGTATTTTCCATGGGACCACACAAATGGATATGCTCAATAGCTTACACAACAACTTAAATAATATGAGATGGAAGGTATAGCATAACAAACCCCGACTCAGCATTACTTTTTATTTCTTAAACTTTCATCACCTATAGATACACACACATGTATCTATGACTACCCTTAAAAGACCAAAATTATGGAAGACACCCTCATAAAGATCATAAATTAACTATCTGAGCAAACTAAAATGTAATTTATATGCAAATAGGCTAAATAAATAAAGCTTTACAACAAAGACCAATCATCCTATGCTTTGTTCATAATCTATAATTAAAAGTTCTGCCACATGGAACTCCCCATTTTAATTTGCATAATCAAAAAGCAGAAGCCAAATTAAAGTTAAAGTGAGTGCCAACATAGCATACTGTACATTCATTTGTGTTTTAAAAAAATGAAAGTAAATACCAAAGTTTTATGAATCAGAATATACCCCAAACATTTAGATGAAAAATTAAAAAAAAAAATCAAATAAAAAACATGTCGCACATTGGAAAAAGAGGCACATGATCCTTAAACAACAAAGATTAATACCCATACATCAAAAACCTCATACTTGGCAACATCAGAGAATTTATATTGTACCTAAGACCCTCTTTCAACACATCATTTGAAGATATTGGACATAGTATTACCATGTACTCAAGATATTAATACAAAATTTAAAAATATTATTAAATACCCCAGATTTCTACACATCCACCTTCAACAATTCATAATACTCTAATTAGAAGCAAGTTGTTGTGGATATCCGAACTACACGCTCATACCATATTAGATTCCAAAAATATTCTCTCACATTTATACTTATATAACACGAATGAGACCTTATACTTAAAATTCCATCCAACACTAAATCATTTTTACCCGCTGACATGTCAAAATTGGTCAGTGTTTGAAGTCCACTAACTATTAAAACACAATTAATGCAATAAAAACCATGATTAACCTCTTGGGATTGCAGATAATGTCCACACATTTATTCAACCTGTCGTTCAGTTCATCCAATTTTTTCCTAGACCAATGGTCGTCAACATACTCGAGCTCTTCAATGTATCTTGCAGAGAAAAATCAATATTTTGGTATAGTGTATATATGTGTGTCTTGATGGAAACTTGAATCATGTATATAGGGATTCTTACATATGTATGATATAATTTGAAGTTTGTATAAGAACTATTGTTGATTTTTGCAGCAAGAGATGGATGATCTAGAACTGCAACATCCAGAGACAACGGAGACCGGTGTTGCACGGGATGATATATTTGGGCAAGTTATGGGACCTGAAAGACATGGGCGTGTGCGCACATTTGGACTCGGTGTCTCTCCGAGTATGATATTTGGACCATCATATAAGCAATCCCAATCTGAGTTGAGAGATATTGAGACACGACATCAACAAGAGCTAAAGAGGATGCGACGTGAGATGGAGGCAGAATATGAGAGGAAGCAAGCTGAAATGAAAGAGAAACTGGAAGCTCAGATGCAAGAAAATATATTTGCTATGGAGTCTCGAATGAATGAACGGGTGGAAGCTCATATACGGGATTTTATGGAGTCTCGTATGCATTCTATGGGTGATTTTATCCCATATACGCGAGATGTTTCTTTAGGTGCTAAACAGATCAACTTTTATTAATCATTGGATGTATGAGTACAATTTCTTAATTTTATGCATTACTTATAATATTTTGTATATTCTAATTACTAGGTTCCTGTCAATGCCAATGTTGATCCTGTAGCATCACCACAGTTGCAACCGTTAACATCTGAGGTTCAATCGCAACGTCGTTCGCAATCCTCAATGAAGGCACCACCACAAATCATATCGCGAACTCAACTTCATAACTATTGTGGGGTTAGTATTTTTGCCTCTAAAATTATTCTTGACACATTTTAAAGCAAAAGCGTTAATATTTTCATAGTTTGATGCATATAAGATCCATTATATATATATATATATATATATATATATATATATATATATATATGATAGTTATACTCATTCCAACGACAAGTCGTTGAAATTGGCGGAAGGGATTTATTTGTGGTTTAATTTGGTGGTTGTTACTGTTGTTGAGTTAATTTTAAATGTTAAAACAAGTTGGTTTTCATGAATAAACAAAGGAAACTCTGTCGATTTTTTTTTAAATAATAAGCATGTTAAACATGCTTTGCTGCTATATAACTATTTACTTTATTAACATCCACATGTTTTTATCACTTCACTTATTCGAATGCATGAAAAAAATAGAATATATTATAGTAGCCAAGAAAAAAAGTAATTTACAAAATATTACGTATATTTTTATAAATGTTATAATAATGCGTTGACCACAATGTCATAAAAATGTTAAAACTTCAGGGATCCTTTTTGAAAATTAATCTTTTAACTTGAAAATAAAAAATATTACCAGACCTAGATTGTGGCTTACGGTTTTTATTTGGGCCGGGTCACAAACTACATAAGCTATATGGGAATATTATTTTCTAAAATATTACATTATTTTGGTTCTTTTATATTTGAAAATATATTTTGAAGTTATATAAATCACTATTTTTCAGTTTGATCGTACAAGTTGTTGTAAGTTTTCATTATTACCCCATAAGTTGTTGATTTGAAAACATTGAAGCTAATTACTATCCCTCTTCCAACTATTTTTTTGTTCAAATTTTAGGAGCGGATGAAGAAGGCAAAAAATACCAACTAATTGAAAAGTTTGAATGGGGAAGTAAGTCCCTAATCACCTTTCATTTTTCTTTTATGCATCACTTTTACATTGACTTATTTACTTTTTAATACTTATTTTCTTTCTTTTTACAGGTTGTTCTGTCATGCCCATGGTCGCAAAGACATCGTATTGACTGTTTTGAACATTAATCTAGCATTTTTTTGATGATAAAATATATTTCATATTTTGTTTGGAATATTTAGGTACAAATTTTTGGCTTATTAGTAGACAACTTTAGAATGTTTGAAGATACACTTTCTTTTTTATTTTGGGATGATTACATATTATTATATATCGTTTTTCTTTGGTTGATTGAGAATTTCTTCGAGGGATCCATTATAATATTAATGACGTCTATTTGGATATTATATGATACTTAAAATATTTATGCTTTAAAAAAAATGTTGGAATATAGTATGGAAAAAGTCAATTAACATTGTGATGTTTTTAAGTAAATCATTGAATTTTGTGTTGAAATCTTGATTTAATATTTCCGACGCTTTTGGGACAACGTTGAGCCAAAACCCGACGTTTTTATAAAAAAAGTCGCATTTATATCGCAAGGCATGAACAATTACCGACGGTTAATAAACGTAGCTGGAAGCGTCGAAAAATTTGTAACCGATGTTTTTAACAAACGACATTTATTTTTCGACTGTAGATACGCCAACGTTTCTTAAAAATGTTGCCCAAATGTCGGGATTTATGTTACCGACGTTTTTAGAGTTTATTCCGACGTTTAAAAAACGTCGCTAAAGCCAAGTTTTCTTGTAGTTTGTATGGGTCCCAATAGGTTAGGGAATCCAAAGTTGGAGTGGATGTTTTCACTTTTGGTTAATTTGGGACGATGATTACGGTGGATGTTCTATCTAGATATTGTTATCTATATTTTATTATCTTTTTTATATTTGTATGATAAAAATGATTACGGTGGAAATATGAGTTATCACAGTCGCTAAGTGGGAGTCGATATTATTGGTCTTTACCCACTACATAGGGCACATAAAGTTTGCAACAATAGAGTGGAATACTTTACCAAGTGGGTGGAAGTTTCAAACTTGGTCACTATTACAAAATAAAAGCTTGAAAATTTATGAGGAGGATCACTATATATGAAATTTGAATACATGCAGTGCTAGTAAGTGATAACGAAAAGTAGTTTTACAATACTATGAATCAATATTCGTCGCCATACTACTACCAATCCAATAGCCAAGCTAAAGTTACTAATAAGACCATCATGCATTCCATTAAGTCAATAATGGAAGATATACAAATAATGTGGGTCGAAGGTGACTTCCTAACAGAGATTAGAGTGAAGACATATAGGAGCTCTCACTTTATCTATGATATATGATACCCTTACTTTTCATAGATGGGGAGCCCATTCTCGTATATAAAATTTAGAGGCATAAAATGAGAAAATATCATTATAAGAATGAACTAATAACACAATTAAGGCCAATATATAATACATAAACAATTTGATATGGCAATTAATCATAATATAAAAAAAGGGACGTAAGTAATAGAGTATGAAACTAAATGAACAACTTAGAACCGCATAAATCAGGGAGCCCGATAAACTGAATAGAGATAACATAAGTCTGACATGATAAATAAAACGTACATTTTAGGGGATATCAAACCCACAATAAAGGTAATATATATGATTCTACCTCAGAAAGTAACATGAATGCAATACACACATAAAACATGGTGTACGTGGTTCGACAAATCATCATGCCTACGTCCACGGGGAAGGGAGGGAGAGCATTTTATTTATTGGAAGAACAAAGAACGATTGGAGTGTTAGGGTTGCTAGCTGAGAGTTCAAGCCGCATGAGTAGGATACAAGTCAATACCTCAAATTAGGTGAGGTCCCCCTTATTTATAGGTACTAGGGGTGTTCAGAAAATCGACCGAACCGAAGGACCGAGCCGATCCGCCTTATTTTTATCGGATTTTTTTTTATAGTCGGTTCGTTCCCGTTTTTTTTAAACCGTCTGAGTCGGTCCGGTCCTCGGATTTGGGCTTGACAGGGTTAGTCTGGACCGACCCGGACCGACAGGAATTAAATATATATATTTTTTAATAATTTGTGTGTGTCACTTATGCTGCTACTAGTGAGGTGTAAAATAAATAAAAGAGAGGTTAAAATAGTCAAAATGGTAAAATATCTAACTAAACAAAACCCTATACTATACCATCAACCGTTCTTATTCTTTCTCACCACACAAGACATCCAAGACAAATACAAAAAAAACTCTCTCTCTCTCTCACATCTCACCAAGCCATCCAAGTTCCAACCAAGATCAGCCGCCGTCGAGGCTCACACAACCCGAGCCATACCTGATTGCTGCCGCCGCCTCCGCTTGCTACCGCTGCCGATAGATGCTGCCACTACCGACGCTGCCAAAGCCAATCAAGTATGTTTTTTTTTTAATCTTTTGTTTTATTATTATTATCTATCGATTCCTATCCTATGTTTGTGAAGTTGTGAACGGACATTTTTTATACCTGATATCTGCTATATTGAACGCCCAAACAAATTGTTTATTTATTAAGCAATATGATAATCATAGTTTTATATTTTGGTTTGTGATTTTACTCTGAATGTGTGTGTTGGTGTGTATTTATAGGATTTTGTTCAAAAATATTTTTGTTCAAAAACAAAAACATTTTTGTTTAAAACAATCCCTAAAAAAATGTTCAATATTTTTTTAAAATAATATAATTAATTAATCTTAAGACCGACAAATTAAACCGAACTGATCTTGTAAAAAATCGAACCGAATAGGGTCGGTTAACCAACATTATCATGCGAGGGTTCTCTTCTTTTAGGTCTCTTTATGCTAATCCTACAAGTTATATAGTAAATATGATTAATTTACATATAATTAAGATAACGTATTATTAAACTAATAATATTTACAGATTATGCTTTAAATAATTTACATAATCATGCGAGGGCTTTCTAGATGTAAGTTAATAGTTTGATTAACTAAATTAATGGAATTCCTTAAAATGGAATTTATGTTAAATAATGCCCAAAATAGAAATGTTAAGAGGTCATATCGTCTCTTATTCGTTTCGTGTCAAAATCACCTCTTTCCAAATCCACCAGTTATGCATTATGTATCTACCTTGTCATGTATTATCGAGTTCACATTATGTTTTGGTCGTGTTCAATCTGTCTATTGACGAGTCATGTAGAGTAATTCTATTAACTCGCTAAAATATAAACCCGATTCATTTTTGTACTCTGAATCATTAAACCCGCTAAAAATTCGTGTCGTATTATTTGATCGTGTGAGGTTTTACAAAATCGCCCCCTTGAGAAACAAAACACCACTTACCACCCCCATAAGTTTTGATGGTGCATAGCCCATAGGCCATGGGCCATACCTAAAAGAAACAATTTAGGCCCTTTTAAGTTACTTTACTTACTTACATCCAAGCCTAACGGCTTCTAAACCCCTCTCTCTCTCAATTAGCAAGCAGCAAAATGGGGGGCAGAGGAAGAAGGTCTCGCACTCAGAGAAAACATTTCAGTGAAAACAGAGAGAATGTTTGGAAGCGTTCAAAATCTGAGGATGATAACAATGAGAAAAAACCTGCCTGGGAACCCTTTGCCACCCAAAACCCCTCTTTCGATAATTACTACAAGGTACAACCTAGTTAACACTATATTATAATATTATTACATTATATCTAACTATTATTATGATATGTATGTATAGGAGCAAGGGGTAGTTACCCTAGAAGAGTGGGACACTTTTATTGAGTTTCTTAGGAAACCTTTGCCAGCTGCTTTTAGAATCAATTCCAGGTAATTTATGCCTCATTAACTGATCTTCACTGTTTTAGGGTTTTAACAGATTAGATAATGCAAAAAAAATCCATAATCATTAAAATCAAGCCATTTACTAAAACAATAATGGATCATGCTTCTTATCCAATGGCTTGAGTGAATCTAATTTATCATCTTCCCCCCATTATCATCATCCCCTTTTCCATCGAGTCATCATCACATCTAATGGCGGTTTCATCCGCGTCATAAGAATCAACATCAATTCAATGTTTTAAATCGCGGTCGCGCAAGGTGTTGCGTTTTGGCTTTCGGGCTCGAGTCACGCATCGCGCAAGCAATTCGTGCAATTCAGTTTTTTTATTGGAAAAACATATAAAATAACATTTTAAACTGAAATTTATAAAATAATTAACATTTTAAACTGAAAATTATAAATCAAATAAAATTTTAAGCTGAAACTTTGTAAATAGGTAACATTTTAAAATGAAAATCACAAGTTATACATTTTAAACTGAAAATTATAAGGGCAATTTACAGATTGGTCCCTTGATAACAATTTTTAAAAATTTAAGGACAATTTACTATTAGGCCACTAGTGTGGACTTCTACAAGAAGAGAATTAGCGGATGTAAGTGTTTAAAATTTGTTAAAATTCCTGTAGTGTTTAAAATTTGTTAGTGAGGGACCTAAGCTGAAATTTGTCAAAATTCCTTGAGTGTTTAAAATTTTCCCCATATTATAAAAACAAATAACATTTTAAATTGAAAATTATAAAAACAAATGACATTTTAAGCTGAAATTTTGTAAATAAGTAACATTTAAACTGATAATCATAAGATATTAACAATTTAAACTGAAATTTAATAAAACAAATAAACATTTTAAACTCAATTTTTTAAAACAAATAAACAAATAACATTTTGACCTGTAAATTACAAAAACAAATAACATTTTAGGCTGAAATTTTGTTAAATAAGCAACATTTTAAACTGAAAATTATAAGATATTAAGAATTTTAAACTGAAATATATTAAAACAAATAAACATTTTAAACTGAAAAAAAAAAAATAACGTTTGAAGCTGAAATATTGTAAAAAAGTAACATTTTAAACTGAAAATTATAAAATATCAACATTTTAAACTGAAAATATAAAATGAGTAACATTTTAGGCTGAAAATTATAAAACAAATAAAATGCCCAAAAGCGCACAACAAAAACGACACAGTTCTAAAACGCACAGTTAGCTTACCAATTGTGCAAAATAGCGCACGATTGCGTGCCACGTCACCCAAAAGCGCACACTTTTTAGGAGTCGCGCGAAGGAAAATGCACAATGTCGCGTTTTCCCAGCGCCAAGCGCAATAGCGCCCATTCGTGTTCTCGATCGCGCGCAATTAAAAATGATCAGCATCCATACATCCTTCTTCATCCACCAAGTGCCCCTTTTCTTTATCTATAAGATAAAGTAGCTCAAACTCTTTACTAAAACAATAATGGATCATGTTTATCCGATTGCTTGAGTGGATCTAATCCCCCATCCTCCCACCATCATCATCATCATAAGAGGATTTTCCATGGAATCAATCATCATATCTAATGGTCGTATCATCCTCATCATCATAACAGTCAACATTAACACATTCTTCATGCACCAAGTGCCCCTATCCTTTCCTTTATTTATAAGATAAAGTATACAAATGAGTATGTAATCTTTTTAAATAAGTCTATATATTTAATAAAAAAAACTTTATTCAATAGTATTTTTTTCTTTTAGTGTCCAGCAGTAAATTTTCCCTTTTTCTTCCTCGTCTTCCTCATGCATGTTCATGCCTAAGAGGCCCCCATCCCCCCATTATATCATCCGTCACCCCGGTGGCATATGTCATCACCGAGGCATCCGTGAATTTGAGATTCATCATCTTTCCTCGCAACTCACTCATCATCCGACAATAGATTTTCAATAACCATCGAGAGAGAGGGAAAAGATAGGGGAGAGAGAGAGAGAGCTAATCGTTGATGGTTCCAACAGTTTCCCAACAACCCACATTAGCGTAGGGTTTGGTAAGTAAAAATGTTTGCGACAATAGTTTCTTTTACTTTTAGTTAGTTTTGTCCTTTTTTTAACCGACTTAAACAAAAATGCCTCGCCTCAACTGCCCTTCCTTAAGGCGGACTGCCTCTACCCGCTGAGGCGTAAGCCTCATATTTAGCACTTGAGGCTTAAGCCTAGATGCGATTTTTTTTCCGATTCGCCTTGAAGGATTTGTAAAATATTGGAGCCATCAATCTCGGTTGGTGAATAGTGCTATGCATTAGTTGGTTCATCTAATGAGAAGTGAGAAGTTATTAGATGAACACTTGAGCAAGAAAGGAATGGTGATGGTGTGTCGGCTGATGTGATAGACATGTGGATGATATGACTACATGTTGTCGTTTCAGTAAAAGAGTGTGTGTGTGTGTGGGGTGGGGGGGTGTAATGATAGCTTTATAGGGGTAGTATTGGTATATCGATGGTTGTACTGAGAGTTGGTATTGATTATGGCTTCTCAGATTGATTATGACCACAAACCACCATAGCACCATGGCGACGGATCACCAAAGTAGGCACATAATCTACCTAGAATATCAGCACAAGACCAACAACCAAAAGCTCATGGAATTGACCCCCAAAATTATGTCCAAGACTAGGGATTACATTGGCAGGAGTATCTCATCAACATTTTTTTGTTTTTTTCTGTTTGGGGGGAGGAGGTGGGGTGGTGGTGGAAGGGGTGATCCTCCCTTGGATCCTTCACTGAGTTTTGGAGTAGCTTTTCTAATGATTTATCTGCATGTCCGGTCAATGAGAATATAGTACGGCATCAATTGAAATTACGGGGTTAATATGCTGATATAGTAGATTCATAATTTACAAAGCAAAAAATGGAAGGCGTTGCATTTTTAGTTCTGCTTACTAACTGGAATACCTGGATAATATGGAAATTAAATATTTCTACTTCATAGCTCTTTTTAATTTTTATTATTACTACTAACTGGAATACCAGGATAATATTGGATACACGGTATATCTACATCATACTTTTTCAATTTTCATATCAGAAACATAAAAATCACATTAAATTCTGGCTCCCCTGAGCTGTATGGTTTGGACTACCGAGAACTCCGGATATATCTTGAAATTTGTGTGGAGATTCAGGCTACATATCGATTTGTGTTGAAAGGGCCCATTGAAAGTTACCACACTTGTGACAGTGGATTGATTAAAAAATGCCATTGCCATAAGTTTATCAATGCTCAAGTTTATAAAGGTTAAAAAAAAGATAGGAAAGGATATGATGAGATCACTTTTGAAATAAGAATATGGCCTTTTTCTGTGCAGCAGATACGAGAAATGATAAATACATCGCCGTGTTTGCGTTTTTATACAAGCTTTATGTTTGTATGGAAATCCTCAAGTTTATAGTTTGCTTCCCTGGTGCTAAGATTAACTGTGACCCGGTCTATTTATGAACTCTCATTAACTGGTGTAGTTTTGATTATGGACCTTTTTTAGTTTCAATGATCCACAGTACATCAGTACTATGTATGTTATTAGTCCATGCATTTTGCAAGTCTTCCACAGCTCAAGCAAAACACATGGTCAAACAAAAAGCGTGTAAATCAAATTGAGAACAAATGGAAAGTGCCTTGTGTAAAGAACGGTCTTACATTAATATTTGTTTGCACTTCTCTTTGGGGAGTAATGTAAGGGATGTAATCGACTCCAATTCCTTGCTTTTGAGAGGTGGATTGTTTGAGGTGGAGGCATCATGTTAGTGGATTCTTCTCTGTTCACTCTTGTTTGGCTGTGTAAAATTTGGATAAGGTTTGATTTAGGTCAACTGCTATTGCACGTGTATAAGGGCCGAAGGGATGGTGGATCATTCGTTGATATATTGTAGGATGGCCCAGAATGTGGGAAACCTTTTTCATTCATTTATTTCTTATTATTATTATTATTTGGCCTCATTTCTATCGCGTGGGTTATTCTTGGACTCATATTCTCTTAATTTAGTGCTTGACCGGTGTTTGATTGGAAAAGGAGGGGATCTTTGGAGATTGCCTCGTTCTGTCTGATTTGGTCTGTTTGATCCAACTTTCACTCTCAAAGCCCTTCAAAGGGAGGTAGGGAAATGTAACAAGCTTGAAAGAAGGTGAATAGTGTGCATAAATTATGATGCACGGTTTTGAGGTTAATTTTCCTTCCTTTCAAGGATGATTGCCTGTGGTCAAATGTGGATATAGTGGAATTCCTTGGAGATCTTGAGCGGGGAGGGTAATTGTCCACGTTTTTATGGGTTATTTGGAATAAGTCCAATGGTCTTTAACCCCACTTTTTGCCTACTTTTGAATTATATCTCGAGCTTTATTTAAATTTGCAATGGCCCCTCAATAGTGTCACAAAAGATCCTTGGAAAGAGTTGTAAAAACTAGGTTGAGGGTATATTGCAAAGTATTTCAAGATTAGGGGTGTAATTCAAAACCGGCCAAAAAGGTTGTGGTTTAACTCAAAATAACCTTTTCAAAAAAATATTGTTTTTTTTTCCTTTCTAATTTTCAATTTACTTTTATTCTTTATTTCTATTGGGGCCTTTTCTATTTGTTGTTTGATAGATACTTTTTATATAATCGCTCTATACATGGTTGCACGCCTTGGCACTCCTTGGCACTCCTTTATGTGATTTTCTCAATTAAAAATAGAACAAAATATGCAATTTCATTGGGCAACAAGCAATAATTTGGAATCTCCCCGTTAGTTTGAAGTTTTAAATATTAATTTGAAGCTTTAAATAACCGAAACTTGTTTATATATATATGTATATATATTTTGATAAATGGAACTTGTTTATATATATATACTAGTGGATGCCCGTGCCCGAGGGCACGGCGATAAATTTGCCCCCTGTAATAATAAAACCCAGCCATAATAACCCGCCTTTTTAAAAAAAAATAAAAACATTTAAAAAAAATTTATTTAAAAAAAAAATATTTTAATAAAAAAAATAATAAAATAATAATGTATATATGTATGCATGCAACACATAAAATGCCATGCATGAGTTACTATTCATAACACCATTGCCCCATAATATATAGATATATATTCATCTAGTTTTCTTGTAAATTTGCAGTAGTCAGTTCTGTGCGGACATCCGGTCACAGTTAGAGAATGACTTTATGAAATCTCTTCATTGTGAGGTTCGATCAGTTGGACTTTACTTTTCTGCATTGATGATATATTTGTGTTTCTGATGCAACGGATAAAAAATGGTCACTGTTTTAATTATTTTTTACCCTTTTTGCCTTTGTTTAGGATACAAGCGGGAATGAAGTGCATCCCATAAGACCACTGGCTTGGTACCCAGCAAATCTTGCGTGGCATTCAAATTTTTCTCGAATGCAGCTGAGGAAAAACCAATCCCTTGAGCGGTAAGTGGAGCATTTATTGATAATCTGAGCTTAGTTTTTTTCAAAAGGGTAGATATTGTATATGTAAAATTATGCAATATTAAAGGAAAAATAGTGTGGTTGCCGTATGCGGGACCAGATATTTCAGATGCCACAGGAAAATTTTCTACTAAAAAACTATCCAACACTCTAATATTGAATGCAGACAGGTCTTACTCAGTTGGAAGTGTTGATGCTGTTTTTATTTTATTTATTTTGAAGAAAGAGGGTGTGTATGTGTGTGTCAAGAAGAACAATGCAAATTTACTGAACTTTCAGCCTTTTGATAGCTAGGAGGGGGGGTGGCAATTTGTGTATTTACGTCCGGTTTGACCGACACGACATGACAAGGGTTTTTGGACGCGAACACGACACGACTTTGTATTTTTTTAATCTGACACGAACATGACCTGTATAAAACATTGGCAAAAGACGCGACTGACACAATTTCTTAAATTTTACGCTTAATTAAGCAAAAATAGACACGATAACCCGAATAAAAATACGATTAACACGACAAGATATGATAACACGACTCATAATTTTGACACGAAAACGACACGACTTTGTGTCAAAATGACCAGACACGCGCCAACACGAACACGGCATAGTGTTAATTTCGGGTCAATTGTCTAAATTGGACACCAACCTTACTGATAGCATTCTCCGGTCCCATTTTTTCTTTCAAAGCAAGAAAAGGGGATCGGAGAATGAAGATTTATTAAACAGGTCTTTTTTATCATTTAGTAGATATATTAGTTTTTATTGCTGGTAAGAAGTGACAAATTAAGGGCCAAAGCTCTCAAGAATCTACGATATTATATCACATGTAACAGTTACAGTTAATATTTTCCATTAAGGAGCTTGGAGTGATTATTATCACTATTATTCTCTTTTGAGCAACATGATTATCATTGTTACTCACATTGCCATTATACAAAAAACAAAGATGATGTTTCTTGTATAAACTTTTAACATTGTACTTTCATGCATCTATTATCTTTTGATTCATTAGTATCTTTATGGATCATATTCTGAGTTAGATCTGACGGATGAAGTATGGTTCCAGTTCATGTTGCAATGTGATTTTGAAAAATAGAGATGTGGGTTTTTGATTTGTGGAGTAAAAGTACTCCATCCATCTTAAATTAAAATTCAATAAGAAAATACTAATTTTGATGTAATCAATGGTCAATATCAAAAGTAATTCATTATGCAAGTTCGTTCACTGGTATTAAAAAAAAGACACTTAGGAATGGGCTAGATTATAGCATCTACTAAGAAGAGTTTCTTTTTTATATATTGCGACTTTTTTGTAGATCTATGTTAAGTTTTAAAATGTGCAATTAGTCAATTGTGCGTATAGTTTAACTAATATTGCATTCAACTTCAAGTTCCATACGATTGTTTATTCAACATTTCATGCATGTTTTCTTTTATTATGTCATTGTATTTTCTTTTATGTTAGTATTTAGAGGTAAGGAGTAGTAAAGGCAATAAGGGCATTTTTGTAATTAGAATATTAGTTTAAAGCCTAAGCTACTCCTCCCCTTTAAATACCTCCCTTGTATTCCTCATTTGAGGACAACTCTCCATTTTAAATATCAGAAATCTCTTGATTCTCTCTCAAAAAGTTAGGGTTTGGTTTTTTTCCTTGGCCATTGACGCGTAGTTTACGTCAAATTGGTATTAGAGTGAGGTGTCGCTCTAACATTGGTGTTTAGTGTATCGGTGTATTCCTCCAACTTTCAAAACCCTAACCCTAGTTTACCCCCCCTAGTCTACCCCCTGCCCAACCCTCTCCGCTGCTGCCCCAAACAACCCTTTCCCCACTTTACCCCACCCCGCTGCCCCCTGACACCCCTTTTTCCAGCCACACTACCCCTGACGTCACCCCCCAGCCCACTAACTCCTGCCGCCCAGCCCCTCGTACCTCACTGAGACCCCTACCCCACCCGCCGACCACCCCACTGCCCAACAAAACCTGCCGACCCTTCCAAACAGCCTCACCGCTATCCAGAAGCCCTCCCCAGCCCACTTGACAGCAACAAAAAATCCCAAACTTGCTCCCCCAGGCCCGACACCACCCCTGGTGGTCGCCCTCCCTCCTGCCCTCCAAAATCGCCCCGAAAACCTAGGGTATTGCCCTATTTTTGCTCCAAAATCACTTGGGTTGGCCCATCCAAACCTAAACCCAAACCCATCTAGATGCTTCAAAACGTTGATTTTTGACCAGCCCAGCCCCTCGTACCTCCCCTGAGACCCCTACCCCACCCGCCGACCACCCCACTGCCCAACAAAACCTGCCGACCCTTCCAAACAGCCCCACCGCTGTCCAGAAGCCCTCCCCAGTGTGACACCCCAACTAATTAAATACCGGGTAGCTACTCCTTTATTAAATTAAATCAAAATGCCAAGTTGGCTCAGTTAATAGCATCACTGTCGAAAACATTTTATTATTACTAACCACCTAGTATTTAAAGAGTAAGTTGTCAAATTTTAATTAAAGCCTGATTAACATGCAGAAAAAAGATTTAAAGCAAGAATAATATCACCATTCACCATAACGAAATACTAGAATAACCATCACATGATATAAATAAATCCGGAGGAAAACTCCTCACAACAAAACCCACAACTGAAATAAGTAACGAAATACAGAATACTGAATCAATACATGCCAAAGTCTGAAAAACTGAAATGGAAATGTCTCTAATAGAATTTGGGCAACATGCCCTACAACTGAGGAATACTGAACATGGAATCCAAATGATAGAAGCGTCTAAAAGCAAATCCCTGTAAGTTTCACAAACAGCTACAGCTCGTCACCTGAATGAGAATCCTATGCATGGTGTCCTTGTGGCTGGGCACCTAAAATGGTTTTTACAAAAATAGATTTGAAAGCAAATGGGTCAGAGCCCGAAAGTGGAAAACATTTTGAAAACAACAAGTGTTTTAATAACATTAAAACATTAAATGCAAAGTACATGTTAGGACGTGCACTCACATGAAATTCTCACCTCTCGACTACATGTGCACTCCTAACGTACATTACCCATCTAAAAGACACATATAACTAACCAAAACGTAATAAGTTCTACCTCTTACTACTCGATTCCCATATTACATTCTAACGTTATCAAATAATTAGAGGGCTTCACTTAAACTCAGATTCTCATTTAATAATATAGTTCACTATCAGTTAACTCGTTATGTTTTCTCAAAACAATACCATAATATTATTCACAATGTTAACAATGAAAGTTCCCATTAATTAAGTGTATATTATGCGCATCATAAATATACAGTACAAGCACCCCGAGACTAGCTGTGGTGCATACATACTCTGCTATCCATCCCGGTACATCACGTACATAAGGATCACATATTCCGAATCTCTCAGGAATAGTTCACAGATAACAACATCACAAATAATGGAGGCGAACACAGTCACATCACATGGGTCACGCACATACCTGTGTTCCCACGATCAACAGACTTATTAACATCCCAATAAGTCCTTCTCTGACCTATGTTCATCGAGGTAACCAGTCTAAATCCGGGCAACACAAGGATTAGTGGGCCCTAAGCGAACGCAAACCTCCCGTGATAGCAAGTATGGTAGGTATGTCATACACATAAAATCAATACATATACTAAGTATGCACACGTCTTAGTAATCACCATAATATATTGGTATAGATCTCTTCTCGTACTGACATATAATACTACACCATTTATATGTTACCAATTAATATAATAAGCTAGGCTGTCAATAGTTCTCGCATCGTAATAGACACTCACGTCCTACTCATATTTTCCTTTAGGTTCAAACTACACTTCTAGGTTTGACTCCTCGTTATATCCCCAAACATCCCAAATATATCAATTACTCATCAAGGAAAGGTTATTTCTACCTATACACACGGTTACGGCGCACTCGGGATCAAAACAGGCTAAAAAGCCTAAACTGTCAACTCGTTCGAAGTCTCGTTCGAACGAGGCTGTTCGAACGAGACTTCGTTCGAACGAACTGAGTCTTCTAACGAGATCTCGTTCGAACGAAGTGGGCTTTCTAACGAGATCTCGTTCGAACGATTTCATCGAACGAACTTCACCCTCGTTAGAAGTCAATGGTCAACTCGTTAGAAGCTCGTTCGAACGAGCTCGTTCGAACGACCTGGGCAGGTCTTCTAACGAGTGGCCAGTTTCAAGCCCAGAATTCCTTATTTCGTTTTTCACCAATTTCTACACCTCAAATCTCAATCAAAATTCGTCCCAACAATGTTTTAAGGTCCCTAATCATCCCTAAACATATCAAGGTTATATACTAACGTATTTTAAAGAATCAATTCATCCTAATCATCATCAATTCATCCTAATCTCTACACTATTTCCCCAATTTCAAGAACATAAACCCTAAGATTATAAATCATCAATTTCCAGAAATAAATCTGTTTTTATAACACATAAACTTATGATTCTCTTAATTCGATCTTCCAATAACATTTCTACATGCAAACCTATCTCCAAAATTTATTAACAACTCTAGTTTCATGGGTTTTCAATTATCTCCCAATTAATTATGATATTTGGATAGTCTAAGCATGGAAGAAGCATTTACTGCATAAAAACGTAAATTAAACCACTTGCCTTGATTCAATCTCAGATTTTGATGACGATTTGATGAAGCTCTCTCTCTCTCTCCAAACTTTTCTCCTCTATCTCTCTCTTTCCAAGCTTTCTTCTCCAATAGCTATGGTGGCTAGGGTTTGTTTTGGGAAAATATTAGAAACCTAAATTCTAATAACCTACGTAGCCTATTGGGTTAACATGGGTTGGTTAGTGGTTTAGTGGTTCAAATCCACATCAGATATAATTTACTAATTTTCGTCACTTTTAATTCCCAAGAATACAAAATTACCAAAATACCCTTTATGTTGCCAGTATGGCCTAAAAATACCCCGGGACCCAAACTAAACCCCCGGCTAGTGTTTTCTGACTATCTCGACCCTTCCGGACGCGTTGGCGCACTCAAAACGACCATACGGTTAATAGAATTTAAATTCACTTTTATAATTAAAATAATTATATCCTGACGCGACTGTCTCACGCGTCCCAATAAAATGTCCAAATTGCCGTATATAAATCTCACGACAATTTTCATAATCCAATATTCATATATCATCATATATACTCAATATAGGCAAATACCGATTCACATCTCGCTAGTATTTTCTCCGGATTAATTCCCAATTAATTATCATTTAATTAATTAATCCCAAAAATAAATATCGCCAAAAATACGGGGTATTACATACTTCCCCCCTAATAACAGAATTTCGTCCCGAAATTCGAAACTAGAAAGTACCTGATAAAAACAACTTTGGATAACGTTCGCGCATCTCATCCTCGCGTTCCCATGTGGACTCCTCGACATTGTGATGTCGCCACTGAACACGCACTAACGGAACTATCTTTTACCGCAGCTTCCTCTCACTTCGGTCCAAAATAGCAATCGGCCCCTCCTCGTAGGAGCTATCAGGCTGTAGATCAATCTCCTCCAAAGCGATGTGAGAATGAGTCAAATCGTCTCTGAGATATTTCCTTAGCGAGGAAATATGAAACACATCGTGAATCCGGTGTAAATGCTCCGGTAATCCGAGTCTATACGCAACTGGTCCAATCCGCTCAATAATAGGAAACGGCCCCACATACCTCGGTGCCAACTTCCCCTTTTTTTTTTTTTCCGAAACGCATAATCCCCTTCATAGGAGATACTCTGAGCAAAACCTGGTCCCCACTTGGAACTCCCTGAAAGATCTCTTCGCATCAGCATAACTCTTCTGCCGGTCTTGAGCTACCCGAATGCGACTCCGAATCAACTCAATCCTTGTCGAAGTATCCTGAATCACTTCCGGCCCAAGTAGTTTGTTGTCCCCCACCTCCAACCAACATGCTGGGGAACGACAAGGCCTACCGTACAACGCCTCAAACGGAGCCATGCCATTAGTGAACTGGTAGGAGTTATTATAAGCAAACTCTACCAGTGGAAGGTATTGCTCCCATCCACCTCCAAAGTCAATAATGCACATGCGTAGCATGTCCTCCAACATCTGATTTGTGCGCTCGGTCTGCCCATCGGTCTGCGGATGATAAGCCGTACTCAACCGCAATTCCGTGCCCATGGCTTCCTGGAAACTCTCCCAAAACCGCGAAACAAATATCTTGTCTCTGTCAGACACGATATTTAGTGGTACACCGTGAAGTCTCACAATCTCTGAAATGAAGAGCTGAGCATACTGTCCCGTAGTGTAGTCAGTCCTTACGGGTAAAAAGTGAGCAACTTTGGACAACCTGTCCACAATTACCCAAACGGAGTCGTGACCCCTCTGCGACGTAGGCAACCCCGTGATAAAATCCATGGATATGCTCTCCCACATCCACACCGGGACCTCCAACGGCTGTAGAAGTCCTGTCGGTCTCTGATGATCCACTTTTACTAGCTGGTAAGTGGCGCATTTCGAAACAAACTCAGCAATATCTCTCTTCATACCGCTCCACCAATACTGCCGTCTCATGTCTTGGTACATTTTGTCCCCTCCGGGATGTACCGCGAACCGTGAGCCGTGCGACTCTGCCATCACCTCGTGTCGCAATTCCTCCCCTTCCGGAACCACCAATCTCTCATTGAAGCGTAATCCCCCGTCTGAGCTAACGGTATAGGACTCGGCTCCCTCTGCTAGTAATCGAACTATCTGCTCCTGAAAGAACGAGTCACTAGCCTGTGCCCGTACTACCTTCGTGACAATCTGCGGTGTAACTGTCATCACAGACATGAAAGATCGGGCCACTGCATCCTGGTGTCCCAACTCCTTCCACTTTGCCTTCCACACCCCTGCCACCTCATCTGCTGGCCTACGGCTCAACGCGTCTGCTACCACGTTAGCCTTACCCGGGTGATACTGGATATCGAACTGGTAGTCCTTCACAAACTCAAGCCATCTCCTTTGCCGCATGTTCAACTCCTTCTGCGTGAACAGGTACTGTAGGGACTTGTGGTCCGTGAACAATTGGAACTTCTCCCCCAAAAGATAGTGCCTCCAAATCCGTAGGGCAAATACCACTGCCGCCAACTCCAAATCATGCGTGGGGTAATTCTTCTCACGAGGCTTAAGCTTACGGGAAGCATAAGCTATGGCCTGTCTCTCCTGCTGCAATACACCTCCAAGTCCTTGCAAAGACGCATCGGTGTAAACCAAATACTCAACTCCCGGTCTCGGCAATGCTAACACAGGTGCTGAGGTCAATTTATCCTTCAACTCATCGAATGCCAACTGACAGGCATCACTCCAGATGAATGGCACACCCTTACGAGTTAGATGTGTCAAAGGACCTGCAATCTTCGAGAATCCCCGAATGAACCTCCTGTAGTATCCTGCTAGGCCCAAGAAACTACGAATCTCTGTCGGTGTCGTGGGCTGTCCCCACTCCCTCACCGCGGATACCTTCCCCGGATCAATAGATATCCCCCGGTCGGAAATAATGTGTCCCAAAAACTGGACCTCCTACAACCAAAACCCGCACTTCTCATATTTTGCATACAACTCGTTCTGACGAAGTGTCTGCAAAACTTGCCTCAAATGCTCGACGTGCTCCTCCTCTATCTGGGAGTAAACCAGAATATCATCGATGAAGACAATGACAAACTGATCTAGGAAATCCCTGAACACTCTATTCATCAAGTCCATAAACACTGCTGGAGCGTTGGTCAAACCAAAAGGCATAACCCGAAACTCGTAAGAACCATATCTCGACAAGAACGCAGTCTTCGAGACATCCTCCTCCCTGATACGCAACTGATGGTATCCCGATCTCAAATCAATCTTTGAGAAGAAAGAAGCTCCTCTCAACTGGTCAAATAGGTCATCGATTCGAGGCAACGGATACTTATTCCGTATCGTGACCTTGTTCAACTCCCGATAGTCCACACACAATCTTAGTGAACCGTCCCTCTTCTTCACAAACAAAACTGGAGCGCCCCAAGGTGAGGTACTCCTGCGAATAAAGCCCTGACCTAACAGCTGCTCTATCTGATCTCGTAGCTCTCGCATCTCTGCCGGAGCCATACGGTACGGTGCGCGTGCTATAGGTCTCGTATCTGGCAGTAAATCTATCACAAAGTCTATCTCTCGACTGGGGGGTAGGCCTGGTATCTCCTGAAACACATCCGAATACTCTTTAACAACTGGGATCGAATCTAAAGGAATCACAACCTCCTTAGAGGTATCCTCCTCTATGTAATACAGATGAGCGGTCGAACCTCCCTCTGGGCGAGGCATCGCCACTACAAACATCTCTTGCCCCGGAATGGCAAAAACAATGCTCCCACTGAAGCAATCAATCATGGCTCTATAATCAGCGAGCCAATCCATACCTATAATCACATCGTGAACATGCATATCTAATACCAACATGTCTGCAGGTAATACCAAACCACCAATCTCTACCCCCACTCCCCGGCATATAAAGAATATGAGTGACCCATTCCCCAATGGTGAGTCGACACACGTCACTGTGCTCTCCGCTGTGGCTAACAACCCTAAAGCCTTCGCGAAATGTGTAGCTATAAAACAATGTGTAGCCCCCGTATCAAACAATACCCGACCCATAGTGCCATGGATAGGAAACGTACCCTCAATCGCGGGTGGTGCCTGCGGAGCTGCTGCCTGGTGGACGTTATAGACACGTCCATACTGTAACTGCCCCTGCTGCACAGGAACTGCTGGAATAGCTGAAAGAGCTGGCACCTGGGCTGGAGCTGGAAGAGCGGGTGGAAAAAGTGGCCTCTGTGGCTCATGTCGAGCACCCTGCTGCTGCTGCGGGGCCCTGCCCCTATCAGGACAATCCTGACGTTTGTGGCCAATCTTACCACAAATGAAACACTTCCTTTGGAAGTTTCCCCCTCGCTGTCCATGCTGACCACGACCCTGGTGACCGTTATCATTTCTGCCCTGGCATTGCTGGCCCTGTTGAAACTGTTGATGACCGTTCTGTCCCTGCTGCACTGGAGCTACTGGAAAGGTTGGTAGGGCTAGTACCTGAGCTGGTGCTGTGAGAGCGATTGTAAAAAGTGGCCCCTGTGGATCATTACGGGCACCCTGCTGCTGAGGAGCCCTAACACCCTCTGGGCAATCCTGACGTTTATGGCCATGCGTGCCACACACAAAACATCGGCCTCTGAAGTTACTCCCCCTCTGACTCTGCCGCTGACGGTGTCGTCCTTGCAGACTTGGAACTTTATTCCTCTTTCGAAAATGCTTCATATTACCACGTTGTTGATTAGAACCGACTCGGTCTTGGGTAGTTTGTTGTCGAATTTTCGGGGTCCTCGCACATTTGTCAGCTTTATTCACATGCATTTGGCTAACCTCTCTAGGTCTTTTGCCTCCTTTAAGTTGTATGCTGCGTTCTTGGTATTGTAAAACTGCAGTGGTAACTGCTTGTGCCACGATACCCGCTAACTCGGCGGTTGATATTCTTTCCGGGGATACCCGAGGTGTGAGTCGATCTTGCCCGTTGATTCCCTTAACCGTTTGAGCTAGTTCTTCTTGACGGTCCATTTGAAAATTTAAGTATATTTGGATGAGTTCATCATTCAAATAAACAAACCGCGGAAGTACGAATTCCCAATGTACAGAGATGAACACAACATTCCTAATATTTAGGGCTCTATATCAAAGAAAGCTCAGCGGAAACAAAGTAAGCCGTACAGATCCTAAAGGACACTAGAACCTGATGCTCTGATACCACCTGTGACACCCCGACTAATTAAATACCGGGTAGTTACTCCTTTATTAAATTAAATCAAAATGCCAAGTTGGCTCAGTTAATAGCATCACTGTCGAAAACATTTTATTATTACTAACCACCTAGTATTTAAAGAGTAAGTTGTCAAATTTTAATTAAAGCCTGATTAACATGCAGAAAAAAGATTTAAAGCAAGAATAATATCACCATTCACCATAACGAAATACTAGAATAACCATCACATGATATAAATAAATCCGGAGGAAAACTCCTCACAACAAAACCCACAACTGAAATAAGTAACGAAATACAGAATACTGAATCAATACATGCCAAAGTCTGAAAAACTGAAATGGAAATGTCTCTAATAGAATTTGGGCAACATGCCCTAGAGCTGAGGAATACTGAACATGGAATCCAAATGATAGAAGCGTCTAAAAGCAAATACCTGTAACTTCCACAAACAACTACAGCTCGTCACCTGAATGAGAATCCTATGCGTGGTGTCCTTGTGGCTGGGCACCTAAAATGGTTTTTACAAAAATAGATTTGAAAGCAAATGGGTCAGAGCCCGAAAGTGGAAAACATTTTGAAAACAGCAAGTGTTTTAATAACATTAAAACATTAAATGCAAAGTACATGTTAGGATGTGCACTCACATGAAATTCTCACCTCTCGACTACATGTGCACTCCTAACGTACATTACCCATCTAAAAGACACATATAACTAACCAAAACGTAATAAGTTCTACCTCTTACTACTCGATTCCCATATTACATTCTAACGTTATCAAATAATTAGAGGACTTCACTTAAACTCAGATTCTCATTTAATAATATAGTTCACTATCAGTTAACTCGTTATGTTTTCTCAAAACAATACCATAATATTATTCACAATGTTAACAATGAAAGTTCCCATTAAATAAGTGTATATTATTCGCATCATAAATATACAGTACAAGCACCCCGAGACTAGTTGTGGTGCATACATACTCTGCTATCCATCCCGGTACATCACGTACATAAGGATCACATATTCCGAATCTCTCAGGAATAGTTCACAGATAACAACATCACAAATAATGGAGGCGAACACAGTCACATCACATGGGTCACGCACATACCTGCGTTCCCACGATCAGCAGACTTATTAACATCCCAATAAGTCCTTCTCTGACCTATGTTCATCGAGGTAACCAGTCTAAATCCGGGCAACACAAAAATTAGAGGGCCCTAAGCGAACGCAAACCTCCCGTGATAGCAAGTATGGTAGGTATGTCATACACATAAAATCAATACATATACTAAGTATGCACACGTCTTAGTAATCACCATAATATATTGGTATAGATCTCTTCTCGTACTGACATATAATACTACACCATTTATATGTTACCAATTAATATAATAAGCTAGGCCGTCAATAGTTCTCGCATCGTAATAGACACTCACGTCCTACTCATATTTTCCTTTAGGTTCAAACTACACTTCTAGGTTTGACTCCTCGTTATATCCCCAAACATCCCAAATATATCAATTACTCATCAAGGAAAGGTTATTTCTACCTATACACACGGTTACGGCGCACTCGGGATCAAAACAGGCTAAAAAGCCTAAACTGTCAACTCGTTCGAAGTCTCGTTCGAACGAGGCTGTTCGAACGAGACTTCGTTCGAACGAACTGAGTCTTCTAACGAGATCTCGTTCGAACGAAGTGGGCTTTCTAACGAGATCTCGTTCGAACGATTTCATCGAACGAACTTCACCCTCGTTAGAAGTCAATGGTCAACTCGTTAGAAGCTCGTTCGAACGAGTCGTTCGAACGACCTGGGCAGGTCTTCTAACGAGTGGCCAGTTTCAAGCCCAGAATTCCTTATTTCGTTTTTCACCAATTTCTACACCTCAAATCTCAATCAAAATTCGTCCCAACAATGCTTTAAGGTCTCTAATCATCCCTAAACATATCAAGGTTATATACTAACGTATTTTAAAGAATCAATTCATCCTAATCATCATCAATTCATCAAAACTCTACACTATTTCCCCAATTTCAAGAACATAAACCCTAAGATTATAAATCATCAATTTCCAGAAATAAATCTGTTTTTATAACACATAAACTTATGATTCTCTTAATTCGATCTTCCAATAACATTTCTACATGCAAACCTATCTCCAAAATTTATTAACAACTCTAGTTTCATGGGTTTTCAATTATCTCCCAATTAATTATGATATTTGGATAGTCTAAGCATGGAAGAAGCATTTACTGCATAAAAACGTAAATTAAACCACTTGCCTTGATTCAATCTCAGATTTTGATGACGATTTGATGAAGCGCTCTCTCTCTCTCCAAGCTTTTCTCCTCTATCTCTCTCTTTCCAAGCTTTCTTCTCCAATAGCTATGGTGGCTAGGGTTTGTTTTGGGAAAATATTAGAAACCTAAATTCTAATAACCTACGTAGCCTATTGGGTTAACATGGGTTGGTTAGTGGTTTAGTGGTTCAAATCCACATCAGATATAATTTACTAATTTTCGTCACTTTTAATTCCCAAGAATACAAAATTACCAAAATACCCTTTATGTTGCCGGTATGGCCTAAAAATACCCCGGGACCCAAACTAAATCCCCGGCTAGTGTTTTCTGACTATCTCGACCCTTCCGGACGCGTTGGCGCACTCAAAACGACCATACGGTTAATAGAATTTAAATTCACTTTTATAATTAAAATAATTATATCCTGACGCGACTGTCTCACGCGTCCCAATAAAATGTCCAAATTGCCGTATATAATTCTCACGACAATTTTCATAATCCAATATTCATATATCATCATATATACTCAATATAGGCAAATACCGATTCACATCTCGCTAGTATTTTATCCGGATTAATTCCCAATTAATTATCATTTAATTAATTAATCCCAAAAATAAATATCGCCAAAAATACGGGGTATTACATGCCCACTTGACAACAACAAAAAATCCCAAACTTGCTCCCCCAGGCCTGACACCATCCCTGGTGGTCACCAACCCTCCTGCCCTCCAAAATCGCCCCGAAAACCTAGGGTTTTGCCCTATTTTTGCTCCAAAATCACTTGGGTTGGCCCATCGAAACCGAAACCCAAACCCAAACCCAAACCCAAACCCATCTAGATGCTTCAAAACGTTGATTTTTGACCCGGCCGGCCCCTCATACCTCCCCTGAGACCCCTACCCCACCCGCTGGCCTATCCAAACCCAAACCCAAACCCATCTAGATGCTTCAAAACGTTGATTTTTGGCCCGGGAGGAGGTTTCTAGGGCTTGTTCGCGAGAAGAAAAAAAGAAGGAAATTTGTGGGATGCACTCAACTTTCAGAAAATTATTTTTGTTGCTCCACAAGTTTTTTTGGCAATTTTTTTTGGAGTTTCCTCACGAGTCCCCAATTTTTGAATGCTCGAGGATGAGCTTGGTCTTAAAAGGGGGAGTGTGATGGAAATGGGCCCTTTTTAGGGTTTTATAGCATTTTATTGTATTTTTATTATTTTCTTTTCTTTTATTATGTCATTGTATTTTCTTTTATGTTAGTATTTAGAGGTAAGGAGTAGTAAAGACAATTAAGGGCATTTTTGTAATTAGACTATTAGCTTAGAGCCTAAGTGATGTGAACTACACACGTCAATGACCTAAAAATCAAGACAATATATTTTCTAGAGAGAGAAACAAAAGAGTTCTTGTATTTCAAGAATTAAGGAATTGGGAGAGCTATTTATACGAGAGATATTACTTGCTAATCAAGTAATTGCCTAAAATGATTAAAAAGGACTAACTAAAAATAAAAGAATGCCTAATTAGTCCCAAACATGCTTGGAGGCTAATTAAGGAGAGAAAATGACTAAAAAGAGCTAAAAATAGAAATAAAAGGAAAAATAAAAGAAAAATAACAAAGTACTCCCATCATCCTCCCCGGCTTCAAAAAAGTTCATCTTCGAACTTGCAAAATTGGAGAATCGCTTGAGAAGTTCCAAAAATGTGCACAAAGACTTTTGAAGCAAAAAATATTTTCTTGAAAATTTGAGGAATTTTTTAAATTCTTGCTTTCAAGATCCATCTTCTCCCTCTTGGCTCTCTTGTCAACCATCCAAATATCGATCCCGTGGTCAAAAACCATTTGCTTGACCTCAAACCCTAGTTCTTGAGCTTGTGGGAGGGTTTTCTTGATGCTAGAAAAAGAGGCAGCTGTTTGACAGGATGGAAAGTGGGTTTGGGATGTCTATCCTTCGGGGTCAGAATGACCTTCAAGGGTCTTCTGGGTTGGTTTTTCTACTCGGGCAGCAGCTTTAAGGGGTTTATTGAAGTCGGCTGGACAATATAGGGGTAACCGTGGGTGCCTGTGATCTGTTAAGGGACCGTAGCATGAATTTAAGGGTTTACGGTGGGAGTCACAGGGATTAGGAGCAGATTGGGGTGCGTCAGCCACTGGAAATGAAGCCCGACATATCAGGGGTGGATTTCGGCCATTGTCGGCGGGTTCTGGCCCCTGATTTGTTACTTCCGGTGCCGGGATCTGTTCAAGATGGTCGTCGACATTTTCAGACTGTTTTTCGGGTCTATGGGGAGTGGTTTCCGAGGTTTCTTTGGTAGAAATGGTTGCAGAAGTGAGGGTGGGGCTATTTTGGGGGCTAGGGTTTTGAAATTTGGACAAAAAAATTTGAAAAATGTCATTTATTTGTTGTTTATCTCACGACTGGTCTCTATCAATTCTTGATTGCTTTTTCTTAACTCTTTGTTAATCTCATCTTGAATTCGCGTCGCCTTCTTAGTGGCCATTGAGAATGTAGGGGGCACAATTTGATATTCCACACACCGATACACACTAACACAAATGTTTGGAGCGACACCCGCTCTGATACCAATTTGACGTGAACTACACGTGAGTGACCTAAAAATCAAGACAATATGATTTATAGAGTGAGAAACAAAAGAGTTTTATATTTCGAGAATTGAGGAATTGAGTACAAAATGAGAATACAAGAGCTATTTATATGAGAGATATTACTTGCTAATCAAGCAATTACCTAAAATGACTAACTAAAAATAAAAGAATGCCTAATTAGTCCCAAACATGCTTGGAGGCTAATTAAGGAGAGAAAATGATTAAAAGGAGCTAAAAATAGAAATAAAAGAAAAATAACAATGGATTCCCATCACTAAGCTACTCCTCCCCTTTAAATACCCTCTTGTATTCCTCATTTGAGGACAACTCTCCATTTGAAATATAAGAAATCTCTTGATTCTCTCTCTAAAGGTTAGGGTTTGGTTTATTTTCTTGGCCATTGACGTGTAGTTTACGCCAAATTCGTATCAGAGCGAGGAGTCGTTCCAACATTGGTGTTTGGTGTATTGGTGGTGTATCGGTGTATTTTTATCTAATCGTACGCTACCTCCAATGGCTCCAAGAAAATCTAAACGACAACAAGAGATTAATAAAGATTTGAGGAATCAAATGGAAGAAATGGCACAACAAGAACAAGAAGAAGAAATCCACCAAGAATTGATGCGAAAAATGGATGCTCTCATCCAACTAATTTCCTCCAACTTGCAAAACCCTAACCCAAATCTACCCTCCTATCCAACCCTCTCCGCTGCTGCCCCAAACAGTCCTTTCCCCACTTTACGCCACCTCACTGTCCTGACACCTCTTTTTCCAGCCACCCTACCCCCGGCGTCCCCTCAGCCCACTAACCCTTGCCGCCTAGCCTCCCGTACCTCCCCTGAGACTCCCACCCCACCCACCGACCACCCCATTGCCCAACAAAATCCGCTGACCCTTCCAAACTGCCCCACCGCTGTCCAAAATCCCTCCCCAGCCCACCCGACAACAACAAAAAACCCCAAACTTGCTCCCCCAGCCCGACACCACCCCTGGTGGTCGCCTGCCTTCTTGCCCCCAAAACCGCCCCTAAAACCTAGGGTTCTGCCCTATTTTTGCTCCAAAATCACTTGGGTTGGCCCATCCAAACCCAAACCCAAACCCAAACCCAAACCCAAACCCATCTAGATGCTTTAAAATGTTGATTTTTGATTCGGGAGGAGATTTCTAGGGCTTGTTCGCGAGAAGAAAAAAAGAAGGAAATTTGTGGGATGCACTCCTCAACTTTCAGAAAATTATTTTTGCTCCCCCACAAGTGTTTTTGGCACTTTTTTTGGAGTTTCCTCACGATACCCCAATTTTGAAACGCTCGGGGACGAGCTCGGTTGTAAGAGGGGAAGAGTGATGGAAATGGACCCTTTTTGGGGTTTTATTGCATTTTATTGTATCTTTGTTATTTTCTTTTCTTTTATTATGTCATTGTATTTTCTTTTATGTTAGTATTTAGAGGTAAGGAGTAGTTAAGGCTATTAAGGGCATTTTTGTAATTAGAATATTAGCTTAGAGCCTAAGCTACACCTCCCCTTTAAATACCCCCTTATATTCCTGACAACTCTCCATTTGAAATATAAGAAATCTCTTGATTATCTCTCTAAAAGTTAGGGTTTGGTTGATTTTTTGTGACCATTGACGTATAGTTTACATCAATTTTGGTTTGTTTACTTCAGGTTCCACGAGTTTTTAAAGCTAGAAAATGAAATTGGGAACATTACAAGACAGGAGGCTGTCAGCATGGTGAGCTAAGTTTGAATTTTGTTCGCCACTTCGTATATGTAGTTGGAGTATCTCTTCCCCCCCCCCCCCCCCACACCTAAGAAAAAGGGCATTTTGCCATTTTCGAGCCACGTTAAGCGAGTTCACTTATATCTTACGATTGTTTTGACTCAGGTACCTCCATTGTTCCTCGATGTACGTCCGGATCATTTTGTTCTTGATAGTAAGCTACTTTATATGAATTTAGTGATATAAAAGTTAATTATCATTTTGAGCTTCTATCATAATCCTACTTAATGCTCTATCAAACTCCATCTGTCCCAAATTAGTAGTCCTTGATTGAAAGTCAATCACGTTGAGGAAATTTTTTACTTTCTAAGTTTATCCTCCCAAGAATTATAATCCCAATGCACTTGGACCATTGATTACCCATGAGTGATATTGGCATGGGTAACTTCGGAATCTCAGTTATTATATGCTATTTATGGAAACAGGACTCTTAATGCTCTTAATTCTGTCTGGACCAGAAAGGAAAACAAGATTATTAATTTGGGGCAGAGGGATATATATATATATATATCTATCATACGATGGTGTAAATTAAAAAAAAGTTGTACACCCTATAATAACATTTTATAGGATACTTAGTTGAAACAACCAACCGTTAGATTTGACATACTTGTTGTCTTCAAAAGGCATGCTAAATATCACGTCAATCGAATATTGATAAGGGTTCAAGTGGCATGATCACATTTTTCTGAATTTCTTAACTACTTTAAAACATATAATCATGATGAGGCACCAATTGATCTCCGATCAATTTGATTTTTGACATGCATAATCGATGTGAAATGACTATTAAATCTAACGGTTGGAGCATTAAATTATGTATTCGATAAAAAGTTATTGAAGGGTGTAAAACTTTTCTTAGTTTGCATCGGTGTGAGTTGAACCCTCCTATATATATATATATATATATATATATTTTCTTTTTTCTTTTTCCCTTTTCTTTACACCACTTTCTCTAGGAAAACTGGCCATCCATTTTTTTTTAAGATTTAAAAGCTATCGATGTAATTATATTCATAGTAACCGATGTTGGGATATTTTGACGACTTCCTTCTGTTTTATGTAGTGTGTGCAGCTCCAGGTTCGAAAACATTTCAGTTACTTGAGATGATACACCTGTCAACTCCACCTGGATCATTACCTAGTGGAATGGTAGTATTTTCTTTCTTTAAGTTCTACACCTAGCTTATGTGCTGTGTTACTTTCATGGTTTAAGGGCTCGCTTTTGGCCCAAGACCTGGCAGACCAGTTTTTCACTGTTAGGGAGGAGCAAAAATAATACATTGTTTAGAGGATCAATTTTTTTTTTTTATTTTTAAAAATAATAAAGATATCATGTACTTCCTGCATCTAATAATATGGTTGCCTTTTACACTGTTGTTGGTTTAGGTGATAGCAAATGACGCTGATGTCCAAAGATGTAATCTTCTTATCCACCAAACAAAGAGAATTTGCACAGCCAACTTGATAGTCACAAATCATGAAGCACAACATTTCCCTAGCTGTCATTTAAAAAAGAATCACGCAAATGACTCTGAGACTGGAGTTTTAAAGGAACCGAGTATCAATCAACTTCTGTTTGACCGTGTCTTATGTGATGTTCCATGCAGTGGAGATGGTACACTTCGCAAGGCTCCTGATATCTGGAGGAAATGGTAGTTGTTTTGTTTTCATTGCTTTTTGTCCTATTCAGTATTTTTTTTTGCCACCATTAATTTTGCCACATTTGGTTTGACCCCCATGATTTCCACTTCCTGGACTTTGACGCAAAAAGAACATAAATACTCATAAAGCTCACAGAAAGATTGTCACAAAGTGTCATATAAAGTGTATTTAAAGATGCTTTTTGGCGCCAAAGTCCAACAAGAAGTGAAAATAATGGGGTTAAACTAAATGTGGCAAAATAAATAAGGTCCGAACCCCATATAACCTCCTTTTTTTTGTAATTTTTATTGCATTGCTTAATTGAATACTCCCCCCTCTTTCTTCCAATACAGGAATGCTGGAATGGGCAATAGTCTTCATTGCCTGCAAGTTCAGATAGCAATGCGAGGTGAATTTTACTTTAATTTCTCCGTATCAATTAAGCTCAATACTACTATTTTACTGTGTCCTTGCTTTAAAATTTAGAGAATTGGGTAACCTATCCTTATTTGAACTTAAAAAGTTAAAACATTACTGTGCATTAAAGATAGATGACAGATCAGCTTGAATGGCCTAATTGGTCCTTCACTATGGACATCTTAAAAAAAACAAACAATTTGGTGATTTTATGTTTTGTAATTTCAGGTTTATCTTTGCTTAAAGTTGGCGGAAGGATGGTTTACTCAACTTGCTCAATGAATCCAGTTGAGAATGAGGCTGTGGTAGCTGAGGTAATGTATTATTTATTAGATTAGGACTTGTTTATAAACTGTCATGTGTTTTAGTTTCACTATGCATAGAACAATTTTGTTGTTTTAAATTTTCTAAAGGCAAGATAAGAAACAAAATAGAAAAAGAAAGACCCTTCAGGTTTCTGACAGTTTCATTTCTCAAGTCAGCAAGAGAAACGTCATATATGCTTTCGTACAAGGATAGGAAATCAAGTTAATTCATTGAATAACATGACACCTTTCAAGTTTTAACTGACCCAGTTTACTCGATAAAAATTGTCGGGTAAGTGGCATTGACGATTCCTTATGGAAAAAGACACTCTTAGGCACTCAGTTATCAAAAGCATTTTTGGTTTAGATGACACTGGTTGGGACTCTATAATAGCACTGGAGGGGTTCCTAGAAGCCCTTTGATCTGTGGCATTTAAAGTGGGGAGAACGTGTGGTTGGGATCTCAAAATTTTTAGTCTTAATTTCCTCTCTTTATCGTATTTCCTCTAACAAACCCCATTCCACTGTCAATATTTTTTTCTTGTAAAAACAACCTTGTTGTTTGGAATTTAGAATCTTTTGGAAACCTTGAAAATATTGAGACTTAGGTTTCCGTGCACGTCCTTGATCTTTCACAAGCGATTGGACTCGACCACAATTCTGTTGATAGTAGGAAGTGGGTTTTGGGTTGGGGGTGGTGGGGGTTAGGGTTTCTCGGTTCATTCGTACTTGATTTTCTTCATAATTTGCATCCTTCTATCTTTTGTGCTCCCTCAAAGTTTATATGGGCAGCCATGATACCCTTGAAAGTATAGATTTTTTCATGGCTCGTGGCTCATGGTTGGATCAATTCATGTTATTGGATGCAAGCTAAGCGTGAAAATACTTTCTTGTCCCGAAATTGGTGTGTTTTATGTAGGGAAGATGATGAAGATTTGGACCACTTGTTTGTGCATTGTAAAGGGCAAGACTCAATTGGGGGGGGGATGCTTGTAAAGAGTCAACATGTTGGAGCTTTACCCCAAAAAGCTTGGGACCTACTTTTGTTGGAGTATGTCATACATGGAGACAAGAAAAAAGAACACATCAATGGAGATGTATTGTCCAAGCTGGTGCAATATGAACAGCGTGATATTTGAGGACGAGGAGAGCTTGTGGGGAGAGTATAAGATATTGGGTGACATCATGGGCTTTATTGTCTTTTTTTAGGAGTTCCGTATATTTTGGTGTCTAAATCTGGGAGCAATTGTGTATAATACATATTAAGGTGTTTCCCGCATTTGTAGTGTGTGGAGAACAATTTTTAGCCTTTGAGCTCTTTAGGTTTTGGTAGTGTTGAATTGTATTATGGACTCCCAAGTCCAACTTTTGTACTTCTGTTCATATGAAATGAATCTCTTGTTCCGGATAAGAAAAGGAAAAGTAAACAGATACTTGTATAAAAGGAGACACTTAAAAGGGAGGAACCCATATGGATACAGGGACCTTTTTATGGATAGTAAAGATACTTGATCTTTAACCATAGCCCCCCAAATAGCCTTGATTTATATTCCATCAATTCTTTACCGTGTCTGTTTTCTGATGAGTTGGTTAAACATCTGTGTCCTCAAGTTATCCTGAGACAAAATGGTATCATCCCAAATTTTTTTTCTCCCTTGATAGTGGATAAATTTACGCTATATTCAGGATCAGTTTTTTGTGCTGTTTTTGATGTGTTGTATCTTCTTTAGTTTGTTTTCTCATATTTGATGATGTTTATTCTCTGGGTCTGCATGGTAAATATTGGTTATCAATTTTTTGCACTTTTTCTTACTTGGGTCAGCTCATAATATTTTATTACACAGATTCTGCGGAGGTGTGGAGGGTCAATTGAACTTGTCGATGTCTCTAGTGAGCTCCCTCAGCTTGTCCGCAGGCCAGGTCTCAAAAAATGGAAGGTTTGTTCTTTATTTTGATAAATTAGCACTTTATTTATTTTATTCATTAGTGACCTTAAATAATTGTCAAATTTTATTTTAGCGCGATTGAGATTCTTGATTCCAGTGATGAAGCATTTTTATTGTTTGGTACTTAACTTTCAAATGCAATTCCAAGGTTCAAGAATAGGAATTTGCCTCATCTCTCTTGCCAGGGAACTAGCCTGGCAACTCAAAATGCTTTCCATCTACCAACTTGTTTTTATAGTATGCAAAGAAGCAAAAACCATTGCTCTTTATCCTTCACATAAGGAAAAAATGTAGTTGTCAAAATCGTGTATTTATAGCGTATTATGTACATTATTGTGAATTGCATTGTGAGATACGGTGCAAATGTAAAAAATAAATAATTTATAGAGAACACATCACAATAACTAGTAAACATATTATAGTCTAAAACCAATTACATTCTCTACTGGTGTGTTCGACTTTGTGCCCCCAAAGTGTGATTGATTCCCGTTGTAATCCTGGTATTATGAGAATATTATAATGAAAGAGAGATGGGAAATAATACTATAAACAAAATGACTTTTCATTTGCATTTTTTTGAAAAAAACGCTTTGAACTTGTGCAATTACGATAAAGACTGGTGCTACTTGCAATTTAGTTACGCGATGCATATCCTTTTGATGTTGTGTCATATTGTCTGCTATGTACCACTTATCGTACGATACTAACTGTGAAAAACCCTACAATATGGAAGCACAAGATATGCTGAAAGTGAGTAATGTCAAGAAAACTGAGAAAGTTGTTTCAGATTTAACCATCCATTGTTTGCTGGTACAATCCTTCAAAAGGAGACGAATATGATTTTTGTTAGTATTCTTTCTGTTTCGCTAAATCTAGATGTATGCGTAATGTGGTTCAGCTCTTGAAACTCTGCATGTATATATATATATATATATATATATATATATATATATATATATATATATATATATATATATATATATATATATATATATATATATATATATATATATACATATATGTTAGTATTTTACCAGCCTAGATATGATGTAGCATAATATATTTATCTCTAGTTGTTTATAAAAAATAATGAAAAATATGCCTCACTCATGTCATGTTTCTTCATGCTTGGCTGCCACGTTAAATGTATAATCCAGGAAGGTGGTTTCTAGGTGACAAAGAAGCAATGTCATCAATGGTGAAGGGTAACATGTATTTCAGTGTCTCATGTTTATCTCCGGTCACCCTAAAAATGTTCTTGAAATATTAAACTATGAATCATTCTCCCCCGGACTTAAGTTAATCGGAAGCTTTATTACAAGTACACGTCCTCCAGAAAACAAGTCCTTTCTTGCAATATTCGCCTTCCATCAATATTTGTGATGTCCCTTCTCAGCAGAAGCAAAATCTTCTAATATCTTTTTTCTAGTTATGTTATGGTCAACGTATAAGTTAGTGAAGTATGCTAGTAGACTTCGTTGGTTAGAATTTTATCTCGTTTAAGATATGGCACATGTCATGCGAGAATACAACTCAAGTTTCTTCCTTCTCTCTCTCTCTCTCTCTCTCTCTCTCTCTCTCTCTCTCTAGGGTGGTGCTAAAGGCACCCAATTTTTTTCCCTAACACCAATGTACTGCTTTTTAAACATAAAGTACAATACATTGTGTGGTGTTGAGGATAATTTTTTTGGGTGTCTTTACCAGCACCCCTATATATCTATAGAGATGTTCTGGTTTGTATAATTGGTAATATGATATAAAAATAATATTTTGTTGATAATAGAATTTTATTGGTAAAAAGGAATAAAGTACAAACATAAGATAACTAATCTCTTAAATCAAGTACAATAACTAAGCGCCTCTGTTCTAAAAGGCCCGCCTAGGCTCCGCCTAGGCTTGAGGCTTGAGAGAAACGCATCGCGTACGCCTTATTACGCCTTATTCTTGGTAAAAGGCTTAAGGTACACTTTTTAAAAAACAAAAACAAAGGATTAGTTGACAACTATTGGTTATGGAGCATGAATATGAGAAAGATGGCCACCAAACATATGGATATATTTTCAAAATTCAAGGCATGTACTATTTTATTATATTACTAGCCTTGGAATAATTAAAATAATAAAAAAAGGAAAAACGCCTTTTTATGCCTAGGCTTCGCCTAGGCGCTCTTAAGGCTTGAGGCTTGACCTCTACGCCTCGACCACCCCTCGCGCCTTTTAGAACCTTGCTAAGTGCTATCAATAAACGCTAGCCTTCCAATCCCTCTCAATGCCGTGCGCATACAGCCGAGAGTAGGATATGCTTCTTTGATTGCCTTTAACACTGCACCATATTCTTTTATCATGAAAGCAAACGTCATACAGTTAGACCGCTTAATTATGCACTATATTTGCTTCTACCTTATATTATAATTTACTGTGTAATATATTGTGTTTTCTACATGTTTTTATAATGTTTTAATATTGTTATTTCATTTTGTACTGAAATTCGATTCACGATTTGACAACTATGGCGAGTACATGTGACATAGGGGTAAAGTATAAATATTACTGAACATTGGATTTTAAGAGTGCCTATATGCACCAACTGTGTTTTATAGTCGGTCCCACCATAGAAGCACTGTTGGTGCTAATTGTTGATGAATACATCATTTTCCTAGATTGGACTTTATATTTAATTCATTTGGATATACAGGTTCAGGATAAGGGGATCTGGTTTACATCTTATAAACATGTCCCTAAAATTCGCAAAGCTGCGCTTGTTCATAGCATGTTTCCTTCGGGCAAAAGCTGCATCGACACATCAGAGAATGACAACACAGTCTTGGGAGAAACGCATGATAATGGCGTTACCGGAAATTCTGTAAATGAATCCCAATCAATGGTTGATCCGGTGGCTCCAAATGATGTTCTGGAGGAGGAAGTTTCATCTCTCCCATTAGAACATTGCATGCGGATAGTGCCTCATGACCAGAATACTGGGGCCTTCTTTATTGCTGTCTTTCAAAAACTCACACCTTTGCCTGGTAATTCTTAATATCTTTTTAGTTTCTGATAAAAACGGACCTTTTAGACTTACAGGGTTTTAGACTTTAGGACCTGTCAATAATTTATATTGACTTTAGTACCTGTTTCATTAATATGAAGTCAAACTTAATGGTAAATAAAATCATTCAAAACCAGAAAAACGAAAAAAGGGAAAAAAGAAGAAGAAAGTTGGAACTAAGCCCAATTAAAATATCGTTTTCGTTCATTTTTAGCGATTTTTATTGGAAGAGGTACTAACTCAATAAAATCAGTGACACAAAAGCCTTATTATGTATGGAGGCATGAAATTTTTAAAGACCCTAAAAGTAATAATAATTTCAGTTGAACAATTTTGATTATATGGCACCAAAAAATCATGATTTGGTGACGCGCATGAAAGTTCACTGCAACAAAATACATAGAGAGCTTTTTTGTACTTTCTTCGTGCCGAATTTGTTTCAGTTGTCCCAATTTATATACTAGCGGGAATTCCAACATCTATTTTGATAGTCAATTTTGATAGAGATGGAATTGGAATAAGTTGACCTTACTCAATCTAACATGGGATTTGCTTGGCTATTAGATAATCGGATAAGTACAGTATGACCAATCAATTCTCAATATCAAATTAGAAATAGAGAAAAATGTCATCAAAGTCGAAAGAAAAATCTTTTCTCGAGGATGATGTGTAGAAGCTCAAGTTGAGATGATGTTGGTCTGATGCGTTAATAAAGTTGGGAGGTTGAAATTAGAAATCAAGATGTTTCCTTAAATTTGTGAATTTCAACCAGGGACTCAAATTTAGTATGAGATGGGGGTATTAAAAATATTTAACAGATTTCTTGCAAAACATGCATAGTTCAGAAGTTATATATTTTGTGTTTTTGGCAAATTACTCTTTAATTTTATTATTCGAAATGGATTTCTTGCATTGCATTAATGCTATTACTTCCTTCCTATCGTATTTATCCTTTTTTACTCCTGCAGTTATTCAGAATAAACCACCCAGGTTGTGTGGAAAGCTAAATTCTACTAATGATGTTATAGTGGAGAATTTAGAAGATGGTGCTATAGAAGATATAAATGGAACTGATGTTGATCTGGCAGATGTTACAGGCGAGCAATTATCAGAAATATCAACTCCCGATGCTGATTTGAATGATAATGAAATGGAAGAAACTGCCTCAGTTACCAATCCAAATAAAATCTCGGCCGAAGTCAAAACGAAGGAAATTCAAGCTCCTGGTGATGGGAAAACCGGAAATGACATGGTTAGAGGAAAAAGGAAGTTACAAATTCAAGGAAAGTGGAGAGGGGTTGACCCTGTTGTGTTTTTCAGGGATGATGCCATTGTTGATGGAATAAAGTCATTCTATGGAATTGTGGAAAACTTACCATTCAGTGGTCACCTAGTTACAAGAAATAGTGATACTAACCATGTGAAGAGAATTTACTACATATCAAAGTCCGTGAAGGATGTGCTTGAATTGAATTTGCTAGGTGGCCAGCAACTTAAGATAACTTCCATTGGCCTCAAGATGTTTGTATGTTTTCGATCTTGAATTCTTATCTTTAGGAAGGGGTGGGCGAGGTAATTGTGAAAAATCTCCTGCCTGTACTGTGAATCATGCTGCGGAAAAAAAAAGCTTCAACTATATTTATTGCCCAAAAGTCTCATTTATTCAAAAACACCCCTTGGGGATTTTCTTTTTCCGTGATTCAAGAGGCTATTTTTTACTGAAGTAAGGAGGATTTGTAAAGCTTTCTTGGTTTAGGGGAGTTTTTTGCAGATGGGGGGTTGGTGTTGGCTACAAAGGGAAAATGAAAGGGGTTCTCTTGCAGTAGGGCTGGCAATGGACCATGTCTTGACTCAGATCCTGATCTGTTTGGAACATATTTTAAAATCTGTTTACTTGATTATCTGATTTTTAAATGGATTTAAGACGGATCTAGCCAATTCAATCTGTCGAGGATCTGAATCTTGATCCGAATTTGATTAACTATAATATAACATTTGTTTATAGTACCATATATATATATATATATATATATATGTGTGTGTGTGTGTATATATATATAAAGGTCGTACCCAGTGCATAAGTCTCCCAAAGGAGCATGGTTTTTGGCAAAATATCTTCACTTTTATGCATGACATTTCATGCATGATATTTTCTCCCTTTCAAGCCCATGCATGAAATGTCATGCTAAAGTGTGTTTTTTTTTTTTTTTTTTTGTTTTATAGTAAAAAGGGTTTTGTTTTTGTTTTTGTTTTTTTAAAAGGGAAATAATTATTTTTGAAAAGGGAAATAATTTTAAATAATTTCATTTATATAATTTAATTTATATTTTTTCAAAAAATATTTATATTTTTTATATATTTTTAATTAATATTTTTAAAATATTTTTTATATTTTTTTTATTTATATTTATATTTTTTGTTTTTTCTTTAATTTTTATTTTTTTTTATCACGGGGGGCTAATTTATCGCCGTGCCCTCGGCACGGGTATCCACTAGTATATATCTATTATATAAGATAGGTGAGGTTGATGCCAAAGTATATGTATGATATTTTCACCTTTTTATGCATGATATTTCATGCCTTCCATGGGTGCATGAAATATCATGCTAAAAGGTAAAATATCATACACATTAAATCTATGTTATATATACTATACTACTATTATACTACTAATATACTATGATATTTTCACCTTTTTATGCATGATATTTCATGCCTTCCATGGGTGCATGAAATATCATGCTAAAAGGTAAAATATCATACTCATTAAATATATGTTATATATACTATACTACTATTATACTACTAATATACTATTATTTTTTAAATACATGCTATTAAATTATTTTTTTAATTAAATTATTTTTTAAAATTTAAAAAAATATATATTTAAAAAAAAAAATATTTTTTTTAATGATATTTTCACCTTTTTATGCATGATATTTCATGCCTTCCATGGGTACATGAAATATCATGCTAAAAGGTAAAATATCATACATATTAAATCTATATTATATATACTATACTACTATTATACTACTAATATACTATTACTTTTTAAATACATGCTATTAAATTATTTTTTTAATTAAATTATTTTTTAAAATTTTAAAAAATATACATATTTTAAAAAAAAAATAGTTTTTTTTTAATTTTGTTTTCGTTTTTTTTAAAAGGCGGGTAATTATGGATTGGGTTTTATTACGAGGGGAAATTTATCGCCGTGCCCTCGGCACGGGCATCCGCTAGTATATATATATAATATACAAAATTATTAAGTATAAAATACATAAATCTAATATATTTTTAAATATACTGTAATCCAAAATTAAAAAAGTAGGGATAAGATAAATAATATAAACTAAATGGATATATCAAGATCCGATCCGGTACATGATCCAGTAAGCATATAATGGATCCTTCTGGATCAATTTAGCCGCTTAGTAAACTGATTCAGTGGACCCTAGTTCCGGCCCAGATCCAACCGGTTTACACCTAACCTTGTGCTATCCCTTTATTCTTGGGTTATTTTATTCTTTTGCCTTGCTGAATGTTATTCAGCATTCTGATATTTGTAAATGAAATGATAAAGATGAAAAATTAGATTTGTGGGAAAGAGAATAGATATATAGAAGAATCATATACTGCCTAACACTTTTGGAGGCCTGATTTATTATCAGAGAGCTGTTTTCGTCAATTGTAAATTTTTGTATCATTGTGCAAAAATAATTTCCTTTTTTATTTCAGGAACGGCAAACATCAAAAGAAGGCACTTCCTCACCCTGTATGTTTCGGATATCGTCTGAAGGATTGCCGCTGCTCCTTCCATATATAAACAAACAGATTCTATATGCATCCCAGGTGGACTTCAAGCATCTATTGCAATATAAATCTATCAAATTTGCAGATTTTGTTGATGCTGAATTTGGTGATAAGGCTTCAAAACTTGGATTGGGCTGTTGTGTGGTGATTCTGAAAAAAGGTGCATACATGGCCTATAATTGAAAAATTCCAATTTTATGATATTTTTTTATTCTGATATGCTGATTCAGTTTTTTTGTAAAAAAATATAATTTTACCTGATGTTCACTTCCAAATATTTATAAATACATGCTAGTTAAGGAATTTTTCTCTGGAATTTTTCAAAATTTTTGCAAATGTTTCTGATCTGAATATTCCATTTTTTTTTTGAAATTTCCAATTCCTTGCGAATTTTTATTTTTGCAGAAAAAATACTTATTTTCAAAAAATGGATTTGGAATATGTAAACACAATTAAAAAACCCCGCAAAAAATATTGAAATGACACTGTGATTCAGCCTGACCGAAAACTAGTGGCAAATATGCTTGGGCAGGTATCTTTAGAGTTGAAATCCATTTTTTTTCAGGTACCCAAACCACTTCAGATCCTCCTAAAGTGGATTCATCGACAATTGCTATTGGTTGCTGGAGAGGTAGGTCTAACGTATCTGTGATGGTGACAGCAATCGACTGCAAAGAACTGCTAGAAAGGCTTGTGATGCGTATGGAAATCGAAAACGGTTCTTTGTTGCAGAAAAACGAGAAGGCTAGTGTTGAGGATGATATAGCGGAAGTGGATGATACATCAAAACTTGACATCGAAATTATTTCACAGGCAACTGTTGGTTGAACTAACATCTTTTCTCAATCCATTGATATGTATTGTATCTTTTGTTGTTAAATTATTCTGGGATTTTGTCACCTATTCATGTTGGATTTGACTAGAGTTCATTTCATTTTTTTCTCTTGCCATTTAGCATTTGAAAACAGTTGGTAACATTGAGTTGTACGGGGATGAAAGTGATTTTTTTTTAAATATTTTATGAAACATGTTTTTTAAGAATTAACAATAAATAATTTCCTGCATTATTAAGTATTTGATATGTACTTTATAGTTATACCGAGATCTAACAATGAATCATGTCACGTTGGTTTCATATTTTGTCCAAGTCGTACAGTTGAATGGTAGTCCCCTTTAAATAAAACACAATAAGAATTTGCATTTTGGCAACATGTCAACATGCAAATTCAACCAATGCTCCAGACCTTGGCAAAACAAGTGGTGGCTCAGAACTTTAAATGCTGCTCCACCTCTGGTTTTGATGGTGCAGGACTTTAAACGCCACTTGTCGTTGTAACAAAAAAGAAAAAAAAAACTCTTGTCGCGTAAACAGCCGATTAACTAAGAAAGCCTAAGCGCTAAAATCTAAATCCAAAATTTTCGAAGTCCCATACTGTTGCGAATTACTCTGAGAATATAAAAAACACTTGAAGTCAGCTAGCTTCCTTACTTTAATAAATTTGGAAGATTTACATAACATTGAAATAAATCCTCAACATAAATTATAGGGATCCCTTTATTGGACCAAGGGAGCAGTTCTGGAAGCAAAAATCTTATTCTAGGTGCTAAAATTTTGCGATTAAGACATTCACAATAGGTATCATAAATTCATTGTGGATCCTTCAAAGTGTCACAGTAGGGAGAACATCAGCTGAAGGAGGGAGGGGATCTGTTATCCCTCTCTCAGCCTTATGGGAGAGCTAACGGTTCTGCTTGAAGAAGAGGGCATTTGGGGTGTGGGTGGGAGAGGGAAAAGTTTAGACATGGAACTTTTTGGACTTTAAGATTGCAAATATGGGACATTCCTGTGTGAGCTAGACGTGGAAATTTGTTCCTTTTGGGATATTTTAACGCGGAAATCTTCCACGTTTGAAGGTAGGCCAATTTTTGTTTGAAGCATACCGTTAAGAGTACAACGGTAACAATTTCAAATATGTCTATAAATATTTTAGGTTTGACTCTAAATATCAACTTCTTTCTAAACTTATGGATTCACTCTCAAAATTTATAATGTTTTCTCCATCCCCTCTCGCAAGACTACCAAATTTTAAGTGAAATTGATAATATTGCATTGTGTCACGCATATTGTAAATATTCCATTGATGCAAAAATGGTAACTAACCAAAGAGGGAGACGGTGTGATCAAAAATTAAACACGAGTTCAATAATACCGAGGGTGTGATGTATTATCACCAATCGGTAAAAGTCTTGCAAGGTAAGTGGCAAGCGATTAATCGTGATTGCATGTTGTACGCTGCAAAGGTGTCTCGTGCATTTAGCGCAACAATGGAGAATGGCCCATGACATGCTCAATGGGTATACGTTTAAAACTATTTTGTTTGAACTGGATTAATATATAGATTTCATTTTAGTATATGTGTTTTTGTAACATGTTCTCGAATATAATTATCTTACTTTACAAATTTATGTTTGTCCAGATACAACGTGATTGCGATGACTTTAAAATTGAAAGGGGTCATTAATTTGGTTATGATTATTGCTATGAAATTTTGAAAGATGTGCAAATATTCCATTTAGCAAACACATCAACTCAGTTAATGAATGAAGATTCAGGCCCATCAGTATGTTGCGACGACGTTGATTTAGCTGAAGACTTTGAAATGATGCATTCCCCACTACCATGACCATTTGGGTAGAAGGTTGAAAAATAGAAATATGACGCAAGGCCATATCAAGTAGGGGTGCACACGGTTCGGTTTGGATCGGTTTTGGTACTAATCCGAGAACCGAACCGACCTGGGTCGGTTCCAAATTTTTGGAACCGGAACCGAACCAACTTTAATACAGAACCGAACCAAACCGAACCAGCGGTTCCTGGATCGGATCGGATCGGATCGGTTTTCGGTTCCAAAATCATATTTCATAACTAGTTTTTTTTAAGATTAATGTGTTTCATAACTAATTTTTTTAAGGTCAAAATTAATTTTGACCTCAATAACTTAAGTTAGAAACTCAAATAATCACAAAAATATAAATTACAAGTGTTAAATATATTAAATAAATACATATATGTAATTATAAATCGGTTCGGTCCCGGATTGGTTCGGATCGGATCGGTTTTCGGATCGGATTGGGTTTTTTTACCCTGGAACCGAGAACCGAACCGATGTATCGATTTTTTTTTTCAAACCGGAACCGAATCATTGAGCAAAAAAACCGATCCAAACCGAACCAATGCAGTCGGTTTGGTTCGATTTATCGGATTTTCGATTTCTATGTGCACCCCTAATATCAAGTAGTCTACAAACTCACACCGTACTAATTCAAAAATTCTGAGAAATTAACTGACTCGTACAATGAAAACTCAGCAGCAACACAACGAAGCCAAGATGAGCTAAATACAAAGTAGAATGAGTTAATTATAATAAGAAAGTAAGAATTCCAATCGCAAATTCAAAGGGATGAGAATTCTATAATTTTCATGGATACCTCACTCTTCTCTCTAAATCAACTACAATTGCATGCAATGCAAACAAATCAGATACTCGCGAGGAGACACGCAGGAAGTTTGCAGAACTCACCATCTGGAGGCAATTAGTAGTTTGTTTTTTGAAGTTATTTTATTATGTTTGCCAAATTTTTTTGTCGTATTTATTTTTGTTATATTCATTATGTTTATGTTATAATTTTAATGAACTCTAATTAACTTACATTTGTGTTTTCATTTATAACTATATGATACACCTAATTTATGAGTATGTAGCTTTACAATTATTTGATATGACCTTAACCTAAGAATAAATCCAAATTATTGAATAGTTAGCTTTATAATTATGTGATATAACCATACCCTAAGAATAAATCCAAATTAGTAGGTAGCTTTATAATTATGTGATATGACCATACCCAGGGAATAAATCCAAATTATTGAGTAGGTACCAGTTCCAAGGGACAAAAATGTTGTTCATGGGCTGTATGCTTACCACCATTTTCAAAAAGACCCAGACCATACCCTTCCATGCCAACCTAATCCACATCCAAAGAGGCAGTCTGGAAAAGAAAATAATGATCGTCTAGAAATACCACACGGATGTTAAATCCCAGAATTTTCAATGACCCTCTTGGTAAGCCATCACCGTACAAAAAAAGGATTTTTCTCACCTTTCACATGGTTAGAATTGTCACGGTAAAAAATCTTGACAAAAAATATGGAGCTGTTGTCAAGATTATTGACTGTGACAACACCTTGTCATGGTCAATAACCTTGACAACATTAAAATAAAAACCCTAGGCGCGGTAGCAACAATCTTTTACTCCGAATAAAAAACTCTCTCCCTTTTGGCGATTTCTCAGGTGACCCCCTCCACCCCCGTTGCCGTTCTTCCTCTCAGGCGATAAGGTTCACTCAACTCTCTCTCGAAATCTCAGGCCATCTTTCTCCCTCCTCAAGCGACCACCATCCTTGATCCCAGGCGATCACTATATATATATATATATATATATATATATATATATATGCACGCGCATGTGTGTGTATACCCATTCCAAATCAAACACAAACACAAACACAAAAATTAGGCCATAAATTTAGTTCTGTAGAAATTGAACAAACTAATAAATTATTTATTTCATCCTATAAAATGTAGGGAAAAATTAAGTGCATGAATTTGGAAATAATTAGTGAGTAATAAAGTTATAATGGTTTATCCTAGTGTAACTGATGTAGGGGTGGAAGCGGTACGGGTTTTTACCGTACCGTACCGTTTTGGTCCGAAAAAAAATAGTTTTGGTTTCATATATTAGAATACTAGAAACCAGTATTACCGAAACCGAAATTACCGCAATAAAGATGGTTGGTTTTGGTTTTAATATTTAAAAAACCGATTTACCGAAATTACTGTACCGAATTTACTGAAACCAGAAAAAAACGTACCGAAATTACCATACCGTACCGAATTTACCGAAACCAGAAAAAACCGTACCGAAATTATCGTACCGTACCGAATTTACCAAA